>CM049846.1:11240993-12609277 GCA_027422415.1 Schizothorax lantsangensis | reverse complement strand
TTAATAATAAGAAATGTTTCATTAGTCACAAATTAGGCATATTAGAAATGATTTCGGGATATAAAACAATAAGCCCCAAGAAGCCGTGCCTTCAGTGCTTTGACAATGGCAAATGTAAAAATCAATTATTCAAACTATCAGTTTTATAAGAGTCATGTGACATGAAAACTGGAGATGGATGCTCTGCTTTGCAAACACATCCCGCCTCTCCATAAATTACATTAAAAAATATGCTCATTAGAAAACAGTTATTTTGAGTTGTAATAATATTTCCCAATATTATTGTTTTACTGTATTTTTGATCAAATAAATGCAGCCTTGGTGAGCAAAAGAGACTTCTGTCAAAAAAAATTATTTTATCGACCACAAACTTTTGAACTGTAAAGTAAACACTAATATAATATGCGCATACACTCACCAACGGTGGGTCTTGGCGACCTAGTATAGCAATGTGAGCTGTTTCCTGCAGCTGCCCACTGTCTTGCCTGAAGAACTAATGGAATCTGTTCTGTGCTGTACGGCTGGATGACCCCCTCGTGCATGAGACTTGAATAAAGAAGAGCGGGGTTCTCCTCATATGACTGCACAGAGAAACAGAAATGTGTAATTTGCTTGAACATCAAAACATACTGATTAAGAACTTTGAAAGGCCTGCAATATAAAACATATTGACTTTTTCTTCCAGAAATCTTGAACCTGAAGCAGAAGTCCATAGCAAGCAGGGAGGTCAGTATCATTGATGAGCTCAACTGATTGCTCATAGGGACCGCCCAGGAAACAGTCCTGGAACTGAAGAACCGGGTTCTTGAGGACCACATCTGGCACAACACATCTACAGGGACACTCAGAGATGAGTTCTGTGTGTAGAAACCACTTAATTTTCAATGCAAAACTATATATTACCTAGCTTTGATTGGGAGGGCCAAAACTTCCTCTCCACTTCACACTCTGAAGGTCCAGCACTAAAGCCAGATTGTAGTCTTGCACCGTGTTGGAGCAAAAGGTTAACTGCAAAACAAACAAAAATTAGGACATTTTTGAAAGAAGTATTTTATACTCACCAAGGCTGCATTTATTTATTAAACTGCTTCATATTTGAATATATTTTAAAATGTCATTTATTCCTGATTTCAAAGCTGCATTTTCAGCAATTTTAAAAACAGTTGTGCTGCTTAATAGTTTTGTGGAAACCGAGCTACATTTATTAGGATTCTATGATGATTAAAAAGAACAGCATAGAACATTTTGTAACAATGTAAAAGTCTTTACTGCCGCATCTATGCTGAATAAAAGCATTCGTTTCTTTTCCATTTTCATTCAATCTGACTGACCCCAAAATTTTAAAAGGTAGTTAATATTCTTCATAAGATTTTATATCTCAGTCATCGTATCATAAAACAAAACACTTAACTATAATTGTTTAAATCACAATTAAAACAGCTTTGAACAGATTTAACAGCTGCTTGTCTAAATTTAGTGCTTCACAAATCACTGTGTTATTCTAAACAGTTCAGATAGCAATATTCCTCTCCCTGTAGTGCTTTAAGTGCTCTGAAACCGCACATATGGGATCACAGACAACTGTCACCAAGAAATGTAACCGAGAAGAACGGCAAAGTACTCTCCAGGAGCTATTCTTTTATTATGCTAACACGTCTGGGAGGCTGCCGGCCAGCTGCGTGATGCATCTGGGAATATCATCCCATTCCACTAATATGACTAACCACAAGCCCCTAATATGTATTCTTGTGCTGAGGCCTCATTAGAGCACGGTGAGCCACACTCGTGTCACAGAGTGGGAGAGGCACATTTGCACACTGACAGGAGACACCCACATCCACTGGAAGCAAAAAGACAGGCGGACACATCCAACAGATTAGCCCTCCAAAGTGCTGACAGCTCCCATTGATGGGAAAAGACCACCACATGACAGGTACGCAAGGTACCTGGCAACCAGTGAAAGGAGTATGGATGAGATAATCACAGCCCTAGAGAGAGAGAGAGTGAGAGAGAGGAACGAGCTACTATTCTCATTTATCACTTTTTCCAATATATTCCACCTCCCATTTTTCTATTAATGGAATACAGAGGCCCTTTTTCAAAAGTCCAAGCTGTCTTGAGGTTTAATGGGGATTAAAGGTCTTCTTTGAACGGACGTTTAAAGCTGCACTTAGTTTTAAAGACCAAAGTTTCAGTCTCTTGAGAGAATGTTGATGTTTGTGGCACGGACAGGTCATAGGGATCGTCTCGACGGATCACTTCAGCTTTTGCATAGGGAAATTGATTCAAATCGCTTTGAGGTATTCAGTGAGATAATATGTTGACAGCTCGACTTAGCATCAGAAAGACCAAACATACCTGGATGTCAATCTCAGCCATAGCCCGAACTGTGCCTGAGCTGGGTGATAAGATAAACTCTTTCGGTCTTCTTTCGGTTTTGTCTCCCAGTCCCCATTCACTTCTATTCAGCTGAGCGACCTGGTCCATGCTGGTAATGCTCGCCTGTCCCGTACCATCTCCGGGGATCCGCAGTCCAAAGCTCATGGGTACCACTGAAGTGTTGCTGAGGCGACATGTCAGCGTTTGCGGAAACCCTTGGGTCAGTGAGAGAAGACTTCTTGATTATACAACTAATATGCAAAACAAGCATTAATTGCTAACATTGATCCTGGCTGATGAAGTGGAGAGTGCAAGTTCATTTACCAAAGGACACCTCCCCAAAGTTGAGCTCTGGGACACTAAAGTGGAATGTAGGCCCAATTAAACACCCCCTGCAAGAGATGAAGGGATGCAGAAACTTTCAAAAAAACCTACTTGCCAAGAATGAAGACTAGCACTACAAGTAATTATACAAAACTAATAGGCTGCTGAGGTGAAGTCCAGTGGAACGAGGAATGAGTGCCATTGTTTTTTAAATGACAAGGCAGAGTGGTAGTTTTGGAATGTCTACATTCAGCACTTTCAGTTGTAATCCATCTTAATCAAGGGGAAGTGGCTTGTGCTAGTTTGTTTGAAAGATTTCAGCAGAGCTCTGCTTCGTTCATTTAATTAAGGTTCAGCCTGTACAGATTCATTTAATCAGCCATGAAGGAGAAACATTGGTGGTTTTTGCTAATGGTCATAAGAGGCGGTTGATTAAAGGAAGGGATGTAAAATATGGGTCAGTCTTGCGTCAGGCAAAGGATATCTTCATTACACTAAAAAAAACTCTGGCTAAGCTTAAACGGTACTTGGGCTGCATCTGAATATGCCGACATTCCAGCGAAAAAAGTACGAAAAAATAGTAGTATGTCTGAAATCACAGTATTCATAAAACAGTATATGGAAGACCTAGAACTTCTGGCTAGATTCTGAAATTAGTATCCAATGGACACTTTACTATCCCACGAGGCCACATTAGAGTATTTGTAAATGGTATTGAAGCAACGCAACTGACACTGGTAGGTCACATAACAAAGACAACGATGAGTACATTCGGATTACATTCACACTACACACACTCATACCAAATAGAAGATCCTTTTTTAACGGTCACAAAGTAACATAAAAAGATTTTACTGTGATCTTTTAATAGTATGTTGCCTACCAGGGTGGAATGTGTATGAACGCGACAGGCAATCTATTATATGTCACGGTCGGGTTAATGTTTTAAAACTGCCATTAGTACATAACGATGAAACGCAATGGGGACTGGCAGGAAATGTTCTAGTGTTGTGGAAAATTAGCAATTTAAGACAAAAGAGGTTCATTTAACAGATACCAAGCAAGACATTTGACTTTCTCAAATGTTTAGATAATAATTCATTCATGACAGAATTTGATAAAGTGAAAAATAGTGTCTAGCATGGAGAAAAACAAGTGTCTCTTCTGATAAGATAATGATTAAAATGCCTAAAACTATATATATTTAAATATTTCCATCATACTGTGTACAGACAAACCTAATTCTCTATTTTCATCTAGGTTTTAAATATGAATATGAATGATTTTCCTTATGGACAGCAAAGGTAACACATTTAGAAATTACTAAACGTTAACTATTTTACTTTTAGAATGGAATATAAATAAATATTAATTAAAAGAAAATAAATATTAATTAGTCAAAAATAAAAAAATGAATATTTGTCTTGGCCTTAAATATGAACATTGATTATGCCATGTTCATAGTTAAAGGGTTAATCCACGAGGTTTACCTGAAAGTGACAATTACAGGCTCAGGGTTTCCCACCACACTGAAGTGTAACTCCTCAGAGAAGACACCCAGTTTGTCAGAAGAGAAGTGGACCTCCAGTGTTTGGCAGGCTCCAGGTGGGATCACGCCTTCAGAAGGGTTGAAGGAAAAGCAAAGACCCAACACTGTACTGGGCTTCACTAGTTTATACGCACCCTTTATCAGTCCCTTGTTAGTCAGAAGCAGCTAAGAGGAAGAGAAAACAGACATAGATAACACAAAAGAAAGAGGGTCTGTATTTGCCTGCACAGACTTCCAATGTTTCATTCTTTCACCAGTGGGATCAGTTTACGTTGTTTAATCATACACTTGGATACTACCTCAAAAAGAGGCCCACAGAGACAAATCAGATTCAAACAAACAATCCAAAACTTTCAGGACAATTATATTATTGGGATCATGCAAAATCTCAAATAGCAAAAGGAATTGGAAAGCCACAATGTTTACATAATTGAGTGCATTCAAACTGAGCCAACACTGGTCTATTTCAAGACTCAGTAATAATAAGGAGCTTTTATTATTCAATTAAAACTGCCGTTGAGTCCATGCTACACTTGGCAGATTGTTAGCAACATCCTGATTAAATTTGATGTGAGATCCTGCTTGCTATGGCTTCACAGCAAATCAATTTTTTGAAGGGTTCTTCTGTTACATCAATATTTTTTCTCCCACCACGGCTGCATGCTTTAGTCCGTGTAATGATTTGGAAGAGGTAACGCTAAGTGATTTTGTCTTTTAGACTGTGCTGAAGGTTAGAAAGGGGACAATAACACTAACAAACTGCATCCAGCTGTATCACTTACTCCAATATAAAACATTTAATTAGGTAAGTTTAATGTCAGAATGGACCCATTTTGCACCTTTAGTATGTCATGCAGCTGCTCAATTATTGAATAATAATTATTAAATACAGGATTTAATGGAATGCAATGTAATTTAATCTAAAATTTTAGCTTTTAGCCACATGCATTTCTTCAGTTGTACCTTATAGCTCTGTTTGGATCCAATGACAATGTTTCCCATGTCTAGAAAGTCAATGTTGAACTGCAGTTTTGGGCCTACACCCTCTCCCTGTATGCTGAGTGGCAACCGAGATTCACGACCTGTGTAAGTACAGAGCATTCAAATGTGAAAACAAAAAAGGACAGGTTAGCATAATGAAACAGGCTGTGAAATTTCACTGGCTACAATATCAACAGTCTGACTTTCTAGGTCAATATTAATCCAAGCAACCAGAATATTGTTAGACCTTAGTCAAACATGCAAATAAATGCAAAGCTGCAGATGGGCCTAAGTGCCACATGCAAATATACTAATGCATTGTTAGAAAACAATACAAGCATGCATGAGCATAGTTGTAACAGCAAAAAGCAATTTATATTAACACGACATCTGTTATCATGATGCTACTGTAAGTACCAGTGATTTCACAGTAAACAGTCTGCTGGTAGATCCTGGCTTCCTGTGGTTTGAAGATGATGTTCACCTCTGCAGTGCTGTTGGGCCAGATTTCTCCCTTCTGTAAACAAAGCAGTCAAATCAGCAGAGAGAACACATAATTGTACCTCAGTCACAACAAATTGATTTTGATTAATTTAAACAGATTTTATTTGTTATATAACTGCAATGTAAAGCCTGTATTACTGTCTTTGTCCTGTAACCTTTTAAAACGTATTTTTTTATATCTTTGAAAGAAGTCTCCTATGTTCACCAGGGCTGCATTAATCCAATCAAAAATTCAGTAATAAGAGTAATATTTGTAAAATATTTTTACAATTTAAAATAACTTAATAAATTATATTTTAAAAATAAAATATAAAACAATATTTAATTTAATTACATTTTTATTCATATTAACAAAAATGGTTTAATACATTTAGTTTCACTGTTAAACTTTTTAACAGTAGTGTATCATTATGGGAGAAATTATGTGAAAAAGTAACCAAAAACCTCCACACTACTCCCTGAGACAGTAAACACATACATAGTGTTGAAAACCGCCAGACCTGTGAACACAAACTTCACAGGTATGATCCCAGCAGGTGATGCATCAATAAACTTGGGAGATACCGAGGTCTCCTATCACCACTGCGCTCTTGAGCAAGCCACTTACAATTAGGGTGCTCCAGTGGGGTTGGCCTTCTAATTACATTGGATAAAAGTCTTTGCTAAATCACTAGTGAACAAGCAGCATGTTGTGTCACCAGGCAGTGCTTGACAGATAGTTGACGGAGCAGGTGTGATCAAGCTCTACTGCATGTAAACAGATGCTCACATCCAAGCAGAGGGGATACCGATCTGTTTTATTTTCTTGCCTAAGCCTGCATAGTCATTTGACAAGGTGAGAGTGGATTACAATAAAAAAAAGAGCAGAGGAGAATGGGAATCATTTTCGATTGTATCCATCCTTATACCTTTTTAAGTCTTAATAAATAAAATGCACATAAAATTAAAGGACACGGTGAGATGCAGAGGAAAACGGGATCAGCAGTACATCTGTATATGCCTTTAAGAGGCTAAAAGTCACTGTGAGGTGTCTTTTGAAGGTTATGTGATTGGCCATTTGGAAAAAACCAAAGTGCTGAGCTGGACTTCCTAGACGCAGATCTGTCATAATCAGCTGGCACCATTGCATACATTCTGCAGCTACTGAAGATGCACAACACAATGACACAAAACCAAGGAGATGACCAATAACTAGGTGCACAACCAATGCAGAATGCAGTACAAAGACATAAAATCAGACGCAATAAAGTGTTACTACTAAAACTTAAAATCTACTCATTCAGAATCAGAAATACCATTTAGTTAAATACATCATATTTAACTCCCACATAACAAACCCTTCTGACTAATTAAAAACAAGCTCAGTATCTTTTAAATTGCTTGGCTGAGTGGAGAGATGTCTAAGTTTGGTTTCCACCATATGTTTAGGCATATGGTTATGCGGTACAAGGACATCCTAAGTTTCAGATTTAATTGCTGGTTATGTAATATTGCATTGAGGAAACTGAAATCTAAAATACTAATGCGTGTCATGTGTCTACACACCAGGGGCCTCATGATGATGTCCTGGTCATTCAAAGACAAAAGCTGCTGTTGAGTTTGCATGAGTCCCTCCTGGAGGGTATGGGAAAACAGTGAAAGACGAGCTCGCAAAGAAGGATCAGTGTTTTCTGTCAGAAACTGCTCCATTCCATCATCCTCGTCTTGATGCAGCTCTGAAGAAAGCCTACAAAAGGGGAAAGGAAACAACAGAGAGAAAAATTGGCAGAGGCAAAGACAGACTGAAATGGGAATACATGCCTACACATTCATAATATTAAAAGTAAAAATTCTGTCATGATTCATTACCACAGAAAATGATTTTCACTTGTCTCTCAGTTTAAAAAAATGCACATCAGATTTCCAAAGATTTCATATTTTCAAATGTATACTTGGAAAATGATCCACCTTTTTCTTCAACGCGGAACTAAGCCTATGGGTGAGACTTCCGGTTCATTAGCCGCTATAGGTAAATAACGATGAGAATAACAACGTGCAGTAAACGGTAAAACTGTTTGCACTACAAACCAGTGTGTTCATAATTAAGATAATACATTAAAATAAGAGACATCAATTTTCAATATCAAGCAGCAAAACAAGATGAGACCGGAAGCTAGACCCATAGAATTTACAAATGGCCGCGCCCATTTTTACGGCAAGAAAAAGGTGGATAGATAAGACTTAAAGCTGCTAGAGGTCAACTAGTCAAACCTTAATTTGTCCCGTTCCTCTTCATCCTCAGTGGCAAATTGTTTCCACTGGTAATGCACAATGGAATCAGTCTTGTTCATTATTGCCACTTTCTCGTAGTTAGCCAAGGAGATGTAGGTTTTCTCCACCATCACATTGTTCTTGTCCAATCCTACATTTATATCTGCAGACTCTCCATAGAGGCTGATTTGGATGTCTTCTCCTACAAAGAGTCATAAGGTTTACGGATATATCAAAGTAAAAGGTTTGTATATGAAGACACTATACTGTTAACACAAGAATAACAGACACAACATCAACCTAAGAATATACAACTCTTGAGTATTGTTGGTCATTCTCATGAAACTATCTCTTTTAAAACATATTTTGTGCCAACCCTGTTACATATTATGTACAAAACAGGGCAAACTGGCATGACACCGCAATCCCATAAAAGCCCCAATGGCAGTGGAACATTCTGCAAGTGATCTACTGACAATGCTTAAATTAAAGAACACAGATCCAGCCAGCTCATTTCCATAATGCTCAATGCAATCTACCAAGAGCAGCGCAAATGAGCAACTATTGCAGCCATGTCAAGCGCAAAACGTGTTAAGACATGCTTTATTGGGGCGTTAAATAATGGCGCAAATACCTGTATATTCACTACCGCAAATGTTAGTAAATCACATTGCACGATTCATTTAAATACTCTCAACCTATAAATTTTGTGTCTGAAAGGGAAACTCCTACAAACGCATATGCAATAAAAATCAGCTGCAACGAACATGAATCTGGCCAATAAAATCTTATAGGGTTGACTGTTCTAACGCTGAAAGCAAAAACAAAAAAAACAATAACTAGCAAATATAATTTTATCACACCACATTATTTAAAATAAAAAATAATATTTTACTGAACTTAATGAGGCCAATGAAGATTAAATGATGTACCAAAAATACTTTTAAATGGCCATTTAATCAATTGACAGTCCAAAAAATGATTAAATCTGCAAGTCTGTATTGACATTGAAAGTATGACATTTTAGCTAAAATGTATAATTTATAAAAGTATGTTTTTTGCATTACAGACTTAACAGAGATATATCTATAAAATAATGCATCTCAGTTCAGTATTCTGTTTTGTTATACAGAATAAGTAGTAAAACACGAGGACACAAATGAGGTACCAATGGAGTTTTAATGGACCATAAAGTTTTACAATTAGCCAATTATACGAATGGAGTTGCGATCGTTTTAGTCACCATAGTGGTGGTGCTATATGTAAACAAATAGAAGTGTGTGTTCTTTGTTTGTTACCATGGTGGTGCTGTTGTGCTGCAATGACTGTGAACCTGAAGGTCCATCAGGATAAGAGCTCCCCAGTGAAAAGCAATCACATGACATCACCAAGAACCAATCAGCAGCAAACACAAGTAAAATTCAAAACAAGAGCTCAAATCAGAAGTGCAGCTGACTTACATACATTTACCTGCATTTTTATTTGTTTTACTAGTTTGGCTACATTCAAAGCAGGAGCTTCATGCTTAGTGGACTATCACAACCCTGCCTTGTCCATGATGTCAGCAGCGCACTTACTCATGCAACCACACAAAGCTAAAAAACATTCAAATAAAATATAAACGGCAATCATTTTCACTATAAAATGATATATACCAGGTAAACATTGATCTTGGACAATAAATCTTCTTCTGCTCTGGATATATAGCATTTGGAATATGTAATATGATTGTGCTGACTGACAAACACATAGCTGGGGAGGAGGGGTGCAAATATATGAGACAATTCCTCAAGTAAACAAAGCCAAACAAAGTGATGGATATTGTAGAGAAACAAATTTCAGCTGCTACATTTATTGGTTGTCTTAGCACGCTTCAATGCCCAAACGTCACGAGTGCATGCACTTTTCACTTGACATATTACATGCATGCATGTACGAGCATATGCGTTCACACATATGTTTTTGTGTGTGCGTATATGTACACCATTTGCAACTCTTGCACACATTCTAGAGAGAATACTTTTATTTTTCTCAGCATGTATCTCTCTCTGAAGACTCTATTCTGCAGGGGCCATAGCTCTTGGACACAAACAGACAGGTCACCAGAGGCATTTCAGATGGTTAAAGACATTACCCAGACTCCTTTTATCCCATCCCATTGAGACTTTCATGGTATCAGGTGTACTGCACATAATTAAACCCTAACCTGTTTGTCTTTTTTGTACATTGAGGTCTTCAAAATACACTGACTGTCTTCAATGCACACTGATCCAGTACACTGCCTAATGAAGCTGCTATGGATGTTGGGAAGACAATAACTTATGCAAAATTAAAGCAAATATGTTGATAAATAAGGATTTATCAAAATCATATTGGATATTGGATGATATTAGTTTTATCAGCATTGGGCGATATTGGATGCTGAAATTAGATATTTAATTGCAATGCCCATTTCCCCCATTTTTACATTCAGATTACCTTTGCCAGCATCTAACACACACCTAATTATTAAAAACACTAATAGCTGAACAACACTACGTAGCCACAGACGGGTCTGAGTGCCCATGATGACCCCTGTCCACCGCCAAAGGCACCCACAATGGGCACATGAACTTCAGAACTGGATCATGAAGCAATGGAAGAAGGCTACCTGTTCTGATGAATTACGTTTTCTTTCAGATCAGGAGGATAGCTAGGTACATGTGCATCATCTACCTGAAGAAAAGATAGCAGCAGGATGTACTATGGGAAAAAGGCAAGCCAAAAGAAGCGGTGCTCTGGACAGTGTTCTGCTGGGAACCTTGGGTCTTGGCATTCATGTGAATGTTACTTGGACACGTACCACCTACGTAAAGATGGTTGCAGACCACGTACACCCCTTCATGGATAATGCTCCCTGCCACACTGCAAAAATTGTTCAGAAATGGTTTGAGAACATGACAAAGATTTCAAAGTGTTGCCTTGGCCTTCAAATTCCCCAGATCTCGATCTGACAGAGCGTCTAATGGATGTGCTGGACCAACAAATCCAATCCATGGATGCCCCAACTTGCAGGACTTAAAGGATCTGCTGCTAATGTCTCGGTGCCAGATACCACAAGCCATACTGCTTTGGCAATACAAGGGGGGCCTACACGATTTTAGGCAGGTGGTTTGGCTGATCATGTATTTTTACATTTAGATTACATTTGTCATCAGTTAGTTCTCACTTAATCTTTAAAAACACTAATAATTTATTAACACTGTTAAAATACAAACAGCAAAAAGTGATGCTCTTAAGGTTAAACCACAGAAAATAACAACAGTGTCTTGCAAAATGCAAACAATATGTAATACTATGCTTTGACCAAATGTTTTCCTGTGCTGTTTAGTAAAAACTAATGAGTGTGAGAAAGAGGAAACTAAAGCCCAGAGCATTTTCTCTAGAGCGGCTGCTCCAGTTATGCAAGCATGTGTCCTAGAAGAAGTACTGTGTTACTCCATGTACATTTTAAACAAGCCATTGTAACTGCAGCAGCACATATGAAGTACCAGGAGCAGAAGTATTTGCATTAGTTTGGAAAGAGAGGAAAGAAGCTGTATGGGAAAAAAAAATAAAGGCTTTATGAAAGGAAAAGACAGACAGAGAGTATGTAAGAAAGATACTGAGATAACAGACAGGCAGAGAGAGAGAAAAAAAAACATTGGGAGAAGAAATGAAACCATCATAATTATCAATAAGATCCTGAAGATGATACGGGTAGAAGGCAGGTTGTGTTCTGTGGTTTCTTTCTTTTCTCAGCTCCATCCCAGTCTCACCCTTTCATCCTCTCTCCGCTGATTAATTCACCATAGATATCACTTTTCACAAATGAGCCAGAGACATTTAACCTCTGTCTCTATGCATGAAGCTTTAAGAGGGAAAAAAGAGTGAAGGAAATTGTGTCTTTGATGGGACGCTGCATCTGCCAGCGGGCTGAGGGATTGTGGGAGCTGTTCAGAAGAGAGGGGAGGGGAGAAGAATGGGAAATGAGGAAAGCTTTCATAGTGCTGCAGAGTGTGTGCGTATGTGTGATGTCTTCATCAGCTCACTCTTAAGTGCACTCTAAAAAGCCTGTCAAGATAAGGGAATTCTCCTTCTTGAGGAGGAAAGCGGTCTGCTTATATCATCAAGTAGACTATAGGATACACATGTGGCCCTCCAGACGAAAGAAAAACAAATCTGAGATGACCAAAACATACAATAGGTAACAGCGATTTCCTTTTGGACATCTTGAGCAACAACATGTATTCCTACTGTAATTAACCTATGCCAAACATTAATTAGACTACACTGAACAAAATATGCATAAAACAAAAACAATTATCCTAACAACAGCAACTGGTTCTTTAGCCTTTCTGAGGAAGCTGTTAGCATGCATTCTTACAATAGCACAACACATTTTAGTGATTCGTTCAGTGTACAGCAGTAATTATCTTATTTATTTTCGTGACATGCTTTGTATGCATTGTGTTATGCTGTCTGAGCAGACGACAGACTATTGAACAGGGGAGGAAAGGAGAGAGATTGATATACTGTAGACAGAATGGAAAAGGCGACCTGTGACCTGTGCAACGAAGCTGATGTGTTTGTTTTGCTTTGGTGCACCATGTTTTCATTCGCGAATATAATGCTGTTTTTTTTCATTAGCTCTCCTCACCTCGATGTTGCCATTTAAACAGATCTAGATGCTTACAGCTCCCTCTGCATCTCTTGTCTCTGAATGCCACGGTAATGAGATTTTGTTTCTATATGAATGCCGTTAATAGCAAACAAGCCACGGGTAATGTGTTGCACTGCAATTTGTAACGTAAAAATTAGAAAGGAGATACATGCTGTACCACGTACGAAACAAACTTCTTCTCATACTGAATTTCCATGCATGCATTCCCTATTTACAGCCAGAAATGTCTGATGGGAGGGATATCCTTTGAAGAATCCCAAGCGTCCCTTAAAAGGAAATAGCGTTCACTCTATAAGAAAGAGTCACACTGAGTGCGTACTAGTGTGTAGGATCCCCTCTGCCCCACTGCTGCAGATGTTACCCGGGGCTTTTTGGCTCTTTATGCATATTTTAGAGTCAATGGGCAAACTCTGCAGCCTGAATAAGGCAGATGATACGAAGCAAAACAGCTGGGAGGCATTTGAAAATGTAGGACAGATTAAGTAACTCATCCTTGCCTGTGTTGCTTCGAGAAGATAGTGTCTCTACTCACTTCCAGCTATTGGTAATTAAACACATTATGGTTTCAGAGGGACTACATGGGCTTCAGTAACTCTTTAGCTTTGTAGTCCATTATTCATGGACAGTCAAAACAGTGCAGTTAAAGGCACAGCCACAGATTGCACCCTAGTTGTTCATATAAAACCTGTCGCCTGGTTGTCAATAAGTAACACTGACATTAACCTTTAGATTTCAGCTGAGCTCATTTTGTTTTTACTTAACTTTTTAAAGGCAAATGTTTTATACCGTTTATCTCAATTTTAGATATACATTTTTAGTTTGTCACTGTATTTACATTAGCACATCTATGTTCATTGAATGAAGCAACAAACAACATTATATAACAATCTGACAAACTAACCAAACTAACCACACTCTACTTTTTAAAGGGCACCTATTATGCCCCTTTTTACAAGATGTAATATTGGCCTTGGGTGTCCCCAGAATGTGTCTGTGAAGTTTCAGCCCAAAATACACCCCAGATAATTTATTATAACAGCTGGAAAATGTCATTTTTGGGGTGTGTCTAAAAAAGACCTGATTTGGAGTGTATGGCTTTAAATGCAAATGAGCTGCATATTCCCGCCCGTCTCCAAAAGAGGGCATTGTGTATACGTCTCTCTGCATTGCATATCTACAGCAATAAATAGCTGGTAGAAGCAACATAACTGAGAGCGAGAGAACAGCCGTACATATGGGAAGTCAAATGCACTGAAAGTGGGACGAAACAGCGCGATGTTACAGAGCTCGTGCCGCGCTGACCTGTCATCGGCGCGGATCAATGGACCAAGCCGCGCGACCACGCTACTGAATGAATCTCGCGCTACGAATGGCGCAAAATAATCTCACAAGTGTGGTGCTGATCAGTTAAAAAAATGCTTAATGTACGCACACAAATACAGTTAAAACGCTAAGCACTATAACGACATGACATTCACAAAGGAGTCTGGAGTGATACACGTATCTAGGCACATTTTGAGGCGCATTACCTTGAAAAATGTAAATGTAATCCACAGCGTCCTCAGCAGCTCTGATGTTGGGAGAAAATGAAGACTCTTATGTTCAGTCTTACATCCAAACACAGAGCACCGGGATTGCTTGCGAGACATTGTTTACGTTACAGCTGCTCTAGCGCAGAGAAAATGAAGGACAGCGTAACCGCTGAGGGGCGGAAACTAGGGGTGGGACAATAAATCGATATGGGGATATATTGTGATTCTTCTCCATGCGATACGAGATTCGATATCTGGCGCCAAATATCGATATTTTAATTAATACAATAAGGTGCTCTAAATAGATTTCCCTGTTCACAGCGTCTAAAAATGTGTGGAAATCGCGGCCGCGCCATTTCCAGCTTCTATCCAAAAGCGCTCTGACTCTGAGCAAGTTCCATGAACCGCGTTCTCTATGAAGATGGGGAAGCACGAGGAACCGAAGGATAAACAGATTTCCAGCCACTGTATTAGCTTTACTGCTATATATGTGTTTACGGAGATGAAAACTAGCTGCCCCAGAACAGCTATCAGCGTGAACCATAGGCACCGATCACGTTATTATTGCAGATCGCATATTCAGTTCATGAGTAGCCTATAACCTCTCCGCTCAGATCGCAGGTGGATTTCCCTCACTAACGTTATATGAGTGAGAGAGAGCGCCGCCGGTGCGTCCAGTTTTATGTGAACAAAACTGGATGCTCTCCCTCTCTCTCAGATATTACAAGTGCACTTTATGCAGTGTGAACAGTGGCAAACATAAATCTGCACCTATGGCATGGAGGACGAAACAAAACCTTGTCAGAGCCACAATGCAGCGCGAAGTGTGCAGTGTGTGTGTTTGCCGCGCATCTACATTTGAAATAACGGACCTGAGCACGCAAAAGACGCGATGTGAACGGCTATTTCTTCGTGTGGGGCTCCGTTTTTATGATGAGAGGAGTAGAAAGGTTGAGAAAGTAGCCTACTCCAGGTAAATTTTGAAATGTAAATGTACCAGGTTTATATTATATCTATCTATCTATCTAGTTTTTTTCTGTTTGATAAGCAGTTAAATGTGTTTGTTTACACACAGAGAAAAAGAAGTGTAAGCTTTTAATAAGTCCAAGAATAAAATAATTAATTTAGCCTACTCAACATGTTAAAATTGATTTACAGAACTTTTTTTGCTGTTTTCAAACAGTTTGGACTTGAATAAAGAATAAAAACTTGCACTTAACCTTTTTCACAGGCATTTTGTTTAGACATCGTGATGTATCATTATAGGATTTTCTAGAAATATGTTGATTATCGCAGAATTGCAGTATCGTGATAGTATCGTTATCGTGAGCCATGTATCGTGATTATATCGTACCGTGAGGTACCCTGCGATTCCCACCACTAGCGTAATCTATATCAATGCAGGGCTGTCAATCAACCCCCGTGGCCCGGCCCTCCGAAATGTGACGTCACACTGCGGTGAGAATCAAAATGGCAGGCCTAGTGAGACTTACTTGGTTTAAAGGAGATTAAAAAATGAGGAGTGGGTGGATTTTTATTTTTGTAGGGTGGTTGTGTTCACACACTTCCAACACACATTTATGTTCAAACACTATGTAAAAGTGGATTTTGCATAATAGGTGCCCTTTAAAACTTTTAAACAACAGAAACTTTTCAAATGTCCAACATAATTGTCAGAATAAGAGTTTAACCAGCTGATAAAAACATCACAATAACCCACAAGCAACCCACACAACTCCATTCCATCAATTAACGCCTTGTAAAGCGAAAGACTGTCCAAAACAATTAAAAACAAATATGTCAGTGATTTTGATGTGAGAGGGCAACAGAGGATGGACTTTTCACTGGAGGAAGCGTTATTATGGATCATGAACTTGAATTTTGGCTAAAAGCAATGGTTCAAAATTAAAACGCCTTAATGATTAATTTCTTTATTACAAACACACAAGACATTTTATCAGCTGTTTGAACTCTCATTCTGACGGCACCCATTCACTGCATAGGATCCATTGATAAGCAAATGATGTAATTCTAAATTTCTCAAAATCTGTTCTGATGAAGAAACAACCTGAGGGGGTGAGTCAATTTTCAGGAAATGTTTATTTTTAGGGTGAACTATTTCACATAAACATCACACCTTCAGTGCAGAACAGTGCAGGGTTAGTGTTTTCCCTATACAGTGCATAGAGAGCACCTTTAGAGACTTAAGACAGGTCTGCGTGCTTCTCTGAGAGGCAACTGGGACTGCAGGGAGATGTTTCTGCCAACCCCAGAACGAAACCAATGAAGACACGCTCCAAAGCAGCTTCATGTTAAACATAAATGAGGAGGAGACAGGAAAAGGCGCTAAATTAAAAATGATACTCCCCTGATGGGCGCAAAGTAGTATTTTTAGAGCAGAGCGCATATTAAAATGTTAATGCCAATGGCCTTCAGCAGACCTGTGTGTTTATTCAGTGAGACAGGCAGAGAGCACCTGCAAAAACCACACACACACATACGCGTACCTTAACCACATGCTCAATTATATGTCGAAATATACAGGCACAATCACACAGACAATAATTCATGCACAAACTGGCATGTCAGTTTAAACACACCCTCTTACCCATGCACATGATCTTTATTTAAACATTTCTTTGCACCATCTTGCCTATGAATAAGGCCTAAGATAAAACAGTGATTCAGATTAAGACGTAATTAAATAATCCTTAAGAAATATCATTTGCAAAAATCGTTTGACGTAATGAATAAATAATCCTAACAACAAATCAACTATTCTATGTGAAATATCATTTGCAAAAATCGTTTCGAGTCTGCAAATGACTAATATCATAGCTCTCTGAGAGCTTGAGAGTTCAAAGCAAGCCCACAAGTGGAAATTTAAGTAATTTCACCAATTTGCCTGTTCTAAAACAAAACAAGATGCAACAATAAGATTGGCCTGTTGGCCCAGAACCGGTGTGAGAGAGTTTCAGGGCAGATGGTGATGCAGTCAGTTGCCTCATAGGGCCAATGCTGCTTAATTACCACATCCAGCATTTATTGATCATATTTTTATGCATTCCAAAATTAAACATAGTTTTCTGTTTCAAAATGTTGTGAATTGTAGATTTAATTGTTGTTAACAAAGTTAACATTATACAGTTATACCGTTAACATTATAGTTGTGATATTAACTTGTGATATGTCAAATTATACAGAAATTACTGTCTTCATATGCAGCAATGAACATCTAAATTACTTGTTTTATTTTTATAGATTTTAAAATGTAATTTATTCCTGTGATGGCAAAACTTAATTTTCAGCAGCAAATGCTCCAGTCTTCAGTGTCACATGATCTTTTAGAAATCATTCTTATATGTTGAAAACATAACGTTTGAAAACGATTATGCCTCTCAATATATTTGTGGAAAACATGATACACTTTTTTCAGGATTCTTTGATAAATAGAAAGTTCAAAAGAACATTTTGAAGAACAATTTCTATTAAAAATCTTACGGACCAAACTTTTGAACAGTGGTGTATTTTCTGGCATGAAAACAGAATCCAAAATTAAATTATTTTAGTAGTGGAACCTGCGCATCCTGATGTATATCACATCATCATACAGACAAGGGAAAGTATTATTTATAAGATTAACCAGGCAGCATTTCAGGCTCAAAAATATCTGTTAACAGGATATATTAATAGAATTATTTGCCTAAAGGACTACCCTTTGAAAGAGCAAAACATATAATTCTGGCTCAAATACAACAAAATAACTAATAACTAAGTCATGTACAGATATTATGCCTCAAATAGCACAATGCAATTTGGCTTATGTGATGTGTCAATGTGATGTTTCGCTATTTATTTTTACTTTAAAATAACATCTCCATTATTGTATGTGCAGTATATGTGTGGGCAGTGAAATTTGTATATTAAAATTATTTTTAGTAGAATGGAAAACATAAAGATGAATTGACATTAACATTGAAGGTTAATAATAAGATAATTTACACTTGCTGGTGGGTGCGTGTGGAAATCAGTACCTGTGTCACAGTGACATACAGCAGTGTGGCAGAGGATGAGTTTGTGGGAAGAGCAGATTGTGGTGATGTAATTAGCAGTAAAATACCTGAATGGTAGTGCAGCAGCAAAATCTGGCTGTGATCCCCTGTGGTTTTAGGCAAGAACTCAACAGTAACTTGCATGCTTTGACCAGCATCAAGAGTTCCTATAGATGGCTCTATGGAAAATGGGCTGTGGGGAACATATATATAATTTATAAATGCAATAAAGTGATCAAAACAGATCAAAACATGGAATTATCTGTACAACACAATGTCCAAAAATCTGCACTGACATGCCTCTCTTACCTACACGTGCTGAGCTGGAATTTAGCCTCACAATTTCCTATGTTCCGCACAAGCAGAGTTCTCTGGGACAAGCACTTGACCGGACAAACTTGGAAATGCAGACTATCTGGGAAGTCCAAGATGGCACGGGGCCCAATTGCACGAATAGGAACTTCAAACTTCTCACGTTCAGTCACACAGATGAGTCTGTGGATGTAATCCTACAATTACAAGCATCTGAATGTCAGTGGTGCTTTACAGAGGAACATAAGGCCTTAAAGGGATAGTTCACCCAAAAATGAAAATTCCGTCATTAATTGCTCCCCCTCATGTCGTTATGTCCCGTAAGAGCTTTATTCATCTTCGGAAGACAAATTAAGATATTTTTGATGAAATCTGAGAGTTTTCTGACCCTGCATAGACAGCAACGAAACTGACATGTTCAAGGCCCCAAAAGGTAGTAAAGACATCATAAAAATAGTCCATGTGACACCAGTGGTTCAACCATAATGTTATGAAGCTACGAGAATATTTTTGTGCACAAAGAAAACAAAAATAACAACTTTATTCCACAATTTCTTCTCTTCCGTGTCAGTCTTATAAAGTTGAATACAGTTGTGAATAAAGTTGTGAATAAAGTTGTTATTTTTGTTTTCTTTGCGCACAGAAAGTATTCTCGTAGCTTCATAACATTATGGTTGAACCAATGATGTCACATGGACTATTTTAACAATGTCCTCACTACCTTTCTGGACCTTGAACTTGTCAGTTGTGTTGCTGTCTATGCAGGGTCAGAAAGCTCTTGGACTTCATCAAAAATATTTTAATTTGTGTTCCGAAGATGAACGAAGGTCTCACAGGTTTGGAACAGCATGAGGGTGAGTAATTAATGACGGAATTTGCATTTTTGAGTGAACTATCCATTTAAAACAAACCTAACTATAATATGGTACTGTACATCTTGTACATATGGTATGCATAATCAATTAATCAATCCTAATTTAGGAAATAATACTGTCTTTCTCAGACTGGGCCACCATAGATCTATTTGAACTGACTCTATTTGAATTAATGCATAAAGAAATCTACATTAATGTTTTGCCAAACCAAAATAGATTAGCAGGCCACTTCACAGACTACAAAAGAGTATCTAATGGACAAATGAGTGGCCGTAGAGGAAACACTAAGTCTCTCGTGTCCTCTGCTTACCAAAGTAGTCTCTCAGATTTCTTATAGATATGGTAAGCATTAAAATGAGACTTGACTTTGAGGTTTATTTGCAACATTGTATTGTATGCATATTTTGTATAACTTTTTTTGGTTATTCATTCATCGAAATTCATGCAGTTGGCTCATGAGTACACTGACAATGATAATATAATGTATAATCAAAGAAATAGTAGGTGTCAACTGCAGTTGTTGCATATTGAAAGTATAAACTTTACCTTGTTCTCCTGTGGAGTGAATAGAATGGTGAATGTAGATGCCATGCCTGGGGCCAGTTTCTTACTAGCATCTATTGGGCTGATCACTTTAAAATAAAGTGAGTCATCTTCAATCACCTTTACCAGTCGAGGAACCTGCAATGGTTATAAACATATCTTTGTCAAGCCAGTGTACATTACACATGAAAATGAACAAAATAATAACTGTCTTAAAGGAGGTGTGAATCAGAATGGCATGGACTACAAGATAGCAATATAGGTTAAAAATATTCATATATTTTATCCTCCAGGTCAGATTATATCAAAATACAGACAGAGGTGCAAAAAAGAAGATTTGCAGAGACAATGAAATTTAAACCAATTGCATCTCTATTTGGTGAACAGGTGAATGGGTTTATGTGTATAAAGGTTTTCATAAATCCTGGTAATTGGAAAATGTCCAGGACTTGATTTGCAGTGGGATGCAAATCGCTTGTGCTAACAATCAGGCAAATAAATCTACTTTCAATTCATTTCTATCCTTTGAACTGGAAGTTCATAATAAAGCATAAACAAGTATAAAGACAAATGCACCCAAATGTACTAAATATCGTTTGTTTTTAAATACATTCATTATGTAATTGTGCAACAAACTGACTGTATAATCTCCTCAGAAGAATAAAAGTTACCTTGTCACTGTTCCGCAGCTCTAAGGGCACCTTGTATGTCTTAAATGGTGAGTAGTTCTGAAACACAATCTCAGACGGATATGGCTGAAACATGGCCTGGTCCAAATCTAATGAGGAAAACTGTATAAAAAAAATGTTAAAGCAAAGTCAAACTTTTAGATAATATCTGATGAAATGTTGAAATGTAAAATGTAGAAAATGGCTCAACAAATGGCTTTTGCATTCAAATGTCCACTTTATTAAGAAAAAAAACAAAACATAAAACATCTGTGAATTGTGTTGTGTGAGAAAAATCAGATGCAACACACCCAGGGTTGTGTTGAGGCAGAACGTACAGCATTCGTCATTGAGAAGATTTTCACATATAATTACATCCATTACATCCAGTCTGACTCACATTTTATTAGGTCAATATAGTTATATATAACAGAACTCTGCAGTACAAAGGTAATGTAAACAGCTACAGTTACTATACTATACATATTAAAAGCCATTAATATCTCCCCAGAGAGAAACTGTGATGATGACCTTGATTAACTTTGAAAATGTTGCTGCTAAGATACTTGGAAGCAGTGATGTAGAAGAACAAGCTAAATAATTAAGCTCTTGTGCTGAGCATTGTAAAATGCTGATATTTTACCTTGTGATATGTGGTCTCACTCATATCTAAGAGCTCCAGGATACGGGGCGGATGCATCTCATAATTGTTTGATAATCGTTCTTCTGTAGTCTGACACATTTCTCGAGCATATACAGATGGAATCAGCTGCAAAGACATATGCAGCCTGTTATGAGTGCATTTATCCACTATGTAAAAATATTTGCCTATATTCTGCATAAATCTATATTGTATATATTATTCTTGGAACAATGTATATTGTGAAAAGCACTATATAAATAAATTAAACTGAAGTGAGTTGATCAACTTTGCATGTCTTTTGACCCTTCTCCTGGAGAGCTACCGTTCAGCAGATTTCAGCTCTAACCCCAATCAACACACCTCAACCAGTTAATCAAGGTGTTCAGGATTACTTGATAATTACAGGCAGAGGTGTTGGAGCAGGGTTGAAACTAGTCTGCAGGTTGGTAGCTCTCCAGGAGCAGGGTTGAGATCCCTGAACTAGAGTGTTTGCTTTATATTGCATAACAGTGACATGCAGACATCAGGAAGTTTCCTTCTTGACATATGCATAGATATGGTCTATTGGATGTTAAATGACAAACAAAAATAAAAGGGAGATGTTACAGTAAATAAAATTGGACTAGAGAAGAACAGGTTGTCAACACTCAACAGCTTTCAATCAACCACCTGTCAGTCAACAAGGAACATAAAAAATGCACTTATTCTTCATGGTCAGACTCAGAAAATATTTTAGGTAAATGCTTAATGTAGTATAGGGATTATATGATTAAACACTGATTCAAAACACTGATTTTTATATGTCCTTTTAAGAAAGTAATTCTGTATGTTTATGTAAATTTTGTAAGTAGTTTAATTAAGTTACTAATAGTTAGTGCTCCGTTTGGAGGCAGGGATTTGGGTTACTGATAACTGTAACCTGCTCATTTCAAAAATGACAGTTTTAAGGTATATATAAAAGGCTCACCTTTGCAGAATTTGCCTCCCGTTTTACCAGTTTGGGATTTCGGGGTGCCACCACTTTTGTTTTGAATCCCGCTGGCATCTTCTCGCGTGAACTTCGGAGGTTTGAGTGAGAAGCTTGGACATTCGAGGCTGGCATTTTGAAACAAACTGACTCACGTTTGTTGTGTAAAATTGAAATCTGATGCTAATTACAGAAATGTCTGTTTTTTTCGCGTGTTTGACGATGACAAGCGAGCAATGTTTAACCGAGAAGCAGGTGGCTAGACGCCATTCGCACGCTAGGACGCTTCATTGGTAATGTTGTGTTTATCCGAAACACAAGACGTTTAAAATTGATGTTTATAAAATAACCACACGGCTACATTATAAACTAACGTAAGTTTTTAGAACAATAAAATTAATAAAGCATTTTAAATTCCAGCCCTTTTCTTGTGAAGGCTCTTCCTCAAGCGCACATTAACTTTGAGCGTGGTGGTTACCATGACAGCGGTCGTCATGGCACCGGGGTACTGAACCTTCTCAGTAAACAGCTCACTGATTGGTGTACGTTCACAAAGACGCCCTGTGATTCGCTGAAAGTTTTGAACGTGAGGACATCTGTACCATAGCAACTTAAAACCACAAACAAACTGTACTTTTCCCTTGATTAAAATATCAAAGAACAGTACAGATGAGACTGTACAAGATACCATAATCTTATGTCAGGGAACAATGGCAGAATAAGCACATTTGATAAACATTTTATTTTACACTTTATATTTACATTAAGGTTCTCAGCAGTAGATTTATGAAATTAGACTAAACTCCTGAAGTGTTTTTTTTTTTCTGAGTACTATTTAGTGTAACATTAGGCAGACAGTCTGTCCCCTTTGACCCAACCATGTGTAATATTATTTTTAAAAAATAGCATTTGAATTTGCATGTCCACAAATGAGTTCAGATGAGTTCACTTATCCAATAAAAAAAACACCCAATCTGTGATATGGTCGGGAAGGTGACAGCCTGGTATGACAAAAGGTCTCAGTTAGGTCCATTATACTGTAGTCTGCTCCTTTGGCCCAGACCCACCCACACAAATCGTCCTGGGCTGATTGTACAGTGCGTTTCAGTTTATGTGAGTGGTCTGCGTGTGTTTGTGTGCGGTCACCATATTTTTCCATCCCAGCTCACAGTTCAGTAAAGAGCCCGAAGCTTCAGAATGAAGTCTTTCGGGTTTGTATCTTCTCGCCCCTCACTTGTCCTGGGCTTCACACAATAGCTCCCCTCCCCTGACACGCTCTCATTGTGTCTCTACCGTATCGGTCTCTCTGCCTTCTCTGAGTCAAGCTTTTAGGGGAGGAGATTTTCTTCCATTAAGTTACAAACCTATTTATCTGCAGTATTCTGTGTGCACCAGTAATTTAGCTGTAGTGGCTCCGTCACATGCTTGTGTGAGAAACAGAAAGGTGGAGGTGCATGACAATGTTGTTGTGTGTGTTTTTAATTCCACTGTCGAAACATTACCTTCATTACCTTTGGTGGATGTCAAGGGTTAGTTTTCTTAGCACATAACTGCATTAGTTTCATCCTGATTTAGCATTTTTTTTATTTTATTAAGCATCTAATAATAATAATAACAAGCATGATAAGTAAATAAATGATAAATTTGAACTGTTGGAATTTTCTGATTAAAACAAAATGTTAAAAAGGTAGTTGACTCCAAAATGTAAAAATATGTCATCATTTATTCAACTTTATGCCATTCTTGTATGACTTTCTTCTGTGGAACACAATAGAAGATATTTTAATAGAAATGTTTGATTGTTTTGTCCATGTAATGACACCTGAAAACTCATCTCTTTCATCACCATTTGACTTCATCCAAAAAACTTTGCTTTCTCTTTCCTTAACCTCCGCTTGTACTAATCTGAACAATGCCTGAAACTTTGTATTATAAGCACTTCCCACATTTATCAGCCTCTTTATGATGAATTGCTTATTGTATTCCTCAATTGTAAGTCGCTTTGGATAAAAGCATCTGCTAAATGAATAAATGTATATATATATATATATATATATTTTTTTTTTATATATATATATATATATATATATATATATATACTGTATATATTAAATATATTGTAATTACATATTTGTAATAGGCTAATAAAGTTGCAAATTAGTACATTTAAAATATATATAAATTGTAATAACACTACAGTTAAAATTAAGTACTTTAATATGTTATTCAATACATTAAAATAAGAGTATTTCTTCAAAGCCTGACAAAAGATGATTAAAACATAATAATTTAAAATGCACTCTACAGTTAAACTTTTAATTTGACATTATTACAAACTGCACTTTTAAAAGTGTAATTAGTTATGTTAAAAAAGTCATGAAAGCATATTTCTTTAAGTAGGCTACCCTTAGTGGCCTTTTATTTCATTAGTATTAGTATCATATGGGAAAGTGTCTTTCTCAAAGTATTAACTTTATACTTCAAATGTGCTTTATTTTACATTTTAATTTAGACTGAAGTTATGCTTTATAGATGTTGCATTTACCAACAGTCCACATACAATCTTACATGCATAAAACACAAGCAAAAATGGTTTTATAATCTGATGACATGAAGAATTACATTTTACAGCAACTCTAGAATCGACCACTGAAAAACCCAAATAGGTCAATCACTAATCTGACCAATCAATGTCCCCTTAATATTCATGGTGCTTACAGCCCTGCTTTAAAGAGAAACCAATGCACTGATCTGAAGAATGTAAAATAAAACATCAAGAGCTTTTTCTAATCCCCAAAGAACAATAACCAACTCAAAAACCCATTACAGCAGAGAATTAGTTTGGTAGGTTTATAAGAGGCGGGTCAACTGTTGAACCTACAGTAAGTGACTTCAAAGTCCTACTGAAGAACTTCATTTATTATTTAGTTTAGTTTTAAGAGTGAAAGGTGGTAAACCACTGAATATTTAGCTAGGGCAGTAGATGAAACTGTGTCAAAGTCCGGTTGGTAGGCTATTTAAAAAAAAACAACAACAACAAAAAACATCCATAATCTCTGCTTGTGACAAATGACACTTTAACCGTTTCCCTGGACACTTCGGTTAAACTACACAGAAACACGTTTGCCCTGCTGTGAGGCACCACTACCCGTCTGTGCTGGTCCTGGCAGGATGACAGTTCTCAAGGCTCTTTAACTGCGGGTCAGTGAGCGGCCCATTCTGACAGAAAATTGGATTAGAACAACGAGCGCTGTTTAAGAAACCAGTTTTAAGACGGACTCCTCCTCCGTCACGCCACCCTTCCCACGAGACCGTCGGGGTTTTGACCTCTCGCTCAGGTTGCTCTGTTTTATTCCTCCTGCCAACAATATCCCGACCAACCAGCCGCTGCGAACATGTCAACATCCAGCGAATGCAGGTAAGGTGAAAAACGAATATAACGCGCCGGATTCGCTGCCTTACAACATAGCAGACCTGCCAAATCAATATCCTACATCATATCAGACTGTAATCGTATTGTGAAAGAATATGGGATTACATTCGTTAGTGGTCGTCGCTTTTTATTTACATCCCTCATCATCAAACAGGGCTTTATATCATAGATCAACCTGACGTAAATGCGAGCACAAACCCTATATGATAAACATCGCAGTCTCTATCCTCAAGAGGATTTTCAGTTCCCTAAGTGTTTGGATGGCGATAGTTTATTCTTCATTCACATTCTTCCACTAGTATGTGCCCTCCAGTTCCATCGTAAAAAAGAACATTTGTTGCCGATTAGAAGCTCGAATGAAATTCAGCATTTTTAATAACATATTATCTATAAAATCGCTGTATAATCAGCTACTCATAATTACGGTTACGTGACAGAATCCTGCTATTCAGCTTTGTGGATGCGTCCAGAATAATACGCAGCTCTTAAAGTGACAGGCTTCGCTATAAAAGCTGTGGAAAAACAGCTATGAGAACCGTCCCAAATGAGGACATCATGGCTGTTGGCAGACCTTTTCAAAGTAAAAAAAAAAAAAAGGCTGCGCTGTGATTGTAAAATAAGAGGCCTATTGTGCATTCTCATTGAGCGTTATGGAGTCACGTAGTGTTTGAAGCTCTTTGAATGGAAAGTGCTGATCCCGCAACGCCCTGCAGCACCACGGACAGCGCATGCTTACAGCTCGGCCACTGAGCTCTTCCTACCGGGTATTTTCTCAGCTATGAAAGGCTGTCTGATTATAAATGTGGGCAGTCCAAGTATGTGAGTAATTCAATAAGAATGGGTCTACTGTCATTTTTGTTTCAGTTTTAAAAGACTATAAAATAACTGAGAGTATTATGGTGCTTCATGTTAGTTAAATAATGACAGACACTTTTAGACAACCAGACAGCATTGTCACAATGACTAACCGCCTAAAGCAGTGGTGTCAAACTCAATTCTTGGAGGGCCACAGCTCTGCACAGTTTAGCTCCAACCCTAATCAAACACACCTCCAACCCTCAAATCACACCTGATCTTGTTGGAGCAACTAATCAAGGCTCTAACTCTAAACACACCTCAGTATCACTAGCATACTAAACTTCCAAGCAGGTGTGATTTGACTATAAGTGAATTTTGAACTACCTACTTTGGAAAGCTTCAGCTTGGACCTTAGTCATGGGAATGCCATATTTAATTTTTGACAGGAATGAAAACGAGGCTGTGCATTGCACTGTTGTTTTAACATGACTTTTCGCTGAGCGAAAAACTTTAAATAGACAAAAGCCCATAAAACATTACATTAATAAAATTGGGCGATCTAGGACCTTTTGGGGCCAGCCTCATTTTCATCCGTTAAATTCTATATGGCGTCTAACTGAATATAGTCTTTAAGCCTAGGTTTCTTTTTTCTATATTCTATCTACTAATTTTCTTAAAAAAAAAAAAAAAACATTTCTACGTGTACTGCGTTAGGCTAACCAAGACTTGTCATAGCACTTGCATGTTGTTGCTCTTTTGTTGGTTTTGATTGCTTCTAATGTCTTCATTTGTAAGTCGCTTTGGATAAAAGCGTCTGCTAAATGACTAAATGTAAATGTAAATGTAAGCCTAAGTATTCTTGTAACTGATAACAACGCTCTTTACAGTTTGCTACAAATAAAAATACAATAGATTGCTTTGATAGTTGAGAGACCCAAGCTAAATCCAGCATTGAGCACAGACCAATAATATAGTTATTTTATATAGTTACAGCTCAGAAATGGATTTATACTCCATTGGTCGTCCATTAGCCTTGTATGGTAACATGACCAGCAGTTATACAGTAGCTCACACACGCAGACTGGAAATCATTTACTACAGTGATTGTTCAGGTAAATGACAGTCAAAGAGATAATTCAACATACTCCAACACAAGCATTGCAAGTAACATGGATAAATAATTATACAATATATTATAAAAAACTAAACATTTTTGTAACTGTAGTACTGTATATACTTGTGCTTCTTTATTCTAAATACTGTTTTCAGTTGACTTGCTCACTCTGAAAGCAACTTGATTGGATCACTGTACTTGACAGGTCATTTGACATTAGCATGTGTCTAATACAGATAATTCTGACACCTCCTTATTTCATAACCAAGTAGGAAATTAGTCAAGACATTATCCAGAGGTTTGTCACTTTATTATGACATGGGTGTGATGCATGACCGACACCAGCCCCACTAAGAAAAAAATTAAGCAAAAAACACGTTTTGTTTCTATCTAGAAACAGCTATGAAGACTACAGAGAAACCGCAGACTGGCTGCTTGCTAACACAGATATCAGGCCCAAAGTGGCAATTATATGTGGTTCAGGACTCGGTGGATTGGCTGACCTGCTGGACAACAAGAAAGTGTTTCCTTACAACAAAATCCCCCGCTTTCCCCATAGCACAGGTAGATGTTCAGAGAAATTTATTTCATAATCTATTCATTGACTACACAAAAATGAAAAAAATGTGTCCTTTATCATTTCACTGTCATTATTTGGCTATTGTTTGCATTAACAAACATTTAATAGTCTACCTCATGCCTCTTTAGTGCAAGGACATAAAGGTCAGCTTGTGTTTGGAGAGCTGAATGGAAAGCAGTGTGTTTGCATGCAAGGCCGCTTCCACTTCTATGAGGGCTATAACACTGCCACAGTAAGTATCATGCTTAAAATCTCAAAGGGAAAATTGAATTCTCAATGGATAAGGCATACTATAATATTGCACCAGTTAATCCCCCACCTGTAGTTCACAAGAAAAAGTATGAGCATAGAACAAAATCAGAACATGTCAAAGCATATGGGATTGGATAGAAACTCTGGGGGTGGGGGGAAGGCACACTGTCAGTTGATGATTAAAACATCTTGGTAACACTTTACAACAATGAATCAAAGTCAAGAATCATCTCAGTGTTTCTGTTCCTTTAGCAATTATATACCACAACACTAACACAGAGGTTATTCTGTACTTAACCATTGACTTCTCAGTGTTCATATAAGCAGAGCAATCAGCAATTTTAGGTATAATATAGATGATCATAGTTAACCTTTGGCAAATCACCCTGTCTTCTCCTATAAACTTTTACAACATTCCAACATTTGTGTTGTTTGTGATCAAGTTAAATAATGTTCAGAAACACACAGACAGTGCTTGCTCTTTGTTGCAGAAGCCAAGTGAAATATGACATTATGATTTATAGCATGGTTTTTATGAGCGATTGATATCACTGTCCATATTCTTGCCTGTGTTGTAAAAAAGCAGTCATGTATTTGTTTCTCAATTTCTTAATTCAGTGCACATGAGGGAAAAACAATTTTCAATTAAAATGTATTTAATCACAGAAAATGTAAGTTTTTTCAAATCTGAAAAAATTTACAATTCTCAATCCTTTTAAAAAGGACATCTTAGACAAACGGGGAGGGGGGGTACAGTTATAGCCTACTATATGGTTTTGATAACATATATCAGATCATATTCAATCTTTAATTTCCTGTTTCATAAAGATGAGAACAATTTGTCAAACCGGCTCTAAATCATACACTATTGTTCTGTTTTAGGTCACATATCCAGTAAGAGTGTTTTTCCTTCTTGGGATTGAGACTCTCATTGTGACCAATGCTGCTGGAGGACTCAATCCTAAATTTAAAGTGGGAGACATCATGTTGATCAAAGACCATATCGATATGCCTGGCTTTGCAGGCCAAAATCCCCTGTGTGGACACAATGAGGAAAGGTAAAGTGCTATGTAGTATAGTAAGATGTTTAATGTGTTATTAAAACCCAATCATATGAATTTGAGGTCATTTTTTATAATTATAATTAAAGAAACCTAATTCTACCTAACACAAAAATTTGAAGAAAAGCATTTGGATGAGTTCTTTTGTTTTTTTTTACTTTGT
The DNA here is from genome assembly GCA_027422415.1 of Schizothorax lantsangensis. Taxonomy (NCBI): domain Eukaryota; kingdom Metazoa; phylum Chordata; class Actinopteri; order Cypriniformes; family Cyprinidae; genus Schizothorax; species Schizothorax lantsangensis. Next base: position 12,579,595 of record CM049846.1, on the reverse strand, counting down.
TTTAAACAGTTCAGTCATTCTGCTATTCACTTTGGTATATAATCTTATAAGCATTTCTCTAATGATCCAATGTTCACTGACATTTGTGTTCTGTCCCTGTAGATTTGGAGTGCGCTTTCCCTGCATGTCTGATGCTTATGATAGAGACTTTGCACGGATGGCCAAGGAGACGGCCCAAGAACTAGGCTATGACTCTTTCCTCCAGGAGGGTGTTTACTGCATGTTGGCAGGACCGTCCTATGAGACGATTGCAGAATGCAGGGTTCTACAGATGCTTGGGGCGGATGCTGTGGGTATGTACTGTACGACTACATAACACTTCTATCAAAAATGTTATGAGTGGGTAAGACATAGTGCATGTATTATAGCTTATATAAATGCATATGCAAAGTATTGTTTGATTTTAGAATTTTTATTTGTAAAAAATCAATAGCTTTGCTATCACAGAATAAATTATTTTGAAAATATATTAAAATCGAAAACAGTAATTTAAATAGTAATAATATTTCACAGTATTACTGTTTTTACTGTATTTTTCATCAAATAAATGCAGTTTCTCTGTAATTAGGTATGAGTACCGTTCCAGAGGTGGTGGTCGCTCGTCACTGTGGGATGCGTGTGTTTGGACTCTCCCTTATTACCAACAAAGTAGTGACTGACTACAACAGCACAGAAAGGGCTAATCACAAAGAGGTCATGGAAACCACCCAAATGCGAACCAAAGACCTGCAGAAGTTAGTCAGCTATTTAGTGGCAAAAATGTAGTGTACCAAATTTAGTACAAAAATCTTGATATACTTGATTTGCACCTAGACAGCTAACAATGTAGAATGGCATGCGGTATATGCTCCTTAATGCTTCTCATGTATCTTATTCAGGGTTAAAGTAATTTTATGAACTTTCCAGTGCCTCAAGACTCTCTGAGTCCAAATTTAGGCTAGGTTCATTTTGTTTACAGTTGATATTATCCATACTGCAGTGAATACTGTGGTACTAAAACATCACTGTGAGACTAGTTATTAATATGACACATATACTGTATAATGCATTCACATCCTTCCTGAAATGCATGTTAAGAACAACTGAAAATAGAAGCATTACATAAGTATCCGTATTCTTGTCATTGTCTCTTGAAAGAAGAGTTAAGGAACAAACATACATGAAAAGGGACAAACAGACTTAATACATACATATGGGAAAAGGGAATTCAGTTGGAAATACCAAATGAGGAGTTACAGTGCAATTAGGTGCAAAATAATCAATTACATAAACAGATGTTTTATCTTTTTAGTTTATCAACTTGTCTAGATGTTTCCAAAGAAAATTACAGATGTTTAAATATGTTTTCTGCAAAAAAAAATATATGGACAAATCTCTTTAAAATTATTAGAGATATTAACTGTCTAGGAATGTGATGTATTTTAACTTTATTTTCACTCAAATATTAAAATATAAAAATAAATTGATATATTGCAGTGTGGTGGTGTAATACTTTGTGTTCTGTCCTTCCATTTTCCAATTCTGAGATCTGTGCATTTATTTACAGTATATCAAAACTATGAGAATGAGAGATGAAAACTGCAGTCTTTTGTCACGCCATACTAAATATAAGACTAAATACAAGATGTTATCTTGTGTTTATAGCAAAGGCCCCGCAGTGATCAATATGAATCATTTCCTGCAATGCATATATACATAGAGCAAGATCAGAAGTAGTTTGTATTCATTACACCCTGCAAAACACATATAAGTGACTGAATAGGCATCCCACTTAACCCCCTCATGTCACTACATTATTGATAAAGCATGCCAACCCACCTCTGAAGTAGTGATGAAATAAAACATTAACAACATCTAGCTTGCAGCTAGTCTGTCACCAAGCAAAAACCCTAAAGCAAAACATAATGCAATATAACAACTCAATATATCAGTTTTCTACTTTAAAGTTCTTGTTTAATTAATACTTGCTGTTTCTTTTTAAATATTTGTGAAATTTACTAGCAATTTCTAAGTGAAAATTGTTTCAACATTATATTTTGTGACCAGTCTATAAATACTGATTCCATTTTGTATTTCAAGAGAGAGATCTGTGCTAGAAACCTCTGCACACATCAGATTTTTGGAGGAAACAATCTTTTAGAGAAAGGAGGTTAATCTGTCAGACGATGCCTCTGCCCTTGTCGATGATAACAGAGCTTCAGATCAGTCTGTTATTCAGACTTTCACAAAATATTTATGGAAAGCCAGTTGTGCTGACTCTGCCCTGAAACATCACAGTCCCTGTGAGCCATTATTGAAGAGGTAACTCATATGCAATTAGCAACGGGCCATTTGCTGAAATATTCAGGGCTTGATGCCCATGATGTGCACAACAGTGACAGTACTTCCACTCAATGCTTTTCTAGAGGAACAGAGGAAGTCAGAAAATGTAATGATCTGTTTTGATCTTACACATTTTTGTTCTGCTCTCTCTCTCTGACATATTATCTCATTTGAAAATCGTGTTTCTCTCTGTAGCTGTTTTCCTCTGAAATGCAACTTTCAGCTCAGCATTCTTCATTTTGGGGTCTTCAAGTATTTCAGATAGCATTACACTGATAGCAAGAAATGTTTGGATTTTTTATGAAAAAAATATCTTAGTAGGTTAAGTTAAAAGTTTCAGGTCAGTAAGATTTAATATATATTATTTTATTGGCCTATATATTAAGTTGATCAAAAGTGACAATAAAGACATTTGTAATGTTACCAAAAAAAAAAAACTATTTCAAATGAATGTTCTTTTGAACTGTCTATTCATCAATGAAACATGAAAAATAATATATGATGATTTCTACAAAAAATATATTATACAAAAATATAGAAAATAGTTGTTTTAAATTTTAGTACTATTATCTAATACAATATTACTGTTTTTATCAAACAAATGCAGCCTTGGTGAGCATAAGATAATTCAAAAATATTAAAAAGCATTACTAATACCAAACTTTTGGATGGTAATGTATATCATGAAAATTATTTGAGATTTAATGAGGAAATATAAATGCATAGATACATATTTTAAAGTAAACAGTGTGAATTACAGTACTTTTACTGTGAAATATTGATAAAAATAAGAAAAATATTTTTTTTATTAATTATGTTTTATTTTTTATTACCATTAATAATATAATATAATAAGTTTATATAAGTTTTGAGGAAAAACAATCATTAATATTATGGTTCAATGGTGGATTTCTCCCAATCTGTTCAAAACAATACCTATGTATTTTAATTCCCAAAACTATGTCTGTCATGCAGACGTTCACATACTCTGATATCTTGGGCATAACAGACCTTTAAATCAGAAGCCTGATATTTTACTCTCTGCCCTCCCAACGCATCCCTCCACGCTACAATCGCTCCCATGATTTTTCTTTTTCATTTCACTTTAATCAGCCTGCTGTGATCGTGTGCTTGATGGAGAGCTACACTTTATATCTCGCCATCTCTCTCAAATCATGTTTGCAGCAAGGGACACAGAAAGAGTGAGAGAAAACCCAGGGGACATGCTGGCATTAACCATCTATACCCATTCTTGGAACAGGGAATCCACTGAGGAAGAGGGACCTTATTGGAAAGAGAGATCTCATTTAGCCATAAACAGGCCACAGTTGAGTGAGAGAGACAGTAGGGATGTAATTCTGAGCATTGTTCAAAGGTCAGTGCCTTCCTTACATCCACATTCATGACATCTCTCTTGCTAAAATGATAATCCTCTGTCTCATTAATATACAGTGGAGTTCTAAAATTGTGAAAGCCAGGGTTATTATTGTAGTTAGCTAAAACTTAAACCCTGATAAAACTGTTACTGTTTGTAAACCAAAATAAAATATAATATATATTTTTTTTAAAAATATTAAATATTAAGTATTTTCAAATAGTTTAACTTGATTTACTTTAACTTGAAATAACTATAAGTAACACTGAAATAAAAACTGAAATAAAAACTACAGACATAATTTAAAAAAAATTGAATACAACTGACAGACACAACAAAATAAATAACAAAAAACATAATAAATAATGTATCATGATTTCTACAAATATATATATTATGCAAAAATATAGAACATTTTAGTATTATTCTAATACAATATTATACTGTTTTTATCGAACAAATGCAGCCTTGGTGAGCATAAGAGAATTCAAAAATATTAAAAAGGCTTACTAATAACAAACTTTTAAAGGGTAATGTACATAGTGAAAATTATTTGAAATTTAATGAAATATAATATTAAAAATGTATTTTAAGTTAATATTTTCAAATAGTTTAACTTGATTTACTTTAACTTGAAATAACTAAAAGTGTAACACTGAAATAAAAATTTACAAAAACTACATAGACACAATGGTTAAAAAAAACATAATGAAATAAAATTGACAGACACACACAAAAAACAATGTAAATGAAATAAAGACTAATTTAAACTATTAATAAAAAACTATAACACTAAATAATAAGGTAAAAATGGTGAAGGCACATTTAAATTCTGGGATTTAAAAATCACATTTAAATCCAAAAAATAAACAGAACCCTAAAAAAAAACTTCATGACAAAGTTAAATAAATATTTAAGAATCTGTTCTTTCTAGGTAAACACTGACTTTGCAGTGCATTGATCATGTGACTCTTACAGACATGTTCTTGCGTCAAGATGCTCTTTAGATCATTCACAAATCATGATGGAGAAGTTTTTACACAAACTTGTGATGTTCATTTTACTTTTTAATTTAAATTTTCATTTAAATTATGATCACATTTTCATTTATAATTAAAGTATTCATTCATTTCAAATTATTCATTCATTCAAATAAAACTTGTATGTATTAGTTATTAAATGTAAAGTAGATTTAAATGTACTAAACATACAAAATAGAAGCATTTTTTGCTAGTGCTCTCAGACTTTTGGACCTCACTGTATTTGGGGGAATTTGATCAATCACACAGTAAAGGTGGAATTGGAGATACAGAGGAAACAGACTGAGACATCTCTGCTGAATAAAGACTTTCCACACTCCTAAACTCACCCGTCAGCAGACAGATCACTGGAGTACAGCCAAGAACTGTGTGACAAGGCAAGCAGATGGTATTGACTGACTATTCCTCAATGATCATATTAGTTCACTGTCACTTTCACAGCATATTGATTGACGTTTTTGCCCTGTAGATCATATTAGATCCCCAGTCCTTCTATAACCTCTATGAAAGGTTGTCTGATAAGAGGACAACAGCTTCTGACTATGAAGGATTACATTATTTTGTGTACACAACTGGCGTGATAAAATTTGTTGTTCTCATATTAACCTACGTTTTAATTTTCAGTTTCATTTCTCAGCAGTAAAAGGACTCCAGATAAGTATTCATGCAGATGTTAGGACCTTGACCTTGGAGTTTGTACCTATATACGGCAAAATGCCACCTGGAACACGTAATAAATGCAGCCTGTACAAAATCTCTGTTCCAAACATTCAGCAGGAATGTAGATGTTGCTGGATCAGACTTCTCTGATGGAAGCTTGTGATTTACGTGCTTCCTCTCGTCAATGATAAATGGAAATGTTTATTCCTCAGGATCACACCGAAACACTCTGCCTCATGGCAGCGCTGTCTAGACAGAGCACAGGTATAGATTAATAACCTCTCCAATCGCTACAAACCCCTCAAACTCAGACAAGCTGTAAACAGGATGAGTTTGCAAGTATTGAAATGGGTCTGTCTACTTTTTTGTTTTCATAAATGTTTGTATTTAAGGTTTTTCTTCTTATGATGTGGATTTTGACTGTGAACACTATTAAAGGGATAGTTCACCCAAAAATGAAAATTTGATGTTTATCTGCTTTCCCCAAGGGCAGTAGAACACAAACAAAGATTTTTAACTCGAACTGTTGCAGTCTGTCAGTCATATAATGTCAGTCAATGGGCTCCATGGCTTTGAGAGTCAAAAAAACATACACAGACAAAACCAAATTAAACCCTGCAGCTCGTGACGATACATTGAGGTCTAAAGACACGAAACAATCGGTCTATGCAAGAAACTGAACAGTATTTATATCGTTTTTTACCTCTGATCCGCCACACTGTCCAACCATCCTGAGCGCGGTCACAACAGCCGGCACGTGACGTGTCTTCTTCTTCTTCTTGCTTTACGGCTGATCGCAGACTTATAAGTGCATTACTGCCACCTATCTCACAAAAACCACGCTCAGGACGGTTGGACCGTGTGGCGGATCAGAGGTAAAAAACGACATACAGTGGGGGAAAAAATCTTTTGATCCCCTGCTGATTTTGTACGTTTGCCCACTGACAAAGAAATGATCAGTCTATAATTTTAATGTTAGGTTTATTTGATCAGTGAGAGACAGAATAACAACAAAAAAATCCAGAAAAACGCATTTAAAAAAAAGTTATAAATTGATTTGCATTTTAATGAGTCAAATAAGTATTTGACCCCTTTGCAAAACATGACTTAGTACTTGGTGGCAAAATCCTTGTTGGCAATCACAGAGGCCAGACGTTTCTTGTAGTTGGCCACCTGCAGGTTTGCACACATCTCAGGAGGGATTTTGTCCCACTCCTCTTTGCAGATCCTCTCTAAGTCGGTTTCGAGGCTGACGTTTGGCAACTCGAACCTTCAGCTCCCTCCACAGATTTTCTTTGGATTAAAGTCTGGAGACTGGCTAGGCCACTCCAGAACCTTAATGTGCTTCTTCTTGAGCCACTCCTTTGTTGCCTTGGCCGTGTGTTTTGGGTCATTGTCATGCTGGAATACCCATCCACGACCCATTTTCAATGCCCTGGCTAGCTTCAATGCCCTGGCCCTGATGGTACATGGCCCTGTCCATCGTCCCTTTGATTCGGTGCAGTTGTCCTGTCCCCTTAGCAGAAAAACACCCCCAAAGCATAATGTTTCCACCTCCATGTTTGACGGTGGGGATGGTGTTCTTGGGGTCATAGGCAGCATTCCTCCTCCTCCAAACACGGCGAGTTGAGTTGATGGCAAAGAGCTCGATTTTGGTCTCATCTGACCACAACACTTTCACCCAGTTCTCCTCTGAATCATTCAGATGTTCATTGGCAAACTTCAGACGGGCCTGTACATGTGCTTTCTTGAGCAGGGGGACCTTTTCCAATTGTGAATAATCGCACCAACTGTTGTCACCTTCTCACCAAACTGCTTGGCGATGGTTTTGTAGCCCATTCCAGCCTTGTGGAGGTCTACAATCTTGTCCCTGACATCCTTAGACAGCTCTTTGGTCTTGGCCAAAGAGTTTGGAATCTGATTGATTGATTGCTTCTGTGGACAGGTGTCTTTTATACAGGTAACAAGCTGAGATTAGGAGTAGTCCCTTTAAGAGAGTGCTCCTAATCTCATCTCCTTACCTGTATAAAAGACACCTGGGAGCCAGAAATCTTGCTGATTGATAGGGGGTCAAATACTTATTTCACTCATTAAAATACAAATCAATTTATAACTTTTTTTAAATGCGTTTTTCTGGATTTTTTTATTGTTATTCTGTCTCTCACTGTTCAAATAAACCTACCATTAAAATTATAGACTGATAATTTCTTTGTCAGTGGGCAAACGTACAAAATCAGCAGGGAATCAAGTTATTTTTCCCCCACTGTAAATACTGTTCAGTTTCTTGCACAGACCGATCATTTCGTGTCTTTAGACCTCAATGTCTAAGCCGCAGGGTTTAATTTGGTTTTGTCTGTGTATGTTTTTTTTCTCTCTCAAAGCCGTGAGTCCCATTGACTGACATTATATGACTGACAGACTGCAACAGTTTGAGTTAAAAATCTTTGTTTGTGTTCTACTGAAGAAACAAACTCACCTACATCTTGGATGCCCTTGGGGTAAGCAGATAAAAATCTAATTTTCATTTTTGGGTGAATGTTTTTGATTTTTTCCAGCTGATGAACGATAAAAATATTGACAGCCAATCAGAATCCATCCTCTTATCGCGAGCTTGAGAATTTAAAGTGGCAGACGAGCGTGCGCTTAGAATAAACAGACGATATTGTTCGCTGGTGTGGACGCTAATATCGTTATCTTTATAGTTATCTTTATAGTTGATGAATTCTGAGAGCTCTCTGACCCTCCCATAGACAGCAATGTAATTAACACGATCAAGGTCCAGAAACGTAGCAAGGACATCGGTAAAATAATCCATGTGACATCAGGGGTTCAACCGTAATTTTATGAAGCTACGAGATTACTTTTTGTGCGCAAAGAAAATAAAAACAACAACTTTATTCTGTTTATACTGATCTCCTTGCTACGTTTCTGGACCTTGATCATGTTAATTACATTGCTGTCTATGGGAGGGTCAGAGCTGAGCTCGTGGGATGCATCAAAAATATCTTAATTTGTGTTCCGAAGATGAACGAAGGTCTTACGGGTTTGGAACGACGAGGGTGAGTAATTAATGACAGACTTTTCATTTTTGGGTGAACTAAACCTTTAAAGGGATAGTATATCCAAAAATGAACATTTTGCCTGTTTAGTTACCCCATTTCAATAAAAACCTGTCAGTTATTTATTTATTTATTTAAATGGTAACACTTTAGTATAGGGACCCATTCTCACTAGTTGCTTATTAGCATTCCTATTATTAACATATTAGATGTTTATTAGTGCTTATAAAGCACATATTCTGCATGACCATATTCTACATCCCTAATCCTACCCAATACCAAAACTTAACAACAACCTTACTATTAATAAGCAGCAAACTGGGAGTTTATTGAGCAAAAGTCGTAGTTAATGGTGAGAATTGGACTTTAAAATAAAGTCTGACCATTTTCATTTTTTGGTGAACTTCTATTTAACAGTTTTCTATCGTCTCTAAAACATTTTCACATTCAGTGAATACAGAACAAATTAATCTCCCTTTATAACCTGGAGCTCCAGCCTAAGGTTAGACATATATAAAGTCATTCAATACACCACAGAAGTCACATTTGTCTCCCCCTCAAATGAACTACAGGGAATGACAATCCAGCATGAGACATTGCCCTTAGTGGAAGTAGAGTCTCATATTTCACTTTACATAAACAACTAAGCATTCACAGGGGAGAAACGATAGTATGTCTGAAGCACAGCAACCTTGAAAGTGAGTGAAAGCTCTTCTCCTTTTGATAAGGGTAGTATCTATCTATCCATCCATCCATCCGTAAAACTGCAGATTTGTATTTTTGCCAAAACTTTCAGAAGTCTTTGATGAGCCAATATTCAAAGTTTGTCTTGATAAACGTTGCTTTCCTATTTAAAAATTACAGTTCAATTCATTTAAATTCTACTTCATTGCATTTAAATTAAAATTATGTTTTCTTTTGCAATTTAAAATCAATTACAATCCATTTAACTGGAAAATAATTCTCTTCTCAGTGTTGTTTTTCTTTGCAAACAGCTAAACCCATCTTAAGAGCATATTCTATAGTCAATAAATGCAAATTGCAAACACCAGCTGTTTGTTGATCCAGATTTGCACTGTAAAGCTCTTACTAAGTCTACTAGTTTTGTTGGACAAGGTCAGGAAACTCTCAGTCAGACATATCAGTCATCACCTTTGACCTGACTCAATATGGAATTAACTTAAGCATCTCTTTATTCAAATAATCAAGATTAGTGTTCCGATGCCCTGACCGCAAAGACGGTCCTCATAAGCCACTGGCTCTCTACGGGACGTGCGAAATGTGATTAAGTGTATGGATTTTTAATTAATCTAGCCCTAGTTGAGCCATTTCCGTCAAACAATTGTAATTGGCATTAAAGCTGTTGGCGTGTCGCATGGGCTGGGTGCTTACACATATTTGGCAGCGAGGGCGCAGTAATTATTGCTGAGTTCTTGGGATCCCTGCGGTAAGTGAGCATTACTTTTCCCAATGCTCCGTTCCCGGTTCCTATGGAGCAGGCAGCAGTATGCATGCATGACTGCGGTGGGATAATTAGTCTATAATGCTGCAGGCTCCGCAGGGACAGATGTCTTTTATCACTCTCTGTGATTGCAAGCACCTCTAAGAGGACACAAACTATATTCACAAACAGTGTGACAGATTTGAATATGTTGATGAAGAAAAATAATAGTTCTTCTGACATATTTGAATGTTCAATGGTGCAGAAATTATGTAACTGCATTTCCATTAACACATAGCCTACAACTGCTCTGTACTAGCTCATAATACTGCCAAGCAGCATATATTTAGAATAACTGGTTAAAACAGTGTTAGAATGTTTTAGTTTTTATCACTCTACTGACCAGAATATGGGAGTTGGCTTTTTCTCTGACTTCAGGTTTGCTCGTAGAGGGGTTTCTCTCATAAGTCAGCAGGGAGCTGGAGTGGAGGAATTACAGAATGAAGAAGAAGAGGAAGTCTCTGTCATTCTGCTTCTCTCCTATACGCAGCTTCAGACCGGCCTCAGTCTGTGTGTTGCTTGGTGACACACAAAGCTTGATTTCTGCAAGTGAAGGAAAATATTTAAAATACCAAGGGACTTTAATATTAATACCAAGAGACATAATAAGGAAAGGAGACACTACATGACTTTGGCATCATTTAGCCTAAATCAACATAGAACACAATGGAAAACTACACTGAAGATGCAACAACACTCAATGAATATAAAGGGAATATGAACCAAGTGAAGCAGCAACGAGATGCACACACACAGACACGTAACTCGCGCACACAAGCGGAGACGTGGACAGAAACTTGTCATCGCTGCCCCGCGAATTTATCAGTAAAATAGTTTCGCAGCTAAAAAGCTACATGACATTTCTCAGTAGCGAGGTTCTTGAAGCAGTTCAACTTAAAGATTCGCTATTAGTAGAGACAGTGCCGATCCTATAATTCTGGGGGCCCTACGCAAAACTGTGTCGGGGGGGATTGAGAATGGATGAGACGCATTTGTCCGTGTTTCACTCCACCTCGAATCGCGCTCGTGGAAAGCGCTCGAGAACAGCTTGAAAATATTTTTTTTTTTTGCAATGTTAGTTCAACACACTCGAGATTTCAGGACGGAAACATGACAAATGTCTTAAAATAATTCATCTGAACAATGTCTTGAGGTGTGGATGTGACTCCAATAAAATTATTAGAGAAATAATGTACTCCCGAAGTGGTAATTGGCCACAAAGCTGCCTATTAATGGAACGGTCTTTCTCCATTCTCAAACAAACTAAGACATTCGATTTTTATTGCTGAACGAAAGCGCTTATTGCGATAGAAAACACTGTAACGGTTTACTGATTACGAAATATTTTTGTTTGCTGGGGTGGTAATATTATATAGGCCTATTAAAATGAAGGGGGGCCCAAAAAAATGTTTTGCCTATGTCACGATAAGAGGTAAATCCGGCCCTGCCCATGAAGCATTTCGAATTACATTAATCAAATTAAAATGATGGAGAAATTGAAAACTATTCATTTAAAGTTGTTGTTTGTATATATATATATATATATATATATATATATATATATATATATAAACACACACACATACACAAAAATATTTAATTATTTTGAGAGCATAGGGAGACTATTTGATTGTCATTTGCAGTTCTTCATGGGAATGGGTGGAGCTAAAGATCTATTTTGGCACGCAATGCTCGCTGCGACCCTTTGATTGGTGGAATGTTCTGTATAGTAAATGTGATCACATGTCATATAAGACAAGAGATGAAGTTGCAAGGGTGGGGGGTTATTTTGAGTAAGGAGATTAGGAGGGCACACAAAAAATATAAAATATTCCAAAAAAAAAATAGTCCATTTTGATTTCACGGTGACTTTAGGGTACTGTCCCAGTGACAACTTCGTGCGTTAGTTCAAACGGAAAATGCACTGGATGCATAAAAATAAAAGTTGCACTGAAACAATTTTCCTTTACACACATACAAAAATAAAATAACAAAAAAGAGGGGCATTTTTTTTTAAAATTGGGATGTTCCTGGCTCCTCTGTAGTCATTCCATAATTTACATATGTAGGCTATCAGTCACAGTATACATTGCGTTAGCGGAGCAGAACGTTGAATAGCTTACATACAGTGATTCTGGTCCATCTACATGTTTCTGTGGAAGCATCTGTGAAGCTGAGCATCTCCAGCAGCTTTCCCAGCACGTGCGCGAGTGCTGAGCCATGAAACAGTGATGCTGGAACTACTGCGCCACCCGCATGAGCGCCAGAGGACTGCAAGCACTCAGCGCATTTAAAACCCCCTGCAAAGCACTGGGGGACTTACAGTGCGAATTTGACTCTGACTGAGTAAAAGTTCGCCCGGGATTTTCTTGTGGACAGTAGGACAGATACAGAAAAACATGGCAAACAAAGGACAGCAGCCTCCCTACCTTCACTTGGCAGAGATGACCGCATCCCAATTCCTGGATATCTGGAAACATTTTGATGCAGACGGTGAGTACAGATGCGCCGCTTATTCCACGGATTATGATTCTGAGGAAGAACTCATTAAGTCATAAATGAAATGTTATCATTAAAATAGCATGAAAAAAAAAGTTTGACGCTAACAGTTTTCAAAGAAAACTCTTGTGGGGCTAATGAACTAAAGAATTTGACAGATTTTACGTGCGAAATAAAACAAAATAGATCAAAGAAAGTTCAAAACAACAATCTAGCATTTATGATCTACTGCAAGCGCTAAAGCAGTAATAATACATTAGATTGAAGGCATAATATTGTGAGGAACTGATAACTGACATGATAAAATACCTGAAAATGTAAAAATGTAGGCTAGTATAGGCTATAGAAATATACAATACAGAAATACACTATATATGTGTGTGTGTGTGTGTATATATCTATCTATATATATAGGCTATATATATATAGGCTATATATATATATATATATATATTTTTTTTTTTTTTTTTTAAAGTCCCTTTATATATGAATCATATTATCACGTAATTTATTCATTCAGCATTTTAGTACCCTTCTTGGCACAAATCAAGAGCAGACTTTGCTCACCATTGCTATTATAAGCAATTAGCGTACAATATGGCTTAAAATGCTTTGGTAGATAACCGTATTGCGCGTCCAGTAACTCCAGATGGGGCTCCATATTGTCCCATTGGTGAAATTACTTTTACTCAAGTACTATCGCGGAAAAATATAAAAAATGTTTCAGACCGAGGCTATTTCAAAATTTATTGAACTTCCCACGTCGTCGTCATCATTTTTGTGCATCAGGCGCGCGGTTCGAGAAAGTCCACTTTCTCCCACACCGTCTATTCCCATGTGTTTTTACGCATCCTGGGGATCTGTCACTGCATCTCTGTTGGAAGATGGGTGTGTGTCAAGGTCTTCATCACCCAGGACATCTCCTGAAGATCACTTACAGGAAGCTCATCGGATATTATTCCTGGAGAGTTAGCTGTTGTCTTACATCCTGCAATATCTGAAGCTGAAAATATCATTGACTAATTATTTATGTATTATGAACATAATCGTATCCGTAGGGCAGATGTTATCGTTATTAGAAACTTGGTTCCGGTTCCTGTTCGGTTCCCGCCGAATGCATATTAGTGGAATTCAGAAAAAAAGAAGTTCGATAAATAGCATATTTAACCTAGAATATCTCAGCTATAAACTTACAGCAAAGGGAAAAATAAAACAACCTCAAACGGGTTGGGTTGGTTTTCAAAGTACCTAGTTGTTAAAAAAACACGTCGGTTGGCTACATTTATAAAACTAACAACACAGTCATCATTTATGAGTTTATTGAGTAGGCTTCTTCTATCACAAGTAGCCCTATATCACGAAAGACTTTCGTTTAAGAGAGTTAACGTTTGTGTTGGGGATGAATCAAATCAGTTCCTTGAAACTAATCTTAAAAGGCGAAAACTACTGATAAATATTCCATTAGAAAGTCGAAGGTGCGCAGTCTGTCAAGCTTATGAGGAAATAAATATGATATGTTTAGTTAAAAAGTAACCAATTAATAACTGCCACAAAATTGGTTTTAAGAAATTAACCTGAGTTATGTTTATTGATTTCTCAGTCCATGTCACTACAGAATATCTTCTAGAAGATATCTTGAGGAACATCTGGAATTACTTTCCATTAAAGATGCTTTACCACTCATTCATGTGGGTTGATAAAAATGAAAAAAAAAAATGTATTATGATAAGTTTGGATTTATACATTCATAGCTTACTGCAACTTCAGTGAGTGACACGTTTTGTTGTGTCATAGTCCAAAATGGCTTCTCCAACACATCAGTTCTATTTCCAAGATGGCCGACCATCCTGCAAACAATGTAGATGTGTATAAGAATGACGATAACAGCATAGGCAGAGCCAACAGGCATAGAATTCAATATGGTAGAAATCAAAAAATGAATGGTCAATATGTAGCCTAACTAATGCATAGGCCATATTGCCTATAAGCACCTTGGAATCAACAATCTGTACACAATGACATTTTCAAAGACCAGGAGTTCAAAGCGTATGGAAAAATTGAATTCATTGTCGGAAGAATGAATTCATATTATCTCTCAAAATGTCAGAGCAATCATATCGACACCAGATGGCAACATAGTCATTTCCAACATGCTCAGCAGGATCAATGCCTGTGTAAACCATAATTATTATGTATTGCACTCAACAAATTAGTAGATTAATTGTTCTGTATCTCTGGCAACAATCAATGTATGTATTGTTCATTCTCTCAACGCAATAGTCAGATCGATTGCAAACACACTTTTAAGACTGCCTGTCTTCTTACATACAGTATTTTCTCAGCCATGCAGGGATGGTATTTCACATAATTTATGAATAATAAATTACAGAAAGAGAGATTAACCATGAGTCATGTGTCCAGATGTCTACAAATGCCACTCTAATCCACAGGCAAATTAATCAACAATCATAGTAGTTAAGACTAAGACATTTCAAACATGATGCTTTAGGGAGAAACACAGATAATAGAACAATACTTATGAACTCGTTGTAGTTCTCACTTCACATACGTTGTAATCACTGTTGTGATGTATTAGGTTATACACACAAAATGCCATTTCAAACACACATACTCAAGCGCAAATTTCCTTTGCATGAAGGGCCAATTTCCTGGCATGGGAAATTACCCCCAGATGGTAATATTACATTTATTTGTGGAGGCGATTTAAAATTTCAGCAGTAGCATCAAGAAGAATCTACTTTTCGTCTTTTCAAATAAATGGCTTTAAAAGGCTCATACTGTAAGGCCTCCAATTAGAGGAAGAATGGAAAAGAGAGAGCCTTCAAAGCTTAACTGGGAGACTAGCCATCAAAAGTTTTTAATTAAGAACTGTGTTACTTGGATTTGGGTGCCAGCCAACAAACCAATCTAGAGTTAAACAGCTTCAAAGCAGACATCTAGGCAATCTCATTACTTAGCATTTCAATTGAGAGACGGTAGTTATCTAGTCATTTAATGACAACCATCATTATGGATTAAGACATCTCAGTAAGTACTGAACCATACTTCCTTATATTGCAGGAAATGGCTACATCGAGGGTAAGGAGCTTGAAAACTTCTTCAGTGAGCTGGAGACTGCGCGGAGAGGGTCTGGTGTGGTGAGTATACAGACAAGCAGATTTAACAGAAATACTTCTCATTAGGAAGCACTGTATCTTCCAAACTATACTGCAGAATACTCAAAGCATTGAGTAAACTTCATTGTGCTCAAACTGAAAGATAGATTGAGATTGTTACTCTTAGAAACTCAAAGTGCATCTTCAAAGAAGCTTAAAGGGATAGTTCACCCCCAAAAAAAGAAAATTCTGTCATCATTTACTTCCCCTCATTTCATTGACAACATTTTATTCTGTTGAACACCAAAGAAGATATTTTGAAAACTGCCTTTGTTGTTGTTTTGGACCCCTTTGTCTTTCATTGTATGAGCAATTGAAACATTCTTCAGAATATCTTCTAAAGTCACACAGGTTTGGATGAGGTGAGTAAATGATAACAGAATTCAAATTTTTGGGTGAACTATCACTTTAAGATATTGATGGAAATCAAAGCTGCTGTGTATTTGCATCGCTGGCTCAACCAATGGCGTGATTTGGGGGCGGGTCTACCTAATTGGAAGAACTTGTTTTTTAAAGGGGTCATATGATGCGATTTCAAGTTTTCCTTTCTCATTGGAGTGTTGCAAGCTGATTGTGCATAGATAAGATCCCTGAAGTTGAAAAGAGTAAAAGTTGCAAAGAGTAAAGTCTTAAAACCAAAGAGATATTCTTTATCAAAGTTAAGATTCTACCACGCCCCCCTAAAATGGCTCATTTAAACACGCCCCCAAATGTCTACGTCACGATGTGGAAATATTTGCATAAGGCATGGTTTCAGTAACTGCAGTAGTGTTGATGCAGCTGTGTCAGGGAGACGCTGTGAACAGCAATGCATTTTATGGACGACCGTTTCGTGAACCTAGAAGAGGAGGTAATTCTGACTTTGCTGTGACAATCTGGCACTTCTGAATCAGCAACTGTATGTTTTGTTATTAGTTTAAGTATTTGCTACTGACTGTTGCACGTGTGTGTGTGTGCGCGTGTGTGTGTGTGAGAGAGAGAGAGAGAGAAAGAGAGAGACAGGGTCACATCTCAGCACATCAGCTATCTTAATCGCAGCTTGTGTGTGTGTGTGTGTGTGTGTGTGTGTGTGTGTGTGTGTGTGTGTGCGCACGCGCATGTGTGTGAGAGAGAGACAGGGTCACATCTCAGCACATCAGCTATCTTAATCGCGGTTTGTGTGTGTGTGAGAGAGAGAGAGAGAGACAGTGTCACATCACAGCAGAGTGTACAGCCGTCAGAAATCGTCTTAATCGTGGCTTGTTTGCAAACACATAAGAGCTTCATCACTGTGTTTGTCATGCGACTCTGTTCCTCTCTCGGGTTTGAACTGATGGTAAAACTAAGGACATTATTAACTGTCTTTACATTCATTTTGAAAGCTAAAGCTTGAGATTATGGAAAGGGGCGTTACATTTCCGACGCGGCTTGTGGTGTTCGGCCAATCACAATACACTGTGCCAGTTGGCCAATCAGAGCAGACTGTGCTTGTCGGAAGGAGGGACTTTGTAGAAAACGAAACATTTGAGAGAGGCGGGGCATAGAGGACCTACAATAATGTACAGTATTTGAAAAATAATGTATTTTTTGAACATTAAAGCATGTCAACATATTCTGTTACACCAAATACACCAAAATAATTATCTTTAAAAAAGCATCATATGACCCCTTTAACAAATATTGATCTAATATCACTAATTCTAACACTGTAATTAAAAAAAAATGGAAAAGGTACCATTCAGACATTTTCCGTTACATTTACATTTTAATACACAATGCAATGCATAATTCAAAATATGAGGAAAACAACTGTCAATACTGTCAATACACACAATTCAATATGGAAAATGTCTTCATATTAAAACAATACTTTGAGTCCTATCTTTCTTAGAGGGAACCATTTGCAAATCAAATATATAAAAACCCCAGATGACTAGGCAGATGGCTTACAGGAAAGATAGGAAAGGAGATTTTATCTTCATCCCTGTATGTTCTGCAATAAAACGGAGGGAGCCTCACAAATGGTCTCATAAAGTTAGTAATGCTATTATCTGCCACACAAGTGGCAATGAATATGGCACAAGGCAATGCGCAATGTACATCACTTATAAAGTGATAGCTTTTTCCTAACCTGAGAAGCACAAACTGAATAAAGCTTTTCCAATAAGCAAAGAATGAGAAGAAGATTCATCTTGTTGTGCTTTCTTCACACAGGACCCATCAAATGTAGCCTTCAGAGAGAAGATGACAGAGTTCATGCAGAAATTCGACAAGAACAAAGACGGGAGAATTGAGATGTCTGAGGTAGTTGAACACATCACTTAACACGTCACCGACTCTGCTGTTGACATGTTATCAGATAGACCCCAATTATCCCTTCATCCCAGAAGAGAAAATCTCTAAACCCACTCATCACTTTAATCAAACCTGTAACTTACTGATAAAAAAAGCCATGGTCTCAAATAGAATAAAACGAGGTTTTCAATTCTTTTTGCTGTATGTGTGTGTAATCCACTTATGTACACTTTCCAACAGCTGGCTCAGATCTTGCCCACAGAAGAGAACTTCCTCCTGTGCTTCAGACAGTTTGTGGGATCCAGCACTGAATTCATGGCTGTAAGTGATGATGCAACTTTTTCATTTTATAGATCCGTGGTCATTTGGATATATATTTATAACACAAAACTCCTCCTGGGGCGCCATGCAAATATCCTCCCTACACTTCTTCATTACAATCTAATATGCATAGCCAAATACAACATTTCGGAGAGTCTGATAATCAGAAATTGACTGCCTCAATGATGCATTATGTCAAGTTGAAGAGAGAGTGGAGCTAAAGAGAAAGGGAAGCTTTTTAATCATCCAGTGTGGTAGGCAAGCCTTTTAAAGGGCTAGAATGAGTAAGTACAAACTTCTATTTTCAGACTCATGTATTATAGATGTGCTGCTGTAATTCTCTGTAGACCTGTAGAGGGAGGCATCTATCTTTGATAAGAGCCTGTGATGGAAACAAGGCCAGCTGCTAGATTAAAACATTCATTAAATGGCATTTCTTGCTCCTTGTTCTCACAATGCACAGCTGCTTTGAATAGAAAATACAGAGGGTATAATGAAAAAGCCAGTGTAATTAATGTAAGAATAATTTGCCAATTATTTCTTCACCTCCACACTCCTATTCTTCTCATTTGTCCAACCTGAGAGATATTGCACGTATAGTTATATTATACAGTTACAATATGTTTGTATGTTTGTCTGTATCTGTAGGCCTGGCGGAAATATGACACAGACCGCAGCGGCTTCATTGAGGCTAATGAACTTAAGGTAAATGTTCTATTACTTTCCCTGCTGTGGCCTTCGCAGCAATCCTGAAAAGAGTTTTGAAAGCAGCTACTGTGATGAGGCAGATGGAAACTATGCAAATCTCTCTGGATTTGGTGGCTGGCATTCGAAGAGAGTATACAAATCACTACATTTGTAAACAAAGCAAATGAAGCAATGCTACTGAGGAGACGATGACCTCAAAGAAAGTAAAGCAGATGTCACTAACAAATAATGTTCTTCTTAAATGCTTAAGGGGTTCACAAACCAAAACAGCAGAGGGTTTGTAAGATAATTAGAGATTAGATTTTTTTTTTTTGTTTAATGGAATAAATAATCACATATATGTATGTGTAAATATATATATATATATAACTTTAAATCAATTATTTAAATTTAAATTGTTTAAATGTATATAAAAGCATTATATTCTTGTGATTTTTTTACTTCCTACAGGGCTTCCTCTCTGACCTGCTTAAAAAGGCAAACAGACACTATGATGACCAAAAATTGCAGGAATACACACAAACAACAGTAAGTCATTGTCTTTGTGGTGCATTAGTCAATGTCTTATACCTCCTCGTGCCTTATCTTTATTAATGTCATTTATTTTTAATGACAAAAAGCTTTTACATAACAACAGTCATTTAATTTTTAACACAAATATACAACTTTAAAGCATTTTTTCACCTTAAGATCCTTGAGTTGTTTGCCACCATGCTTGCTCTGACCCCACGGGTTGTGTCTGCACTCCAGCTGTGCTAACATATGTCCACTCCTTAAGGCCAGGGACAAACTTGAATTATTCCAAGGCAAGCCAGCTGGACAATTGAGAGCCTTGGTTGTCCTTTACCCATTGTGAAGAGCAAATTAAGTAAAGATATGATGTGCAGCAATAGGAGATATTAATCAGATGCAGCATTTCTTAATGTGTAAACATTTAAACTGAGCCGTTGTCTCCCTTTCTAGCTCAAGATGTTTGATCTGAATGGCGATGGGAAACTGGGTCTGTCTGAAATGGCAAGGTTAGAAATGTTCTGACAATATTTAAAAAATAAATGTTTCAAAACACTTTGTAAGACACAACCATTTTTTGTTTATTTTAAGGCTTCTGCCGGTTCAGGAGAATTTCTTGTTGAAGTTTCAGGTAAGACCACATGTTTTTAGCCCTCGTGAGCTTCTTGAGGTGAAATATTTTTGATACTGAAATGTTTTAATTGCTCAACAGGGCGTCAAGCTGACTGCTGAGCAGTTCAACGCCATCTTTTCATACTATGATAAGGTAATGTATAATCCAGCAAGAACAGCGTAACATCTTTTGCAGGGCTTTAGGGTATTGTATAGATTTGTATGCGCTGCCGCAATGTTGCTGGAAATCTGATCCTTCGTGAGCGCCTTCTGAATGCAAAACAGCCCTGTTCAGCACCTGTGCAGGTAAATGAGCAGAAGCACCTGCATCTGTTTTTCTGCCCACATCTTCCAGCTTGGTGGTATCATCATTTGGAAAATGATTTAAAATGCAAAACCAGAAGCTTATTTACAACAGTTTAAGTGCCAACCACTAGTAATTACAGAAATCCCAGTGAAAATTGCTGCAAGATGAAAATTGCTATTTAATGCGGAGCTACCACAAGTTCATAATTAGTCCTTCTCCAGTTAACTTCCACAGACGAGGCGTATGCCCTTTAGGAAGGCAAGATTACCTAAACCTTGTTCTATATAATCAAACACTCTTAAATTAAACACAATATCTGTGAGCAAATAGAGGCCATTAGACTACAGCACCCACTCAACTAAACTAGAGGCTTGCAACATTCAATTATGAAATGTAGTCCACATGAACACAATGCGTATGCAATGTTAACATGTAAGTTTATATCAGAGTTATGATTAGTTTAGTTGTCATTTTGTTACTTACTGCTGCCATCTGAGCACTAATATGGCTTATAGTCATAAAACAAGAATTCAAACAGACAGGCCTTTGAAAAAACATTTCTGACAGGGTTTCAGTCACTTAACAGTCAGTAAACATTTAACAATTATTGTTACAAAACAATGAGGTTCTGTTCATACAGATACTATAACATTGAGATGCTATTTTAGTTCTTATTTTAGTTTTTTATTTTATATTTTATTTTCATTTTTGTTAAAGTTTCATAAATTTAGTTGTTTCTGTCATTTGTATTTAATTTTTTTTTTTAATATATAGCCTATAATTTTGTTCATTTTTATTGCAGTTTTATTTATTTTTATACATCAAGTTAAACTAAATGACAAATGTTGCCTTGACAACTACATGAAACTATATATAACATTAATTTATTATTAATTTATAACATTAATTTAATTTATTTTTTAAATGTAATTTAATTTAATTTGATTAAATTTATTTATTAATTTTCATTATTTTATTTCATTTAAAGTTTATTTTATTTTAAGGAAGATTGTTTTTTTAGTTTTAATTAATTAGTAACTCTGGTCCATGTGACTTATTTTCTTCTATGCAACACAAAAGTTGACATCTTGATCTTGAGTTTATGTGAGATGAATGAATGAGTTGATTCAGTTCACAAAATGATTCACTGAATGATTCATTCACAAATTGGACTGAATGATTTGGTTGCAACAGTAGCAGTTAAATTTCATTGTGTATTATATCCCTCCAGAGGACTTTAAAAAGAGAAATCAGTATCCTCCTTATTTGTTCCACAGAAGAACATTCAAGGGTTTTATGAACTGTAACAAACAGAATTATATCTTGGGTGTTGTTTTCTTCGTTCAAGGATGGAAATGGCTATATTGATGAGCAGGAGCTGGATGCTCTCCTGAAGGACCTCTATGAGAAGAACAATAAGGTGAGATAAGCAGGCTCAGAATTATTCTAGCAGTGACAGATAAGGAAAGCAATCCCTCAAATTGTGATTGTGTTTAACCTCAGGAGGTGGACTCTAAGAGCCTGAATGGTTATAAGCAAAGCATCATGGCACTGTCAGACGGGGGGAAACTGTACCGCACAGAGCTGGAGATCGTCCTTTGCCGGGAGCCCATGCAGTGAATCGAGGCTTCCTGACCTCCATCTCAGCTCTGTTCCAGCTGCCTGAATACTGTAACCGTGTGCATGTGCCGGGCACCCCGTTCCCCTCCCACCCCCCTCTTGAAATGAGTTCTGAATGAGTGTGCACAAAAAAGCACAACGTCTCTCCTCTCCCCTTCTTTCCTTCCCTTTCCCACACCCCGATCGCCACTGCTTTCCTTTGCCAAACTGCAGCTACTATGATTCCCTCTGCTCAATTTCTAAACTATATATTTAAAGAAGAATCTTTCTGAAAGAGTAGCAGACTAATGGTATAACATGGTTAGATATGTGATATATTTATTTGGAGTTCTTGGCTTCAAATTCTTCTGGTTTCGTCCCTTCAGTTTGGTTTCCTCTTCGGTTTGTTTTTGACCTCATTTCATTTCATTCCTGCCCAATTATGTTTGGGTTTGTGGTGTTTTTTGGCTGATACTGTTTAAGGATGTAACTAAGAGCATTAATAAAAGTTATGTGATATAAACTTCCTGATTCATCTGTTTTGTTCATTCTTGTTCAATTCTAGATAATTCAAATGCTTGAGAATGTATTAAAAGAAATAAAATAGCAGGAATATTTCTTTTATGGAACATCATTCATTCTTTAAAAGTGCCCTCTGTCACATGTAACGTCTTACCCAAGCAGTCAGTTCCTCTGTGATGTGCTGGATGAGACATCACATTTCCAGTAAAAATCTTTCCTAATTGTGTCCAGATGCATTTAAACCACATTAAATAATTGATCTGCTAGACTTTCCTCTTACATAGCAAGAGTTTGTAGAAATACCTATCAATTAATCATCAGAACATGAATAATTAATCCAAATGCAGTTTTGGTTTTATAAATGGGGATTCTCTGTTTGCACTGACTGTTACCATTACTCTGGTGTACACTGATGATTGTGAACAAAACATTTAACATTTATCTAATCTGACAAATTATAATCTATTTAACATCATTCTATATAATATATTAGTTCTAGTCATTTAGAAAAAAAAAACATTCCTATATCTGAAAATGACTATTTCAAGCAAAAATACCTAATTAATTGAATGTTATAATTATGTTTCTTAAACATTTCTGCATACTTTGCATGCAAAAAAATAAAACAATAATAATAATAATTTTTAGCATGCACTTAAGTGTGAATCTAGTTAAAAGCAAATGAACTATAAAGGAAAATAATATGCTAAAAAGGTTCCCCAGCTCTAAACATTTTGCTTTTACAGATATAAAAACTTTGCCCTTCCTTTTGTAGCTATTGAATAATTACCAGAAAGCATTCAGTCTGGTATAATGTATATATTGTAATTGCCAGAGCAATGAATTAATAAATGAAGAGAATTCTGTTCTTTTATTGATGATGTTTAAATATAGCTACTGTGAATTTAATGAGGAACTGAGAGCATTTAAATACTTTTTAAGACTTGATGAAGCTTATCCGGGTTTAAGAAACATCTAATGGTGCACCAACAGTTCAGAACAGCATTGGATTAAATTAATATCTGCACTAATTCATAAAATTTTGGTTGCTAGCTACTGCAACTTTCCCCTATCATTTCTGTGTGAATGAATGGATCTCTTTCAACTGAAATGTATATTTTTAACAGACACTTGTAAATAAAACCAGTATTACTGGAGCATGTTTTACGGGAAAATACTATGTCAGTCTTTCTATTTCAAATTTCATGTTTAAATCAATGATTTTTGCTGCTTGTTTGTCTTTATTTGTGAAACCTACCAGCAATTTTTGAGTGAAAACTGTTTCACCATAAAAAAAAAATTCAGTGTACTTAAGTCATTTTCATTAAAGTAAACAAATCACATTAACAGCACCAAAACAAGTGAGAATACAGCATAAACAGGCTTAGAATCCACTTTTTAAGCTATGCCTCAAAGCTCAAGATGAAGCTTACAGCAACTACAAACACTAAACTTCTAAGACAAAGATTTAACAGCCTCAGCTTATCTTCCGTGGATCTCCTGCGAGGCAAGCGAGGATGTTACCACTGAACCAATGCTCTCTGCCACTCAGTGTACGCTAATATAATTATAAAGGCCTTTTATGTCCTTGAGGCTCATTGCGAGCCTCATAAGTCTCAGAAAATTAAAAGCATAAAAGGGAAAAGGGGTGAAGAGGACAAGCAAAAGTGCTTGAGTGGATGTTAAATGGTCACTTCTGTTAAATACATTAGAGTTGAGACACACAGATAAATTCTTTACTTGCACATAAAAAACATGGCAAGCATTTTTGGCAATAATTGTAAAGTTAATTTGATACGTCACTATTATAATATGTAATAATATGTGAACGTATGAAATTAAACTGCTGGGTGCAACATCCGTAGGCAGAGGATCTGCTATATTAAAGCTGCAGTATAAAGACATCATCCTTTATATCCCAAGACAAGCTTGTAAGCTTATATTTACACTTCTTTAAATAGTAAGGGTTCAAGTATGCTGCGATGTGTGGCTCAACATTGACTCCAAGTGGTCGCTTATTACAATTGCACTAGATTGTCAATGTGCACATTGCTTCACTAAGTGTTGGATCTCAGTCAGATCACTAGTAAATTCACTGTTATAACCTCCTGAGACCCGGAATTATTTTTAGGAAATCATTCATAAGTTATGCGCTGTCCTTGGTAGAGGACATCGAGACTCGTTTTAAAAAAAAATTAAAACAAAAAGACATGAATGAACATGCATAGGCAAAAACTACTGATTTTAATACATTTTTAGTTTTCAGGATATTTCTTTTACCAAACTTTGTATAAAGATGATTCTCAACTATGTTATAACATAATTATTTGATATACCATTTTTCTATATGCAGAATGTGTGTAAAAGTGGTCATGGTGAAACATCCAAACATTTAGTATCTCTGAACAGCTCTTAAAACTGTGGCATGTATAGTCTCAGAGAAATTCACTAAAATATAATGTCCTCATATGAGGACGCAAATGAAAAAAAAATTGGACCAAGGAAATGCTATGCACATTTGGGTAAAGGAAAGCTGTAGTGATACACAAGCAATGATTAGGCCTTTTAAGACAAAATGTCAATTGTATTTATGACATTTAATATCTTATTACTTTTAAAATAGCAAGATACTTTTACACAACATTTAAGACAGGTAAATACTTCAGATTAACCACAACAGATGTACAATTAGCTTTTCATAATATCTCAACAACAAATTCAAATGGCCAGGACTACTCTTTTCTATGTTTTACCTTGCTAATTTGCTGGTTTTAGCTGGTTGGTCAGCTGGTCTCCCAGCCTGACCAGCTAAAGAAGTCAAAACCCCTGTAAAACAAGCCTGCTAAATCAGATATAACCATGCTGGAAGACTTGACTAAAATCAGCCATCTAGCTTTTTTCCAGCAGAGATAGACAAAACACTTCAATCTAGTATTAATCTCATCAGACCAGTTGCTCCTAGTTGCTGTCTAGTCCTCTGACCCACGTCTCAGTCCCATTCACTCCAATCCCTGTCTCATTTACTGTACTACCTCTTGTCTCCAGACGCTATGCAATGCAATGTCCTTGGAGGCGCTATAAACAACACAAGCAGCAGACAAGTTCAAGTCGCCAGCCAGTGTGCGTTTGTCTTCCACCAAGTCAACTGCTCTTCCAGCAATGGCCCTGCTGAAATCCACCAAGATTTTGATTAGTGCAGGGGCTCAGGCCCCTGCTTTAGCAGTCCTACAGCTCCGTGCAAGGTAACTTGAGGCTTTATTTTTCTTGTGTAAACACACTGTTGTCAAGTTAGCTTGTGCTAGCGAGTTAGCAGACTGAGCACTAGAGCAGCACAGAACCGAAAGATACAATATAACACTATACTGTAACACATAAGAGATATTAACCTTGTGTTTATAATTCAACATAGTTATTAATGCCTTCGATATTTAAAGAGCGTTCTTATATTTTAACGCCATTTTAATAGTGTATGACGACGGTCAATGTCAGAAGTTATCATATATCATGGCAGTGCATTTAAATGTTTTACTACAAGAACATATTAATTAATAAATGTATTCATTTGTTTTATGTACTCATTTTATTTACCTGTTTTTATATCTGGTTGTTATTTTTATCTACATTTCATTTTATTCTGCTTTTTAACTTTTAATATTTTGTCTGTTTTTTTATTTGTCATCTTTGAGTTTACTTAATTATATGTGACTGAAATTATCTGTGACTTGAGCAAGAACATTACAAAAAAGTTTGATCTGATAACGCCTCATTACACCTACTTCTTCAAAACTGGCCAATCACTACAGCCCGTTCTCAGTCAGAAGCATGCATGTCTACATAAAACCCCATATGCTCCTTAAACATTACATTATTGTTATTAGTTAATGTTTTGCCTGTTGTTGAGGATTTAAAAAAGTAGCAGTGTCTCAAAAGCAAAAAAGTGAGAGGAGCAACTGTGCACGTAGAATGTTTTTTTATTGTAGTTCTAGTTGCTGATTGATACAAGGTGATTGACATTTAGAGCTGGGTTGAAATGGGTAGTGTGTGAGCATGACACATGATTGGTTCTGATGCAGAGGGTGGGGTTCTGTACACCTCTTTTCATTGGAGTATTTTCACTATTTTATGTGGGTGAGATTTACATTGGAATTATACTCCCATTTTACACCAGTAATTACAGAGTTGACCGCTGTGCAAGCTAACAGATTCTTTATTTAGAAGGATGAGGCCATTCTGAAACTTTGTGCCAAGCATCCATCAGAACAAACACAGACATGCGACGTGCTTAACAACAGTAAAGGGATTTTTAAACTCCAGGTTTGAGTTCAGACATGACAAGCTTTTAATGACTTTAAGTATAAAAGAACAGAAGCTCTGTAATGATAATCGCCTTATGATAAACTTATCCAGCTTGGATAAATTTTTATGAGATGTCCAAAGAATGGGTAGATATTTCTCCTAATGTATACGCAAATTGGTTTTAGAGTCAGACAGTGTAAAGACAAGGTGGTCTATTTTTAAATATTAGAGATGTTTGAACTTAAGTCTTTGGCACTGCTCCACATTCTTTGGAGTTCACTGCTAAAAGAGTGTTTGACCTCAGTTACTTCCAAAAGCTTATGCAAGATTGAAAGTAAAATGTAACTTAAATGTCAATTAGAATTTTATATATCATAAAATATGATTTAACTTAAATATCAATTTCCTATGACAATATGCAGTCATAACTGTGTGACTGGAGCAGCATACTTGCACTCAATACTTAATTTAAAAGAGTATTCTCTCTTTTTCTCAGCTCATGGTGGACTGAGGTACAGATGGGACCCCCTGATCCCATCCTGGGCGTCACAGAGGCTTTCAAGCGTGACACCAACCCCAAGAAGATGAACCTCGGAGTAGGAGCTTATAGAGACGATCAGGGCAAGCCGTTTGTTCTGAGCTGTGTCCGAAAGGTGCCATCTTGCATATCTTTCACACCTTCAAGGGATTTTCACAAAATGAAAATTCTGTTGCATTTACTTACCCACAATTAATTTATTTCAGTTGTTAAACATAAAAGCAAATAGTTTGAAGATTGTTGGTAACCAAAAAGTTGATTGTAGCCATTGACTTCCGTAGTCTGGAAAAAAAATACAATGGACGCCAATGGCTAAGTGTTGAGTTAACAGATGACAGAATTTTCATTTTTGGTGAACTATAATGTATCAATTGGTTCATTATAATGTAAAAATGTGTGTACTTTATGCTATTGTCTTGTTAGATTTCACCCTGGTTATACTATTTTACCTTCCAAGACTTCTTTTTTTTTTTAATAGCTGGCCTACATTTAAAACGGCAATTGTCCATAATGCTATCCATTTCTAATCAGCCAAATAAAGTTTTAATATTCTAATCCCTGCCCAAAACAAATGACAGATTTTGGTATTGTCAGGCTGAGGCCCAGATTGCTGCTAAGAAGTTGGATAAAGAGTACCTTCCTATTGGAGGCTTGGCAGAATTTTCAAAGGCCTGCGCTCAGCTGGCTCTTGGACCTGATAATGAGGTCTTAAAGAGCGGAAGAGTAAGTCGTTTAAAGCAAAACATTTTGAAAGGAAGCCTTTTGATTAGTAAATTATTAGATGTGATTGTTAATTGCCAGTTTTCTTTGCCCACAGAGCATCACCGTCCAGACTATCTCAGGAACTGGATCTCTACGTATTGGTGGTAACTTTGTGGTATGTTATTTTAATATTATTTTTTGAGCTTGTGGTGCTGTGTTAGGCCTGATTGTTCTGGTTCAAGACTTTTTTTTTTTTAAATAACGATTTGGAACAATACTTTATTAGAACCAAGGCTACTGAAGAAGTGGGTGATCACTGTTGACTCGGTTGCCTTGTCTGGTGGTTATTGATTGTAAGGTGGTTAAAATGTATGAAATGTAGCTTACCACAAGTAATCACTTTTTCTCGGCTAGTCACGATTCCACAATGCGTCCCGGGACGTTTACCTGCCTAAACCCTCCTGGGGAAACCACACCCCTATCTTCAGAGATGCAGGCATGCAGCTAAAGGCCTACTCCTACTATGATCCCAAAACCTGTGGCTTTGACTTTAAAGGAGCCTTGGATGATATTTCAGTAAGAAAAATGTTTTTATATCTTGTACTTTATTGGGCATAAACATTGTACATTTGTTACATTTTAGCTCTCTGATTTTCTTCTGATCCCCCTTTTCTTTGCATAGTCAAGTAGTAATAAAGTGTGTGGGGGGGAATACTATTAATCAAATAAGATGTATTTATTTAATAATATTCTCTTTCAGAAAATCCCTGAGAAGAGTGTGATTGTTCTGCACGCGTGCGCTCATAATCCCACAGGAGTGGACCCAAGGCCCGAGCAGTGGAAAGAGATGGCTGCTCTGATCAAGGTAACTGGTTCTGACATTAAATTAAAGCCCAAAATCCAGCTGACCGTAGGTCTCAGAAAACCCACACAGTAAAGTGACAGAGATATAGTCGGAAAGCCTTATATGTTATCTTGTCCTTGTCTTATCTTTGTGTTTGACCAGTTGGACCGATAAAAGAATGACTGTCCTCAGTCTCAAATGAATGGCTATTTCAGTGATAATAAGTTTCTTCGCTCTCATTTTAACAGAAAAGAAATCTCCTGGTGTTCTTTGACATGGCTTACCAGGGATTTGCCAGTGGCGACATTGATCGTGACGCTTGGGCTGTGCGTTATTTCATTGAGCAGGGGCACAACGTTCTTCTGTCCCAGTCTTTTGCTAAGAACATGGGCCTGTATGGTGAGCATCAAATATTTTATTAAAACAAATACTCAATTTGCACTTATTACATTTATATACAAATTAAACGCGTACATACAAGATATATTTACTTACAACACTAATATATTATAATTTTATGGGCCGGTTTTACTAAACAGGGCAAATTAGCATGAGAGCGCAATTCCAAAACAGTGCAGATGGGAGAGGAAATTTCTGCAGGTGATTTACTAACAATGCGCAAATTAAAGAACACAGACGCAACATCTCATTTACATATACCAAGCGCAGCGCAAATTAACGCAGTCGCGAATAAAGAAATAAAGAAGCCACAGTACGTTGAAAAGATCTGGAGGCCAAAAATTAAGGTTTGCTAGAAGTTTTGATAGAGCTGGTATTCCAAGTCGTCTTTTTATTTCCTGAAGCAAATTAAAAATAACATGGCTTGGCAAACGATATGTTTGGATAATGTGTTCTTCTGGAATTCAAAATAAATTAATACGCGTGGAAAAAATCCTCTCCCTTCTACCACGCGCTCTCTGTTCTCTGCGGTGCCTCCTCCTAGCAACAATAATTGCTGCCATTTCAAGCGCAAAATATTTAATTTTTTGGGGGCGTTAAATAATGGCGCAAATGCCAGTAATTTGACGAGCGCAAACGTTAGTAAAACGCGTTGCGTGATTCATTTGAATCCTCCCATAACTTTTGTGTCTGAAAGGGAATCTCCTAAAAATGCTTATTCAATAAGGTCAGGTGCAAAAATAACTTTGTCCACACCTTTTCAGCACTAATTCTTCACTGCGTGTCTTTAATAAAAACCTGACAGTACAATTTTAACATCAAAAGACGGTTTGCGCTGGCGTAAACTGTTAGTAAAACTGGCCCTAAGAGTTTTAATTGACTGTGTCTTGAATATTTGAATACTCAAAGTTTGGGGTCGGTAAAAATTAGGGTGACCATACGTGCCATTTTTCCCGGACGCATCCTGGCCAGGATTTCTATATTGCCTAAAATATCTAGGATTTGGCTTTGTTTGCATGTGCAGACCGATCGGTGTATGACATTGGTTCCTTATGTTTTCGAAACGCTCTCGAGGTACTTTGAATCAAAGCAATATAGAAATCCTGGCCAGGACGCGTCCGGGAAAAATGGCACGTATGGTCACCCTACAAAAATATGTTTAAAAGACATCTCTTATGCTCACCAAGGCTGCATTTATTTGATAAAAAATACAGTAAAAGCAGTAATATTTTATATCTTATTACAATTTAAGATAACTGGCAAATAAATTTAGCGAAGCTACATTTTCAGCAGCCTCGACTCCAGTCTTTAGGGTCATGTGATCCTTCAAAAACCACTATAACATGCCGATTTGGTGCTCAAGAAACATTTTATTATAATAAATGTTGAAAACAGTTGTGCTGCTTATTATTTTAGTGGAAACTAATTTTTTTCTAGTATTCTTTGATTATTAGAAAGTTCAAAAGAACAGCATTTATTTGAAATACAAATCTTTTGTGACAATATAAATGTCTTTACCCTGTCACTTTTGATAAATTTACTGCATCCTTGTTGAATGAAAGTATTCAGTTCTTTAAAAAAACAAAAAAAAACTTACTGACCCTGAACTTTTGAATGGCAGTGTAAGTGTATTCATTTTTTATTACACTAGTACAATTTTGTCACTAGTTTTTAACTTATAAACAAGTGAAACTAAATATGTTGCTTCTCGTGTAAATTTATCATATTTTGAGATATCATGTTTTTGTTTTAACTGGAATATTAATAATATTTAAGAATAGGAAAGTCAGTGCTCTGTACCTTTGTGTCTTCAGGTGAGCGTGTAGGGGGCTTCACGGTGGTCTGTAAGGATGCTGAAGAGGCTAAGCGTGTGGAATCCCAGCTGAAAATTCTCATACGGCCCATCTACTCCAACCCCCCTATGAATGGAGCTCGTATCGCCTCCACCATTCTCAACACGCCTGAACTCTACAAAGAATGGTGAGTCCTGAGATAAAGTCCCATCACAAACACAGCCAATGAGATCTGAGCTCTACAGACTGTCGCTTTACCTTTTTTCTGTTAGGCTCGTGGAGGTGAAAGACATGGCCGACCGCATCATTAAGATGAGGGAGATGCTTGTGTCGAACCTGAAGAAGGAGGGCTCCACTCACAACTGGCAGCATGTCATTGACCAGATTGGAATGTTCTGCTTTACGGGACTCAAACCGGAGCAGGCAAGTCAAGTGAAAGTGCATTCTGGCAATCTCTGATAAGGCCTCAGCTATTTTCACTATCAGCCTTTTCTTACTGGCTTTTCTCTGCTTGTCTTCTTTATGGCTCTTTGTCAGGTGGAGCGTCTGATTAACGAATTCTCTATATACATGACAAAAGACGGCCGGATCTCTGTGGCTGGTGTGACGTCTGCAAACGTGGGATATCTAGCACACGCCATCCACGCTGTTAGCAAGTGAAGCTGGCACCTGAGACTGTAGTTGCAGCAGACAAGAGAGCAAGAGAAAGTAATTTAGATGATTTAAAGTCTTCTGCTGCATGTCTTTTAGGACCAGATATGAAATAGGACTAATGTAGACTTCCAGTTCACTTGATTTGGTATTATTAAGGTTAATTCATGACTCTGAATGTGAGCCCCTCAATAAATTAAGGCAAGATTCTTCCTTTTAAAGTGATAAAAACAAGCTTTAAAGGATATCGCTTATCATGATTTCCTGTGTCAGAACTGATAAGAATTTTTTTTTTATGGTACAAAATGTTCCGATAGAACAGTTAATGACATTTAGAAATCATGTTTTTGTTTTCAAACCAATAACTAAATAAGAGTGATTGAAAAATTACCCCATATGCTTTAAGTTAGAGAAATCATTGATAGGAGTAAACCAGATTTCATGTTTGGACATTAATTGCAAAATCTTCGAAGGACTGTAACGAGTTTACCATGGTCATTTCACCTAGAGGAGCATAAACAATTACACTTATCAAACTGATGATTCGGCATTAAAGGTCTTCTTGAGCCATTACACGTTCTTAGACATGTTTATGACTGTAAGGCACTTATTCTATACTGCAGCGTAAGCTCATTACTAGTAATGATAGATTTTCCATAATGCGTGCACCACATGTGTTCTGGTGTAATTTAATATACATTTATTTTGCACTTTTGTCTAGTAATTCAAAATGTCACATAAATAATTTCATAAATCATTAGGCATTCACACTAATTTTGTGTTTTGTCCTGGCCATAAAACTTATGATGGGTCAAAGATTAAAAACATTGTCACTGCATATGTGGACAAAATTGAATTAAGATTCATTTTGGAATGAATGGTGGTTAATTGATGCTTTAAGAAAAGCTTTGTTTAGTGTGTGTGGGTGTTGAATATGTGAACATACCATGTTTGTAAGGATTATTCAGTTTTGAAAAACTTCAAATATATATATTTGTATAACTAATTATTGTGTTCCTAAAGCAAATTTATGAAATTTCTCCCGAAGTTCTCCGGAACAGACATCGAAATGTCACGAGTAATACTGTATGACTGTTTAAACAATGAACAAAAGAATAAAGGTGAGCTCAACGAAAGCTCGAGTGTTTAATTTTTTAGGGAAAGCTTATGTAAACATAATTTTGTGGGTCACATTTTCGTATTTTATAATAGTTAGTTAAAATAAGTAAATGGTGAAGCGGAGCTACAAGGAAATTGTCGACTGTGGTGACGCAAGGCAGCTGATTCCCGGATCACGTGACGGTACTGTCATCAAGCTGTCATCCAACTTGTATCGCCTCGTTCAGGATAGGAAAACTAAACTCGTGTTCTCGAATAAAGTGACAAAATGACTCCTGCGTTTAAAAACTGTTCAAACCTAATGGTCACCGGAGCCAGTCGAGGCCTCGGGCTGCAGATAGTTGAGAGTCTGGTAACAGGAGGCTTCTCTCCCGGGAAGATTATCGCTACTGCTCGCAATCCAGATGGAGCCAAGGTAATGCTGCGAGCAGACAGTAGTATTTGCATTAGGCCTACTATACAAACATTAGAAACCAGCCCCAGATCATTTACAGTCATCTTAGCTGCAGGAGAACGTGCACATGCGTCGTTGAGAATTACGGTCAACATGCACTATTTAAACATTAACATTTTAGGTTAAGTAACATATTGTTTACCTTTTAAGTGATAAATTAATTTAAAAGAATAGATATTTCACGTAGCTTAATTATTACGCGGACCTAAACGCCACACGTGTAATAATTATAAAAGGGGGAAAAAAAAAAGTAGTTTACAATAGTTTAAAAGGCCTGTTTGTTTTATAGGAATTACAAATGTTGGCAGAAGAACATCAAAACCTACACATTATTAAGCTGGTAAGTACTAAAGCACCGTCTAGTGTGGATCAGCGGCTCTCGGCTGGTTTTGCTTCATGACTCAGTTTTTATTGGACATTAGGTGGCGAGCTAACAACACACATTTTTTTTTTTTAAAAAATCCCTCAAGGGATAAATTAAAGGATCAATATTACCATGAACTACCATA
The DNA here is from genome assembly GCA_027422415.1 of Schizothorax lantsangensis. NCBI lineage: Eukaryota > Metazoa > Chordata > Actinopteri > Cypriniformes > Cyprinidae > Schizothorax > Schizothorax lantsangensis. Next base: position 12,545,805 of record CM049846.1, on the reverse strand, counting down.
AAATTGACAGTTTTATAAATGTATAAACAACAACAAATGTGTCTGCCTTAAACTTAATGTAAACGTGGAAGAGTCAGATTTTCTTTAACCTTTCTTTTTTTTATGATTTAGTGGATGAGGGCAAGTACAGGTCTCGGCAGCAAAGTAATGGGAGTTACCAGATCCCATCAGTTTGAAAACGCTCACTTTTGCTCTGCAGAGACCTCAATCTCGATGAGGGGGGCATGTACTGTATGTTGCCTAGTTTTTCTCCCCTCTGCGGGAAAAAATAAATAAAAAAGAACTAACTACCCATTTTTGGCTGGTGACACCAGTTATGAACCGCTGATCTAGAAGAAGCTGTATTTGAAATAAAGAGTAGTTTATCTGACTCTAATTGTGGACGTCTCTGTTGCTAGATGTTACATGTCAGGAGAGTATAGAGAGAGCTGCATCTGAGGTGGAACAGCTCGTTCAAGAGGAGGGTCTGAACTGTCTCATCAACAATGCTGGAATTAATGTTGTTGCCAACCTTGAGACAGTGACCTCAGACAAGATGTTGGAAAACTTCCATACAAACTCTGTTGCCCCGTTGATGATCACCAAGGTTTCATTTCTCAAATTAAATCTAGACACAATATGCACACATATCTACTCTCAACACAAATGTCTGAAAACGTTCTGACTTACTGAACTTGTCATGCAGGCCATGCTCCCACTGCTGAAGCGAGCAGCTGCAAAGGGCACAGGGATGGGGATGGGCATCCACAGAGCAGCAGTCATCAATATGACGTCTCTACTGGGTTCAATTGAGCTGTACTGGGGTGATCGTTCCAACACATTCAAATGGTACCCATACAGAACATCAAAGGTTTGTGATAGTGTTCCTGGAGCTTAATGTCAAGATCAAAGTTTTAATTCCCAGGGAAGGGACAAAGTAATATAAGGGTTTACACTGAAAGTCAATTCGGATATTCATGAACATTTATAGGGATAGTTCACCCAAAAATGAAAATTCTGTCATTAATTACTCACACTCATGTCGTTCTAAACCCAGAAGACCTTCATTCATCTTTGGAACACAAATTCATATATTTTTGATTAAATCAGAAACAGCAACGCAACTACCATGTTCAAGGCCCAGAAAGGTAGTAAGGACATTGATAAAATAGTCCATGTAACATCAGTAGTTCAACCTTAATTTTATGAAGCTACGAGAATACTATTTGTATTTAAGTCACTTTTTGTATTGCGGCGTGGTACTCTTGTGAGTGGTGGTGGATACTGACCAGAAGAGAAGAAATTGTTGAATAAAGTTATTTTTGTTTTCTTTGCGCACAAAAAGTATTCTCATAGCTTCATAAAATTATGTTTGAAACACTGTCGTCACATGGACTATTTTAACAATGCCCTTACTACCGTTCTGGACCTTGAACGTGTTAGTTCCCTTGCTGTCTATATAGGGTCAGAAAGGTCCAGGATTTAATCAAAAATATCTTAATTTGTGTTTCAAACATGAACAAATGTCTTACGGGTTTGGAATGACATGAGGGCGAGTAATTAATAACAGAATTTTCATTTTTGGGTGAATTAACCCTTTAATTCTTTTGTTGAAGCACAGTTTTCTATGGAAGCCTGTTTCTGCAATGAAAAAAAAGGCAATTGTGAACTTTTATCTTACAATTCTGACTTTTTTTCTCAGAATTTCTTTTTAAAAAGTCAGAATTACAAGATACAAACTTGAGATTGCAAGAAAAAAAAATCAGAATTGCTTGTATCTTGCAATTCTCACTTTTTTCTTAGAATTGTGATTTTCATTCTGTGGTGAAAACAGGCTTTCATAGTTTTCTGCATTGAAGAATATAATAGTATGCCTGTGAATATATCAGTTGAGATACTGAGTTGCATTTGCTTTGTATCAGAGTGCACTGAACATGGTCACCAGATGCTTGGCAGTGGACCTGGAGGCAGATGGGATCCTGTGTATGGCTCTGCATCCAGGCTGGGTACGCACTGATATGGGTGGACCTGAAGTGAGTCTCTTTCTTATATCTGTTCTTCATCGCAGCTATCTGCTAAGCAAATTGCTACAAAAGGTCTAAAAAGAGAGATAATCTCTTGTGGTTTGTTGATTGTTTTGTATACAGGCACCATTGAGCCCTGAGGAAAGCATTTCCTGTGTGTTGTCTGTGATTGGTGGTTTAACTGAAAAGGATCATGGGTCATTTCTTCACTATACTGGTGAACAACTACCCTGGTGATGCTGCAGATGTTTTTTAGCTGCGAGCAATAGAGGCTTTATTTTTGTTTTGCTGTATATGTATGTACTGTATGCATGTATATTTACATATTTAATAATCAACATTCTTGTTCAGGGTTATTTTTATTTTCCCTGCTTATGAAATGTTATTTTAATATTGGATGGTGAATGTGACAGCAATAAGAGTGGATCATGATTAAATTGTGACATATCGGCATTAAAAGCACTGAGATAATGATAACATCTTGTCTGGTAAATAATAAACAATCTTTTCACCACTTATTCTTGTTTAACTGCAACAAACAGCCAGAATTGTGAATAATATTCAGAATAAGTTATCTTCGTAAAATACAGCAATGTATGACAGTCCTACAGAAAAGGACAATAAAAACTACATTTTAGCCTATTTATTATTTATTTATATATAGCTTTGTAAAGCATAAAAATGTGTTGTAGATGGCTTTTCATATTAAAGACTGTACTGACATTAAATGAGTTTGCTATTATTGTTAAATCATAAAACTGTATATGTATGAATAAAGCTGTATTCTGTAACACATTTTGAATATTCTGATCTCTTGTTGGCAGAATAGTATGTTATTTCTTTACACAAGTTTCAAGACATAACTGTTTTCTTATAAACACATGCACATACACAGTAAATAAACAGCTTAGTCCATATCTTTATGTTTAACTATATCTCATTGCACAGAACAGTTATGCGTCATAATCAAGCTACTGTTTTTATTTTATTATAGAATCATCTACAGTTTTTTCATATACATACACATTTCTATGAATATTATTTTGCTCTAAGAGGCAAAGAGGTTCTCCCATCTACAATACTGATATTATTTTCCATAAGCAATTATCTAATCTCACATGCTGTGGCTATTTGGATACAGGCAGTGATAAACTGGCCATTGAATTTGCACAGTGTAGTAGTAAAGAATGAAGGAGAGAGCAGTTCTACATGAAACACATCGTATCCATCTTATGTCTCAGAGTTGCACAGATGAAGTCTGTTTAATAAGACCTGAATGAACAAGTGATCAAACAGGTTTGCTCTTGTGTTTGCTGATCATCTATCAGGTGATCGCTGACAACTACGTCTCAATGTGGATCCGCTCCGGTCGTAGTTTATTCGCAAAAAGTAACTAATGGAGGAGAATTAAAGCCTGAAAAGGTAGGGTTTCTGCCTTTGGTTCTTTTATTAGTGCGTGTTCCTTTTTAAAATAAATTTAGCACAGAAACCGGAAAGAATCCACACGTGTCTTTCCCTTAACAGTATCTCAAAACAGACCGACATATAAAAATACTTTTTTATTTTATATATTATGTAAAATACTATATTACTAACAGTATATACAGTATTGTATAAATCTGATTCTTGTCTGTTTAAATATGAATATCAACCAAAAATCAATAACTCCAACAAAAGTAACTGTGTCCTTCATTTCCAGGTCTTTACATGGCAGAAAGACATGATTTTCTTTGCCGTTTTGGGTCTGTCCTTCAGAGAACTTCAACTGTCATTCTCAGAGGAATTGGAATATAGTATTTTGGGCATATCTGTTGTCCTTTTCCTTATAGCTCTCTGCCTTTTGATATGGCAGACTTACCGCCACTGTACACGGCTTCCTGTTTCACGAAGACCTGGTAAATTCTCATGCAAATGAATTGATTGATTTTTATATTTGACCTAATATTACACAAGATTAGTACATATTACTATAAACGTGTAGTTTTAGATAAGCATGTAGTATTTGTGGCTTAGATGCACAGTATTGTAGAAGAGGTATATTATTTATTATCTACAGTACTGTTCAATAGTTTGGGGTCAGTAAGATATTTTTGTTGTTGAACACTTAAAATTAATACTTTATTGAAAAAGATGTACTAAGTTGATCAGATGGGACAGTATAGACATTTATAATTTTACAAAATATCTTTATTTCAAATACATTGGTCTTTTGAACTTTCTATTCATCAAATAAATAAAAGCTATTGTGGTTTCTACAAAAATATTGATAAACACCAAATCAGTATATTAGAATGATTTCTGAAGGATCATGTGACACTAAAGACTGGAATATTACTGTTTTTATTGTATTTGTGATCAAATAAAATGCAACCTTGGTTAGCATAAGAGAGTTCTTCCAAAAACATATTAAATCTTACAGACCCAAAACCTTTGAACAGTGTATCAACTGAAAAATTATAGAAAACATGCTAATGAGGTTTATGCGGAATATCTATCAACATCCATTTGATTCCAGTGAATGTTTTGTTAGCAGATGGCATGTCGGCTCGGAGCGCAGGTTTACAGTATGCTACACAAACAAATGACGCTAAGGTAAGATTAATTTGCATAAACCATCATTATCATCATAACCTGTAATGCATCCATTTTTACTGCGTTTGTTTCCTTAGTTTTTGCTTGCTCTGATAGATCAAACAAAATAGATGAAAAACATGTTTCACAGATGGTTGGCTTTGATGTCAACCACATGTGTGTATTTCTAAATATCCAAAAAGACTATAACTAGAAAATCAGACCAAATACACTCTCTGTCCATCAGATGGAGGTTCATTATGAGGAACTGAGCCACCGACTGTCCCCTGGCACCTCTTGCACTAACCTGGGCAGTAGTTTAGATCTAGCTAGCATGGCAGATCTGGAAGAGGAGAACATCCAGGGTTCTCTGCGCTTTTCACTGTTCTACGATCAGCTGCAGTCCAAACTGGTGGTGACGGTACTGGATGCTCAGGATCTAGCCGTGCGAGACTTCAGTCACAGCGTGGACCCGTTTGTTTGGGTGCGGTTGCTGTGGGCAGAAAGAGAGGATGAGGAGCAGAGTTCAATGCAGTGTGTTCTGGACGAATGGCAGACACGTCTAGTGAAGAAGAGCTGCAGTCCTGTGTTTGGAGATCAGTTCTCCTGCACTCTGGCTGAGGAGGAAGTACCAAGAGTCACTGTTAGATTTGAGGTACGTAACGGGCCTAGCATCTTATTTTATCTTGACACATCAATTCACTTTTGATTGTTTCTTTTAGGTTAGGGATTTTGATAAATACTCAAGACATGGAATTCTAGGAGAGGCCCGTGCTCCCCTGAACAGTCTGAAGCTCTCATATCCCCTGGAGTTAAGAGAGGATCTGCAAGTACCCAAGAAAGTAAGTTTTATCCCGGTATAACAAATTGAAAATTATGAGATAAAAAAAAACAACTGGTACATTTTCTGTGTAGGATATGGTTGGTGAGGCACTGCTCTCTCTGAAATACATGCCTACGTCTCAGAGGCTGGAGGTGGGAGTGTTGAAGATCCGCACAGCATGTCATCCCAATAAGACTGAGAAAGGTGAGGAATAATGAGTGTATACTTACTTATACATGAATGGAATTGAAATAAACTGTGTTAACTGTGCTGTAAACTGATACATTTTTATTCTATAACACTTATTTATATATGGACAAAACATTTGGGACACACCTCTTAATTATTGTATTCAAGTGTTTCAATCAGACACATTGTCACAGGTGAATAAAATCAAGCACCGAAGCATTCAGTCTGCATTTGCAAACACAAAATGGGTCATTATGGAAATCTCAGGGAATTCAAATATGGTACTGTAATAGGATGCCATCTTTGCTGTAAGTCAGTTTGTGAAATGTCATCCCTGCTAGATATTTCACTGTCAACTGTAAGTGGTATTATTTGAAAGTGAGAGGGTTTAGGAACAGCAGCAACTCAGTCATAATGCAGAAGAGAACGTAAAGTCACAGAGCAGGGTCACCGAGTGCTGATGCACGTGGTGCATAAAAGTTGCCAACACTTAGCTGATTCCATAGCTGAAGAGTTCCAAACTTCCACTAGCATTAAAATCAGCACAAAAACTGTGCAGCAGGAGCTGGGAGCATCCTCACATCACCCAGTGCAATGCCAGTGCTGACTGGTGTAAACCACCACTGAACCCTGGAGTAGTGGAAACATGTTCTGTGACGAAATGCACTTCTCTGTTTGGCTGGTTATATAAATTTTTATTAGTTTGAATTCTCTTTTTTATATTTCTATAGCTTTAATTAGGCATCATTTCTAGTTTCAGTTTTTTTAAGTTTACTTTAATTTCAGCTTTATGTCAATTACCGAAAACAATTTTAATAGTTTTAGTTAACATATAAGACTGGTACAGCAACGATGACATGGAGCTTTTCTGAGAGAAGCGGTTCAATTGTGTGGTATTGCTTAACTATGGAAGCATGTTTCTGCCACTGAATAAAATAATTAAAAAGGTGATTGTGACTTTATCTCACAATTGCGAGTTTACATCTTGCAATTCTGACTTTTTTCTCAAAATTGTGTGATATAAACACAATTGCGAGTTATAATAAATAATAATAAGTCATTTAGCAGATGCTTTTATCCAAAGCGACTTACAAATGAGGACAATGGAAGCAATCAAAATAAAAAAAGAGCAATGATATGCAAGTGCTATAACAAGTCTCAGTTACGCAGTACACATAGCAAGGTTTTTATTTTTTTATTTTTAATAAATAAAAAGAGAACAGACACAATAGAAAAAGAATAGAGCAAACTAGTGTTAGAGGCCTTTTTGCTTTTGATAATTGTATAATAAATAAAAAGAAAACAAATAGATAGAATACAAAAAGATTAGAAAAGCTAGTGTTAGTATTTTTTTAAGAATAGAATTAGAATAGAGAATGCTAGAGTTAGAGGGTCAAATAAAGATGGAAGAGATGTGTTTTTAGGCGATTCTTGAAGATGGGAGATGCCTCTCAGTCTGAAACCAGACTGGTTGCTGTCGAGGAGGTTGTTCTGTGTAAGAAAGGCAGAGACTTGGTTGAACACAGCTCATTCAAGTGTTTTAGCAATGAAACGAAGAAGGGAAACCGGTCTGTAGTTCTCTAAAAGAGATTGGTTAAGGGTGGGTTTCTTAGTGAGGTTATACGAGCCTGTCTAAATGCTGAGGGAAAAACACCAGTGTGAAGGGATGTGAGTGAGTGCAGATACAACTGCAGGAGAAATGGCTTGAAGGAGATGAGATGGAATAGGATCAAGCGGGCAAGTATAGGATGATAAGAAAGGATGAGTTTGGAGACTGAGATATAAACTTCTATATATCTTGCTATTCTGACTTTATAACTCACAACAGTGAATTTATAACTCGAGTTTATATCTCACAATTCTGAGGGTAAAAAGTCAGTTGCATTAAAAGTTTTTATTTTTATTCAGTGGCAGAAACAGGCTTCCATACTTAACAATTCACAAACAATAAGTTAATATTGAATAACTTCCATTTAACAAAAGTATTTGACAGTTTATCCATTTTTGCTCCGCCAATTGAAAATAATTCCAAACGAATGACCCAGTCATAATTATAGTCAGTTACGCCACCTACTGGCGTATCGATGAATCTTCCCTTACTGAATAGCCTTGTAAAAATTAAGAACTGAATGTATTAATTTATACATTATGAACTAACAACGAATAAAAGTTTATTTACATTTTAACATTAACCTAGCTTAATAAATCTTGTAAAATTACTTTTAAATGATCTTTAAACTGTTTGTTGATTGTACTCACAGCTCTCTATGCCAAAACCAGCGTTACCTGCAACCACTGCAAACTTCGACATCAGAGGACTAAACAGAAGAAGCATTGGGAGGTGACTGTGTTCAATGAGGTCCTGACCTTTGTGTTGCCAGATCAACAGATTAGAGAGTGCACCATTACAGTGTCTGTTTACGAAATTCAGCCTTCAAAAAAGTCTTCCAAGCGTTTGATTGGTCACATCCACATCAAAAAATGCAAAACCTTCGAAAATGAGCACTGGAAACTGATGATGCAATCACTTCGACAGCCAATCGCTAAATGGCATTTAATCTTCATCTGATGTATATCTCATTCCAGTTCCCGAGGTGGGAGGTCGTACTTCCGACTTTTGTGTCGGTTTCAGGTTGGAATGAGGAAATGTGTGCTGTCAAGAAAATAAAATGTTACATTTGGTTGCTCATTGGGTTTAAAACACTTACAAAGGCGATAGATAGGTTTATATGTGTGTGTGTTTCTTTAACTATGGACACTTCTGGCCCAGTAGACTTAAAACTCACTTTCACACTCAGTCTGTCTCACTAGTATTTATTTTTTCAGCTAACAATACAACCTATACGACAGTGGAGATACATGTATAAAGTTTGTTATTGTATACAGAACATCAGCACATGCCACCGTACCTGATAGCACATGTACATCTCGGAGACGTCTATTTGATGTCTGCATTTACATCTGCAAGACGTATTTTTTAGGGTGTTTGCTCATCTGCAATACGTCTACAGGACGTTTCCTTTTAGATGACAAATAGACGTCTATTAGATGTCTTTAAGATGTTTATGATTTAGAATGTATGTAAAACGGACATCTGAAAGACGTCTGTCAGACGTTTGTAGACAGCAGATGCTTTCCAGATCAAGAGATCTTTAACAGACATCTTGCAGACATACGTGTGCTATCTCAAACAATGAATTGTTTAATAGCATCATATGGTGGAAATCTAAAACATTTTTGGAATACAATGTCTGACTATTTTGTCTTGCTAAGGTTAATTTCATTGCTGCCATTTTCTAAAAGCAAATGTTTGGTAGCCTAATAACAATAAAATATTCAATTCAAAGGTGATATTACCTTGATTTTTCTTCATTTTCAAACCACATCATGTATCTTCATCTCAAGCATGCCCTTCACTGACACTGCTGATGGTGTTTAAAAACCTACAAGTACGAACTTTACTAGAGATTGTTCAATGTGAAAATGTCATTGCCTATATTTCGAAATATATACTCGTTTATTCGTTATGAATGAATCCTCACTGACGTGTTTACCAAGCTAATTTAAATCAGCTGTATATTGTTGATGTTTTCTAATGACAAGGTACCAACTGTATCCACAAGATGGCTCTCTAACACTATATGAGACTCATGAAGCTTATCTTTTTTCACATCAACACGTCAGACAGCTGAATGAAGCATTTGAAAAGCTGGGCTGAGAAGTCACGTTGTTGTTTTAGGGTTCATATATATATATAGTCGTAATAATATCCTCATACTAATGCCCCACCACAATTCTAATAGATCAGGAGAAGAGTTTGACCAACTGAAATAGATAAATAAGTACATCCATGTGATTCAGCAAGCAATGCATAAATATTTAACTGACAGTAAACTGTCACCATTTTGGATTGAACAGAACAAGCATGTGATAACATTTCTTTCCCCTCATCTATCTCCACACTGAATGTGTCTATAATGAAGGATGTCTCACAGATGGATTTGTGCTGCAAAAGTTGCACACATCACCCATCAGTTCCAGCCCACTGAAGCACTGGCTCACTGCTAAAATTGCAAAGCCAGACTCAGCACTTGAGGAGGCTGCATCATTAGCGTGATGCTAGGATAACAGCGTTTGGAAGGAGAACAGACCCACACTACCATTTAAACAGATGAGCGTCTCAGTGGCACATTATTTTCTTTTGGCCTGCCTCCAGATTGTTTGTTTGAAGTTACTTCTGAGCCACTGGTCCAGACTTTTTGTAGACAAGTAGATAGTGAATTAAGGCAAACATCACGACTTTGACTCATAGTGAGCAGGGCTGAACAGATGTTAAGGCACCTCCGCTGCTCAAGGACATTCCCAGGCATTACATCTCTCTCTTCGAGACTGTTTGGAAAACTGTTCCTCCCACAGTCTGTTAATGAAAGTCATGATGGGATTTGGGGGGAAAGGGTGAGCATGAGAAATCTGGGGCCTTGGAAGGGAGGAATGCATTCCTCTTTTCTCGCTTTTGTTTAAAACCACAATATTGCTTGTCTTTTACGAACCCAGCAGGGTTTATAAATGTCAAGGACATTTTACCTCACCGAAAGTCACGTTTTACTTCTCCCTTTATCATTATAAGAGGAGAATGTTAGCACCTAGATAAGTTCATCATTACCCAAAAAATAATAATTATTTAACTTTTAGGTTAACATGCCATTGAGAAGTTTGAGGTCAATAAGATTTTAGTTGTTGCAGAACTTGATTTCTGTTGATGTGTTACTATTTGTATTGGGTTTGTCTTTTATATATTTGCATATTATACTAGCGTGAATACATCCATTTAAACAATTGATGTCATTTTGTTTTGTATTGTATTGGGCGTACCATTCATTCTACAATTATAGTTGTACACTGTGTACATAGACTTGTACAAATACACTGAATATTGAAAATCGAGGCATGTAATTTGACATGAAAGTATTTCAGCTTCACATGGATGTCAGGCTAATTAAAAAGATAAAAAAAATTGTTGTCTGTTCAGTCACAATGAGCTGCAAAGTATGTTATTTTTACTGTAAAAGTCTAACTGAAATTGTAAGGACTAATTATAATTAATAATTAAATTACTTTTAATAGCTGTCAAAAAACTGAATAATTTAACACTGGTTATTATCCAAACTACAGGTTTATTGCAGGTTGAAACAGACAAACGTGGATAGCAGGTGAGTAACTGGTCAAAAGATCAATGCAGAGGTAATGTCACCCAACTTGATAAATGTTCTGAGGTAATTGAAAATGTATACATATTCATTATATTTATCGCTCCATATGGGTTTAGAATATGGGATATGCCCTGGTATGTATATGAAGGATATTTTCAGGCTGTGCGTATATGAGGGTCTCATGGCATAGCTGTTCCAGACCACTGCTGTTACTGCAGTAACACATGATATGTAGAGTTAGCTCATGCACTTCTTACGCAACACTAATGAATCAACCCAGGGCATAATGGTAACCGTTGCACTGTTCACTCTCAGAAATAAAGGTACAAAATCTGTCACTGGGGCGGTACCTTTTCAAAAGGTACATGTTTGTACCTAAAGGGTCCATTTTGGTACCTTAAAGGTACATATTAGTACTTAAAGTGTACATATTTGAACCTAATAGGTACAAAAGTGTACCTTTTGAAAAGGTACCGCCCCAGTGACAGCTTTTGTACCTTTATTTCTGAGAGTGTTGAGAAGATAATTATTGTTGTTGTCTTTGTTGTTTTTTGTTGTTACAGTACTTGATTTCTGTTTATGTGTTGCTATGTGTTGTGTATTGGGTGTGTCTACAAATATATGTGTATAATATACAGCATGAATAGATCTTTGACGTCATATTTTATTTTAATTTTTTTGTATTGTATTGTATTGTACTGTTTTGGGCGTACTAGTCATTCTACCATTGTATTTGTACATTGTGTACAAAACTGAATACTGAAAACAGGGGCACCTAATTTGACATAAAAGCCTATATTTCAATTTCACTTGGTAATTATTAACAAGTTTAAAAAACAGTCAGGATTCACCTGTTGTCTGTTCCTGTTCTGTGTTTAATGTCACTTCGTTGCAAGCCAAATTGAAACTGAACTGACTTTTATGTCTGAAGTGCTTTGGACTATAATTTTTGAATTATATTTATTTTGAATTATTTTTATTACATAAGCCAAGGCCCTTCCAGCAAGCAGTGCTCCAACATCTATTTCTTCACAAATACAAACAGACCTTCGGACAGCAACGAAATCAGGATGTCATGACCTAAAACTGGAGTATAGTGAGTCAAAGTGAAATTTAGAGAGACTTATTTTTTATTTTACTGTTTTATTTTATTATTATTATTAAAGATTTCTCTCTTTATGGCTTAAATAAATAAAATACTATGAACCATAAACATAAACAATTGTGGCAGAATTTTCCTGGGCAGATTAAAGAGATCTCAGTTGATCTGAGGCATTCAGACATCAAGAAACATTCTTTAAAGACCAACAGACTTCACACTGCAGGAAATCCAAACAAAGCAGGATCAGGAATTCTGTTTTTCAGCCTGTCAGATTCCATTCTCTGTCCCACAACACTCTACACAATCCCAAAAACCTGTGAAGTGGAAACGTAACTGTGTAAACTCAATAAAATTAGACAAGATGTGAAACACTCGACTGAATATCTTGCAGTGAATAACAGCTAATCTTGGCTAATCCCACAGTCAGTTAACTGACGTTGATGTATATTGCACACAAACTAGAAAGTACTTTCTTAAACTGGCAAGCCCTAATCTGACTGGCCGACTCTGTGTAACTTCTGGAAATAAGGTCATATGGGTGTTTTTTAATCAGGCTGCCTGGAAATGAATTTGCGTGACGGATGAATATAATGAGCTCTACTGAAGAGATTTAACATTTTAACATATTTTTGACATACAACGTAAAATACACTGCCATACATAAGTGAAGGAAGTGCAAAGAACACAAAAATACAGAGTTCTGGCATGAAACTCGAAATTGGCGCAGTCCGATAGGTCCAACTCAATCTGACCTAATGACATCATTATCATATGGCTCAGCTGATTGGTTTTCTCCTGTATCAGTAGCCAATGAGCTCATTGCTCAATATTCAAATACCAGGGCTACGTTCAGCCCCGAAAAAACGGTGCAAAACGTTTAAAATATGCTCGATGTTACAGTCACTGCCCTTGCCGTCCAGAATAAAAGAGAACATCCCAATCGAGTGAAGGGATTTGTGGAAACTGTGGTTCCTAATTATTGTGATCCAACATTTGCCTCGCATTTCAGGATGAAAAGACAATTATTTCAGCTGAAGGATAATCCACTTCTTACCTCCGAGACTGTGTAATGATCTATATGACCTTATTATTTTTATTGTGAGTATTAGGCGTATCATTATTGCTGATCACTGTTGTTGTGCTATGATATTGTAATATTTACCATTATACAATCAGAGGAGCATGGAAAAGTTTATGAAAGTGTCACTCCACAATACAATAACAAAATATATAAATATGTATAGTATTTTTATGTTACACTAATCAGTGTCTAGCACACCTTCCTAAGAAAAGGATATGGACCAGAAGACATTGCAACTACTACATTAAATTTAGACAGACTTAAAGAAGTTACAGATCTATACTTGTGCTCTTATTATTTCAGTTATGTTGCCTTTAATGTAAATAAACATGTGCAAACAATATACTTGCTCTTGTGAATTAAGTTTTGATGTTAATTACATTTACTTACAAATTCATCATCATCATCATGTTGATATGCTATGTTACTATAAAACTCTTACGACAAACATGTCTTCTAATATCTTTAATTGTTGCGTATACCGAGCTGCAGCAGACATTTGTAAATGACTTCACTTGGACCCATTGTGCGATCTGTCTCTTTAATACCGCGTGGTTTATATACATGTTGCTGCTGATTGGGCTGACATTTTTGACACTCTCACCAAACAAGAGAAAACGTATCTCAAACCCCTGTTGCACACCGTTTCCAGGAAACATGTCGTTCAACCCAGAAACCGTAGCAAAACGTTGGGTGAGCTTGAATGTGCCCCTGGCTTTCGTTTGCTGTAGCAGTTTGGCAGCGCCAGTGTTGCCAAGTCCGTGGTTTTCCCGCGGAATTGGGCTACTTTATCACTGTTGCCGCGGGTTGTTTTTCATGTCCGTGGGTTGAAGCGACCCCAAAAACATGATATTTAGCCCCTGGAATGTGAATTTTACTGGAGGATCCCCACCGAAAAACGTGTATTTTACCCCCCTGGAATGCGATTTTTACCGGGGACCCCCCTCGAATCACGATTGGGCTATTTTTGGGCTATTTTTGAGTAGCAATGGGCGGGTTTTGTTGTGAAAACCTGGCAACCCTGGGCAGCGCACTTCAGAAACCCTCCACCTTCCCCAGCTCCACCTGTATAGACCTGCTAAGAGGTGATTCATGTATGCTATATGGGGGATATTCATATGTGTTATATGTGGAGCAGCAGTATTTCCTACATGCTCACAGCAGCATGTTGTGGATGTATTGGCAGTAGCAAGTCTCGGTACTTGTGCTGCCACAGCAGCAGCGTAGCAGATCTATTCTGCCAAGACAAAATACATTAACATTGTCATGTACATTACCATGCCAATCCCTCCGAGAGTTGTCATGACAGAAATATAATTTTACTATAATAACACATAAATTAGATCGTAACATTTGCCTATCCTCAACCTAAGTTCCAATCTTCACCACATAGTTACCAGCAAAAGCCAAAACATCTTGTAAATGACTAAACGTTTTTTAACATGACACAGAGTCTACTTAAAAACACAATTACTTGCAAGAGGCTGAAAAGGCAGCAAGACAACAGTTCAAAAACAGAGTAAACAAAATGCATTGTTTGTAATCCAGCTTTAATGTCTCAATTTTCTTGTCTTTTTATTTTGAATATGTTAAACTACTCTAAAGTATAATTGGAACTGGAAACTGCAAACATTCTCAAACTGTGCTGATTTACCTAATTTTAACTAAATAAATGCAACAAGCATTCTGTTTTTCACTGCTCATGCCACTATTTTCCAGTTACATTTTGGGTTCTGTGAGTGTTTGCCTGTTTATCCTGAGCTCTCCTTTACCTTTACCCTGCTGAACAACAGCCAGACCTTTCACTTTAGCATCTGTTTGAGAGATAAAGATAAGAGCCAAAAATCTCCCTCCTCCCACACATCAAATTAGGAAAAAAATAAAAATAACAGCTCAAGGACACCTCACTGGCTGGACACTCACAAATGCACTCTCATTACATTACAGCTGCAACCTCTAGCTTCCGGTCATGATGAAGAGTACATATTGTCATTAGGAATGTTTTTACCAATAGCAACCACTTATAGCCTTAAAAGCCATTTCATGTGAATATTTTATTTTAGTTCTTTTTAAAAAAAAAGAGTAATGTACACAATGCAAAGTATAATTTGCTACCAGCCTACAGTTCATTAACTAAATATGGAATATTCGCATAATTAAATAATCAAAATTAAGAATAATTAATCTCTACATCAAACATTGATCAACAATTCATCACAGCATTTATTTTCTTGCTATATCTGCCAACTAGTATTTTTTTCTTTCATAATTTCACTCTCTAAATAAACTGCAGAGCTTATGAATAGGCTGATGCATTTAGCCATTTAACCACTGTTTCAACTGTGCCCATTAAACACTGTATATTTCTATATGTCAGTATAGTAGTGTTAAAGATTATGAATATCCAATTTTGTTTAAATTTGTTTTAAATCCATCTCTGAATACATTTGTTGTTTCCATTCTTAGACACTGGGACATGACAGCATCTAAAGCAAATAGTGTGTTTTAACTGTACCAGGCTCACAACCTCACACATTCCTCTAAATTTCACAACAACCCTTAGGGACACGCATCATGACATACAATCTCTTTATAGAGCACAGATTAAAGGAAGCAAATATCAGTGTTTAATCGTCATGAAAGGACAAGTCATTCCGTGCGAAAGGGAGAGGGTGAAATTAAATTCTTAACCCTGAAAATAGACATTGTTCTATGCTTCCGGATTCGAGAATCATACATCCTTGAAATTGTATAGGAAAGGATGCTGAAACGCACGTGTGGGGCAAAAATTAAGGGTAAGGAGCAACGAGCAAGTTATTTAGGGTGTATCAACTGTCCCCTTTGTTTCAAATGGTCTACCCTACAGCGCAGCTTTGAAAACAAAACGTTTCCAGCCCTTCGTGCCCTTTGTTTTGTGTCAACATTTCTTTAGCATGCGTTGGCATGATACCAGTCAAACGGGTTAAAAGTCATGCTTTAAATTCCTGTCCTAGTATTCATTCAGAACTTTGATACTTGAAATATTACAATGAACTTTGACCAGTTAAGAGTTGTCATCACACAGGACAGAACACGTAACTGCATTACTCATTATTACGTGATTTATGGGTTTGGAGGTTTACAGTCACGCTTCTAAAATCTAACTGAATTCTGTTCCTGTGGTTTCATCGTGTGTGTGTGTGTGTGTTTCTATAAAGCAACACCTACTGTAGAAGTGCAAGGGTATCAAGGACTGGCAATCTCAACCCCAGCAAAGAATCTTCTAGAAAGTGCTGCCAATTATGTCTGTTACAGTTGATTTTAGGACATTACTTTTAGCAAACCTCTTGAAAACACTTGTCAGGTTAGCTGAATCTGCTTTATGATCAAAAACTGAATTACATGCCAGTGTAAATTTATGTGTGTATCTGGATTTTTGTCATCCATTATTAAACTCATTTTCACATTTATAATTATCATCACTGAATTAAGATTTGGAACATGATCATAAACTTGGCATCATAACATTTGATTCTAGTTTAAACAATCTTTTGTGACATTAAGGGAAGGACTGAAAAAAGGACATAGACACAATCATTTTACAACCCTTTATTCACAGTCATATGCAAAGCATGAATTAGTACATTACAACCTGTTGAATGGTTTCACTTCTTAAGTCTTTTATAAGCAGAAATGTAAATCACATTTTTTTTCTGTTCCTCATTTTTTATATTTGTACATTTAATGGATATTTATAGAGAACAAGCATCAGAGGCTTTATATTGATGTTAACAGATGGACAAGTTCGTAAAGCTGGTCTAGATAAACAACTGATTTTAAAAAAGGAATCATATTCAATTACTCTTTTTATTTTTTTTGAACATCAACACTATACTTTCACTTTTGATTTCTGTTTACTGATGTTCCAAAAATTGAGATTCAGAGACCAGTAATATAGGAACATGTAAATAAATATATATTTTATTTTATATGATTTAAGTTATGTGTGTGATATGTGAAAACAGAAATCAATTGATCATTAGTATACTACAGTAAAAAAAAGGGCCAAGAGATCCACTTATATTATTTCAGTAAGGACACAGAACACTTTCTTATTAAGAAAAATACATCTTCCGTTGCAGAAAAATAATAGAAAAGTTACATTTGCAAGTAATAAAACTTTTTCACAGAATTGCTTTACAAAGTGCCTTCAACATTACCATTAGCAAAAAAACAAGACCGCTTAATAATATTGTGTTACTATACCCAGGGCCGTTGCTAGTGGGGTGAAAGGTGGTGACAATTCTAGGGGCCCCCACTGCCCAGGGGGCCCCACAAAATCCAGGAATTTTACTATATAGGCCCATGTTCTGTGAATAATTCTAATATTTTATTAGTTGTATTGGATATTATGAAAACCACAAAAAAAGCATGCAATTTGGTTCCATGCTTGTATATTGTACAGTATATGATATGTGTGTGTGTAGGGGGCCCACATCAATATTTTTTCAGGGGGCCCCCAACCTCTAGCTACGGCCCTGACTATACCTCTATTTCAAACATATGAAAAATTAAACAATACTTTTACCGCAATTTAAGGTTATACAAAGTAAAATGCAAAACTAAGTCAATATTGTTCAGTTGTAAAACACTTTTATAGCATTTTAAAAAAGAAAAAGAATAAACATTCATAAACGTTCACTGTGAAATTGTAATCCGACCAACTGTTATACAAAACAAAAGGCTGTAATTTTAGGAACAGACTCTTATAAAGTTTTATATTAATATCTAGCAGTTATCAGTTCAGTATCAAATCAGATACAGGCTGGTAATCTCAAACTTATCAAATTCTTATAAAATAAACAAGCACCTCTAACAAGAGGTGAATGACATCACTATGGTCAAAACCATAACATTTTCCACCGTTAAGACAGATATTTCATACCATCTCTCTCCTAAGGAGCATGCAGATGGTGCGGTCCCACAGGTATTTCACTTCACATCATGCAGATCTACTAGACAGAAATCAAACAAGACATGATCTAATAGAAGTAGAAAAGAGGTAAATCATCCAGTAAAAAGGACACCCCAAAAATGGTGGCATGAAATGGAAACAGAACTTGGAAACACAATACTGAATCATCAGAAGCACAGTGTCAGCATGGTTTGGTCTGTTGTACCATCTTCTGGTAACAGGTCCAGTTTTTGAACCTTACTCTTTCACAGCACATCTATCACCGGTTGTATAGATAACACTACAGCAGATGACTAGGTGATAAGAAACACCATAAGGCTTAAGTTAGTATGAAGAACTTTCCACCGCAGCATTCTTTGACTTATGAATCAAACTGCAGCTGCGTAAAATATTGTCCCCTCCACCTAAGCTCTGACCTACAGTCTTTGTTTTTTTTTTACGCCACGTGACCTCGTTATTCTCCTCTATTATTCTCCAGCTGTCCAGAAGCTCAGGCTGGTGTGTTAAATGTGAGAAGCTTAAACTTGTAAACACTGAGAAGCAGCATTTGTGGACACTCAATGCACAGGGCCTTTTTTTTTAAATATGAATGTTGCATTGATTTTGGTCCATGCAGCACGGTTGAATCACTACAGACGCAGAGCATCCTCTTTTAAGCACATTCAAAATTTGCTCTGCTCTTTTCTTGACACCATATTTCTATGATACCATATTTCTATGACACCACCTTCTGTCCGTTGGGAATTTATGCATGTTTCCTTTAAACCCTGAGCTTCTTTTTCAGCTCAAAGTACGCGTCAAATCTGGACATGGCGTATTCCTGTAAAGAATAAGAAAAAATGATTAAAGAATAAACGATTAGCATTTTTAAATTATATATATTTATAATAGATCAGTTCTACAAGATATAGTAACATTATATGGGCTATCATTGTCCTTTAGTTTTTTTGTCCATTTTATTTTATTTCTTATTATTTTTCTAATATTTTTAAGATATTCATTGTAGATTATTCATTGTTTTAAAAATGGTCAAACTTCAATAATTGTTTTTTATTTTTAATACGCAAATTAAACAACGTTTTATGTCAAAAACATTACTGTGGCACACACTCAGCAGGTTTACAGTCATGTTACCCTGACCTCACAAACATAGGTGTAAATCCCGGGGGGGACAGGACCCCCCTATCTGAGGGTTGTCCCCCCTAAAAATATCATTACAAGACTCTGTGTAAATAATATACTGGACATATACTTAAAATAATTGTGTAAGTATCAAAACAAAATAAACGCAAAAAAAGCGTTTTAAGTTCAGAAATGTTTTGAGTCCCCCCTCCCTTGCCTCACAGTGGTTTGGTCCACTGCCTCCTTTCCCCTTTATACCGATACACACACGAGTCCGGTGGGAGAGAGGGCAAAGTTCCTCAGTAGTTATGTGTAAGTAACTTAGGCTGTCAGTGTCAAGGCTATTTTATTCTCTTTAAACATCATGTGAGATGATTCTTTCCATTTAATACAGATGATGCTGGATCATTAATAAATTAGTCATGAAAAAAAAAAAAAATGATGATGATATCCGATGTATTTTTCTGTGAGCGATTATAAGGTTACCAAGCTTAATACTGTAGCTTGTCACCCACTATAACTAACATGGCGATAAACCTGTGTGTGAACTGATATTAGGCAAATACTGTAGACCTACCGATGTGTTAGGTTTTGCTCAATATGATGTTAAGTGGCAGATCAGTGGGCTTGCTGCAGTTTAATATCTAAAGAGTCCTCAGTCCTAGACGAAACCTAAAATACTATGTGGAGGACACAAAATTATAATTATACTATGACCGCATGGTGAACTATGAACCGAACTCATATTTAAACACAGTCTCCATGCTGTGTACACATATATATCCTTACATGTACAATTTTGGCTGTATTATTTGTGTCCCCTTCAAAAATTGCTCTTGAGAAATTTTGTTTATTGTCCCCCCCTACTGTTAGATGAAATTTACGCCCCTGCTCACAAGTATTTGTGTAATGTCCATGTCCAAAGGGTTGTCAGGCAGCGCAAATATTGCAAAGGCCGTATCTTTACGTATCTGATCTCCGTTGATAAAATTATTGTCTTACCTAAGAGCTGCACTGTGTACAAATGAATAACTCAACATGAGCTATAAGTCAACTGCACACACAAAGACTTGATGGATTTCTTGCAATAACTTACCATGTACCCAAACTCAATAGTTGATATTTTGGCCTGGATCATGGACCACAATCCCCAAAAGAAATGGGAGGCCAGAGCGAACCTAAATGAGAGAGCATTGAGTTCACAAAGTACAGATGGAAGAACGTTTGGGAAGTCTCTGGAAATGTGAATCACTGATGGACTTGGTCCAAATGCCTTCTTACAATATCCATTATTGTAGTACAGTACGAGACCCAAGAGGGATAGCCTCATTCTTTTTTCTTTTTTTTTATTATATGGGCCTCATTTCAAAATCAACAAACTCAAGAAAATGTTACATAATCATCTATAAACTTACAAATTGATGGCAAAATGTGTGTAAAACTGCTTAAGATAGATCTGAGGTAAGTATATCACCTGTTAACCTCCACTAGCATATCCTCTTTGAGTTTCAGCTGGTCCTCCTCACTCAAGTTTTCAAATCCAGCATGAGATTCCAACAGATAACTCTGAAAGAAATGCATCTGAGGAAACAAAATGAAATGTAATGTCATTTATATGGTTCATAGATTTAAGATAAGAAATAAAAGTACCCCAAAAAGTCATTTTACAAACCTGCTGTGCTTTGGTGGGGTAATTTTTGGTATTGGCGATGAAAAATGGAAACTTGTCATAGGTGTAGTCATAAGTCCACTCACAGAAGAAATTTCCAATGTCAAATCCTCTGTGGGAGAAAGACAGGAGATCAGCACCCTATCAACAACATTTGTTAGTGCGATAATAATGCATAATGCATGAGTCTTGTTCGTTTAGAAATCATTGGTAATTGTGGAGGAGGTTTTGTTTGGTTGCCTCCCACATTCATGAGAATATCATGACATTTGGAAACTGATCGGTTTCAATAAATAATGAATAAGTCAGTTCAGAATGATGTGTAGTGCTGATCAGCACTATTATACAGTATATAACACATTTTTACTGACTAAAAATGCCAAACATTAGTATGCTGATCCAACAAATTTGCCAAAAATGGTGTTAAATATATTAAATTGATAAGTTAGCACTTTAAAATTGACAGCTCTAGAAATACAATTTGTAAAATCACTGCAGTTTTCCACAGACCCCTAGCACAGGTGCCCAGATCCCATTTTTAAAATCCCTGGTCTAAAATATTGTGCAGCTGAAGTGCAGCATTAACAGGTATTGTCTTATTGCTGTTTAAGAAGATGATAATACATTTCTAGTCTATCCAGTTCAGTCATGAAACTCTAGATAGCAATGCAGTCTTGTATTACATGGCAGCCAATTCTGCAGCCAATCAGATTGCTTGCTCAACATTAAAATAGTTTAGTTCAGTGTTTGCTCTAAGTTGTTCCTGCAGTGTGCAATCAGAGTTCCTCTTATACCTTCGACCTCCCCCAGCTCCACCTGTCTAAATCTGCTGCAGCATTTATGTATGCCTAATCATGCAGCAGCAACATGACTTAAATGCTCACAACAGCATTTCTGTATATCTATTGGCAGTAGCAACCCCATACTTGCTCTGCAGCAGCAGTATGTGTCTGCCAAGACCAAAATACATTAACATTGTCATATTCATTAAAATGAGTTGCCATGATTGAAAATATATTTTGAGCCAAGCCACAAAAAAAGAGAACAAATGACTCTTACTTTGCGCAAACTTAAAGAGATCCATTTGTAAAAAAGACTCTTTGTGAAGAGCCTCACAGCTGCTGTGGAAACTGAACAAAGCACACATCTCTGTGGCTGGGAAGCCTGGCTTCATTTCCTACTGCTTTGCTGCACAAGCACTGGCAATGGACCTAAACATGGGTCACTTACGCCCTAGGAGACTACACTGGATGGCAGGATGGGAAAACAAACAAAGCATGTCTTGACCCTTGTCGTCCACCACTGGAACAGTGATCTTGCAGATACAGGACCCCCTTGTAACAAAACCAAGCTCCTAAAAGGAACGTGTTACAGTTTGGAGCTTATTTGCCCGATAATCCTCTTTGAGTCCTGTGTTTGAGCACGTGCAAGAATGTGAGTACCCTAGCAACAGTGTGGGATCATTGCCAGAGCCTTCAACATCTAGAGGTCCCTTCTTAGAAAAGGGGCAACCGAAGCGTTCCAAACTGATCAGAAACAACCGACTTGTCTTGAATAACAGAATCAGACAGTTCTTTAGTGCAGCTCCAAAGATGTGGGAGGTAAAAGATTAAAACTTAATTTCCTTCAAACATCTGGCTGTTACAAAACCAGGCTGTTTTCTTATAATTTAGCTGCATGTCTTCTTCTGATAGATGTGACTATGAATATTACAGACCTGTAGTTGTAGCTGCTGTATTCAAAGTCAATTAACATGAGCCTCTGTCCGTCTGTGTTCTCACGGCCACTCAGGAGCAAGATGTTTCCTGTTTAAAACATGGCAGCACTTTTAAAACATTTGATTAAACATTGAGTGGACCTTTGCAAGAAACAATAAAAAATACAGACAATCACAGTACTAAACCCATGTCTAACCTTCTTGCAAGTCATTGTGGCAGAAAACAACAGGAGAGGGAGTAGATTCAAGTAGACACCTGTGTACACAAACAGCCATTTAAGTAAGCATACAAAAGATGTCAATTATGAGCAGCCGGCAAACACATTTTGTATTTGTCAATACATTATCTTGCTATCAGTCACTCTCGAATCTCTTAAAGTGTGAACGGTTTCCAGGGGTTCTGATAAAGCATGTCAATGAAACCATGCTGGAAATGTATGACGAGAAGATAATTCCCCTAAAACAGAAGTGAAATCACAGCTGTACTGAATAATCAAGACAAAGATCTTACTTGAGACTGTCAATCTCTTGAGGCAAGTTGTAGCTCAAAAGGCGGGAGAAGTTTCGTAGATGGTGCTCCCTGGTGAAGGTGAGCTGAAGCACTTGATCCATGTACCTGTGCAGTAGAAAGTTGAGAGTACAAAAAGATTGCAGTGTTGGCCATCAACAAAAATATTCAATATATTTGCAGGCAAATACTGACAGCAACTCTTCTATTTTTTTTTTTTGCAATAATGTTAGCTAGAGTGAAAATTCATATCAGATGATAAATGCTGGTAATCTATATTTAGGTCCCAGTGGAGACACTAAAGCTATGGAGTTTTCCAGAAAACATGAAACAGAAAACAGTAGTATAGCTTTTTCTTCCAGGGAACTAGGTTTACATAAATCATATTTTTATTTTTATAATATTGACATGTAGACTGACTTTTACCAGAATAAAGCTCAATCCTGTCAACATCCTGACAGTAAGGATGCAGCTCCCCAACCACAATGAACATTTCTGAGAATTTAAACAAACTAGACAGCCTTTTTAACCCTCATATTGTGTTCTAGCCATTCTGACCAAGAAAGGATTTTCCTTTTCCTGAAAATGCTAGTTAATGTTATCACATTGGACTAAAACCTACTGACTTTGCTCCCACAGCGTATAACATTTGTGTGCTTTTCCCCCCACCTTGTTACACTTGTGGTGGTCAAAAATGACCAGTCTACAAAAAAATCACTCAAAAACTGAGGTGCATGAGCTCAGATCAATGGGTCCTACAATCAGTAAGCTCCAAAAAGAAATACAAACCTGTGCTAATTGAAAGAAAAGAAGTTGAATTCATAATCTGGTGATTATATAACATTGTTTGCAAGCAATTTTTAAAAGGCTAGGACAGCCAAATTAGGTAAAGGATTTTCAGCACAGGACAAGTGATAATTTGACAGATTTTTTTATGATCACGCACTTTTCCATGGTGCCAAACAGCCACTTTGGCTCCTTGTTGCAGGGCATTCTCATTCCATGAAATCTGGCGATCTTTTCAGCAATCTCATCAAATATACCAGGGACACTCAGCTCATCTGTGGACAATTTTCGACTCTGCAGGCAAACATTGAACTTTCAGTTTGTATTTTCATAACTAAATCAGAAACATCTATGTAACTAAAATACAAAAAGTTGCAGGGAATACAAGGAAATTTGCCTAAAATGTCATTTGTTTTTTCTTGCAATTTGCAAGAAAGTGATTCATAAGCATTAGTGTCAAAACCATGTTTCACATCCAGACTATCCTCTCAATCATAGCAGCAAACTTGAAGACTCACAGGGACAAACTGTTCCAGTCTCCCCTGTGGAAAAATGCCATAGAGTTTGGGCCCAAGCTCCCTCTCGGCCAGGATAGCAAACATCACACTCTCCAGTACCATGGCATCAGCTCCCTGCAAACACAAAAACATACGGATACAGTTTGGACACTCAAGTTAAATCAACTGCCAAGATCTATCATCAAACCACACAGACTGCCATGAAAACCTGCTTAGCCTGATTGGACCTTCAATCCCTTATAGAGGAGTTCAGTTTAAGTTAAAGAACTTAATTCAAAACTGTGATGCTATAAAGGACAATGAATTCTGCACTGAATCCAATTTTATCTGAGAGACAGTCATTTTGTAACAGTGGAGATGGGCAGAAGCAAAATTAATGGCAGTGCTGGAGCAAAGTGAGTTAAATGAGAAAAAACAAGTGAGGCAATTGTGCTGAGCGAGGCAGAACTTGCCAAACATCCCAGTCATTAATTGTGGCTGCTTAACTAACAATGACATTAAGCCTGTTTTTGGACAAGGCTGTGCCAAGTGTTAATACACAGAACTGAAAGAGCTCCCTTCTTATGTGGGGGAAGTACTTGTGTAAGGCATCTCAATTTTTCAAAGCATTTTACAGTTCTGCTTTTACTCGTTTCCTCCAATCAGAGATCCTCTAAAAATAGATTGCCAAGAGATTATATATTTACCAGTTATCAGTCATTGAGTGTTGTACTTTGAACTAATGCCTTAAGAATCCAAACTTGGTAGGGCAAATGTTTGAAATTGCAAACATGAATGATTCAAATGTTACAGAATTCCTTTAACATTAACTTGAACCACTGATGTCACATGATGTCACGTTACGGAAAGGTTTTGACCACAAACTGGCACACCATTATGGTAACAAAGGCAAACAGAAAGTCCTAAAAATGCCAAAAACAACAATTATAAACTTTTATGACTTTCTTTATTCCCTGGTGAGTATCCTGGCAACTCTTTTCAATATAATGAAAGTGAATGAGAACTGTGCTGAAAAAAAAATGAAAAAGTCTGGCTCAGTTGATTCATTGAAAAGATCAGACTCAAACATTTAATTTTCTTGTCTTAGATTTTTTTCATTAAATTAACTGCATTAATCAAAATGTAAATTTTTTTGTTCCATGTGAAAATTAAGTCAGGTTTGGAATGAGGGTAAACAAATTATGGCTTTAATTTTTTACATTTTGTGTCAACTTTCCCTTTAAGATCACAGTAAATATTGTAATTATGAGTTCCGAGCACAGGAATGGCCAATCAATGTCCTATTTACAAGTGGGAAACTCTAGAAGTTATTTGAAACATGGTGGAAACACTGACCTGTTATATAGATAATGTTTGTATAATCTATGTATTATCTATATATAGCGACCAGTGAGTGGACTGTAGTGAATGGTGTAGCACTCAGCTTTTCAGTTTACTTCACATTTAGGTGCGATAACATTAAAATGTTTCATTATTTTAAATTCAGACGTAGTTGTTTGGTTGATTATAATAATTAGAGTTATAATTTGGTATATTACTTGTTTTGCTTAGTCTACTTCCATGTTCCATTTCCAACATGAATGTGTGACGTCCTAATAACGAATGTCTGATTAAGAGGAACAAGTTTCCCACGGGCAGTTAAAGGCAGCATTGCACGAGTAGTTCCTGTAATTAGTGTCCTATAAAACAACAGAAAACCTTTTGCCAAGCACTAATAATCAAGATGACCAAACACTTCATTAAGTGAAGCGAATAATAAAGACATTAAATAACCACAAGCGCTTGCTTAGAAGATACCCCAAAGGAAAATCTCTTCAAATACTCATCTCAATTAAGACAATCATCATAGCATTGATTCTATTCTGTGTGCAGGGACACACAAAAACTCAGTTTAACCTACTATCTAAGTCAAATAATGCATTGGCCTTGAGTCTTTTATCTCACTACAGATCAATTTAATAAGATCAGGTAAAAGCGCTGAGCTCATTTCATCTCAATGTTTGACATTACGCAAGAATGGCATGCAACTGCGCAACAAAACTGCTGAGGGAATATCAGCTGACCTGCAGTGTAAAAAACATCCGGTTCTCTCAGAAATTCAACAGGACACCATGGCCTTCCCATTGCAGGATAATTCTGACGGAAAAACCTGGAAGGAAATTAAACTTCCTCAAAGGATACTTCGGAAACATCATCGCTGGCTTGCCTTGGATGTAGGAACGTATTGGGGAACCAGCAAGTTTTCTAATTCTTTGTTTCTCACATACTATACGACAACGACTCATGCTCTTCATTTAAATTTGTTCTGAAATGTCTGGTATTTTAGGTTTGGTCTGCTGCCCAATGAATCAAATGATTTAACAGACAGCACTCTTCTACAAAAAATACTACCTATGCCTACAGAAACTGGTTTCAGACAGTTTTCCTAGAAACTACAATTTAATGCGACTTAAAACATTCAACTTTGGCCCTAAGGGCCACTGTTCTGCAGAACACAGTTCCAACCCTAATCAAACACACCTGATTAATTAAGGTCTTTAGGATTACATGACAATTACAAGGGGTGCCCATTCCTGTTCCTGGAGATCTTTCTTCCTGCAAAGTTAAGCTCCTAGTCACATGCACCTGAACCAACAATAGTTAAGAGGTGTGTTCGACTTGAAGCGGCGCTGCGCAGAATGATCAGTGTATGACATCAAAGTACCGCGAGAGCAATTCGAAAGCATAAGGATCCATCTGCTCTCTTATCGCTCTCGCGGTACAGTGATGTCATACACTGATCATTCTGCGCAGCGCCGCTTCAAGTCGAACACACCTATTATCTTCAGGAACACTTGATAATTACAGAAAGGTGTGTTTGATCAGGGTTGGCACTGAACTCTGCAGGAATGTAGATCTCCAGGAATAGGTATGGGCACCTTTGTCCTAGAACAAATTCAAAAGAGCTTCAAACATAACCAAATATTTAAATAACTACAAGGCTTATTTTTAGCAAAGCCAAAGCCAGCATTTTTCAGGTTTCAAACACTGTCTCTCTCTCTCCCTCCCTACCCTGTTATCTGACTAAGCAATGGCCATGTGACTGCTGAGCAGCAGCTGCTTGGGTTTTTCCAGTGCCAGTTAATACACAAGGCATAATCACAGGATTACTGAAGCAGATCAGTTCACAGCAGCACAAGGGCAGTATCTACATGCAGGTGTTATCAATGTCCAGTGAGGAGGGGAAGTCCATCGCAACAGTACCACCACTGACAGCCCTGTGTGTTAGTCTGCGGAATACACCTAGATAAATGCACACAAAACTACACATGCAAAACAGATAGAAGCAAAGTTTGCTGAGGCCAGACAGCTGATGCTGAACCGAGACAGTGAGGTCAATGCTGGGATAAGCTTCTAATAGAATGCACTGCTATGTGACTCTCAGGGAAATACATTTAAAGTGTGTCAGCGGATGAGCCTTATCAGTTCTGGGTTATCTCTCTTTGTAGCTATGAATATGAACCTTTTACACAATAATTTTCATATAAATAATTTGTAATATATTAATTATATAATTATTATTATAATGAATAGTTTTTGTTTCTTTTGGAGTAAAAATAGTTAAATATTGTAAAACCAAAACAATATTACTGGCGAAGCAAAATTGTATAATATTGGTTTCAAAAGAATTGGTTTCAGAGAATAATAATACTTTTTAATATAATTTTTATATGCTTTATAACTTTTAAAACGCTAAATTTAATTTGCATTTATTTAAAAAAAATCTTTATACAATATTTATATTTGGTTTATTTTTCTTAACCCATGAAAAAAAAAAAAAGTTTTAAGCATTAATCTAAAAAAATGAAGTTGAAGTAAGAAAAATAAACTCAGTTGAAGATGCATTTACTGAACACAAGTCTTATTATCTTACACAATTATGCATGTAAACAAGACAAAAATACTGAACAAAATTATTTCAAGATGCATTAATAAGAGGGGTCCCAAGTAACCAAATTTCCCCAAAACACTACAATAATAAACCCGAGAGCTCATGGAAAAATGTGACCTAAAAGTTTGAAATCACAACTGAGACAGGTCCAAACAAAACATATCTGATGACCCAAATAGCATGTCCCTTGGCCTTGGAGGATGATGGGATAGGAGGTAAAAGTACAATAACAGCAGTTAGCTATAATGCTTTTAGGAATTTGTCCTCTTGTTGGCCTTATATTTGCTATAAAACGTCAGATGAGGTGGAATAAAGACAAAATCCTTTTATAGAGACACAAGCCTATAAAGTCACATTCTGCTCACATAAAAACAATAGAAAAACAGACCTTTGCTAATGTTACTTACTTGAAAGTGATTTTCTGTGTTTGATTGTCTGGAATCCCCTTTATTGCAGGACATCTAGCAATAAGAGAAAAAGCAAAAGACTATCCATAAGAACAAAGTGTTGTTTATGTGACAGATCAGTTTGACCATACCCATAAAGAAGCAACATTACATGACAGAGCTATTTTCCAGAACCCACTAGAAACTATTGACACCGTGTCTTTGGCAGCACAGTAAGAAAGTGCATTAAACAAATGCATTAACTTTGTGATTAGAAAAAAAAGAACAGAGTGTTAAAGAGGGTTGAGAGCTAGAAATTTATGGCCTGTTGAACAAAAGGCTTGATGCTAACCCAAAATCTTGTTTCATGACCACAGATGGGGGGAAAAAATCAAACAATCAAATCTTTTATAACAGCAATTATCAAAACCATGTTCCACTGAGACCTAGCACAAATGTTTAGTACACAATGCTATTCTCCATTAGAATGAAAAGATCTAAAGGGTTTGGTGTCCATGGTAATAAACACTATGTAAATCTCACATGAGCAATGTGAATGCTAGTGACAGCAATAAAGTGTGTCTAGTTAAATAACGGACAACACAGGTTACTATTGGTGCACAGATTTAAAATTAACTCATAAAATGCATTAATGAACTCTGAGATTTATTTGTGAATCACTGTGTAGCAAAGTCCACACACTCTGGAATTTGTAATATGGCTTCAACTAATGCTTTTCCACGTTTAAACACCTGACTTCAGAGGATTGGACTGTGGACCTACTGACACCTCACCAGGTATGACATCATGAGCTTCGTGACTGCTGTCTCTCTACATAATAAAAACATCCAGAGACTAAAAGCAACTCATCATTACAAAAATCAAAAGCCAAAGCCTAAAGGGAACGTTTAGTCACTTCTTAATAATGGGGTAATTCACATGTGTTTATATCTAACTTCTATTTAGGAAAATATTAATCTATCTGTCATATAATATAAACAATACATTTTGTATATATATTAAATATTACTTGAAATATATTAAAGTATTTTTAAAGATAAAAAATTATGAAAAATTTTCATTTGCTAAAAATTACGTCATTACATGAACAATAATCATAAGGCACACCCTTTGCAAGTAATGTTGCTTTTATCATAATGCTACTGCAATAACATAATTAATGAACTATCAAAGGTAGCACTTTATATTACTATCGTATTTGCTGTTTATTAGTACTTATAAAGCACATATTAATGCATGACCATAATCTAGATCCCTTAACCCTACCCAACACCTAAACATAACTACTACAACATCTACCTTACTTAATATCAATAAGTAGCAAATTAGGAGTTTATTGAGGGAACACGCTTACGTAATAGTGAATATGTGTTGAATAAGTGTTATTCTATTAAAAAAGTGGAATGCCACCAAAATCCTTTATAATTCACTGCCATAACTTCTTTGTTAATGTAACAATGTAACTAGCCCCTACATATTTGTCAACGGAGTAATAAAGAGTTGAAAAAAAGCAGACAGAGGCAGAAAATACTTTAGACAGGGCACATCATGAGCGTAGTTCTCAAAGATTTTAAAGACTGAGATGCGCATACACTTGAAGGCAATGCTGTTGCTTCAGGGATCGCATACTGTACCGTGAGTGGTATGCTGGGATCACCTGGAAACAAGAGTGCTCAAGGCACGCTCCTTTGGCAAGCCTACGGCAAAGAAGACACGCAAGTACAGCCATGGAGGTACATCACCCAATAAAAACTGCCTCTTTAAATTTAGAGGGTACATTCACAAATACAAAATCTCTGTTTGGGGAGCGATTTAATGCCCGTTCTTAACTGAGATTTCTGATCCAGGGGTTGTCATCTGCTGAATGAAATTAGGTATGAATATCTCACAACAATCACTACTTCTGTAAAATCATAATTACAAGTTATTTTTGGTTAGTTTATTGCATAAATTAATGAACTGCTTAATTGTTTTAACCGTTTAAACTGAAATTACTGCCATCCAAGCTATCCCAGATACACAACACCTAGTTTCAGACTAAATGGCAAGGTTTAACATTTGGCAATCGTGTACTGTATGTATGCATATATGAATCCTTCTCAGCTTACCACAGGAAAATTACACAAAAACTTGACCAATACATCTTAAACGTTAACATATATTCTGTAAAATTTTGGTTTGAAATGTTTAAGGCACAGGTAATACATCTTACTAAGCATTCAAGTTTATCATATTTTTTAAAATACTAAAATTATAAATCAAGAATGCTAATACATAGGCGTACTGCTTTGCATCTTATTAGACATTACTATGCAATATGGCATTTAATTCATACATTTCACAAAGTAAAAAAAAAACAAAAAAATAGCAAAACACCTGCAGAATTTGTCCATACAGACGAAGGAGCACATTTCGTGGTTCATCTCCAATGCTTGGTTGCTTCTCCGGCAAAGCGCAGAGGAACAGTTTGTTGCTGAGACCTCCCCTAGAAGCAATATATATATGTTAGAAAAGATAAATAACTGCATTCTTACAATGAATCAGGATATATAATTATTTACATCCGGAGAATACCACTGCCAACAGGCATCGTTTTGAGCATCATTCTTGATGCCTAAAAATGCTGCACACGTCTATGACACACAAAATATAGTTTCATTAGGCAGCTCACTACATTTTGAGACACCACTTTTGTATTCTATTTTCAAAAATGCTGTGTTAGGCATATAACGAGGCTTTGAGACACCGTGTCATGATTTACTCATGTAATGCCTGAAAATGCGTTCAATGAAGGCAGCTCACTCGGTTTTGAGACAGGCAGCCATGGTTATACAAAAAACTGTAATATTGAGCAATTCTTTATCATCTCATGACCAATGAAAGCAAACTTACAGTACTAAATCATCTTAAGAAAGGAAACACCATTACGCGTTTCTAGTGAGCGTGTCGCCTATTTCCGAATAACGTTTCTTTTAAGGCGGCATCTCTGACACAAGTAAAAACAGGTCTGTCTCAGTAATTTACATTCCTAGTCACGTAGCAAACCAGAATAACGTTACCTGATAATAGAGATTTGGAAATCCTCCTCATCTATGCACTTCCAGGCCCCGTGAAGGAATTCTTTACACCATAGATACGCCTTATGCTTCGTCTGGTGGTCGGGCTCATCCGGTCGAATAATGTCTTTGCAGTCGGTCCCACTGTCTGGCTGGACTTCGAGGACAATCTCATTTACCAATAAACCCAGAGACAGTGAAGGCGAGGAAGACACGCCATTGATGAATTTAGTCTTCATCTTTGCTGTTGGTTACTGGTATAAACGTAAATAATCAAAATTTGCAGGCAATGAATTAAGTCACAGACACTCTATGCCGCAGATATTTTAAACGCAGATTTAATGGGACCAACTGACTCCGTATAACTGTACGCCCTACTGTAATGAAGAACACTGCTTCTAACGCGTTTATTCGTGCGCAGTATGTTGAAGTCGTGTGGGTTTGACCTCACGTCACCCGACCACACCCATTCTATTCTCTGATTGGACAACAGAGTCACGTCCCCTTCATTCCAAACTCGAGCTACGACATCAGTAAACAATGCCTATCAGCTTTCATGTGGGTCATTACAGTTTAATAATGTGGTTTTTAAAATATTTTTGGAATATTCGAAAAATCCGAAAAACAATGTTTAATTGTTATTGAAATACACTGTGCAATATAAAACAAAATAGGCCTACATATATTTTAAAACATGTAACAAGGTGGTCAGTTTAATAGATTAAATTGACATTACAGGCTTCTTACAAAATGCAATGGTGATAATCATAATAGGTCTTTGGAGCATTTGCTTAAAATGATCATTAGAGTTGGTAACAGAACCTTCAGGTCTTTTCAAAAAAACGTTCTGGCAGCTTAAAAAAGCTATATATTTAGTAGGCTATGCAATATGCCAATTTCTATATCCCTTTATTTTGCTTTAATCTAAATATGCATATTCCCTAATATTGCAAGGGGACGGTGGAAAATGACTAACAAAATAAGTCTCTGGGTTTTTGCATCAGCTGATTATTCCTCAAATCAGTCATTTTTACACATCAGTGACACAAACTGCCCATGTTTAGTGTGATAAACCATGTACATTACAGAAACTTCTTAAACGGTTCGACTCATATTACTATAACTATCTATCTATCTATCTATCTATCTATCTATCTAGGCTGTTTGCATTTTTTTTTTTTTTTTGCAACGTAATAAAACAGTTAATTTACTCAAAGTGGTTAATGTCTAGTTTGTTGCTTCATCTTTTTCTTTTTTAGGTTTAGGGCCAAGGGGGGGGGTTGCACGGTTGCAGTTTAGACGTGTCGTTCCACACGTTTCAGGTTTGTAAACCATGTGCGATCCTCTGGGTCTGACAGTGGTCCTCTGTAGTCACATGACCCTGACGAGAATAGGCGCGTTCGACTTTAAGCGGCGCTGCGCAGAATAATCAGTGTATGACATCAAAGTACCGCGAGAGTACCGCTTTCGAATCGCTCTCGCGGTACTTTGATGTCATACACTGATCATTCTGTGCAGCGCCGCTTCAAGTAGAAAGCGCTTAATGTATTAGTCACACACCACGTGTGGACAACACTGTCCCACCACCATTTAGTAGTAAATAAAAACAGAAGCTAAAACCTTGACTTTGAGCAATCTTGTTAACTTAATTATGGTTAAACCGACTTAATTGTGGTTAAATGTTCACAGGATTCGTGTAGTGCATAAATTAGCTTTGAATGAGCAAATTAGCTTGTTTAGGTTGGTGTTTTGTGGTGGATTGAAGGAAAGAGATGTTGGCTGTGCGATTTTATTATGCAAGACCCCAGAACCTCTTTGAATCAGTGAGAGGAAAATGAAAAGTAAACAGATTTCAAATATAATCGATACCTCACCAAAATAATTGAAGAAACATTTTATGAGAAAGAAGACATAAAATTGCTTAATTAATCAGCATAAAAACTTTTAAACAAGTTATATTTTAAGTAATTAAAACCATCTGATACAAAGAAAAAATACACACCTAGTAAAGAAGATGGTGGTGTTTCTCTCAGCCCTGTGATGAGGGGCCCCCTATTTCTCTATAAGGCTTTTCAAACTGTTCCTGGAGCCTGAAAGAGGTGTTAGATAAGGAAGATGGTGAATACAATGTATAGAGATGAGGGTCTCTACGACATGGAATGAAAACCACTGGAATAACCTACTCAACTGGGCCTGAGGGAGAGAGGATCCACCAATTAAAATTTAGGTCCAGGCTACAAGAATTAGGCGATGACCTAAATAATGCTCAAACAGAAGATGCGGAGATTTAATATGATCAGTGGTTGTTGTTGGTCACACTTTATTGCACTATGGGGGCCAAGTGCCAACAAACCCGAAAAACTGCTGAAAATAAGCCCAGAATATACTGCAACTGCCCATATTTACAAATGACTTTATGTGAAAACAAGCCTAAAGTTCTAAACATTCCCCACCCTTTGAAGTTCATAATAAATGTTCAAAAGTTAGAACTGACCCTAAAAAATGAAGAAGATACCAATATAATTTTGTGGTCCTCTTGGCTCCCAAAAAAAATTCACATTTAAATCCATTCTGTAGCTGCATAGAAAAACCTAGAAAATTATAACAACTGAGTATGGTAACCTGCATCTGCAAATTACATCTAATAAAGACATCAGACAAGCAAGTATCTTGAAAATGAGTTTTATAGTTTTCAAGTACTTAAAACAGTTAAATAAAAACAAGTCCCAGAATATACAGAGTGAACAGTATGCCCCAAGATTATGTATACATCCTACATCGTTACTGTCATAATGCTCTTAAGAGTCCGTTTGTAAGCTTGAGACCATAGGGGTTTTGTGATCATTAGGATAGGAAGCTGATAACTTCTTAAAAGCCCACAGATGGCAGACCTTTGACACTACAGAATGTAAAGTATATAATGAAAGAAAAGACAGACAAAGGTACAAATAAAAATAGCCTAATATGGCAGCTGCCTACTTATAGGATCAACAATGGAAACACAAACAGCTTTGAATACCTTAGAATTTTTTTTTTCTTTTTCATTTCTATAATTTTTAGGCAGAGCACATAATGCACACAAAGCCACAAAGTCAATTAGATGAATACCACAATGACCATGATTCAGGAAAACAGATTCTTGATTGGTGAGTACAATTCAGTACAACTTATCTCTTGAGGATTTTTTCCGTAGAATTCTCTATGGACTTCCAAGGTCACACAAAAAGGGTCTGACGTTCACAGAATAATTATTCAATCGTCCAATATCTTAATGGACCAGCACCAGGCCACCACAATGAGCACCACGGCCTTCCATGGCCAAAAAATCTGACACATGATAAAAAGTATTTTGATACAAAAGATGTGGAGAGATCTGTATAAATTTGAGCTCCTCTGCACATTGTTTGCTCAACGATTCCCTTTAGCCAGATCAAGCTGAGGAGAGATGCATGTGATTCTTGTGCATGGGAACACTGTTGTCGAAATATGAAGTGTCAACCTTTTGAGGTGAAACCATGCATGTGTTTCCCAAGTGGGTTAACGTCTTGCAAACAAAGCCGAGAGGTTTATGGAATAAAACAGTTAAGCTGGACAGAATGCTAACAAACATCTGCACATTATCAGACTTGGATAGGATTCATACATAACCTGTACACTTTCTACAATATTTATAGTCATAGTGAGGAAACAACAAAGAAGTGTCATCACTATAAGGTAAAGAAAGATATTTTGCCATGATTTAATTGTACATTTGCATTTTCTGTTTAAATTACATATGTTCAAAATGAACATGATTGAAACAATGGATATTTACACAGCTTATGCATTGAGTCTGAGGGACTGATCTTCTCGTCGTCTGGAGGAAATGTCAATGTCAATGGAATCTTTGCCCACGATGAGACGCAGGCGTTTTGCTGGTGGGAGTGGGATGAAATCATCCTCGTTATCAAAGTAGTCCTCTTCTTCGTCCTCAGAGGACAGCGATTCCACTTCCATGCTCTGACCTACCTGAGCGCCCGCCTTGTGATCCAGAACATCCCCCGCTTCTCGCTTCACGATGCCTAAGGTGACGTCCTCCGGGTAAGTGTGGTGCAACCCTGTGCCGTCTTCCTCCCGCTTTAGCTGGATCTTGAGCTTGGTGGAGCTGCTGTGGGGGCCGTGGCTGAAGCCGTTGTTCAGCTTGGCCACGTACGAGCTGCTCCGGTCCTTCTCGTGCTCTTTGCTGAATTTGATGCTGATTTTGGAGGAGCTGGAGGAGTTGGCCTCTCTGGCCTCGTTCTTGCTGCTGCTGC
This sequence comes from Schizothorax lantsangensis, assembly GCA_027422415.1. Taxonomy (NCBI): domain Eukaryota; kingdom Metazoa; phylum Chordata; class Actinopteri; order Cypriniformes; family Cyprinidae; genus Schizothorax; species Schizothorax lantsangensis. The sequence goes on along the minus strand of CM049846.1, from coordinate 12,509,866 downwards.
TGTCTCGACGCCGGCGTAGTGTTATCTTGGGGATGCCTGAGTTGTTCTGCAGAATCAGCTGAGCATCGTAGCGCGTGATCTGCCGCTTCTTCTTGCCCTTGCCTCGGCGCAGGGCCTTGCTGCTTTTAGCTGAGCCGTTGTAGTGCTGGTGGCGGTCCGGCAGGCCGAGTACCACCTTCCCACAGTCTGCTACATCTGCAGCCCGAACTGCGTGCCGCAGGTCGGGCACACCCTCCTGGAGGAAGGACTCGCCATAGGAGCCGGACTCTTCCTGTTTTATCGTCCTCCTGCGTCTGGGACACGTTCCTTTCTTAGGACAGCTGGTCTCCAAACTAGGGGTGTTCATCTGGTGCCCTGGTGTCACGGGGATGAGCTCTCCAGGCTCCGACTTGAGGACTACACCCGGGCTAGACAGCTGACTTGATGCCTGCGTGCTGTCGGCCCCCTGAGCACCGAGAGAGGTCCTCGTGGACCTACGAGTTCTGTAAGGGCAAAGTATGCTGTCCTTGCACGGGGAAGCACCCTTCGAAGAGCTCTGATTGTTTTCTGATGGGTGCGCTACACTGCCTTTGCCTCCGGAGCTGCGTCTGTCTGTCTCTCGTCTGGAGAGCTCTTTGAGATTCCCACTAGCACTCACTCGGCTAGAAGATTTTGTCCATTCACCTCTACACCGTCGTCTTTCTTTAGGCAAAGGCTGTGTGGGCTTTGACTTAAGTCTCTTTGGTAAACTTGAAATATTCGTTTGACTTCGTTTAGAGGATGAGGTAGAAGAAGGAGTGCTTGACAGAGTTTGCCTTGTTATAGCTTTAGCTTCTCCATGCTTTTTGACACAGGACTGTGAAGTCCTCTTACGTAATGCTGGAAAAAAAGGAAAGGAAGAGAAGAGAAATGATGAGCTTGAGCTGTAACAGCATTATTAGTATCAAATGTCTAGTATTAAAGGTCTCTCACATGTTTGTACAGTGGTTGGTTCCTGAGAGTCTGCCTCTGTATTGGAGCTGACAGACTGGCTGTCAGAGTTCCTGCAACTGTCCCCCAGCTTCTTCAGTCTGTTCAGACGCTTGTCTGTCTCTCTAAGGCCGTACTTGCTATTGATCACTGGAGTCTCCACAGGCAACCCTGCTTTCGACTTGAAAGCTCCAGTTCCGCGTCTGACACACACACACACACACACACACACACAAATTAAACATTACATTTAATAAACAGATATTTGGAACAAATTTGTATAAACAAATAATAAAATCTTAAGTTTATTTTTAGCATTAAAATCAAATTTATTATTAAATATTACATTTAAAATTAATATTTAAAGCAAATAAATATGAATACTAAATGTTAGTATTAATTGATAATTGAATATTAAGTAAAAAATCTTTTATTATTTAAATATTACATTTCATTTTAGTAAACAATTCCAAAATAAGGTAATACTTAATATCTAAATATTAGTAGAAAATATGCATAAACAAATAGTGAAATGTTTCATATTAGTTATACTTAAATATTACGCAATACTTATATTGTTAATATTTCAATTTTACATTTAATATGTATACTTTTAAAATTGTAGTAATTTTTATCCAATTAAATAAACATTTAAATATAATATTGAAATGTTTGGAACAAATGTTTAAACTACTATTTGAGCATGCTTTAAATAGAACTGCATGTTGCAACGGTTTATAAATGACCTTCCAAAACAAAATGTTGTTATATTCATTCATTCCTAACTGCTGAATTGAAGGAAGCATGAGAAACTACAGGCATGCAGCACATACCTTTCACAAGTATAGCATTCACAGAATTCATTGTTTTCTCCAAAGAATCCATCCCCATAGTAACAGGAGATCTCTTCCCCCGGTTCAATGTCCCGCAAAACCTTCACACAGGCGGTGTCTCGGCCTGTTGACACAAACTGCAACAAACAACACACATCAGCAAAATGTAATTTCCTGTTTCTCAGTTAATCTTCAAGTTAAGGCCTTTCCACACTTAACGCGAAAAAGCTAAACGAATTTAGGACGCGATGACGTGCTGGAATAAAACAACTGCTTCCTATGGATGCTTCCACATAGACTGCGAACATTCGCGCACCGAAAATGCAAATGTTTTTTTTCCGTCCAGTCCGACGAATCTTTTCAGTTTCGCAAAGCGAAAACACGGGCCGTCCAATAAGATTTGAGCTAGGATAACGTGACCGGAGCAGCTGCTGTTGCACAAAAGGCTGAGAATGGTGCCCACTGTTTCGAAAACCAGTATAAACAAACACCGAAGAAGAGTCTCCCGGATAAGAGAGTGGATGCTGAGTTCTTGTTATTGTTGGTATTTGAGAACAGATTTATTCTTCAGACAGAATAACATTTCTAATTAGGGGTGAACCCGAATAGTCAACAATTCGATGCTTCGATAGGAGGAGCCTGATTCGACTCGCAATCTCACAGTCGAATATTCGCGGGTGTTATGATCATGCCATTTTGGCTATATGGGGGTGCTCAAATCTTTGATTTCACATAAAACTACAGTTTTCTCCCAATAAGTTAATATACAGCCTATTAAAATAATGCTATAAATAAGAATCTGAAAAGAAAGAAGCTTCAAATAAATATTTTAACGTGCGCGAATAAATCCAACCACCCCTATAGATTTAAGTTTCACTTTCCATAATCTGTGACCGACAGAGATCTTGAGAGATCAGAGATCTTGGCGGCAGGGATTTAAATCTTTAACAAGACTCAAATTGACACAGGCATGTGAAAGACTGGATTTTTTTCGATCAGGTAGGGTACAATTTACCGATTTCAAAACATTTCAGCTGGTTTATATGTATATCGTGTATATATTATTTATCTTGTATAAGATGCATTTGAGTTACACTGCAGTAAAGAGCTTCATTGTAGTATAGGGTGAAAACTCTTCAGCGCGCGCAGCGCGAGCAGGACAAACAACAATGAATGCAGAATATTAATAACTATGACCGGGACTATCATATACATAACATTATAACGAGAACACTATTATAATAAAACTCTGTGAAGTTTTAGAGTTTAGCTGCCGTGTTTCTGCGCGTTGTTGCGTGAAGAACACGTCCACAAAAGGAGTTCATTCAGAGCCGCGCAGACACGTTCATGCATTCGGGGCATTTTGTGCAGATAGCCTATAAGTCGTAATATAACGTTATGTTGTATAAATAACGAAGCGTATTCTATATGAGATAAATGATGAGTTAAATCCCACTGATTAAAAACCTGCTATCAAAAGCTTCATTCTACTGTCATCTTCAGCGCGCGCAGCTCAAAACAGAAATGCAGAACATTAATAGGCCCTAACTTTCATAAACAATGTTATAATGAGAGCACTATTGTAAAAAAAAAATGTTGTGAATTCTTAGGGTTTGGCTGACGTTTAATGTTAACTATCTTTTAATCAAAACATAAAACATTATTTACCTCGCTTGTATCTGCAAGTCGTCCATTACACATTTTCCCTGTGTGTTAACATCAGTAATTATGACTGTGTCTGACTTGACTCTTGGTAATGTATTTTGACCACGCCCCCAAACATATGATTCGACTGTTAGTCGAATCTCGGCAAGATTCGAAAATTCCGATTCGACTATGAAAATCCTTAGTCGGGGACATCCCTATTTCTAATAATTCTCCACTGAATCATGTGATCTGTAGAGCACAGTCCGTTTTCTTCCACGTGCGCGAGTGTTATGAGTCAGAGCGCGTTCACTCTCTAGATCTTCCGGATTTAAATTTTTTTTTTATTGCAATATAGTATAGTATTTTTTAAAGCAATAAAGGATGTTTATGACAAATATTAGCAGTGTAGCATTATTAAACATACAAAGAGTGCATGTGTCTGCTTATATATTTGATTATAGAATCAAAATCAACTATAAATCACAATCGGAAGTTATTACAAGCACTTGATGATGGTTTAAAGTGGGTAAGCAAATACATTAATAATTAAATACATTTTCAAGTGTAGTTTGATACTAATTGTACTTCTAATTATATTTTAGGATGTAGCCTATTCTTGTAAGCATTATAGATAGTTTGTGTTTCTGATGTAGAACCAAACTTTGTTTATATTAATTTAGATGTTAAATCCACATACGAGACACATATCTGAGGAAAAATACATTGTTGGTCGGCGCCACCTAGCGTGCAGGCGTGAATTAGCAGAAGGCGAACACTCGTTTTGCGCTCGGTGTGAAAGCAACGTTCGTCGGCGATTCACCTCGATTTTTCGCATCGCGCTCAGTGTGGAAAGGCCTTAAGTCTGCATTTTATAGAAAGCAGAGTCCTGCCCCATATGCACTTACCTTACAATTTGGCCGGCAATCTGTAAAAACAATGAACACCTTAAATTTACTACAAAAAGATACCTCATTATAATTACATAATTTATTGATCAGGTGTGACTGTTTAAAATCTAAAAGAGAAATACCATGGTTAATAAAAGCAGCAGGTCCGAGCCAGAGTTGCGCGCAGTTTTTGCGTGTAGAGTACATGACACTGAAATCATTCTCTCCGTGTCGAAGCAACATCCTCTCTTCACTGGGAGACAGCTCAGCAATGCAGCCCACAAGATGTTCAATTTTATCATTCCTCTTCCTGTAATGTGCACAGTAAACAAATATATGATGAAAACTAGAAGCAAATTAAGTTGATGGTTTGATTACATAAAAATATTAACTCACCAATCTTTTGTTGCTACAATTTTGGCTCCGTTTTGCTCAGAGGAGTAGCGATTGCAAGGAAGGATCTCAAAGCCGCTGTCTGAAGCAAACATGCGTAGGTAAACAAACACCTACCAGGACACGAGAGGGGAAAAATATAAAATGTAAATATTACATTGCTTAAATAAGCAAATATGTTTACACAAACAGTAAAACATTAAATATTACATTTAATATTGTAGCAAATAAACATTAATATTATATGTATAATAAACAAGCATTTCATGTTTAAATATGGCATTTTAGTATTAACATGTATAAACCATTTAAACTGATTTTGTAAAATTCAATAAAATTAACGTTTAAATTAGTGCAGTCAAACGATTAATCGCGATTAATCGCATCCAAAATGAAAGTTTTTGTTTACATAATATGTGTGTGTAATGTGTATATTTATTATGTATATCTAAATTAGGGATGTTCATTTTAACCGTTTAACCGTTAACCGACCGATAAGAATTTTGACCGAATTTAAGAATTTTTGATCAGTTAAACGGTTTAAAGTCACTTTTTTTTTTTTTTCTTCAGTAATGTATCAAAATATTTTAAAAGGTTTGCTGCATGGTTAAAATAAGCTACGCGTATAAAAAAAAAAAAAAAGCTTTTTAGAGAGAGAGAGAGAGAAAAAAAAAGCGAATTACAAACATTATAATAAACACTGTAAACATAACTAGGCTATTTTAGTTCCCCTCACTCCACAACAAATCCTTTCAATTAACAGTAGGCTATTTAGAAAAGAACAAGAATTAAAAATATAAGAAGCTATAGCTATATAAACGACAAACCAAAACGAATTAATTTAGGCTAAAACAAAACTGAAACCAATTTTGGGTCTCTCGTTCGACACAAAGTCAAATGTTGCCGTATTCGCGATGTATTTGAATGCCAAAATATTTTTTACCTTTTATGTAGGCCTGCTTCACTCGCGTTCCAATATCCACTTAAAACAAAATGTTTTGCATAACTTCACGGCGGTATGGTGATATCGCTTAAAGGCACAGATTTTACTACATGTATATTTAAACTGAGCAGTGTGTTTTTTCCATATGTTTGACTGATTGTTTTTTATAATGATAATGAACAGGCTGCATTGTGAAGGTAGAATGTTTAAAGGGGTGGTTGACTGTTTTTTTTCTAGGCTTGATTGTGTTTATGGGGTGCAGTCTAGCATGTGTTCATGCTTGTTTTTTTTAAAAACGCATTATTTTTCACATAATTTACCTTTATTCCACACCTCTCTGTCCCTTCTCTGACAAACGCCTCGATTTATTTCCTGGTTTTATGAAGCTCCTCCTTCAGAAATACGCGATGGGCTGAGATTGGTTAGCTGGCTCAGTGTGTTGTGATTGGCTAAACCACCTCTACTGCACGTCTGAACGTCCCGCCCCTCTCCTCAGTGGCATGTGCTCCGGTTGAATTGTAAACAGTGGCGTTGTCTATAATGCTTATCAATTTGATCCCGATTGAGACCCAGAGGATATTAGTGAAGAGGATCGTGCAGAACCTGTGCAAGCACGGCTCTTAATGGTATGTTTGGTTGTTGTTGTCTCATACTTTTAAATACGCTGCTATTTGTAAGTGCTACTGCTTCTGTTAGCTTTTAATATACGGTTTTATCCTGATTAAAGCTTTAATACAGCACAGCAACCGCACGCGTGTCCATTTATAATGCTTCTCATTGCTGTGTGAAAATAAGTGTATAATTGGAACAGTTTGTTGGAGCTGATCTGACGAAATGAATGAGAGAGAGAAAGAGAGAGAGAGATGCAGAGCAGGGCGACAGAGTAACAGTATTAAGAACTGCTGCTTTAATGATTTTGAAACTTGAGAATCCATTAGAATCCTTAGAAGACAGAATCGCGATTCATATGAATAGCTTTTTACGTACATCCCTAGTTTTCTCTTCCTCTTCTCTAAAGCAGCGCAGCATGGCCTCGCCCCCTTTGCTGCGTGTTCCCGGGGGCGGGGTTTATCTGGGTCTGTGACGTATCAGACCCGGGAAGTAACTCGTTGTAGTCCCTTACCAGTCGTTTTTGTAGGCATTAAACTGCCAGAATTTTAAAAGACTATATCTCCGTTTGCATTGAACTTTCAGCGCCGCAACTCTGCAGATATTGTTTATGCTCAAACAGCAACATTACACACTAACTAATGTTAAAAAAGTGAAATCGCAATCAACCACCCCTTTAACTGTGCGCGCGCATGCGGCGCTGGAGCAATCACTTGATTTTTTTTCCCCTTCTAACAGTGGATGCAAATACTCCTTTTAGTCATGAAGATAATCGGAATTGTAAAAGGTTACTTTTATTTGTGTACATTCACAATAAAAACAAATCTTTGCGCTTTTGTAAAATAAGCCTAAAAAAATAGCATGCCGCTTCTGCCGTCTGGTTTCCTTTCGCGCAGCACAAAAATGAACCGAAACTCTGCATAGGCTACTTGTTGCAGTTTTTCTTTCGTTTTCTTAAATTATTATTTAAGTGAAAATATATTTCTCGTATAGGCCTATTTATTCGTTATAATATATCGCCTAGCTTTATTACGTTTTTCTCTGCTCGCAGAAGCGCTGCAGGTGCGTGATGTGATATTATATGATCATGTGAATCCTCATGTTCAGTTGTTTGCTGCTTTTTGCGCATGTAAAATTAATCCCCGTAAAACAAATGTTAGTATTTTTAACGGGTCACAGACACTTATTCTTTCTAATTTAATTCTGTTCTAATTTAAAATAATCTTGTTGGTTAACAGTTAATAACCGGTTAACGAGCGTCGGCTGTCGGTTAGGAAAAATAACCGAAATGAACATCCCTATTCTAAATAGATATATTATGTATATCTAAAGCTGTATATCTTAAGCATATTAATATTAACACACACATACAGCATATATTTAGAAAATATTTACATGTATTTGCATGTACATATTTATAGTCATATAAATTATATCATATCTAAATATATTTAATATATAAACGTATCATATTTTTCTTAAATATATACATGCATGTGTGTGTGTATTTAGATATACATAAATATATACAGTACACAAACATATATGTATACAAAAACTTTTATTTTGGATGCGATTAATCGCGGTTAATCGTTTGACAGCACTAATTTAAATATAATAATATAAAAGTAAAAAATATATAAAATTAATAATAAAATAATAATATTTATGTATTTGGAGAAAAATATGTATATAAAACATTAAATATTAACATTAAATATTAATTTAATCATTAAATATTAATATTTAAATATTAAATATGACATTCAAATTTGAAGCAAACAAACAAATATTACAGTTAAATGTTAATATTCATTTTATAAGTAAATATTAAACAAGCTTTTAATTTTTATAGATTAAACATTTTATCATATTTAATACTAAAGATGTAATACTTAACAATTAAAATAGTTTACACACTAACATAGACCTGCCAGGACATGAGAGAAAAAAAAATGGGTCATCATAAATTGAGATCTTTCAAAATTTATAATTTACATGCGCTTTGAAGAGCTTTTCTTGGGATTTGGTCTTGTTGAGAAAGTGATGTCTCGTCCAGTCGCCAGCAGTCAAAGCCTGAAAAGCTTTTTCCAGGTTGTCATGCTTCTTAAAAAGCTTGATCACTTCCCTCAGCTCCCCTTGCCGACCTTTAATTGGTCGAAACCTAAAAAGGAGTGTCACGTTAACATGAATGACAAGCTTCCTGACTGCAGACACTGAGAATTTGAATTCACCAATCTAGAAACACAAACCTGGTGCTCATCTTGTGGGTCTGGAAGCCAAGGTAAGGATCTAGGATCAAACTGGTGCTCAGATCATCATATTCACACAGCTCCTTGGCAGTCATTCCTGATGAGGGGACATGGCGCCTTTCTGCCTCCGGGGGCGCTCCACCACAACCTGTTAGAGGATTCAGCATGAATACCACTGAGAACAGGACAGAAGATTTTGCTTTTGTAGTTAAAGGAGTTGGAAAAATCAAATACACTCTGTGATGGCTTTGCTAGGAACTTACGTCGACTGCATCTTCTAGCACTCGGGGAGCCCTTGCTTTGACGAAGATGGGCTCTATGTGTGTTTTGCAGCCTGGACTTGCTTACGGGCTGATTACTGGAGAACTTGCTGCCATGTCTCCTGCCATTCAGCACCATGTTCTTGGATTCTCCCATCTACTTCATACCAGCTGGCGGTCTGGAGAAGGCGCATTGAGCTTCTGTGTGCTTCTGAGAAACCATTCAACAAGGAAACAGCAGAAACCACTGGGTTGAAGCCTGATCTGTCGCCTTATCTGCCAGGAAACTCCAAATCAAACTTGCTTCTTGTCACTTCACCTATATAAAATGATGAGTCAATATTATATTCTGCTTATCAACATATAAATGTATTTTATCAATATTCGTAATTTGAAGAGAATTTCAACATCCATAGTAGTGGCTGAATTCATGATCAGCATGCAGTGAATAATAAAAAATAAAAAAAAGTGTTGTGAGATGATTACTTTTGAAATATTGAGTATAGAGCGCCACTCCCTGGGTGCTATTGGAAGTAACAAAAGCTGCCTTCGATTAAACTACAAACCTTGAATTCACAATCGAGATAGTCTTGCAAATAATGCCACATCGACCAATATTATATAACATTAATTTATGCATAAAATGTGTTTGATAACTTACGTTAGCACACTTCTCCATTGCGGCTAAAACGCTCCCATGTAAGCGACGGTGTATTTAAATCCCAACACAAACCACATTAACATTTTAGTCTATGCCACAAATTACTGCTTTACTAAACCTAAACGAAATATGGAGGTAATATAATGACTCTAAAGTGTTAATGCAGCGAGTTAGGCCGCTTAACGTGAGGCTAACAGCCTAAATTAGCAGTTAAAGTAAACATTCGATGAACGCTAACTAGCTTAGCATCGAGCTAACTAAACAATGGGACTTGCCGAACCGGCAAAGCAAAGCTATCTAAAACAGAGTTCCTGATGGATATTCCAGCACTGTAATAATAAATATAAGAGCATGATTACATCCCGTGAATTTTACTTCTGGAAATATTTTTAAAGATACTGACATTAACCGATAATAAAATGAGTAACTTATCACACTGGGCCTAACGTGCAGCTAACTGCGAGATTGCTAGGCGACACCCGGAAAAGCCCTGAGCAGGAGGGATCTCGGTTAGCATATTCACGCAGTACTCAAAATACTCACTTTATTGTCTTCTGCGTTGAGGTTTGTCCATCACCAATGTCCAATGCAATCCAAAAATGTCATATTGCCAAAAATTGTCCGAAAATATTACATAAAAATTCAAGATGGCGGCCGTTTCCAGATCAACAGAGACGACAGGACAACCGAGCCGCCTCAGAAAGAAATAGACCCAAAATGTTTGAATTATCAGCGCTAATTTGACGCTCGTTCCTTCTTTCTACCCCCCAAACTGTCCATATAATACTGTCGCACAAAGAAAAGGTGTCTGGATGATGATCAAGCGCTATAAAAGCCTCGACAAACTCAGATGTATACAAAGACAGCGTTGTTGTTGTACCCCTTTAAATGTGCACTTGCGGCTCAGCGCGCTTGTGTTTCCGTGGAGCAGCAACAGCATCCCACCGCACCATCGCCTAGCACAAATGCACACTTTTCTGCTATAACTTTTCTTCTAGCAACTTCCAAAACAAATAACGTGAGCAGGTATATGGAACAGTGAAAAATATATTTATATATATTTGGAAGTCGTGTGCACATGTAGATAAATGGTAATCATTAGCTAAAATAAATGTGCTGCAAAATATCTCTAATTATTTGTTTTGTTGTAACTTTTCTGAAATATGTAAGTATACATTTTTCAGTATACAGTAATTATCTGTTTCATGCAGATACTCACAACTAACTTTTTTAGTTGTGAAAATATGCCGAAATTCTGTTGTTTGAAAGTGGAGCACTGAAAAGTCTCTTTCAGGCATGACCCTTTTCAACATTATCTTTACTAATTTTAAAAATAACAACACTAAAGAACAAGAACAATAAAGAAAAACAACTAGACAAAATAAAACAGCAAATTCACATTTTAAAACAAACAAACAACAGTTATGCATGTATACATATACATGTCAGAAGATTTGGTAGATTTAATATCATAACTTGTGAAAGATGTTACGGTTACACAGAAAATAGAATATTTGGATCAGGTTCATTAAAAAAAATCATATAAAGGGGTTTATTTTTCAGAGCCAATAAGACAACTCCTGTAATCAATTGTTTAAAATGAGGGTTTTCTGTTTTTCCAGGCAAAGTTTGCTTGTAATAAACAGAACATTTTCAAGTTACAGGTAAAATATTGAATATTCAAAAGTATGATCTTTTAATAAAAAATGCTGACCAGTGTCAGATAGGCCTATTTGTTTAAAAAGAACAAGATGTAAAAATATGTATTTAAAAAGATATAAGATCTAGCTATATTTTAATACTGCAAGAATATACATACTGTAACTCTGCTCAGGTTTCCTTAGCTGTTAATGTCATTAATTTCTCGGGCTTCAGGTTTACACTTAAATATTAATAAATGTGAGTTATTTTAAATTAAATGTCCTTTGACAAGCATAGATGGTATCCCAGTGAATTTAAAGTCACTTATCTGGGTATAGCCGTATCAAAATTATGGAAAAAACTAAAACAAACAATCTCTGGTTACACAGAGATTTGTCTCTCAAGAGCAGAACTTTACTTTCTAAGGCAGAGGGTCTTTCACGTCTGGCTTATTCTGCTACGTCACATGTTGATGCTCAGACTTCTGAAACAACTGACCAATCTTTATTTATTTTTTATGGAAAAAAATACAAAACAGTACATTAATCTGTAGTTATGAACTCTTATGAAAAAGGCGGTCTTAATTTTATCAGCTTTGCTACTCTTAATTATACATTCAAAATTAATTGGATTAAACATCCTACCCCTTTATGGAACTTTATATGCATACTTTATAGTGTGGAACACACACTATTTATACACTATTTATACACATTTATCTAACACACATACTTAGTTTCAATTTGCACATAATATACCTGTACATACAACTGTCTATTGTTATATACCTGTACATACAATTGTCAATTTGTATATTTTTATTCCTTATTTACTTGTTCTATTTTTTAATTCTTCTTTTGTTTTTTTGTTCTTTTTTGTTGATTTATTGTACAAAAAAATCTATTTACTTTGATAATTGGGCAACAAAAAAAATATTATTTTGGTTAGTCAGTTTTTAATGACAAAGGATAAATATGAGGAATTTTTGTCACACTAAAATCCCAGTTACAGCAAGAGAATTTGCTATTGTTTTTGGAGCCATTCCTTCTAGGATTGTTATGTTTATGAAGGGTTTTAATAACCAGTTTTCTCAGATTGTGCCACATCTTAAATGTGTTTGAAACAGTTGTTGGTAAATTATCCCTGACCAAAGTCAAATAACAGGAGTGTTCGTTCTCTGTTCCAGCCCGAGGTAGTCTCTTGCCCTAATGCTGTCTTGTCTTTTATTGGAACAGGCGGTAACATTAACTGGAAAAGAGTGTGGACTTTACCTCAGAAATTCTTTATGTACAATAAAATCAAAGAAGTGTCTTAATGATACATCGATGCTATCCTACAAAGTGTTTGTACAAAGGTTTATTTCTGATGACTTTTATGTAAATTGCTACTTCTGTGATCACCAAACTGAAGATTTGTCTCGTCTCTTTTGGTACTGTGATTATAAGAATCTCTGAGGATCACTCAAACATATTGATTGTTTTTTGTTGGTATTATTCCTGATATCTCTTTGAAATATGAAAATGTTATTCTAGGATATAGGCTACACATGGGAGTGAACAGTCAGATGTTTTTTTTATTTATTCAACCTTATTTTGTTCCTGGCTAAATATTTTAAACATAAATGTAAATTTTGCAAGCGTAAGCCTTTCTATAGAAATTTTCTTGAAGATTTAAAACTCTATATGTGTTTAATTTCTGAATAAGAAAACTGTAAAAACTGAATCTGCTCAAAAGGTACATTATTGTCTTGCTCCCTGGCATATGATATACTGTCATTCTGTTACATCTGTTTGTATTAATAAAAAATAAATGAAAAAAAGAATTGTTCGAAAGAACCGATTCGCAGAAATGATTCGGATTTCCCATCACCAGTCTGTGTGATGTCTCATTACGTTAGGCTACCAGATACACGCCGTAGAATACGTTTTAGAAATAATTTTCATTAATAACATCGACCAGTGTGAAATATTCGTTTAATACAAAGTATTAATGGAGAAATGTGACTAAACGATACCTCGGAACTAATGTAAAGACAGCAGAAATCGAAAAGCATGTTGAGGCTGTCCTTGGATCAGTTCTTTCAATCTGAATCCTGTTCAAACTAGCAGCAGGGCTTCATCTCCAGAACTGTTCCCGGATCAGCCATTAAACACCCGAGGCTGTAGCACGCACATTGATGATGTCATTCGCCGAGAACAACAACAGCCTCTCACAGGGATTCTCAGCACAGCTTAGCTTGCTCTAAAGTGCTGACTAATTCTCTCTAATTAAAACGCGTTTTTGAATTAAGGACCTTCACGATTGTTTGAGTTAAATTATTTCACTGAGCGACCTTTAGAACAGAAGATATTTCACAGCTATCGCTAAAAGATGTCAGGCCGCGGTGACAAGCTAACGACGCGCCACTAACTTACTGGCTTTGAAAAAAAATACATGCCTTATTTCTTCCACCAACCTCTCTGAGCAAAGTGCTACAGTGTATTTGCAAATAATATTAACTTGACATCTCAGAATCTGCTAGTATGTTAAAGGTAAGTTATCATAAGTGTTTCCATATTGTTTACTAATTTAAGTTAGAAATAAATTAATTGCACACTGATTAACTTAGACGTTAAAATGTTTTATTACTGAATAAGTTTTATGCATAAGATGCTTTGTCCTGTTACACATTAAAATGACATTTACTTTTTGGGGAAAAATGATTAATGCGGTTCACAAACCTGGTGTGAACGATTTCTTTCTCGAATCGAATTGAATCTGTTACAGTGGTGCCTAAGTTAAATTAATCATTCAGAGCGGATCTTTTAAATACAAGAACTTGCACACATTAAAAGTTTCATACTGCATTTGTTTTATACTGTTACTGTTGTGAAGCTCTGTCTTGTTGCACATTAGAAACAATATGCACATTTATTTTTAATAAAATACTTAATCCAGTTCACAAAACAGGTGTGAAAGATTTCCTTAACGAATCGAATTGAATCAATTACAGCGGTTCTTGACTTATCAGATCCGGTCAGAGTGCAACTTTCTGACATAAATCTCATAATGAAGAATTTGCAGACAGTGTTTACTGTTGAGATGCACATAATAAATGACATTTTGTTTTTTGTAAGGTGCTGTCAAACGTCTCTCAGTGAGAGCGCAAGACAAAAGGATGATCTTAAAGATTTAACCAAGCACTGACACCATGCCTCAACGGAAGAGAGCCCTTGTTCCCGTTAATATAAGGAGAAGGGTTAAAGCTGATGAAGATTACTTCCCTTTCAACTCCCTACCGGTGGAATGTCAGCTCCATGTTCTCTCATTCCTCAGTGAGGTGGACAAATGTAACTCTGCCCTTGTGTGTGCAAGCTGGAGCTGCTTAGTGCGCTCTGGAAAGCTCTGGAGAGTTGCAGACTATTCCCGCCGTGGGGTGTTTCATCTGGGCCAGGAGGGTCTGCTCGTTTCCAACAGAGAGTTTGAGCGCTGGAAGGCTTGGGTTCACCATTATACCCATCATCTTATATCCCGTGGGGCTAGTTTGCTCACTCTGAAGGCCAGTTTTGATCTAGGGGACCAGTGCAATAAATGGGGAGAGCTCCTGTTGCACTTTCTAGAGAACGTGCATTGCCGGGATCTCAGTCATTTAGACTTGAACTGGACATTTACCCTGCTGGAACCTCTTGACCTTCGTGTCCACTCCAGTTCTAGTTCTCATCAAGACAATATTACCAAGATGGACCAGGTTAATAACTTTCAAATCCTCCTGGCCAGACTCGTCCACAGCTGTCCCAGGATTACCAAAATGCGCCTGCACTTCGACTGGTCTGAAACATCAGTTGCACTGATCACTCAGTTTCAACACCTCCGTATCTTAGAATTGAAGTACTTTTGGGTATTTAAAGGGGTCAGTCCGAACACTTTACAGACGCTGACAAAATCACTGCCTAATCTAAAATCCCTCACTCTCCATGTTCTCGTTCCACTGCGAAGTCTAGGCATCTCGTACACCCTTGAATCCCTTTCGCTCGAGTTCCTAGATGTGTCACCCAGTCGAGGTCTGGTGTTCTCCTGCCTCAACCTGCCAGCGCTACGAGAGCTGCGGGCGAAAAAGATCGTTCGGGGCATTACCCTGGACCGCCGGACTCGACTACAGATACAGAGCCGATGGCCCTGCTTGTATCATGTCTTACGTGAAGGGACGCCCAAACTTCAGGCCCTTAACAATGAAAGACTCCTTCCCAACTGGAAAGAGCAAAGTTACAGAGAGCTGACGTCAATCCTCCAGCAGTCTTGCTACTGTCTTCAGCATTTAGACAGTTGGCTCTGGTGAAGTTGAGACTTAAACAATTACAGGCCACATATATAATGGCCTAAAGGGACACAGCCACATCCTGAAGAAAATTATGTAGGAAAATTAGAAGGACCAAAATATAATCGGATAACACACTTCTGCTGATCCTCTATAATTAAAAATGTTTAAAGCTGTAATTTAATTATATGTCAGCCACCCCTTGCTAACAAATAATTGGATCAAGTTCAATATATGTCCAGATTCTTAACTATACAATTATGCTTAAAAAGAGTTTCGGCTTGTGTTGTGCTATGAAGGTTTATGTTCCAGGCTGAAGTGTGTGCATTTTTTAGGAGCTTAGGTGAATTCAGGAAAATTGTTCTATTGTGCAAAGAGGAGGATAAAGCGGATTGCAGCAATGGAGTGTGGATCACTTTGACAAGAACTTTAATTCCTTATAACATTTCAGTCCTTGTATGTTTCAGTACGAATCGTCAGAAAAATAGAGGGGGTTTTGCCTTTATTTTGTGCATTTTTGTTTTGAACTATATTTTATTTCAGTGTTTTCAGCTATCCGTGACCAAACGTTATAACATTCCTGATAATCTATATTTGAGACAATTCAGATTACAATTTAATTTTAATCTTTCTTTTATGAACTGGAATTTCAATATGGATTTTATTTTTTATCAAGCCTAGGATTGGGTATTTTAAGTATTTTCACATGAGTGAAAAAATGTATTGTTGCATTTTCATGTTTATCCATATTTGGGCCAAATGTCTTAATATAATTAAAAGGATAGTTATTAAGTTTAGGAATTTCTAAAGAAGTAATGAGAGTAAAACTTGAACTGCTAAGACATTCTTGACATTATGAGGTATCAGCTGACCAATGAATAAGCATAGATTGGCTGAGATCAGATGCTCAGCATTCATGCTAAGCATTAACATTAACCATAAAGACATAGTGTGCCTTTAATGAAGTTTGTGACCCATGGAGTTTTTTCTTTGATTTTATGAAATGAAAATATTGCCTTTAGCCTCAAACCAATAGACCAATCATGTAATTTATTTCACGTGCACATACGTTTTTTTTCTTTGACCTGCAGCTGCATTTCCTAGTAAACAACCCAAAGGATGAAAATATGATTTGAATGAAATATATCATGCTCGTCCACAGGATGGCACCCTTTTCTTTTCTAGCTGTTGTTTCTTTCTTGCCAACCCTAAAAGCAGCAGTCTGCAGTGATAAATTAATTCTGTGCACAGGCTGGAATTGAAACAGCTACAATAAATTGATATGATTTTAATAAATAATATGTGCGCTGTTTTGTTTGTTTTTAAAACATTTTTTTTTTAATCAAAACTTTGTGCTACAAAATGGTCCACTGTCGCTTTCAGTTCCTTCCCATCAGTGTTAACATATAAATGCTGTTTTTGTAAGTTCACTTTAAGATAATGCTGAACTGTCAATTTTAATCTATTCCAAAAAGGCAGATTTAAACCAAAATGGTTTGATTTCCAACATCATGTAGATTTTAAAGGACAGAAGTCTTTTTTATATTCTGAATTTAAAGGGTGAAAGTTTTAATAGTCTATTCTTATTATAAAAGGCTAATATTTTCTATAATATTTTGTCTACTTAATAATAGTGTACTAAAAACTAAAATCAATCGTTTAAAATTCTACAAGTAAATTTAGGCATGGCAACATAACTAACCAATAATTAACAAAAAAAAATGTTTGTGTCATCAGAGGATTCTGTAAAAGTTCCTGGGAAGCAAGAAGGTCCCAAACAGCTGGATGTCTCATCATGAGGTCTGAAGGTCTCTGGCAGAACATAAGAAGGGCTCTACTTGGGTCCGGTGATTAAGAAAAATTTACTTTAGCATCTGATGCATCTCTTTTCTCAGAATCGAAGCTCTCTTTTGTGTTTTTTTCTGACCATGAACTACTTGATAGATATTAAAACTGATTCCAGATGTGGGGCAAAGTGTGATGGGACACAGTACGTGTGAAATACCATCATATTTGTTTGTTTCTGGCTCATCCATGCTGGTTAATGTGTAAACTCGAAATGCGTGGTCTCTTCTAGGCGTGGTATAGGTGCTTGACGCCTTTAGCAGTACATATATTGTGAAGATCTTCGAGAGGGTACAGAGTCTAAAAACATAGAGCAGGTTCTCCTAGCTCAATTCATTCTTGGAGGTTTCTCAGAAGGTGTAGAAATGGCCAAAGGAACTTGCATGACCAAGGCCTTGGCTATCGGCATTGGGATCCTCACAGTTTCTTCTGTTTGTGGTTTAGTGATGATGGCTGTGATATACAAAATTCAAATAGATAAATACCCTCCGGTGAGTCCACCGCCTCCAACTAAACCTACGGTTATTCCAACAGGACGTCCACCGACTCTCAGACTGCCTGACAGTTTGATTCCTGAGAGCTACAAAGTCTTCATTCAACCGTACCTTTACGCAGCGATAACTAACAACTATACAAACCAATCCTTCGCTTTCACGGGACACTCAACTGTAAAAGTAAAGTGTACGACAGATTTAAAGAGCATATTTCTTCACGCTCAGAACCTAAATGTAACGACCTTGGAAGTGAGAAAATCGGATTCAAATGAGAAATTATCAGTGAGTGGATATAAAATTCATCACGATGAAAGTAATTTTCTCGAGATCCAACTCAAGGATAAAATGTTTGAAAATGGGACCTATGATATTTTCACCCAATTCGAAGGGGAACTTTTTGACGGTTTGGATGGGTTTTATGTGAGCCGGTACACAGAGAAGGTAACAGCCAAGGAAGAAGAGGAGGAGGAGGAAGATGAAGATCAAGAGAGGTAAAGACTCATAATATTAGGAAATCCAGTTGCTTTTAATAAAAACATCTTTATTAAATAGTACATTTTAATGTAGGATATATATATTCTTTTCATTTAAATTTTAATTAGCTATTTTTTGTCTTTCAAATGTTGCTTTTCAGTTCAGTTAAAAACACCCATAGGAACTTCACTGACAAAATGTGCATGTCTAATTATATCAACCTTAAGAAACACCTCATATATTAGCATGTATTTGGTTTCACAAATAGTTTTTAAAATGAATTTTCTTTATCATATTCACCATGGATCTCTTGTCCAAGAAACTGTTTATTGTTAGAAGAGGCTTTCAGAGATTTTTGTTGCTTAATTCATCACTTCATTGTTGTTTTTACAAATGGATATCACGTGTTATGACAAATAACATAAATCCAGAACATTTTAATTTAATTACTACTGTTCATTTTTATTTACTGTTTTTGGATAAGAATATCTTCACAAACAGTTTCCTCCTGAGACTTTTGTTGCTCATTTCTTCTCTAAAACGACAAAATCCTTACTTCGCTGTTGTTTTACATGTGGATATCACACGGTTTTTATGACAAATAACATAAATCCAGAACATTTGAACTGAATTACTGTTGTTCTTTTTTATTTACTTATGTTTTGCATAAAAATGTCTCCACAAACAGATTCCTCGCCACCAGTATGCTGCAACCCACAAACGCCAGGAAAGTGTTTCCGTGCTTTGATGAGCCAGCGCTGAAGGCCGTGTTTCATATTACTATTATCCACAAACCTGGCACTACTGCCCTGTCCAATGAAATAGGAGGTTAGGATCCTTACTAGTTATTATTAGACTTGATCATGTCAGAACCTCACTGTTCTGATAATAATGAAAGATGATTTCATATTGATATTTTGTTCTTCTGTATCTAGATAATAAATAATAAATATCAGAGCAGCAAACCTGACAAATTTAGAAAAGACTGTTGCTTATCTGCAAAGGACATAAACTAAAAAAATCTAGGTATTTGTGTACAGTACATAACTTCTATTTTTGTTAATCATTAGAGCCACATCAGACAGAAATAGACGGAGAAGAATGGATTGTGACTACATTTAAAGAGACCCCCATCATGTCAACTTATTCTTTGGCTTTCACTGTAGCTGATTTTGAAGCTAAAACAACATCTTTTGGTACACACATAAATGTATGTTTCTTTCATTTTTAATTGAAGGCACTTGAGTGCCTGCTTATTTATTTATTTTTAACATTTCACAAATAATGAATATGTATTTCCAAGATATATGCTCGGCGTGATGCTATTACTGCTGGCCTTGTTGACCACGCACTTGAAGTAACAGAGAAGATTCTGAAACAGTATCAGGATGTATTTGGATCGAAATACCCACTAACAAAAATAGGTGAGTCAGTGGAAAATAACCTCATTCACTATTCAATGTACATTATTTTAATTGCATGCATTAATGCGTGTGGATGAAGTTTAACACTTATTAAAATTATAGTTCAGCTAAATAAATGTATTTATTCATCCTCATATTGTTCCAAACCTGTATGGCTTCATTTTTTAGGGAATACATTTAAAAAAATAAAATCTTAATATTTTTGTATCCATATACTGTAAGTTAAATGGGGTCCAAGGTTGTTTTGGAGCACTCTCATTTTCATTTTATGGACAAATGCATTCTTCAAAATATCTTAAAAAGTAAGTAAAGAACAAAAAGTAATTCAGGTTTGGAACAACACAAAGTGTCAGTAAATGACAGAATTTCCATTTTTGTGTGAACTCCTAAATTGAACAGGTGGAACAAGCTAAAATGAGAGCATACAAACTCAAGCTTCACAAGATCACATGCAGAATTTGTTTTATTACAGACCAGATTGCTTTGCCAGACATCAGTGTTGGAGCAATGGAAAACTGGGGTTTCATTTCATATCAGGAGTCAGGTCTGCTGTATGATAAATCTACAGCATCGACCTTTGATCAAGAACGGGTGGCCACTCTAATCGCTCATCAATTAGCAAATCAGGTAAACATAGTCATATATTTATGATAATGCATTATTCATCACTGACTAAAGTTTACGTTAAGCTAGATATTTCAGTAAATGTCATTGTTAACCTAGATGTGCAGTAATTGGAACCTTAAAAAAAAATCAGATATACATTGCCTGGATGTTACCATGGTATTGGTTAAGTGGTAAATTAACACAGTTAAACTAATTATATATCATGCTGAAGATTGAATAAAAAGACATTACCATAGCTTTTTTTTTTCATTTTGATTAGCCAATTTATTTTGCTATTCTGTAGCATGAATTAATTGTATTTGATTATTCACATTCTGCAGTGTATTTTCTTTACTGTAAATCTACAGAACAGAACCTTTTTAGATCATCCATTAGCGGTTAAAACCCATGAATCTTTAACAAAATCATCTTTAAATGTCCTGTGCTTGATTTCAGTGGTTTGGAAACCTTGTTACCATGCGCTGGTGGAATGACCTGTGGCTGAATGAAGGACTTGCAACATACATGTCATACATTGGGGTGAAAGCTGATGGCTGGGACTTAGTATGTTTTTGTTTATTTTAGAATAATGATTTTAACAATACACCCTGGTGAATTCTTAATTTTTGTCATTTGTTGACTTCTATGACCATAAATTCATTAAATGAAAACTTGCTTCCTCCTACCTCCTCTGATGATATGATTTATTTGTGTTTTCAGAAAGATCTAATTGTTCTCAGAGAAACCCAGACCGCCTTTCAAATGGATTCCTTAAACTCGTCCCATCCTCTCAGCTTTCAGGAAAATTATATTCAAACTTCCTCTCAGATCACAGAGCTTTTTGATGACATCACCTACAGCAAGGTGGGCATCAAGACATTTCTGATGTGGATAAGCTTAATTTACAAAAATGTTACAATACAATATTGCACAATATTATAATTTACAAACCCATCCTTTAGGATTATAAGAAACTTTCAAGCTCTGTACATTTTTTAGGGTGCTGCTGTGTTGAGAATGCTGGCCACATTCATGAACGAGGATGCATTTATGAAAGGAATCAAGGTAAGCCGAAATGGGGGGAAATGTATACATAATATAATAATTAATATATTTTTTAAATATATATAATGTTGAAATTGCTTATATGAATCCCCAACTCAACTATATCATATATACATATTTTATAAAACCATATTTAAAAAATGTATACATTTTTATTATAACTTAGGACTTTCATGGTATACTACGGCTTCCATAGCATAATTTATGCTTTTATGTATTAGAATACTTTTATGTATTTATTTTTGAAGATTTTAAGGTATGGTCTGGACTGACTAACTACTAATTGTATGTATTTTAGATGTATCTTTCCAAGTTCGAGTACAAGAACACTGTGTACAAAGATCTTTTGAAATGCTTGCAAGAGGTAAATTAAGGACCAATATTCTATTTTCAAGTTGAAATGATATGATAAGATAATGACAAATATTTCCCACAATGATCAGGAGACACAAGAAGATGTGGAAGGCTTCATGAGCACATGGATTGAGCAAGTGGGGTATCCAGTAATCACCATTATTACCCAGACAGGGGAGACTTCTCAAGAACACTTCTTACTGAAGCAAACACAGGGCCATAAGTGAGTTTCAAGAATCAAATTGCTGTTTACAATAGTATCATATTATTGAATTATTTAACATGGCACTGGATCTAAACTACAATCAAACAAAAAAGCTATAAGTAGCTTCCTTAGCCAAACAATTTTTATTGATTCATTCAAATATTGTTAATTTTCTTCCTAACAGTATTGCATGGCAGGTTCTCATCAGATATATTAAGGACAGAGATTTAACAGTGAAAATCGATGTGATGAAACAAAAAGGTCCAGGTAAGGAACAAATAAACATTAAAGCATCATTTCAAATTATAAAATTAAACCTGGCCAAACAACAGGCATAAATCTGAATTTGCTGTTATTTGTGATTAACCCTGCTGCTCATTCCTGCATCCCTCCTTACAGTCCGAAGGCCGCACTTTCTACTTCAAGAAAGAGATGATTGGCTTCTCGCAAACGTCGACTGCACTGGCTTTTTCCGTGTCAACTACGATGAAGAAAACTGGAATAGGCTTCGTATGCAACTTGAAAGAAATCATCATGTAAGTATCTTTAAATAAATATTAGTATCTTTTCAAATCAAATATTGTATGTGAACGCAGACGTGAACACTTGGCCAACATCGTTAAAATAATCCATGTGACATCAGCAAAGAAAACAAAAATAATGGCTTTATTCAACAATTTCTTCTCTTCCATGTCAGTCTTTGACGTGCATTCAAATTGTTGAATAAAGTCGTTATTTTTATGTCACATGGACTATTTTAATGATGTCTTTACTACCTTTCTGGCCTTGAACTTGTCAGTTGCATTGCTGTCTATGCATGGTTAGAAAGCTTTGGATTTCATCAAAAATATCTTAATTTGTGTTCCGAAGATGAACAAAGGTCTTACGGGTTTGGAACGACATGAGTGTGACTAATTAATGACATAATTTTCATTTTGGGTGAACCCTTTAAATGCTTTAAACTGGCTTTTAATTCAGACTGACTGGCTCCAAGCATGATTTTGAAGACCGCTGTCACATTCTAATACTTTCTAGTTTCGAAATAACGAGAGGATTTTTTATACCAAGTGGCCAAAAGGCTGAAAACATTGCACCAATTTGCAGTCGGTTGTTATTTGGCGAGGGGCCACTCTGGCCACCTGTGTTCACATACTCAAGTGAAGTAGGTTTTGTCATTAATACTGATGTGATCAAAAGTGGCTCAAATCAGTTAAAATATTATTAATCTATCTTTAGGTCATTCCAATCATCAACCGAGGGCAACTAATTGATGACGCTTTTAATATTGCAAGGTAATTTTTCAGTTGACCAATGTTGTAAAGAATTATTCGGCTCGCTGTGATTTGTTGCTGGATATTAACTGATTATTTCTGTATAGGGCTCATCGCCTGAACGTTACTATTGCACTAAGTCTAACCAAGTACCTGGTAAATGATACTGAGTATATTCCATGGGAGTCAGCACTGAAAAACCTGGATCACTTAATCCTTATGTTTGATCGCTCTGAGGTCTACGGTCCGATAACGGTGAGCATAAGGACACAGTTTCTTGAATATGTGCATAACAGTGAAAATTGTGATACTCAGCATTAACTGTACAATTCTATGTCTAGAAATACATACGCAATCTAATCACACGCCTATATGACCGCTTTGAGGAGTACACAATAAATGGAACCATTCCTGAGAAACACACTGACCAGTAAGAAGCATTTTTGTCTTACTTTATATATATTTTGTTGGGCATCTAGCAATCATTATTTCTTTTTTTCCCCTTCAGGTATAACCAGGTAAATGCTATTTCAGTAGCTTGCAGCAATGGCCTTACTAAGTGCATAAACATGGCTAGAAGTCAATTCGAAAATTATAACAGCAATGTCACCATTCCGTGAGTTGAGCCTTTAAGTTTAAATTAAATTACAAGATGCATATACAGTACATAAATTATATTGACTTGAATGATCTCTTTACATTTAGCATTCATCCGAATTTGAGGAAAGTAATCTACTGCAGTGCAATAGCTAATGGTGATGAGTATGATTGGGAATTTGCTTGGAAAGAATACCAAAAAGCCACGGTCCCTGCCGAGAAAGACAAATTAAGATACGCCTTATCATGCACCAAAGAAATCTGGCTGCTAAACAGGTCAGGCCAGAGATATAAGATTTATACCATCTCAACGACCCATTTTGTTTACTTAATACTCACTATGACGTTTGTAATACCACAGATATCTTCAGTATACTCTTGACCCTTCAAAGATAAGAAAAACAGATATGGTCTCTACCATAAACTACATTGCCAAAAATGTCGCAGGCCAGCCTCTCGCTTGGGATTTCATCCGTGGGCACTGGTCCTACATCACCCAAGAGTAAGTTATGATTTTAACAGTTATTTCAATGGAAACTAGAGAGGCAAATGAAATCACCCATAAGTTATTGTGCAAATGACTCATTCTGCTGCACACGAGGATGTTCAGTTGTTTTTGATGAATTATGAAATGTAAATCTCGTAAACTCAGGCGGGAATAACTACAGCAATCAGGAAGTTGTAACACCAAAGTTACATAAAAGAATCAAAGATCAGGAGCAATTCAGGGTCCAAAGGCTGCCTTCGGCTATAAATGAATGATAGTCCTAATTGTCCTAAAGGTTTTATCACACAGTTGCTTGGAAACCATAAATATATGGACATGTGACTAACGATCATCTCATTTGGGCAGGTATGGAGTGGGAGCCATGAATTTAGGCAGTCTGTTAGATGCTGTGACAAAAAGGTTCTCCACAGACGTCGAACTTGAAGAGGTGCTCTTGTCCAAAATTGTATTACTCTTTCATTCTTAGTTTCTGTAAAAGTGTAATAGTTGACAATGTCTCAATCTGTCATTATGTTTCCACCATTGATCTGACACAAACATTCCAAATTGTCTCTACGCAGCTGAAGCAGCTTCAGAGGGAGCAGGAAGAGAAAAACCAGGGCCATGCAGCTCGAGCTTTGGAGCAGGTCATTGAAAGGACAGAGGCCAATATTAAATGGGTGAAAGAAAACAAGCAGATTGTGAAGGACTGGTTCACTGGAGAGCTGTAGATCTTTTAGTTTTTGTAGGCCTGCACAATCAGAGTATACTCAGTGGAGCCAATACAATCAAAAACAGATGTAAAGGCGTTCCACAATGAAAACAAACCCCTCCTGTGGTTCTGAGATGGTTTTGAACAAAAGACCACTTTCACTGGAGAATTATTCATGCTTTAGATGGGAAGAACAAAGAATGTGCAACTTTAAAATGGCTACATAACACATTCCCTATGCTATGTTGAGTAGTTAATGCCAAATCTATTGTGTATATTAGAGAAAAGGCCAAGAATGAATGTTTAGGACAGCTTAATTTATTGCCTTTACTATAATTTAGCTGATATTACTGACTAAGTATTGTTTACAGTGAAGAAATTACATCTAAGCACATTAAAAAAGCACAGTATGTCATTCTTATTATTTGTATAGTTTAATTTAATTAAAATACATATAAAAAAATATAAAAGCTAGTATTTTGAAATATTACATTTTATAAAACCAGTCATTATTTTGATCTCTGTGAATGATTGATTGAAAACCGAATGACAAAGGTTATGATGTGTGTTTTTATGAGACTTAATATTTTTATGGAAGTCAAACATGTATCTTTAAATAAAGTCCAATCTTTTTACACAACTGTTTTTTTTTTCTTTTTAATTTTTTTGTATTCATACTGCAATAGATCTTTGATGTTATGATATGGGATGCACAATATATCAGATATATTTGATATTTATTGTCTATATTAGATATTTAATTGTACATGTTTTACATTTAGATAACCTTTGATGCCGTTTGTTTATTGCCAAACACCTTAGTTGTTTGGAATTTGCTTTGGTGAGCTCATCAACAATAATAACAAACATTAAAATGCAAACATAAATACATACACGGCTATATATGTCCCATCAATTATAAGGAGTGAAATACAGATGCATAGACACCAGAGGAATTAAGAGCGTGAACAATCCTACAATAAGTGCTGTTCAAAAAAACGTGTAGACTTAGTTTTAATTGCTCTAAGGCGTCTGCCTGAAGGAAGAGGCGTAAAGAGGTGTCCGGCTGGATGAAAAGGATCTTTCAGGATGTTTAAGCCTTTTTTCTGCAAACGTGAGACCTAAATCTCATCAATAGTGGGAAGATCATAACCAATAATTTTCGAAGCAACCCGAGTTATATTATTAATCGACTTCTCTGCTGAGCTGTGGAGCTACCAAACCACACAATAAGTGAAAAAGTCAGCACGCTTTCAATGACAGCTCTATAAAAATTGAACATACCAACTTTAGATATGCCAAACTTTTTAAGCTGTCTTAAGAAAAAAAGCCTTTGATGAGATTTTTTGATAATGCCTCTTAGGTTGTCGTCCCACTTTAATGTTGCAGTGAGTTTAAACGGTCATTTATATAATCTTTAGGAAACCTCAAAAGAAATATACACTTTTATACTGTACATAATGTTGTGATGCCTAAATTCAATTGTAGCATTTAATACAATTCATTTTAGTAGTTTTTAGTGCCATTAATTGTCTATCAGCCATAATGTTAATATTGCTGCATCTCTAAATATGATATAGTACAACTTTTTCAATTTGCAGTTCTTAATGATCTTAAGGATATATCTTTAATACACAGATAAAATACTTAAGTACATTATAATACATAAACGTCTTCATTTTACAATGGCACTTTTGCTGTTTATTTATGATACTTTAATGTGATAACATATGAATACTGACAGTTAGGTCTTGTTTTGTGGCGTAGCCGTGAATATACATTTGGAGGACATATAAGGCACTGTGATGCAATCCTTGAAGCTCAATGGTGTCATTCAGTCATCCTGAAAACAAGATCCCACACAACATTAAACAGATGTTACAGGTCTGCCCAATGAAACAAATCCTGTACTGGATCATTGCATTAGTTTCACTTCGTCACTGATGATATAATAATAAAAAATAGAAAAAGATTACACCTCTGTTCATGATAAATCCATTTCCTAAACCAATTCTTTATGTGGTCAGAGCAAACACAAAACTTCATCAGTTGGGCAGAGAATCTTACCCATTCTTCATCGTCTGCTCCCTCGCCCTGACCGCCACTCTTCCCTGGATTTTCCTGATCTGCTTTGTTAGTCATAATTTTCTCTGTCCATGATGCTCCAGCGTTCTCATCTCCTGCAAAGTTGCATTTCGTCACTGTACCACCATCCAGTTTGGTGAAGGAAACTAGACAGACAAAAACAGACAGAACAGCACATGTAGCCACCTTGATTTACACTGAAGTATATACTATTTTCAGCATTGTACTTACAAATAAAGGGCCCGTCTCCTTTCGTTTTAAGACGGATTTCTTGGCCTGACTCTAGCTCTGTTCTGTCCATCTCTGCTTCTGAGATCCAGAATGCAAAGGCCTGACTGGGACAATGTTTTGCTGTTACTTTAACCAGCTGGTCCTTATTCACAATGTCACTCAGTTGGTGCTCATTTAGACAATCTGTTTCACCCTTAGCCTCCACTTCTGCAAGGTTGATACACACAAACCAACACAACATGCATATAATAGTCTGCTTCAATACATCAAGATATTTTTAAAATTAGCATTTACATATATTTACTTATAAGAGTTTAATCAAGTTTTTATTATTGCATGGTGCAACTGAATGCTGTTAGAACAGGTTGCCATTAAAAAGCACAATAAAAAAACTTGCCATATCTAAACCAACTGGATTTAGATTTTAAATAAATGCACTTTATGGTCACTCACTGAAGGATGACATCAGATATCCTGTGTTGACCTTCCTGGTATCACTGAAGTTAGGTTCAATCTCATTTCCTTTTGAATCATATTTTCTGCGATGGATTCTGCTTGGTTTGATGTACAAAACATTGTAGCGCTCCTGAAATTAACACAAAAGCAATTGTTGAATCACTAAGTGTCATGGGAAACATCACTAATGAAGATATTTGTCTTTATAAAAAATAAAGTAATATACTCGACCTTTCAAAAGTTTGGGGTTGGTACAATTTTTGTCTTTTATGCTGATCAAAATACAGTAAAAACATTAATAAAACATTGATTAAAAACATTAATAAAAATTGTTTTCTATTGTACTACATTTTAAAAAGTAATTTATTCCTGTGATGGCATTACAGCAGCCATTACTCGTCCACAGTTTCTATTCTATATGCAGATTTGCTGCTCAAGAAACATTTATTATTATTATTATTAATGTTGAAAACAGTTGTGCTGCTTAATATGTCTGTAGAAACGGTGGTACATTTTTTCAGGATCCTTTTATAAGTTCAAAAGAACAGGGTATTTAAATCGTTTTTATGTAATGTAATTTTACTGACCCCAAACTTTGGAACGGTAGTGTAAATTAGTGAATGGCCATGATTCCAGTGAACAACTTGCGTTTCTTAATTGAGGAAGAGTTTTAAGTTCTCTAACCTTTCTGTTGTTCACATCTGTTATGACATGGCGTGACATATCCACGACCGCCCCCTCTAAAATGACACCATGACCACTGGAAAGTGAAAATTATAAATAAAAATACAACGCGAGAGCCAAGAAGAAAATGATAGTTACAAAAAAGTACCATGGCAGCCATAATTTCCGACAGGACGACATAGTTAGTCACTGTTGCTATTATAAAACTATGGCAACTTGTTATTAACCACCGCTGTCACATACAAAAATTGACGAAATATTCTGATGTGAAGCAGATCACATATTAATTTATTGTGTTTTTACTTCATTAATAGCTATAACTTTGGAGACTATGGAATATTGAAAGGGAGACTATGGAGAAGTAAACCAGGCTGTGCTGCGCATTCGATGTCGACTTGTGCAGAAACCATGCAAACACTTTAAAGTATTACCTCTGGTGAACTAATGGATCCCATGTGGAGGAGAATTTCTCATTATGGACAGGTTTGTTTAATAACGCAGAGTTGTTATAAATGCGACTCATCTTCTGCCGATAGTTTGGATTTCGTCGAAAGCTCTGCTACTTCCTGGTTACGTCATCATGAAATCTCTATCATATGAAACGCAGTTTAACGATGAAGGGAAATGTGGTGTACTTCGTAATTGTTACCTATATGTATAAATACAATAAGAGTTTAAAATGAGAAGTTTTTTTCATCCAGGCGTGTATCATCGCGTTTCAAGAACATCGACCATGCTCCTTATTTGCGCAAATCAGGTGATAGGCTACGAGTGATGGATGGCTAATATGAAAAATAATTTAGGCTATGTGTTCTCACAGTTTTATGATATTGGTGAAAACGTTTTTCTGTTTTTGTTTATTTGATGGGGAGGGTAATTATCAATCAACTACTATGGTTTTATGTCACAGTATATGAATGATCCATTTCAATTTGGAAAACAGCAGATTAAGATTTTTTCTCTTTCATAGAAATATCACATTGCTTTGTGAAAATTAAAACATTACACAATAAAATGTACACAACCACACATTATAATAAATCACAAAATAAAAAAATAAATAAAAAAATAAAAACAGTCTAATGTGACACTTAAGGCATAAAGCATATCATATATTTATTTTTTTGAGAGATTTTATCTAGTCTAGCTGCATATACTTTATATAATCAATTAAACGTGGCCAAAATTTCAGAATATTAGCTGCTATATGGCTATAACAAGACAATAAAACTCTTCATTTCTGTTATCCAGATATCAAGAATTGGTATGACAGTCTGATTACCATTTCAGCAATAAATGTTATGGTAAGCTTTATAGAATGACAATACCTGAGACTGTTACCCAGAGGGCAAATCTCAGATAGATACTTATTACCAACATCTACATATTTTAACACATGACCATACAGAATTCCATCTTGAATATTTAGGCTCTCTGTTATGGCTTGAAAGGAAATTGCCTGTCAGAGGTATTTCATGACACATTAAATAACTGAATGTTAAGTCCTGGCTTTTTTAAAGTTAGTCCCTGTGTCAGTCTGATCCGCTGGTCGCTTCTTTCCCAAGCTTGATATGTCTTTGAGACTGACTGATGATTCACATTGTCGCAGGATCCCCTGTAGAAATGAGTAAGAATACAAAGAATACATGATTCATTTTATCATTATATTTTAGGTATTACAGTATCTCACAAAAGTGAGTACACCCCTCACATTTCGGCAACCATTTTAGTATATCTTTTCAAGGGACAATACTATAGAAATGAAACATGGATATATTTTAGAGTAGTCAAAGTGCAACTTGTTTAGCAGTAAATATTTTCTGTCCTCTGAAAATAACTCAACATACAGCCATTATTGTCAAAAAAGCTGGCAACAAAACTGAGTACACCCTAAGTGATAACAGCTATACATCGTTTAACCATGCAAAGCCACATGTCCTATTCATCATGTTCATGTTTTTGTTTGCTTGACAGGACCAAACAAATTTGTGTATCTTGTATTAGAGCAGTTAAAATTTGGTTCTTTGAGTACAATTCTCTCATACTGACCACTGGATGTTCAACATGGCACCTCATGGCAAAAAACTCTCTGAGGATTTGAGAATTAGAATTGTTGCTCTCCACAAAGATGGCCGAGGCTATAAGAAGTTCGGTAACAGCCTGGAACTGAGTTACAGTACAGTGGCCAGGGTCATACAGAGGTTTTCCAAGACGGGTTTCACTCGGAACAGGCCTCGCAAGGGTCGATCAAAGAAGTTGAGTCCTCGTGCTGTGCGTCAGGTGCAGAAGCTGGCTTCAAAAAACAGATGCATGAGTGCTGCCATCATTGCTTTAGATGTTGGTCAGCTTGTCAGTGCTAAGACCATATGTCACACACTGCAACAAATCAGTTTGCATGGCCGTCGTCCCAGAAGGAAGCCTCTTCTGAAGCTGGCTCACAAAAAAGCCTGCAAACAGTTTGCTGTTGTCTTCAGCAACAGCAAACCTGGCCAAGAGCATGAATTACTGGAACCATGTCCTGTGGTCTGATGAGTCTAAGGTAAACTTGTTTGACTCAGATGATGTCCAGCATGTGTGGTGACGCCCTGGTGAAGAGTACCAAGAAAATTGAGTCTTGCCTACAGTCAAGCATGGTGGTGGTAGCATCATGGTCTGGGGCTGCATGAGTGCTGCTGGTACTGGGGAGCTGCGGTTCATTGAGGGAAACATGGATTCCAACATGTACTGTGACATTCTGAAGCAGAACATGATGCCCTCCCTTCAGAAACTGGGTCGAACGGCAGTTTTCCAAAAAAACAACGACCCCAAACAGCCCGCCAAGAGGACAACTGCCTTGCTGATGAAGGTGAAGGTAAGGGAGTGGCCAAGTATGTCTCCAGACCTGAACCCTACTGAGCACATGTGGGGCATCCTCAAGTGGAAGGTGGAGAAGCACCATGTGTCTAACATCCAGCAGCTCCGTGATGTCATTATGGAGGAGTGGAAGAGGATGCCAGCAACAACCTGTGCAGCTCTGATGAATTTCATGCCCAGGAGGACTAAGGCAGTGCTAGATAACAATGGTGCCCCTACAAAATATTGACATTTTGGACACAGTTTTGACATGTTCGCTCCTGTCAGCCAGAAGCCGTGGCTGACAGGGGAGGTCTACAGACTTTTGAAGGCTCGGAATGCTGCCTTTAGAGCTGGAGATGAGGAGGGCCTAAGGACAGAGGGCCATATCCCGTGGCATCAGAGAGGCCAAGAGACAGCTCCAGGAGGATAGCCCACCGTTTCAGTGACAGCAGAGACACTCGGAGCCTCAGGGGATTCAGACCATTACGGACTACAAGCCCCCACCACAGACCTGTGACAGCACCATCCCCCTGCTGAACGAGCTGAATGCCTTCTTTGCTCGCTTTGAGGCACAAAACAGCACCACTGCACAGAAGACTCCACCTCCTCCAGGGACCAGATGATGACGCTGTCCCCGCACAGCGTGAGGAGATCCCTCAGCAGATCAATGCACGCAAAGCTCCGGGTCCTGACAACATTCCTGGGCGTTACTGAGAGACTGTGCAGTGGAACTCACTGATCTTCACAGACATTTTCAACATCTCACTAATCAGGCTGTTGTCCCCAATGCTCAAAGCTACCACTACATTCCAGTCCCGAAGAAGTCACTCCATCCTGCTTCAATCTACCGTCCAAGCACTCACTCCTATTCTCATGAAGTGCTTTGAACGGTTAGTCATGCAGCAATCAAGTCTGTCCTCCCCCCCTCCATGGACCCCTTCCAGTTTGCATATAGGTCCAATCGCTCGACCGATGATGCCATCGCCACTGCCCTCCACCCAGCCCTCACACACCTAGACAAAACGGACACGTATGTCAGATTGCTGTTCATGACTTCAGTTCAGCATTCAACACAATCATCCCTCACACTCATCCATAAATGTCCAGCTGGGGCTCAATACGTCGCTGTGCAATGGCTGTTGGACTTTCTGACCGGGAGACCTCAGGCAGTACGGGTCGGCAGTAACACATCCAGCACCATCAACTGAACACAGGGGCCCCCCAAGGATGTGTGCTGAGCCCCCTCCTCTTCACTCTCTGACCCACGACTGCACACCGTCACACAACTCCAACCGCTTCATTAAATTTGCGGATGACACGACTGTGGTGGGTCTCATCACAACAGAGATGAGACAAACTACAGGAGCGAGGTGAGCCGCCTGGCCGGGTGGTGCAGTGACAACAATCTCTCTCTGAATGTGGAGAAGACGAAGGAGATTGTCGTTGACTTCAGGAGAGTGCACACTCAGCATGCTCCTCTGACCATCAATGGTGCGACCGTGGAGAGAGTGAGCAGCACCAAGTTCCTGGGTGTACACATCACAGAGGACCTCTCCTGGACCAACAACACTGCAGCACTAGCCAAGAAAGCACAACAGCGTCTCTACTTCCTCCGCAAACTAAGAAGAGCCAGAGCCCCGGCCCCCATCATGTGCACCTTCTACAGAGGCACCATCGAGAGCATTCTGACTAGCTGCATCACTGTGTGGTATGGCGCCTGCAACGCGTCCTGCCGCAAGTCCCTTCAACGGATAGTGAGAGCAGCTGAGAAGATCGTTGGTGTCTCTCTCCCCTCCCTCCAGGACATTTACAACACCCGTCTCACCCGCAAAGCCCTCAGCATTGCAGGTGATCCCACCCACCCGACACACAACTTCTTCAGTCTGCTTCCATCAGGGAGGAGACTGAGGAGTCTCCAAGCCAGGACAAACAGACTGAGAGACAGCTTCATCCACTAGGCTGTCAGGAAGCTGAACTCCCTCCCGTCCTTGCCCCCCCTCCCCTCTCTTACCCCACGAATCACTGAACTCGGACCCCCACCCCGCCACCACCACCCACACGAACACACACTCACACACACACACACTCACACTCACACTGAGACAAGCACCGGTCACTTGTACAGCATTGGACTGACCTCATTCATTCAACTACCTCGTCTGGCAGTCTGAATAAAAAAGACTGCTCCTTGTCACTTTAAATAGTCTTATAAGCTCTTTGCACTACACCATCTATATTCTGCACTGTTTGTTTGTTTGTTTATCTCACTGATTTGCACTATCTGCCATGTGCCCTATGCCACTTTATCCATTCTTTATTTAATGTTTTATTTTATTTTTTTCCTACATGTCCTTATTGTATATTTGTAATAGTTGCATTTTTGTGTGTGTGTGTGTGTGTGTGTGTGTGTATATTGATTTGTACTTATCTGTATTTTTGCGTTCTACTGTTAGTGTTTAGTGTTATCTGTATGCACCAGGGAGTAAGAGAGTAACGCAATTTCAATTCTCTGTATGTATGTACGGTACATGTGGCAGAATTGACAATAAAGCTGACTTTGACTTTGACTTTTGACTAGGGTGTACTCATTTTTGTTGCCAGTTATTTGGACAATAATGGCTATATGTTGAGTTATATTTAGAGGACAGTAAATTTGTACTTCTATACAAGCTGCACACTGACTATTCTAAAATATACAGTGGTGTGAAAAAGTGTTGGCCCCCTTCCTGATTTTTTTTTTTTGCATGTTTGTCACACTTTAATGTTTCAGATCATCAAACAAATTTAAATATTAATCAAAGATAACAAGTAAACACAACATGCAGTTTTTGAATGAAGTTTTTTATTATGAAGGGAAAACAAAATCCAAACCCACATGGCCCTGTGTGAAAAAGTGCTTGTGCAGAACACAAGTTCGCTTCAGCTTGAGGTCACAAACAGATGGCCGGACATTGTTCTTCAGGATTTTTTGATAGACAGCAGAATTCATGGTTCCATTTATCACAGCAAGTCTTCCAGGTCCTGAAGCAGCAAAACAGCCCCAGACCATCACACTACCACCACCATATTTTACTGTTGGTATGATGTTCTTTTTCTGAAATGCTGTGTTACTTTTATGCCAGATGTAATGGGACACACACCTTCCAAAAAGTTCAACTTTTGTCTCTTCAGTCCACAGAGTATTTTCCCAAAAGTCTTGAGGATCATCAAGATGTTTTCTGGCAAAACTGAGACGAGCTTTTATGTTCTTTTTGCTCAGCAGCGGTTTTAGTCTTGGAACTCTGCCATGCAGGCCATTTTTGCCCAGTCTCTTTCTTATGGTGGAGTCATGAACACTGACATTAACTGAGGCAAGTGAGGCCTGCAGTTCTTTAGATGTTGTTGTGGGGTCTTTTGTGACCTCTTGGATGAGTCGTCGCTGTGCTCTTGGAGTAATTTTGGTCGGCCGGCCACTCCTGGGAAGGTTCACCACTGTTCCATGTTTTCGCCATTTGTGGATAATGGCTCTCACTGTGGTTCGCTGGAGTCCCAAAGCTTTATAAATGGCTTTATAACCTTTTCCAGACTGATAGATCTCAATTACTTTCTTTCTCATTTGTTCCTGAATTTCTTTGTATCTCAACATGATGTGTAGCTTTTGAGGATCTTTTGGTCTACTTCACTTTGTCAGGCAGGTCCTATTTAAGTGATTTCTTGATTGCGAACAGGTGTGGCAGTAATCAGGCCTGGGTGTGGCTAGAGAAACTAAACTCAGGTGGGATAAACCACAGTTATGTTTTAACAGGGGTGGGGGGCAAACACTTTTTCACACAGGGCCATGTGGGTTTGGATTCTGTTTTCCCTTCATAAAAACTGCATTTAAAAACCTTCATTTAAATGAAAACCTTCATTTAAAAACTGCATGTTGTGTTTACTTGTGTTATCTTTGATTAATATAAAAATTTGTTTGATGATCTGAAACATTAAAGTGTGACAAGCATACAAAAAAATAAAAAATCAGGAAGGGGGCCAACACTTTTTCACACCACTGTATCCAAGTTTCATTTGAGTAGTATTGTCCCTTGAGAAGATATACTAAAATTGTTGCTGAAATGTGAGGGGTGTACTCACTTTTGTGAGATACTGTATATCCTCCAAGGACAGCTGAGACACACTTATGGTAAACGCCAGTAAACTGTCTCTAGATAAGCTTAAATAAATGCAAGATAACATCAGACCTCTTCCTCCAAATCAGCTTCACATCTTTTGTGACTATATGAGCATTGTGGACTCTGCTCTGAGTTTCCACCTGTAAAAAGCACCACCTCAGAGATAAACTGTCCTGAGCAACAGCCACGAAGTCTCGATACAACACCAATAAAACACAAACCCAATAAATATTTAGAATCAGAGCTCTTTCTCACATGTAATGTAACTTTATGACCCAACCAATGTCATATCTGCTGTTTTACATCAACACAGCTTCTTACGGTGTTTTGGAAAGTCCCGCAGCTGGATATTTAACCACACATTGCGTCTCTGAGCCCATCCACCCGGAGCTTCCACTTCATAGAGACGCTCTCTTTCTTCTTTGTGGATCTCGAGATACTTTTTGCAAACTGTAAACAATTATTTCAACAAGTTGTGTAAGCTTTGGGTGTCAGGTTTCTATTACATAAATAATCACAGATAAGAGCCAATGTAACCACTCTTATCAGTTCAATGTTGAGTGATTTGTCTATTCTGCACGCACACAGAACAATCATTTAGGAGATTTACTTGCATATTTAAATGCAGTTGTCAAAATTTGCAGATATTGTAGCCTATGATATCTGGTGCTCAGATTTCAAACCAGTTCCTCAGTACATCGGCCCAAAACAAAATGGCCCACCCCCTTGTTTTTATGATAATCTAAAGCCAAAGGACTACCCTTTGGTTTGACTGACCTCTAGTATTCATCCATGAGAAACACTACTACCATTTAAAAGTTTGGGGTCAGTAGGATTTTTTTTAAAGAAATTAATGCAAGGATGCACTTCATTGATCAAAAGTGACATTAAAGACATCTATAATGTTACAATAGATTTCTATTTCAAATAAATACTGTTCTTTTGAAATTTCTATTCATCAAAGCATCCTGAAAAATGTATCACGCTTTCCACAAAATTTTTAGAAGCACTGATAAACACTGATCATTTTTTTTTGAGAACTAAATCAGCATATTAATGATTTCTGAAGGATCATGTGACACTGGAGACTGAGTAATGGCTGTTTAAAATTTAGCTTTGCCATCACAGGAATAAATTACTTTTTAAAATATATTACAATAGAAAACAGTTATTTTGAATTGTAATAATACATTACAATATTAATGTTTTTACTGTATTTTTGATTAAATAAATGAAGCTTTAGTGAGTATAAGAGACTTCTTTCAAAAATCTTACCAACCAACTTTTGAACAGTAGTGCAAGTTACAAAGTTGAGCACTTTATATTTTTATCCTTTACATGTAAATAATTCAGCTAGAAAAACAATAAAAGTGAAAGGTTATTGAAAAATGATCAAACACGATCAATAAATAATCAATCAATCATAAAAACAATTATTTTATTGTTTTAATATGATTATGCTATGCTTAACCCAAAAGCTTTGGATGTTAGTGTATACATACCTCCATACATGCCAGGTGACATGGGAAAGCTAATTCCCAGAATCGCCTCAGAGGGTTGAGAGGAGCAGAAATCCTCCAGCATCTGTAAAGCGAGCCCAGTCCTTCTCCAGCGAGAGCGAACAAACACTGTGTCCAGCACAGGGAGCTGATAACTCTGGCCAGTACAGCTGTCACACAGGCTGCCTATAAAAAAAACACACACAAAAAAATGACATTTTATATACTAGTAAACAAACCACCCACCACAAATCTCTAAGCATGCTAGAACTAAGAAAAAATACCCTTTTTTTTGATGGTGTAAAACCCTACTGCTTCTCCATTTTGCCAGAGAATTTTGCCATGTTCCCACAAGGAATAGGCCGCAAAATATAGGTCTTCTTCGAGAGACCTTTCCAGAATTCCAAATATAACTTGACTGAGCAGGAAGAGCACAACTCTCTCCATCACTGATTCCACCTGGAATGACAAGAACCATCAGAGGCTTCATGGAAATGCTGACAATGTTAAGAATATGACATTTACGGGCAAAGCATTTTGTTTGCAAGGTTAATTGTTACTCACTAACAAAAGTCCACATCTTGATTTGTTCGATGTCTTCAAAACATCACCAACAGGCCACCATTTGCCTAGCAAGTACAGCGCAACCACTAAAAGAGTAGGCTATATATTATCCAAAATGAAACAGAATGACAGAAAACAGGTAGTGAAATTAAAAACGCAGCATGCGCAAGACCTTTGGTTTCATCCTCAGGTGTGTGGAGAGCAAGAATGAAATGTGATAAATCACCATCTCTCAGAAACGCAAGTCGACCAATGTTCTCACAAGTTACTTCCACCTGTTATCACAAATATCACACTTTGAGGAACTGAAATGAGGAATTTAATCATGTCTGTCTCAAATTAGTAAGCTGCCTACCCACACAGCATTTTTTGTCTTCATAGATGCTGGTTAGGCAGGCAACTAATTTTTGAGACAATATAACTAAATTCACTATTGAATGCAAATGTATATGTTCTGACTTTCTCTCCATGTGGAAGGGTGATAGGGACAGCACCATCTGACTTGACACTGGACAGGTATTCGTCATATCCTGTGCTCAACTCGCCATAATGCAGCACAGGTAGATCCACTGGATAGGGTTTCACTTGAAAGAAGACATTTGATATGTTTACCCAGTTTATAACATGGACCTTTAATTTCAATATGACATTATGGCACACTTTTCAGCAATGATAAATTACTTAATTAGTAGCACTTTATTGATTGTGGCAGAACTGCGCTTATGTGACTGTTGACAGTCTGACTGACTGGCGAGCATAGCGCGAGAGCATATTTGCATGCAAAACAAACCTATAAAAATCTTTTTAAAATAATCAGTTTTTGGAATGCTCACATAATCAATGTTGGGAATGCTCTTAAGGAGTCTGTCCTTACCTTTTAAACTACTCTCCAGTTTAGACTTGGATTCCATTTTGAGTTGTTCGACCTTTGAATGTTTCTCAACAAACGTGCGCCATCTAGTGACTGTAAAGTATGAAGAAGAGAAATTAATTCATAAATATTTTAACAGTCCGGGGGTCTTCAGGTCTTCGTGTACAGTCTACATAGACTGAGCAGACACCCACTATTACATAATGTATAAAATTCAGTGCTGCAGTTTAGTCTGGCATATATGCAACTTGATATAGTGTCATATTAATGTATCATCATCATCAGGATTTATTTCGGTCCTCATACACATTTTTTTATATAATAAATATAGATAATTATACACATTAACCCAAGTTGAAGGCTGAAGCCTTAGCTTATTATATCTACCTTTCTTCATTATAATTCTAATAAGTGTCACCTTCAATACTTGGTTTAATCTATACAAAAAAATACAAAAAACAACATTCCCAAACAACATTTCACAAACATTTCACAACTACATTAATATAATTGTTTCAAGTATTACATTTACAAATAATTTGTACAGAAGTAAACTATGCATTCTTATTTCCTTGTCATGGTATTAAGTTTATAGTGGCATTACACTGGCATTTTTTGCATGTAGCTTACATTGCAAAACCGTTACACAGTCAGACTCATACAGAGTCATGTTAGTCAAAACTGTATTCATTGTATATTACAGTAAATATATTAAAATATTTTTTAATTAATCTTTAAAAGGTCTCCCCTGGGATGGTTATTAATAATAACAACTAGGCCCTTTCTCTGTCACCTCTGTCTCTCTGCAAGTAAATGAGACATTTAAAGTTAAAAACAAACCACATTCAGTAGGTAACAATGCCAGCCAAGACCATTTCCAAACAGTGACTGTCCAGTATTTACACTGTCCACAAGATGGCAACAACATCATACAAATGTGAGACACATGGGGGGGGGGACCCAAAAAAATGTAAGGCTTTTTTGAACAAACATGTTTTGAGGCACATTCTTTTCCTGCAAAAACATGTTTAACAACAAATAGGACAAAAATAACAAAAGTGTAAGTCTGAGAGCAAAAATTTGCAAAATAATTAAATTCATGGTCATTCTCCTGTAGCATTAATTTGATTGTTTTTACAT
Organism: Schizothorax lantsangensis; assembly: GCA_027422415.1. Lineage (NCBI taxonomy): Eukaryota > Metazoa > Chordata > Actinopteri > Cypriniformes > Cyprinidae > Schizothorax > Schizothorax lantsangensis. The sequence continues at coordinate 12,470,451 of CM049846.1, read as the reverse complement.
ACGTTCTTCAAAATTGTACCAAAAATGTTAATACAAGGTTTATAATCTTATAATATAACCTTTCTTGTTCTACAACGGCCAGAAATCACAATAAAACAGTACCAGACAAAACTGGATGACCATATTATCAACAGATATGACACTATATATCATCTATACATTTTTTCATTCTAGATATTTGATGAGAGCCTTAAGGTTTCATGTGACACAAATGCACTATTCTTTGCATCTAGTTCCTTTCTGACCTTGATTTACTATATACTTACAACTGTAGTAATACAGTACACTCTGAATCTCTCCTGCTATGGAAAATGCGTTCTGCATCCGTTTTATTCCCATCTCCCTTCATCTCAATTACCCATAAACCACCAACTTCCCACTGAGAAATTGCAGACATTTCTGAAATTCCTTTCACTAGGAAAGGCTAGCTTGGATTGTTAAATATGCTTTTGTAAAGCTGCGAGTTTATCCTCAAAAGGGATTGACTGTCACTCGGCTGTTGAACCGCTGAGGATATTTGGCATCAAAGCAAATATTGCATTAAAGGGATAGTTCACCCAAAAATAACTCACCCTCAAGTAGTTCCAAACCTGTATGAATGTCTTTGTTCTGCCGAACACAAAGGAAGATATTTTGAAGAAAGTTTGTAACCAGGCTGTTTTGGGGCACCATTGACTTCCATAGTAGGAAAAAAAATACTATGGAAGTCAATGGTGCCCCAGAACTGCTCTGTTTCCAACATTCTTCAGAATATCTTCCTTTGTGTTCAGCAGAACAAAGACATTCATACAGGTTTGGAATTACTTGAGGATGAGTAAATGATGACAGAATTTTCATTTTTGGGTGAACTTTAAAGTAAATTGGCCAAAAGACTTTAAATGCAAAACACCTATGTGGTTTCTGTTTAAGATGTAAAACAGGATCTAGCTTTGCATATCAGTGAGTTTCATACTTGTTTTCCTTCCTTGCTTTGTCATCAGCCTGTTTGTGTAACCCATGCAGGATTCCTTAGGTGTCTTCAATCCGTGTCACATGACCAGACTTTACAAGAGGATTATGACATTGGCCTTGGCTATACCGAACCCTGGCCTAATTTGTAACCCATGAATTTGACACTGAAAAAAATAATGTAATTCTCACTCATCTAGACTAAACTATCATGTATGGTCAACTAATGTCCACTCAAAATGTCTTGATGTTTTTGTACCATAAGCTTTGCATTTATAAAATAATAAAGTAAAAAATGCTGTTAAAATCTTTATAAATGTAAATAAATAAATAAATAAATATCCATACATTAGGTTTAGGGGGTTGTAATTAAATTAATTAATTTTAATTACATTTTATTTAATTTATTTATAACTTTGTGTATGTAAAACACATGTACTCCAAGCAATTAAACTATAATGTAACAGAAACAGTTGCTTTTAAAGAAAATATTTAACGAATAAAACTCAGTCACTAGACGATGGTGGATATGTACTATAGTAAATACATGGTTGGTAATCTGAAGCTCAGGAGGAACTGCTAATAGATAATTCCAGCTAAGCTTTTTAGTGGCAACACAACAATCCAATTGATGAATCAAAGTTCATGCCATCCAAAAGAAGAGCTGAACTGCATGTTGCCTGACTGCTGCACTTAAAATGAACTCTTACCAAATGACTCAGCTTTATCTTTTTCTTGCAGAAATACTGTTTATAGGGTCAAAATGATGTTTTGTACAAAAAAGAGAGAGAGATTTGTTTTCCATTTTCTGGGAGTATTGCAGCAAACACATTCTCTGGGATGTTTTCCCCCCTTAAAATGTTTACCCAAACAGCCCAGACATTCCTTATGTCTATTATTTAAACTATTATTTACAAAAGAAGAGGAAGTGAATATTTGATGGTCAGTGCTCATCTGCAATACATTTTTTGGCTCCTGGTTTTGGGGGTGATAACAATAATAATTGTGATCAAACCAAGCTGCTCTGCGAGAAAAACAAATTTGCTGCATGTTATTTTCAGCTTGTTTTTCAGGAATCTATAGCTGTTCAACCGAACATAATTGTCGTTCTCTCCTCCAAATTCCTTTTCCTGTCTGGGCTTAGATAAAATGAGAAACAAACAGTGTGTCATCACTATTGTCAGTGGTAAACATGCTTATTTCCACTTGACTGCCAGGCTGAAATGAAACTAAAGGAAAGGTAGTCTGGGTGGAACTGCATGAGGACAAACTCATATAGACAGAAACACAGTATCAAGGGAGTTTTGCTTTTGGTGACTGCTCTGCTTTTTCTTTTTCTGACTGTAGCTTTGCAGGGGCTTAACTTTTTTTTGTTTTGCCAGGACAGAGGTAATCTGGGGCACTATCCTTGTGTTTAAGCTGTTTTTTGATTTATGATTATAAGAGACAGGAATGTGGGAAAGATCTTATTCCTCTGTTATCAAAATTAGCAATTTAACATGTTTAACAAGTCTATTTCCACAATGTATGCTCTTTAATTAGTGGATCTTTCAACAATATGTAAATTCAAAGTTAGTGTCAAATATCTTAACATTGAATTTGCAGTGAGAACAGATCCTTTTCTCTATAGTGCTGAAGATTTGTTGTACAAATGATCTGGAATTGAAACCATCTGTGAATATACTAAGGATCTGTTCATTGCCCAATGAGACGTGAGACATGATAAATGCTGCATTTTGACATATGGAGGCGCCAAACACAAAGTTTCAGATTAGAAGATACAAAGTCAAGGCGATTTCCAAGGCAAGAAAGAACTGAGTTGCAGTTTAGAAAACTCTGAATGCTGTTTGAGTAAGAAACTATATTTTTGGATCCACATTTCATATAATATAAAATAAAATAGTGATGCAATTTGATGCAAACAATCAAATTCCACTCAAAAATAGATTTAAATGAATATAGGCCTATATTACGTTGTAGACATTCAATTTAATTAGGCTAATTTTAATTTATAGTGTACTGAATTCACAATTTGCAGGCCATTTTAAGTTTACTCAGCTGAATGGAAATTTGCCGAACAATTTAAATGCGTAAATCTAAAACAGACTGAAATATGTTTAAGTGTGTTTAGACACCTGTATATTTTACAATATACACTATATTGCCAAAAGTATTGGGTCGCCCCCTTCTAATGAACAGGTTTGACTACTTTAGTAATTTCTATGAGTACAAATCTTAATGTTAAAGCATATAACGATATTCTAGGAATTGTGTGCTTCTAAAATTATAGCAACAGTTTGGACAGGACCCTTTTCTATTCTAACATGACAATGCCTCTGTGTATAAGACAAGGTTCAAAAAGAGAATTATTGATTCAGTCAGTGTGGAAGAACTTGACTGGTCTGCATAAAACCAAGTCCTAATCCCAGTTTAACACCTCTGGTGTGACTGTAAATGAAGACCTTGAGCCAAAAACTCATCACCAAACTCCAATGACTTGTACATACACTATATAGACAAAAGTATTGGGACACCCCCTTCTTTAGAACAGAAAAATGCACTTCCAAATCTGTGGCAACAACGATGGGAACATAATTAATGTATTTAAAAATTGTATTTCCATCATTTGGTGATGAGTTTTTGGCTCAAGGTCTGCATTTACAGTCACACCAGAGGTGTTAAACTGGGATTAGGACTTGGTTTTATGCAGACCAGTCAAGTTCTTCCACACTGACTGAATCAATCATTTTCTTTTTGAACCTTGCCTTATACACAGAGGCATTGTCATGTTAGAATAGAAAAGGGTCCTGTCCAAACTGTTGATATAATATTAGAAGCACACAATTTCCTAGAATATCATTATATGCTTTAACATTAAGATTTGTACTCATAGAAATTACTAAAGTAGTCAAACCTGTTCATTAGAAGGGGGCGACCCAATACTTTTGGCAATATAGTATATTTCAGCATTATAGACTTAGGAGCTGGTCAATTTGAATAAAAAAGTGCTATTCTCGGGCAATAATGTTGAACAGTGATGACTCTTCATCATCACGATCGAATGAATGGATTGTAATTGTAAAGCCGTTCCGTCTCAATGAATGAAATTCTACATCGGGTTTTACTTTTAGCTGACAAGACTGTATGTCATTGGCAAAATATGTGCGCTTCTAAAATGTGGAGCTGGCTAATATTTTGAACATAGAGAATTGATTACAAATCGTTATCGTTGTGGATGAAAATGGGATAAATATGAAGGTTATAAAAAACCATGCATTAGTTTTAATAGCTCCATCAATTAATTCCATTTAACAGCTCCATGTGCCAGAGACGACGTGAATTCCAGTGTTAATTGAATATGAATACGAGTGAGTAGCGTACTAAAAAACCCTATAATTATCTTATCTGAACATACAAATTAAATTCACTTTACTCACACTGTGTTCAATCTGGTGTTTATGAAACTCGGATTGCATCTTAAAGGGCCAGTGCACTTGGATTTGAAAAATATTCAATCCGTTTTCTAGGAAATTATTAACATGGTAAACATGTTCTGAGTAGCTAACCCAGCCAATATAGCCTACTCTTTTCTTATTTCATGTTTAGCTTCTTTTTGTGGTGTCTCTTAATTATTTTAGTTTCCCAAATAAAGGTTAGGCCTGTATACTTCCTTGCATGTATTTTAATTTCACAATAGCCTACATAATACATTTAATTTAATTTAATTAGCCTGATAAAATGAAATAATTTTAAATGTATAAGAAATGCATATAAACTCCTTGATGTAGGCTACAATGCTGTGATTGATAGGATGCTGTAATAGGCTACATGTAGATGGTGAACACATTTATAGATTAAGACACATAATAACAGATCTATCTATCCATCCATCCATCCATCCATCTATCTATCTAACATCTCAAACTTTCTTTAGTTAGTTTTTGCAAGACAGGAGATTGATTGTTAAGAAATCTTCTAAATTCAAATGATGATGATTCCACTAGATAAGCCTATTTCATGAACTTTCATGTCATTTTTCAGAACTCTAGACACAAAACTCAAAACAGTCATTATTTGTAACACAGGCTGTCCACTGGTCAAAACTCTGCATATTGCGTTCATATCTTTGAAGAAACCTTGCATTTGCAGAAGCATTGGTTCAAAATACTAATTTATTATGAAATATCATAGGAACATTACTTTAGATCACCCACACACAAGATTCCCATAGTTTCACTGTTTAGTTGTTAGTACAGTCATTAAATATAGTTGTTCAAACACATGATGCAGCTTTCATTATGGTTTTACACATTCATTGTAATAGACTAGAGAGAAAAGTACAGACACTGGAATCATTAAACAGAATTTGAAAATTATTGATGAAATAATCAATTCACAACTGTTTTTTTTTTAACTTTAAGAAAAAAATAGATTAGAAAAAAAAGATAAGAAAAAAACTACAGTAGGCCTACAGTAAAATGTTACCTGGAGTTTGTGTGGGGGGGGGGGGGGGGCGTGGTCACTTTCATAATCTAAACATTTAATATTGTTCATCACTTTCCATAAAAAAAAAAACTATGCTTCAACAATGCAACAGTTACGTAGCATTTTGAGCTGTTGTATCAATTGATAGTTAGATTATGGTAATGAAATTAATAAACACTCAGTTCAGATGTAATGTGGGAGTTGCATTTTGAAATAGTAATACATTGATGTTAAGTTATTTTGAACCTGTGATTTTAGTTCAATGAACAAAAGATCTTTGGCTCATGTGTATTGTATCCAAGCATTTGGAAAAAGTGTTAAGTGTTTTGAAAAATGTGCATTTTGATCATCGGTTGTGAATTATGTGTCTAGAGTTTTGAAAAATGACATGAAGGTTCTGTTATTAGTGCAAAAATTATTGTGAAAAAAACCTGTAAAACAACAACAAAACAAATTCCAGTCACCTTGACGCTTGAGATCAAATGGTGTGCTGGCGCCAACACGGTTGGTCCAGTGGTCCAGTGCTCCAGTCCATGTTTTGGCATTCTCTCACGCCTGGCGTGTTTCTCTGTGAGAGAAGCCGAGTCTTGTTTACAGCGGTGATTCTACAGAGCAGAGACCGTCAGAAGAGTCCGAGCGCCGCCGTGGACACTTGAGAATCAAACACTAGGCTCACAAGCTATTTATATCAAACAGGTCGTGATTTTTTACGGTGCGGAAAACCAAAAACCCACGCTCGGGAGCTACTCACTCTTGCACCTCGGCAAAAAAATAAATAAACAGACCGACCGTGAGAGCGCGTGAAGACGGGAGGGTGAGCAGTTGCTGAAACCATTTTTGTCCTGGCGGATATTTTGGATCGAGCCCTGTCGGGAGGCTTTCATTCATACATAAATACGCTATCCGAGTCGTCAAGCTCTTTGAACGTGACCTCAAAATCCCTCCGTACATCATCAGTAGGCTAAAGCGTAGTTCATCACATTCGCAGAAGGTGTTTTTGTTGGAGGAGAAAGCGCTCGTTTCGCTGGCCGTACTGCGCGTCCCTCTCGGGGTTTCAAGAAATGGAGGCTGAAGATGCAGATTATCGGTCGAGTGAAATTCGTGGCTCTGACACGATTGCATCATTTAATTGCTGGCAAGAATAACACAGTGTTTTAATTGATATTAATGTTTCCATTCAAGGAAAATTATACAATTATTACCAGTTATCTTTTATCTACTCCCTCCTCGCCTCCCGTTATCTTTACGGGTAAAGGAACTATCTGCTCATCCAAAGCGGATTCTTCTGGACTTTTTGCTTGCTTACAAGAAGAAGCGTCGCGTTTTGCTGCGGTTTCAGCTTTTTATTTTTTGGAAAACTGATTTTTAGGAATGAGATCTGGAACAGCGAGGGATGTTTGGACCTTATTTTGGGGTTCTGTGCTGTTTCTCTCCACCATCTGCCTGTGGTCTGCGCATGGAGAAGGTAAATCAGGATTGTGTTTTATTTTTCTTATGAGAAAATTACTCCATATATCGGTGCAGTCTTGTTTTATTGAAACCTTGATTCAATCGTTTCAGTCTCCTCGCGGTGTTGATGGACTCATGTCACGCATGATTTTACCTGCATGCGCTGCTTTAGATGTTCAGGTATAGATATTCAAAAGGGCCTAGTAACACACGACCCAGTTTATTAGAGAATTATGACCTCCTACTACTATTACATTTTAAAATTTCCCTCAGACTAACAATAAACTTGAGTTGTTTTTCGTTCTGATGTCTCTAGGCCCATCAGTTAATTGTCGTGACATCGGATGTGTTGTGAGTCTAGTGTGCTTTATGAATTATTCATAAGATGGATCACGTTGGTATTTAGAAGCTACGTGAGAATTGCCTTATATAAAGCATTTGCCTGTATAATATGTATATTTTAGGTCATATTCAGTCCACACAGGCAGTAAGGTTAAACGTTACTCGGTCGTATTAAGATTTGCTGAAGTCAGTGAGTTGAGTCGAGCATCACGCAGTGACTGTACATTGACCATGTGCTTGTCCTCAGGAGGGTCATAAAGGCGAGTTTTGTAGCACATTTTGCTTTATTGTCTGTAATTCGATGTTTGTGTATGAAGTTTGATGTATTCATATTTGTTTGTTATAAAATAGTTATAGTAAACCAAGTAGTTATAATCTGAACTGTGTAAATGAATGTTAAGTTTCAAGAGACCTGCTTATTGAAATCGTGAAAATTTTTATTTTCCTGCATGGATTTGTTTGAAAATAAAATGTATTTGTTCAAAAATAATTAATTTGCCATCCCCCAGAACTTTGTCAGTTTCAAATTGTACATGGAAGACAGATAAGAAATATTTTAAATGGATAAAAATGTAATTGAAAAAAAACAAATCAAATTAAATTGGAAGAAATACATAAACTTAGTCTAACATTTGTTAAAACATAATAGAGACACACAGTGGTAAATATATCTTATATTCTGTGCTATTTCTTATGACAAGTGGAAGTACATTGGAACCATCTGGTCAGACTTGATGTTTTTTTAGCTTTTTTTTAAACATGTAGATGTGAATATTTTATATCAAATTAAACGAGAGAACCTGCTGATTCAGATGATACCAGATTTGTAATTAAGTTTCCATTAACTTGTTAAATTCTAAACCAGAAATTTTTACTTTCTTACCTCAAAGTAGATTTTGTCTTTGGGATTATGCTAGAGAATCAATAAGGCTTAAAGGGACAGTTTACCCAAAAATGGTCTTTCTGTCATCATTAACTGACCCTCTATGGCTTTTTGTTTTCAGTGGATCACAAAAAAGTTAGATGTAAAGCAGAATTACAGTCCCAGTACCTGTTTACTTTAACTGCATGAAAAAGATGCACTGAAAGTGAATGGTGACTGAGGCTGTCAGCCACTAACATCTCCTTTTGTGTTCACAGAATAGCACTACTTAAATGTTATAAACATTAGAGAATGGGATAAAAAGTAGGTACATTTCCTACTTCACGGTCGATCTGTCTTTTTCAAAATGAGCGAATGTTTCGTTGGCTGAGAGACTGCAGTGTTAGAGCATTCTGTAACTGAATTGAGCCTCTGTCACGGTCGCAGCACACGGTAGATGATCCGATACAAAAACCTTACAGTCAAGACAGCAAACCTGAAAACGAAATAAATCCCCATCGTTTGCCTTATCAGCTCAATTTGGACTAAAATATTTATGCGGAAATGAAATACCCAGCCCGCAGGGTTTGGTTTGGCAAGGTTGTTTGATTACCTGATATCTGTATTTTTGAACTACAAACAAAATTGTAGTTATTGTTTGTAACTGTGGATATCACAAATATTTATTGGATTACAATTGGATTTAGACTTAGTGAGTTTTTTTCTTTTTGGGGAAGGAATGTTGCCTGAATAAGCTTAAGGGAGACTCCAAAAATGAATTGTGTGTTGTGTGGCTTTTGCATGAGCATATTTGTGTATTGTTTTGTAATTCTTTGTTTCAGTCTCTTTTAGCAATTAATGTGATAGTGATATGTTCAATAGTTTCAAGAAAGGAGTCTGATGTTATTCTTGCTGTCAATTTTCATGCCTTCCATGGTTTTAAAACATCCTGTGGTTGTAGGTGGATGTATTTGTAATGTTTTTGCAGCTTTAGTGTCATCAAATGCCTAATTGTGGTTGTGTGTGGGGGCTGCATTGTGGCATAATGAAGGTGGGCCATTCTTTGGTTTAAACTCACATTTACATTCAAAAGGAGTTAGGATGCAATTCAAGGCCATTGACCGGAGTGGCCAGTCCCACATCCAGGCCACTGTGAATGTCAGGGGGGTCTGTTTCTCAGCACCCTGCAGAGACCAGCAGCACTGGCCCTATAGAGAGAGGGTTGTGTGAGGGGTAAGCTCTCACTCTTGGACTCCATCATTGCATTGTCCTGTGTGTCTCTGTCTCATAAAGTGTTGCAAAGACACTCCACTGACACACTGACCACAATCAGCGCAAAACCAGTTTCATATCTCTCTACTCTTGGGTTTGGGTCCATTTGTCCAGTTTGATTTCACTGATGTGGTACTTTCTGACTTTAAAGGGTTGATAAGAAATTAACAGTTTTGTTTAGGCTGGGTATGATTTGATTAAATAAGAATAGAAACAAATTGTAGGATGTTGGTTGACACCAGCTAAATAATTAAGGGCTATGAAGAAGATGGCAATTGGATGTTTTCAGTAGGGATGCACTGATATTAAAATTTTGTCCAATACCAGTGTATATATATATATATATATATATATATATATATATATTATTATTATTTTTTTTTTAACCAATAATATGTATTATTTATAATAATTATTTATTTGTTTTGTATTATACATGTCTGAAATAAATATTCTAAAATATTTTACTTCATTTAAAAATAAAGTTCCAAAAACTAAAATCAATCATTTAAAATAGTTTAAAAGTGAATTTAGGTGAAACGTTATAATTTACAGTATGAAAAATATAGATTTAAATTTGCTAAAGAGCACAGTTAAGTGTTATTAAATTACTAGTAGAGCTGCACGATTAATCGTTAAAAGATCGCGATCTCGATTCAAATACCCACACAATCTAATTTCTGAATGACAACGATTCGCCCGTGTCTATTAAAACTTTGAAAAAATCATACCGGAACATTCAAATCTGCATTCGCGCTGCTGCTGATCCAGAGAGCAGACAGTTAACATGTTTAGGTAAGAAAAAGCTTCACAAACAGTCTTTTCAACTACACAGTATTATTTCTGTCTTACAGTCATTCATAGAAATACTGGGATAAAAGTTTATAGTTCGGCTACAAACATTGATGTCTATGGTAGCGATCAAAATAGAGCCACTCATCTTTTGAAAGCAACTGGCGCTTCAAATAACGTTTGTGTCGATTGCATCATTTCGCCACTAGGTGGCGACAAGTGACGGTTAAAAAATGTATTTGTTATTGAATCATTCATTCGAGATTCGTTCAAAAACACTGATTCATCCATTAATGAAACAAGTGAGGTATGAGTGAGTCATTGAATCATTAATACAAACCAATTTTTCATCATTTTAATTCTAAAAGTTGGTGTATTAAATACACTATATTTGAAATACATATACCCCGGGTTTCACAGACAAGGCTTAAGCCTAGTCCTAGACAAAAATGTAAATCTGAGCTGTTTCAACTGAAAGAAACTCGCATTGACTGATCTTAAAATATATCAGTGCCTTTGTTTTGTCTCAAGATGGACACCAGTAATGTTTTTTTTCTAAGCATGTTTATAAAAATTGCTTAAATGTCTTAATTGAACTATGATCTAATCCTGGCTTAGTCTAAGCCCAGTCTGTGAAACCTGGCCATACTGTATTATATATTAAAATGTTTAATAATTAATTTAAATTAAACACTTTTAAATAGACTGCAGCAATTAATATTTTGTCACACATTATTTTGTTTAGTTCAGAATCGTGGGAGAATCGTGATCTCTATTTGAGAAAAAAAAACGTGATTCTCAATTTATCCAGAATCGTGCAGCTCTAATTACTAGTATTTTTAAAGTTCCCTATTATGCGCATTTACAGGTTTATAATTTTGTTCAGGTCTATAGGTTTACATCATTTAGTGTAGAATCTATCTATCTATCTGTCTGTCTGTCTGTCTGTCTGTCTCTGTCTATCTGTCTAATTTCACTTCAGGCTTATTGCAGACTTATTCCTATACGGAGTAAAAAGGTTATAAAATATTCCATCCTAAATTAATGGCCATGCTCCATTGGGAAGTCCTCTTTGGACTTTTTTCATCCTGTTCAGTTTAAAAATCTGGTAAGGCTAATAAAATGTAATTTAGCCTCCTTTCAAGTTTTACCACAGTAAACTTTCCATGCCACTTCTTCCAAGTATACGGCAAACAAGCCTCCATGGTTCATTGAGAAAGAGAGGGCGAGCGAGAGGAGAAACATGAGGTTTGAAAATAGAACATGTAAAAATACACGGTGAGGGAAACAGACTTGGTTTTGTTGATTTGAAGTGTAGCGAGTTTGTGAACTGTTTTATTGGGCTTTAGCCGTTCACACGGACAGCCTCCGGACAGCCTGGCGGCGGAGCACGAGTCACAGCGTTTGCTGCTGTCAGACGCTGACACACACTCAGACTTTAAAAAACTCAGACTTTAAAAGTCCCAGCGAGAGCCAGCGTTTCTGAAAACTGCACCTCGTACTCCCGAGATGTGGCTGAAAGTCGAGATTAAAAATACATTATTCTGGAACACCCACTCCCACATTCAGCCTCGTATCTTCACAGGCCTCCACGTGTTGTTAAATGCAGGGGTTGATCTGCAGTTATGACTGTATCCATTGCCTATGAAAAGCAGGAGAGAAATGGCTGTCACCGAGGTGAAACATTCTGAAAGGAGCAAATAGTGGGTGAACTTTAAGTCTATCGCTGTTTATTTGATAGCCCACCTTTGCCTACTTCAGTCTGTGGTATTCGGTATTCTGGTGTTGCTCACTCTTAGTGACTAAGGGCGCCTACATGCTAGAGTTTTCGCTGCGTCAGATGCTCCGAATCTGTTGAATTCAACAGGGATGGTTTGCGTAAGTTTCAGAAATGAACTTCAAACTTATTCGCCTTTTTCCACAGAGCATCCTACTCATCAAATGCTTTCTCTAGTGTGTTAGCACCCCTCAGGCTAACAGAGTCTCTTCCTATGACTCAGACATGCACTGTAGTGACCAACGCTTCTCTTGCTCTCTTCATATTTCTTTATGTCTCCCCATCCCATGTTCTGGCTCTGCTGAGTTGTGCTTCATCCTCAGTGTGGGAGCGTTCGTGCCTGTTCATCTGGTGCCGCACAGAGCTCTGAGTCATTCCCGCTGCCCCGAATCTGTGTCACTGTGCTAGTTCGTGCCTGCATGTTCACTGCTGGAGTCGAACGATCTTAAAGGTTCAGTGAGCTGCCAGATGAGGTATATGCTTAATTAAATGTTAATTTAAAATAGACTTGAGTGCCGTGACCACCCGTAGACCATCGAACACAGGGAGTGCTTACACTCTTACACTGACAGCTTCCCACAGTGTAAATGTTTTGTTATTTAAAGGGATAGTTTCCATAAAAATGAAAAATCTGTCATTGTTAAAGTTGTTCCAAACCTGTATGAATTTTATCAGCTGTTGAACACAAAAGAAGATATTTTGAAGAATGTTGGTAACCAAACAGTTGTCTGTAGCCATTGACTTCCATAGTATTTTTCCATACTATGGAAGTCAGTTGCTACCATCAACTGTCTGGTCAATATTCTTCAAAATATTTTCTCTTGTATTCAGCACAAAAGTGTTCATCCACTTTAAAGCGATAATTCCTCTAAAAAATGACTTTCCCTCATGTCGTTTCAAAATTGTATGACTTTCTTTCTTCTGTGAAACACAAACGAAGATATTTAGAAAAAATGTATGTTTGTATTTTTGTCCCTACAATGAAAATCAATGTGTTCCGGTGAAGTTTTGGACACAACTTAATTTCATTGTATGAGTAAAAACCGTTGAAACTTTCATTAAATGATCTTCATTGCTGTCCTGATTCACACGTTCAGACTCCAACCAGATTTGGAAATAAATCACAAATCACTTTTACTAGGAATTTAAAAGGGAAATTAAAAAGTAATAGTAAAATAAAAGTATTATTTCTTATTTTTATCAATGTTAAAAGCAGTTGTGCTGCTTACTGTTTTGTGGTAACCACTAAATACTCTTTGAACCTAAAGTCCAAAAGAAAAGCATTTATCTGAAATGGAAATCTTTTGTAACACTGTAAATGTGTTTGTCAAGTAAATGTCAATTAAATGTATCTTTGCTGATTAAAAGTACTATTTATTTAACTTTTGAATGATATAGGCATTTTCAGTTGGAATAGTACCTTGATAACTTAGATGTTCAAAATTCATGTTTAATCAAATTTACGCTCTTTTGATCTTTAAAATTTATTTCAGCCAATCTATTGTTGGATTTGCATCCCTGGTAATTAACTTAAATTTAAGGATTCATTAACTAACTTAAAGGATTCATGAGGACATGCCACCTATAGGATCAAATGATCATATAAGACAAAATTACTTTCTGGAAGAGACCATAGCATGCATTCAATAACTAACTTTCGTTTAGAAGCCCCTTCGAGTAGCGTCACCTTCCCATAGTGCCCTTCAAGGCTGAAAAAAGGCTGTTTGGAATTCGTCCAAGGTTTAAACGCCACCAGCCAGACGTCTTTCAACATGCACTTATAGGCTGTGCATTTCCTGCACCTTCTTTCAGAAAACAACAAAATGCTGACATTGAGTTAATTCCTCTTTTTTGGCCCGATTTCAAAGAGTGCTTTGCATTAGACCTCTGCGATGGGGGTATTGAGTCATCCCCGCAGTAAGGGGGCACAGGGGAGCATGACCAAGATCCTGGTTTGTGCTCCGCAGCGCTCACACCTGCCACCTCAACTGCTGTTTAATCCCCCACATACTGGAAGTCATCTGACCACTGGTCTGGTGCTACACTTCCCTTCCATGGCCCTCACTTCAAAAGCACAAGCTCATATGTCAGAGCCCAACTAGTAATACAACACCTCTGGCCCCCCTTCGCATGCTCAGCTAGCAAAACTCGGCCTGAAAGATGGAACAACATGGTATGTTGCTGAGGCAAAAGTTTACGAAAGATAGGGGTCAAGTAATAGTGCAGAAGTACACCCACACTTGGGTTGTTAGTAGCTTTCAAAAATGCAGAAAACCTAAGCTGTCTTATTCAGAGGTAAAGTGAACTTAAAGGATGCAACAGACACAAATCAGGCTTATATAAGCCTATACTGATAATTATTTTCATGTTATGGTTGATAACTGTTGAATAGCCAAAATTAAAATGGTTTTGTCTGAATAAATTAATATAACTACTAAACTAAAGCCAATTATTTAAAAATGTCCAGTATGGAAAACGGAGACTTGCTAAAGATTACATTTAACAGTGTTATTAAATTATTAGTTTTAATAAAGTTAAAACTTTGAGTTGGCAAAGCATAATTTAAATAAATAATTGAAATGTAAAAATGGTGGGAGTGAGTATCACAATTAAATATCCAATATAAACCAATATGAAAAAAAAATGGGCTCAATACGCTACAGTTCAAATATTTTTAAAGAAATTAATAAAATTAAAGACATTTTATAATTTTTATAAAAAGATTTTGGTATCAAATAAATGCTGTTCTTTTGAACTTTCTATTCATTAATGTATCCTTTGTAAAAATATACCATGGTTTGCACAAAATTATTAAACAGCATTTTCAAAATTGATAATAAAAAATGTTTCTTGAGCACCAAATCAGCATATTAGAAAGATATCTGAAGGATCATGTGACACTGAAGACTGCAGTATTGGCTGATAAAAATTCAGCTTTGGCATCACAGAAATAAACTACATTTTGAAATATATTAAAATAGAAAAGTTATTTTAACCTTTTTACAATGTTACTGTTTTATTATTAAATAAATGCAGCTTTGGTGAGAAGTAGTCTAATTTAAAAAACATTACAATCTTACTGACCCGGAACTTTTTAACAGTGGTGTGCATTTTCATATTTTTGGCATATTCTTCCAATCAGTCACTGCCTTGCATCCTTAAGAGTTCTCACATCAAATGCTCTGCATAGTGATGCTCGCTTTCAAGTGGATTTGGCTTCTTATCTTGTGAGTAACCGAGCATCAAAACCAGGAAGAATTTAATGTCGCCCAACAACGCTCCACCAGATAACAGTTGAAGTGCGGGAAAACTGCTCAAATTGTGTTGTTTTCCGAGAACGATTACTCAGAGTGGTTTCAGTAACCTCTGATAATCTCTTGAAGATATAAATCGGTCCCACAAGGGTCGTCATTTCTTTCGGTCACTTTAACAGCTGCAATTAAGACGTATGTAGTGTGGGGCTTTTGGTTTCAAATAAATAGCTGTGTATTTTTTCATTTGGAAATAAGATCTGAGGAATGGACAAATGTTTGGTGAAGCCAATCAGCTACAGACTGGATCTTAAGAAGGACAGTATGGAAGTCTTGTTTTCCCTCATCTCTCCCAGATGTACAGGGATTCCTGTGGATGGCCAGCAAAAGGTTATCAAATGTAAACAGCAGGAGTTGGATTTCAGGCCAGTCTGTTTGTACCATGGTGTGAAAACCACAGTGAATGAAGGACTCTCCTGGGTTACTGTTTTCTCATGAAAGACAACCATTGTAGGCAGTTTTGTTTCGCAGCTGAATTTTGCATTTTGGTTAGACAACAAGTTCAGGTGACATGAACGAGAGCTGAGCACGTAACTTCTTGGGGCCAGATAATATGGACGGATTCCTGATGATTATAGCTGAATGCAGAGCTGAGCACAATCCTCTTTGGGAAAATGATTTGAGGACCTTAACACTGCTGCTCACTGCTGAGGTGCTTGGGGAAGGATGTGAGAGCTTTCCTTTGTATTATGGTTCTTTCTCTTAAAAAGTGGAATAAGCTTTTGTGACTGTTTCAAACACGCATTTACATAATTCCCAGTGTAGCGCTTCTGAGATTTCATTTCAGATGACTGACACAATATTAGTTTTGGCCAGTGTGATGCAAGTGGGTCATAATGACTGTAATCGTCATTTAATCTGCACCCTAGAGGTTATGATTTGAACAGAACAAGCCACATATGTCCTCACTCATATATCTTGCGGTCAATGAGTGGGGTTCACTTGTGTTTTTGACTACACACATTCTCAACTCAATTTGTTATGGTTTGTTTGAGTGGTAAGGAACAATTTTCTATTAGAGGGTAGAGACTGACTGATACTGTTTCTTCTGACCATTAATAATGCTGAAGTGTGATAACCAATAGACTTATTTGTGCATTGTTTTTTTTAAATAAAAACAATATTTAATAATAATAATGATAATTTTTACTACTACTACTATATTTTGTAACTAATAATAATAATCAGCATTAGCATCAGATTTTATTCTAATGTTTTTAAAAGAAGTCTCTTATGTTCACCAAGGCTGCATTTGATTGATCAAATATACAGTAAAAACTGTAATATTGTGAAATATTTTTATAATTCAGAATAGTTTTTTTTTCTATTTTAAAATGCAATTTATTCCTGTTTAAATATTATTTTTTACAAATTCTAACAATTTAAAATACCTGTTTTCTGTTTTAATATATTTTAAAATATATTTTCCTGTCCTATTCCGGCACATATTTGAAACATAAATCTTTTGTAACCTTTATTAATGTCTTTAAATTGATCAAAAATGTCATTGAAGCATCCTTGCTGAATAAAAGTATTACTTTCTTTCAAAAAATGGAGACGAGTGTCTTAACTATATATTAACCTTAAAATAAGCACTTATAATTAAAATGTTCTTTTTGGCTGTGATTGTGCTGCTTCATGTATTTTACTTAACTATATAAAATATTCAGTATAATACCAAAATTTAGCCTGAATAAACTTGGAAGCTTCATTGCCAAGCAGCAGTCAGCCATTTTCTTCCACTCAGTGTGTGAGTTCCACTTTTAGTGTGTGTTTATACTAGAACTTATTATCTTCCTCTAATAATTTCCTATTATTTTATTTCCTCTGCAAAGCACAAGTACGGACTTTATAAATAAAACCGTAAGCGAGAGATATTCGAGAGTTAATTTTTTCCAAATGTGAGCAAGAAGTCAATATTTCTGCAGGGTAATCTTTGAAAATATGTAGTCCTGCTTTTAGAAGGAAACTGTCCAGCCCGGTTGCACTGGATCATTTAATCTGACCTGCTGAAAGCAGCACCAACCTGACCGGGTGGAGAATGGTTCAGATGCTTCTCTGACTGGCTGTGTTTACGGAAGAGCCAGATCTTTGTGAGGGGAACAGGAACTGGTTGAGCTCTTTGGCCTCGGATCATCCTGGAGGATTGAGTTTGGAGGTCAACTGGTGGGCACGTTTGTGTTAGTTGGCTTCACGCTTCTTGTGTGGCAGTTTTAGGAGATGTAAAACTCATTTAAGCACGTTGCACATATTTCTTATTCGGTTTGTGAAGCAAAAAGTTTTTTTCGGTGTGTGTATGTGTGTTTTCAGGGCAAACGAATGCATAACCTCTTGTCAAGTGTTTTTTATACTTCAGTTTGGTCTGCTTTTGTTTAACTGACACCATATCGCTGTCTGTTTCCCACTCTGTGTCTCCCTCCTCTTTGTGTCTTGCCAGACCGTCTGAATTTATTAATGGATCCAACCGGAACTGAGGACTAAAGTTTCTCTTTACCAACAATCAAATTAGTCTTTGTGTGAGTCACTTCGGCTCTCCTCCTTCTCCTGGGATTGTGGAGGAGAAAAAAATGCCGCAATGAAACAAAGGAGACATGCAGCTCCATGACTCCCAAGTGCAGCCCTGGGACATTTGCGATGATACGGGAAAGCAAATACTATTTTCTCGTGGAGCAATGATTTCCGTTCTAATTTTGGATGCGCGTAATACACTGTCAGGAGCAAATAAATATCTTTTTTAAACAACGAGCTTGCTATTTTTGGAGAAACCTCAAATGGGATTTAGATTCATGAAGCGTGTCATTTTCACAGGAAATTCGTGTCAGGAAAAGCGGTTTCCACTCCTGTCAGAATAATGCACAGTAGGCAATCTGAGATTGTTGAAATTTTGACCTTCCCCCATTACTCAAAAGTTCACTGTTTTCTGCGCCTCACAGAGGGCTATTTAGAGCGTGGTTGTAAAGAGAGATTGATAAGCTTGTTTCTGTGTGGGACCATGTGTTCGGGCAGCCGTGGTCGTGTTGTTTTTTTCACGGGGCATGGAGAAGCTTTTCCATTTGTCTCATAGAGGCCCTGCGATATTGTCTCTATCAGAGAAGGTGACCTAAGCCTCTCTAAGAACATAAAAGGTTTAGCCAAAGGAGCTCATATGTCAAGACTATTCTTCTGCTGATCTCTTTCCCCTTCCAGGACACAGCCCTTACCTGGGGCGGTGGGGGTCACTGTGCAATTTGTTTTGTTATTGTGGTGTGAATTACTCTTCTCACTATTGTGAGAATGTAAACCTTCTTGACGTTTGCTAATGTCCCATGTGTTAGGTTCATGCTACTGTTTAACTGCATTATCTTTTTTGGAATTTGCTTAATATAAGTCTTTCTCGTTTTTCATAATATTACTCATGCAAATGTGGATCATATTGGTTGGCTAAAGTTGTCATGAAAGGAAAAGCCACCCTATCTGTTTTCTAAATGCATGTTGTTAATCTTATTTTGAATGATGCATCCATGTATGTTTCATTTCTAAACAAAATTTAGATCAAAATGTTTATCTTCTGGAAAAACCGTCAAACTTGGTGGTGACACATCCTGGACTTTTCCATTGATTTGGTTTGCCTCAAGCGATTGCAAGCTTGCATTAATTTTTAAATGCAGTGCCCACATCTCATAATCTTGATAAGAACTGATCATTAGAACCAAGTTCCTGTCCTACATTTTTATTTTTCGATCTGTTTCATCACAACTTTAAATCCAATATATATGTAGTTTTTCCTTGTAGTTATTCCTTTTGATTATGTGTAAATGACAGATAAAACGTAAACGTATTAATTAATCAAACATGGCTGTGTTTATATGAAAAAATGCATGAGAACAATTTGACAGAATGTAGCCAAATCAAATGATAGTTTGCAACAACAACAAAACAGCTTAAATAGCTATTTGGCTATTGGCTGATAATATCCAATAGGCTGTGTGGCCTAAGAGACATCAGATGAAAAGGACAGTTTTTTCATGTTAAACAGGGAGAGCAAGTTATTTTGTTTTGATTAAACTTTATGAAACTTTACAGTTATTTAAAAGAAAGTATATAGAGTCAGTTTGGATTTCATGTTGACTTTAAACAGAGAAAAATAACCAGCAGCATCATTAACATGAAGTGGCGACACAGTCTGTCTTAATTCTAGGAGTGCTACAGTGTCCGAGGTTTAACTCAGCAGATCCTTTTCTGAGCAGTTGTAAATTAAGAGCATCCTCAGAGATTATATTTCCACTGTTCCTTGCTCATTACAAATGACAGTGGATATATTTGACTCACTTCAGGCTAGGGATGGCTCGATACCATAATTTTGGCTTCGGTACGATACCAGAATGTAATACCTCGGTATCGATACTAAATCAATACCATAGGTAACAAATAACCAGCCTAAAAAAAAAGTAAACAGTGAATGATCATCATATACAGTATTTATTAATCTTGGTTAATGTTAGGTATGTGTTTAATGCATAAAGTAATGTTAACATAATAAATATGTATTAGTAGCCTACATTTATCATTTATAAATAATTATTGACCTACATTAATAAGTGCTGTAATGCTGTTAATGAATTATAACAAATCTTTCTTTAAAGTGTTATTCTAACAGTCAAAGTAATATTCAAAATCACGTTATTATTTCTCTCCCTCTCCCTCAGATTGTTTTCAGATTTCAGACTCGGATAGGCAAAGAAAAAGCTTTAAATATAAATCTCTATCTCTCGTCTGCTTCATATAACGGTCGGCAGCGCGGCAGAAACATTCCCTTCATATTATTGATACTAAAATTAATATAGCAAAACCTTTGTTTCATTCAATTTAAATGAATATCTGATTATCTAATATGCAAATATTATGTGACCAAAATGTCACTGGTCCTAGCGTCACATGTTTGAGCTTTCGTGTTTACTTCATCACATCTTATGTGCGTTGATCAGTTGTGAATAAAAGTTAAAATTAAGTCTGAATTTATGAATAATGCACTTGCTAACATGTCGATCTTTTAATTCTCGGAAAAGATCAGGATGAGCAAGCGACAACCTATCATTTGTTTTGTTGAAGCAACTGTTCTCTTTATTTGATGTCTTGCCTCCTGTGAGTCATCGTTCATTGTATCATTTGTTTTTCTGGGTTATGAATGTTGCACAATTATTTGGCACTATGAAATTCTTATGAGTAAAATATCTCTGAAGTATATTATTCATATTTAATTTTTTTAGCACACCGGGTGCGTTGACTAGCATTTGTCCATAGCCATGTTCTGTTCCACAGGATTATTATGGGTCGCAAATTAATCATCCATCAGCAGCGTATGAAATACCGAAATGAGCAAAATATATATTTCTGTTGTGAAAATAAAGATATCGGTATTTTTCACAAAATAGAAAGGGTTGTAACGATACCATAAAAGATGTCTTAAAACATACCAGCTGAAAATCCGATACCAGTTTCACGATACCATCAGTATTGTGTAATAATTCAATTCTACAAAATGAATCAAAATTTCATAAATAATAGATGTTGAAAACAAAAATCTCTGAATACTTAAAATGTGAATGAATGACTGGCTATTGTCTATCCATGAAATGATCTAAACAAATCTAGCACTGCACAGAAGCTGCATGAAGTGGCATTTAGATGTGGCATTTACACATTTAGACTGTATTTATAATTGCATAAATAAAGTTATGAGATTAATGTTTTAATACTAAATTCTGAATATAAAATATGTTGGAAAATCATGTAATATGCCTACTTTTATGGGAAATCAAACGGCCAGCAGGTGGCAGAAGTTCGTGATTGAAATGTAATATGCAAACTATTCTTTCAGAACGACTGGAACTCAGAAGCGAATCAAATGGCACTGGCAGAAGTTCTATGGTCAGATGAATCACTGAAAAAAGATTCAAACAGATTTTTACAAACAAAAAAGTAATGTTTAAATATTGCTGAATCAAATGACTGTTTTTATGAATGGAGTGAATCATCTTGTTCGCCCAAGATGCATGGCATCATGGATTCTATCAAATAACAGATAAAAAATCAAAACCTGCAAACTGCCGCTGTTGTCTTATAATGGGCCGTGTCAGGAGCATAGATCTTGAAATTTCCACCAGTTAGACAACATGTATCCAAAACAAACAGTCAAAATAAACACCTGTTCAAAAATGGTCAAAATGAAACCATTGCAAAGCCGTCTCTGTCTGATGAATAAGAAAATGAGTGAGTTCGTGAACTGCAAAAGCTTCCAGAAGAACTAGTTCACCGTTGAGCTAGAAGTGTCAAATCTGAATAAAACTGCGAGAATACTTTCTGTATGAAGAAATGGTCTGAATCAGGTGTTCTCCAAACTCTTCAGCTGCTGTTTTTATGAAAACTCAGAGCTGAATCATTTCTTCTGATAAACTGCAGCATGAAAACGACGTGCAAGTGCAACTTCTCATTGCAAACTGAACTGAAGCGTCGGGAAACACTCAATACAATATAAAGCATACACAGACTAAACTACACAGAGCACAGCAGAAAGACATTTGGCAATCAACTTGTAATGTTTCTGCTGGCATGCATGTTCAACGTTTGAACGTTTAAAACAGTGCTGCTGCCGTGCATACTACATATCTTACGGCACTACCTTATGGACGATACTACCGTTTAAAAAATGCGATGGCACCGCGGGTATTTTTAAAGTTTAGTATCGCGATACTACCGTAGTACCGGTGTATCGTGCAACCCTACTTCAGGCCAATCAGTTTTTTATAGGTGTCTGACCACCTTAAGTAAGCTTGACCCTAGAGGTGTGCTTTGTTGAAAAGAACGACTTGATTATGCTCTGATATTAAGTTCTAAAATGTAATAAATATTATTAAAGAACCCTTAAAAAGTTATGTTTTGATCCTATTAGTCTAACTGTACTTTTCGCTCTTTTCCTTTCCAGTCTGTGGTCCTCACATTGATATCCGCAATGACATCAGTGAGTTCAAGAAGCTGGAGAACTGCACGGTGGTGGAAGGCTACCTTCAGATCCTCCTCATTGGAGACAAGAACAACAACCTCAACCAGGAGCACTTTCGCACCCTGTCCTTCCCCAAGTTGACCATGGTCACCGACTACCTTCTCCTGTTCCGAGTCTCCGGCCTGGATAGCCTCAGTGTGCTTTTCCCCAACCTCAATGTCATCCGAGGACGCAACCTGTTCTACAACTACGCCCTGGTCATCTTCGAAATGACCAGCCTGAAAGATATTGGCCTCTACAACCTGAGGAACATCACCAGAGGTGCGATCAGAATCGAAAAGAACCCGGAGCTGTGCTACTTGGACTCGGTGGACTGGTCACTCATTATGGATGCCGAGTTTAACAACTACATCGCTGGGAACAAGCAGTCCAAAGAATGCGGTGATGTTTGTCCAGGTATCATGGAGGATAGCCCGCAATGCATTAGGACCAGCTTCAATGACAACTACAGCTACCGCTGCTGGACCTCAAACGACTGCCAGAAAGGTAAGAACCCACCAACCATACTTGATCTCGCTAATGTTTGATTTATTTCAGCTTTTATTTCTGATGGATTCACATCTGCTGGCGTTTAGCGTATCGTTCGTTCCTTCACATGGGATTTGAATGAATAGTGACATGAATGGGGAAAGTGAATGAGGCTTAGATTGCATAAGATAAAGCTAAGTTTAGCTAAACCGATGGAGGGATACTGTTTGCTTTGCTTGGGAACTGGAGGTCTGTCTCTTTGGCAGGGACTTGTCAGGTAAATATTTGGTTAGTGTAATCTATGTTGTGTTGAGAGAGTTATGACTAGACTGTCCACCAATTCATCAAAGGCATTGACAGTAGCTGAAGATGGAGGGTCCTGAAGACAAAACAAGGATTTCTGTGACCTAAGGTGACGTTCTGGAAGGAGTCTATGCTAAATCCATCCATAAAAATGTGCTTTTGAACCCTAAATTATGTGTAACTGCACTCTTGAATCTCACCATTTTCTGTTTGACTGCTTTAGCTCAAATGGTAGAGCATGGCGCTAGCAACGCTAAGATCATGGGTTCGATTCCCAGGGAAAGCAAGAGCTGATAAAATGTAAAACTTGAATGTAATGTAAGTCGCTTTGGATAAAAGCGTCTGCTAAATGCATAAATGTAAATGTAAATGAATTTGGCTGATTTATGCATTTTTGTACTTTTGTATTTATACTAGTGATGGATTGATATAATTTGGCCATAGGTATGAAGCTCTTCTATGGCTTATTGTGCAGCAGTGATAGACCGATATATTAGCCAGGGTGATTATTTGGCAATTTTGAGCAATTCTACTGACCGCTTTGTCAGTAGATGGTAAATAATTTCTGTTTTCAATGTTTTTGGTGACGTTTCAGTAAATTTTGGGCAAAATACGTTTTCTTTTTTTTCCACCAAGTTCCATACTGGTCTGTATATATGTGTGTGTATGAATGATGTGGTTCCTACACACCTTGTTTTTGATCCTACACACCTTATTTTTAAATGATTTTTTTCTTCTTTTTTTATATATATTTTTTGAGGGACTGTTATGTAAAATTGTATTTGCTATTGGCATTAGCTATTAAAAACCCATATTGGTTGACCACTAGTTTATACGTTTGTTGCAGAAAAATGCAGACATTCTTTGATAATTTGGGGTTAATTTGAGGATGTCAGTTTGGTTGGATATTACAACAGTACTTTGATGCCCTAATGGCCCTTTCTTGTGGATAGGGTCAATAGAATGTGAGAAAACCACCTGGCTGGGGCCAAAATATCTTCTGTGACTTCTTATCTCTGTTGTCATGAGGTCAGAAGATATGAATGCCAGTGTGTCCCCTACATCTGACCGGGAATGCCTGGGAAAGTGAACTACCCCATCATGAATGTTTGCTTCCTGTTCCTCTCCCAAGCACACAAGAATGGTGGGAAAAACATAATGGATGAGAACAGAACACTACAGTGCTCTCCCACCCCTAGCCTTCAAGAGACCTGCAAACCGTGCAAGTCCCAGGCTCAGAGAAGCCGTCGCAGAGCTGCCCTCCCTCCCCTTTCCCTCCGCCTGAAAACAAACAGAGGAAATCAACCCTCTTCAGAAACATGCTCTGTTATAGCCGGACTGTTTGTTTGTTGCTGGTGGAATTCTTTGAATCTGACAATCACGAGAAGGACACAGAGGTGACGTGCTGCTACCCTACTGGGATATTTGATCCACAGCAGTGAGTGTCCTTTTTTTCCAGTGACTCTCCTTTACGCTGCTGATACAGTCTCTTCCCGACAGTCCCGCCCACATCGTGTCAGCACTTGCTCCCCTGCACACCTGTTCAGTATGGTAATCTTGTGTCTGAATGCCGTGTTTTTGACTTTGCAGAGGTGGGGAGGTGTGAGTCACCTGTATCCAAGGCTCAAACAGTCGAACAAAGAGGACGACTGGTAGTCACATCAGAAAGGATATACTAATGGTCTGACTGATTGATCTGTGTTCTCCAAAGAACTTACTGGAACAAGCAGTGTGCTGCCACCTGTTCGATTGTGTACACTTCCCGTCAATGTTTCCACATGGAGCTTCAAAGAAGTCAACAATTTGTCTACGAAACCCCAGCATTTTCCTACTGTCGCCATCTTGCCTTGTTCTTGAGGCGCAAATGTTGAATGGTGAAAAAGATTGAACCTCATGAGAGGTAATGACAAGGATAGACGAGGGAACTTAGGGGCGTACTGTATAAACTTCCTACACTGAGTTTTGTCATGTTGAGGATGAAGCAAAGCTGGTTTCAAACACACTTAAAGTCAACATGAACTCAAAATGGACCCTGTTTACTTTCTTTGTGTTTTACAGTGAATGATTCATTTGAATGAACCGCTTCGTTTGATTCATTAACGTTTTAACAGTGTAATCACTTGATCCATTCTGAAACTTCAACTGTAGGTGGATGCTGCACACTGGTGGTGGATGAGGAGATCCCCCCTCACAATATAAAGCGCTTTGAGTGGTTCACATTACAGAATAAAAGTGGGTTGTGAAGACTGATTCACGTTGACTTGGAGCTTGAAGGCTTTCAAAAACGTTGAGGCCATTCTTGTAGAAACTAATAAGAACTAAGAATAAGAATGAATTGTGGGTGATGAAGGCAAATGATGCCTGACCTGTGAGCATTTTTTTTTTTTTCTTTGAACCAGTACTTTCTAATGATTCAGTCAAACCGATTCACTAATAACAGAGAATTTTGAGTGAATAGAACCATTTTTTGAACCATTCAAACTAAGTGATTCACTAAAATGAATTGGACTTCTGAACAGGAATCTTCAGTGTTGGCTTGATGGTGGCATAGCCTCTCCGTGTCACTCGTTGCAGCCCGTCTGGCTCTCTGTGGAGGACAGTCTTCTCCACCCTTCGGCATAATTGCCTTGTTTTTCTTGTGCACAGATGTTTCTTCAAGGGCACGCAGTGGTTTTGTAGTCAATTTGGATCAGTCCTCTCTCTCTAATTACTGCACCAAGAGTTGCTGTCAGCGACCAATCAGCGATCAGCTCTTGCGTATGTGTGCGAGACTCTGCGTGTTTGTTATGAGAGGAGGGTGTCCACAACAGCACTATTGTTTGCTTTTTTTCTGAAATGTAAGACCATTAAAGGATTCCTTGCCTGTTCTTGCATGCGCTCGTTACCGTCACCTCTGTGTATGCATGCGTGTATCTGAAGTGTGTGGACTTTCCATTTGTAATGCAATTTCCAGTTGCTGTGTTTGTCTTCACGCTGACTGGATATGTATGTTTGCTAACCTGCTTATGGCTTGGATAATCTAGCTCTGGTGATAAGGAAATGGATTTTGATTTCGTTCAGGAATAAACTTATTCAAAGGGGATGTGAAAAGCTGTTGAGTTTATTTCTAATGTCGTGAACAATTCAATCCGGCCTTTGAATACACAAAGCAATTCAGTTGGCTAAATTAACTTTTAATTGGAAATCCTACTAAATTAATTAAAGATATATGGCATATAAACTGTTATTATGACCATTGCTGTTGAATCCGTGTATCATTCATTCAGTTTTTTTATTTTATTTAATATTGAAAGTAGAAAAATGACTCCTCCTTTAATTTTTTCATTTATTTTTCCCAAAAAATGAAAAACAAGAATTCAGCTTAATTTTTCGTTAAGGGGTAGAAAAATGAATAAACATCTTCAATATTCGATTTAAACACCCCTTTCTGCTAATTGGTCAGCTGAAGATCAAATAAGTATCTTTTTACATCAACTGAATATAAAAAAGTTAGTTTTTTGGTATGTAAATGACTTATTCTGATTGCCTATCCATTATCTAATTTTTTAAATGTTTATTGATTTTAATGTTTATATATATTTTTTTAGTTAAATAATTTTTAGAAGCTCATTTTACTATGATGCTGACACCAAACCGAAAATGTTGTTGTAAAGTCTAAACAGAGCCCCTGGTGGTGACTGTAGGTATGATTAGTGTATGTTTGTAGTGTGAGTGCGTCTGTTCTTTGTCTTCAGAAAAGTTTTGCAATGCCAGGTCGGTTGATGGCGGGAATAGGAGGGGGTGGACTGTAGGGAGGAGGCATCCAACGGACGTTCCCAGGTCCATGTGAGGCAAAGTGTTAAGGAGAAATGTCACACAAATGTCAAGTGTACAAGCACAAAAACAAGACTCCTCAGTGAGGGGGAGTGAACCGTCAGCCCTCCTTAATCTCCTCCCTCCTGCCCACCAACCTCTCCTCCCTTCCCACTTATTTTGTCTGTTGTTGTTTTTTTTCTTTACGGCCCCTCTCAACAGTTTTACTGCCGTTTCCTCCTCTCTCTCTCTCTCTCTCTCTCTCTCTCTCTTCCGGGGCTCTTATCACGGGCTGTTAACAGCTCTAGCCGTTAGATAGCTCTTCTCACTGTTTACACTCCTGGCCCCACCACCCGCCTGCCTGTTACTCTAGTGACCCATCCAGTTGTTTGCTCGCTTGTGGCCTTGCTGACATCGCGTGTTTGTGCTCTTTTTTTTTTTGTGTGTGTGTGTGTGCGGGTTTTGCGACTGCACCTATTCTGTGGTCTGGTCTGAATGGGCCCCTCAGGTCATTCTGATCCAGACAAGCATGTCTTCCCTCCCCTGAAAAACATGCTTGCATACCCCAGACGGGAGAGGGGAGGGGGAGAGGATTGTTGGATAATGGGGACTGAGCCCCCTGGGCTTCAGGGCTGCTATACAACCCCAAACAACAACTCAAGCTCCTGTTGTCCCAAAGGCTAGCTGATTTGTCTGATCAAACCTTTTTGAATCCTCTATGGCTCACATACCTGGGATTTTTGCATTTCTCAGCTGTGGCACATAATGCACAGATTGCAGCTTTCCTTTGTAAAGCACAGATCAGCTCAGATAGTGCCATCTAATAACGACTAAACTGACCCTCTCTTCAGAATGGAGCTCGGTGTTTAGTCATGAGTGCTACTGTTTTTGTGATGTTCAGTCCTGGTCAGTCAAGTTGATCTAGATCAACTCAGCTCTTATATAAGTGAGGCTGTTTGTCTTGTCATTCTATCTATAGGTCTGTCCATTGATCGGTCCATTTATCATTCTGTTTGTCTATCTTTCTATCTCTTTGTCTGTTTGTCTATCTGTCTATTTGTCTATCTATTTGTCTATTTATGTATGTATTTGTCTGTTTATCCATATATATTAGGGGTGGGAGAAAAAAATCGATTCTCCGATGCATCGCGATTCTCTCTTCAACGATTCTGAATCGATTCTGAGCTTGGTTTGTTTCCCCGCATATACCCGTGTGCGTGCTAGAGACGCGGCGTGCTTCATTGCACAGAATTTGCGCTGTGAGACACGTGCGCATTGCTTGACAGTGTGTGCTTCTACCCGCCGTGTTTTACTTTAGATATGCTTTAGATATGCTTTCATTTATGCCGTTTGGAATGCAGTACTATTAGATGCACGAAACTTGTGCACTAACAGACTTTCACGTGCGCTTTGTGTTTGTTTGAACTGAAGCTCGATTGTGGCTGCGGTTAAATGCACTTGCATTTTCAAATACTTTTATACGAAATTGATGTAGGCTACACAGTCAGTTATGTTTTCAGAGCAGGATAAAACATCTGATATATCGAAATAGATCTGTGCATTAGTGTGAATGCAGCCTGTTAAAGCTGCCACTGTCTATGATCTCATCAGTAATAATCAAACGGCAATAATGCTGAGGAAAAAAGAAAAACCCATAACTATTGTCTGTAAACTTTCGGATACTTAAAGAAAACTTATTTTAAATAAGTATTTTTTTTTTAAAAAGTAGCCTGCTTATATAATAAAAAATAAAGTAAATTTTGCACAAAATAAATTTTATATAAAATTTATATGAAAATGTAGCCGTGTGCAGTAATATTGATAACTGAGAATGTGACGCATCGTGATATTGAGTTGATAATGATAATCGTAATTGAATTGAATCGTGAAACCAGTGAAGATTCACACCCCTAATTTTAAGATGGCAGTACTGACACAGAGATTCCAACTATAAACAAAAAGCATAGAAACTGCAATTTTGGTTAAAATGTAAAGTTGTAAAGATGTATTTGCACAGCAGAAGGATTAATTGGGGGAAAAATTTAGATCAAGAATCGTTTTGGAATCGGATCGTGACTCTCGGAATCGGATCGGATCGTGAAGTGCCTGAAGATTCCCACCCCTAATATGTACAGTATATGTATATTTGTCTGTCTGTCTGTATCTATTGTCTATTGATTGTCTGTCTGTCTCTCTGTCTTTCAGACTTCCAGTATTTGTTTATCTATCATCTGTCTTATAAATAGACACAGTATTCTATCTATCTGTCTGTCTGTCTGTCTGTCTGACAAATAGACCGTTTTCTATGTCAGTCTTTCAGTCTCTTATCTGTGTGTATCTGTCTGTCTGTCTGATCTTCACTGATATAATGCGATTCATTCAAATCAAAGACATACAAACTGTCTACTAAAGAAAATGTCAGTCACAAGTGTCACAACTTTCACTTTACTGGAAAATGTATGATCATAAGTTTTGAATAATCTTGAATGTTTATATTTTTAATTCCCCCATTGGTAACTCCCCTGTTTTTGTAACAAAAAGATAATTTTGGACCCTGTGTCTGTCGATTTAGAAATCTTTAATATGAGGCTGCTGTACCAAGTGGAGTAGTTTGGCTCTGAAGCAAACACTTTCACAGTTTTGCAGATGTCCCTGGATGTTTGGAAAGGTTGAAATCCTCTTTAAATGGTTTGCTGTACTCTCTTGCCTGCTGTAATGATACAAACAGATCTACATGATGCAATGTGAAGATCAGGATGTGTTTGTGTTATTTGAATAGACTTCAGTAGTCCGAGTCAATGCGTTTTAGGATGATAAAGGAGAAGCACAAGAAGACACAAGACACGGGGGTGTCGAGGAGTGGTGTCTGTTTTTGTCAGGAGGATGTTGTGTCCAGTGTCTCATCCCTGTAGGTTGTGTGTGTGTGTAATCACTGGCCTTGCCCATACATGTGTGGGTGGTTTTACATGTCCTAATGTTTTTCTAAATCTCTTTGTGTAGAAATCTAGAAAACAGGTCTTCCATTTCCATCTGCTGAGAAGGCAAACTTGTTTGCTTATTAATATGTAACCAAGTAAATGAAATTATTTGGTGTACTGTCCTTTTCTTGTCACAAACATGCTGTCTATTTTTCCTTCTGGACATAAAAAAATCCCCTTCTATAATCTGATCAGATCTTTTTACAGTGATCTAAACTGGACTTGACACTGAAGACGACAAAATCAGTATATTCACAGCTGCTTTTCCTGCTCAGTTTTACTGGATTCTATTGGACTTTGTGAACCATGGAGTGCATTAGAGCTGCACAACTGTAACAAAACTTATGACTGATGATCGTTTGCTTAAATATTGTAATCATTGTTGTTATTTTTGTGTTATTTAAGTGTCAGGTGATGTTTCTTTACCACTTTATTTCTGTATAAGTGAAACATAGGAATTTACTTATTAAAGGCTGGAATGCACTACACAAGTTGCCATTACTAATTAGCTTCTTTAAATGCTTCTTATCAGGTCTGTGATTGGTTACTGAACTGAACACTAGACCTAGATATTGATTAGACCTAAATAGAATTATGTAATGATATTTATATTTATGCTTATTTATATTTTATTCAAAGTAACTTGCATTGCATCAAATCAAATTATTTATTAAGGAATCAAATGATCTGTTATGGTACAATAATGCAAATCATAGTCTCAGTTATTTATTTGAGCGATTGTTCTACTCTAAAGGACATTTTCAGTTACCATATGGATACCGTTGTGTTAATGAAACGACAAAGGCATTTGTTTCTATGGCAGCTGCCATGTGATTGAAGCAGCTGTGGAGTATTAAAACAAGCATCTATACATTCATGAGTTTCCACATATTTATTGCCTTATATACATAGTCATGCTTCTGAATTTATAGACTATTAAACATGCAACAAAAATGCTTGAATAGCTCCAGGGTTTGTGATTTTTTATTTAATGCAGAGAAGAGAACCGTGGGATTTCTTTTTAGTAAGTTGAGTTCGTGTTCAGAGACTCTTTTGTCGACTGCTAAATCTACACAGACACGTACCCACACACTTCATACAGCCGTATCTTCACCCTACACATTTTCCTGCGTGTTTGTGTGTCTCGTCTGGTGGCTTTGTATGAGGAAGGCAGTGAATGTAGGCATACGTTTAGTGTGTATGTGCGTGGATCTGGCTGCTGCCTTCTGGTAGCTTGAACAGAAGTGTGATTATCCGCCGCTCTCTACACTCATTCATAAAAATCAGCACGAATACTACGCTTTCCTTTTGGAGCGCTCAGGGGGCCTGGCATGTCCACAACATGTCAGATTCTTCTCAGCCAGGTTACGTGGCAGGAATGACGAATGCTCTCTCTCCGCCACTGTGGGTGTCCTCTCTGCTAGTTGGCAGAGCTGGCATAGTGTGGCACATCCGTCTGAATACACACACTATTTTGTGGCAGTTGATGGAGAAGTGGCACAGTTCATTAGTATTGGGTTTTTTAAAACGTTTTGATGTGATGATTTGCCATTTGTCACTGTGTGAGGAAAATAGTCAGATATTATAGAATGAATGAATAAATAAATAAATAAATCTACATTTTCTATAATAAAACAAAGTTATAAAGAAATAAGTATTGGATTCAATTAGGGATGCAACGAACCATTTTTTCAATCATCCGATCCATCCGAAAATTCTGATATCGGCCGATACGATCCGATCCGATCCTAGCACAGTGTTTTTTTTTGTTTTTTTTTTAATCAATTAGAGTTTCTATACTTCTGATTCACTCTTTTGTGTGCGAAACACAATCTACTAGACAACTTCATTTTAATGAAAAATAACATGAAAATATATATAGGGGCTGTTTACACCTGGTCACTTCATGCGTTTTGTAATATAAATCCATGTCAAAACACTTCAGGAGGAGGTCTGGGCCGCATTCCAGATGAAACTGGACATGTGTAAAGATCTGGTTGTTGAAGCCACATATGTGAATTTTACTCTCCCAAAAGTAAAAATAATAAACGTGTGAGACAGTGTTATAGCTATATGACATTTTAGTCAGATATGACTGCGCTAATGCAACAAGGATGAGCTGAGTATCTCTTCAGCAAGCAGACGCGCAAACGAGTGAATGAAAGAAAGACGCAGACGCTCAACACACTCATCTTCATTAAAAGTATAAGACAAACTTATCTCAGTCTGATGCAGTGCACTCCATATTGCGGTCTTTGATCTGAAATGGTGATAATTAATAAAATGCAGCCTTTTGATTTCGTTCTGAACTTCGTTAAATTTATATACAGCGCGGGAATTGAAGATGGATTTATATCCATTTTGTGAAGATTTATGTGGCAAGTGTAAATGAAACGTTTTAACAAATCAGATAGATATCAGTCAGGAAAACACATGAAATGACAGGTGTAAACATCTAAACATTTAGTGAAATAACATTATTTAGTGGAGAACAAATAAAAGTGAATATGTGAGGATAAACTGGTAAAATGTTACACATTGCTCTTTGCATTGTTGTAAAATACATTAATGAAAACAGGTAAATGTATGTATTTATAAATATAAACTACAAAATTAAAAGACATTTCTTTTAAATATTAGCACAGAATGAAGGCAGCAACATATGATAGAGGAGTCCTGCCTCCATTACTGGCTATACATTAGATTATTAATAGCCTTGATAGGACAGTACAAGAAAGCTATAAATAATATTTATTGGCAAAAGTATTTAATACGAAAAGCTCCAATAAATGGCACAAAGTTTTGCGATCCCGTGCGCAGATGATGCGCTTGAAGCAGCACGGAGTCACAGCACAGCTCCGGTCAGAGAAGTTCAAAGCACAGAGGGAAGAGATATGATGCGTGCTTATTAAATCTGCGCGATAGTTTATTGAGCCTTTTCTTTTAACGGTTTTAAATCTCAGTTATTGAGCGCTCTTGAAGAAATTGTTTTGACTGTAGTAACCGAACGCAGCAGAGTTTGAACGCTGAACGGAGGATAACGGACAGCCGCAGCAGAGAGAAGAGTTTACCTGAACTTGAATTTAACGACTTAAATATTCATCTGTACCTCAATAAATATGGAACGGCTTCAGAAACTTGGACTTTGACTTTATGGTGCTTTATATGCTTTTGTGCTTTTGGGGCTTAACAATAACACAGAATAGTAAAACAATATCGGATTTGGATCGGTCTCGTCTCACCGATACCCGATCCGCAGAAAATGACTGGATCGGAGCCGATACCGATCCTGAGTATCGGATCGGTGCATCCCTAATTTCAATTAGCAACTATGATGCAGGACTAGGGGTGGACGATATACTGGTAGACACGATTAACCGCTAGAAATTTGTCAAGCGGTAGAGATTTTGGACTATCATCTTTATCGCGGTTACATGCGATGTTGCTGTACTACATGGTCACAAAAAAACGTAATATTTGCACATGTTTTTAAGCATTGCGGTTTAAAAACAAGTGATTTTAAGTTGTTGAAATGCAATCAGCAGTGAAAGTGAACTCATTTCGCTATGTACATGCACTGTCAGAAAGACACGTGCACATGAAGACGGTTAGTATTGAATGGAGTGACCTTTGCTGTTTTATAAGCCTAGAAACGGTTAAATACAAACACGTGTATGTGTCAAAATACCCGTCTTTGCAAGTATACTTGTATACTTTTTTTTTTTTTTGGCTGGTAGGCTGGTAATAGTTTTTTTGTGATATTGACACTGGTGACAAGAATTCTGAAATTTCTATGGTATCAAAAATGTTGATATCATAAAAATACTTTTTTTTTTAAAGCAAAAATAACTATATTGTTCTATATATCGCTATTGTGAAATACATTTTCACATATCGTGGTATAAGATTTTGTTCCTATCCCCACCCCTGCAGGACATTGTAATTTATTATTATTATTTTTTTTTAAACACTATTTGTGTTTGAACTTATCTTATAATTAATCAGACAAGATTTGGCCATTGCGAGCCACGGCCACCCAAAAGCACTCTTCCTGTGTGACGGCACCTGCTTTCTCTGTGCTGCAAGTGTCCTGTCAGTTGCTTCAGTGATGGATTGCATCTTTAATGGATGTGGTGTGACCTTATGTTGTCAGAAAGAGGAGTTATAGAGATTTGATTCCTGATTTGAAGGACTCGGAGGTGGTTCTCGAGACTCGAGCGGATCGAGAGGGCAGAGCAGCTGACAGGAAGGAGTTCATGACCAGGGGTGAAGTTACTCACGTATCCTTTCTTAAGTGTGGTGCCACCTGTCTTTCGCATTAGTTCCAGTGTCCCTGACTGCCTCCAGCTCAACGACTGTTATGTTAGACCCCTTCACATTTCACATGC
The DNA here is from genome assembly GCA_027422415.1 of Schizothorax lantsangensis. Lineage (NCBI taxonomy): Eukaryota > Metazoa > Chordata > Actinopteri > Cypriniformes > Cyprinidae > Schizothorax > Schizothorax lantsangensis. The sequence continues at coordinate 12,436,245 of CM049846.1, read as the reverse complement.
CGAAGACTAGAGTAAGACTACTATTGTTTTTTTTTTACATCTAGGTAACTATAAATTTACAGACGTTTCTGTCAGAAGTGTACTGCAAATAAAACAAACACTTGGAATTGAGTGGTATCAAGTGCTAAAATGCATGGTATTACATATATGATTTATATACAGCTATGCACCGTCTCAACATAAGCTACTGTTCAAAAGGTTTGGGTCAACAAGAATTGTCCTTTTTAAAATAAATTAAATACTTGCATTAAATTGACAAAAATAAATAAAATGAAAAAAAATTGTTGACTTGATAAGAATAATAAATGATTCTTGAACAGCAAATAGGCATATTAGAATGATTTTTGCTGTTAAAAATGTATTTAGCATCACAACAATAAATTATATTTGAAAAATATTAAAACAGAAAATCATTATTTTAAATTGTAATAATATTTCATAATAATGCTGTAGTAGCCATGTCTAAATATTTTGGTTGAGGCTGATCTTTTCAATTAATTGGAGGATTCAGGTCACAAAATCTATTTTAATTTAAATATTTATTTAAAACTCTAACCCCCGGTCTCACAGACCAGGCTTAAACCTAGTCCCAGACTAAAGTGTAAGTCTGAGCTGTTTCAACTGAAATACACTTGCACTGACTGACTCTTAACATATATCAGTGCCTTTGTTTTGTCTCAAGATGCACCACCAGTAATGTTTTTTTCTAAGAATGTTTATAAAAATTACTTAAAATGTCCTAATTGAACTATGGCCTAATCCTGGGTTAGTCTAAGCCCTGTCTGTGAAACCGGGCCTAAGTTTATTATTCTTCTTCTTAATAATAATAATAATAATAAGTAATAAAAGGCAGGACAGTAAACGGACTGAACTGTAGGCTATTGGTGGAAAAGCTCATATTTCATGTCTCAAACTCTGTGGTATTCACAAAGGATTGAGTTTTACAAGCCCTTATTCTTTCTTTCTGAATGAAGTGGCTAAGAGCTTCTTAAAAATGTTTTTTATTGGTTAGAATAACTCCGAGGCACATCCTAAAAGCTAAAAATTCACACGCTTGAGTGTGCTTGTTTTAGCAGTGTGTGTCAAGCTAAAGTCAAGCCATGTGTCAGTATTTGTGTTCATGTATGGCTTTGTTTCCCTTGAGAGAAATCACATGCTTGATTCATAGTATGTGCGTGTGGTGTGCGTGAACATAAATAATACACTTGAGCTCATTATTGTGTAAGAACGTGCGGGAAGTGTGAGGGCGTTCTGTGTCTCTGCAGGCATGTATGTGCTGTGAAGATGAAAGACAGTCATAAAATTACAAAGGAAATCATATGGAGTTACTCAGCTCATTGGAATATCTCTGATAAACTCAATCCCGCTTTAACTCTTCCCTGAATCACTGACGATATGATTGCTTCGACTTGATTTATTTGTATACTTCTTTTGAAATTGAAATTGTTTTACATCAACTGACTAGAAATAACTGGATTTTTATATTTTCTGAAGAAATTGGAAGCGACTGCCTGTGTATAATTTTTGGCCGTGTTTTGCTATGGTGTTGTTGGTGGTTGCCAACAATATTAATAATAAGAAATATTTCTAAAGCAGCAATGATTTCTGAAGGATCATGTGACACTCAAGACTGGAGTAATGGCTGCTAAAAAATTCTGCTTTGTCTTCACAGGAATAAATTACATTGAGGAAACAGTTATTTGAAAACATTATTTCACATTATTATTGTTTTTACTGTATTTTTGATCAGCATTGGTGAGCATAAGAGACTTCGGTTACACTTTATTTTAAGGTGTCATTGACTACGTTTACATGCGCATGAATATTGTGATTATTTCCAATAATCAGAGTAAGGACTTAATCGCATTATGATGTTTACATGTCAAGAGCAAAACTCTTACTCCCGTTTACATGCACTTTCCATTATTCTTATTATTCGCTAAGAATTGTGGTTATTTTTTTACTGCCATTATTCACATACCCCACTGCACAGCACAAATGATGGACTCAGAAAGAGCAGGTGTGTTACTGGCCGCTGTTTTAATTTATTTTCGTCTAATGCAAAACACTTTTGTATGGTTGTTGTATTCCATGCCTTTTCGGCGCCATAGAAATGTGATGGTAATTCGTTTGCTTACGCTGCCGTCGTGTTCTACCCACCGTTTCTGCATGAGGGTAAGGAACAGAGACTGGTGGCAGCGAGTTGTGTTTTCCCCAGAAATGGGATGCTTTCTTCCCCTCCATCGTTTTTTTTATTTATTTATTTTTTATTAATTGAATATATTGAACAATTAACATTCAAAGGTATAACAAAATGTTACAAACATGGTGTTCACGTTTCCTGGAAGAAAAAAAACATAACAAGGAGGGTATACATCAATAATCACAATAGAAAAGAGGAGTTTAGTTCTTTGAGCGTGTTCATAGGTTGCTTTCCGATTTGAAAGACCTTGAAGAGTTTCAAAATAAATCCTTAAATCAACTTTGAAGTGGGAGATACTGGGCTTCCTTTCTGACCGTTTACATTTGTGTATAAAACTTACCTAATAATATTAGAAGATTTAGCATAAAAATGTGACTCTGAAACAGAAAGGTTCTTCAGATGTTAAAGGTTCTTTATGGAAACATTTAGACAAAAAGGTTCTTCTATGGCATCGTGAAGCACCTTTATTTTTAAGAGTGCACTTTGGTCAGAGCGGCAATACTGCGATTAAGGCGTTTACATGCCATATTTCGATTAAAATCGGTATACGCCACCTATGTTAATACGATTATGCTTGCTGCAATTGAATTTAATCGTATTATTTAGATCGAAGTATTGCGTTTACATGAGGTAAAGTTTAATCGCAATATTGTCAAAATCTCATTGTAATCGCATTAAGAGGATTCATGTAAACGCACTCAGTGACTGCGTTAACATGGACAACAATACTTCGATTTTAATACGATTAAGACAATACTCTGATTAAGAGTCTACCATGTAAACAGAGATTTTTGATTACCTTAATCCGGCTAAAGTCATAATCGAAGTAAACACAAATCGAATTAAGACATGTGGAGTATTCCTATTTTAGTCGCATTATCGAGGTGCAGTATAGACATGTAAACACCTTAATCAAACTACCGTCGTGTAGGACTTTTCGCCGCATTTTGCGACAGGATACACACACTGCAGTGATCAACCGTTTGATGGCAAATAAAAGAGCTTCAACACCACCGTCGTCTGTATGCATGTACAAATAATGAACTGCACTTGAAGCTTCATAAAATTAAAAACTGTATATGGCATCATCTTGACGACGAACTATATGTTTACACGTGAAATTCTGGAGGGGACGTCGGATGGCGTCACGTGTGCCATTAATCGATCTATGTACTTTAACATGTAAAACGGGAACATGAAAGAATTATTCTAAAACCAACTCATGTAAACACCTTAATCATAATATCGTCTTATTCAGAATAAGGTAAATAATTAGATTACTGATGTCCATGTAAATGTAGTCAATGTTACAGTGCAATTATACACTTAAGTACTGAGTAATATTAATTAACTACATGTACTTACTATATGGTTAGGGTTAGGATTAGGGTTTATCTTACGGTTACTTGCATGTAATTATGCATAATTAAGTGTTATTATAATAGTAAGTACATGTAACGTGTAACAAAGACACCTTAAAATAAAGTGTTACCGAGACTTCTTTCAAAAATATTAAGAAATCTTACCAACCCCATTCTTTTGAACAATAGCGTATGTTAAAAGGGGTTTGTTTAAATTCATTACTATAAGTATGACGTATGTTTGAATGTCATACTGTAGCTTTAACATCAGCTTTAATATCATTATATTTGCACTCTCTGTGTGTTTTTCTCTATTTCTCTCACTCTTATGTCATCCTCAGGCTGTCTGTTGTTGTCAGTGTCCTGTTGAATGTGCACAGGTGGCAGTGGGTGTGTGGCACGGTTCACTTCTGCCAGATGGGGACTTCCTTGGCCGACCTCTGCTTCTCCTAGGAATCACCAGTTGGCACGTGACGATGGTATAGTTTGCCAAGGGTGAGCGGTGCCATCCATCGTTGGTCTGGTGGATGTGGATCCGATTCACCTGGTTACGTCCAGGTTTTGCATATTTTAGGAAGCTGGCTTATCAGTCGATGACAGGACTGACATATTTCTCTGACTGTCACCTTCAGCGGCATATCTTTTTTCAAGATACTGAAGGCGTGCCAGATGTTAGATGCTTCATTAATGGGTGATAATCCATTCTCATGTGTCCTTAAATATCCTGAACTTTGCTAAGAGTGTGTGTGTGTCTTCGTGTGTTGTGTTGATGGCCAGCCAGTGCTCTGTCTAGGCCGAGATGTCTGTGTTTCCCACGGGAGAGAGCGGCGAACGCGGGACAACCCCACCACGCGACATAAAGGTCAGGAGAATCACAGCTGTGCTCCTGTGTAAGCACACACACACTCTTTCTGAGCTGTCTGCCCAGACATTTACTGTGTCAGATAAATTTAGACATTTCTCGAGTGCACAACAGCAAGGCTATATCCACTGCTTGGTCAAGTGAAAGAAAGAGGGCTTTGTGGGAGAATTTCCCCCTCGTCTGCGGCCTTCGTGGTTTTCTTTTATTAATATGCTCATCTGTGATTTATGGAGTGATGAATGGTGAAGGGTTGGAAGGATTGATTGCACAGGAATCAGCCACTTTTCAGTCTGAAATTGGCCGAGATTTGTTTCGTTTGAGAGCTGATCTGTGACGTGCAGTATTTCATGTGCCTTAGAATGAAAGCATGTCATGTCTGCCAGTTTTGGGGAAAAAATACATGTCTAGATTAAATCAACAGACCTTTTTTCACCAAAAAAAAGCATTTTATTAATGTTACCAAGTCCTTTTTTTTGGCTTACTACTTTCTTATTTTTTAGTTTAGTTTTATTTGTTAGATTTACATTTTATTTTATTTTTCAGTAGTTTTTAGTTTCAGTTTTAGTCTATTGTAGTTTTGAATTTTTGTGGCCTCAAAGTTAGTAGTTGAATGTTATTCATTAAAAAGCTGCATCAAATTTCTCAGGTTTTTCATTAATAAAGGTGGTTTATAAAATATAGAATATATCTGACTTAGAATATATCTGACAAAAACTAAAATAATTTTGAGGCCAGTTTTATTTTTTATTTATTTATTTTTGGGGTCATGTATTTTACTTGAGCTTCAGTTTTTCCAAATGAATATAGTTTTTATATTTATTTGCGTTAATAAACATTTTAGTTTCTTTTAATTTTTCTTAACGATAATAATACTGCATCTGTTTTTTCCTAGTTTCTCTCACAGTTATTGCAATGTTTAAGAATCTGGGACTTCACGTTTTTTTTTTTTTTTTTTTTTATTCTTGTGTGTTATTGTATGATTCACTAAAGAAGGCTTGCTGCCAAAACATTTGATTGTCAATTGCTCTGTTGCAAAATAAAAATAAATTACAAGTTAAGAAAGTGAGTGCGGATCCTTTATCTGAAGTTACTGATTGATCTACGCACCAAAAACTAAAGTTGAGCGCAGTGATTTGTATTTTTCCTTAAGATTCTGTTAAAAAAATCCATCAAAACTAAAATTCTTTTTTTTTTTTTTTTTTTTTTTTCGTTAGTTTTGGAGTGTCATTTATGTTTAGTAAGTTAAGTTTTTAAGTATATCTACTCTATTTTTTTGAATGAATATTTTTTCCTTTAGTTTTTATTTATTGCTTTAGGTGCTGTCAGGTTTATCACTTTGATTGACACCTGCATTTAGTTTCGTTCCGCTTTAATGCGTCTAGCTGTTTTTGAATGCAAAGGCATCCCCTAAGAGCACTTTATCTAAAGATCAGTAACTATCATTGCTGGCAAGAATAGAAAAAACTGTACCTGCATTTACCAGAGCAGTTACAAAGTAAAGAAACAGTTGCCTTAAAGCAAAAGAATCAGTCAAAAATACTGTAATTAATTGAGCAGGTTCTCAAGGATGTTTGACCCATAGCTGTGCTGTTTCATTCATAGTCTGAAACAAGTCTCTGATTTAGCCCTTCAGGAGCTCTATCGAGTAGATTACACATAAATCAGCTGCTGGAAAACAATGTTGCCTCGACTTTATGATGTCGTTCTGACATCAGTCCCACATCCATTTTAGTAACACACAGGATTGTATCGGTATGGGCCTCGGTAAATATTGATCAAGCCATCTTGAGCCCAATAAAGTTCATGAAGCAATCTTGAGAACCTTCTGGCCACTCGTATATGTGAGAGTAGAGGTGACTGCGTACAAGCTGGCTAGACTATTTTGAAATCAGGCTAGATAAGCCATGTAAAAAGACCAAGATAATACAGTTAAAGCATCCTGTGTACAACTACCCATCAAATCTCCTCCTGTCTATGTTTTCTGTCAACCATCAGCGGCTCGTGGGGGCTGGAGGTGCATTAGGCTGCCTTTCATCTACGTTGGTACTTAAGTTTGAGGGTCGACTATGCAGGCAGATAAACACACTGCAGACCTTTGAAACCCTCCCTTCTCTATCATCATTTAGTAAGATGTAGTTTGGTGTGTATTTGTGTGTTGAATGAGTGTTTGTTTGTACGTATGTGAGCACTCACATCCCCTCTTAGATGATAATAACAAGCGAACAATGCTCACAAAGCCAATCACTTGTTCTTTCTTATTTTTCCTGATTACTTTTAATGTTCCTTTTTTACTTTTCAACATCAAAAATCTACCCTAATTACTGTTAGTCTCATTGTGAATGATTCTATTGTGTGCATTAGTGAATTTTTTTTTTCGTCTTCGTAATCTGGCATCAAAAATAATAAATTTGCTCTAAAACGACTTTTTTCAACCATATAAAGACCCGTTTTCACCCTAATTCAATACAACCTGAATGTTAAAATCAAGTCCCATTATACGTTTATTTTTATCATCAAAATATCATGCAAATATCGTTCAAATGTTTGTGATTGTTATGATTTTTAAAAAATGTTTTGAAAGAAGTATATCTTATGCTAACCATAGCTGCATTTATTTGATCAAACATATTATTTTTTTATTTTAATATATTTTAAAATGTAATTTATTCATGTGATTAAAAAGCTGATTTGGTGCTATTATCAATGCTGTAAAAGGTTTAATATTTATATGGTAATACATTTTTTCAGGATATTTTGATAATTAGAAAGCATTGAAAAAACAGCGTTGTCACATTTGATCAATTTAATGCATCCTTGCTGAATAAAAGTATTAAAGGGATAGTTCACCCATGAATGAAAATTCTGTCATATACTCACCCTCATGTCATTCCAAACCTGTAAGACCTTCGTTCATCTTCAGAACACAAATTAAGATATTTTTTTTTATGAAATCTGACAGCTTTCTGACCCTGCATAGACAGCAACACAACTGACATGTTCAAGGCCAGAAAGGTAGCAAGGACATCGGTAAAATAGTCCATGTGAGACCAGTCGTTCAGATAGCTCTCGGGATTTTATCAAAAATATCTTAATTTGTGTTTTCCGAAGATGAACGAAGCCAGGTCTTACGGGTTTGGAACAACATGAGGCTGAGTAATTAATTACAGAATTTTCATTTTTGGGTGAACTATGCCATTAGATTCTTTAAAAAAAAAAATCATCCTCCTGATCCCAAACTTTTGAATATTTGGGAATTATAATGAATTGAGAATGGCTGGTTATATTGACTTCAGTTGTTCACTTTATATATTTACTGTCTTCCTACTCAAGGAGCTTTTTCTCATATGATGTGATTTGCATGCAAACTAAGCCAAACATGTACATACTTGTAAACAAGCTTGGTTGGACATTCCTTTCCCCTTCATTTGCTTGAGGTTTCACAGGCACCTTTTAACGGATTTGCTTTTTTGTCCCCTTTTCTAATGTAAACACTCTGACACTGTTTGGAGTGGGAACAAACTTTGTGCTGTTATTATATCTGACCTGGAGTGTCTCCTCGCTCGCTCTCTGCCTGTTGCCGATAACGTCCCAGGTTGACCACATTTCTATTTTTATTTGTTTTGAAACCGTAGAGAAAGGGCACTCTGTGTAACGTTCCCAATTCAGCATGCCTATAGCACTTCAGCGTGCCTTCCTCATGAGCAACAAGGATGTCAGATCTCCTTAAAAAGCATGTGTGGTCTAGATCAATCTTTTTATGTCTTTTTTTCCTCCTTTCTGAAATCTCACACAGCGCGCTTTACCTTATAGCAGACGCTTCCTCTAAATAGCAGAGCTGAGTGAGAGTGGCAGCCATTACGGCTACATGCCGAATGTGAGTGTTTATACAAAAATTCCCGTAAAACGTCAAAAGCCCAGCCCCAAATGTTGAGTCCCAGAGCTGTGACCATGTGGACTGCAAGAGTTTGTGCAGAACACAGAGTCTGCTTTGTTAGAGAAGCCCGCAGCATTGTGAAGTTTTCGCTTTGTTTATGCAAGTCCGTCATCTGGGCCACAGAATGTGGCAAACATTTACCCTCCTTTCTCACTTTTTTTTTAAATTAGTAAAAAAAAATTACATCACCGTGATTAGGAGAAGTTGATTGGCTGATTTGCGACTCCGTAGACGGCCAAGCTGTTCCCACATAAATGGGCAATTGTTGTGAGTTGATTATTAGATTAAGCCCCCTCGCTGACCTTTTGCCCTCCGCTGTTTCCTCTGCTTGTTAACATCTGATATGTGACAGATTGCCATCTCTGGACTTTTGGTTTGGCCCTCGGAAAGGAATCCAGTGTGTTTTTTTCTCTCCCATATGGCCTGTTAGCATCTCCTTACTGTATGGCAGGGATCAGTTGCTGCCTGCAGGGGACATATTAAATCAATCCGTCATTCATGTACACTGATTTGCATACGGCTCCATCATAGTGCCATATCCAGGTTATAATGGTCTCAAGCGGAGGAGAGGAGGAAAAAATGGATAAAAAGATAGATGTGAGAGGAAATGACAAGACAATGAATCATAAAGCAGGTGTTAGACTTCAGAGGACGTGTATCAGGATTTCCACTGTGCAATTTGCAAAGCAGCCCAGTGTGACTTCAGGCCAACTGATTTATTTGCCTCTGTCTTTTAAAGGCATAGTTCAGCCAAAAATGTTCTTGTTATTTACTCACCCTCATGTTGTTTCAAACCTTTCTTTGTTCTGTGAAGCACAAAAAGAAAAGAAAAAAGAGGGCTGTTTTCTGTGCAGTTATGTTTTCATACAGACTTTGGGGAATCTGCTGTGTCTTGGGACAGTGGAGTGAGTGAAAACATGTTTGAATGTTTTGTGGAACAGCACAAGAGGATGGTTTCCCAGTCAGAACATTTTGTTTCGCTCAGCCATAGCCACTGGACAAGGGTTTGCTGTAACAGCAGGACATGTGGTTGCTTGAGGATGCAACTCTTGGCCTGTGCCGATTGGGTTCGAGAAAAATGTTTTGCGTTTTCTTCTGGTCAAGCAATCAGATGACACCAGGGGAGTTCATTGTAACATCAGGATAAGAGTTTTCACTATATTAACAGATTTGAATTTGATACAGAAATACAGTAAAATTGTGAAATATTATTACAATTTCAAATAACACTTTTCTATTTTAAGATATTTTTAAATATCATTTATTTCTGTGATGGCAAAGCTGATTTTTCGGCATCATTACTCCAGTCTTCAGTGTCACATTATCCTTCAGAAATCATTCTAATATTCTTATTTGGTGCTGAAGAAACATTTCTCATTATTGTCAATGTTAAAAAACAATGCTTAATATTTTTATTAGGATTCTCTGATCCAAAGAACAGCATTTATTTAAAACAAATTTCTAGTAACAATCTAAGTCTTTAGTGTCACTTTTTTTTGTTATCAACAATTTTTTATTTAATTTTTTCACACACAACACAACATAATATCCAAAATACAACAAAACAAAACAACAGACACATACTCAACATCTCAAGGTCCAATCAAAAGGGAGGGGGAGAGGGAAGGACAACAAGAACACAAAAGTTACTCCTTTATATAATCACGTATATTCAACAAAAAACACTGCCAAGCATCAATGGTCGAAGGCCTGGCCCCACCAACTTGCGCCGTTGTACATTCACATGACACAATTTGCAGGAGGCTACGGATCCAATATGTTTTTCTACACATGTGTGGTGTAAACCAGTTCTGGATTATTGTCTTCTTCACAGCTGTAAAACCAACAAACAACATTCTCTTTTGCATTGAACTAATTTACTGTCACTTTTGATCAATTTAACACATCCTTGCTGAATAAAAGTATTAATTTCTTTAAAAAACCTTACTGTCTAAAAACTTTTGAACGCATATATTATTATTTTTTATTTATTTAAGTATTTCCTTGCAATTTCAGAATTTATTTTAATACACAGCTATGTGAAGCATGAGAACCAAGCAATCAACCAAATATCCTGTCGCTCATCGTTTGTTGCAGTTGTGACTAGGCCTGTCACGATAACAACTTTTTGTTGTGCGATATATTGCCCCAGAAATAATTGCGATAAGCGATATTATTGTCATTTTAAAGACCATTTAATGCCACAGAATATATAATCATAATGTAACAGCATAATAATGCAAGAAGGCCTACACACTTCCAAATGACAACAAACTTTTAATTTTTAAGAATATTTAGATCATGGAAATTAAGTATCAAAATATTAGATACCTTAAAAAACTTGAATAAATAGTAAATAAATATTTTCTAACAAAAAGTGCAAAATAACAAGTAGAAAAAAGAAACATGCACAAAGAACTTGTATGGAGATTTTTCCCTGACCTTCTTTTCTCTGTAAATTAAGGGTGCACACTATTGCTGAAAAACACAATCACTACATAGCAGTCAGATGTCCGTATGCACAAAGGCACAGATTCCTAAACAAGACCATATCTGCAGATTAGATTTTTTGTGTAGAAGCATTTTTTAAATTTGAACTAGCAACTCATGACTACACCACATTATGTACGAGAAGCTGCAAAAGACACAGGTACAAGTGGAATGTACAAAACATGGTGACATTCATTTTTAAGTAAATATAATGGCCGATATATTGCGTCACCAAAAATGATTGAGGTGATGTACATATATTGCGCGATAAGTCGATATATTGATTATTGCGACAGGCCTAGTTGTGACTGTTTAAGACTGTAACTCAGATTTGTATGGGCTTTATTAACTCATAAATTTTACGGTTAGAATCAAAATTTGACTCAATTCTCCAGTCAACTCAACAGCCTGGGAAACTGGTTTGAGGAATGTGGAGGAAAATGCTCCTCACCATGATCCCTTCTTTCTTTCTCCCTCTCTCTCTCTCGCTGTCTGTCTCTTCTCTTCTTCATCTTTGATTCAGGTTAAAGAAAGAGTTGAGTTACGGTCATTATGACCAGAGCAGTATTTTAGCCCTCTCTGCCCTAGGTGGGCGCCTGGGCTTGAAAAGACCCTTCCAGCCTCTATGAGGGGTCTGGTAATGCACTGCTATGGAATGCCATTGAAGTGATTTTTTTTTTGCCTTTGCGAACATGTGATACATGACAATGTTTTAATGAACTATAAAACCTTACCAGCTCTACCTGCTTATGCACCGAAAATATTTCCGACCTCCTGGGATGCTTTCAAAATGGGCCTGTGCTCCTTTAAGTTAAAGATTAAAACATGCTCAGGAAATACTTTAAGCATATTAAACTTTGCTGTTTTAATGCTTAAAATCTTCCAGATCTCTTGCATATGAAAGGTGGTCAACCTCCAGTTGTTTTTAAACTGTGGATTTCATAAGAAATGAATCACTTGGCTTTAACCTAGCAGAACAGTCCCACATAACTTTCTGGCTTATGTTGCTTTCCTTCTGTAACTTGGAAAGTGCTACAACACCAGCTTTGTCATTGTGCACTGGGTTGTGTGGAAATATCAGAGAGCAGGTCCACTCGCATATACAGTACGTGCTCCTGCAAACGTGCTCTCAGCTGCTGCCATGGAAACAGACACTTCAGCACAGTGAACTTCTGATTTTTTTTGCCCATGGGTGTCTGAAAGTGCCGCATGCTAGCGTGTTTTGGCTCCTTGCGAGCAGTGCAATGGGAGGAAACGACCTCTAGGGGGAGGGAAGAAAAGTTAGGCAACGCCACAGCTTCTTTTTAAGTCCGCGTTGCCCTAAAACACTGCATTTGATTTATGGATTGAGAGCAAACTGGGCGAGTCGCATCCTAACAAGTGGAAGGCGGAGTTCACATCCCTAAACATTTTATTGATATTTGGGTTAAATATGACTGTGATGTGCAGTTGTTACCACAGAATTACTCTATGGAATGAGTAACTATGTCATTCCAAACTTGGGTTCATACAATGAAAAGTCAATGGTTGCCAATATTGTTTGTCCATCTTCTTTTGTGTTCAATTGAAGAAAGTCATTCGTAGAGGTTTGGAACAACATGAGGGTGAGTAAATGATGACAGAATGTTCATTTTTTGGTGTACTATCCCTTTAACCAGTGGGAGTAATGGGACAGAAAGCTGTCTTCCTGGCACTCCATGTCCATAATTGTAGCCCTGGTATTGTGCTGAGGAGAGCATATGTGTTTTCATCCCTTTCTCTCGCTCTTTCTCCATTTTTTTTGTGTAGTGACACACCCGACAAAGGAATCTCTGATGGTTTTGACCAAATCTGGCTTCCCAGAGAAATTACACATTTGGCTTGAAGTAGCAATGCAATGATTTTACTACTACAGTCAAAACACAAGCATGGCATTCACGGTGAAGGAACCAAGATGGGTGACGGTTTCATCAGGCATCTGTTTCCCCCCCCTGAAGTCTGGGTTGGAAGCGAGATGAAAGCAGCAGTGACAGCTATTGGGTTTGTCGCTCTGCTCCTTGGCTGCTTTGTGGCGGAGTTGATCAGTGAAGAAAACACACGCTCTCTCTCTCTTTTACAATGCAGCCCTTTGTTTTCCTGTCAGCATCCGAACGTCAACCATTTTCTAAATAGTTTCCAGGTTATTAAAACGCTTCCAGACCGTGTCTGTTCGATGAATGAGTTTTCGTTTAATTGCTTGGCATCCGTCTCCCGGATGGGCTGCGGGCATCCTTACAGGCCAGAGGCATTTCTCATTGGGGATCACATGGGACGGAGAATGCGGCTGTTACCTTGTTTGCCCACTGCTCCGAGTGGGACCTCCCACAGAAATTGTCTCACAGAAATAAGGGCCATATTTATTGTAATTATTTACGACCTCAGTCAAGTGTATCTCTCTCTCTCTTGTTTTCTAGTTCTTCTTTCTGTCCTGTAATTTTACTCGAAACAAAAACCAAAAAACCAAAATGGTCTGTGGGAGTCATGTATGGAAAACTGTTGAAATAATATTTTAAAATCTAGTTTATTCCTATATGACGAGGCTGAAGATTCATCAGCCATCACTCCAGTCTTCAGTGTCACATGATCCTTCAGAAATCATTCTAATAAAATTCAAAACAACAGCTGTCATTGTTGATCAGTTTAATGCATCATTGCTGAAATAAAAATGGACCAAGCTTTTTGACCAGTAATTGATGGAAGATGCCAATTGTGAATTGGCATTTTCAACCCATTTCACTTCCATAACGTTTGCCAGTGAAATTGAATATTTGGCTACAGTAAACTTGATCTTATCAAATGGAAATTGATTGGATGGTGGATGTTACATACCAGAATGCAGCCAGACTGAATGCAAGTTATGTCTGTTTGGCTATTGGTTAACATTATCTAACAGCCTGTGTGACCTCACTGATGTCAGTGGAAAGGGAAAGTTGTTTCAGAGGAGGAAAAATTTAATGCATTTTGATTAAACATGACAAAGCCAACATCCACAGATGAATTGCTCACAATTAGACCAGAAACCTGCTCCATTTTGATTACAGTTTTGACTTTAAAAATGACTAAATTGCTGTTGTTGTTTGCAAGTAGCTGTTCTTATCATACCATTCTCATCATTTGTATAAAAATAAACACTGCTAAACTTTCTTGCATAGTCAAAAGTGACTGTCAGTCATGTGTTTGGAAATTGCCAACTCTCATTTGAAGTGAATGACTTTCAGTTGCTTTGTCACTTCAAGTTGCTGTCCATTTGAAATGACTTTATAGAATTAGGCATTAAGAGTTTCCTACATTTTCAAAAGTGGTGCATGTATACACCACGCAGCTTTCCACTTATGAGTGATGCTATAAGTGGAAAGCTATGCAAATCTTCCTGCTGCTGCTCGAAGCCCTTCTCTTTACTGTTTTAGTTGAGACATAAATCTTCTAATTGAGTTTATTGCACCCCATCCAGGAAAAACAACAGCATGCCAGTGTTATTTAGAGGAAATCCTCCTTCACAATTTTCCCTGGCATTTCCCCTTCCTGTTTTTGTTTCACACCACTCTCCTTGAAGTGCTTCATAAATCACAGTGTCACAGGATCACCATTGAGTAACTTGCAAGTTGATAACCTGGTATTGAGTTGCTAAAGTGAATTTTGGGTACATTTGATGAGGTATTTTGAACATCTTTACTCACTTTAGCCATTTATTTAGCAAAAACAACAGATTTTGGCTTGAATATGAGTAATTACTTCTTTCGATTCCTCTTTAGTCCTACTTTTTTATAAAACAGCTGTGGTACCGAAAGCCTCTGTTCACCCTGTGGGCCTTTCTTTACTTAGTAAGGATAAAAATCTGGACATGATTATATAAACATCACTTTTTTGGACAACGTCACTCTTTTTCCAGTAGTAAAGAAGGTAGAGTAGTACAGGCTTTATGTAAGGACAGAGAGGACGTAGCCGTGTCCTGCCAGCATCCTATCCCTCTTCTCATCTCTCCATACTCATCCCATTTTTTCCTTCTCTTCACACGCTAATCTATACTCTTATCCTCTTACCCTCTGCTCCTCTCTACGGTAAGGCTGCGTTGCTGACACTTTGTTCCCTTTCAGTTGTTTTCACAGCTGAAGGGGAAAGTACAAAAGCATTTGTCAGTTTTAATGAACTATACAAATTTATATTATGGGCGGGAGGACCAAACTGTACACTGCAAAACAGCCGATGAATAACATTGTGTCTCACCTCTATTACTTAAACCAGACAGCCAGATGCTTTGTTGGTCCCTGCTGACAGCAGAGACGTTACGTACACTGTCTTGGATCCAGGGTCATTGCTTGACTAAGCAGGTCCTGAGATGTCCAGCCACGTCCCCTCTCGCCCGACCTGCATTAAAAGGAGGATCATGAGAAATGCCGGATGAAATAAAAGTGGAATTCAATTAATCTTCGACCTCTTTGCACTACTCCAGTGGGCAAGATTTACACCATGGGCTTTACACAAATCTAGTTATTTCTGGTACATTCTTTCCATCTTATGCCTTTTTAAACTGTTAATCACAAGCACAGTGGCAGGTAGGATTGCTGTTGTTGCTCTAATTCGATGCAGATGGGTCTTAGTTGAATGCTGACATAATATTTTGTTTTATTTTTTAATTTTAATTTAGATTCATGAACTCTTGATTTTATTTGGTTTCAATTTGATTAGATTCTGATTTGAGTATATTATTTCCTTTTTTAATTTAGAATCATTTGAATTTAGATTTAAGCTCAATTTGATTCTGATTTAAGTTTGATTTGACTAGATTCCAATTTGACTGTATTTCACTTGATAACGTTCATTTTGCTTACATATGTGACCCTAGCACGGGTATATTTGTAGCAATAGCAAAACATACATTGTATGGATCAAAATTATCGATTTTTCTTTTATGCCAAAAATCATTAGGATATTAAGTAAATATCATGTTCCATTAAGTTATTTTGTAAATTTCCTATCGTAAATATATCAAAACTTGATTTTTGACAGCTTTTTACAGCTTTAAAGGCAATTTTCTCAAATTGTTTTTTTTTTGCACCCTCAGATTACAGATTTTCAAGTGATGTATAAATCTCAATTTCTAGAAATTGATCCTTATGGTTTTGTGGTCCAGGGTCACATATATGAAGTATGTGAACTTCGGTTCCAGTCGGTACTGAAATTTTAAAAACGTCCAAAAAAATTATTCAGCAGTGTTTAAGAATCGGCTCAACAGTGTTCAAATGTTAGCGGTAAATGGACGTTTTTAAAATTTCAGTACCGACTGGAACCGAAGTCGGTACTTTTGACAACACTAATATGAAGAAAATTCTGATTCAATTCTGATTACTGATTCAAACTATTAACTCATCTTTTGAACTTTTTATTAAAAGAACTGGCTCATAAGTGTCATTTGTCTGTGAATCGGACAACGCTAGCTGTGTTGTATGTCTGTTTGTGTCTCGGAGCTCGAGTACTGAATGAATGCATCCTCGTGATGAGTGTTTGTGTGGGTGTACATAGTTTGGATTTCACTGTTTTCTGATCCTAGAATAGTGTAAGCGAAGATGCCCGCACACCCTCTGACTCTTTTCTCTCGGGTCTCATTGGGCCCATGCCCCACCACCTATTCTTGTGTGGCCCATTCAGGAAATTGGGCTGTAAATAAAGACAGACCTACATTTCTCCACCTCCGAAATAGCTCCAGATAAAAGCTTCTGTATCATCTGGATGTCAGAGTAATAGTGCTGAACGCACTCATGGGACAGGCACAATTAGCTGTGTTTCATTCCACAAATATTATACAAATATTTAGATGGCGGAGCTCTTTGAAGTAGAGGGAGCAAAATTTAACTCTGATTTATGCAATGGTGAAGAAGATTAATTTTGAATGATCACTGTTGCTTTTTGTTTTGGAAACACCATGTGTGTGCAAACATGTATATATGTAAATATCAGCTGAATTGACGACATGTAATAGTTTTTCATGGATCGCGCAAGTGACAAAGCAGAGAAAAATCATAACGCACAATTTGGTTGCTGTTGAGAGTCGTGCCTTTCAGTTAAAAGATTCACTTACCTTTTGGATAGTCTGTAGTAACCTAAAACATGCATTAGCCAGTTTTTAGCACTGATTTGAGCTTGGGTTGGACGATATGGCCAAAATTTATATCACAATATATTTCTTAATTTTGGTCGAAACGATATAATTCCGATATCGATATGAACACTATTAAAAAAAGCCTCATAAAAACTGCCAAGAATGCCCACAACACATGTCTGTACCTACAAACTTATGAAAAATGAATTTGCCAAGTCTATGAAACCTTCTCCTATAAAACTGTATAATATTTTAGGTTAAAAAAATGCACAAATAAATTAATGTTCAACTTTTGTTTGTTTTAGCCTTCATACAAACAAGAAATGTGAAATCACTGTCAAATAAACATCTCAGACTCACCTTATTAATATCTTTAACTTCAAACTATGGGCTAACATACACTACCAGTCAAAAGTTTTTGAACAGTAAGATTTTTATGTTTTTTAAAGAATTCTCTTCTGCTCACCAAGCCTGCATTTATTTGATCAAAAATACAGCAAAAACAGTAACATTTTGAAATATTTTTACTATAAAGTTTATTTTAAATTTATTTTAAAATAACTGTTTTCTATGTGAAAATATTTTAAAATGCAAGTTATTCCTGTGATTTCAAAGCTGAATTTTTAGCATCATTACTCAAGTCACATGATCCTTCAGAAATCATTTTAATATTCTGATTTGCTGTTAAAAAAAACATTTAGTATTATGTTGAAAACAGCTGAGTAGAATTTTTTTCAGGTTTCTTTGATGAATAGAAAGTTAAGAAGAACAGCATTTATCTGAAATAGAAATAATTTGTAACATTATAAATGTCTTTATCATCACTTTTGATCAATTTAAAGCATCCTTGCTAAATAAAAGTATTAATTTTGATAATTTCTTCCCCCCCCAAAAAAAATTAAAAAAATAAAACATTAAACTGACTCCAAGCTTTTAAATGGAATAGTGTATAAGTCACATGTGTGAACATATAGTGGAACGAAATGTCGTGTCTCGCAATCTGATTCTCTGCCAGTAGGAGGCGCTGAGAGAGCGGTAGTACTAGCGGTTTCCACAGTAATCTAAGCAGCTCCGCTCATGAAAGCAACTTTATCAGATAAAATGAAAATGCCATCAAAACTTTTCTAAAGACAGTCGGTTTCCTTCACAGATACATTCATATAAAACACTCGCGCCAAGTTTTGATTTCGAAAAACTGTGTAGTGCTCATGTTTATTCAACGAAGTCAAACGTCACAAATAAATCAATGTATGGAAAACACTGGTAATGTATATCGAAATATCGGAAATGCTTTAAAAATCATATCACCGTTATTGGAAAAAAAAATATCGCGATACATATTGAAATTGAATTATTGTCCAGCCCTAATTTGAGCAAAAGAAACAATGATTTGAAAGACTGCAATGCAGCTGTTTTGGAGATTTCAGTCTTTCCTTGTGCAAGTAGATAGGAGCTGTATCTGTATGCTTATTACCTGCATAATTTAGTTTTATTCATTTTATTTCAAGCCTATGTATTTTCACTTATTTTATTGTTTATAACATTTTATTTCAGTTTTTGGCTTATAGTTTAATTTAAGGCTTTTATTTTATTATTTGTTGTTTTTTTATTTGGGTAGCCAAGAGCTGACAAGAAAAAGTACAAGAGTACTGACTGATGATTGTCTCATGTTGATGAGACAAGTTATTGTCAGTTTCAAAAAAATGTGCCCTGATTACCAAGATGGCGGCAGAGAGACAACTTAAAGTCATCTCATTTTCAAGTTGATATGATTCTTTAGGGTCTTTGAAAATTCACTTTGGTTAAAATTTTCAATGGTAGTGTAAAAAAAACCCTTTTTACCCTGTCAAAATAGCTGTTTTCCAAGCTGTTTAGTCTATGTTGCTTTAAACTAATGAGCTCTTACCCCGCCCCTCTCTTCCATGGGGTGACAGCAGATGTAAACTTCAGCGCAAAACTTGCTAACTATCACATTATTAGGAAAGCTTTTCATAAAAAACCCTTATACTCACTTCTAGGGTTGGGTACCGAAACCCGGACAATATACCGGTACCTATGTAACGGTATGTCTAGAACCGAATCAGAAAAGGCCTCATTTCGGTCATGCCTCGATCGATTAAAATATTTGTCCTTTGTTTCTCCGAAACCATAAGAAGCATCACAGGCTACAACTCAAATATTTCACAAGTATATTTTTGATATAATTCTTTAGGAAGTCTTAATGAAAAGTCTATAACATACTTTGGTTAAAATTTCTCAATCTCTGTCAGAGCATCTGTAGTGTAAAAAAACACCCTTTTTACCCTGTCAAAATCAGCTGTTTTCAGTATCAAGCTGTTTCAGTCCATGTTGCTTTAAATGCTAATAAACTCTGCTGACCCCGCCTCTCTCTTCCGTGGGGTGACGAGCAGACTGTAAACTTCAGCCTGGAGCTTCATTAGTTCCAAACAGTGTGTGTGTGTGTTGCATGTGTATAAATATAAATATAAATATAAATAAAACAAACGGTTCAGGCACCGTTTAGGCACCGGCACCGTTTTAAAAGTACATTACCGGTATAGATACCCAACCCTACTCACTTCATCTGATTGAATCTGGATCACGAATGATGCACGAACATAGATGCATTTAGGTAGATCGGAGGGTGCATTCCCTTCAAAAACAAAAGCAACGTTAATCCTCTATGTCTTCAGTGGCTCTGATGTTGGGAGTAAATGGCAACTGCTATGTTCATTATTTCATCCAACAACAAAACACCTCAATCGCTTAATCGGAGACATTCTTGTCATTTTATAGACAAAACCAAACAGTCTTCAAAATATCTTCTGTGTCCTACAGACGAAAGTAATTCATATCATGAGGGTCAGTAAATAAGTCATGAGGGTAAGTAAATTATTTATTTAATTAATTTATTTATTTAATTATCCCTGTATTAAAAGGATAATTTGCCTAAAAGCTAAAAATCTGTTATTATTTGCTTACCCTTATGTCATTCCAAACCCGTAAGATTTAAGTTAATTTTTAAAATACAAATTTAATGAAATATTTTTTTTATTGAGAGGTTTTTGTCACCTCATTGAAAGTCCAGGTCACCAAAATGCTGTAAAACAAATCCATATGAATCGAGCAGCTTAATCCAAGTTTTATGAAGAGATACGATCACTTTATGATGAACAGTTTTAATTTAGGTATGGTAGAAGCTCAAAGTGTTTGTGTGATGCACAAGAACCTATAAGGTTTATTATAGCATGTGACACTTGCACAAGCTTCTGTGTTTAACATATGTGAGGTGCTCTATATATGTGTGTTATTTGTGAATAAAAGCCTAAATTAAATATATTTATCATATAAAGCAATCATATCTCTTCACAAGACTTTTGGATTAAAATGCTCAATTTATGACCTTTTTGGATGTTCTACATTTTGGTTACTTGGACTTTCAATGGGGGGATGGAAACCTCTCAGGTTCCTGTCTTAATTTGTTTCAAAGATTAAACAAAGTCTTGTGGGTTTTGGAACAGCAAGAGGGTGAGTAAATGTCTCATAATGTCTACATTTTTGTTTAGTGTAATTGATTCACATCTTCTGCAAATCATTTGCTTTAAAATCCATCATCTACCCACCTCCATGCCACTCAAAACTTTTTTTCATGTCATGTCTTACCTCGCGCACACACTGCTGAAAAAAATTGCAAAATTGTACCTGTAGGGGGACAACAGCTTGTCACTGGAGCAGTACCCCTAAAAGGTGCATATTAGTACTTTAGAGCAGTATTATGTACCCTTAAGGTACTACTATGAAACAAATAGGTGCAAGACACCACTAATTAGGGCTGAGATGTTTTGATCCCAAACAATCCCACCAACCAAAACACACACCCCCATCCAAGGCTTTTGGTTGGTTGAGATCTCAAGTAGCTCTTAGAAGGATCGACAGCTGATCAAACAAGCTTAATAAAGCAGTAGCTAGTCTGGAGTAGTCCATAAGCCCATTAACTCTTCTCCAGGCCCACTAGGCTGCTCATTGGTCAGTCAGGGATCAGTCCGCTTCTGTTTTGATGCTAGCATGACCTAACACTGAAGTTGAGTATGTGTCTTTGGAAACGGAGAGAAGTACCTAGAATTTGTAACTACAGATTGACGTAATGCTAAAAACAGACAGGGGTGGTGCTCTGTTTTATCTCTTTTGCTAAGTGTGCATGTGCTCGGTTTGTGTTTTCGGTACTGTGTTTTGTGCCCTTTGGAGGTGGCCTGATGGGAGAGGCATAGGGAGTAAGCATGAGTTTGTTTTGGGTCGTGGGCTTGGAAGGGAGGTCTTGGCTCTGAAGCTACCGTAGCTCTTATTTTTCAAATGCAACACTGTTGACATCTCGTTACATGCTCCATACCCATACAACCCCCATACAAGGGCATTGCTGACCTACTATATCACGCCATGTGTGGCAGTGGCGATTGAGTGCCGTCTTCTTTTGGTTGTAGGGCCTGAGGATGAGGCTCTTCTGTTTTCTCTCTAGTAGAGGCCACCTCAGAGTCAGTGGGATAGTGTGTCATCACACCCTGCCAACAGATCAATAATGCCAGGTTCACAGGATGGTCAGCGACAGGCTATTTATTAGCCAATTTAACCCTGCACCGCAAGCCTTTCATTCAGGTCCTTTGGTTATGTAAAGATTGGAATATATACACAATATATATGAGACAAATTAGAGGCTTCTGAACTGAATTTGTGTGTGTGTACTTTTACATATTTACTTATATGTGTGTGTGTGTGTGTAGTGTGATGAACTTTGAACTTTTTTGATCCACTTCAAATGTTGACTACTGTATATACTATGTATATATACATACAGGGGCGGAGCCAGGGGGTGGCCAGGGGTGGCCGTGGCCACCACTGACCTAAGCTTGGCCACCCCACTCAAAACTGCCGTTTTTGTCCCTTTTTTTTCTTGACAAGAAATACATTTATTAAGACGCGGAACCGGCGCATCTCTTTATGACCATGTAAAACGGGAGACTTTTCAGACGCGCACTTCAGCTTCGCCTCAGTGCCAGGCGCAGGTCAAACGAGCGTGAAAAGAAACAGGAACCAAATGAGCTTCAGTAGAACAACAGTGAACTGCGGTCTGATGAGATGCTGTTAGGCTATATATCAGCAAAACAAACTTTCCTGTCCTGTCAGCCGTCACTGTGCTCACGGCACACACTCTTCAACTTTACGCGAATATAAGGCGCAAGCTCTATATCTTCATCATAAATAATGCGCGCAAGAAACTATGAGCATACAAAGTTCTGTCATCAGTTAAGTCATGAAACTATCAAAAAGGCAATTAGTGCATTCATGTATGTATAGCATCACATTAAAGAACGTCTCTCAAATGCATGTAGCCTACTAAAATATTGTGCAATTCGAGATCACAATATAAGGTGCAAGCTGATGTTTTTTTTTGTTTTGTTTTTTGTATGCACAAGTAAATATGAACACAGTGCACTTATACTAGAAAATATACACTGTTTTTATTTTTTTATTTGTAAAGTACAAACGAAAATGAAACCATTTAAATGCATAAAATAACTCATTTTACTGGCATTTATGTGCTGTTGAGTTCCGGCCTTTTTTTTTTTTCTTTTCCTTTTTTTTATTAACCAATTCTTATCACTATCTGCATGTCTCATCAATGAGTATGCAGTGATGGAGAACACGCTTTTAGGGGTTTTGAGAACCAGAATCAAGCTGACTGAGAAATAAAGCAATAGTGATCCCCTTTATTAAAATACCTGGAGGTGAGGAATAATTCACAAGTTGTCATATTCACTCAGCATTACTTGATCTAATTCACAAATATCTCAATTACAATTTAGTAGAAATTAATTGTATTCCATTGTGCTTTAGGCACTCAAACAGTCCAATACTTTATAGTCAATCACATTTTTATATTGAAATAATGTATATTTCTGTGCCACCCCAGACTGGTTGCTGGCCCCTCCCTGGCCACCCCTATGAAAACATCTGCCACTGTATACATATATATATTGTATGTATACTGTACTGTATGTATGTATGCATGTATAATATAATATAATATAATATGCTGTATATATGCATATATACTGTATATGTGCATACTTTCAGACATATGTGTTTATACAGAGCAAACAAGGCAATTCATCTGCCCCGTGTGAATGTTCCCACGTGTGAAAGAGAACTAAAGAGCACGAGTCTGAAGGGCAACAGCAGCCCTCATTCTGTCGTCCCTCTCACATCTGGATTCAATAGATGCTGTTTGGACGTACGAGGGAGGAGCAAGTATAAATAGAGTGACTGCCGTAACCAAACTAACCCGCTCGGCTCCTCCCTCACGCTGGGCCAGTGTTGCCCCTACACCGCACTAATGTCCACCCAGCATTCCTTCAGTTTCTAACAGCCAAACGGACAATTAGGCTGCTGCTGTTGGCCACTTTTAAACAGCAAGTGAAGCTTGGATTAGGTGACGATGCTGATGGATGAGCTTTAGAATTATGTTTGGTCTTGTTAGTGGGGTTGGTTTGTTGATTACAGCACAAAAACATCTTAAATACGCCTCAAGCAAACTCTCTGCAGAGGGAAAGCTAAAAAAGAGCCTCTCGTTTGACTAGAATAATGTGTGTTATCGCAGACCACATAAATGAAACCGAGCGATGTTTTTCGGAGAACTAGCATAGGGTGGTGCTACGCAGGGGGCAAGTGTAGCTGTTCTTTTTGTTGTGGCCATCTCAAGTGGAGCCCTGGCCCTAAACACATGCCCCCTTTGTGGGGCACACGTGCATATCCCTCTTCTTCGCCCCACCTTCCCCACGCTGTTGGATGAAGGCACAAATGCTGAAGAAGTGGGTGTGGTTTAAGGTGGGGGGTCAGGCTAGCCAAGCCAAGCCACGTCACTTCAAGCCAAGCAGACCCCTCTTGCTTGAGCAAGTTTTAATTTGCGGAGACTCCGAGATGCTGCAGCGCCAGTGGACTCATTCACCTCTCTCACACACACACACACACACACACACACACACACACACACACACACACGAACAAACATGTGCCTGCAGATTTGTTTTGTCGCTGTGTCTGCGCTCACCTCTTTGATTGATCATTTCATAAGCCACTCAGCCAGCCTGGAATGAAGCTCTGTTGGGTTCGTTTTGATTGGTTTCTCAGTGTGTGTGCTTGCTTGCTTTTGTCACAGTGGGCTGTTTTCCAAAGCAGCAAAGGAATTCTACAAAAATCTCTCCTTATGGAACTAATAAAGTATCAAACCAGCTTAGCATTCCAGGAGTCTATAATACAGTAAAAGCACGCTGAGAGGGTGGGATAATGTCCTCACCACGTCAAGTTTTCAGAACGGTAACAACAACTTGTGTTTTACTAGACTGATGCAAAACAAAACTAGATTCGCTCCATTTATAAACAACAAAGCAACAGTAGAAGCTTAAGGTAATGGGAGCGGTCTGGTTTTGAATTGCACGCTTTCAATATATATAAAAATAATAATAAATTCTATAGACTCTACCTTTCAGTGATGAGTGTAAAATGCAAACGCTTTGCAGAGGGGAAGCTAAGAAAAACCCTATTACACTTAATTGATTTTCATTTTTAATGTTAAATTAGACATTTTTAATGTTACAAAAGATTTCTGTTTCAAATAAATGCCGTTCTTTTAAAGTTTACACAAAAGTATTAAGTATAGCACATCAGTTTTAAACATTGATAATAATATGAAATGTTTTAAAATTAGTGAAGTAATAACGGCTGAAAATTCAGCTTATTTTAAATAAACTAAAACGGCAAACATTATAATATTTCACAATATTAGTGTTTTACTGTGTGTATATATATATATATATATATATATATACATATACATATACATATACATATACATATACATATATATATATATATACATATACATATACATATACATATATTTTTTCCATAAAAAAAAAACTTACTGCCCCCAAACTTTTGAACAATTGTTTGTGTATATATAATAATTTTTTTTTATTTTTATTTTTTTGCTTTTTATATGTAAAATATATGTCAGTATGTTAAAATACTTTCTCATACTACAATTAAATTAACCATTAACCCATATTTTACAACTCAGTTTGTACTTTACAAATTTGGGTGGACTGAGAGGTACTCTTTGCTGTCCCTGTCTCCCTCCTGAATGTACATCTCTCTCAGGCTGTGGCGATATCGCATTTGTTTGAAGCACAGCGAGAGATAGAGAGAGGGAGGGAGAGACAGCAAAGGTTGTCAGTGATGAAAACAACTTGTCTGTTTATCAGAGCATGTGTGTAATTGCTCACAGAAAGAGACACTTTGAAAAGCCTGAGATGAAAAGGAAGGATAGAAAAATAGGAAAACAAAACCAGCCCACCCTCATCTCCCATTGGCTGTGATCCTTGGTCTATAAATCCCAATGCCAGCAGCTGGAGACAGAGCGACGAGAGAAAAAAAAAAAGTGCCTGTGTTAACGCGCTAATTTTTGACCGCACTTATATTAGTGCTGTCAAAATTATTGCGTTAACGCAATTTATTTTTTAATTCTTACATATATATATATATATATATATATATATATATATATGGAGGCATTAATGCGTCATGATTTACAGTAACTGTACATCCATCTGGCTGTATACAGGTCCTAATTTATTCCCAATAGCTTGATTTCTTTCTGTTTCTGTCTTTGATTAAGCATTGTACTCTATTCTCTTTTGCCTTTTCTCTGTATTCACGGGATGAATGGCTAGATTTATAGGCTGTATATCATCACAATTCAGGCTTTGTCCGCAGAGCCAAATTTGCTGGTAGAAAGTGTATTCTCTGGATCTGGTGCCAGTGTTGGTCTGTTGAGACTACTGTCAAGTTGTACTTGTATTTGGTCTGTGTTTGTTTAACATTTTCTCTGCATTTTTATGTCAAGGGCTGCAGGATTTTAAATTAGGTTTTATTTGTGTCTTACGTTATATTCAATTTGTCATACTAAATTAGTTTACTTTACTTTAGTTTGTAGAGTTGTGATGGTAGTGTGTTTTGTGTTTTACTATAGTTTGTAGTTTTAGCGTTCTTAACTTTTAGTTTACTTTTAGGTTCTTGAGTGTATTTAAGATTTAGTTTTGGTATTTTAGGGCCCTTTGATACGTTTACTTATAAATATGAATGTAATTGAGGTGTTTCAGTGTATATTTTATCTTTAGCATTTATCAAAAACTGACGTTAAAAATAGTGTTTGTTCTATTTCAGTTAGTTAGCATAATTTAGTTTTCCAATATTTCAATTCTAATATTTTTTATTTTATTTCAGTTAACAATGTGAGCATTGTTAATTGAACATACCTGTACATTTTTATTATTCAATTTTAGTTACAAAAACTGTGACAGGAATATTTTAAATAATATAATCTTACAAAGAGCAAGACATGAGCCATCTCCGCTGTTCCCTTGAACAAGCCACTAAGCATACACCAGGGGATTGCGCTTGTAATAAGTTCATGGTTATGTTCTGTGGAAACATTGACTGAAGGTCACAGACACTAATTCCAGCAATCCTGATTGTGTCGTTATAGGTAAAAATTTAAATATTTAATTTCATTCATGATGGCAATGCAGGAAAGACTTAGGAAGAAAGTCTTGTGTAATCAGGCTGAAAAGTAACAAACATAGGAAGAGGTTGGACTCGATACCAAAACAAATGTTTATAAGAACCAGATACCCAGTTGTTTTGAGAGTTGAATTTGATATTTTGATGAGACGCCGTGCAGAGATACTGAAGCAGGACAAGGAGAAAATGACAAAGGAGAGCTAGCCTGAGCACCTGGTTCATCATTAGCACCCCTCTGCTCTTCAACAGACACGTGTCCTTCTGGAGGAAGCCAGATGATAAAGCACACAAGCTGCTGTTGTGTTTGCCATGCCATGAATTTGTGACATTGATATAGTAAGTTAAAATGAAATCGCACAGCAGAGGTCTTAGGGCAAAAATATAATAGAAAAGTGACATGGTAAAATGGTATTTCAAATGCATGTATGATACAGAAATAAATTCACCCCAAAATGAAAATGGAAGATTTATTCCATTACATTTACGTATTTGGCAAGATACTTTTATCTAAAGTGACGTGCATAGTATTCATGGTATACATTTTATCAGTTGACCTTTTCAGAGGTGAACAGGCTAAATCACTGTCTATCATTTGTTGTATAAAAAGGGCAACATTGATATTCTGCAAAACTTCTTTTTATATTCCACAAAACAAAAAGTAGGAAATCTAATGAGGTTAAATTAGTAAATGATGACAGTTTTTGTTTAGTTTTTATTGAAAAACGAGAAAGTTTTATAGTATTTTCTTATGTCACCTGAAGGCGTATTTCCTCTTTTGTTGATGCAGAAGCATGACTTTTTCAGTGATCGTTTGTGCTTGAAAAGCAGAAGAGCACAGGATGGTGGCATGGGTTATTAAATGTGTCATTCCTGAGCTGTGAGAGCTTGCCGGCAGGTGAGTTTAGTGCAGGTTCAACAGGAGACGAGGAAAGGCATGTAGTCATTAAAAGGCTTCAGGTGTGGCTGGCGCTCCACACACCCGGCTACAAGAATGTCAGCCCATGGGCGCAATGGGCTGCTGTGGAATTTGCCTTGGAGCTGCTGGTCTGGGTTGTGTTTTTACAGCTTCCAAACACATACTGGTACACCATGGAGAAAAACGTGGGATGGGACGTGCACGATTTTATTGATTTCTATTTGATTTATTATTTAATTTATTTAATTATTTTCTTATAAATAGTATATATTTCTTTATTTTATTTCATGGAACACAAAAGGAGATGTTTAGCAGAATGTCCAAATAGCTGTACCTGTATGGAAAAGAGCAGCACAGACATTCTGCCAAACATCTTGTTGTTTTTTTCTGGATTTGGAATGATATGAGGCTGAGTAAATGATGTCAGACTTCATTTCTGCCTGAAATATCCTTTAATCGAGATCTGCTTGTCAGTGTACACAGTGTAATCTCACACTGTGGTGTCAAAAGTTAAGTAATTTCGCTCGATCGGTATCTTTGATTGATGGATCATACTCCCACACTCTCTTTCTCTGAACCTCTGCTCCTGTAGCAGCCTGTTGTTAGCAGGTCTCGTTTATGTGAGATGGATTGAACTGACATTGTTGATACTGTTGTTGAATTTCTCTTTCACCACCTGTTCCTATTTCTATTATAGACAGATAACAAATGACTCACTGCTGATTGAGAATGAACAGTCCTATATATAAAAGAATGGATGGACTCCGCTGTACATGGGGTGAGTTAGACTATCCATTCATTGTGGAGCTGTTGTTGTTTATTGGCACCTGAGGAGGATTTTTTTCACAAGGTGTGACTGCAGATGGTTTGTTTTCTTCACATGGCTTGGTGCCAGTATAAACCATGATGAATTTGATAAACTGTGACTTTATTTTGTTTGAGGCATTACAGCCAACATTGTCAAACAAGAGTTCATACAGAGCTCAATAATAATGATGACCCAGTGACCTGAGGCTCATTTTGTCTTGTAAATACATCTTGCATATGTTGTGCATGTTGTTTTTGTGCTTCACAAACATAAACCTGTTTTTTTTTTGCAATGTGCTGAATGTTGTTGTTAATTCTTTTGATTTAACATTATTAAGCTGGCTCATGTTGCAGAACTTTTGTGGTAGTCTAGGTTGAAAATTACAAATAAAATGAATAAAAAATAATAAATATATAAAATAATAATTGTAAATGTAAATTATCATTTATAAAATGAATACAGCATATTATATCATGAATTTAAATATATTAATATAAAAATCCATATTTTGCAAAGAAAATGTATGTAAACATTACAATGATTTATTTGTATAATTTTATTATTGTATTTTTTATATTGTAAATATTATTGTTTTGTTGTGTGGCTACTGAAAATATTTGCAGGCCATGTACAAATTTGAAAAGAAAAAAGCAGAAAAGTCCTTATTGTTGCATAATTCTGGCACTAAAGTCCTGTTTGATGGAATATAATCAATCTTTTTAGGTCTAACTCAAAGCCTGTCATTTAGCTGATATTTGACAAGGAAGGTTTAGGTGTGGTTATGCCAGCTGGATAATTTGTTGGAAAATTCATCTGTGGTTCAGCTGACGAGCCAAGCCAAGGAGGAAAGACACGTGCTGCTGCTTGTGCTTTCAGGTAGCTCCCTGTCTTCTATTAAGACAGACAGAGGCCTTTGTTTGTGCGTAATTTCCACATGTACGCCCATCTGACAGTCAATGGCGTCAGTATTTGTGCTGGTGGGATACATGAAGCTTAGTGTGAACAGATCTGTAAATGAGCCCCGCCTCTTCTCTGCATTTTACAGAAACGTAAAGAATACAGGAAGATCCTTTTTCCGACACCCTATTAAAAGATCTCTTGTAAGCAATCTGTGTGTATGTATGGGTGGATGGATGTGTATGTGTATGTGTATGTGTGTGCCTGTTCAGTTAAGCCATTGATTGCAAAGCATGAATGAATCCGTAGATGCTCCAGGCGGTGAGCAGTGTTCAGGCTTTCAACAGACTCCCAGAGGAGATGCTGGTCTGCTTTAAAGTGAGTGCAGCTAAACAGTCACAGTAAGACACAAACACTGATTCTCTGGTTTTATTTCGATAGGGAAAAGGGCTGGGCGATAAAGCTGACAAAAAACAAATATATATAGCGGTAATTTTCCGCCTTTATACACCATTCAATGTGTATATACATTATTAACAGTGTTAAAATTATTAACAGTGGAAATAACAAAGTTATTAGTAGATACATGTCTGAGACGTTACGGTGCCTAATTTTTGAATAAAGTTGTTATTTTTGTTTTATTTCCGTACAAAAAGTATTCTCGACACTTCATAACATTATGATAGAACCACTGATGGCAGATGGAGTATTCTGGCGATGCTTTTCATACTTTTATGGACCTTGACAGTGCAATTTACTTGGCAGTCAATGGGACAGTTACAAGCCTCCCGGTTTTCATCCAAAATATCTTAAATTGTGTTCTGAAGACTAACGAAGCTTTTACGGGTTCGGAACGACATGGGGGTAAGTGAAAAACGACAATATTTTCATTTTGGGGCGGAGTATCCCTTTAAACGCAAAGGATGGTAACACCAAATGTTGATTTAATTTAGTTAATAGAAGTGAATTGATAAAGAAAATTTATTTATGACATTATTTTTGACCGCATCCTCATCTTACAGCAAGTGCCTAAATCTTTTAACAGTACTGTAGCTTTGCAGGTAGGTTTCTTGAAGCATCTTGGAGGCATGCATGCATGTATGTATGCATGTATGCATGTATGCATGTATGAAACATGTATAGTATTGTGTAGTCAGCTTGAATAAGCTTCTGAACTTTTGATCAGAGTTTGCACACCATGATGAAGTTGCACAAGAATAATTTTTGTTTGTTAGTTCATCAGAGATCCATCCTCGGGGGGAATCTGTGTTTGTCATAAACACCTCCACGTCATTCTGAGTCACTGGCGTTTTTCTTTACTTATTGTTAGTCTCTGTATTATGATACAGTGTAGTTGCCTGAAGCGTCGCTCTCGCGCTCCTTCTGTTTCTGAGATGCCAGAGAGAGTCTCTGGCCCCCTTCTGGCCGACCCCGGTACTGCTCCCCTCCCATCCAGCCGAGTGTGTGTGAGGTCTCAGTCTACAGGGAGACAAAGGGCATATTTTTCAGTTTGGAGCCCCTGCAGTGGGCTGGAGCACAGTGGTGCTGCATTGCCTTGTCAGTGTCACAGTTGAGAGAGAGAAGGCAACCAAAGGCTGGGGTAAAGAGGAGAGGAGGGGAGGGGAGGGGAGGGGAGGGAAGTGGGGTCACTCCATGCTTTTTCAGTGCTCCTATGTTTCCCCTAGCTGTGTTCGTGGCACAACATTGCACAATGGGGGCTTTTGTTTGTTGGGGGGTGGAAGCGGAGGCTATTCTGTTTCAATCATTTCTGGAAGTCCTGTGTTTGCGACGTGGTGGGGGCTTAATGCTTTCCTGTGGCTGTCTGTTGTTCCCTCTCTCTCCTTTTATTCAGTCTTTCTCTGTTTTTAGCCTCTCTCCATCTCTCTTGCTCCATCTCTCTTTCAGTCTTTGTTGCTTCTCACTTGTCTGCCTCCTCCTTGCCTTAAAGGGATAGTTCACCCCCCAAAAAAAGATTATGCCAGAAATACTTACCCTCATATTGTTACAAACCTGTTTGAATTTCTTTATAGAGCACTGCAGTGATGATGTAATTTTGTAGGCCAACCCTGATTCCCTCAACAAAAACACAATAGGATTTTTCTATTGTTTTTTTTTTTTAAATATTGGAGAAAATAAGCAAAAGTTTATTATTCATACATGTTTGGTTATCATGATAATCTTCACAAATGAACTCAACTTTTATGATTTTGAAGTCTAAATGCACAAAGAAGTCAAAAACTAAACGTCGACTTTAAACAAACTGCAGTTGTATGACTTTAACGTCACCACCATTAAACTTCCGACAACTCTTTCAGTCTTTATTTACAAAACATCTTCCCTGAACGTTTGAGCTTGAATAGTTTGCAATAGTGCGATTATAAACACAATGAGGCTGTGAAAGTGGACTAGTGAGTAGATGAGTTTATTTTTCGGTGTAATGACGTTTAAAACCTCTCTAGTTCTATTTAGCTAGCAACCCGCCTTTTTCAAGACAAGTAGAAGCTTTAAAAAAACACAAGTGGGTATTACAGATAGATTTTATGTCATAGAATAAAATGTGAAAGCATCTTGAGCTTGTGTAAACCACAGACCATATTTCAGGCATTTAACCAAAAACGCATTCAAAGACGACTTCAAGACGATAGAACGGAAGTACTAAAATGATAACTTGTTTCCTCGTTTTGGTCTACAAAAATGTCATCTCTGCAGCACTCTTTTCTGTGAAACACAAAAGGAAGAATTGTGAAAAGTGCTACTTCATGCTACTTCAATAAATGGGCACAGTTTTTCAAGTTTTCAATCTAAAAAAGGACAAAAACCACCAAAGCATAATAAAAGTAGTCCATATTACTCTATATTCCAAGTAACAAAAGAATGATTGCTTAAAGGGACAGTTCCCTTCAAGTCATTCACCCTTATGTCGTTCCAAACCTGTTTATCTTCAGAACACAAAGATATTTTTGAAATCCAAGAGCTTTCTGACCCTGCATAGTCAGTAATGTAATGTAATGTAAAGTAATGTAACTACCACGTTCAAGGCCCAGAAAGGTAGTAAGCTACGAGAATACTTTTTGTGCGCAAAGAAAACAAAAATAATGACTTATTCAACAAATTCTTCTCTTCACTGTCAGTCTTCGATGCGTGTTTACGAGAGTACCACGATGCATGCGTGTGGTGCTGCTGACGCAGGAGCCATCACACACTTAAGCTGTCGTGAACGTGCGTCGAATTGTTGAATAAAGTCGTTATTTTTGTGTTCTTTGCGCACAAAAATATTCTGGTATCTTCATAAAATTACGTTTGAACCACTGATGTCACATGGACTATTTTAATGATGTCCTTACTACCTTTCTGGGCCTTGAACGTGTCAGTTGTGATGCTGTCTATGTGGGGTCAGAAAGCTCTCAGATTGCTCTCGGGAGATGTCAAGATTTTTAGCCTAAATGTTGGCCTATTCCTCACACACATGCTATCAAATGACTTCAGAAGACTTTTCCTTTTGAAGCTTGAAACCTTCAGTCCCCATTTATTGCAATTGTGTGGAAAAGAACAACCAATGCAGCCTTCAGAACATCTCCCTTTGTGTTATACAGAAGAAGGAAAGTCAAACAGATTCTCAATGACATGAGGATGAGCAAATGCAACTGTATGTGTGCAGACTGGGCATGAGATGAGAAGTGAAGAGGTGCAGCGGCCATCTGCCCTGCTCTGCTTTTCCGCATACATCCCCCGTCCCCTACAAGCAGCCGCGTGCTTCTAACCCCTTGATTCCTCCTGTCGTGCTCTGAGCACATTTCACCTCTTCCCTATGCAGAGCTCTCGCAAAAGCTCCTCCTTAATCTGACTAAGGGCTAATCTGTTTTGGGATGGGGGGGCCAGACGAAGCTTAGAGCCACCAGACTGGCTGACTCACTCCGTCAAACACCCGCCTTCCCGCCATCCATTCATCTATCCATCATCCTGCCGGCACTGCCAGACAAGAGACACCTGTCTGCTATAGAGCTCAATGCTGCCAGCGGTGGAGGCCTGTCTAAATCACCCAATGATCACCTCTCTCTCTTCCAGTGCATGTCACACTATGGCTGGAGGTGTATTTGAATGATTTTGGTAAAGAACAATCTGTATCCTACAGGATTTGTTTTGATTTTTGCTGCACTTATTAAGTTAGCCTTTCGATTTCCCTTGTGTCTTGTGGTTTATGGCCCCTGTACTGACTCTGACATTAGAATGAGTGGAAAAAAGAGAGTGATATTGCGAGAGAGAGAGAAGTAAACAAACTCTGAAAAGAGGAGAATAGAATAATGATGTCACCGTTAGCCAATGAGCGGCGTGCACCAGAGAGCATTTAAGGGCTGTCAGCTGTCCTGTTCCATCCTCATCACAGTACACACACACACAGATAACCACTTTGGAATGGAATACTAACTGCACAGTATGCACTGCATACTATTTAAAAACAAATAAATAAATACAATTTAAACCAGGGGAACAGTTGCCATTATGCAACATTAACCATTTCAAACAGTAGTATGCTGCGGTGTCACATGATTGCATAAAGTTACATGTGGGTGGTGTCTAGGATTTTTTTATTTAATTTTGTGTAACATGTTTTAACTTCGCCTACATAGGGTAAGCGGTTTGGAAAATGGATGGAAGGATGTTTTAACTTTTGGTAGCCTGATCAAATAATGAGTCAAATTAGAGATAACAATTCACAAATGTAATCACTTCCAGTTCATTCATTACACTAGAAATTGAAAATCTGTTGAAACTTGGGGTCGGTAAGATGTTCTAAAACGTTTTAAAAGTCTCAAGGCTGAATTTATTTGATCAAAAATATAGTAATACTGTGAAATATTATTACAATTTGAAATGTTTTATACTGTATATTGTTATATTTTAAAACTGAATGATTTTTTGTAATAGCAAAGCTGAATTTTCAGCAGTCTTCAGTATCACATGATCCTTTAGAAATCATTCTAATTCTAATTTGAAATTTTTGTAACAATGTACTGTAAAAGTCTTTAGTCACATTTGATCAATTTAATACATTCTTGCTGAATAATAGTATTAATTTCTTTAAAAAAAAAAAAAACTTAGACTGACCACAGAGTATTGAATGGTAGTGTACGATATTCTGTATGGCACATATTTATATGTTGTAGGTCATTTTGCATTTTGTGCACAGTATACATACAGTACATACTACAAAAATGTTAAGAGTAGTATGTTGGTATGCTATATAGTAGTATGTAAGTATGCTGAATATAGCCATTCACTCATCTTTTTTCTTATTTTGATTCAGGCACTATTTTGACTTTGTTTCTTTCTCATCAGTTAAAACAGTCCCTCTGCATCAGTATTACAAGTAGACGTAAGAGAAAATGGCCATTGTCAGTGTCAGTAGTTATAACATCTGATTTCCCTACAGAGCACAAGCCCTAAAATGACATGCCTAACTTATGAATTGTATTACAATTGAGCACAAATCAGTTTCAGATATTAAGTATTGAGTGTTAAAAATGCTACAAACATGCCGTGTATAAGAAACAATATGACGAGAACTGAACAGGATGTGATGAGGATTTCATTATTTGTGTTTTCGACAGATTCAGTGAGAGGGTTTGACATTACAGTGTGATTCATCCCTTTTTTTCACACTCAGCTGCACATGTGTAACTGCATTGCCTTATTTAGCCGTGAAGTTAATGAGGACAATCTATTACGAGGCCCATTGTTTACCACAGTAAAACAGCTGCTTAGTGTAATCAAATCTTTTTAATCCGAACTGTAAGCCTTATGGAGTAGTTCACAGTCCTCCGTAACAACAGGGGGCAATAACAGAGCATTGCAAACACAGTTTTCCTGCTGTTTACATTGGTTTGTGTGTGCGGATGAATCTATTTCGACCTATAATCGAAAGCAAAAAAAGGAATTATATTTTGCATACAAAAATACATATTTTTATAGTGACTGAGTTTTCTTTATGAATTAAAATTCATTAAAGTTAATTATTCTCTTTCAGTTTTTATCCCTATAATGAAAAAATAAAAATCTTTACATTATAATTACTATAATGTAGACAAAATAAAATATTATTCAAATCTAAGTGTTGATGCATCATAGTAGTTTTTGTACTACCTTTTATTCTGATTTAAATAAAGCAATAATTTGTATATATATATATATATATATATATATATATATATAAATTAATAATAATAATAATTATTATTATTATCATTATCTTATGATTTTCTGGACACATTTGAGATGTGCCAAAGTTGTCGTTCAGATATCAGAGATATCTGTTTGACATATATACACTCATAAGCACTTATAAATATAATATCTACCTTAATTGTTGATATACTGTCTATGACATGAAAACAGATAACATTTTAGCGTAATGTAAGCTTTTTTAGGCAGTGTTACGTGGCAAAATAAGATCGCTTTTTCGGCTTTGATGTGAAATTGGGCCTGTGGCGTTTTAGCTCTGGGTTTGAACCCATGGTTCTGTGTCCCACTTATCAATAAAGACAGAA
The DNA here is from genome assembly GCA_027422415.1 of Schizothorax lantsangensis. NCBI lineage: Eukaryota > Metazoa > Chordata > Actinopteri > Cypriniformes > Cyprinidae > Schizothorax > Schizothorax lantsangensis. Next base: position 12,400,481 of record CM049846.1, on the reverse strand, counting down.
TCTCATCAGTCCATTTCACATGAAAGCACAGAAAAACAAAGCTCTGAAAGGAAGAGGGGAGGTCGAGCTTGCTCAGCTCACTAAAGCCAGCTGCTGCCTCTGAGGGTGATTGTGCCGCGGGTCTTGTCCCTCTCCGAGAACAAAAACGGGCCACACACACAACCTCTCTGCTCCTCTCCCAAAATAAATAAAGAAGCAGAGGAGTCTGTATATATATATGTGTGTGTGGTGCCAGATGATGAATAAGTAGCCACCAGTCGCCCTCTTTAAGTCGGGGACGCTAAGCCAGAGCAGCAGCAGAGGCACGCACGCTATGTGACAACCCAAAACTAGACAAGACTAGACGGAGGCAGGCAGCACCGCAGAGAAATGTAGCGGTCTGTCAGCATGTTTTTCATGAGGAAAAGTAACAGAGGATGTTCGTTCCAAAAAAGGAGTGCAGAGGATGTTTGATCTCACAAAGTATGCAAAAAAATCTGCGAAATGAAACTAGAGAAAATAGAGATGCATGATATGTCTGTATCTTTTTGAAGCATGTATAATAAATTGCATATCTTAATTTTTTATTTTTTTGTCTGATGAAGAGCCTGTGGGCTCAAAACATCACCTAGTGTGATAGTCTGTTATTACTTTTTTTTTTTTTAAATTCTATTTTAATTTTTTAATTTTTACATTTACTTTTCACATTTAAATTGCCGCCACTGTTAAATGTAAAACTTTAGCAAATCCATTTTTTTAGTAAATCCAGTACATCACATTTAGCATTTAAAATATTTTTTTCATTTATTTTTATTATTATTTTTTTTTTAGAAAAATGAATAATGGTTTATTTTAAATTAGTTTAGACAAAAATAGCAAAAACGGTATAAATACTATGCATTGTAATAATATCAGCCAATTATGAGTAATTGGCTATTCTATATCATAAAATTAAAACTAAACTATAACTATAATTTCTGTAATTAATTAAAATTAAACTTAAATGTAAAGTAGATTTATAAGTAGCAAATAAAGTAAAATAAGAACAAAATCCAACAACAGTAATAATCTAATAAAATTTCTGCCTTTGGTCTCTTAACATTTTAACAAATTTCTCTCTCCCCTTTTGTTTTTCACTCTTTCATATTCCCTCATGCTTGTACACATTACATGCTCTCTGACATCCACAAACCGTTCGTTATTTGGAGATTTGCTATCCACCATCTGTCAGATTAGCAGGTTGCTAATGACCTTGTCAGTTTTTGAGGGTAAAGCTGCTGCATCATTTAATCTAGGTTCAAGGAAGGGCCGCTATATGACTGCCGCCGACATCCACTTTAAATGGCAGGCCAAATATTTATGCGCTCAACGCTGGATTACTGTCTCCTTCAAGTAAACATAAAATGTAGATGTGGCGTTTTGACTCCAGATGTTGTGCTAGAGAAATGTGTGTGTGTTCACCATGCCAGGATGAAGAGTGTGCCAGCGGTATTGAAGCTGTTCTGCAAAGCTACTGATGACTGTCCGCAGAAACAGGGCTTGACAGAAGCGATCCGTTGAACTCAAAGACTCCTGATTGAGCCTGAGAGGAGACAAGACTCTCGCTGTGACTGCACATGAGGGAATGTGCGTGTGCTTTTTGAAGGAATATTTCACTTAATAATGAAAACCCTGTCATTTATTCAATTTCATGTCATTCCAAACCTGTATAACTTACTTTCGTCCGTAAAACACAAAAGCAGAAGTTTAGCAGAATGTTCATGCTGCTCTTTTCCATAGAATGAAAGTGAATAGCGACCAAATAGAGTTACATGTTTAATTCTCTCAGGTGATTCTGTGTTTTACGCCTTAATATTTGTGAGCACTCGTATATTATTACGAATAAATGAGTGTTGTTTTCAGTGAACTAGGTGTGTGTGTGTGTCTGTATGAGAGTGTGTTGATTTGTGAAGTGAGTCTGTGGCTCCCGGACAGCAGTGGGGTATTTTCTAACCCCCCATCAACCAGGCAGCGAGCAGGCGCAGGGCTGCCAGGAAACACAGTGCATTTAATGAAGCAAATCTGGGAAGTTGAGTATTTTTAGCAAACTCTTGCGCTAAGAGGAAACACCTCCAAAAGCAGTGGAAAACCAAAATAAAACTTCTCGCCTCCCCCTCTTATTGAATCAGCCAGACTGTGGTGGCCCATGTCTGTTCAATTTTCGAGAACTGCCTGGCTTGTAGGATCCTAGCATGACGCTGGCACCGAACACACTCTGGGTGCGTGTTTGTATAAAACTACATAGACTAGAGCTGTACTTAAAAAGAGAGAGATTGGCTATTTGGGTAAGTCTGAAGAGTATTTTTTATTTTTTTTATTGTAATTTACTTTTTAAACTAATTTTAAATTAAACTTATTAATTAAATTTAATTAAATTAAATAAATGTTATATTTTGTATACATACATACATACATACATATGCATATACATATATATATATATGCATATATATACATACATATATACATACATACATACATACATACATACATACATATTAGGGATGTGCGCTACGACTAATTTGACTGTCGTTTAAACGGAAGTTTTGTATCCGACTAGTCTAAAAGCTAGAAACCCCCCAAAAATGGCAAAAAAAAAAAAAAAACCTGTGCGTGTGTCTATATAACAGCATGCAGTTGAAATACTTAATTTTTGAATCACACTGTCAAATCCCTCAATGAATTCTGCTAAAAATAGGTCACGATTATGCCATATGCTTGCCTCGCGTTATCATCAATTAATTTTAGGCGGTCGTTAAACAGAAAAAAAGGAAGAGCATACACTCTTCATAAACCAGTGCATAGCTTATTTATTCAGATCACCTGGAGCAATGCAGAAATGGAAAATCAATCAATAGACTCACAGAATTCTTCATTTTCATATAACGTCAGCCAACATATTAAAACACATATTAAAACAAAAGTAAAAAACAATAGGAAAGTTTATCAAGGAATAGCATTAAAACGGCTTTTAAAAATTTACTTCATGTTGGCTATATTGTCTAAAAACAAAACAAAGCTTGTTTTACTTACTCAGACCGTGCGCATTTGTTCAGAGAATTTAACATGTTAACGTGGTCTGGCGAAAGACGGGACAAGAGGCAAAAAAAGCGCTCGGCAGGAACTGAAGTCACAGGCACGCAGAGAAATAACTACAAGCAAGCAGACAGTTTGAAAAGAGCCTGGAAATCCCGCACCACCACCGAACTGGGTCTTCGTTTAGAGGAATAGACGGCGCGGATAGGATCGCGGACCGCAGCGGCAGGTTGTAGTGTATGACATGATTGACATTTGCTGGCTTTGGCTAGCCTCCAAGCTAACGCATACATGCCTGTATTGAATATGATTACGCATAGCTCCAGTAAAGTTATTGTAAGCCAATTTGACATTACACAGTTTACAAAAAACGTTTCCATTTCCTTCTAATTCAAAATAATCCCACACCTTGCTGGTCTTTCGCGTGGAGCTTGCCGCAACTGACATGAAGAAAACGCATGTGAGGTAAAATTATAGTTCCCGCCCAGATACGCTTTTAAAAATATTTATATATTTAAATATGTATTCTTTTTCAAAAGTTTTATTTTAACTGTTCTTTAAAATGTTTTAGATGTAACGTTAAAATGATGGTAATTTGAATGATAAAATCAAAATGTTTTTTTTCTCTCTCGTGTAATCGACTATTGTTTTCAGTGTCGACTAGTAGGAGCTGTACCGTTTAGTCGACTAGTCGACTAGACCCGCACATCCCTAATACATATGCATTTTTTACTTTTTTTTTTTTTGTGTTCACTCATTGTTTTGTTTTTTTACTCATTTGTTTTACATTTTACACAAAATAAAATACTTTTTGGCACAATTTTGTAGTCTTTGTGTTGGATTCAATGTAAAGTACAATGTAAAAACATGTATGTACATAAGTGCATTGTATCAAATATTAATTAATGTAATTACATTAATTACACAGTAGTTAAAAACACAATATAATGCATCATCACAAAAAAAAAATTCTGCAATTTTGTGATGTATTTCATCCCATATATGGAGTTCCTTCCTTCCTGCCAAATTTTTGCCATGTTTGTTTTACTACACTGCCCAAAGTGATGGTTACTAGAAACGTTTTCTCACTCCTTTTCTCGCCCTCTCACATATTCCTCTTTCTGTTTTTTTTCCTGTAGGTGAACGAGTGTATGTTGTTTGCGTAAACTAGATGGCGGGAGAGAGAGGAATGGGATTTTCATGCATACTTCCATACAAGATGGTTTAATGACTCACACTTCTTGCTCACGCTGTATCTCACAAACCCAGGGATATTAGCAAGTGGGACAGATATTTGATTATATTATTGTCTGTTTCTTTCCATTGTTTTGTTTCCTGCACAAGAATCACAGAAACAGATGGCACCGATCTGCAGTGACCTGTTTGCAGAGGCATGCGTGCATCTATTGGTTTTACCCACCTGGGTCATGAGCCTTGTGGGATTGAGTGGAGGAAACATCCACCTCTCTCTGTGTACTGTTGTGGTTATGCTGAGTGTCTTGAATGATCCCAAGTGGGATTGTGTTTCCGGATAAGGATGTGGCTTGATTGAGCCAGGGGTCCAACCACAGGTCTGCTTAGGGTCCTGTGGCAGTGGAGAGCAAGGCTAACAGTCTGCGCCTGTCAGTGGTAACCTGAGTGTTTGAGTGCATGCTTATACACACGTAAGCGCTCGTGGTGCTCATACATACAGACACACAATCATACTCAGTGATATATTGGACATTGCTATTGCATTTATACATGCCTTTGGAATGCGTCTGATTGTGTCTTTTAAATGGTTCAATTTTGTGTTTGATAAATCTGATGTTCTATTAGCTAATGTTAAGTAATTGATAACAGCACAGAATTTTTTTTTTTTTGTTACGTTACTTTTGGTTTAAGTAAAATGAAAGTCAAACAAAAGTAAAAAAAACAATATCTGGCTGCTTTGACAAAGGTGTACATATAATGTTTTCCACTTCTGTTTATTTTAAATATTAATTATTATTATTATTAATTATAATAGTAATTATTAATTATAATTTATACATATTACGATAGCTTAAAATTAACAAATTCCAAAACAAAAATACTTTGACTGTTTTGTCAAACGTGAAAATAGCATTTTTTCACTCCTTTTTGTTTTAAATGTTAATTGTAAGTAATTATATTTAATTATAATTAATAAAAAATAAATGAAATGGTCCAAAACAAAAGTAAAAACACATTTTGCTGCTTTGTCAAAGGTAAAAATATAATGTTTTTCCACTTGTTTTTGTTTTAAATATTAATTTTAATTATTATTAATTATAGTTAATAAATATTATAATTGGTTATAATTAATATGCCATAAACGTTTGGAAATTAGTGACTTGAAAAAATAGCTGGAAACTGGAAAACATGCATATGTAATTACCGTGGTTACAGCACCACCTCCCTCTCCCCACACCAGGGAGGACTTGTTTACCACTTTTCTACTTCAGTCAATGACATGCCAATCATTATGGACCTCCCCCTCCCTTCTCCAATTGGTCCATCTGTTCACCTCCTAGTCCTGCCTCCTCAGGACTTACTATCAAAACAGAATGAGGTAGTATGCTGGACTGGTACAATCAGACATCAGGCATCAGCCATGACTGTTGTACATATTATTATTATTATTATTAGTTAGAATAATAACAAAAATTATGCATATTGTTAGGGTTAGATATTATATTATATTGCATTACATTATAGTCAGGGAACTACTGTTATTTTCACTGTAATTTTTTTTTTTTTCAGTCAGATTATTTTAGGTATTCTGTCAGTTTTGTCATAATTTACTTTACCCTCATGTTGTTCTAAATTCAAAAGAACCAAAACATGGAAACAAAAATTAAGATATTTTTAATCTACAGTATCCACGAAAGTCTTCGTAATTAACATTTGTAATTGTAACATCAAAAAATGTAATTAACATCAAAAAATGATGCACCAAAATTAGTATTATTGTTTTTATATGATTTATAATTTTCAATCTCAATCTGGATTTAGATATTGAAATGAATGGCTGCAGACTAAGGCATTCAGCCTGTGTAAACATCCATATTCTGGGTAACACATCCATCTGCAACTTGCATGATTAGAAAATTACTGTTAATAATGATGCAAAGCACACCCATTTAAGCAATTTTTTATTGCAAAATGTGTAATATGCGCGCTCCCAGACACGTTCGTTGCCTCAGTAAGGGCGTCTGTCTGCGTTATTGTGCTCTCCCTCAGTGGATTTGTTTTGCACCATAAAGGGGACATTCGGTAGTCTGCCTGCTCTGGGGCCTCTCGCTGGGTCACGTTATCCCAAATCTAAGATTACAAACATCCCTCAGCCCTCCGTGCCTGCGTGCACGCCGAGTCTGCAGCAGCAACAGAAGTGAGATCTGGCTCCAAATGCATTTGCCATTTAGGTATACGACATGATGAGTTTGGCTTCAGCGCTGCGTTTGAGTGTTATGGAATTCAAGACGGGTTTGCCTTTTTTTTTTTTTTTCTCCTCCACATGCGCATGTGCTATAGCAGAGTGACGCACAAGCATTTTTTTTTCAGCTCCAGGGAACACTATTGAAGCTAGATTGTGAGCCAAGCAGCACATGATGCATTAATGAAAAAGAAATGCCTTGCATTGTTGAAACGAAACAATAAATTGCGTCTGCACCAATGAAGCAATCATGTAATTTAAGTAAAAAAAATTCCATCAGTGTCCTGAAATGTGTTTTTGTGGCTGGTGCCGAGCCCAAGAGGATTAACATTCTGCACTGAGATTACCCGTTTTGAACATTCTAGTTATTCTTCACATAGCCCACTGAGTTAAGACCCTAAGACAGAACGGCATCCAAGTGTGTCAGTGGGTTCGCCCGGGAATAATAACACTGTTTTTACTGCATTCCTCTTAAAAGATTGCGTCAATCCAGAAGATATTGCATTTAACCTTTTATATAATGAGCCCCTATGTCAATTCAGTTGCTGCTGAGGACGTCTGTGGCGGTTTGGAGCGCCGCAGCAGCTGTGTCTATGTGGTCTGAACGGTCGGCTTTCACAGACAGGGAGGAGAAGGGAGGGCTGGTCAGCTCACTGCAGAGCTGGTCAGCAAGCGGTTGTCTCCCTCATGACTGCTCAAAAGAGCAGACAGGGTCAGTCGCATCAGCACCGTCACGCCACAGGGCCCTACGCAACTTTGTCGCTTCACTAAACAAGTGACCTTCACGTTTAGCGGGTTGTTTCTGTGCTATTAAACATCTGCATTTGTGTTTAGATCCTCTGTGGACTTCCTTGTTAGGTAGTGCAACTTAGTGGAAACCCACCATGCTTTGGCATAGCTGGATGTAGAGACCAACAATGTGGAAATAGTTGCGGCACTCTCACCAACTATAAATAAAGACCATATCTTTTGAAAAAAATATGAAGTAATGTACTGATTATGATGCTGTATTTTTGTTTTTCTCTTCGTTCATTCTTTAGTCAGCCCGAGCTGTCTTCCTTTCCAGCAGAAGGCATGCATGTCTGAAATATTTCCTCATTGAGGAATTGCTGTGGAGCTTTTTTTTTGTGTGTGTGGGATGGAAGAGCAGTTTGTCTGGGGTGCCCCCTTTTGGTGGCATTCCAAATAATGAATAACTTCCTGCTTCCACTCACTATGACTGTGTATATAAAAGGATTAGAGAGCACTAGCAAGCCAGGAATGCTTATGTTTAGGCTTTTTAGCTTGAGCGTAATTCAATTCTTAGGTAGTTAGAGGACGATGAGATATTTAAGGAGACGTGAGTGAGTTGGTTAGGGTCGGAATTAGAGCTGGAAAGTGTGCTGCTATTAATAGGCCATAAAAGGGCCATGTGGCTATTTAAGGAAATGCAGTTCTCATTTACAGCTCCACGCTATGCCTGTTTTATGTGATATGTGTATGATAGAATATTCCTAAAGCTGGAGTTACGTGATTATGATTTGATTGGTTTTGCACATGATCCAACAAGCGATAAAGTTATCTGTGTAAATTATGACCATTATTTTATCACTTTGATTATATTTCTTCATCTCATATACATTACGGTATCGATTCCTGGTTTATTTCTACTCTAGTTAGATATATTGAAAACTGACTCTGTGTTCAGTGAGGGAGTCGGTTGTGAAATCATTAACAACTTTTTAAAGATTCACTAAGTGAGTCTGATTCAAACTGGTTTGTGAATCTTTTAGAGTCAGTAAAAATAATTTTAAAGGGTTAGTTCACCCAAAAATTAAAATTCTGTCATTAATTACTCACCCTCATGTCGTTCCAAACCCATAAGACCTTCGTTCATCTTTGGTACCACATGTGCGTCGTGGTACTCTCGCGAACATGCTGAAGACTGATGTGGAAGAGAAGAAATTTTTGAATAAAGTCATAATTTTGTTTTCTTTGTACACAAAAAGTATTCTCGTAGCTTCATAAAATTAAGGCTGAACCACTATGGACTATTTTAACAATGTCCTTACTACATTTTTTTCTGGGCCTTAAACGTGGTAGTTGCATTGCTGTCTATGCAGGGTCCGAAAGCTCTCGGATTTCATAAAAATATCTTAATTTGTGTTCCTAAGGTGAATGAAGGTCTTACGGGTTTGGAACGACATGAGGGTGAGTAATTAATGACGGAAATTTCAATTTTTTGGGTGAACTATCCCTTTAAGACCTGTTTGACTGTAAATCAGTCGTGTCAATCGCGGCTTGTGCTCTTTTTGTTGTTGTTTCCATGCACTTTAACTTGCATAGACTGTCATGTTTTAATCACAATAAAATATAGTGGCATATCTTTTCTTCTGTATTGTGATATACATAAGAATGGATTATGAAAAAGCATAGAGCGGGGTCTGATGTGTGCATTGCACTCAAAATGAATATGAATTTGCTGTTGATTGTGAAGGGGAAGGGTTTAATCTTTCAGTCACAATTTTAAAAAACATTTTGTTCAATCTGGAGCCCTGCATTACCCTAGCTCAATCCATCATGGAATCTCATTGGTCCAAAATTCTGCTTCTTCTCTGCTTCGTCTGTTGAACATGAGATATCTTTTGCTGTCTATGATTGTCACACTTTGCAGAAGTTTTGCATTTAGTGTGAGTCAACACATTGCTTGTCGCCAGAAACTTGAGATATGGGAGATAAATATATGTTTTTTATTCCTTTGCATGTGCCCTGTGGCTGATTTGGAAGCTATTCACAATTGTTTGTTGTTTTTCTCTCACTAAACTTAGGAATTGAACTAAGGAATGTTCTAGTCATTTCTGCAGGGTGGCTTATGATGTGGCAGAATGTGCAGAAGAATGCTAAGCATCTCAACTGGCAGGAGTAGGGAAAGTTTCTCCACCCAGGCCAATTAAGTCCCTGCTGATGTTTGTTCCACCGTGGAGACTCGAGAGTGTGTAAAATCACATCCTGGTGCTGTGGGATCACCTCAGTGAACCCTTTTTTAATTTGTAAGCCGATAGGCAACTAAGCAAACATACACACTGTGATGGGAGTGAGGACAGACGCGGTAAGATTAGCATGCCTCTGAGTGGCTTTTGTTTAAGTAAAAATACAAACAAGAAAGAAAGTGTCCTTGTGAGGGGGAGGGGGGTGACAAAGGTCAGGATGTACAGAGGCCTGCGTCTTAAGGTGTGGTCAAATTAACCGTTGTTCAGAGAATTTTTACCATCAAAATCCAGTCATTTGAATAGGAATTCATGCAATTTGGCACAAGTGTGAAAAAAAAATTGATAATGCAAATTCACAGCAGAAAACTGCTTGGTTTGAAAGTGTGAGCTTCATGCATCGCTACACTATCGACAATAGACAATGGAGCTTTTTTGGTCACCAAAATGTTGCTAATGTGGCCGCACCTTCGTTGGCTGTTTATTGGCTGGCTGTGCAATGTGGATTTATAGCTACGTGGACAGGACGCATCAGGTGCGCTTTATCAAACTCTGCCATCATTGTGACTTCATCTGGACCACATGCTCTTGTCGTGATCCTTGACATAGGCCATCCATTAGGGCTGGGACGTTGATGATTTGAGGGGATGTGTATACTCCATCCGCTGAAATTCTACTCATACCAACTAAACGTACCGTACAAATTTAAACAAATAAACAAAACGGTTATATTTCCCCTGTAATGTTGTACTGCATGATGTGAGCTCATAAATATAAAGGGAAAAATCCCATGTAGACGTTTCTTTGGCTGTGCCCCCTGAGCCTGCTAGGCGAAGTGCCAGGATTCTGTTGCCGGGCGACCAGGAGTGCTGTGCCATGCGGCTTAGTTGCCTCCTCATGTTGAGCTGATGGCGCTGGCTGCCTTGTTAGCGCTTGGAGTCTCACCTCAGGCTGCAACCCACCCAAGCAGACCTTTCAACGGTATCTGCACATATGCTTTCCCTAGACCTGCTGTCAGATTCCTGGACTAGAGTTCCTATTTCATGAGGCAAGCATCACTATGACTATTTCTCTATTTCTAGCATTTCTACCAACCCATTACTTTTTGACGAAATTTGCTGTTCTGACATTGAAATTTGTGCATATCCGAGAATTTTTTTTTTTTTTTTGGCTTAAAAAAAACAAAAAAAGAATTAGATGGATTTATCTCTGAAGGGACTGACTGTCTTCAGAAATGTTTTGATGGTATTTCTTTGCATCCTCCCAACGTATAATGTCAAGTCAAGTCACCTTTATTTATATAGCGCTTTTAACAATACAGATTGTGTCAAAGCACTTAACAGTATCAAGTTGGAGGATAGAGTGTCAGTAATGTATAATAATAAGATTAAACACTCAATTTTCAGTATATAATGCTTAATGAAGAATTTTTTATAATTACAGCACTGCTTTGTGTACAGTGGTAACTTGGGTAACCACTGTATTTCTGCTTTGCATTTTCATTCAGCCCATCTGCCACATTTGTTCAGACCGATACAAAAAAGTATATAGAATTAAATATTAATATATTTCAATTAAACATAATAAACATGATCATTTGCTATTTTGACTCATCTTTATTTCTTAAAGAATGGCTGAAATGCGAGGTTTTGTGTATGCTGTTTTTGTCAAAATTTGTATTATTTGAACTGATAAGTTGTTTGAATTTATGATTTTATTTTACTGTAATTTTAAGGTTGATTCATGGATAGATTCTGCGATTTTCCAAATGCATCGCAATTCTCTCTGGAATTGTTTCTGAGCTTAGTATTTAAAAGCAGATGGTGCTCTAGGCAAGTTTTTAACCGCACACTCAAATGCTCACGAAGAAGAGTGCTTGTGCATTCAACTAATAAGTAATTTAAGTGGTTAAATGTACTTGCACCTCGGCTTTTATGATGCGAGATTAATGTAAACACAGCCCAATGTGAACACCCGTAATACGCTTCAACCTTTTCGAACTTTATGAATGATTATCAAGTGGTGTGTGGGTAAGGAACTGGAAGCAAGCAGAGTACAGCTGTTTCTATAGCACGCAGTGCCATCTGCTGTTAAAAACTAAGCTCAGAATCGATTCAAGAGAGAATCGCGATGCATTCGGAAAATCTCAGAAACGATTCCACATTGCTGACCAAAGTGTTGTTACTTTTCAAAACAACCAGACAATTTTGAATGATTTTTTTACCGGGAGGAACAATACAATGGGCAAAACATTTCCACTTGAATATAACACAGACTTTCTTCTCTCTTGATTTCAGCCTTAGCAATGCCCTAGCAACTATCCACAACACCCTAGCTATTGTTTCTTGGCTGTTGATCAGAGTCAAACTATCAGCTCTCCTCTTGTGCTTTTCCCACCCTTTCTCTCACTGTCTCATGCGTCTCATGTTACTGACAGGGCTTGTCTCTCATTGCTCACTCAATGCAAGTGATTCCATTGGAATGCTTATTGATCCCACATATGTCAACAGTGTACTAGGATCCCTTGACTCTCCATAGCAGACAAGTGTGTTCAATATGGCTTGTTGTTGAAAGCTTAATTTGAAACACGCTGCTATTTTTTCATGCTTTTTTGCACCGCATAAAAGTGACTTTCTCACGCTTTTAACAGAAGTTGGTCTCTCATGGAAACAGGCATGTGGAACATTTGGGGTTACATCATGATGTCAGTAACCTTTCCGCAATGGAACTGATTTGTTTGTCAGGAGCTGATTACAGAGAGCCTCCAAACAGACCCGTTTGTTTGTATGAAACTACAGTTCAAAGGCATTGTTTGAAAGGACAACGAACATGTTAAGACGAGATGTAGACACAACAATTACAAGGATTTCAGTAAAAAAATTGTTTATGCCATGTACAATACCTCTGAATATCAATCAATCTGCACTCTTGTTTTACTTTCCCAGACATTATGCATTGCTGTGTGTTTCATGTGTTAGTACAGTGGAAATAATTATTATGCTGTCAGTCACAAGTGCATTTACATTTTAAACACAATATTGCAAGTTCTTTTGTCTATTTTTGCTCCACCAAAATAGTTCAAAACAAAGTCAAAGAATCAACCATTGCATTTCCAAGCAACACACAGAATCAGTAGCTACGTTTACATGGACACTTTTTGCTTCCATCCGAATGAATTCATTCTGATTGTCAAATCCGAACGTAGTGTTTACATGAACGCCAAATAAAGTGATCGGGTTGATGTGAGCGGATTTAATCTTTTGACATGTGCAGACTGCATGAATATTCAGTTTCCCGCTGTTGTCGCATATTGTTTTAAAAAGCACACTTGATATTTATTTACTTCGGGTCCTAATTAGTCGACGGCAAGCACATTAACTATTGTGCAGTGCTGCTTACTTTAGAAAGCAGTAAAAGTGCCCTTCCCGTTAGAGCTGCACGATTCTGGATAAATTGAGAATCACGATTTTTTTTCTCAAATAGAGATCACGATTCTCCCACGATTCTGAACTAAACAAAATAATGTGTGACAAAATATTAATTGCTGCAGTCTATTTAAAAGTGTTTAATTTAAATGAATTATTAAACATTTTAATATATAATACAGTATGGCCAGGTTTCACAGACGGGGTTTAGACTAAGCCAGGATTAGATCATAGTTCAATTAAGACATTTAAGCAATTTTTATAAACATGCTTAGAAAAAAACATTACTGGTGTGCATCTTGAGACAAAACAAAGGCACTGATATATTTTAAGATCAGTCAATGCGAGTTTCTTTCAGTTGAAACAGCTCAGATTTACATTTTTTGTCTAGGATTAGGCTTAAGCCTTGTCTGTGAAACCCGGGGTATATGTATTTAAAATATAGTGCATTTAATACACCAACTTTTAGAATTAAAATGATGAAAAATTGGTTTGTATTAATGATTCAATGACTCACTCATACCTCACTTGTTTCATTAATGGATGAATCAGTGTTTTTGAACGAATCTCGAATGAATGATTCAATAACAAATAAATTTTTTAACCGTCACTTGTCGCCACCTAGTGGCGAAATGATGCAATCGACACAAACGTTATTTGAAGCGCCAGTTGCTTTCAAAAGATGAGTGGCTCTATTTTGATCGCTACCATAGACATCAATGTTTGTAGCCGAACTATAAACTTTTATCCCAGTATTTCTATGAATGACTATAAGACCGAAATAATACTGTGTAGTTGAAAAGACTGTTTGTGAAGCTTTTTCTTACCTAAACATGTTAACTGTCTGCTCTCTGGATCAGCAGCAGCGCGAATGCAGATTTGAATGTTCCGTTATGATTTTTTCAAAGTTTTAATAGACATGGGCGAATCGTTGTCATTCAGAAATTAGATCGTGTGGGTATTTGAATCGAGATCGCGATCTTTTAACGATTAATCGCGCAGCTCTACTTCCCGTGCCCAAAACCAGTCGTCTGTGGATGAAAGTCTTAAACAAGGACTGGTGGGATGTTGTCCTGCTCCACTTCACATACGCTGAGTGAAAGCAGCATTTTAGAATGACTGGACACTCATTTATAACACTTTTATTCACCAGGAAGAGCTCGTTCCGTGCTTCATACGTCATTACGCTATTTTTACGTCACTGCACATGCGCAGTACTTTCCAGTTTCGGTTTTCAATCCGATCAAGTGTTTACATGTCCTCTCGTTCGGATTACAAAAGGAATAAACCACCCCTTACAATCCGATTGAAATTTTAATCAGATCTGGCCAATTCAATCCGATTGACGTGTTTACATGTGACTTTTTTTATTCCGATTGTGCTTCTAGTCCTATTACGATCGGATTATAGGGTCCATGTAAACGCAACTAAAGTTTTAAAAGTGAGGAATTCACTAACTCACTCATGAAGACTTGTTTCATAGCAGATTGAATCAGTGTTTGAATGAATCAGTTCAGTGAATGATTTGATGACTCAGTCATAAAGATAGTCACTTGTTTTGTTCCTGAATGAATCAGTGTTTCAGTTCAGTGAATGATTCACTCATGAAGACAGCCACTTGTTTAGTTCCTGAATGAATCAGTTGAGTGAATAATTCAATGGTTTGCTAAAAAGACACTTGTCGCCACCTACTGGCGCGACAATGTTATACAGAAAATCGCACCACTGCACAGGCTGACAGTCTGAAATGTACAAACACAGACAAGAGGAGAGATACAAAGAGTGAAAAAAAGTCCTGTCGGACTGTATATCAGCACTCTTGGCACACCGCACAGCCAATCAAATCTGAGTACTGTTGTGTAACTGTTAGCTGGTGTTTCTCATCATGACACATTCCAGCTCAGTTAAAGCCCACCACAGATGGACCGTGGCTTCTCGTTGGGCCCAGCCTGACTAGATGCTTCCCAAGCTAATAGTCCAAACTGCAGTCCATCTGCTAGCTAGACTTTTTGGCTTTGCTTCTCATTCTACTCTTCCTCTCTCCCTCCTCCCTACCCTCTAAATTCCCCCAACAGTGTCTAACAGTAATAATATTTAGCTGTAGTGAGTCCAGAGCTGCAGTTTACTAACAAGGCTGGCACACAGCAGCACCAGGCCCTGCACAAACACCCTGCATCCTGACTTCACACAGGGTTTCTTCCTCCTCTGTGCCCCTCTTCATAGCCGTCCTCAGACATTTTTATTTTACGGTCAACTGATCCTAAAGCTAGCTACCATCTTACCCCAGAACACACACAGAGACCATAAATGGACTGTGATCCCTCATATTTAGCTGATTACTTAATAAATAAACCAATCTTACGTATAATAGTATTCAAAGGCAACTGTTTTAAGCCTCAGGAAAAGCATGTTCGTCCTTAACACATGTTCAGTTGATTTACAGAGTTGCCCTTGTATATTAAAACTCCCTTTTCTTTTGAAGCAGCAACTGATGTTTTTCTCTATATTTGTGTTTTTCTTTTCCAGTGTGTCCAAAGGAGTGTGAGAAGAGGGTGTGCACGGATAAGGGCAAGTGCTGTCACCCCCAGTGCCTTGGCAGCTGCACTGAACCAGACAATGATAAGGCATGTGCCGCCTGCCAGCATTACTTTCACGAGGACCGCTGTGTTGAGGCCTGCCCGCCGGGCACGTACAAGTTTGAAGGTTGGCGCTGCATCACCATGGACATGTGTGCCCGTGTTCACCTACCCAGTGAGGTCGACTTTGTCATTCACAATGGAGAGTGTATGCCGGACTGCCCACCCGGATTCACCCGAAATGAGACTCAGAGGTATGCCGCCTGAGCTGGATGAAGGGTGTCTCATTAGACACCAGTGTCAAGAGTTTCTTTATGATTTTGCTGTAATGTTATTGATAACTAAAACTCAAACTGACACTATTAAAATAGTTTTCCTTAAACTGAAATAAAATATAAATATTGGGTAAAAATTTTTCATTTAAAAAACATAAATGAAAATTAGAAATGCTTATTTTGAATTTGGCATTTAACTGAAATAAAATAAGTTTATGTATTACAATTACAAAAACTAAAATAAACTTCTATTTAGCTTAAATTAATGCTAAATAAAAATATAAAAAACTAATCAAAATGACAAAAGCACACAATAAAATTACCACAGCTTTAAATTTAAAATTAAATATAAAAAATAAAAAAAGTTAATAAAATTAATAAAAATATTAATAAATATTTATAATCAATTATAAAAAATATAAAATAAGGTATCATTACTATATACTAAATAATATATACTTAACTATATACAAAATAAAACCTTTTTCATTTTGTAATACAGATTAAATTATTTATTACCAAAAAGTTTAGCAAATATTTTTTTTTTAAATATGTCGGAAAATAAAGAACCAGTCACAAATAACAATCGTTGGTTCATTTCGAGTCAGAAGTGGCTTGTGGTTCAGTAAGCGAGTCAGTTAATTCAGTAACCACTCTTAACTTATTTAGTGAGTCATTTGAACGATTTAAAATAACAAAACATGGCCCTTTGCAATACTTAATTCTGACTGGTTGATCACAGCATTCTGTGGTAAAATGTTTTTGTGTAACTGCCGTCAGGGTTTATTTTGCGATAATGATCTAACCGCACAACATCATCACATTAGCAACGTGATTTGCGAGATTAGATGAACATGTTCCTCTTGAATTTTCATTTATAATTCCATAAAGCTAAAATGGGAAATGTCACCACAGAATTGGTCATAAACAACAGCCCTGCCTGTTCTCTGTAGATTGTGGCTCCATTATTAACACGAAACCTGTGTACACTTTCTACAACTCTTTTATACACCATATGAACATCTTAATAGTTCTAAAGCTGTTATTTATGTTGCCATTAGGATTTATGTGCTAATTTGAAGGTTTAGATTGAGATTTATGATCTCAAAATCCAGGGCTGTTTACTTTCAGGTGGCACATCACCATACTGGAAACCGTTTCTTGAGGTGAAATATGTGTTTAAACTGGGTAAAGGAGATTGTAATTACAAAACCTAGGACTTTACTTGGACACCTGTACTTTTCAAGTAAAATATTAACAGAAAAATCACTTAATTTACTTTTCCATGTAACTTTTTCCATGTTGAGCTTGTTTTGTAAATTGACCAGACCTGGTTTTGCCTCTCTGCTGACTTAATGATCCCCCTTTCACATAAAACCCAGGGTTCAGATGAGGACTCTGTTAAGCACAAAGACCTCATAAAGCAGTGACCTTGTGTTTGTCAAAAACAGGCCTTAAATATGCTTCATGTTTTGGTGAGACACAATAATCCTGTCACGGTTTGGAGTCTGTGTGTGTGGCTGTGATTTGTCCTTGACACGCACTCTCCCTTCTTCTCCCTCTCTCTCCCACCTGCAGTATGTTTTGTAGCGCATGTGACGGACTGTGCGATAAGGTCTGTGAATCTAAAACAATTGACTCTGTGGATGCTGCTCAGTCCCTGCAGGGCTGCACAGTCATCAAAGGCAACCTGCACATCAACATCCGGCGGGGCAGTAAGTACCCTCCTCTCCCACAACCCACAGTGATAAGGTGTTTCTCATTTCTAGACAAATGACAGCTTTGACAAATGGCAACTTTAAAGTTGTCCAAATGAAGTTCTTAGCAATGCATATTACTAATCAGAAATTAAGTATTAATATATTTACGGTAGGAAATGTACAAAATATCTTCATGGAACATGATCTTTACTTAATATCCTAATGATTTTTGGCATAAAAGAAAAATCATTTTGACCCATACAACGTATTGTTGGCTATTGCTACAAATATATCCATGCTACTTATGACTGGTTTTGTGGTCCAGGGTCACATATATTATTCAGAGTTCCTACAGTCAGGGAAAACCTGTCAGAGAATATTAGAATTGTGATTTAAAACCTGGGAATGTAATGAAAATTAGTAAAATATTAAAATGTATAGTTATTTTTTTATATAGTATTTGTTTGTGCTCTGCTCTAAAATATTTAATTTGCTAGATATTTAAAACTTTTTTTTTATTATAAAACTTAATTGTGTTTTACTAAAAAACATTTTCAGGACCATGTTACATTTTGTCATTGGTACATATTCTTTGAGTTTTGAAAAACTAAAATTGAGAGAAAAGTACTTTTTGTTTTTACTGATTTCAAAGTTTACATGTTAACTTAAAATATTAGTATTTTTAAGCTTTTGAAAATATTTCTTAACAGTGCTTTGGAAAAATATTTAGTGTGAACATTTAAAGATAAAGTTGAAATGAAAAGTGAGTAAAAAAATACTTGTTTTACTTTTTTTTGACTAAAATCCAGTTAATTATTTTAAAAATGTGCACTAAATATATACTTGTTTACCTGATGCACAAATTAAAATCACTTTGGGAAAATTTGGGTCCTGAAAATTATTGGTCAAACATTGGTGGACCATTTATTAACTGCCATGTATTTTCCTGGTGTGACACAATAAGGCTCATGTATTTTTTGAGTATGAGCTGCTAAAGCTCTTAGTGGTTTGATATGGGACAGTTGCTGCCGCCCATGTATCACTCACACTGATGAAGTGATGAGTTAGTGCAGACACTGTGTGTTCTGTGGGATTTGGTTTGTGTTGCTCCAGTGTCATATCTCTTTCTCTCTGTCTGTCTCTCTCTCGCTCTCTCTGTTTCCGCAGATAGCATTGCATCAGAGCTGGAGAGTTTCATGGGCTTGATCCAGACAGTGACTGGATATGTAAAGATCAAACACTCTCAAACTCTGGGCTCTCTGTCCTTCCTCAAGAGCCTGCGATACATTCATGGAGAAGAGCTCACAGAGCAGTAAGACTTTAATTAAAGCACATAACGATTGTCATGGCATTTCGATGTTTGATTGCGTACAGAACAGAATTAGCCTGTAAAACACTGTATGCATGCTATATGTCTCATTGAATACCAGTTATTTGTTGGCCTGCTTAGAGCTGTGTCAGGATCATTTGTGTCTTCTTGAATGGCATAACAGTCTGACTCCACTGATGTGGAGATCATTTCAGCTTTAAGTTTCCTCATCAGATGAGGAAAAAAAATATGACTGATTCCTGTGTAAAAAAAACATCATTAAAGCTCTGTTTATTTAATCAAAAATCCAGTAAAAAGATTAATATTGTTAAATATTATTATAATTAAAATGACTATTTTCTATTTTATTATATTTTAAAATGAAATTTGTTCTTGTGATGGCAAAGCTGAATTTTCAGCAACCATTATTCCAGTCTTCAAAGTCACATAATCCTTCAAAAATCATACAACTTTGTCATTCAAAATCTCTCCAGATATTTCAAAAAACCAGCTTGACTACCTGAAGCGAGTTCGACCAGCTGGTAGGCGGTTTGTTGCTGGTCAAAGATGATCAGCGGTGATCGTGTTCTAAAACTGAGCTTCTGTACCAGCACGGTAGTCACGTTGCAACATAGTCTCATGTCTGAAAAAAAAAGAAGAACATGAGTATTGCGTGCAGGACTCTGTGTCCTTCACAGTCCTCCGATTGTAACATATTTCCTCAAAGGTTTCCATAGGAATGGCTGAAAGTAATAAAATGTCAGCTATAATGGAATGTACAGCTCAGGGTCGTAAAGCAGAAGTCGAGAGATTCAGCTAATATATGTATAGGCACAGAAGTATACAAGAAGTGATTAAACACACACACACATATTTTTCTATTAATCACTCTGCTATCTCACAAATTTCTCCTCACATGGTGTCAGTGTTATATGGAGGATGTCAGAGGGAGGCTGTGGGAACTTCTCTGTTGTGATCTCTCTAGGGTTGAGTTTCATCTTAAGGAATGCTTGTAAGCAGCTCAGACATTCTCCACGTTCCTGAGGTGTTCAGTGTGACTCAGTCGGGTGCAGCTGCAGAAGTCATCCTAACCCTCTTCTGAGCCCTGATCTCCATGCGTGCTTTAATGAAACACAATCTGTGCACACACTTCAGTTGTTGTTTTCACACATATCGCATTCGTCATGTGTATAACCAGATCTGATCGTTCTCATTCCTTTCTTTGGTTAGATTTGTCTTGCATTAAACGTAAGAAATGTATTGTTTAATACTTCGTTGTTTGTGTATGTGTTTTTTTACTACAGGTCGTATGCATTCTCTGCAATCGACAACCAGAACTTGCAGTATCTGTGGGACTGGAGTCAGCACAATCTGACCATTAGAGCTGGGAAAATGTTCTTCCGCTTCAATCCCAAGCTTTGCATGTCTGAGATCCAGAAAATGTGGGAGAAGACAGGTGTTAAGGAAAAGATGGAAGAGGACGATGTTCGTAGCAATGGAGAACGAGCAAGTTGTGAGTAGATGAAGTGTTTCCCGTGATACTCTGCCACAGCAAAATCTGCTGATTTTTTTAAAAGAAGTAAAACTACCAACTATATCGTTTGAACAGGCATGCACTAGATGCCCCACTTACTCCTGATGAACTCCATAAAGTATTAGATAAAATGCCAAACAACAAATCACCTAAACCTGATTAACTCCCAGACGAATTCTCTAAACACTTCTGGCAAATTTGATTTCTGTTATTTCATATAGTAGTCACAGAAATAATAACTACATCCAAACAAAGACCCAGTTTACCCCACTGGTTACCGCCCTCTCTCGTTGATAAATACAAATGTAAAAATCAATACCAAAGCTCTAGCTACTAGAATAGAAACATTTATCCGATGTTAATCCACCATGATCAAACAGGTTTTATCAAACACAGAAATGCTTCAGATAACACCCATAGATTATTCAGTTTAATTAGTTTTGCCAAACCAAAAACAAACCAAAATCGCGATTGTATCATTAGATGCTGAAAAAGCATTTGACAAAGTAATTGGACGTTTTTATTCACAACTCTTTTTTTTTTATACCATTTATCTCACTAGTATAGAAATACGGCCTTTGGGGAGAACAGTTTCTCCAATATCAACAAATAAAATCCATAGTTAAATCCAAGATTAATATAACTAATGACACCACTACACTAATATCTAAATTTCATAAATGTGTATCCAATACAGATTCAACAATAGCACTACCCATGGCCGAATGGGAAAATGATTTGGCTTTCTCCTCCAATCCCGACCTCTAGAAGGAAATTTGTAATAATACCTTTTCCATGACTAGCAATACAAATTTACAACTAATACACTACAAGATAATTCACAAGACTCACATCACCCAAAGGAAAAAGTTTAAAATGTTCTGTTCAAATATTCATATATTTAGATACGTATGTAATGAGATATATACATACACAATATATACATACATACATACGTACACACATACACACACACACACATATATATATATACTGTGTGTGTGTATATATATATATACTGTGTGTATATATATGTACTTTAGTTTCATGAATGTTAAATCAGTATCATAACTGACCAGTTGCTTATATGACAATCTATAGTTAAAGATACACATTTGCAAAAAAAAAGGGTTTTGTTATTAATAATCATTTAGTAAAAAAAAAAATCTAATTGTAATTTAGACTCATTTAAATTTTACATTTAACTATAAATTAAATCTATTTATCTGTAATTGAATAAATAATCTGATAAAATAATCTATAAAAAACACATTATTAAATATACAAGTATAATGTATCACTATCAGTATAATTATTCCAATATAATATTGTTTTTAAATTGACATTATTTGACTCTTAAAATATATATTGCATTAGAAACAAAATATCTAGCCAAGTGGCCTCTGCAAACACATAGTGCTAGAGCTTTTCTCAGACATAACTTAAAACTGAGCCATTTTTGCAATTACTTTGAACCTACTGGTGTCTAGAGAATTTTTAATAGATGTATGGAGTCAGTTCTCAGAAAGCGTCCAAATACATTTTAAACTGTAACTATAGTTTGAAACCTGAAAAACTGAAAGGTTTTAAAAAGTGAAAGTTTGCTTTGCAGTTTTTCATGTAAATACATTTTTTTTTGGTTTGTTATTTTGGTATATAATGCAGTGGCATTTGTAAGTGAGAACCGGTTGGTAGATGACAGTATTATGTTTCTACAAAGACATCGCTCAAGACTCTTAAAATGCATTTTGCTCACGATGTGCCCCAGGTCGTTCTTCTGTACCTGCTCTATTATGTGTTTGACAGATTTCTGCACTGAGCAAATTTGCTTTGAAGAACAATGATAATGGCTTAGCCAATGTGGTCGTATTTTTTCCTCGGAACATAATTGCTCTGACTCTAGACTGGTGAGACATTAACAGAAGTGCCTTTTCTAATACCACTCTGATTCCTAGAAGCTCATGAAAGATGGAAAGGCCATGGCACAGTCTTACATTCAAGTTGAATAACTCTTATGGGTGCTTTTAGTTAAATCTCTCTTATGACCCCTCTTCTAGGTGAGAGTTATATTCTAAAGTTCAAATCCAACCACACTCAAAGTACTCGGATAAAGCTCACCTGGGAGCGATATCGACCGCCTGACTACAGAGACCTCATCAGCTTCATCGTGTATTACAAGGAGGCGTAAGTATCACACTGCTAGAAGTTACTATTATAGACATATTATTCACATCAAGTTTATTAGCAGCTTCAGGGTTGTGATAAAGCATTATATAAATGTGCATTTGTGCACTGTTGTCTCAATGTAGACCCTTCCAGAACATCACAGAATTTGACGGACAAGATGGATGTGGCTCAAATAGCTGGAACATGGTGGATGTAGACCTTCATCAGGACAAATCTACAGATCCAGGGGTATTGCTGTCCTCTCTTAAACCCTGGACACAATATGCCATCTTTGTGAAAGCCGTCACCCTGGTTGTAGAGGACAAGCACGTTCTGGGGGCTAAGAGTGAAGTTGTCTATATCCGCACCAATGCATCAGGTTGGCATCACCACTATCCCTCCAATATCCACCCAATACCCAGTACCCAATCTACAATTTGACTTATTACGCCAACTAATCTCTTGCAATTCCACAGCACCGTCAATGCCCCTCGATGCCCGCGCATATGCCAACTCCTCCTCGTCCCTGATGGTGAAGTGGTCTCCTCCCATCTCTCCCAATGGAAACAAAACCTTCTACCTGCTCCGCTGGCAGCAGCAGGCAGAAGACCATGAACTCTACCAGCATAACTACTGCTCTAAAGGTAAGTGTGCACCATTAATGTACCCTCATCACCTCCACTAACCTTCAACCTTCAGGTATTCCAGAAAAACGTACAATAACTATATTTACAAAATGTGTGAAGCTTGTGTTGTTGTTGTTCAGTCAGCTCAGTCTTTGTCATTGTTTTGGACTACAGAGCTAAAAATTCCCATCCGCATCTCAGCCACGGCTTTGTCGGACATGGAGGGCGAAACAAAGCCCACCAAATCAGATGTTGGTGGGGGTGAGAAGGGCTGCTGCCCCTGCCCAAAAACCAAGGAGGACCTAAAGGCGGAAGCTGAAGACCGATCTTACCGAAAAGTCTTCGAGAACTTCCTGCACAACTCCATCTTCACACCCAGGTATGACACATGCACCGACGACACTTTCTGAAGCTCTTAGTGTGACGCAGGTCTGTTTGGTTTAGTGGACTCTTGCGTCTCCTGCTATTTGAAAACATTTCTACACCCCAAATGCATAATCCTGGTTTAAATGTTTGAATGATTTGATTTTGATTAAAGAATATTTTAAGTTCAGAACAAGTTAAATCAACATCACTTGTGGCAAAATATTACCACACAAATTTTCTACATTTTCAAATCTAGGTAACAGTGAAGCACGTACAATGTAAGTGAAATCAGGGTCAATCTGTAAATGTTTTAATACTGTGTATCAAACATATAGCCATAGGATGTATGCATGTTAATAAGATTTTAGTGTTAATAATTACAGACCAAAAAGTTAAAATTTACAACTTTGTTGACATTATAACCAGAGATGGAAACTCGAATCTGCGACTTGGACTCGAGTCGCACTTAAGTTGCATAAATAAAGACTTGGGACTTGACTTGGACTCGTGAACAGCTGACTCGAGACTTGACTTGGACTCGTGACTCGTGAGACTCGTATAAAACGCAAGTCATTTGGTATAGGAGTTTATATGAATGTATCTCTGAGGGAAACTGGCTGTCTTAAAAAAAAGTTTAAATGGTATTTTCTTTTCATCTTGCCTCCGTATAATGCATATTAGTGTTCATAACCGCAGCACTGCTTTGTTTACAGCGGAAACCAAGGAAACGATGTTTAATTGATGTTCAAGTGCCACCCACTGGCAGAGAGTGAATCTGCATTAATTCAGCCCGTCTTCTCTGTCTGCTGAACTTGTTTCGTACAGATGTTTTATGTAGAATAGTTTCACAAAATTAAAGTCAGACCATTTTGTTTTTGCTTCAAATTTCGAAATTATACAATCCAATTTAGATGAAAAACTGCTCATGCTGCATGTATGCAGCCTCTTTGTTTGGATTGCGTTGTGTTTAAAATACAGTGGTTGCCTCTCATTTTAAATTGAAAAAGGGCACAGACAAAGCCTTAGTTTGTTTATATGAGATTTATTTAATTTGTGTAATTCATTTGATTAATTGGGGTTTGTTTTAAAATTTAGTTTTGTTGTTTGACATATTTCAATTTTACAAAGAAATGTGCAGCATTTTATCTGACAATTAATAAATGGACACCTTTTCATTTCTTTGTCTTAAATTTTGTTAAAGTTTTTTTGTTGTTGATTAAATCATATCGTGAAATCAGTATTTCAAAACTGATTTAGCCTCAATAACTAGCTGAAAGAACTGTTGCTAATAAATAGAACAAAGACTTGAGACGTGACTTGGACTCCACCTCAAAGACTTAAGACTTGACTTGGACTCCGCTTTAAAGACTTGAGACTTGACTTAGACTTGACCTCAGAGACTTGAGACTTGACTTGGACTTGGACCTCAGAGACTTGTGAACATGTCTGATTATAACATAATGCCTAAAACCATAAAATGACCGTAAAAAATGTCAAGAACAATTTTACAATTCAAAAGAATGAATTTCTTTTAAAATGTAGATGCATTTAAATTCATTTCTATAAATAAAAGTGTTAAAAAATAGTGTTTTTATAAAACCTTAAAGGGATAGTTCACCTAAAAATGAAAATTCTGTAATTAATTACTCACCCTCATGTCGTTCCAAACTCGTAAGACCGTTGTTCATCTTCGGAACACAAGTTAAGATATTTTTGATGAAATCTGAGAGCTTTTTGATGCTGCATAGACAGCAGTGGAGTTACCATGTTCAAGGCCCAGAAAGGTAGCAAGGACATTGTTAAAATAGTCCATGTGACATCAGTGTTTCAACCTTAATTTTACGAAGCTACAACAATACTTTTTGTGCACAAAGGAAACAAAAATAGTGACTTTATTCATTAATTTCTTCTCTTTCGTTTCAGTCTTCGATGCGCATTCACGAGAAATCAAGAGTTGAATAATTTTTTTTGGTAACACACATTAGCACAAGTGATATCATTTGAACTTGTATTGAACTCAGAATTCTGTTTGACAAACCATTTTGGTACAATGTTGGCTTGCCAGTTGATGTCTAATGTGAATACTAGGTCCTGAAGGAAAACTACTCTAGCGTTCTGGAAAGGTTAGGTGGACCCTCAGTAGGAACAGAGACTGGGTTACTCCCAGCACTTTCTGCCACAGTTTACAACAGTGGTCTGAAAACCTTAATTTCTTCAGTCTTCCTAGAGAGCGATTATCAAAGTGGGTCTGAGCTCATAGTCTTGAGGCGGCTTGATTTCATAGAATCAAAATCAGAATTTTGGAGGTCCAGACCGAGGCCTAATTATTTCGACATGGGGCTGACAAGATCAGAACATGAGGTTTTGGAAAGGGGTAGGTGCCAGCAGCGGAGGCTGGAGAGGAATCAGATGGCGTGGGGGGGTGGGGTACGAACTCCAGGCCCGTGCGGCCACGTTGTTTGTTGCTGGGGCGACGGTGGCGGTTGCATATTAAGACTTCAGCAGGCTGTAATTTGGGATGCAGAAACAGACGCAGACTGGATTAATGAGACTGGAAAGCAGCC
The DNA here is from genome assembly GCA_027422415.1 of Schizothorax lantsangensis. Taxonomy (NCBI): domain Eukaryota; kingdom Metazoa; phylum Chordata; class Actinopteri; order Cypriniformes; family Cyprinidae; genus Schizothorax; species Schizothorax lantsangensis. The sequence goes on along the minus strand of CM049846.1, from coordinate 12,374,484 downwards.
GCCGGCTGAGGGCTCGCTCCATGTTAGGCTTTTGTTTGCCGAAACAAGGAGTGACGTCTGCATTGTGTTATCTGTTTACCTTGCTTGTGGCATCGGATGTTTTCTTGTCTCATGCGGGAGAAGAACGGCACACAGGAACCGGTTCAGACACACATGCTTCAAGACTTTCCGAGGGTTCGTTCAGGACATCTGCAATCAGGCTTTTTTGTGGGTTGTTTATTTGGTTGCGAGTGTGTGTGCGTTTTGGGGTGGGCCGGGGTTTTGAGTCATGAGTATTGATGCACAAATCGATGTCGCCAAACATCTTCTACCACTTAGCTTTCCCAAACTTCTGCTTTTGGAGCCCCATTTTCATCAAGGTAATGGTTTGCGGTTCACTCAGGGACAACGTGATGCACCCGTCAACCCGTCTCTCCATTGCTAATCGATGGAAAACAGCCTTTCTAAATGTAAATATGCTTTCCCTTAGTAGCGGGATGCTCAGGAAACCCTTTTCTCCATCACTGATGACTTGTTATTTCCATCTTGACCCAACAACCCCAGCCCCCTCGCTGCGTTTGGTTTGGAAGTTAGGGCGACAGATTTGCCAGTCTCCGTCCCCACTGAGTAGACCTCATTATCGATGTTTGAGACATAACCGTTCGAGTCTGAGAAAAACTGGAGATGCTAAAGACTTGAATGAAGCGGATATGTTTTTCCATTCAATGGTCATCTCCCCTTTCTCTTCCTCTCGGCCGCTCTCTCTCTCCCTCCTTCCTCAGACGTGTTCTTTGTTTGCTTTGGAGTGTCGGGCTCCCAGGAAATGTACAGCAAACCTATGTGGAATGTTAATGAATTCCAAAGTAAGATCCCTTTCGAGACGAGGTGTGGATGCGCCGTCTTCTCTTTCAAACTCCCACACAGCTGATCAGCATTTTGGGTCCTGTAATGGGAGTCTGAGTCATTCTTTCTGCCAGGGGAGGTGAGGTGTTGCCTATGCATCAATGACACATAAGCCTTCCTGTCTGGGAAAAGGAAGACTGTCAACACCTGCTGTTATGCCTTTTTTTGCAAGTTTGCAAGTGTGAAATCTTCCCTCAGGACCCTGTGTGTGCGTCTAAGTTCTTGATGCGAGCCTGACCTTTTCCTAGTCAGCGGTCAGTGCCAGAAGCATTAAGGTTAAGAACAGTGTTTATGGCTGTAGACATAAGGCAGATCCTGACAGTATTTCAGCCTGAGTTAAAGGTTTAATACAGTATTATGGATGTACTTCACACACAAATGGGTTTTCTTTGTGTTTGATGAGTAGAGGTGTTGATGTGATGCTCAAGTGACAATATGATTTGATCTTCCACAATAAACACCCTCAAGGGTGATCTGAATCCCTAGTTAGTAAGTATTAAATAGTGTCCAGTTGCTTCCAAAATCCCCACTCATAAATCACGGAGCGCCGTTCAATGGAAGTGACATGGAATGTGGTTAGAGTTGATTTGATTGTTCCTCCCTACAGCGTTCTACGTTGGCTTTTATTAAAAGTTTCCACTCGCACACATATACAAAAGCAAACACACACAAAGATCTTCTCCCATTACTGTCATTTCTCGGTTGATTAATTTGAGTTGGCAGGATAAGGCTAATAGTAAAGTTTAAACTTTCATAATCATCAGTGGTTAAAGTTTGTAATTGCTTGTAAATCTGCTTCTTGAAGGCTGTTAAATAGGACATTCAAACAAGCCTTTCTGCCTGTGTTGCCATGTCAGTCTGGAAAAATACCTGCTATTGTGTCTATAGAGCAAACACTTTTCACTTTCACGCATGCAACAGGACCAATCATGTAACTGAACCAAATCTGGCCGAGTTTAGAGACAGCACACCAATATGACCACCAGTGTTTTTTTCAATACTGATGCAGATATTTAGTTTAGTAGTTATTTAAATTTTATGTTGCACAGTAGACTGTGTATATACTATAGTGTATGTATGTTTTATTTTTAGAATAACATTTCAGGTTTATAGTAATATATTTTAGTATAATAATATTTTTTAACAATTATGTAATACTTTCTTTTTTTGGTATGTATGGAATTAGCTGTATTTGTTGAAACTGACAGAAAAAAGGATCTGGTAATCAGCCAAGAAGCCACAGTTATCAGTTATGTCTTCAATACATCAATATAACTAGTTACAATTCCCAAACTGTTTTTGACAAAGCTGAAAACTTGTATTGTCTGTCTCCACTTATTGTCTGTCAGTCTTTGTGTCTGGCACTATCACTTTCCTCTCTTGTATTTGTTTGGCACACTGGGGTTTCCCCCATGTTCATCTCAAACCATCTTGTCTTTCCCATCTGCGGTGGATGTATTGTTTGGTCTGACCATTGAATTTTTACAGAGATCCTGAGCGAGCAAATCGTTACGTGTCTCCTAAAAGTGGCTCTAGGTAAGGCTGTGACCCTGCCCTAGTCATATATGTGAAGTGGCAGTGGGTCCGCTGGCGTCTGGTAAGCTCTTGTGGTTGCTGCTGACTGCATGTCTTTAGTGGCGGTAGGGTTGACCTGAAGCCAGTGCCTTACTTTGCTTATCGCTTCATGCACTGTCTCTACCGTCAGAGGCAGAGTCGGTCATATCATTATTATGGATGTTCGATATTTGTTCCAATTTTGCCTACTCATTTCATTTTCTCATCTGCAGAAGTGTTTGTTGTATGTGTATTGCTTCATTTGCAAGTATATATTTTATAGTAAGCAATGATAAATGTTTCATGGATACACAATGGTTTTATACAGTACCTGGACAGAAAGAAGAGTCAGAATGAGAAGCAAGGGTCAGGGTAGATAGTTCTTGGATACCATTTATCATTTCTTTTAAAAACTAGCAATTTTCTATGAGCGATCAGTCCCAGCCCGGCTGGATATATAGCACAAATAAGAATTTAAAAGATCTCATCATTCAGGATGCTAAATGATTGATAAGTTCCAGAAGAGAAAAAGGAGCTCTGCAGGTTGTAGAGTAATGCAAGTTTCCTTAGTGTTACTAAGAGACCTGTTAGTAGGACATTAGAGAATTAGGCTTGCGCGTTAAAGGAAGTGGTGTGTGTTGTAGAGTAATTGTGCTCAGTAATTGGCTTGTATGCTTTTAAACCAGTGCAGACTCTGCTGACACTGGCTGACTGCTCTACATCCTTCTATGATCTCTTACTGTCGTTCACTACTTTATTTCCTTTACCTCTTTTTTTGTTTTTACCTTCATTTCCTTTTCTTACTTTTTTTTTGCTGTCATTTACTACTTCCGTTTCTTTTCCTCTTTCCTGCTTTCCTTTCCTTTTGTCATTTACTACTTCCTTCCCTTTCCTGTTTCCCTTTTCTCTTTCCTTTCCTTTTGTCATTTACTACTTCCTTCCCTTTCCTGATTCCCTTTTCTCTTTCCTTTCCTTTCTTACTGTCATTTAATACTCTGTTTCCTTTTCCTTTCCTCTTTGCGTTTCCTTTTCTTTATCACTGTTATTTTACTGTTTCCTTTTCCTGTCCTTTTTCTTTTCTTTCCTTTCCTTATTTCCCATTCTCTTTCCTTTTTCTGTTTCCAATACTTTCCATTTCCTTTCATTTGGTTTTCTGTCCTTTCCATTTCTCTTTCCTGACATTTTTTCCTTTCCTTTTCCTTCTCTTTCTTTCCTCCTTCTATTTCCTTTGCTTTTCCTATTTCTACTCTCCTCCTTTCCTCTTCCTATTTAACTTTTTTTTTCATGTTCTCAGACCTCCAGACAGGAAGCGGCGAGACCTGTTTGGAGTGGCCAATGGCACACTGCTGCAAGGTGCAAGCAGGAACATCACAGGAATGGAGAGTAACATCACTGACCCAAAGCTGCACGAGAAAGAGTACCCTTTCTCTGAGGACAAAGTCTTAACAGAGTTCATGGAGATATCCAACCTGCAGCCCTTCACTGTGTACCGCATCGACATCCACGCCTGTAACTATGAGATCCACCGCTGCAGTGCTGCAGCTTTTGTGTTCTCTAGAACCAAACCAGCAGGTCAGCAAAACCAACAAACCAAACTCATGCACAAGTGACTACATATCCATGCCAACTAAATATTCAAATTCCAGTAATTCTCCACTGTGCCTACAGCATGATTTTTTTCATTTGTTATCCTGTTCATGTTAACAGCAATTAAAACCATAATGCAACTGAAATCTTATTGAATTACTGTAAGAAAGCACTGGCCTTAAGCACAGTTATGTTCTTCCCCAGACAAGGCGGATGATATTCCCGGCACTGTAACTCAGGAGAGGGATGAGAAGGAAGAAGGAACAGTGCTGCTGCGGTGGCCTGAACCTCATCACCCTAATGGACTGATCCTCATGTATGAGATCAAATATCGTCTGGGAACTGAGGTTAGTGCGACAACTAACTCATACACCATTAAGAAATAGTTAAAACTGCAGCCAATGCCACAAACCGACTGCGTATGTATGTGTGTGCGTTACAGCCCGAGAAGCATGAGTGTGTATCACGGCAGCAGTACAGAGTGCTGCGAGGAGCTCAACTTAGCAATTTGCTCTCTGGAAATTATTCTGCCCGGGTCAGAGCCACATCTTTGGCTGGGAACGGGTCTTGGACTGAACCAGTGTCCTTCTATGTGCCACCACCTAAAAGTAAGAATTTACATAAGAAACCAATGATTTTATTTTTAGGAGGTACTGATAACTTTAAAATAGCTTATTTAATGGAAATGTAGAGAGGCCTGTTTCAGTCATATTTAGTTCTTAATTCTGTACAAATGTCCTTCTTTCTTACAGGAAATTATGATAATGCCATCTTACTGGCCATCATCATTCCTATTATAGTGCTAGTGTTCCTCGCTACAGTGATCTCCGTTGTCATCTTTGTCACCAAAAAGAGGTTTATGTCCCATCTAGTAAAAAATAGACTTCATTTTAATTTCCAGGGTCTAGTACTGTTTTTCATTGTGTTTTTATGTATGTTTCCTTTCAGGAATAGTGACCGGCTAGGAAATGGTGTGCTATATGCTTCTGTAAACCCTGAATACTTCAGTCCCTTTGAAAGTGAGTATTATCTCAACTTTGTTTAACTGATTTTCTTAAGTATTTTTTTGCAGTTTTCTGGTATGGTTTAGGTTTAAAAATGTTCATATTATTAAATATATATATTTTTTTAAAAATTAAAAAATATTTCACAATATATTATTTTATGTATATTTGAACAATGTTTTGATGTTTAAAAAATATTGAATTATTATTGAATTATTGAAAAAAAAAATTTTTTCATTGCTACTGTCATGTATGTAACTCTGCACTGCCTGTTCAAATGTGCTGACTCCATTTCTGTGACCTCAGTGTATGTACCAGATGAATGGGAAGTGGCTCGGGAGAAAATCACAATGTGTCGTGAGCTGGGTCAGGGCTCCTTTGGTATGGTGTATGAGGGCATCGCAAAGGGCGTGGTCAAAGATGAACCTGAGACCAAAGTGGCCATCAAGACTGTAAATGAATCCGCCAGTATGCGTGAACGCATCGAGTTCTTGAACGAAGCTTCAGTTATGAAGGAGTTCAACTGTCACCATGTGGTAAGAACGAGGGGAAAATCTCATCCAGCATCCAACTCGTAGTTTCACATTCTTATAGATACTTATATAAGTGTATAATTTCTATGCCACTGGCAGCATCAAACAAATGGCAAAACGATGCTTTTCAAATAGATTGTGCAGATAGGTTTCTCAATGTTTTCATAGTGTCACAGTGTAATTTCAGTTCTCATTCTTTTTTGTATCCTGTTTAGGTGCGACTTTTGGGTGTGGTTTCACAAGGACAGCCCACTCTAGTTATAATGGAGCTGATGACACGGGGCGATCTGAAGAGCTATTTGCGTTCCCTCCGTTCCAAAGAGGTACGGAAACATCCAATCTGCTCTGGTTTTTATCCCATAATTTATCTCACTGCTTTTTAGATTAAAAATACACTTAATTATGCTTATTATCTTTATTTTTTCTGATCAGATTTATGGCCAGCATATCATGCCCCCTTTTAGTTAATGTTCACTGTTCTTTAAAGCTACTCGATATTTCAGTCAGCTGTTCAGAAAGGGTTTGTAGTAGAGAAAGAGAGAAGCAGAAGTGTTAAATGCAGCATTTGTGCTCTTTTATGTAGCAGGGCTCTAGCAGCCAGTCTTTGCCTCCGCTGAAGAAAATGATTCAGATGGCCGGTGAGATAGCGGATGGGATGGCATACCTCAATGCCAACAAGTTTGTACATCGAGACCTGGCTGCCAGAAACTGCATGGTTACTGAGGACTTTACAGTTAAAATCGGAGGTAAATCTGTGATGCACCTCACATAAATCCATAAATTCAAGAATCGATTTGATACAACAAAAGATTGAAATGTGTGACTGACCCTTCATGTTTGCTCTCTTCATGTGTTTAGACTTTGGCATGACAAGGGACATCTACGAGACTGATTACTATCGCAAAGGAGGCAAAGGGCTGCTGCCAGTGCGCTGGATGTCCCCAGAGTCTTTGAAAGATGGAGTGTTCACAACAAATTCTGATGTCTGGTATGAGCCGCCTGTTCTCTCTGACTTTTTTCCACACACATAAATGCAAGACTTTGTTGTTTTACTGCATTGTGTATGTGTGTGAGTCGAGCTTGCATGTATAGTACGGGTCAAACATTTGGACACACCCTATCGGTCAAAACATTTTTATGGTCAAGGCTGCATTTATTTGATCAAATATAAAGAAGATTTGTTGAATTTTCCGCAGTCATTAATTCAGTCTTCAGTGTCACATTATATCAGAAATAATTATAATTTGGTGATAATTTCTTCTTTCATATTTCTTATTATCTATGTTGAAAACATGGTGTTTAATATTTTTGTGGAAGCTGTGATACTTTTTTTTTAATTCTTTGATGAATAGAAAGTTCAAAAGAACAGCATTTATTTGAAATAGAAATCCTTTGTAACATCATAAATGTCTTTCTTGTCACCTTTGATCAATTCAATGCGTCTTTTCTAAATTGTTTAAAAAAATTACTGACCTCAAACTTTTGAACTGTAATGAGTACATACTTCTTTACTTAACTTTAATGTAAACGGACTTTAAAGTGTAGGAATTCTGTAGTGGCCATAAACAGTTAAAACAATTTAAATAATTAAGCTTTCGGATCAAAAAGGTTTAATTTAAGGGTGTCCAAATTTTGACTGCTGAAAAACTGGTATTTTTCCACTCGAGCAGCAGGCTGCCCCATCAGAGTCTCAGTAGCCCCTCTCTGCCACAGGCCCCCAACTGTCCAGAAAGCATTGAAAGCATTCTTTATTTTACTTAATACGACAGGAAGCCTCATAGGCCTATAAGAGGTGAAAACCCTTTAATTTTTTTTCCCACTGATGTCCTGTGTCAAGGGAGAATATGCATCACTTCCAGACATTCTTCCAGTCCCAGCCAAGCAGAACGTGCCCCAACACATTGTCTCTTTGTCTCAGACAGACTGTCTCTCCACAGCTTTAGTCCCAGCAGCGGTGGTTCAGTAGAACAGAGGTGCCATAGACCGACTCTTCCAATTCTGCAGTTTCCCAATCTCCAGCGTCCCACAGCTCTGTCACTCGGTGCGCTCCTAACCTCCTCCAGATGTTTGGTAATGATGGGGTTGGTGTGCCAGTGCAGACCCGCCTCCCTGTCCCTCCGTCCGTATCTGCCGCTTTTGAAGTCACCGAGATGAAAAGAGCCACCGCGAGCTCCCATCTCGTACTCCCATAAACCTCGCCGTTAGGTGTCTTTATTTGTTTCCTTCCCCTGAAAAAGTCCTGCTCTAATGCGGTTTTGTCTTTCAACACGCAGATGTTGCAGCCAATTAGATGCAAGTCACTGTTGTAATAGTCCTGTTTTAAAGGGTGTTGAGCTTTGTCTCAGATCCTCGGCCAATGTCGAAAATTTGTCCTCCGAGAACTAATGAATAACGACTGGCAACAGTGTGCTCTTTGTGTGGTTTTTATTTGGGGTTTGCTGACTTTCTGCTCCGCTGCTGCACTTTCTCACCGGCCGCCGGCTAATATATGGACTCATTTTCATTAATGAGGAACACAGGGCTAACAAAAACACCACACTAAAAGAGAAAAGTTCAGGTCAGCGGTGTTTGCGACTTTTGCGCTGTTTTGAAAATGAGCATTTTGTTGTTCCAGGCTAAAAAAAATAAAATAAATAACTGATGCATCCTCAGCCTTTCAGTGACATGCCGCAGGCTAGTGCTGCTTTTAGGCTCCGCAGGACAGCAATTGTCTCAAAGCAGCTCTTCGTGCGTCTCTTGACCTTAAATGGCCTCATTCCTTTCGTCTTTGTCCTCGTCCGACTGGATTAAGTTACTTGATGTGTGTGGCTGCTGACGTAATCGGACAAAGGAGTTTTGTGACATTTAGCGTGATTTACTGTAAGTGCCTTTGTGTTGCTCCTGCAGAGTTATTTTAACCAGTTCCTCTTTCTTCAGGTCGTTCGGCGTGGTGTTATGGGAGATCGCCACTTTAGCAGAGCAGCCCTACCAGGGCATGTCCAACGAGCAGGTACTGCGCTTCGTCATGGAGGGAGGACTTCTGGATAAACCGGACAACTGTCCCGACATGCTGTGAGTCCACCAACTGCACTTTGCTCCCAAATTTGGCACTCTGCTTTACAATGTTAACCCTTTGTCCTCTAACCGACCCTTGTCTATTTAGGGATGCGATATCACGCTAAAATGTTGATAGTATGTCACCAGATGCTGCTGCTAACGTCAGGCCAAGCGAAAGCCAGGCTGGTGACATTTGCGTCACGGGTTAAAAGGGGACAGGTGACATCATGTTGTCAGGGAGCCTCCATCCATAGAAGGGAGAATGTGTGGTTCCCAGGGGGTGACCGGAACGGTGACCCACGCTGCTCCACTTTTTATTAAGAGCTTCTCGTGCTTATCTTCACATCTTCTTCGGAGTGTGTCTGCCGTGCGTCACTGATCCGATCTGCCGTTCTCCTTTTCTGGGCTGATGTCAGTAGCGAGGCATGAGGTCTGTCCGTCCGTTTCTCCTGACCCCTTTCTCCCTCAGTCATTCTTTCTTGTCTCAACTGTTATGGGAACACAAACCCCCGGTTTCCATGGCAGCTACGACGAGATGTCCTGATTGCAGGAGAGAGGAGGATGGAACATATGCTGCGCTACATTAGCGCTATAAAGGCGCTCAAACTTTGTCATCTGTATCTCATCATTACACTCAGCTAAACATCATGAAGTCGGGATGTCGCTCACATTTTTATGATATCATGAGAATTTAAGTAACACTTGGCTGAAATACAAGGGCAGAGATTCAGAAATAGCTTGTAGATCAATTGAACACTTGCTTGAACAAAGCAAGGGTTCGTTCCTCATCAAGTTGAGCTCACTATTTGGACATTTTTATCTCAAAACTGTTCAACAATGACATATTTGTAGCAGTTTTGCTCCTTTTTAAATAGTATATCATTCTGTTATAGATCATTTTAATGATTCAATACATTTCAATTTTGTTCCATAATTGTCCCTGACAGTCAGTAGCTTTGTTCCAAAACCTAGTGAGCTCCCTATCTAGACAGCATATTAAGGCATCATAGTCATGCTTTTGACATGACCACACTACCGTTCAATAGTTGAGAAAGATTTTTTTAAATGAAATAATTTTCTGATTTGATCTGAAAATACAGTAAAAACAATAATAATGTAAAATATTATTAGAAATGCTCAGTGGGAAAAAAAAATGTATAGCATAGTTTTTTTGTTTGTTTGTTTGCTGTTAGCTTAGCAACGCGCTAACATCAAACTCTTTTGGAATCAATTTTGAGTTGCTATTTGCGGAGTTGTTGGCTTTGTAGAGCGCTCCAAATCAGAAACTTGTGAGGTTTTATTTCAGTTAGGATGCTGCCTTAGAAGGCAGCCGTCCATAGAGGCAGTAGACAGGAAGGTAGCTCAATGGGTTTTGGAAAAGCAATAGTGTGCGCAGACAGCGGGCAAGATTTATCCCATTTTCTATTTGGGATTGAATTCACTTCAGTGAGTAACGACAGATGGCCTCTGCTATGAATTTGTGATCCAACAAACACCAAACAGGCAGGTTACTCACGATCGTCAGGCCTGTGTCCAAAAAAACTTGCCTTTATTATGAGAGAACGTCTCAGAAGTTGACACCACAGAAAAGTTCAACTTTCCGTCAGTTCCCGATGCCCAGCGCAGTATTTGACTCAATACTGTGGAATGTCCTCGCAAGAAGGCCTCAGTGTTATGTGGCGACGGCGCCCCGCTCTGCTCTGAACCTGTGGCTGGAGGTCACTTAAAATGTATTTCAGTGGGCCAGTGAGCGCTGACGCTATTCTTAGCTTGTTTGTGCGTTTTACCAAGATGTGGTGGGACAGTACTACACCAAACTGTTATGATCATGGGTTTTATGATATTTTTGTGTTGTTTTGGCTCTTTTGCTTTTCATGTGTTCTCGGCTGTTCACTTAGGATGAGTCTGTGGAGTGTTTAGGATAGCAGTTCTGGCGTAGTGCACTTCTCAGTGTGTATGACCACAAAATGTTCTAGAAGTTGTCTGTTCCACAACGCTCCTGTGTGATCTAACTCTAGTGAACACTGCCACCTGTTGATGGGTGGAGATTGTTAGTCTGAACACAGTTTATGAGATTTTATAGACATTATTATTGCTTGTTTGTGCTGCAGTGTATGAGTATGAGATTTGTACGTTAAAATGATATTTGTACATTTTATGAAAAAATAGAGAGCTTACTTCTGTTATCACCACAATGCTTAACTGTTGATAGTTATGATTTATTTGGTTTATAATGTCCATTTTTTTTACATATAAGATAAATTATTTCTGCTAATGCCTTACATTATATAGGCAGAGTTTACTGTTATTTGTTTACTGTTATACTGCAGTATTTAGCAACATTTTGAATTTGCTTTTTTTTCAATTTTCATTTTAACTTGTTGTTTAGTTTAAATTAATTTTTTATTAGTTTCCTTTATAAATAAACTTAAAAAATCTATTTTTATTTCATTTTTAGTACTTTATTACTTTTAGTACTTTAGTATTTTATTTCAGATTTATTTCAATTACTGTAAACTGTTTTTTGTTATTATTTATTTATTAATTTTTTTGTCTGGCTTATTAAGCTACACTGGACCATACTGTGTTTTTGATCAACTAAAAAGAACTGGCTCAAAAGAATAATTTGTTCATAAATCAGACTACACTGGTGGCACAGTATGCATTTGATTTACTCAAATTAACTGGCTCATAAGAGTCATTTGTTCGTAAATCATTTGTTTTAGAGTGCATTATTTAGCAGTTTAAAGTCATTTGATTGCATCACGTCCAATAAAGTATTTTCATCGTTTTGGATAAGGCAAGCAATGTGACTTCTGATCGAGTATCTTAAAATTGAAAATGTAATATCTGTATCTGGTCTACAGGTTTGAACTGATGCGGATGTGCTGGCAGTACAACCCAAAGATGCGACCATCTTTTCTGGAGATCATCAACAGCATAAAAGAGGAACTGGAGCCGCCCTTCCCGGAGTTTAGCTTTTTCTACAGCGATGAGAACAAGCCACCTGACACTGAGGAACTGGACATGGAGGTGGAGAACATGGAGAACGTTCCACTGGATCCTGCTTCCACGTTGGCCCCCTCCTCTCAGGGGAGCACAGGGGCTCAGACCCAGAGTCCACAGCCACTCTCCCCAGCTCAGGGGCCAGGGACACCGATGGGGTCCGCCCCGACACCCTCCACCTCACCACCTTCCTCCTCCTCCTCAGCCTCTCCAGGCCTGGTCTTAGACAAGCACTCAGGACAGGTAGCAGCAAACGGGCCAGTGGTGCTGCTGGGGCCAGCGTTCGATGAAACGCAGCCCTATGCACACATGAACGGAGGGAGGAAGAACGAGCGAGCGCTGCCACTGCCTCAGTCATCGGCCTGCTGATCATGACTGCTCAGTCTCCCTCTACTCCTCACACAGGGTACCCACATTTCCCTTGCCCTTTTGTCTACATGGTCATATGTGTTTTTTCTTTCGTTCTCGAGGAGTCAAAACCCAGGGCTGACCGTGGAGTAGATAACCAGATGGACTATGTCCTTTCTGGAAATTTGAGGATCATTTTGTTCAAATGACTTCGAATGACGGGGGATGTTTCGGGTGATTGGTGACTACAAGCCTACACAAACTCTTACAATATTTAAGATTTCAGAACAAACCACCACACTGGAGAGCCCTGGCTTTCACTTGTGTGGAAAAAAAACCTGTTCTAATGTTTTCTGAAGGAAGAAAACCTGCCAGTTCATTGTGAAACAAAAGAGACACGCATATTAGCTAGCAAGCCCAGCCCGTGAACACTTCCAGGGTGTATACGAGTGTGTTTTTTTAGACAAAAATACACATTCCCCTCCTCAGAGCAAGTATTTTTTTTGTCTTTGACATCACATTTCTCTTTGAAGATGCCGCAGAAACTTTCTCAGCTGCGATCGCTTGTTCTCAATCAGTGATTGGTCAAGTTACTGGTTGATCCACCCTTTTACTTAAACCATTTCGAGTGGGTTTGTTAGAGAGTGAGGTGGGCTTTTTTGAAACTGCCAAATTTTTTATTTTAAAAAATAAAAATGATTTATCATTACATAACCACAGCTGATTTTCGAGGTTGCACTTTGAAGTAGCGCAATCAAGGGACTAAACTCTCATACTGTCTTTTATGGGGGATTTCTGGACCTCATCTTTTACAATCAGCTTGAGTTTGTAAATCCTTCCCCTTTCCCCCTTTTATATGGCTCTGATCTCCGACTATTGCATGGCAGTTCCTGCTGCACGCACCATCTGTGAGCTGAGCCTCTGTGAGAGCGATGTCTCAAGTCAAAAGAAAAGAGCACGCCGCTAATCGTGAAGGTGAGGAGATTGGCGGGTATGAATTATAAGGGATCGTCTTGATCGTGAAGCAAACTGAATACAGGGGCTTCATCTGTTTTGACATCTGTTTTGTGAGATAAGTGAGGCATTGTACACAGCAGGTATTTTTTAGACTAGTCATTAGTCTCTCTGTGCAATTCATATGATTCTAAGAAGGGTCTTACAGTTCTATGTTAGACCGCAAGATCATTTACACACAAATCATTGGTTTGAGTCACTTTTGATAACTTTTTTACAGTTCTGATGTTCACCTCTTTGTCTATACAGAAAGAAGCTGCTATTTTTTCTTTTGTGGGTGTTATATATATACACAGTGGTGGCCAAAAGTATTAGAACACTAGTATTTTCACCAGCTAAAAACTGGTTTCAAGTCAGTTATTTCTATCCTTTGCTGCAGTGTGTCAGTAGGAAATATCAGTTTACATTTCCAAACAGCTTTGCAGGTAGGTTTCTTGAAGCATCTTGAAGACGTTGCCACAGTTCTTCTGGATTTAGTCCGTCTCAGTTTGTTCTGTTTCTTCATGTCATTCCGGACAGACTGGATGATGATGAGATCAGATCTCTGTGTGGAGCACTGGCTGTTGTCAGACTCCTTGTGCAAACAAAGATCTCACTGGATTATTACCATTAATGGCAAAATGAATGTTTGGAAATGTAAACTGACATTTAATACTGACACACTACAGCAAAAGATAGAAATAACTGACTTAAAACCATTTTTATCTGGTGAAAATACTAGTGTTCTAATAATTTTGGCCATCACCGTGTGTGTATATATATATATATATATATATATATATGAGATATGTATATATATAATATGTATATATATATATATATATATATATATATATATATATATATATATATATATAATATGTATATGTAAAAGAAATCCTTCAGGTTTAATATTTTATGGTATCTCCACTACAGTCCATTTTCTTATGCTTTATATTCTTCTTGCAAAAAAAGAAAAAAAAAACATACAAAAAAGAGAATAGCAATTTATTTTTATTTTTTTCTCCCTAAGAGGTTGTCTGCATTGCCACATGTCCATTGCCTTGTGTTTTTTTAACTATATTATTATTATTAATATTATTATTATTAGTTACAACAAACTCTTTAGCTCTGCATGTGAACTTTAGGCACCCTTGATACAGTTGTCTACCATTGCACCTGCTCATGTGGTGCATCTCAATCTCAGGTTAATGTTATGGTTTTGTTCTCTAGACATTCGCATCATAGTTGATTCCACCTCGGCTTTTTTAGGTTGCCGGCCTCTCCTTACAGTGTAGTAAACCGTACAGTATGTCAGTGTCCATGCTCATGCCTCCTGCCAGGCATCGTCATAGAAGGTTTCATAGACGTTTCTTTACCCTCATAGACTATTTTTATAACCCCTCCATGTAACTGAATAGCAACTAACAGGGCTAATTGGGTTGTCTTAATTTGTCTCGCATACCCCAACCAGCCTGTAATGCCTCCAAACAAAATACGTTCATAATCTCTGCTTTAGTGTTACGCACAACGCACGTCGACTTTATAAATCCATGCAACGAGCACTAACCTTCCTGATGAAATACGTCATCTGTAACCAAACAAATAAGAACGGGTTCAAATTCAGAAAAGTGATTGGTTTGCTCAAAGAATGCTAAATAAAACAGTAGGTTTCCCTGGCTAGTTGGCTTTAAAAAGTTTCATTTTGAAGGATTTCTTCATGTGCATTTGGGAACGTTACCCAGGACTTATTTATCCTGTCTTAGAAGGTTATTTTCCCCCTTTGAAGGGGTATTTATTTCTTTTTTTCCTTTTTTTTTTGTGATACCAGTTGAAATCACTGTACAAATGCCCTTATGATTTAGTATAAAGTCTGAATTCTAGATGCATTTTCCATGATGTCATGACTGGGGGACTTTTTTTTTTCATTTCCTTCAGCATCTATCTACCTCATTCTCTTTTATTTTAAATGTGTTAAGTGATGAAATGATAAAATACATCTCGCTTTTTTCTGTAGAGGACACATTATCATCCTCTGTCTTGTCTCTTGATAAAAAAAAAAAAAAAAACTCTTTAAGCGCCACAGAGCACAAGCTCCCAGGAATGGAGAGAGAGAGGAATTCATGGTGTGAGCTAACATGCCTGTGTCTCTTGCATCCCTTATCACATGCCCAGCAACACAAAAATCCCACTGCTTTCAGTCAAGCTGCAGTACTTTTTAAATAATCATATTAAAATGCCTAATTCACCAGATGGTTTCAACATGATGGACCACAGATAAAACATAGTTGCTATCAGTGTTTTTCCTCTGTATTTAATATTCTTTTTCAATGATCTCCCCTTATCCACCATCTAATCGAGGAAACTGTTCGTAAAGTTCGTGCAGTAAAGAATACAAATGCTGGCAAATCAAGACAGTTGCAGAAAGAAGTGTCACATTAAGTGTAATTCATGCAATTAACATTACATCATTATGGTATAGAGGATCGGATGTAGAACATTTAAGCCAACTAGAAAAACTGTATATTATATATGTATATATAAATTTCATTAGCTTACGTGATCTTATTCAGTAACACATCTGCAGCATCGACAGAGATCATGGCACTGGACATCCTGTTTCCCAGCATGCCCATCTTAGACACACTGTGCTTCTGCACAAAAATGTTGGGTCTCCTACTTTTGTCAATAGCTTATAATTGAAGGTGACTTTAATGCACACTGATAACTTCACCTAGTTCATAAATACCACTGTTTCTTTTACAATCCTCTTTTTTTACCTTTTGGCCAAAGCATCTAACAGCTGAATGCATAATATGGATTTCGAAACACTACAACAAACCAGTGGATTTGTTTCCCTCCTCATAAACCTACCTGGAAAAACATTCCAGCTGATTTGTTTGGTCAGATGCACTCCACGTGTCTAGTGAGTACCATATAGAAAGGGCCAATTGTTGTCGCCGTATTCATCGACATCATGCTCTAGAGAGAGAAAGGGCTGTCGTTTTGCCTCTCTTTTCTACTGCTGCTGACAACATGCTGCTTTACAGAAACTACAAATAGTCTTGCCAATAGCATTGGGTAGGTGGTGAATCTAAGCAACATGCTTTCTCTCTCTAAATAACCGTAAAAAAACACGATGGGTCAGACGATTAAAATGCAAAGTGTATTCTGAGAAAGTCACGGTCTTACAGCCCCTGGTCGTTCTGTTTCATGGCACTTAAAATGTTCTTTGACTTTAATCTTTTGGATCTTTTGAACTCCAGGGGTTGGAAACAAGGGCGCATGTAGGAAAAGACCTGGTCAGGATGCTGAGAGGCACATTGTTTGAAAAGAATATTATTCTGTGTGGTACAAGATGATCGAAATAACCATTCTATAAAAGCCCTAGTGCTTGTATTGTTGCGTATGTATATGGGTGGGAGTGTATCACATGTAGATATAGTGATTAAGATTTTGATGTGTTTATAATGGGAAAATAATAGATATCACTATTTATTTCTGTTTCTTTTTTTCTTTCTGTAATGAATATGGACAAAAGCATTGGCCTGTTGCAAAGTGAATGTCAGTTTTCATTGAATGCTGCCAAGGTTCCTTAGTTACCAGTAGGTTAGAGATCTACAGAAACACACATATACACAGACACAAATAGGACAGCGATGTCCAGTAGATTACGGGTAGTCATGACACAGAGAGAGAGAACATGACTAGAATTTAAAATAAAAAAGACAAGTTTACAGTAGAAATAGCTTATGTTGCAATGCAAGTTCTCTGCAAACCTGAAGGTAGATTGACAAAGATTTTTTTCCTCAACTATCATAAGAACTATTATTATTTTATTCTATTTCTTCATAATGCAAAACCTCAGGTTTAGAAAAGATGCATGTATGCATTTTAATTGCAATAATGAGCTTGAGGTTTCACAGACATAATTTCCCAGGCACTGTTGTTTTTGCTTGGCATTCTGACAAATTTCTTGATCTACTGTACTGAAAAGAGTTTAATAACACTTTTTATTTTCCTTTCACACACAAAAAAAAAAAAAAAAAGGAGGAGGAGGAAAAAGAAAAATCTCTGTGTCACTGCATTGATTGGTAGAAACTGATGGTGAAATGGCTTGGCTGGTACTCTCGTCCTCTTGTAAGTTATGTTTCTAAGGCCTCCTGTTTTTCAGTTTTCTCCTCACCACCAGTTGAGGTGGTAGACTTTTTACATGCCATTGGCTTAATGTATATCTGAAGAATTTTCATGTATTTTCTTTTTTTCTTAAATTTTGAATAAAAAAAAATGAATGAGTCTGAAGGCCTGTGTCGAGTGTCACTTATTGCATTTCCGCTATGTAATCTGTGATAGGATTATGTTTTGTGGAGGATGTTTTCTTTATTGTTTTCTACCTGTCCTGAGGTTGTGTGTGCAGGGCGGTCCAGCTGGCGTAACAGAGCCTGGATAATGGTCTGGATTTGTGGTACCAGTCTCTCTGGGCTTGCCAGGCTGCCTGAGGCTGGCACATGGATCAGCACAGCCTTTCCCTGCCCACGGTACAGCGAATAGTAGTATACAAAATCACACAGGTACCTGCAGGTTGTTAACTTGCTGTTAGTGTATACAGTACATGCCATTTCAACATTTGTTAACTCAACAGTATTCACAAATAAAAATAGCACACTTAATACTTTGTTGAATTAATTGTACAAGACTTTAACATAATTATCTTCTATAGACAATATTTTCAATGTTAGTCTCATTATTACCTCCCAGCGTCCCTGGAGTAGATGACATCAAGCCCCATACTTTTTAAATGCTTGCTAAGGGACCTCATGTCTATGATAGAGTCCAGTCGTTCTGGTCCTCCCTCAATGCAGAAGTGATGATCAGGGCACAGACCACTCACATCCCTGTCTTTGTAGCAGTGGTTCTTCCCTGTTTGCTCCAGTGTGATGCCTTTGGCTCCTGGAGCTATGCCCAAATGGATAACAACCTGCCCATCACAAAAAGAAAATGTCTATCACTCTTTTGTATCAAAATACCTTCAGTATTAAGACACATCATCTCAGAATATTTAACAAAGCATTGTAATCTCTCCTCTGTGATGAAGTGTTCCTCCTCAGCAGCTGGTCTGTGTGTATATATTAGTTTACCTGTTTAAAGTTACCTTTGGAGTCATTGTCTGCCAGATATCATCAAGGACTTGTTGGGATTTTGCATAACTGACAGGAATCTCCTTAATATGGACCTCTATGCCCAATCCAAGTCCTGCCATCTTCAAACCCTGTTTAAACAACAAAGTGTGGCCATCGTGCGTCCATCTGACTGACGAGAAGTTATAATGACTTTACAGTAGCTGTGCTGTAAGCTCATTTATACGAGTTTATACCATGTACATCAGTTTCGAATATTATTTGTATTCTTGCAGTAACTGTTCAACCTTTAAAATAGCATTGTTAAAACGTGAAATACAAAAAGAAAACACAAATGTAACGTTAGATAAAAATGGTGCCTTTTGTTTTCTTCGTTTAAGAAATTAAAAAATACGTGACTGGAATTGGTTGATTACTCCTATAATTTGATCAGATTGCCCAAACACACTTTAGAATTCAATAATAATTTATTTTAAAATGGTCTGTAGACACGACCAACACCTGCTTATCAAAAAATGGCTTTGTTGTACCTTAGCTGCCTCCCAACTTGGATTCACAACATATTGTCGGAAAGGACCAAAACCTAGTAAAACAGATAAATAAATAAACCACGTGTGGTGTGACATACATAAAGTAACAGAGCGATAAGGCGACGCTTTTTTATATATATATATACAGCGAAACCATCGCAACTGCAACGCAATTTTCGCTCGAGGTCCGCGCGTGCTAACGTTACATGCGTCGATAACCAATCCACCTGTTACAACTACAATTTCACGAGAAGTGTCCATCGAGATGAGACTTTATTATATTTAAACTCAACGGTTTACCACCTTTTTATAACTGAAGATGAAAGTAACGCAATTCATACAACTGTAACATTATATATTTTAAATGTCTTGTAAATGGCTATTACCGAAAGTGACACGTTGCGCAACTGAGGCTGTACAAGAGGGAGTGCATTGTCCATTTTTCTCCACATGGGAGAGCCATCTCATATCCCATCATAGAGCTAAAGACGCACTCCTTCAAACATCTCACTGGACGGGACGGAGTTTGTATAACCTACTATGGCTAAGGACTGTCATCATGAATATTAATTACAGCGTGCTGACGTTGCTAAGCAAACTTCCCGGAGCGTCCAGTCACATAACCTAATTAATATTCAACTGTCTCGCGCATATTTGTTTCAGCCAATCACATAGCCCTACTGGGCGAACGTCGCGTTGCGTAATTAATATTCATAAGCTCATCCGTCACCATAGTAGGACTCGCTAACGGGACATGGGATCAGCTCAAATCCTCCGCACTTGTTCGACTCTGCCTCCGCCCTGCGCTTCTCACCGACGCAGAACACGAAACAACTGATAAGCTTAGCACATTTAAGCGTAAAACAAAGCTATTAGATTCACACAATTACAAAGGAAAATGTTTCGAATGAGGGAACCGTTTGAGAGCGAGAAGCTCCAACTGCAGGAGCTCAACGAAAGACTCGGACAGTACCTAATGCGCGCAAAACAGTTGGAACAAGAAAATACCTGCTTGATAAGCGAAATTAATTCAATCAGGAAAAACAGGTCTGGAGAATGGGAAAACAAACACATGTCCGAGCTACGGGAAATGAGGAGACTGGTGGAGCGTTTGTCTTTCGAGAAATGCAGAGCAGAGATGGAGCGACAGAAGCTGCGCAATGAACTTCAGATGCTTCAAGCGATGCGTTCAGAGGAGGCTTCGGTGAGCAAAGGCGTCGACACGGAGCTGAAAGGCTTCGAGAGGCAGCTCCATAATGCTCTTAAGACCAACAGTGCTTTGGAAGATGGCCTCATTGAGCTTGAAAACAAATATAAGTTTTTGGAAGATGCCCACAGAAAAGAAGTCGCCCACCTGAGGGACCAGGTGCACTCCCGAGCAGTACGCGTCGTGACTCAAACGTATCACGCACCTCCAGCTGTTACGATGGAAGAGGTGCAGGAGTATGCGGCCAACTTCACTGAAAGCTGGCATGGGACTTTGGACATGTACCGCCTGAAGGTAGAGGAAATCGAACAGTCTATAAAAGCAGACCAAGCGAGGCTGGACGACATTCAGAGGGAAAAGAGGGAATATGCTTCACAGTTCAAGAGGCTGCGTGACGAGATTGAGAAACAAACCAAAGTGCAGTTGAACCATGAGGAGCAGCTCATGAACATGCAAGAAAATTGCAGAGCTGAAATCTGCGAGTATCAGGTGGGTGTCAAAGCCAAACACAAGGTCCTCTATTAATAAAAAGCTAAGAACCACATCGCCACAGATTTCCTGGCATCCTTTTTGGTGAAAACAGAGATTGCGTAAGGATGCTCCTTCAAAGAGCGCCACACCCACTGTGCGCAGTACTAGTGACAGCAGCAAGACATGGCACATAATATACACACTGGTGTCCCGTGACTTTAAAAAACAACAACATTAATGCTTGTTTTTGTAATGCAAAAAAAAACATTTTTTTTATACCTATTTGATGAAATTAACTTATAAATAAAAAGTATGTCGTTTTAAACATAAAATGTCCCATAAAATGGTAAACTGGCCCACCTCAGAGGTAAAAATGATTTAAAAAAAATAAATAGCCTACATTTTTTAAATATAGCCTAGATTTAATTTAATTTTCGAAAACATTTTCATAAATATGATGAAAATATAATATTATAAAACTGTTTTTGCCAAGGGGACTTTGAGGATATATCACATCACACCGCACAATTCTTCCAAAAGTAAAGTAAAAGTTAACAAAACACACATATAGTGGAAACCAAACAGTCATCAAATTAAATGAACATTATCCCAGTAGCACCTGTTCTTTCAATGGGCCCCTTAGGAGCTCAAGTGAGGAGTACTTCCGCACTGCCAATATCCATGTTTATCATCTCTAGCTCAATGTGCTTTGGAAAAATTGAGCATTAATGGTTCAGTTTAATCTCATGATTGCCTCTCTCCAGGGAGAATGACAAATGAGCAGTTACTGAAGCAAAGTGCAAGCATCAGTAAAGTGTTGTGTCACTGTGGGCTAAATTGAATGGGCTGCATGGAGGATGTCAGTCTTAACATATTACTGCAACAAGCCTATTGAGTGCCAAATATTCAGACTCCAAAACCATAGCAGATGAACATTTACTGATATAATTATTCAAGACAAAAGATTTAAGTGCTATGTAATACTAATATGTGACATTTATGCCACCACTTGAGATCATAAGTAGCCTATGTGATGGAGGGTGTGGGGCCACTGGAGTAAAAGAAGAATATGAAGGAATTTAGCATATTGTGTATTTGATTTGTGAATTAACTTTAAAGCAGACAACCTTTTGGTCATTAAAAACACCTGTCTCTTTAAATAAATAATAAGGTTTCATCAGGGGGTGATGTTGGAAGAGCTTTCAAACAGGTGCATTACACAAAAAGTAGCCCCCAAATATACTTTGGATCAAAACGATGCAAGTGGACACCCTTCTGAAAGAGAGCGATGGGATAAAAATAGGTTTCATAGGTTAAATGGTATACTACATTATTGAAAAGGCATAACTGAGTTTGAAAGATCAATTAAACTTAAATTTACCAATGGCTTTCTAATCACTTATGAGATTCCTTCAGAAGAAAAAACACTAGCCTTTTATCTTTAATTGAACTGTGTGTGTAAAAGAGCAAATAGTCTAACCAACTTCTTGTCCTGCAGGCTATCATTGAAGAACTGGAGTATGAGCGCAGAATGCTGTCTAACACCATCTCAGAGAAGCTAAAGGACCATCAGGATCTCTTACAGGTCAAGATGGGCCTTGCTCTGGAAGTGGCTGCATACAGGTAGAGCTTCTACAAAATCAATTAAATGTTGCTTCTCCCTAAAATGACCACGTAGTGCCTTCAAGGCTTGAATATAGTCCATATCAGCACAATAATTTTTTTCATTTTCTGATAATTCACACACGTTCATTGATTCCAGAGGTCTTCTACTATCCATCCAGTTTTGAAAGATCCCTCAAACTCATATTTGTTGAAGTACTGTCTATGATCTGATGTCAGTTCTAGTGTAGGGATGAATAACCTGTTTCTGTGCCCTTAAAATGAGTCTCCTCCCACATTCTCTTGGTCACATTAAATATTAATATCAAAATTATTTCTGCTTCATGGACTTTGGCTGGCATGACAGCTCTAAGGACTAGTGCAGGGGTCTTTGAAAGCTATTAAAATGTCTTATGTTTATATTTCATTGTTGGGGTTGTTCACGCATAACTTTTTTTTTTTACATTCCACTGCACAGATTTTCTGATGTATTTCTATCAAAATGTGCTAGATGGACATCTTTGACCACTGTGCTGTGATCTTGTGCAGCAACTCATGCATGACATGGCGCTTAAGTTAAAAGATCTTCCATTCCACTTCCTATGTCTCACATTTGTAAATGAAAAAAAAGCATGAGTGAACGGCCCCTTATTCTGCTATTCTAAAAACATGTTGGCTATCTAAAACTTTCTCCATGCAGTAATGTGAATATACGCACTGGACTGTTGTCTGTTTAGAGAAATGTGTAGTGAAGTTTGACAGCCTCACACCCCCAACATGAGCCTCATAGACGTATTCTTAGTCACTGCAGCAACAGAGCGATTAATGCCCGCCCATTTGGCAAGTCTGCAAATACAGCCCCACCCCTTTTTCCTTGTTAGAGTGGTTAACTCCTCTGTTTTTATGATTTAATCATTGTACATTTAACATTGAAGCTGATTTATGATTTTCATTCTATTGTAAAGCTGTCTGATGAATTTAACTAATGCACATAAAAGATTAGCATGTGGAGCTATTAAATAAAGCCACACAGCAACAGATTACAAATCTTGATTAAACTATTTTTGTGTTGTTTTACCTGCTACTTATGTAACCCCACATCATAATATGTGTAGCAGATCCACCATTACATATAGTTCCTGTGTTCCTGTGGCTCAGTGGTAGAGCATTGCGTTAGCAGCGCAAAAGGTCGTGGGTTCAATTCCCAGGGAACACACATACTGAGAAAAGAATGTATAGCCTGAATGCACTGTAAGTCGCTTTGGATAAAAGCGTATGCTAAATGCATAAATGTAAATATAGTATATGTAATATGTCATTTGTCAAACATCATTTATTCTTAGTCAAAAGTTAACTTGGTCTCTTTTGCCTGAAGATGGTCTGTTTGTATAGTTGCAGTGTTCTGGATACTACTGAAACGTAGAAGTGTCTTTCCATTCGTCTGTTTAAAACTGTACATCGCGAGCCATAATGAAAACAGACAGGGTCCATTGTGGCAGTTATTTTTAGTTCAGTCTTTCTGAGGAATCACAGGGGACCTTCACAGGGATACTGCCTGTAGTTCCACAAAGTCTGCTTCGATTTGGTTCTCCAACGTATTTTTCATGTAAAAGCATTGTCAAGGTAGGTTTAAAGCGCTCAAGGACCAGTTGAACCAATTAAACATAATAGTGGAGATTAGAGTGTTAGTAGTGATCTTAACTGTGTTTCTGCTTAGGGCAAGTTCCATGGACTTGGTAGGTTTTCTGGTTGCCCTCAGTGTTTTTTGACATTTTGTGTGGTCATGGCAGAGCACGGAGGTAGTCAGCAGTCTCAAAAGAGGTGAAAAAGAAGTACTGAGGTTTTGTTCATGATACTGAATGTTCTGCTTACTGTAATTAGACTGACCTTAAATATGCCTGTTTAACCTTTGGAATTGTCATGTTCATTAGGGCACTCTTGGAAGAAGAAGGAAGACACGCTCAAACGTGGTCTACTCAGCATTCAAGAGAAAGAATAATAGGTATTTGCTTGTGTCATTCAGCATGAAATAATGCTTTTAACAACACTGAAATTTTAATAAATCTGTGAATTACCATTATTTGAATTATTCCACAATTCAAACATTAAATAATTATGAATTTTTCATACATAGAGATGTTAGAAAGTAAAATGTTTAGCATCCTAATTTTAATCTATCTACTGTCTGTTGTTTGTATCTGTAGATATAAAAATGCCGGCCCATCCTTACACTCCAAGAGTGTCCGTCAATTCGGCAAGTAGACCAGATATAAGAAAAAAAGCCTTTACAGATGTTAAATATATGGAACCAATTTCCAGCCTGAGAACCTCATCCACATCAAGTCAGTTTCATTCTTACGAACCCTCCAGGATCGTGCCTATCAGTGTATCAAATCGTGCCCAGCAAAGTCCTGCTTCAAGAAGGGACATGATTTCCTTCACCAAAGCAGCGCAGCCAGCTGCTTCCAGTACCCCGAAACCTGGAGTCTCTTCTGTTGAGATAAAAAGAGAGGAGACAGATCAGAGAATAATGAGAAAAGAGATTTTACAGCACTCTTCAAAGGACTCACTTGATCATACCCCCTCTAGAATCGAAAGTACACAGAGTTCTACAGCCTCAAAAATAGAGAAACCAAAGCCAGTGAAAGTGATATCACCTCCTGTGAGCTTGAGCAAGACCACCACTGAAGAAAAAAGCCAGAAAGATGTTGAACCAAAAGCAAAGGTAATGGATGCCAAACAAGATAAAGAAAAATCCAAGGTAACAATGGAAGAAGAAAGAAGGGATGTGAAAGAATCAATAGCTAAAGATGAGAAAGAGTCTGAAAATGTAGGGCATAAGGTGTTTGTAGGTGAGGAAATAGTTTTAGATGCAGTTTCTATGGAGGAAATCATTCAGCAGGTCATGAAACCAGCTGGTTTAGACGCTAAGGTCAGCTCATCCCCTGACTCAAAAGTCACATATCATGTGGAGAAAACAGAGCAAGAGGATGGAACCACCAAGACTCAGATTGTCTTACAATCTAAAGTCGAGGAGGAAGTGGACCTGTCTGAAGATTCTGCCTTGGAGGAACTTCTCAGCAAGGGAGTCAAGAAAATCACCCTGGAGAACATCAAAGGCACCCCAACAGGAAACATGATCGAGAACCTGCTGAGTCTTGGCCTGCAAGGTGAGAATTTGGAAAATAGGTTAGTGAATGTGGAGATAATCGAGGAACCAGTGGAGTCTGATGAGGAAGGTGAAATTGAAATAGAGGAGACTATGGAGATTAAGTCTAAACAACCAAACATCGATCCCGCATCAATGTTCTTCCAAATCGAGGAGTTAGAGAGTGACCCTAAGACCATGAAACCCGATGAGAGTGGTTCTGCTGAAGCCTCACAATATGGAAACAGTGGCTCTGTGCATGTTCGGGAAGTTACCAGAGATGAAAGCTTACCCTACTTCTCGCATGGCCAAGACTCACAAGAGTACTTTGTCTCCACTCCTGAAGACAATATGTCAGAGTCTGAGGAGGGTGGGAGGTTTATGTCTTATAGCCATTATGGAGTCGTCGATGATCTGTCTGATGAAAGATATTACCAGGAAGATGACCCCAAACAGCCCACTGCTGAAGGTCACAGTTACAGAGAATCACCTGAATACGAACACTCATATTTGAGAGACAATATCCAAGACTGCATAATTGAAGAGGAGGTGCATGTCTCTCCCACACTGCAACAGTCCATTGTGGGGATCCTGAGGGAGGACTCACTAGACCCTGAACAGCAGCTTAGAGGAGCATTGGAGCAAATCCAAGACACTGTATCTGGAGCCCTCAAGGAAGAGCTAGCCTTTTTTACGAAAGGTAGAGAGACTCCAGAAAATGTCTCTGTGGACATTAAAAAGGTAGAACAAGTTACAGACCACGGAACCATGACCATTGTGGCAGAGCTTAATGTTTCCCAGACATTGGAGGAGTCTGGGTTGCTAGAAGGAGATGATCTATCTGAAGAGCAGATAATGGCAGCACTAAGCTCATCCCACCCAAAGCTCCAGCAGGCTATCGGCGAAGGAGCTGGAGTAGGATACACCATGAAAATTTCCCAAGAGGAGATTAAAATGGAGGGAATGCCGTGGATGACCGGAGACGAAGAGATCCGACAATGGAGCTCAACCGAAGAGGTTGCCAAGACAGAAAAACACATCAAGCTGGGCCCTAGTGAGAAATCCTTCACTTTTCAGATGGATGTGAACAACGGCTCTTCTGCATCAGCAAGCGGAGGAGCCGTCGAAGTACAAAGAGGTGGCGGTGCTACTGAGTTCCCACAGACCCAGATGATTGACCCCCACTTGAAGGTCTGTCATGAGAAAAGAATCGCAACTGTTTATCTCGAAAGCCCCAAAGAGTGATATCATAATGAAATAACATTGAAATTACACAAAATAGCATGTCAATCACATAATTAGTTATGAATTGGACACATGAAATAAGGCGTTGTAAAGCATAATCCAAAATCCATGGTCCATCATGACTATACACTACTGTTCAAAGGTTTGGGGTCAGTGACATTAAAATTATTCAGAAATTATGCATTAAATTGATCCAAAGTGACAGTAAAGACATTTATATTGGTTTCTGTTTTAAATGAATGATTCTGAAGGACGATGTGACACTGAAGACCGGAGTTACGGCTGCTGAAAATTCAGCTTTGATTTTTTTATTCACAGGAATAAATTGCATTTTAAAATATACTCAAAATAAACTTTAAGGGTCATTTGAAATTGAAAAAAAAAAAAATTCATATTACTGTTTTACTGTAATTCTAAATCAAATAAATGCAGCTATGGTGAGCATAAATGACTTCTTTCAAAAACCCCAAATGTTTAAACAGCAGTGTGTCTAACATTCAGTAGCTAAAGTGTTAAAGCTAATCACTTTAATACTGTTTTTTTTTTTTTTTTTTTTTGGGGGGGGGGGGGGGGGGTGATCTTGAAGTATATTTTTGTATTAACTATCTGGACATTTTGTGTTACTTTCTTTTCATATAGTGCAGCTTTATCTAAGCACAGAAAAAGTGAAATACATTGTTTTCTTTTCAACTTTCGAGTAGCAATCCTCTTTTAAATATACATTGTTGACAAGTTGTTCTACTTTCCACAGCACTGCAAAAGCAAGCTTTGGCATGTTATAAAAGCCTTTTTATGATACATCATATTAAAGAATGAACAGATGGAGTCATTTACAATAGTATACAGAAATTGTAGAGTAGTGCTTTCTTTAATTGGCCATTTATTTGAGTTATTCAAAACTTTATTCATAGAATCTTAAGATATTTTCAGTAACCCATTTGAATATTTTTGGTCACGCCCATGAAATCAGTTTATATAGTGGTCTACATTTGGCCACAGTCACTGTATTGCTCTACTGAAGGCCAAAAGCACTAGACTGTCCTCCCTGTCTCCCAGAGATCTCTTAATCCTTAAATGACATTAGATCAGCGAGGACTAATCTAGCTATCCTGCTCTTCCAGGACAACACATTTTTCATTGCTCTAGTACTGTACAGAGACAGTGGGAGAGGGAGGAGTGTGATCGTAGAAATCTCACATTAAAAATAAGTGCTAGGCAGCTTACACAGAAGTGTGTAAGTACTTCCAGAATAGCTATTCGGTGCCATTAAGTCTGTGTCACAACCTACGCAGAATGAGGATTCAGCTTCACTAAAGGGCGGTGTCTAATGAGAGTCTATTTTTAGGATTCATACTCTGCCATTGACACCTCCAGGTAAAATAGTGTAACAGCTTTAGTCTGAAGATTTAAAGTGTAAGCATGTGCTTTTTCCTCTATTTTTCTATTTATCTTTAACAGATATTCATGTTAACGTCATCAGATACTGCAGTGGTGACTGTCCTGTGCCTATTAACAGTGATGGGGATTAAAAAAGTGTGTAATCTAGAATGAGGAAGCATGTAACATCATTTCAATTTCATTTAGCGTTTCATATCTGTATTATCCTAAACTATTATATTAATCTAAAAATATAATATGTTAACACAGTGAACCCAGGAGTTTTAAACAAGTTTGGATAAATTTGATCTAACTTTCTTAACCTTATAAAACGTAAAAATTAATAACCAGTGGTGCTTAATCTAATTTATTTTGTGAGGTTTTTTTACTCATTTTCATTGACGCTCACAATATGAGTTTTCACATTTAAGTGATTGCGAAATTACATCTAGCATAAGGCAAATAAAACACACTTCTGGTTTGTCCTTGTTGAAGGGCTATTTGAGCCTTAATGATAAGGCTGTGTTACATAAAAAAGGTTGGGAAACACTGTGTTAACACATACATGATAAGTGATCAAGGATTAGTTCAAATTTGATATCATTATTAACCATTTATCTTCATCCCTTGAGATGGTGTTTCAGCACCTGCTGTTTTTTTGTCTGAATCTATGCATAGGGTTCTATGACTCAACCAACACTGTGTGAAACCTAATTTTGTGCATCTACAGATTTACAATATGCTATACAAGATTTACTGCCATAGCAAACATTGGTGTGGGATTGCAGATTACAGATGTATTTTTGCTAAATTAAATTTAAAAAAGGGATGTTGTGTGTGCTGTTGTACTCTTAAGATAAAGACTAGTCTGCTCACTGTCTGAACATTGGTTTATATGCAAACACAATAAACAAACCCTTACAACTTCATGTTGTGAATTTTGTTCAATTCAGAAATAATATAAGACTCTAAAACTCTTTGCCAGAGAGGCCTGCAGCTCTCCAGCCAGGAAGTATTTGCAGAAACCGCTGTGACGGTGTATTAGATCACTGCTGGACAGTTCTCATTTTTTGAAGTGCAGAGGTAGTCACCTTGCCAACCACTCTGAGACTCAGCAACAGAGATTAAACACAGTGAAGCTTGTGTGCTGTTCTAGAAATATTGCCTTGTTTTTTTTCCAATCCACAGATTTCCCTTGGTGAAATAGGATGAGGTCAAACATCCCTGATGATCCATGCACATTCATTAGATCCATCTGCTGGTCACTGCTGTTATGAGTTAGACATGCTAGATGTCACCTCAGATGCAGAGGATACCACTGCACAGAATGGAGGCCTTGTTTCAAGACGGCTTTCCTTTCGTCTCTCAACGACCTCTGGTGACCTAAAAAAAAAGACCATAAAAGCATTAAATGTAAATAATCATCTCATCTATAAATAATATTCACTCTCACTAACATGGTACATTCAAGTGAAATGTCAGTGTACTGCACTGAAAGCACATTTTTAGAGTGCACTGTGACTTCCTGCTATAGTGTGAGTGGAACTCACTGAGACAGCATGTCCACGGTTCTGTGTGTGGCTTTGGTTTTCTTGTGCTGAGGACCGTATAGCATATTCTGAATATCCAGACACTGAAACAGACACAGATACGGGTGGTCAGCAAAACATTTACATGCTAAACTCCATCTAAAACTATATTTTAAATAATAATAATGAATATATATACATACACATAGATATATCTCACCACAGCTGGATGTAATATTTTGTAATATTTTTGCATTTAAAATTACCTGAATTTATTTTTTATTCCAAAGGTTTTACAGGTAGTAAATATATATTTATAATATAAATAATAAAAATGTGATTGTGTAAATTATATAATAATTATATATTATAATTATTATCATTTCAATTTGTGCAGCTTTTAAGGCTTTATATGAGGCTTCATATGAGGAATAGTTGTACTTTTATGTTGTTAATCTGTCAACCGCAGGACCATTTTAAAATAAAATAGTGAAGGCAAAAACAAAGAAAGTTGATGACTGGTGACCAGTTACAGGGCTTACACCTTCATATAATTTTTTATCTAAATGACACATGTTGATGACACGTGATGCATGAACAACCCAAATGGCCAAATACAGAAAATGCAATCAAACATTGGACTGTAACAGACATTAAAGAAAATTATCATAATTTTCCATAAAGGATTGAAAAGCTTGGTGAACAATAAAGAGCTGGCTAAGCTTCAATACAGTCAAAAAAATTTCCTTTGAATATGAAACTAAAATATATTTTAAGTATTTGTAACTCTTAAAATGAAAAACTAAGCAAGTAAGCTTTACTGCTGTGTGTGGGGCTCAAGAGGTAGTGGACAGCCTGACTGATTTCACAAGCATAGTAGAGAGGAGGAGTGCCTCTGGCACACGGATATTACAGCATACCTGGCCAAGCCACTTCATTTCCTCAAATAAACCCTCTCTCATTCACCCAACGACATCTTCAAAACAACAACAGCAACGGTTTGGTAGAAAAACACACGAAATGACGACATGACATTTGTCTTTCCAAAAAAAGACAAAGGAAAGTACTGTTCAAAGTTTCCTTGATGACTGAAAAGGCTCAGTCCATGTTTTCATCACTTTCCACAGGCAAAAGTGATGTCATGGGGCCCACTTCAATGGGAAAACATTCACAGCGTTTCTCAAAAGTGTGTGCGTCTATTATAAAAAACTGGACTGCGTATGCGTCTAAAGACCACACAAAACGTCCTTTTTATACAAAAAACAAACATAACATGCAATGCACATATAAAATCTAACTTTATTATTGCTTATTTAAATCCCTGTTTCTGTTTTAAACCCCTGGCTTTAGGCCAAAGTCTAAACTGGGAGTGTGTTGCTCTGCTGCAGCTGCTGTCATGATTACAGGAGAAAGAACATGATATGAGCTGCTCGTATCTGTCAGAGGTAACGGGGAAAGGTTAGTAGCCTGAGGAAGTGCAGAACGTGGGACCCCTGATTCACAATCCCTGAAATGGAGCCCTTCGATATGACAACAAAGAAACATAGCAACACTTGTGCTCATTTAAAGACAAGTGGGGACAGGTTTCCAAAGATCAACAGTCATCATATTATCTCAGAGGGGGTTTCAGTGTGACCATATCAAAATAGAATACAAGCCATTCGCATATTTAGGACATACAAAAGACGTTCGGAATGTAAATAAAAGAGATAATGTTTTAGATCTTCTTACTGCATCAGTTGCTAAGAGCAATGACACAAAAGAGAATAGATAACATTGCAAATCAGAGTGTGGTGTGACTCCTAAAGGAGGAGATCGAGGGAGAAATGAGCTAGCCAGTCCAAAAATAGTCAAGCTTTGAATAAAGTTACCAAAACAAATATACTGTCCAAAGCAACATGTCTATTCTATACGTACATGTTATATAAGTTAGAAGACATCGATTTAGAATATCACTTTACTTCATGAAGGTTTAGTGGAAGGTCTCATGAAGGTCCTTATAATTGGATTCAGTGCCCTTTTAATAGCACTCGGCAATGTACCAACGGACATGAAAACGTCTGGCTGCATCCAGAAGGACCAAGAACACAATGTTATCCCTTGGAACGTTTTATATCAGAAAAAGGATCCCCTCTGAGGAGAAATATTATTCATGCTACACTAGATTAGAGCATAGCTCTGTGGACATAAGGTCCTCAGAGACTTTGGTCGAAATAGCTGTTCAGATCTCTTTTTGTGCAAACTGCAGTTGCTCAGGCTCTAGCGATTGTGCGTGGAAGGATCCTGATGAAAAAAAAAATGATTAACTGTATTTGATAAACTCAATTTTATACCATAGGAATTCCATGTATATGTATAATTAAATTAAGCAAACTGGTGATGTGTATTTAAAGTTGAGATGTAACAGAAGTAGCTACAAATATAGTTTTTTTGTATTTTGACGTACAGATTAAAGAAGGAAAAAGGAACTTGGTTCTATCCATCGATTGTTGATTGGATGGAGATTTGAATTTGAGCTTGCAGTCGATTATAAAAAAGGGATGGCACTTAAGCAGACTAAATGAAGTCCTGCATACATCACCAAAGAGAAGTCTCTCATTTTCACTGGAAGGTTGAGTTATAGCATCATGATTAAAAAATTACAAGGTAAAAAAAAAACATGAATGAATCATTAACAATAAGACCAATAACATGCATTTAAAAATAGAGAGTAATTTTCTTTAATATACAAGCAATGTTTGAGCATAAATAAATATCCATTAACAGCTAACAGCCAACTCCTACAGCATAGTGATCATGCATTATATTTGATTCACCTTCTTGAGGGTCCTGTGGGCGTGTCTCATCTGACCCTGTGTCATCTCCACTCCACCAATCAGCTGCAGCGCTTCTACCACCTCTGCACTCAGCTCACCAAACGTGCTCTTCTTATAGGCTAGAGACTCTCTTTGGATCTCAGCACATCTCTGAAACACAAAACAGAGTATATCCCCAACTATATATCATCATCATAGATATGAAACGTATCCTCCAAGTTGATCAGTAAGTTTTTTTAAATGATCAGTCCTTAAACTTTTGCATATGATCACTTATGCATTCCAAGGCTGTATTTATCTGATTAATACAGTAAAATCAGTAATAGTTTGAAATATTATTACAATTTAAAATAAGTTTTCTATTTGAATATATTGTAGAATTTAATTTATTACAGAGATGGCAAAGCTGAATTTTCAGCAGCCATTACTCCAGTCTTCAGTGTTACTGTCATGATCCGTCAGAAGTCATTTTGATATGCTGATTGATGCTCAAATAACTATTCTTATTATAATCAATGTTGAAAACAGTTGTGCTGTTTACTTTTGTAGAACCGTGATACTTTTGATCAATTTAATGCATCCTTGCTGAAAAAAAGTATTAATTTCCTTAAAAGATCTTAATGAGTACAAACTTTTAACTTTATATATAGTTACAATTTTAAGATCCGCATCTATTCTATAATATACACCATATCCAGATCTCAATTTGAAGCTGACCTCCTGTTGTCCTGTGAGTAGCAGGAAATGACTGAAGTCATCTTGAGCAGATAGGGTGAGTGTGTCCTGTGGGCCTAGTGCACTTCTATATGCACTTATACTCTCCTCAAAAAAGCGTGCTGCTGAATCTATTAAAACGGGAAAAGAGATCAACATAATCACATTTCTTTAGTTCCCTCTAATGCCTTTTTACACAATATGAGTTCTCCACTACCCCGTGAAGAGCTACTCCAACACATCATCATATTTTTCATTTGATTAGCTGAGGGTCACCTTCAAGACTTGACTGCTACTTGTTATGCAGGACAGCTAACACAAAGCTCTCCTTATGTATAGCCTGCTAAACACAATTCACTCCAGTGACAAACTCATGTTGGATCAGATGCAAGGCATCTAAATGACAGAATGCCTTGTGCTCATAAAACACATTTGTTAATTTTTTATTATTCTAATATTGACTTAATAACAAATCTCATTATTTCTGTGTGATGCTCGGGGCCTAATTAAATCCCCCGTACAGACATACTATTGTGAATGCAGTCGCTCACCGTTGTGATGAGGCTCTGAAGTGGAAGAGTAGGCCAGAGCCAAGCTGTGAGCGATCTGGGCCCCCTCCAGACCCCCAGGACTCTGACTAAGAGCTATGGAATGAGCCTGAAGAGAGAGTGAGAGATACAGAGACTTGAATAGAGCTATATCACATATCACACCCACCCTGAAACATGGGAAATATCAATAGTTCCTGGCTTTAAATAACTCTGCGGTCCAGGTTTAAAAAACCACTAGACTGAGGATGTCAAAAACACAACCACTGGGCAACTATGGCTTGTGGAGGAATACAGTCTGACCTACAGTATGTGATGATTTATAGAAATATTTTTTCTTCGCATTGGTGCTTGGTTTCAGATACCTTATTAGAGTCATCCAGTCAAGAGCAGTGAGTGATTCTTTTTTGTTATTACATTTTTTTGTCATTGAAATTAATATTTCCCAATTACCAATCTCATGCACTACTGTTCCAAAGTTCAAGGTCCTTAAGACCTTTTAATGTTTTTGGAAGAAACCCATTATGCTGACCAAGGCTGCATTTATTTGAATGTAAATACAGTAAAAACAGCAATATTGTGAAATATTATTATTACAATTTAAAATAACTGTTTAGTTTTAATATATTTAGTTTATTCCTGTGGCAAAGCTACATTTTCAGCAGTGATTACTCCAGTCTTCAGTGTCACCAGATCATCACAAATTAATTTGGTGGTCAAGATTTTTTAAAAATTATTATTATTATTATTATTATCAATGTTGAAAACAGTTATGCTTAATATTTTTGCAGAAACCATTATACATTTTTTTCCTGGATTTTTGTATGAATAGCATTTATTCATATATTATTATTTGATATTTGATTTATTTGAAATAGGAATATTCTGTAACATTATATATAGCAACTCGGCCACAAAGCGGAACAGAGCGGGTTAAGGTGTATGGTGCATAAAAGTCCCAGTGCCATATCAGTGCATGACCTCAAAAATGTTCTACTGGATGAATGAGCAACAATTCCCACAGAAACACTCTAAAATCTTGTGAAAAGCCTTTCCAGAAGAGTAGAAGCTGTTAAAGCCACAAAAAGGGAAACCAACTCCATATTAATGTATCCATAGTAATGATCAGGTATCCCAATACTTTTGTCCATTTAGTGTATGTGTGTGCCATCTAAAGGCCTCTGATGGATGAAATTAATAAACTATATGTTTCCTTGTTTACCCCAATATTGGTGATTAAAGCAGGATTAAGGTGATGATAAAAATGGGTTTGACACTTCTGCGTTAGGTTATTCATCTAGTTCAGGGGTCACCAAACTTGTTCCTGGAGGGCTGGTGTCCTGCAGAGTGTAGCCTAATCAAACACACCTGATCCAGCTAATCAAGGTATTGCTTGGTATACTTGAAACTTCAAGGCAGGTGTGTTGAGGCAAGTTGGAGCTAAACTCTGCAGGACACCGGCCCTCCAGGACCGAGTGTGGTGACCCCTGATCTAGTTCATCTGTTTTAATATGATTTCAGTACAGTGTAATTCTCTGAAGGACTGGACAAGAACAATCCCTGCGGTGTTTACCTGTAGAAGATGCTCAATGGCTCTATCCAGATGTCCCTGTGCCTGTTCAATAGCCGCCATATTTCTGTAAACACAGCAGATCTGACTGAGATGAGCTCCTTCCTGAAGCAACTCCAAGGCTCTTTCACATTGACTGAGGGCCTTCTCAGGCCTTCCCTGCCGCTGGTACACCCTATAGAACACAGCACGGACACAAATATGTAATTTATCATGAAATCAATCCACAGTGTCACATACAGCACAGTGTTGACCTCGCTTATGCATGCCATCATGATAAGAATGACTCATTTGTAAAGCCAGGCATTAGCAAAAATGCCAGAACAATGAAAGGAAGAAGCTCAAGAAAGGCCTGTTCATGCGAACTGGTTAAAACAGGAAGAACTGCTGCTGTGTATTGCATAGGACAGTGGCACCAGCTCTGAACCTTCATGGAGCTTTTGTTTCTTTTATTAAGATGTGGAGTGCAGCAAATCCAAACATTCCCTGCAGCTCTGAACTCAATACACAAGAGCTCATGTCTTTATTAGGTCTGATTCTCCTCTCTCAATATCAGCCTTTAGGCATCTAGTCTCACTCCTGAACAATGCAGAGACTCACTGCTGTCTGCTATCTGTGAAGAAACGAAATACAGAAGAGTCAATGCTGTTCTATAAAAACGTATTCAGTTCAAGTCACTGGTTTTTAGATTTTTTTTGAGACTTAAAACCACCAAGAGTTTGGTGTCTGTAAGATTTTGTAATGTTTTTAAAAGAAAACACTAACCAAAGCTGCATTCAAAATTCAAAGCTGATCAAAAATGAAAAACAGCAATAGTATGAAATATTAATACAATTTAAAATATATTTATATTTTTTTGCATTTTAATATATTTTAAAATGTAATTTATTCCTGTGATGTCAAAGCTGAAATTTCAGCAGCCATTACTCTGGTATTTAGCGTTACATTTCTTATTATTATCACAGTTGAAAAATAATTGTGCTGCTTAAATGTTTGTGGAAACTGGTACATTCTTTAATGAATATAAAGTCAAAATAAAAAGCATTCATTTGAAATAAGCTTTTGTCCTTACTGTTACTTTTGATCAATTTAATGCATCTTTGCTGATTAAAAATAAAAAAAAATGTGTTACTTAAATTAGTTTTAAATAGTTTAAAATCCTCAAAGTTTCTGTTAAAGCGATAGTTTACCCAAAAATGAAAATTCTGTCATTAATTACACACCCTCATGTCGTTTCATACCCGTAAAGGCCATTGCACACTGAGTCCAACATTTTTCGTATTCCTCATCCTTTCCTATCAAAATGCATGCTACGGATGCGAAAACTCAGAAAATCGAACCTGATCCGAATTATTTTATGACAGACGAAAGTTTCGGAGGCAGTGTGTAAACGTGATTGACACAACATGAGGTCGTATTTATTTTTTAACGTGCGAAAATTTCGGACGAATATTTCGTATTATTTTGGATATTTTTGATGAAATCCAAGAGCTTTCTGACCCTGCATAGACAGTAACACAACTGACATGTTCAAAGCACAGAAAGGTAGTAAGGACATCATTAAAATAGTTCATGTGACATCAGTGGTTCAACGGTAAATTTATGAAGCTACGAGAATAGTTTTTGTGAGCAAAGAAAGCAAAATAACACGACTTTATTCAACAATTTCTTCTCTTCTGTGTTACTCTCGGATTTAATAAAAAATAGCTTAATTTGTCTTACAAAGATGAACGATGGTCTTACAGGTTTGGAACAACATGAGGGTGAGTAATTAATGACAGAATTTTCATTTTTGGGTGAAATACCCCTTTAATTACCAGGGTTAAATATTAACAAGATTTTCAATTTGGTTTCATAACTGTACCATGATGCTATTCTCTGATGTGTGCAGGTGTGTAGCACTACTCTTTATGGAGACATCCATCACCACAGGGAGATCCCATGCTTCACCAATTCATCTTGTTAAAAGCCTCGAGTCTTTCCAGATTCATCCACTCTAATGGATCCCTAACTCAATTTCCCCATCTTAGAGAGAGTAGCCTGCTCATCCAGCATCCTTGTCCCATAAATATAAAGCTAGTAAAAAAAAACTTGCATCACAAACAAACAAACGTTAAAGCTTGATTAGTGGATTCCCATGGTGCACCTCTAAAATAGCAAGTGGATTTTTAACATAGATGGTTGACATTACACATAATTTGTAAGTATTCATGCATATCTGCATAATTTAATGATGATGGCGCTGTAAACACATCTTATCTTCAATCTATGGTGTATATTTTAGGATTGGAACATCCATTTTATTTAAATGAAATCAAAAAGCTCTTAATCTGAATGTCCAATTGGATTTACTGCAATCAGGGAAAAACGCTCGAGGGCGACATTTGCGAAATGGCAAAGATTTTAAACACGACTCCACCAAGGTTTTCTCAGTCGTCTGTGTGTACGCTGGAGCACCCTGGCAACTTTTCAAGGCTGCATCAGAAATTCCAGACTCTGGGCCTCCTTTTAGGGGCAGCAGGACCCAGCAGTGCATTGTGCCAACTCTACTGCCGCGCTGCCTGGGTACACAAACCTAAACACATCCTGTATTATGCCACGCAGTGCCAGCCATCCTCTCAGGCATCCTCTGTGGGAGGAGAGATATAATCTGCGTTGAGAAATCTGATTTAATGTCCATTGTGCAGGGGCGTAATGCAATTAGGGAGTTTTACATGAACTGCCAAGTAGTCCCCCAAGCCTTCTGCTTAGTAATTGTTAACAGACCAATACTGACGTAGACTGTGTATGAAAGATTTCAGGCTTGATAGAGAGCAGTGCCAGGCAAAATTAGGGATAAATAGAGACACAGAGCAACAGAAAAGACATCGTCGCCTTTAAAAAAAACTGAAAATAAACACTTAGATTATTTCATACTGGCACAACAGCACTCCAAGTTTAGTCTCCAGCCAAGTTTAGCTCAACTTAATTTATAACATTACCAAAGAAACTACAGAGCAGTGATTTAAAGGGATAGTTCACTCAAAAATGAAAATTTTGATGTAATTTACTCACCCTCATGTTGTCCCAAACCTGCATGACAAAATATATATTTTTAAATATATGTTTTGTCCATACAATGAATGTTAATATTTTAGACCCCTTTCACTTTTGTTATTTGGGCAAAAAGAGTTCTGTTTCTGCAAAATACAAAATACAACTTGCAAAAAAAAAAAAAAAAAGTAGCTTGAGCAATTTTATTAGTAAGAGGAGTCAGTTTTTTTTTTTCTTGTGAACTGGGCAAGAATATTCGAAACATGTTTTTAACAAAAATTGTTGTGTTGACCTTACTTAGATACCCAAGTATTTTTTCAAAATGTGTCCAGATGTTTTCCCAACTTTCCATATTGAGTCATCTAAATAAACAATTTTATTATTGTGCAAGTTCCCAGCATGCATTGCACCTTGAAAAGATTATGTGGCAACTTATAAAAAAATGATCATTGCTTTACAATTTGGTGGCTTGATTTATGCTGCAGCTGCTGTTGTCATTGTTGCTCAGCTGTAATATGGTTCAGAGTTCATATTTTTGGTGAATTAACATTTCTTGATCTCGTTTGAGATTTGTGTATTCAGGTCCATGTGCATTTCATTGCAACTGCTGGATGTAATATATTTGGATAATATGTTTGCCTGTAGTTCTAAGAGAAAATAATGCCCATATCATAAAGTGAGATTTGAAAATCAAGTGTAAAAGTATCTTGAATTGATAAATGCTAAACAATATTTTAACCTTAACAAGAATGTTTTAATTCAATAGACTGCTTGTTACTCATTAGGTCATTTTAGATTTTAGAAGTTGTCAGTTATTAGCGGAGTTATTAACTTTTTTTAAGTTAGGTCAAGTTTTTTACAGTGTATCTGTTTTGTGTTCTGCAGAAGAAAGTAATACACTGTGAACTATCCCTTTAAAACATTTTTTTTTTTAATCAAGACCCAGATTTTCTATCAGCGGATGTTAAGTGGATGGATGATTTAACATAGCAAAAATGAAACACTTGACCTTTTAAGCTGTTTGCTCACAGGCTTAGAGTGTGAAAAGACATAAGGAAACGTACACTTCACTTATGAATTCTGTCAAGGCCAAAAATCCCAACCAGCAAATGTTCAACAAGGGCTGATGTAAATATGTGTTGAGAATCATGTCAGTATGATAGTGATATGCTGACTCTAATGTTCATTCGCTCACAGCCTCCATCCGGATGAAAAAGCTGTAAGCTTGTGTCATTGTTTCAGGGTTTTGTTGAGGTATGTGTTGATAGCGCAGGTTCACTCATTTCAAATATGTCAACAGTAGCTTTACAGTCAAAGGCAGAAGAATTAGAAAGCTTTCATCACAACTCACATATGCACATTCTTCTGGGACTAACAAAACCAGCTGACGAACTGATGAAAACGCAATCTGCTAAGGGTAGCAAAAATTACCGATGCTCAAATTTCCCCACATAATATTATAATTACATAATAAATGAGCTTTACTGTATAACAATTTATCTTCTCTAGAACAGATGCCCTTACTTACATAACAAAGAGCAGCAATAACAAAACCTGAGATGGCCCAGTGAAATCTACTGTCACTCTGCACTCACAACATAAACACAGCTGGCAGACAAACCACAGTCGTTCATTGTCACAGTCAAGCCTGGTGAGACCAGCCATAATAAACACTAGGATCAATACAAGCTATTGAACAAGTTAATCAAGTCCTCCTGTGGGAATTATTACCCCTGAGAAACAAAAGATCTTTGAATAATGCTGTCACATCCAAACATCCCCCCCCCCAAAAACAAAAAAATATTCTGTATAATAAACCTGAAAAATTTACAGATGCTTTTCTGCTCTGAATGTGACCAAACTGGAAAGAGTAGTGTGACAATCACATTTCCTGTGCCAGCTTTAAGATATAAGACAAAAAAACAAATCTGTTTCTTTTTATCAAGAAACAGAGAAGTTTGTGAAATGTATAATAAAGCTTCAATTCTATTGTAATGTTGTTAAGATTTTTTGTGGATGAGGATCACCACCTTGTGGTGAAAAATATACTGCTGATTTTAGCTTGCATTCCTAATGAAATGCCAGAGGTTCATATAATCATTCTTTTGCTTGGCAAAAAAGAGAACAATATCTAAATGTAGCATAACAACAAATCCTAATGCATATATGAAACTGTTTCCTTTGTTACAACTGCACCAGTGTCAACTTGGAGTGATGCCAGGAAAAACATGGATTTAAACTTGAACCTGATATTTGAAACTGCAGAAGTCGAAAGAAATAAATAGACCACAGCATGTGATTCACCATAGTGCTTTGTGTGAATATCAATGTGGACTCGGTTGCCACGTCATATTTTAAGCCTGTAGACAAGTGCATGTGTTTATTATGCAATAAACAGACTGGGAAAATAGATTGAGATGTTTCTCGGGGTAATTACAAAATTAATCTCTTTCCTCCTAGTCCCAGAATTAAACATTTATTCAATATTTAATTAAATTAAAAGAGGGGCAGTAATTCATATAGTAGCCATCTAATGTTAGATAATATCTCTTATTAGTCCAGCTATGTCATTACAGCAAGCCATTACAACAATTAAGATTAAAATGTTCCCGTACCTTGCTAAATTTGTAAATATTTCATACTCAATGTCCACTCTGTTCTCCTTTCCCATGGCTTCTTGTGCTACAATGTCCCCCATGACTATCTCTGCCTTCTGAAAGCTCGACTCGGCCTCTGCTAAAGTTCAAATGGTTAAGCGAATTAACATATTTCTGTCATTATTACATCATCTGAAACAACAAGGTTTGATGAATTATATTTTTTTCTACTTCAAAAGAGGAGTTTAGTAATGTCATACACACAAAAATATATAATGTCCCTATAAAGGATTTGAACACTTAAGATGCACTTCTCTATGAATATGATTGCATTAGATGTTTATGTAAACAAGGATATTTTCCAAGCAGTAGAGCGGCACTTCCAAGAGTCTGATGTATGGTAAGGAAGCAGTTGAGGCAGCTCACTCTCTCCTCCTGCTGACTGGAGCGCAGTACTTCGTGTGCTTGCGATGCATGTTCTTGTGCCTGATGTGGCCAACCTGGGAAACAGGAGGTCATAGCTTGTTAGGAGGTAGTAAAAGTGTTACATTTATATATGTACATTATATACGACTGCCTAAAAATGCCTCACTGTACATTACTTCTATCTCTTTAAATGCATTAA
Source organism: Schizothorax lantsangensis (assembly GCA_027422415.1). Lineage (NCBI taxonomy): Eukaryota > Metazoa > Chordata > Actinopteri > Cypriniformes > Cyprinidae > Schizothorax > Schizothorax lantsangensis. The sequence goes on along the minus strand of CM049846.1, from coordinate 12,333,391 downwards.
TTAATTAACAATTTTACCTTTGTATTGCAAGTAAGCTTTAGCCAGTCTTGACTGAGCTTGAGCCACTGCAAAATGCTCATTTCCATAAACCAGTCTGCTCAGTGCCAGGCAACGCACAAGCTCTTGGATACAGGGGTCATACTGCAAAAGTCGAACAAGCATAAAACATTAAACTAGAGAAATGAAACAAAACATACAATGAATATAATGATCAGTAAGCGTCTAGCTGTATTTTTTAAACCAGACCTTTGGTTCTTTATGTACTGGAGAATAAGAACATGCCTGGGGTGCTTTATGTAATTCATAATGGATCATACTGAAAGTTGGTGAACTAATAAGGTTACATAAGAATAAAATTAGAGTCTGAGTTATGCATTTCTGGGTATAAGATTATTCCATGTGTACCTCTTCGCTATCAGCCAAAGACTGAGCCCGTCTCTCACAAAGCGATAGTTTCTCTGCAGGAGTCATCATGCTGTAATTCTTCACATCTGCTTTCTGTGAGATTATTGTGGAATCTGCTTCCTGCAGGGATTCTCCTGAACTGCCACTGCTGCTCATGTTGAATCTGTAAAAGTTCAGAGCTTGGTTGTGTCTCAAAACAGTGAATTGTTTACCTAGACAGCAGTTCTGGGCAAATAGATACTGTAATTTAATAGGTTTTGAGAAACATCACACTTTCGAGAGTCTGTCAGCCCCTAACATTTAATTTAACATCTCCTTTTGTGCTCCACTGAAATAATAAAGTGTGAGTAAACACAACATGACGGTGAGTAAATGATTGAAAAAAAAACTTTTTGGGTGAACTATGTCTTTAACAGCAACATGAAAATGAATACATACGATTCATCTAGCGCAGTGACAGAGCAGCTCTGCTGTGAAGCGCGAATCGATCCTCTGTGCGGTGCCAGGCTCATTTTTATGGCGAAGGCAAATAAAACTCCACCGTCAATTCATAAGATGACAGCTGATAGTAAGAATTAGCTCTTTTAACAAGAGTTTTCTTAAGACTGTTATTGTCTTTTGAGGAACACTGGAAGGTAGAGCTGTGCGCAACTGAGTAACGAATATCACGAAAAACCAAACAAACGCTGTGATTGGTTGATTCCTACACAAGGGTGAGTCACGTGACTCTCAAGACTGCATAACAAATAAAATGTTGCATTTTAACGTTAATCGACCCATGCTGTTTCTGTTCTGAATTGAACTTTGAACCATAAATAAATTTGACCAAATTATTCAATGTATGCACATGTGTGTAATGCATTTATAGGCTTGCATTTAGTCAATAACTTATATTGTGTGTTTTTTTTTTGTTTTTTTTTAAGCTATCAGCAGAGGGGCCACCAACCCTGACAGTGCATTCCAATCATAGTTACACATTTATTTCTATTGTGAAAATATATAAGAGAAAAATATATAAATAATTGCACATGTAAATGTCTATGTCTGCAGAAGATTTTATTTTGCAGATTTAATTACAGGTTGTGTTCCTCATAACAAACTAAGGCCCCACTATATGAGCCATTGCAGAGTGCATCTATAAATGGTTTTCTATTTATGAATACTCACATTATGATAATAAGCCCACATTATCTTGTGAGTAGTTGACAGAATGCAGTGCATTATGCACCGGTCTTCATACTTATGAAACAAATAACACCAAGAAGGGAATGAATCAAATTACTTTCTGTGAGTAGCATTCAGTAGTCATAAGAGTTTGATACCATTTAATTTTTTATTCAGGACTGAAGCCTTCAAAGACCATAAGCAAGTCATCTATTATAATGGAAACTAGTCTAACATTAAAGATCAAATCTGTTGCATTTTCTTAAGTGGTTTAAAGAGTTACATGCAAAGTAATATGCAAATCTTTCCAACTGTAATTTAGTACAGAGAAAGAGATAAAGCAGGTGCCATGGAGAAGGCGGTAATGTTAAAAACCATTTGGCCCTAGCCAAATATAAATGAATTAAAAAAAAACTGCAAAAATGACGGAATGACCCCTGCTGGCTTTCACTTATGAACAGAACAAATGGCAACTAAAAGAGGTGATTACATTCCAAAGAGTTATTTCTCCTTTCTGTACATTTTTTCCTCTGACTTGCAAGGGTGAATATATTGTTACAGCTGACACAAAATTATATCTATCTATCTATCTATCGATCGATCTATCTACAGTATCTATCTATCTATCTATCTATCTATCTATCTATCTATCTATCTATCGATCGATCTATCTACAGTATCTATCTATCTATCTACAGTATCTATCTATCTATCTATCTATCTATCTATCTATCTATCTATTTATCTATCTATCTATCTATCTATCTATTTATCGATATATCTATCTATCTATCTATCTACAGTATCTATCTATCTATCTATCTATCTATGTGATTATGAATTGAAAATTCTTAAATCATCAAGGTAAATATTGCTCCCCTATCCTTTATTAAAGCAACACAGAAGAAATGTGTAAGAGCAGAAATTGTCTTTTTCATAATAATAATAAAATTGTATATTTACCTTTTTAAGATTCATATTTACAGTTTTTCTCAGTCGCTTTGGTGCATTTCTCACATCACTATTTACATTTGCACAACAGTTAATGCATTTCTCAAAACAATTAGTACAAACTGCAAAACCTAGTTGATAACCTGCAAAAGCGTGTCACTTGCTCAAAATGGATAGCTCATTCCTCAAAAGCAAGTATTCATGTCAATGAAAGTGTCAGTGTCATCAAGATGAAAAGTCCTGACACCACTGTTTATGAACAAGATAGTCAAATGGCTTTGTCATGTTTTCATTATGACAGTTTACTCTGTAAATGTTTTCCAATGCAAAAAAGTCAGATTTTGGTGACACTTCCTGAAAATGCTCAAGACAGCACTATATACTATTTGCACAGCCATTTGAAAACTACAGTAAAGTTAGACATTACTGTATTTAGTGAGGTATCTGAGTACAAGACACTGAATATGTATGTTTCACATTTTTACTGCATATGCTCTTTGCAATTCTAATTTGTTCACAGCATTGTGCAAAAGAATAAATACACCCTTATTTACAACAAACATAAACTCCCTTTGGGTAGAGCTGTGCACAACTGTAAACAATATTGCAGTACATATTGGAACTGAACATACAACATACATAGTACTGTAAATCATTCATGCACATCCAGACGTTCCTCTCTGTCTGGCCACATAGTTTCATCTACATCACAGCGAATATCATCTCTTGTAATGCAGCGAGGAAAGTATCTCCTCAAGTGGCGAATCCACCCTCTGCAGGACTCTGCTGTGATGTCATCACATGCTGCATCCATGGCCACTAGCAGGGCCATTTGGGTATGTGGATGCCGGTCATATACCTTCCACCTCCGGGAAGAGAAAAATTCCTCTATAGGATTTAGGAATGGTGAGTAGGGAGGGAGATATTCCACCAGCATCCTATCATGTGCTGCAAACCACTGTCTGACAACATCTGAGTGGTGAAAATGCACATTATCCCAAACAACAACATGCTCATTCAGATGGTCTCCAGTTAGACCCCTCTCATTCTCAGGGATTATGTCCCTGTAAAGAGTGTCTAAAAAGATGTTGTGTGTTGTATGGACCAAGACGGGGTATATGGGTGAGGACGCCGTTTTCTGAGATGGCTGCACACATAGTAATATTCCCTCCTCGTTGGCCTGGGACATCAATGGTTGCTCTCTGTCCAATGCGATTCCTTCCACGTCTTCTACCTTTTGCCAGATTGAAACCCGCCTCATCAAGGCATATGAATGTGTGCAGCGGTTCCCTGGCCTCCAGCTCCAGTACACGCTTTATTACAGAAGAGGGAGCGAGAAAAACTATAACAACTTTTCCTGTGTAACATAATGCATTTTGGACAACATATTGTACAGTATGCACTGTGAATACACATACACAGAACTGTCATGTAAGTGTAGTGCATGACACTACACAAAGTAAACAGTTTACAGCACTGAACATTAGAGTATGCATAGAACACATACATGTTTTACCTGTACATACTGGTGACGGATCTCCTTCACTCTGTCGCTGTTCCGTTCAAATGGCACATTGTACAATTGTTTCATGCGCATTTCATTTCTCCTGAGCACTCTGTCAATTGTAGCGATTGAAACGGATTCAATATTCCCAAAGATGTTGTCATCCTCTATAACAGCACTTTGTATCTCTCTCAACCTTATGGCATTGTTTGCAATCACCATTGCACAAATGGCTTCCTCTTGTTGCAGAGTAAAAAGGGGCCGTCTTCCACCTCTGCAAGGTTGTCTTGCAATCCTATGTGGTGCAGAGTAAAATGACAGTAAATATGGCAAATCTTTACTGTAACACTACAATACACTAAATCTGTGATGCAGTAAAGCTGTAAGTCTAAATGTAAAATGTAAAAAGTGACAAGTTCTTGTCCCACTGCAAGCTTCATGTATGACACAATGACAGTAGTGCAGTGCAGATTGTTTGGTGCTGAATTACTGTCCATTTATACACCTGTTCTCCCGACGAAATGTTTGAATAATTGAATTTACAGTGGTTCTCCCAACATTTGGCTGCACCCTTCGACCAGCCTCAGCCATTGTGAGGCCGTGATTGACAACATGATCCACAATTGTAGCCCTGATTTCATTGGGAATCCGCCTATGTACTTGGCCTCTTCTTCCTCTTCCCCTGTTTTGTCCCCTTCCCCTTCCTCCCCGCACCCTCACCCCTCTTCCACGAGGCTGACCTTCCATTTCTGTGTCACAGTATTGTAGAAATGGTACACACTATGTCCTGCTTGGTTCATATATGCTTGTGAAGTGGGGGTTTATGGGATTCAGCTCTGAGTGATTGTAGAGAAGTGGCTTATCATTGGTTGCAACTAATGCTTCACACACCCCTTCTCATCAGTGAAAGCTGAGGTTCACCTGAGAGAAATTGTTCAATTTAGGAGACATTTTCAGGAAAAAAAAGATTTAATTTTTTTTATAAAATTTGCTTGACAGATTTTGACAACTAGTTCAACATTGTTGTATGTAATGACTCAAGCAATGAAATGAGGACTATTAGTTTTATATGGAATGACTATTCAGCATTCACAAGTTTAGTTAATTTTGACTGACATGACATAAGCAAATGATAATGTTATAAAACAGCAGAGAGTTGTATGAAAGCAATTGATGCATGTCCAAAAGCATTTGCAATTTGTTGGAAGGAATGAGAAACTGCTACTATGATGTGCACAAATGACTAAATGTTGTGGAGGTTGAACAAAATGTTGTGCAAATGTTAATAGTGATGTGAGAAATGCACCAAAGCGACTGAGAAAAACTGTAATAGGAGAGCACTAACTTTATATTTTATATTTTGCCTCAATTTGAATGTTCTGCCCTGTCATGATTTAACCCACAAATGATTTGACCTGCGATTTTCAAGTGACTGATTTCTAAGCAAATATATGTGTGGCAAACTCAGTGAAGCATTATTCATTTCACCATCACTCCCTTTGTCATTTTGAGTTGTTTACTGTTTTTTTCTCTCCTCACCTGTGTGGGCAGCCTTCATAAAGTTATGTAATGAAGTGCAGTCTGCTTTACATTAGTGTTCACATGCTCCACACAAACACTAAATGTAAAAAAAAAAAAAAAAGTACTATTCATGTGGGGAATACCCATCAGTTTCCTTTCCATCCCTTTTTAACGTTTTATACGAAAAGAGCTGTTCAATGTATTATTTCTCTCTTGGAATTTGTTACATAGTTCTAGAGGAATCCAAACCAGCCATTTATTGAGCCCATATTTTGAACGACTTCTTTATGCGTGTTTATGAATCACAGGCATCTCATAACATTAAGTTCCATTCATCATCTTCATCTTTACCACATCTTCAAATACAAAATCCACTGGCGACAGAGAGGTTAACCCAAGCAGTGCAAAAATAGGATCGCGTTCATGTCACTCCCTCAAAGGCTGTAGGTTCACACCTCTTTTCAGGTTTACATCTGGACTGAGCTGCACAACCTGCTCCCCGTTCAAATCTAGCCCTCAGCGTACATCCACAGTCCTGCTTAACGTATTTACAGCTGGAAGATGAATTATCGGCTCTCTGCGATTCTTTTGCAGCAGTGTAATAGTTAAATCAGTGCCGAATGCGTTATTTGATGTGGTGTGTGGTGCCTAAGCTTGAACAGTCCTCTACAGTGAGAAGATGGCGTCGGACGGAGCGAAAGGGGAGCAGCCACCTCCTCTACAAACACTGGTAACCACTGGCCATGGAAGCGTCGAGGCGGTGAGAGACATTTAAGCATAAAATGACATCTTGTCAGCCGCAATGATCGTTACCGCGAATGTTAATTATGACTGGGAATGAATGGAATTAATAGAATAGGAATCGTCCTGCGCTGTGAATCATAACTATCAGTGAATGTGTTACGGTGGTCCGTCTGTAGCTATATGGAGGAGATGGAAAGATTTTTTGGGGGGGATAGCCTACTTTGTTATAATGTGACATTATGGTTTCCTATTGTATCCTTTATTTCGGGCAGAGCACAATGCTGTATGAAAGATTTTTCTTTTCTTATTGTAGGCTATCTTTAATGTGCAGCTGCGCGCGATTTAATATTACCATGGTAAGCCTAGATGTGGTTACCTTACAAATATTGAATATATAACAGTCGCGTTTATTATAGGTGATATATGTTGTCACGTTTCGAAATACTATGATAATTAAAATCGAGGTATTATTATCAACTGCTTTTTTATTTTGCATGGTTAATGTTTAATTGCACAATATGTAGAATTTTTAATAATAATAATGATTATATATATATATATATATATATATATAGTTAATATTATTGCTATTGGTATATATTGTATTCTTAACATTATACATCAAATAAAATATAATATATATATATATACATACATATACACACACATACAAATATATGTCAGAATGTCAGACATACAAATAATTATATCAGTATAATACATTTATAAAGTGTAATAAATTAATTAATAAATTGTAGAATTAATTACATATTAAAATATATACCTGTAAATACTAATAATGTGTGTGTGTATATATTTATTATTTCATGTATTATTTTAGATATGTAGCTATTATACTAATAATGCAAATGTATTTTACTGATATATATATCATTTTCTTAGATAAAGAATACATTTGCTTAGAATGCAGCAATAATTGAATTTCACACATTCTGATGACAAGTTTTCAACATATGTGTATGAACCTCACTTACGTCCCTTAAAAAAAAATCAATATTACCCCCAGGAGAGATGCTATAGAGCCCTCCAGTACAGTTTCCTCAGAGGTTCTCCTTGTTCTCAAATGTATTGATCTGCATGCAGTGTCTTACGGTAAAGGGCGGTCTTTAGTTTCAGTAGTAAGATTTGTATCTCATCTTAACATCTATCTTTTTAAATGAATTTGCATGACAGACAAAACATTACTTTTGAGTACTATAGCCAGTCATATAGCAAATACTTACAGATTAATGTTTCGGTAATGCACAGAGTGGCACAAAAATGTAGAGAAAAGAGAGATGTAATGAAGCGGAGGCGGGTTGGGGGGGTGGGGGTGTTCACTGGAGATGTTTCTAAATCGGTCTGAATTTTAGTGACTCAGCTGGCATAGTTCAGAGTACTGTGTCACCCAACCGATCTGAGCTGCTTTAACTGCTCGATGCCCCTTTACATTTAGAGTTGGGTTGAACAGGTGCACAGACTTCAGCGCTGCCCATTGGCCACTGGCGTGAAGTCATAAATCTCTGTCTTGTGCATCTACCCAGACACCTTTCTCAAGGGCTACTTACCCTTACAGAAGTATGCAAGGTCCATGAATAGTTTATTTGGCGGGGAGTTTTGTTTATCAGGTATACTCAAGTGGTCTGACCCCATCCGTACACAATCTGGCTTGAAAAAAGAATGGCCTCAACATTACACTGCATTCAAGAAAACATTGTGCAAGACCTGGTCAACAGCATCTCCCACTGACCAGTATTGACATTATTTATTCAACCTCAGCACATTCAGTATTGCTTTATCTGTGGATTTCAACCATTGACTGGGGTTGCAAGTCTCATTATGCGAGAATAATTTCTTCAAGAACAAATCGTAGTTATATTGTACTATGGTGCAGGAGATGTTTACCACTTTCTGAGGAAGATTCTGTGTCTATGCTACAATCAGTGTTGCAGTTAGGATCACACCAGAAAAACTGGACACAGTTTGATTAACCATTTACTACTCTCTCATTTCTCATTACACAGAGATCAGTCACATGTGCCAATAGTCCTTCCTAAAGAGAGAGACTCACTCAGTTCTTACATATAGTATATGGAACTGAACATTAGAAATTGGGCTTTGACAAGATAGACCACTTAATGAAGCACATAATTTGTGGAAAGGTCACTAGAGCTACTGGTCTTAGTTACAAGCCCTAACAATGTGAAAAAAATCTAAGACATTTTGATTGGGCCAATGTAACTTCCAGCAGGTGAATATGTATTCCATTTAATTATGTCTTATTTTTCTGACTGTTCAATTACATAGTCCTCCATGAATCAAGAAGAAGTTATACCATTTTTTTTTAAAGCTTATATATCAAGCTCACAGAAACAATTTTCTTTGCTTTGTGATAATATCTCATCTTATGGCTATTTCATTGCATATTCCTAATTTAATTACACTGTGGTTTAAAATATTGCCTTCAACTAAGTGCATCGCTGCTGTTTAGTTTGTCTTTATCTTATGGAAAAACCTAGAACTAAAACCAAACATTATAACATATATTATAACAAATCTGTAGGGTATTATAATTTAAATGATGGTTCATTAAGGCTGTATAATTCATGAGTTGTTTTATTAATAGATCTTTGGACTATTTTTTAATCATTAAGGTGAAATATAGACCCTATTAAATGCAGTAATTGTTTTAAAGATGAAGATTTATCATTTATCTTTCCATAAAGATTTACTAATTGAGATGAACCAGTGTATCATAAACTGTTATTTATTTGCCCATTATTGATCAAATTAAAATCACCAGTATATCAGACATTAGCATGAAAAAACATGAGCAAGAGTGAAGAACAACAAAACTATTGTTTGCATTGAAACATCTAAATAATTCCACAGTTTTAGTTGCAAAATATGTTTTAAAAAATGATTTGATGTTTTTATTTTTGTTTTTTGTTATTGAAATCACTACAAGGGAGCTCAGATGAGACAGAACTTCTGGTTTCAAAACTAGTCGGTTAATGTTTCAGTGAAAACGTAATACTGTGGGCAGTGAGATCGGTGCCCACACAACACCTTCTCTGCCAAGGACCTAGTAGACCATCTGAGATATGCAGTGTCATTTTCCTTTAACAAGGCTCGTGTTCTTGCTCTGTGTGTTTCAGAAATGCGAGCTGAACATCGACAACCTGAGCAAACCAGAGCTCCTGACCCTTCTGAGCATCATGGAGGGAGAACTTGAGGCCAGAGATCTGGTCATTGAAGCTCTTAGGGTGAGTATGAAATCTCTGCACTTGTACATTCCTATATTTGTGCATACTAACTATACTTATATTGAAGTCTGTCACGGTGGGTGCAGCATGTGCTCACGTGACCTAAGAGCAGTTAGGCACATGGGGATTCAGAGTCTGTGCCATATTGTTATCCAGATCCTTGTCTCTCTATACACTTTTATAAGTTAAAAAGCTAAAAGCCCATAAATAATAATAAAAAAACTGGAATGAAAAATCAATAAATCATATATTTATCACTTAGGCTTGCACATATAAACCTTTAGATGGTTTTATGAGATTCTATGGATTTGATGTCATTTAGTTTGTTTATGCTCTACTGGATATGTATATTTTGGACCGTAACCAACATAGATCAATATGGGTTTTGCAATGACCAATTCTAAAATTTGGTTCTCTTCAATGCTGAATATTTGGTGCATATTGTTGTTTATATTCATCATAATTTTGTTATTTTTCACTAATTTTAGCTGTGATTTCACTGATGCACTTCAAAAGTTGGGGTCAGTAAGATTTGTTATGAAAAAAATGAATTCCTTTATTCAGAAAGGATGCATTAAATTTAACAAAATTGACAGTATTTAAAATAAATGCTCTTCTTTTGAACTTTCTAGACATCAAATTTAATAGATAATGGATTCTTCTAGGGCTGCATGATATATTGCATGCGTTTGTCATGCGCATCTTGTCAGTAAAGCGGGTTCTGTGATTATTAATAAATAATTGTATTATTAAGATAATAATCTTATTATTAAGATTATTAAGATCGCCTGATCATCTGTGATTCTGAGCGTGAATTGCATAGCTTGTCAGTGAACTACGGCTCTGTGTATTAAATTATGCTCCATTTGAAAACAGGTGATGGAGATTTATTGATAATCACAGAACCGGCTTTACTGACAAGATGTGCATGACAATCGCATGCAATATATCGTGCAGCCCTAGTTTCTACAAAAATGTTAAGCAGTACAACTGTTTACAACTTAAGAAATGATTCATGAGCACCAAATCAACAGAGAATGATTAGAGTGATTTCTTAAGGATCATGTGACATTGAAGACTGTAAATTTTACCTTTGCCATCAAATCAAATCACTTTTTTTTTTCCATCACTGGAAAATAATAAATAAAATATTAAAATAGAAAGCAGTTCTTTTAAATTGTAATAATATTTCACAATATGACTGTTTTACTGTATTTCTGATCATATAAATACAGCTTTAGTGAGTAAAAGAGATTTCTTTCAAAAACATTGAAAACAATCTTACTGACCCTACATTTTGTACGTTAGTGTACATACAGAGGTGATGTATGTTTTTGACAATCCAAGCACACTTTAACATCTTAAGGAGATCTGCAGAAGAGCTGAGTCAAGGAGATTGTAAGGTCATGGTACAACGTTTGTCACTATTTGTCTTTGCATTAAGGTCAGACGTTCACACTGGGGTAAGAGGCCAAGTACATCTGATTAAGATTAAAAAAGGATATACTTCCAAAATCGAGGTCAGGAGTGTCACTATATTTTCAGGTGTTCTAGTTCAGGTTGTCTCTGTGAGTTTCTAGGCCAGTGCATTGGCAAAACGATGGACACATTTTCTGTCTCTCCATCTCAGTCTCCCTTCCTGCCTCTTTTTTGCTTAGTTTATGCAGGTCTGTGATGTTCGCTTGGGTCATTCACCCTCTTCCGCTTTACTCTGGGGTGATTTCCATGCATTTTAGAGGCTGCTCTTTTTGTTATTCTGTTCCTTTGGCTGCAAGTATTTCCCAGCTGGTTTTCCCCCTGCGGATATACTATCTCTTTCTCTCCCTCCCTCATCTCTCATTCCCTGTCCACAGCAACCAGTTCGAGCACAATGGTCTCGTTTGTTTCCTTAGGGAGATAGTGATAGGGCCAAACACGTACATACTGACTTTCAGACATACCAATTTAAAAAAGCCAAATAATGACAATTTGTTTATTTTCTAGGCCATACTGTAAATATTGCATCTGATACATGAGAGATGAAAGCAGCAATCCTATGCATTATTAAGAAGCTGTGCGATTAATTAGCGAGCTGAAAAAGCTGTGTGCAATGTATCGTTTTTCATCAGAAACAATGGTGGGACATAAGCAGATTAACTGTGGAGTCACATGCCTACAAACCCTCGGACTTGAGTTTAGAGCCAGTCCATTTAAATCCAGTCACATCAGCTCAGTTTTTGGGCCAGTGTTATCTCGCATTGTAAAGTTCATTGCAAGACAAATGGATGGTCTTTAGTGAAGACAGATCACTTTTAAACCATGAACAGTCCCATATGGACATCTGGATACAGAATACAGATGCTCACAAGCCATTATGTCTCAAGTGTCCTTATTTCCATTCATAAAGCCAGAAGTGTCAAGTGGAGTAATGGCAGGTCTGTGTACAATGGCAGGACTACAGAGTAACTTTTCTTTCAGTGTTGTTTATTAGTTAATCTTCTCCACATACGTTTGTCATTATGTTATTCTTGTTGAAAAAGAAAAACAGGCTAAAACTAGCATGAGTGTCCATGCTGGTTAAGGTGGGTTAGCACTAGATTTATCATTGCCCAACTGTTCACTTCTCAGTGGTTGGTGAAGCTGGTAGTGCTTATTAATCAACCCCTCATGGTTTGAGCCTAGTCAGTATCTTTAACACTTAGTATCATTTGTCAGAGGGTTAAATTTTGTTGGATGGTTAACAGGTTCTTCACTGTAACGAGAAACAGCATGTCACACTGTTCTGAAACCTCTCAAGTTTCTTTTTCTAAAGGTTCGGTCACATTTACCATCGTTGTGCGTTTTTTTCGCGGTGAAATCCAGTCATTTCAACACTATAGACAATGGACAGTTTTGCCAAACTTTAACAAATGTGACCATATCTTAATCCCTTCTTGAAATGAAACCTCATTAGTGACTGATTTGAAACACTATAGGCAGCAGCTCCTTGTGTCATAAACAGTGTTTGACTGGTTCACAGTTAATCTCAAGAGAGATTAGCATGTTGCTAAGCTAACTCCACAATGCTCTAATCAGCATAAAATAGCATATAAATATTGGGTAGCCAATTTGAATCAAATGAAACCTTAGGTGAATATGTTTTTAACATTTATCTCACTTCCGCCGCTGTTTTGGATGGCTTTTTTGTTTCACTGAGCTTTGTGGGATTGCATTCTATGATATATGTGATGCTGCATTTGGCCAAAATAAGTTTTATGGGACAGTGTTCACATTAGGAACATGTTATTAAATGCCTTAAAATGCTGCCTATGTAGGCAGTCCTCTAGGGTTTGGAACAGAGCCTGTGTGTACCTCTAGGGCCAAAAAGTTCAAAGATATTCTTCTTTTCTTTTTAGCTTACTTTCATTGTGAGACCAGGTTTTGTTTCACCAAAACATATAAGAGCCTAGGCAAAAACCTGACTTGGAATAATAGACAAACTGGACTGGAGTTGTGGAGCTTTCTGGTTGCTTTAGCACTATTAATGTGATTGGCTGCTTTCTGCCTGTGCCACTATGATTTGATGGAGCCGTTTAGCTTCTGAACACACTCTCTGGCACTGCCACGTGAGCTAGTGTCAGGTCATCATCGCTAAATGAAACTGGATACAAGTTCAGCGATAGCAGTTCAGTGCCGCTTTCTCTGCTTGCATATGAGTGATTGTTTGTGACAGTGAACATGTTTAGCATCTGATGTGAATGCATATTTACTGGAGCCGCTGCCCCAGTTCACGTTCACATGGCTATTACGGGGAGCGTCGTACATTTCAATATATTATTTTTGTGTGGTGGATGGTAAGAATTATTTCCCTGTGTGACTGATAAAAATAGCACACAAACACACTGTTGTCTGTGTACAAGGGCCAAAATTTACACTCGCCAATCCCCAAATCAATACTGCCCAGTAACCCAGGGAACTGCAGCTTAAATTAAATTATATTATGTATATAAATGTTTAAGATAACAGTTCTTTACATTTATATATATTTTTTATATCACCAATAGCAGGTAGTTTTGGACACTTTTTCTAGCTGTATGTATGTATAGGAATATTTAGTATCCATTAATATTATGTTATTTTAAAGAAATTATATTATATAATATTTTGTATGTTCTGTATTCTATTTTATATAGGTATCCGAATATTATATTAGATTATTTAAAAAAAAATTATATTACCATTAGTGGGTACTTTTGCTATGCAATGGCATTTTTAACACTTGCCATTCAGGAAGGCTAAATATTTGCCTGAATATTTATTAATATTTTGTTTTGTATGTATAAAATAAATACAATAATACTTGATTTTATTTTAATTATAATTCAATATTTTTATATCACCTTTTACAGGTAGTTTTGGATCTAAAGCTATATTGTTATTCTGAGTATATATAGGTATCTGTATATTTCTGAATATTTTATATATTATATATAGGTATCTGAATATTTTATTAATTATATTATTATTACATACTATATATATATATATATATATATAATTTTATTATTTGTTTATATTGTATTTATGTTACCATTAGCAGGTAATTTTGGACATTATTGCTAGCTCTCTATATATAGGTATCTGAATGTAGCATGCAAATAAAAGAGAACAGCTTGGAGCTGTTTGTGTTGTGTCAGGGTATTTGACTCTCTCTCTTTCTCTCTCTCTCTCGCTCTCTCTCTCTCCCTTTCTCTCTTTCTCTCTCTCTTTTTCCCTCCCCCTTCCACCACATTTTACATTCTATCTGTCAAATGCAAGCAGCAGAACCGTAATTCCACATGCACGTGTCTGTAAGAGCAGCTTAGCTGATCCTCGCGCTGCCGTTCGGTGAGGCTGAGGACAGTCAGCCGAGTGTTTGTGTGTGTGGGTGGCTGGATGGATGGATGGACAGAAGCGCATGTTATGAGAACACTATCCAAACAGTTGAAAATCAATTGAATTTATAGACCCCCATCCAAGATATTTTCCAGCACCCTCCCGTTTATTTAGAAGTGCACTCTCAATCATTTGTAAACACGAAAGATAAAGAATCATTGCAAAATACTGGAAAACTTTAAATAAGCGGAAAAAAATCAAGCCCCGCAAGCATCTGAGTCAGCCATTTTGTTTGCTTTTACCCTAATTGCTTTAGTTTTGCCTGAACATTTAAGCAAGATTCACTAGAAAAGAGTGCCGAAGCAGTATCTTTCAAGCTTTTTATTGCAGCTGTGTGCAGAAGTGAAAGAAGGGGGTGACCACCATTTCACGAAGTCAACTGAGTCATCAAATATAGTAGGTGGGAATCCATACAGAGGTCTTCGTGTTCAACAGGCAGAAATAAAGAAAGTTCAGAAAAACAATTCATTTGAGTATTTGGAAATGTCAGAATTGATTTTAAATTTGGTTTAGCCGAGGCTAAAGGAGGCCAGCACATACTTGGCTTTGTTTTGAACATGATGTTGTTAAATGTGATGGCACGGTGGCAGGGAGCATCCCGTTTGGGTGATTAGTTGTTTGAGTGAGCGCTCAGGTCATGGGCACCATGTTAACTCGCTGTTATTTCTGGCTGCAGGCCAGCTGAAGACCAGCCCTGTTGATGTGACAGCCGCCGCTCCACCGGGCTCTGTTTGAGAGAGATTAGGGTTATGATGTGGAAATGTTGTCTTAACCCTCACAGCCTAACAGCACACAGATGCCTCAATATCATTTATCTATTATTAAGCTATTGCACTAAAGTCCAAATGGACTGGAATTGTCCTGATGCACCATAATGTGGCAAAGGGTATTTTCGAACCGTATATTGCCACAAAAGTTTATATTACACCGTTTATCAGATAGTACAGAAATGGTTTCACTCAAGAGGGAAAATTAATACATATTTTGTTTGTGATGGCAGATAAACAGTAGAAAGCATGTTAATTTGATGCAAAAGAAAGCTGTGAGTTATGAGAATACAGTCTGTTGAATATGTCATGTTGTTTTGTACTAAGTAATTATGTCCTGCTATGTGTAATTTTCACCACCCAGAAGTTATTTTGTGTATTTTTAATATTTTGACTGCTGACAGCGTGCCACATACTGAACAGAATGTACTCTCAGCCTGTACCATCTCTTGCAGTCTTGTTTTTGTTTGCAGAAAATTAAATAGTTTATGATGACACTACCGTTAAAGGATTAGTATTATTAGTTCACTTCCAGAATAAAAATTTCCAGTTTCAATACAGTTTCAAAGGGCTCTACACGATCCCATCTGAGGAATAAGGGTCTTATCTAGCGAAACAATCTGTCATTTATAAAAAATTAAAAATAAACATTATATACTTTTTAAGCACAAATGCTTGTGCTCTGCAGTGCGCATGCGCTACTTCATGTATTACGTAATCACATTGGTTAGCTCTTCGTTTGTGTAATTCGGTTAAAAAAGTTAGGGCAAAAAAATCCATCTCATTTTCCATCCAACTTCAAAATCATCCAACATCGTTGCTTTACCTTTTTTGTAAAGGGTCTTTGCACATTCGCTTTGTAAACACTGGGTTGGTACTTCCGCCTATGTCACGCGTGACCTTTCCAACGTGACTACATACTGCATAAGGCCAAACTAGTGCAAGACAAGCATTTGTGGTTAAAAAGTATATATTGTTTTATGTTTTTTAGAAAATGACCTATCATTTCGCTAGATAAAACCCTTATTCCTCGGCTGGGATTGTGTAGTGCCCTTTGAAGCTGCATTGAAACTGAAATTTGGACCTGCCATTGAAGTCCATTATATGGAGAAAAATCCTGGAAAGTTTTCCTCAAAAAACTTAATTTCTTTTCAACTGAAGAAAGAAAGACATGACATCTTGGATGACATGGAGGTTCTTTATTCAGGAAGTGAACTAATGCTGGGTACACACCACAAGATAATCGGGCTGATTTTGGGCCGATTTCTTCCCTTCCGACAATCCTAGGCAATGTCCCGATTATCTTGGTGATTCTAAAGATTATCTTATCAGATTTTCCTGTGGTGTGAGGTGTGTTGAGAGTGACTGAATCTGCTCGGAAGAATGTTGGAGGCGCCCCAATCGCGAATTGTAAATATTCAATATGTTGAATATGACTGTTAATACTTATACATTGTTACAAAAAAAAAATTGATTTATTTTTCAAATAAAGGCTCTTTTGAACTTTCTATTAATTAACATATCCACAAAATTATAAAACATCACAATTGTTTTGGACATTGTTAATAATAAGAAATGTTTCTTGAGCAACAATTCAGCATTTTAGGAATGATTTCTGAAGGATCATGTAACACTGAATTTAGCATTGCTATCACAGGAATAAATTACATTTATATGCATTTACATAAATTACATTACAGTTACATAAATTACAATCACATATTACTTTTTTTTTTTACATCAGATAAAGTCTTGGTGAGCATAAAATACCTATTTCAAACATTAAAAGTCTTACCAGCCCCAAAATGTCAAATGGTATAATATGTGCATAGCAAACTGTTGCTGCTTTTAAAGTGTCTGGTTTAATCAGCCTGGTTTAAATATGTAGATCAGAGGTTACTTTATCTCTTTGTTGTTCTATATTGCAGTCATGATGGGTTAGAGTCATTGTGACAGACTTCAGGGGTATCCAAAACAAGCAGGCCTTTGTCGATGTGTAGCCCTTCTGGGGCTGTTTTGTCCTTCCCACTGTCTGAGGAGATATGACGCTGTTCTGAAATTAGGCTGAGACAAGATCCTTCTAGCATACAAATTGATGTCTGTAGTCCTTGGAGAACAGAAAGGTAAGTGTCCTTGCTTACCCTTAAAACTGGCTTCCTTTAAAAGCATCCCCTTAATAGTACTGCCACTAAAGCATCTTTGTGTATTGCACTGCATCTTAAATTGTTATCTGTGGGCCCCTAATCACCTTGTCTCAGATTTAAAACTACTGTACAACCTCTGGGTTACGAGCCCAGATCTTGAACTACTCTGCCACACCACCTTTCTTTTTCCTTCCTCAAAACTTAACAGCCAAACCGAAATGAGGCAGGAGCTGAATACTCATGTCGTTTAAAATGTCAGTGTGGATGAGGCCAGGCTGTTTCTCACTGAGAGCTGAATGGCAGTTTAGTCACTCCAGGCACCAGTAACTGGTCCTCTGCCAGCCTCCTTCCCCACCTCAACCACTCATGTCCTTATATTTCATCCAGCACTCTGTTGTTGTCAAAGCTGTGGTTATTACATTTCATGACAACCTTAGTTACCTACTCAAGAACAAGGCCGGACATCTCTATTACTGTATGAAATGAAAACATTATTTTGAATGTGACCTATCCTTAAACCATGAAATTGCTTGCAGAATGTAGCTTTGTTTTTCTGTTTTGACCAACTTCCTTTTGAAACAGAAAGTTTGGATGGGATCATCTCTTTTTATTTTGAACATTATGTCAGCAGTGAACTATTATTTGCAACTTGCAAGTTGCTTTCGAATAATATTAGGATATAAAGAAGGTTACATTTAAAAAAAAATGTTTATCTTGGCCTTTTTCCGTTTGCCGTTTTTTTCCATTCCACTGCCCTGCGTCTCCTATTTTTAAAAGCAAAAATTAATTTTGTCAACTTTTAGGAGTAAACTAGCATATAAATGTCTCCAGAGCTAACATGCATGGACTACACACCACAAAACTCATATTTCGATTTCATTAGACTTTAAGAGACTTGAATTCTTGAATTCCTGAGCTTTATGTGTGTGAGAATTTACTATCAGGCCAAAATGTGGCACAGACTTGTGCTTCCCCTCAGACTACATTAAGTACATCCTTAAAATAAATACATTTGTTCTACTAAGCTACCCTGAAGGCTAAGCAGACATATATAATCTAGTATATGATGCCTCAGGCCCATGCATATAGCTTTAAAGCAAAGAATATCTATTCTCCTGAATATTTTACCAAGTCGGGGCAGGTATTAATTTCCTGGACTGGTGCAAGGATCTGTTCTGGTAAAGAAACAAGTAGTATTTGCAGTACACTGTATGGTGCAATGCTTTATTCAGTGGCTGTTTGAAATAAGCTGACATATTTATGAAAATGTAGTCATCCATTTTGTGCTCATTTTGGCTGCTTGAGGAAAACAAATAGTGTCATTCAAAATGGAGCTGCCTCATCATACATGCCTGTAATGTAGTGCAGTTCAAATAGAAGATACTCTTTGTGTGATATCTGAATCATACATGTTTGTGATTCTTGTTTTGCTTGAGGAAACTTGCATCAGAACGCCTGAGCGGCTGAATCTGTGAGTTTGTTCGCAGGCAATGGTTTTACACGTTTATTGGATTTTCATAGATTGGTCTGTGGAGCACCACACAGAAATGTCGAGAGGGTCATTAAAATAGGCCACAAACATCATTAGAGAGGCATGACCAATTTTAGCGTTCCAGCAGTGCCTGTCGATCTAGTGGCGGAAATACACTGAAACCCTCTCAAGTTCTGTTTCAATGACTCTGTGGGAGAAAACCCCACCATCCCCCAACCAACCCCCTACCAAACCCTCATGCATTCAGCAGTGTTAAATAATTAAAGGATTTATGCCTTTCTTATATAATGACGTCGCTATAAATACTCCTCATATGTGGGAATTTTTGTGGAGGATGGGTTTTGAGAAAATGGGCTCTTTCCTTGTAGTCAATCATGAGTTGTTGATGTTTAGTTTTTATATCAAAGGGTTAGTTCACCCAAAAAATTAAAATTCTTACTCACCCTCATGTCATTCCAAACCTGTAAGACCTTCGTTCATCTTCGGAACACAAATTAAAATATTTTTGATCAAATCTGAGAGCTGTCTGACCCTCCATAGACAGCAATGCAACTGCAGTGTTCCCAGGTTCAGAAATGTAGCAAGGACATCGGTAAAATATTCCATAGGACATCAGTGGTTCAACCGTAATTTTACGAAGTTATGAGAATACTTTTTGTGTGCAAAGAAAACAACGTAAACAACTGATTATGTCAGTCTCTCCAAAATGGCGGAAGACGGTAACTCTGGGAGAAGAATTGTTGAATAAATAGTTTTCTTTGCGCACAAAAAGTATTCTCGTAGCTTTGAGGCCCAATATATATATATATATATATATATATATATATGGGCCTCTGTCTCTCTCTGTGAAGGTGATTTCTGTACTTCTGCCCCATGCACTTACCCATGAGTACACCGTATATTCCTCTGTAAATGATGGAATTGGCTTTCTCAGCCATTCAGCAGGTGTCTTGGTTTATGAGCGGTGTGTGCAGCTGTGGCATGTGGTTTAATCTTCCTAAGTGTATCCTGTAAGGAAGTTAATGTATGGTTTTGTTTGTGTGAAAACCTCAATGTATGCTTAGCAAGCACTTGTCATTATAGCACTCTGGGGTTACTTAGCTTTGCCTTTCTCTTGTGACTTGATGATTCACTCATTTGTGGCAACAGCTTCTGAGCTCAATCTCTTCAAAGAATCCAAAGAATCTTTTTTCTGGTGCTTTTCTCTGCTGTAAATGCCAGGGAGCCACTGCTGTGACCTGTTTATGTAAGAGCTCCTTGCGGAGCTGAACTCGAATGTTTGAGCTGTGTTACTTTGACTTTGACAGGAAGGAAAAATCAGGGTTGGTCGTGATTCATTGCTTTACATTGTACACAGTACGAAAAAATGCCCTAAGTGGTACATTTATGTAACATATGGGAACATTGTGTGTGCTTGAGCATGTGTATGTGTATAATGTGTTTATTCCAGGTCAAATAAATTCACCCATATCTTTAAATATGGCTGAGTCTAACCCCGTCTCTGTTGCTTATCCATACAGAAGATGTCAGGCTGCATTTGGGATATATGCAGCAAAAGCATGAGTGGATTTCCATAAGTGAATCCCAAAGGCAGGTCGGTTTCTGTGTGTGTGAGTGTTTCACATCAGAGTAAAGCAGCGCCTTGAGCTTAATATGAATCTGACCCAGAAGTGAGTATGTATGTGGGAGTATGACTGTTCCTCTTCACTTCATGACCAGTGCTGTAGTACCGTTTCTATATTACATCCGTGTCCTGTTATTTTGATGTCAACTTTAATTCCTGTCGAATAGGGATCAAGTTTGTGTCACTGTTTTTCCTTTGGTTTGACATTCCCTGCTGGATAGTTTTTATAGACAGCTTCTAATTAAAAGTGCAGGATTTCCTCATTGCCTGAATTGTTTGTCATTGATTTTATCTCTGACTCTGTCAGTTCTGCTTCACTCAGCAGCGTCTCATTAATTCGATTGGTACTTTTTATATAAATTTGACAAACGGCACAATGTCGTTTACTCAGCCACAGGCTTTATTTTGCTTGAACAGATGTCATGAGAATAATATTTCTATCACATCATCATATCCTCCGAGGTAAACTGATAGCAAACCTACTGAAGAAATGTGCTGCTACACAAACAAGGTCAAAAATTTACTTTTTTTATGAAACCTGCCAATAGCAAAGTGCAGGTAAATTAAGCAACCATAAATACAGTTCTGACCATCTGTCTGAACATACTGTATCTGACAATACAATTTTTAATTACATAATCAAATTAAATATATGGTAACACTGTATTTTAGAGACCAAATCTCACTATTAAGCAGCATTCATATTACTAGCATATTGGCTGTTTACTTATAAAGCACATATTTATGCCTTATTCTGCTTGACCATATTTTAGCAAAACTTAACAACATTTTACTAACATCTTACTAACTATTAGTAAGCAGCATATTAGGAGTTTATTAAGGCAAAGTCTTAGTTAATAGTGAGAAATGATAGGTATAGGCCAGATATATTAAATAAAAATATATTAGAAGTTTATGGTTGGTATGATTTAATGTTTTTGAAAGAAGTCTCTTATGCTTGCTAAGGCTGCATTAATTTGATCAAAAATACAGTAAAACAGTAATATTCTGAAATAGTATTACAGTTTAAAATAACATTTCTATTTTATTATCATTTAAAATGTAAATTATTCCTTTGATGGCAATTACTCCAGTCCTCAGTTTCACGTGATCCTTCAGAAATCATTCCAAAATGCTGATTTGGTGCTCAAGAAACATTTAATATTTTCAACATTGAAACAGTTGTGCTTCTTAATGTTTTTGTAGATTTTTCTAGGATTCTTTGATTAATAGAGAGTTCAAAAGGACAGCATTTAGTTAAAATATAAAATATTTGTAGCATTCTAAATGTCATTTTAAGGCAACCTTGCTGATTTTATTTAAAGGTGCAATAGGAGATCTCGGAAAATGCTAACTTTAGCCTGATAGCACTGAAAGCGAACGTCCCACCTTTCCTGCAATCGCCATCCAAAGCCACGCCCCCTGCACGCACATACGCTCAAAGAGCAGAATACCAGACACAACATGAAATTACTACAATAGGCTACATCAACGGTTTCCAATTACAGTCCTCGCACCCTCCCCACTCTGCACATTTCATATGTATATCTTATCACGTCCGACGGTTGTTCTGTTCGACCGTAAGTCATAAGTGCCCTGCGAAGTGGACATCACCAGATATTCCACCATGATTCCAGTTTAAAGCGAGCGTATATGTTCCATACAAAGGGCATTAAAGTGTGCGAGACGTGAATTTAAATTGTATTTATTTACAGGGGTATATTATGAGACACTTCACACTTCTCTAGTAAGTTTCATTTGATTTGAGTAAAACTAGCATCATATCATATACACGCAGAACTGTAAAGGTATTCACGGCAACCCGTCAAAATAAAAGTTCGGTTTAATTTGGAAGACACTGCGGCAGAAATATATTACTATTGTTCAGCAGAATGTACATCCTGCTACTATTAAAATTATTAAAACTATTTTTTTTAAGTAATGATCACACAACATTTCTTCCATGTTTTAATTTTAATAGTAAATTTTTGTTTGCCAAAATAAATAAAGTTTGATTTTCAGTAATTTAAAAGATAAATTAAATTAATGTTTTATGCCTTCATTTGAAAACCAGATACAGAATTTCTGAGGAAAAATAAAACATTTCATAAGGCTATTTTAAGAATAAATTTGAATAAACTAAGTAGTTTTTATGCATTCAAATAATTAGACATACTACAACACAGAATTTAATAACAATAAAACATATGGTGAAAGAAAATAAAACCCACTTAAATGAAAGTAGATAAAGATTTTCAATTTCAAGTCTTTAACCTAGAATAAATGAATAGAAATTATGATTCTGTCTGAGCTATGCGTTTTAAAACGAACACGCACTAGTATAAACTGAAAACTATTTGAGCTTTATTAAAATTATTTGCACTGATTTATTGTGTTGGATATATTTTGTTCCTTTGTGCAGTGGCTCAGGAGACGAGTCTTTGAGTCTGTATAAATGTCAACAAGCTGAAAAAAATAAAACCAAAGTTTTTTGAGATAATGTAATCTTGTTAAAACTGATTTCATAAAATTGGTATCGGAAAAAGTATCGTTCAGGAACCAGTATCGAACTCAAGGTATCGGTATCGATATCGACATTTTTTGAACGATACCCAGCCCTAGTGAAGACGCTGCGCAGCGCAATCCGTGAATGAATGTTCCGAAGTGAAATAAACTTCAACGGATTTTCCCGAGCTGATGATCTGAATCAGGTGTGTTAACTAAGCGAGACATGCAAAATATGCAGAGCGGGGGGGTGCGAGGACTGGAATTGGGAACCGCTGGGCTACATCGTGTGTCATTCACAGGTGAGAAAACTTTATAGCACAGTTAGTAAAAGTACTACAATACCAGGAAGGAAGATTGGGTTGTTGATGTTTGCCTGCCATTCTTGCTCTATCTGCACAGCGTGCGTGAACGCACTGATGACGTATCGTGTCTGCGCGAACAGGTTGCGCAGAGGTATGCAAATACATACGTTGACAGGCAGGTAGGAAAGCCAATTAAAACGCTCGGACCGAGTGTTTTGATTGGACGAACATTTCTTGGTCCTACACCTTCCACAGAATATATAAATACAGATAAATACATTTAGACCACTTAACTTAATGATTGCTATCAGGATGTGAAGAGACTTTCAACCAGAATAACAAAAAAAAAATCTGAAAACAATCACCTATTGCACCTTTAAATACTTGTTTCATGTAAGTGACACATTTGGTGTTGCATGTTATTTTTTGACCTTAGACACTAAAGGTTATACTATGTGGGTCAGGTGATCTGATCAGGGCTCAAAATTGTTGCTTGTATTAGAGGGTACATGACAGATGGTGGTTGGTATTGGGGGTTTTCAGATGGGGGTGGGATGGTCTGTAGGGACCACTCGGTTGCCCAGATTCTCTCTCCCCCTGTGGACCCAATCCTCTCCCTTTTCCCCCCGAACAGAAACCCTTAAAGCTTTAGTGCCCTATTTTTCTACCGAAACAAATAATGTACAAGCCTATACCATATGCTGTTCCACCTCACCATCAATATGGAGCCATTCAATCTGTCTCAGAAAACTGAAAATGTTCAGAGCCTGTAGACTCAGAGCCTGTAAGTCACAAGCATTCAGAGTCTCTCCAACTGTGAATATTGTGTTTTACTCTGATGTGACTGTCACAAGACTAAATTTCTTCTCCGTTCCTCTCTTCCTCTCCATCAGCTCGATGCCTTTTGATCTCACATTTGGGTTAGGAGAGCTGCGGAAGTCCTTGGCCCACAAAGCCAGCTCTGTGTTGATCTAATTGAAAGGCCCCTTGTGTGAGGGTCTTTGGATGCACACTCACATTCAAACAAAAGTGACACAGAAAAAGCACTTTCTCACACAGAAACCTCTTACACATGGGTTAACCTTACTAGTCAGTATAATATCCCTGAGGGCATCTGCTGGAAGATGACGGCAGATTTTTAGGTTTGTGGCTCACATAGAGAGAGACACTTGAATTGGCATCAGTTTGGTGGAAGTGACTTGATACTTTACCTTTCAGAAAAGAAAAGGCGAATAAGAAAGCCCCAAAAATGTGAAGTGCTTTGTATTATTTGCAGTTAGTAGATAAATGTTATTGCAAATATCTATGATGGGTTTGTTATGGTGTGGATTCCATATATTGTTTATTCTCATATTTCTCATCTTGTTTCCCACCATTTCAGTCATCCCCTGTCACTCCCATCAAACAGTCTTTGTCATGCTGTCTCTCTCTGCTCATTTTCAGCATCTCTTCCCCTTTGGCGATGTGCCCTGGACCCTTCACTCAGCCAGCGCGTGCCTGTAAAGGTTAATGCTAATAATACCAGAGACCTGCCTGAACTCCACCAGGAGTCCTGTGTATACAGTTTAAGCTCAAGACCTGGCAGAAAGTGTCTGTGAAGTTTCAACAGGGTTTCTTGTCTTATTCAGCCTCTAAAAACCCAGTCAGATTAGGACACAGCTATACAAATAAACTTGACTTGACTTAACATTTAATGGGCAATAAGTTTTTCCCTGCTTCCTCTCCAGTCCACCTGGACCATTTGGATGCCAGAAAAAAAATGAGTCATTCACAAATCACCATGATTTTGACACACATTAGCATATGCCTGCCTAAATTAAAGAAATGGTTCACACAAAAATAAAAAGTCTGTAATTTACTCACCTTCATGTTGTTCCAAACCTGTACAACTTTCTTCTGCAGAACACAAAGAAGATATTTTGAAGAGTGTGATAGCCAGCGTTTTGGTTACCACAGACTTCCATTTTACGCACAAAAACACACTGAGACTTTTCTCAATATACACTACCAGTCAAAAGTTTTGAACAGTAAGATCTTTAATGTTTTTTAAAGAAGTGTCTTCTGCTCACCAAGCCTGCATTTATTTGATCCAAAGTACAGCAAGAACAGTAACATTTTGAAATATTTTTACTATTTAAAATAACTGCTTTCTATTTTAATATATTTTAAAATGTAATTTATTTATGTGATCAATGCTAAATTTTCAGCATCATTACTCCAGTCTTCAGTGATCCTTCTAAAATCATTCTAATATGCTGATTTGCTGTTCAGGAGTACATTTTTTTCAGGATTCTTTGATGAATAGAAATATCAAAAGATCAGCATTCATCTCAAATAAAAAGCTTTTGTAACATTATACACTATATACCATTCAAATTCATTTTTTGGGGGGGAAATTATAGAAATTAATACTTTTAGCAAGGATGCTTTAAATTGATCAAAAGTGATGATAAAGTGATGATACATTTATAATGTTACAAAAGATTTCTATTTCAGATAAATGCTGTTCTTGTGAACTTTCTATTCATCAAAGAAACCTAAAAAAATTCTGTTCTGCTGTTTTCAACATAATAATAATAAATGTTTTTGAGCAGCAAATCAGAATATTAGAATGATATCTGAAGGATCATGTGACTGGAGTAATGATGCTAAAAATTCAGCTTTGAAATCGAAGGAATAAATTACATTTTAAAATATATTCAAATAGAAAACAGTTATTTTAAATAGTAAAATATTTCAAAATCTTACTGTTTTTGTTGTACTTTTGATCAAATAAATGCAGGCTTGGTGAGCAGAGGAGACTTCTTTAAAAAACATAAAAAATCTTACTGCTCAAAAACTTTTGACTGGTAGTGTATATTATTTTATGTTCTTTTTTTTAAGAAAGAATATATCTCCATGTACAGCAACTTCCATATAATTTTTTTCCTCTGTACAATGGAAGTCAATGGACTCCAATGTTATTTGGTTCCCAACAATCTTCACTGTGTGTGTGTGTGTGTGTGTGTGTGTGTGTGTGTGTGTGTGTGTGTGTTCTGCAGAAGAAAGAAATACTATCTGGTTTTGAATGACATGAGTATGATGGAATTTTCATTTTATGGTGAACTATTCCTTTAAATTGAGAGTGAAAATGGTCATTACAACCATAACTTACATAAATGACAACCTTGAATAAAATAAAATAAATAAAATAAAAAAACTGTAAAAGTATAGGATAGGGCCCTTTTAATATTCTTGTAATTTTGGTAAGTTACATTTTGGCCTGAAGTGAGGGGTTTTACCCTGTAGCTATCATAATAAATTGCTCTGCGGTAAAATAGAAATGTATGCCTAATGTCCTAAAAGATTGGAATTTCTCTCTACAGTATAATAGAGAGCGACAACTAAATCATGGCCTTGTTATAACTATCTAAAGCTTTAGTATTAGTATTAGCAGATGTGCTTTGTGCAAAGCAGCTTTGTTCTGATTTTCCACAATTAATAATTATATCAGTCAGACGTAACTCTTCTTTGTTGTTTTATGGCTAGTTTCTTTCACCACAGCCTCATCTTTACTCTTAATACCACGCAATGTGTTGAATGTTGCTCCTGACCCCCGTGATCCATGATGGACAGATAAAGCAGTTCATAAGGAGGAGGAGGCACGGCACAGCCTCTGTGATTATTGAAGAGATTTGTGAAAGCCTAGAGGAAAGTGCCAGATGGCTGAGAATCTCAAAGCCCTCCATTCTCTATCTGCCATGACACACAGACATTTCTCCCGCCTCCAGACTCCATCTCTTTAGATCTCTCGCTCTCTCTCTTGCTCTCAGTCTTTCCCTCAACCCCCTCCTCTCTCTTTTCCTCTAGACTTTGCAATGTTTACTAGCTCCTTCACAGTTGTTGGTCAGAATAACAGGAGTATGTTTTAATTTCCTCTGTTTCTCTTTCTGCTGTGCACATGCTGTTCTTCCTGGGTCATTCCTACTCTAAAGTACATTTTCACATCTCTGTGAAATATTATATGGGATAGCCTAAAATATTAAACTTAGGCATTTTAAAGATGGAAATCATATTAGTTTTTATTTAGTTTACATGCAGCATCATTTCTAGTGGGAAAACAACAGCTTTGTTAAGTATTAGCAATGGATCTGATGGATTATGTGTTGTTTTGTAACCTTAGGGGTTTTTTCACTCTAAAACCTTTCATCCAGTTTGATAATATTAGAGAAATTGGTACATTAGTAATTTTTCTGGCATTCCAGAAGGTAAAATTTAAGGTAAAGGTACTTTTTGGAGAAATTCCCTTTCTGAACTACCACAAGGATTGTGAAGGTGAATCATTCCTTTCCACTTGATCATAATTCTGTAGTAGACCGTGGTGTAATGTTCAGTCTTTTTGAAACATCATCCGTCCATGTACATTCCTTTGATTTGAGGCTGTCTCCGATTTTTCTCACCCACTTCCTTTTGTTTTCCACTTATATGGCAGACTGCACTCATAATGAAATAAGCCTGGTCCAGCACTGGTCTGTCTGTTCGTGTTAAGTGTACTGAAAGCAACTCACTTAGAGAACTTTTATGCCCTTGAAAGCCGTGATACTTAGCAGAAGTAAACTGATCCTGACACTTGCAATGAGAGTCATCCATCTCAGGGATTGCATGTGTATGTGTGTGTGTTTGCACATCTGTAGGTTGATTATTTCCTTCTATGGTTAGGCAATAGTTGGCCATTAGCCTCCAGGATGCTTTGTGCTCTTTGCATGGTTCCTTCTGCTTCCACTACACAGAATGTGTTAAATAGGGACACCCTGTAGAGAGTAAACTTGTAGATTATCTCTCCCATTTGATCTGCTTGTTCATGTTATAGCATTACTTATCCAGGACAGATGGGTAGTGTAGATCAGCCCAGTGGGTTTCCTGACACTTAGCATGTTTTGTGAGGACAGACTCACTTGTAATGTTCTTGTAATCATTTAACATCATCTGTGTCTTACACTGTAAAAAAATATGAAAATTATGTAAAAAAAACTGCATCTTTGGTTGCAAGAACTTTACTATAAAAAATATGGTAGCAACAGTTTTACAAATGTAACTTAAAATATAACTTAAATGTAACTTAAAAAAAATGTAATAATGTAAATAATGTAAAAAAAAAAAAAAACAGAGCATTACCTGATATAATGTTAATACACCAAAATACTCAAATCTGTTTTGTACCTTTACAATAAAGTGACAACCACCATAAAAACATAGGTGGTAAAGAAAACCACATGATGAATTAAAGTTCATCACAAGTAGGTTTTCCACAAACACTAATATGTAGAAGGTTCACAGTGTCACATGCACAAATATAAAACACCATTCATGTCAACAAACATGACACTAAATAATGCAATAAACATTCATTTAACAACCTATGAGACAACATAAAATCCTAAACTAAGAATATACAATTAAATGAAAAACCATCAAATATGAAGGAATTCTGGGAATGTCAATTTGCATTTTTTTTTCACTGTAAATTACAAGATAACTTGCCTTTCACTCCCAAAAACTGTACATTTAACAATATTTACTGTAAAATTACATGAAAAGTCCTATCTACTGTATCTATTACAGCTTTTCACTGAATATAGTAAGGGAACTTGCTGTTGAACAGTTAACAGGTTCTTACAGTAGCAATTTTACAGTCTTTTACCATTAAAATATATTATTTTTTACAGAATTTTCCTTGCATTGTGATGAAGATGCATCTTTCAGACCACGGCAGATGTAACCGGTTAGGCTCTTGACCCAAGTTATAGTTAACATGGGTGCTATGCCCCTGAATCTGTGTAGCATCTCCTTGCAGTGAAATACAGCATCACTCATCTGAGTTGACTTGTGTCAAGGAAAACATCTCATTTGTGGGGCGTTGTTACAGGGTTGGCCCTATTGCTGACCCTGCTGAGATGACCAGCTGGTCTTGACGTGGACTAAGTAAACCTCAGGCTTAATGATCACCCCTGAAGAAGTGCTAACCTACTCTCTGTGTGAGTGTGCATGTTTGAGTGTGAGGATGTATTAAGTGGTTTATGTGTGGATCGGAGAGTAAAAGAGCATAAAGGCTTCTTTTGTTATTAATGTTCACCTTAATTAATAGTACACAATTGTTTTTGCACTAAAGTTCCCAAGACGGAACAATTCCCAAAGCAGATACCCACAAGATCACGAGCGAGGTTGGAGACTTGCATGTCTCTAGGCCAAAGCACATTAAGTCAGCAAGACATTTCTTCTCACCCACCACTTACTGTACATGCATCACCAAGGGAACATAATGTGTAATAATTGCTCTGTGTTATTTCACAATGATTTGCCAGCATCCCACAGGCAACACATTGGCATCATAATGATGCTAGGATTTGTATTTACCTCTTGACCTCCTAAAGTGTCTAATTTTCTGTGTTTACATGCACAAGAATATTCAAATATTGATAGGAATTTGGTCTCTTTCCTATTTTATGCAAGCACTATGTTAATTAT
The DNA here is from genome assembly GCA_027422415.1 of Schizothorax lantsangensis. Taxonomy (NCBI): domain Eukaryota; kingdom Metazoa; phylum Chordata; class Actinopteri; order Cypriniformes; family Cyprinidae; genus Schizothorax; species Schizothorax lantsangensis. Next base: position 12,303,602 of record CM049846.1, on the reverse strand, counting down.
TTGCCATAGCAAAATTAAGCCAATTTTTTGCTTCTAAGAATGGGACTGCTGAACAGAACAGCTTGCATACTGTGTTCCTGTAATGATCAGAATTTATTCACCTTATTCAGAATATACAACGTAACTGAATATTTAAATGTATGTGTCCAAACAAGGGTGAATTTGAAATTACATACAGATAGTTGTGAACATGCAAAGCTATCAAAAATACAGTCTTAACCAGAAAATGGACATGATGTTCCTATAAATAAGCTCACCAATCTATTGCATTATTTTCTTCATAGGCTCGTAGGAAAGAAGTGTTCCTGCAGGAGCGATATGGACAGTTCAGTCTGACGGACCCATTCCTCGCTCTGCAGAGGGACTTTGAGTCAGAGACGGGGTCAAAGGACCGCAGGCCTGTTAGTGGGAGTCCCATTACTGTGCTGGAAGCTGTTATGGCCCATTGCCGTAAGATGCAGGAGAGGATGTCTGCCCAGCTCTCGGCTGCTGAGAGCAGACAGAAGAGGGTAAGACCTCAAATTGTGTGTTTAATTGTGTATGTATATATGTTTAACAGGGCAAGACTACAGAAAGGATTGTGTGTGAATTATTCAAAGAGTATTTGCATATTCTATCTGAAATAAGTCCTCCTTTCCTGTAGGATTACCTTGATGTGATTAAGTTTGCTGTCAGAGGTATGCTGAGGTGTTCCTAGTTATTCTCGGAATATACTCTAGTATGCAATGCGTACATCTGTGTATGTGTCTTTTTAGGGGGTGTGTAGTAATGTGTCTACATCAGCTGCGCTGATACTGTTCTGGCTCAAATAGTGACATGAAATCAAGACTTGAAGGCAAAATCCAGTTTTTCTAACCTCCACATAAGCATAGTACATGTCAGAAAACAGTAAGAAAGAGAGTGCCAGACAAGGAGAGCAATGACGGTATAAAAAGAAGAGGAGGAGGTGTTAGAGAAGGAGATAAATGGATCCTAAGCTCTAAAACACTCTGCCAAACACATTCGTAAATCTATATCTCACAATTTGAGCTAGTGCTACGAAGAATACAAGCTACACGATATCAAAGCTGGCCTTGAACTTTAAAAACACACACAGGCGTGCTTCTTCCAAGTGACCCCTGGCCAATCATCACTGCACACCATTTCTGCAGACCAGATATCAGCTGTGTCCACCATCTCAGTGGCTTCAGTGATATTTTAGGATAGGCCCCCATTATATATAACAAGATACAGTTTATATATAGGTACATAGCATGCATATTTACATGTTACACTGACACTGAGAGAACTGAGCTCTCTGTTCCAATAATAAACACTTGCGCTTGGTTGTTATGGTGACAGTTCTCTTATTGCATTGGTACTGTTGTTAAATGTAACAGCTCTTATATATAGTACTAGTCACAATGAGGAAATGTTAAATAATGTTTATGAATAGAATAAACATACAGTAGTTGTATGTTATCACAGTGATTTCTGTCTGTTTCTAGCCACTGTGCCTAATGTTTTCTCATTATTTCTGAGCATTCATTTATTCATAGGCTAAGCAGCTCAAATCTGTAAATAAAGCCTGAACTCTTATCTGTAACATGTAGTGTGAATAAGAGCTAATTGGTCATCTTTGTTTCCTGCAAGTAGTGTATTGCAGCAGTTGATGGTAGTAGTGTGTCCCTATTTTGATATTCAATTTTCATATTAAAAGAACCTGATACCTCTAAGGTCAAACTGCTATCAAACATGATTGATGTGATCATCTCAGCCAATACCTTAGCACATGAGTACTGATCCCTTGACCTACTTTACAAAGATACAACTAATTAAGCCAGTCTCCAAAATAGACATTGGGTTTATTAATAGATTTTTTTTTTTAAATGTGTGGCTTATAAAACATAGAAAAACACTACAACTGATAAATTAATGCAAACGCTTCATTAGTGGAGCTTAGACATAAGCAGAAAGTTATTTAAGGTTAACACAGAGTGACCTCTGATTTCAGGACATTTTCTCCAAGTTTCGTTGTACTAGATTTTAAAGTCATTTTTTAATTTTCTCATTGTCCAATGGACTGACAAACCTTTAATTGTTTAATAATCAGTGTCTTGCTTTATGTGTGTGTTATCTACTCTCTGCGAGTCTCACGTTTGCCCTGCTGCTGCTGTGTCTAGCTTGAAATGGAGAAACTGCAGCTGCAGAGCCTGGAGCAGGAACACAGGAAGCTGTCGGCTCAGCTGAAGGATGAGCGAGAGAAAAACAAACACGTGGTGATGTCACTGGTGCATGAATGCAAGCAGCTAGCTGCTCGTGTGGTCGAAGAGAACCAGCGCTTTGAGGAGCTCTCGTCCCGCACTGAGCAGGAAGGCCTCTCCGTGGGACGACTGGAGGAAGAACTGGCATCCGAACGGCGTCGGAGCCAACAGATGGAAGCGGAGATGGAGAAACAGCTGGCCGAGTTTGACACAGAGCGAGAGCAGCTACGGTCCAGGCTTAGCCGCGAGGAGATGCGTGCTGTGGAGCTGCGAGCTGAAAGTGAGAATCTCCGCCAGCAGGTGGAGCAGCTAAGAACTGAACGATGCAAAGATGTCCCACCACTGCCTTCTGCCCCAGCATCTGCCCCAGTCAAACCCAAGACTGTCGCATCTGTGGCTGTGGGCACTGAAGCCACTGTCTGCAAGACTGCCTCCTCTCAGACAGATTTACCGCTGGAAAATGAAGGGGCTAAGAAGGTGCCACTTTCCATCCCCGTCAAGCCTACAGGTTCCACCTATGCTAGCATGAACCTACCTAAGACTTCCAGTGTGGGGCGGGGGCTACACCACGGGAGCTCTCAGGCAGAAAATGGAGGAGAGGGCCAAACGCATGCGCATGGCTCACATTCACCTAGTGTGTCTGCTACCTTACCGACTGGGGTCAGTCCACGCGTCCAGGCGGCCCGTTACAAATTCCAACCCTCTGCTTCGGAGCAGGACCAAAATGGAACCGCAAACCAGAGCCCCCCTTCCCGCGAACTGTCCCCCACAAATCGAGACAACTTTGCAGCCAAACAGCAGGCACGCCACACAGTCACACAGGTTCTCTCCCGATTTACAAGCCCTCCAGCAGGGGGGCCCCCTGCTGCCCTTCGCCCTGGTCTGCCACACTCCGCATCTGAGGGAGGACCATTCACTGGGCGTTTGGGCCACCCCCAGATAGGCCTTAAATCACCAACTGTGGCCCGCATCGACCGGGGTAACCCACCTCCCATCCCACCAAAAAAACCAGGACTGTCCCAGACACCGTCCCCTCCACACCCACCAATCAAGGTAGTAGGTGAAGCCAGCAGGTCCCCAGGAACAGGACTGGGGGTGGGCCTTGCCAAATCAACTGCCACCCCTCAGCTTCCACCAAAGCCCTCCTTAGATTTGGGCGGTACAGTCCCAGCCTTGACTGCGTCACAGGTGGGTGCTTCCTGTACTGGCTGGCCGTGGGGGTCGCAGCCGACAGCAGCATGTGTGGAGTGTCCCCCTGTCAACACCTCCTCCACAGCTACCATTGTCAGTAGCCCCTCCATAAACCCACCTAGTCTTCCGTCCCATAGCCCCCAGCACCTGGGCAGCCCCCTGGCAGCAGCATCAGGTAAAAGGGTGCTCCATTCTTCACCCTTGCTTTCACTGCTTCTCCTCTCTACTCCCCTGATTTTCCATACTTGATGTATTCTTCAGTAAGTCCTAGCAGAGGAGGACATAGACTTGGAGAAATCAAGAGAGGAGTATTCATACACTACTAGGGTGACCTGCCGGTTAAAATGCAGTACTTCAAAGTAACCAAGAATATTTGTAAGATTCTTGAGTGCACCTACCCATGTCAGGACAGGTTCTTGACCTCACGAAAGCACTTCTAGATACAAATAGGTCAGGTTGACCCTCTCTTGAAAAAGCAGGTCTCTAGGGGTCTTTCCTGTAACCCATTCTGAAGCTGATGCCAGAGGCTGCTCTATCCCCTTTCCTCCCATTGACCTACAGCATGGTTCTGCCTCTCCTGTGTTCCACCACTAACCTGTTTCCCACAATGTCTTATACTAACCACTCCACCGTGTCCATGCCACCATCTGTTTCTTTGTTTCACCGGCTGTAGAGAAACTTAAAACCTGTGAATGTGGTGTCGTTCTCTGCATCATTTTTAATGTTTAATTCCATTGTTTCAAAGATATTCCTAGACAACTAAGCCAATATAATTGTATTTGTCAAGATCTTGTACTTAAATATTCCTAAATATGTCTCGCTGCATTTATTCCCCACAATAGCATGCACTTCTACATCTGAAATATACTATTGATGTCTTTGTTTGAGAACTGTAAATTCATATCTTAGAGCAGAGTTGCCTAATCCTGCTCCTGGAGGGTCAATGTCCTGCAAAATTTAGCTCCAACACACCTCTCTGGAAATTTGCAGTGATCCTGAAGACCTTGATTAGATGCTTCAGGTGTATTTGATTGGGATTGTAGCTAAACTCTACAGGACAGTGACCCTCGATGAGCAGAAATGGACACCCGTTTTAGAATAAAATGATACCTTCAATAAAGGTCAGCATAGATTAGCAGGAATGTCCTAGCTGATCTGGCTGGTTAGTGCCAATTTGTTGCTAGTCCAGCTGGTGGCTGGTCAAACAGCATGACCTTTCCTGTAAAGTATTGCTGGTTAAGCTAATTGCGAAGCCTGGTGGAGACACCAGTACATCCTACGCTGGTAACCAACATCCAAAAACACAACATTTGCTGGTCTTTTCAGCAGGGTAGCTCCAAAAAAGCTTTGACAAAGATGCCAATTAGGTAGAGTAATGTGTTGGTATGTAAGCCAAACGTATAAGACAGCTCCAACTGCAGTTAGATTTTCCCCTTGGAAACAGTGTCAGAAGCTTTAGAGTTCTCTCACATTTTGAAATACCACCCTGTCTCTGCAGGCCTCTTCATAGCTCTCTGAGAGCACCAGAGAAAGACAATTGTAACGCCAGTGAAAGCAGAGCAAGTATTCCAGCAGAGTCTTCCTCTTCATTGTCACTAGAGACTAATCCACAGGGTAGCTCTGAGAGATGTCGGTAGCTAGCTGTCATTGCTAAATGCTAAAAATTAGCACTTTTCTCCCTCTCTCTGCAGCCACTCAGCCATGGCAGTTCTCTGAGGCTCCTCTGCTCTCTCTGTCGCCCATTTTAACACAGAAAAGAGCTAATAATCTTATGCTTTCCACTGGACTTCAATGAAACAGCCAATCTCTCTCACTTCAACTCCCTCCACTAACCGAGATAAACATAGAGAATCCCTAGAGACAAAGCTATTTACAAACATACCCTAGCATTAGCAATCAGATATTAGACAAGTTACATCCACACTCATTTGAATTCTGTTTTCATAGGTACCAATTAGCCAGTAATATTCCCTGTGCTTTGTCAAAATTCATCTGTTTCTCTGCTGTAGTTTCCATCTTTCTAACGATGTCTAATTGACGTTTCTCACACAATCTGCTCCATGATTAGAATGTTTTAGTTTGACTGACACAATCTGTGATGCGTGACTTTGATTAATGTACCATAAACTGCCTGCTGCCTGATTTCATTTATCTGGTTGAGTTTTGTCTTTTATTTGACTCTTTGTTTTTAACCTGATCCAAAAACAGATGAAGTTGACTTTAAAGGATCTGATTACTAGGAGAGAGGGTGTGAATTGTAGATACACTCTTTAGAATAATACATTTCCAATGTTGTGCCAAAATGTGTACATCGCATATACATTTACCCTTTGTTTTGACTGAATTTGGCTTACTTCGCATTTCCTTTAGAACACAAATTTTTGTGTGTTCATCTCTCTGGAGAGTAATTTGGTTACTGAACTACAAAATAGTTGTCTCAGTCAGCACTGCACCAGTGGCAGTGGCCTTAAATTATTTCTGAATGACAAATGGAGTCGTTCTTCTGGGTAATGTTTTGGATCAGAGAACACATTTTGACACAATACAAGCACCCTGCCTCACTAGTTACTGCTGTTGCTTGAACCCTCCCAGGCTGGTGTCCCTCCATAGTCCCCTCGCTAACCTGCGGTGACCCCGTCCCCCTGGATGACGGGCAAACCCTTCTCCTCCAAGCTGCTTCCCAGGGAAATGTCACTTTATTGTCTATGCTGCTTAACCAAGATCCACTATTGGATATTCATCACCATCAACATGAATTAACCTCTGCCTTGATCTCTGCTGCTCTTAATGGACACACAGGTATGTGCTGGGCAGATTAGCATTTCTGTGCATGAAATAATTTAAATTTGGTAGCTTTGCATAAGTTTTGCATAAGACATTATCCAGTGATTGTTTTTTTATAGATTTAGAATTACTTGTGTACACACACACAGTGAAAATATATTTATAATATGTAAATAATGATTTAATGTCTATTTTTTAGACTGCTTAAATTTGCTGCTGACTTCAGGGGCATCTGCTGATGCTGTTGATGAAACAGGATTTACACCGTTACATGCCGCTGCTGAATATGGTCACCATGGGTGAGTCCTGTCTTCTCAATTCCCTCGCTTTTGTGCCATTTTAATTATTTTATTTTGTTTTCAAGAACAGACAGTTTTGCGCCTCTTATTGCACTGTTATTAGCATCATATCAGGTGATTTGATCACAAGTTGTCAGGTGAGATAGACTGAGTTTTACAAAAAGTTGTCACTGTTTTTTTTTTTTTTCAAGTATACTTGCAAATTTTAATCTCTCGTGCATTTTTATGGGATTTTTGGTCCCACTTTATATTAGGTGGCCTTAACTACTACAATGTACGTACATTGAAATTAATATTTGATGCAGTGCACTTATTGTGTACATAATGTACATGTTTGTACTTATATTTAAAAAAATACCTGCATGTAATTACATCTGTAATTAATTTCTGTAAGTACATTTATATAATTACACTGTTGACCCATCCCTTACACCTTAACCCACCCTTAAACCTACCCATACCACCAAACCTGTCCCTAACCTTAACCGTATCCCACCTCAATAACAGCAAAAGTGTTTTGCAATACAATAAGAACACATTAAGTACATTGTACTTATTTTTTGATGTAAGTGCATAGTAGTGAAAGCCACCTAATATAAAGTGGACCAGATTTTTGTATGGGACTGTTCTTTTAAAGCCGCATGTTACAGGCTTGTATAAAAACCTTTGCTTTAGTGCATTAAATGATTGTCAAGTGAGTAGGTGGTATGCATAAAAAAGGATTAGCATTTAAAATAAAATGTGATGTAGTCATATGCGCTTGTGACTACCTCAGTATGTGGATTGAGTAACCAGATGACAAAACGTTTTGGATCTCTTTTGGACATGTATTTAGCGCTGCCCAGTTGTGATTAAATCGTGTAACCAGGGTCTACACAATGATTTGTTTCTGATTTGTTTCTCTATGCAAAGATATCTGCTCTCTTATTGGTAGGTGCGTGAGAGCTCTTGTGAAATGTGGAGTTGATTTGGAGAGGGAGTGTTCGCAGGGAAGGACCCCTCTGTACCTGGCCTGTGAACAGGGACATGTGGAGTGTGTGAAAGTCTTGCTAGACGCAGGAGCGGACTGTTCACATGTCACGTCTGTGAGTTGTCAGATCCGCACTGACACCAGTGTCACACAAATGTCAATTACATTCTGCGTTCCTGAACACGTTAGGAAATACTGCCCCTCTTTTCATCTCCATGGTTACCTTAACAGTTGAGCGTGGGTATTTCGCTGTCTGTGTGTTGCTAAGAATGTAATAACGGTCCCTATTTTAGAAACACTTAATTATGCCCTTGATGTTTTCTCAGTTTGCTCTAATTTACTGGGCTTAGAAAGAAACAAAATATCCTGGGAAATTCTAAATGTCTATATTAAGGTATTTGCTGGTTGGTTCATCTTTTGTGCATTTTTATATTTTTGTCATCTGCTTTACTTCAACTTCAACTTTTATTTATTTATGTAGCACATTTAAATGCAACTTTGTTGGCCAAAGTGCTTCACAAAAATGAAGAATAAAAAATCAAAACAAAAACACATAATTTGCACACAAATAAAACAGACACTTGTAAGGGGTTCCCAAATCAAAAATTCTCTACTTCAAAAGCCAGACTAAAAAAATAACTGTGTATTGGATGTGTGTGTATTGGTAGATTAGTATGTTTGTGGAATTTAAAAAAATGATATAAATAACAATACCACAAATGAAAAAAAAAACACATTCTAATATAAACAATACTAAGTAAATAATAAGATTTATTTTCATGTTTTTATCTTTTATTACACAATTATGCAATTATTGCATTTCCTCAAAAATACCTTTTTTTCTACTTTACCTCTTAAACTTAAGTGTTTTTTTGTTTTTTGTTCACAGGACAACTGCACGGCTCTGCACGCCGCAGTCAGTTCAGGTCATGTGGGCCCTCTAAAGCTCCTGCTACATCACTCATCTCCTGAACCAGACCTGGGTCTCCCTACATCTCCTTCAGACCCCAACCAGGAGCTCCAACACCATGGCAGAACCAAGGCCAGTCAAATTCTCAACCACAGTAACCAGGATGGCTGGACTGCTGCCCATATTGCTGCATCCAGGGGCTACAAGGTGACATGTTTGATGCTGAATACACTGCTTCACACCAGAAAACAAGAGTTAGAGGAGACTGATAAACACAGATGGTGCCTTGCATGCTTACGTATCTCTTGGTTTACAGAAATGCCTGGAGGTTTTGTGTAACCACAGTCAACAGGACATGGAGAAGAGGGATAAATGCAATCGCACCATACATGATGTTGCCACAGATGACTGCAAAGACCTACTAGAGAACCTGGGTAAGTATAGTTTGAGCGATGGAGCTTTGTACAAATGTGATAGTTGACTTGATATTTGACCCCTGCCTTACCATTTAACTTTTGATTTCTACCCTACTTTAGACTGGTACATAGTGGTTGTACAGGTGCTCATGAGCTCACCGGAGCGTCTTTGCCCTGTGGATCTCCTGGAGGATGGCTGCGCTGTTGGCAAAGTTACAGTTCAGCGCCATACTAGCTGGGAAGAACTAACAGGAAGCTTGAGTCATCTGCTGACCAGTCACCTCCAGCTAATTTGTGGGAGCTGGGAACTGGAGGAAGCTCTGGGTGGAGCAGAAACTTTGGGGCTCTCTTCTAAAAGCATGGCCTCTGTAGTTATAGGTAAACACATCTACTGTACATCTTACAGTGTAACTAGCTACTTGCCTAGAAATTCAGATTGATTTGTGTCCATTTAACTTGATTCTCTCCATAACTTTAGGTGTTATGTGTTATGTGTTGTGTTTAATTAATAATAATACAAATATATCATGAAAATTTACCTCAAAACCAAAATAAAATGTAAATTCACTACTATTTAAAAGTCAGAGGTTAATAAGATTTTATATGTTAATAATGTTTTTGAAAGAAGTCTCTTATGCTGACTAAGGCTTCATTTATTTGATCAACAATCATTTTAATATAGTGAAATATTATTAAAAAAGTTTTCTATTGTAATATATTTTAAAATGTAATTTATTCCTGAGATGACCGATCTGAATTTTCAGCAGCCATTACTGCGTCATTACTAGTCTTCGGTTTCACATGAGCCTTCAGAAACCATTTGGTGCTCAATTTTTTTTCTTATTAATGTAGAGGGCAGTTGTGCTAGTTATGTTTGTGATATTTTTTTTTTTAGGATTCCTTGAATTTTCAAAAGAACAGCGTTTATTTAAAATATAATTTTTATTGTAACAATGTAAAAGTATTTACCGTCACTTTTGATCAATTTAATGCATCCTTGCTGATGAAAAGTATTAATTATTAAGTATTAATTTCTTTAAAAAAATGGTAGTGTATATGAATGGTAGTGTATATAATTTATATATCCCCCTCTTACATTTAAAAAAAATCACATTTTTATTACTGTAATGCAAATAAATATATATTAATTAAATTGAAAATCATTATTTTAAGTATATATCACTGTAGTAATTTTATATTATTGTCTCCAAACAGAATAATTTACATTCTGGTTTTTCATTTATTTATTTGTTTTTTTTTATTTACTTTATGGTAATTTGCAATATCACAATGCAAAAATAAATAAATCTTAATGGTCCTAAACAGCTTTTTAATTAATTTAATTTATTTTGACATGAAATGTGACATTTCTTTCCCCTTTCACTCACATATTTGAAAGTACAGTGCAGAAGCAGCCATGATCGTTTCATGATTTCTTTGAAATGCAACCTGTAGCGTAGAGACACATTTGCAATGGCTATTCTTAGATGATCCCAGCCTCCTGAGCAGCTGCAGCGCTTCCTGAATTGCCCTTGGTCACTGTTCAAGTTTTAATTTCCCCACCTCAGCGATTTTATACTGCTGTTGTCATAGATGCAAGAAAAAAGAGACGACCAAAAAGCCCAATATGTTATATATAAATATCAAATATAACTGTCACTGGTATGATTTGTGGTATAAACCTTCTGAATATAGAACGCAGCACCACACACACATCCACACAAACATGCTATTATTTACTTGTGTAGGCTCTTCAGTAGTTATGCTGACACTGGCTCTAGTGAGCGTGAAGTTAATATGGCTCTTGTCTTGGTGTTGTCCAACACCACATTGGGCCAAGTAAGGAAGGACGTGGGTTACGGGCCTAACTGAGCTTGGCTCGACCCGAGGGTTGTCATGCAGGGCTGCTGAAAATAAACTAGCCTTCTCCAAGTTCTCACCTATCTCTTTCACACTCCTCTGGCCTTCTCCCTCTCTCTTTTGCACTCTTTCTCTCACCACTTCTTTTTTGTTTACACTCAACTCCTCCCTTAAGACAAGATGTTTCCAAACACCAAGAGCAGATGTCAAAATGAAGTGATTTGGCCTACAGAGAGCAACGTGATGACTATCTACTATTCCTGACACAAAACACGAGGAGACTGACAGACAGGAAAGAGAGAGAGAAGAGGATTTGCAGGATAAAAGTTGATTTATCATGGCTCTCAAGTTTGACATGCAGTACTACTGTAGATGAAAACTGCTCCCATGTCAGTTAGGATTACACATCCGTGTCTGTCACCATAGACGGACACATAAATCTAGCCGATGTACCTCTCTTGAATCCTCTTGTTAAACTGTTATCTTTATGTGTGTGTATTTTAGGTGATGCTGTATGGTTGCCAGGTCAGGAGCTGCCTCAGTCTCCATGGGACCTCGTTCGGAAGCGTCTGAGTCAACGTATTACCATACATCTTAAAGGTGGGCTTTGTAGCCGTTTCATTCAGTCTCTTCAAACTAAGGCCTGTTTCACACTACTTTCACTACTTTCAAATAGCTATTTTAAAATGTAATAATATTTCAAAATTGCATTGCTTTTACTATATTTTTAAATGCTTTGAATTTTTGAATGAATATGAAATAAATGCAGCCTTGGTGAGAATAAGATACATATTACATAAAAAAATCTGATAACTTGAAAAACATCATACAAAATCCTATTTTTATAAATCCTATTCTTTTTTATTCTATCTACTTGTTTTCTTTTTAATTATTATAAAAAAATAATAATAACTCTAACACTAGCTCTATCTATTCTATTTTCTATTTTCATTCGCTGATACATTTAGGAAATGTATTCAGATACGTACAGTACTATTCAGTTTAGGATCAGTTTTTTTTAAGTTATTAATATTTTTATTCAGCAAGAATGCATTTATTTTTATGAAAGGGGACAGTAAGACATTTATGGTGTTACAAAAAAAACATTTAAATAAATGTAATAATTTATTTATATTTAAATAAATACTGAAAAAAGCATAATGGTTTCCAAAAAAAGCAGCACAGCTAATTTCAATACTGATAATAATTTAAAAAAAATCTTGAAGTTTCTCTATTCATTTTATTCTATTCAAAAAATTGTTACTTATATTTAATTATTATACATAATAATAATAATAACTTGACCCTCTGACAATAGCTCTATCTGTTCTATCTACTTTCTATCTACCTTTTATTCTGTGTATTTATTATTAAGAAAACGTTCTGCGTTAGATTAACCAGGACTTGTCACACTTATATATTTTGTTGTTTTCATTTCTGCTATTACCCTCTTTTGTAAGTCGCTTTGGATAAAAGCGTCTTCTAAATGATACATTTATTCAATATTCTTTAATGAATAAAAAGAAAGAACAGCATTTATTTGAAATATGTTTTTTGAAACCGTCACTTTTGAATAATTGAATGGATCTTTGCTGAATAAAAGTTTTATTTTTTATGAAAAAAAAGCTAAATTTGAACCATACGACTTGTATATTACAACCTGAAGTGTTAAAAATGTTTTCATATATGTGGAAATTAGCATTAAATTAGATTAATAAAGTATTGGTTATAGTTCCTAATATTAATGCATTAACTAATATAAACAAATTGAACCTTATTGTGAAGTATTGCCAGATATTTTGTAAAATGTATCAGACTGTGTAGAAGAGATTCTCTTGGTAAAGGAGAAAGATATACTCTTCTGTGATAGAAAGAATCAGCAGATCTCTTGGGTTTCCACGCTTTAATGAATAGCCACGCTGTGCTCCCCTTCATCACATGACCCTGATGTTTAGCCAGGCTCCAGAATATTCCATCTCATACGATGGCACGTCAAAACAACTCCGTGAAGCCCTTGCTCAAATCCATTTCACACAGATCTTCTGATCTCCCATGGCCTCTGTGTGCTCTTTGATATACTGTGTGTTTGATTTACGGTTCATGGCTGCTATGATTTTTGCTTTCTGTCAGGCCTGTCAGAGTGCACTCTGGATGAGATGACGTACGACTCCCTGATCCCTCTACAGCTGCTGCAGAACTATGTCCGCCTGGTACGCTGACTCACTCTCTGCAGCAGAGTTTTTAGCATGTCTGAGTTTCTCTGGATGATCTTTAAAGTTTGGATAAAGAGGGCTGAGAGAACCAAGGCCTTATAATACCGTGGGACCAAAACAACATTCTTTGAGCCTCCACCACCAGTTTGGCACCTTGGGGCAACAGATACTATTTGTGTTTTAAAATGTTGTAATAGAAGATACATGCAGTGCAACAAGCAGTAACTTAAGACAGCAAAACACCCTCCAAGACACACTTGAGTAATCAAGCCTGCATAAAGGCATGCATAAATAAAATATTTGGCACGAATGATAAAAACTAAGCTGTTCTAAATGAATAATACATGTACTGGTGTTCATGATATTTAACAGTGTTGATGGTAGTGCATTTCGATAAACTTTGTGTTTTTGCTTGTGGTCAGGTGGAACAGTACCATAATGTCATCTTCCACGGGCTGGAGGGCAGCTTTCAGGATTACATCGCCAACCAGATCTCTCATTATATCAAGGTAACTATTATCAAGTGTTTTAAATATTAGTTTTTAACTCTTTGGATGAAATGTAAAACATGAATAAGTGTATGCATTTTGTTCATTTAATATGTTCATTTAACAATTATTAAGAAAGTACTGTCCAATTTTTTTTCATGTTGAATGTAACATTTAAAAACAAGCAAGTTAAACATGCAAAATCTCAGTAAAGTGCACTAATGTGCTGCTTTCAAAAGAATTTTGAATGATTAGTGTGTCTCATTTGTGTCATGTACTGTGGGTGTCCGTCTGTACTAGTCATGATGTTTATGATGCACCTGTTGTGTGTTTGTGTGTTTGCAGCACAGACAGGAGGTCCAGGGGATTGGCTGTGATGTCATCAGGGTGGAGATAGATGAGGGTGTATCAAAAGAGCACCTGCTGGAGATCTTCATCAACTGTGGTAAGAGCCTCTTCAATCATGCAGCGCTGTATCAAGGAGTCACATTTCTCAGGTGATGTAGGCAAAGGAGCAGAGGAAGAAGATAGCAGACCCCTAGAAACAAGAAGTTATTATTCTCTGACACTGTCTATGATGATTTTTGGCCACTGATGATTTTGCATGTCTTTGGCCTGTACCTTATAAAAATGAAAAAGTAAAAAAGTGAGACAATTGCACTAGAAGTGAATTTTTGCTTTTAAATCATCCAAACACTGACCCCATTCACTTTCATTGTAAGTTCATCACTGCAACCTTGATTTTTTTGTTGAACCAAGAATGTTCCTTGAATAATTACACCTTTTAATTTTAGTGGTGTTGATGGAGTTGTGTTGTGTATCAGGGTTCCTGGTGTCTTTGCATGAAGGCAGTGCTGGGTGTTGTGTTGTGGTGGTTCTGGAGGGTCTGCAGAGAGCCCACTCTCTCAGCCACCTCCTGGGAGACCTGTGCGAAGCCCTGGAGAACCGAGGATCAGTCTATTCCCTCTCCCTCAACCATGGTGAGACTCGTCCCTACAGATGCAGCAGAGCTGGAACAGTCAGTGTACCAGAAAGAGCGTTTCAGTTCAACTCTTTTCTGATGGGCAGGTCACCATGGGCTTTACTATTTCCGTGAAGGGAGTTTTTTGATTGGCACACTGGCCAAGCCTCGCCTACAGGGTGCTGAGCTACGATTACAGCAGCACTTCCGCTGGGTTCAGCTGCGCTGGGACACCGAGCCCCTCAATGGCATGCTGGGACGTCATCTACGCAGAAAACTCCTCCACAAGGTCAGTCCTGCTCATTATCTAATGAGCTGCGGGGAAGACCACCAGAATAGCCATTCAGCTCTAAATTTAGTCGAGATAGTTTATTATATTTAGTGTAGTTTAGATCAGAGTATACCATGTGGCTGCTGAATCATTCAAATAAGCATTGAGACTGCACAACAATTTTTTTTTTTTTTTTTCGATATCTAATTGTTAAAGAATAAGTTTTAAATTCTGTTATTTTTGTTTTAATTACAAACAGTGGAGACTGAAATTTTAAAGGTATAGTTCACCCAAAAATAAAAAATTCTGTCATTAATTACTCACCCTCATGTCGTTCCAAACCCATAAGACCTTTGTTCATCTTCGGAACACAAATTAAGATATTTTTGATGAAATCCGAGCGCTTTTTGACTCTACGTAGACAGCAACACAACTACCATGTTCAAGCCCCAGAAAGGTAGTAAGGACATCGTTAAAATAGTCCATGTGGACATCAGTGGTTCAACCATAATTTTATGTAGCTACAAGAATACTTTTTGTGCACAAAAAACCCCAAAAAGAACAACTTTATTCAACTATTTCTTCTCTTCTGAGGGTCAGAAAGCTGGTAACTTTATCATTAATTGAAAAATTAATTTACAAATGGGGCTACTTGTTATTTCTTTCATAAACTCTCATGAAGCCTAAAGTAAACGTCAGGATTAAAGGACCACTTTAATGATGATTCTGTGGTGCTTTGCATCTTTTTGATCAGTACATTGTTCAAAATAACTCCTTTGGTGACAAATGAAACAAAATATGAGTTTGCATCCCTTTAATTGAGTTTCTCTGTGGCTGCACAGACTCAGGGCCGGTGCTGGACTTCTGATGATCCTGTACACAAATCGCTTTCTTGGGTGTGCTCAGTGTGGCACCAGCTCAACGCCTGCCTGTCTCGTCTGGGGACCTCGGAGGCCTTGTTGGGACCCTATATCTTCCTCTCCTGCCCTGTGAATCCAGAACAGACCCAAGCTATTCCCAAGTACGTCAATCAAGTGTTTTCACAACACTGGAATCTCTAACTTCAATACTCTGAAAAATATTTGATAACATTTTTGATACCATGGGGAAAAATTGCCTCAACATTAAGCAAAATAAAAATTTAACAGTATCTAAGTTATATTTTTGACCATAACTGAATATTTTCTTGTCAACTGAAACTGTTGTCTGAGATTCCTCAAGGCCCAATAGTACTACTACTAATATATTATGATTATTTATATAAGACATAAATATATTACTATTGTTATACAACTTACTTGTATTTTATAACAAATAGTAAGTAGTTATTTTACTTTACAGTAATAAAACTACATAACATTATTATGTCTTAATAGCTACACTTACTTAGAGTTAAATCCTCAAGCTATTATTTAGGCGGAAAACTCCAGGGAGGTTTCAGTGAAAATGGGTTTACAAATACTTCTCATTAAGAATCTAGTGAAATGCTGTAATCATCTTTCCACACTGCTGGAGATTATGCTAATGTGAAAATAAAGCATAACACATGTTGTGATCCAAAATACATTTTAACCTCACAGCACATGCAGAGATGGAGTTTGCTGCATTTACTGTGAACCCAGAAACTCTGATATGCTAAAAACACAGTATCATGTGCTGCATACTTGTAAATGATTATAGTGAAAGCTCTAAAGCACACAGTGCAAACGACTATATACCTATTTAATTAAAATGCTGTGTGGTGTGTGTCAACTCAGTTAGTTGAAGAGAGAAGAGAGAGAATGCAGCTGGTTCCTTGTATCGATTCTGCAGAATATTGAAACGGTATCGAAAAATCTATATTTTTGACACTACATGAATCTGAATGAAACTTTAAACTGAATTAAACTATTAGTTTTTATTAAATTATATTGATATTTGTATTATTTCCTATGACAGCCAGTATTTTATTTGTTAATATTGGTCCATGTGTCTTTGTGTTTAGGTGGTTGGTGAGGCTTTGGAACGCAGTGATGGTTCCACGGGTCGAGGATGCTGTTATATCTAGAGTAACAGCCAAGCGCTCTCCCTCCCAACGACGGCCTCCCAACAACAAAGGTCTGAGCCCAGGTCAGAGGGCGGTAGTCAAAGCAGCTCTCAATATCCTGCTGAATAAGGCTGTGCTGCAGGGCTGCCCGCTCCCCAGAACAGGTACAGCACCATCAAAAATGTTGAGGAACACACGTTGCCACTAATATAACTACACTAGTTTGGCTAATTTGACAAAAAACAGCTGGGCTACTTTTCCCAACAACATTCAAAGTAGTCATCAGCCATTAAATCTTTCAGTGTAATCATTATTGGTACTTACGGACTCTTTTTCTCTTTGTGTGGTTAGAGATTGACAGGTTCTTACCAGAATTCCAGGGAGGATGTTTCTCTCTTTCCAGCATTGGCTCTGCCTACAGGAAAGGTGGCAGAAAAGGACGGGATAATGGCGCTTGGAGACGAGCCAATACCAGTCCAAGGAAGAAAGGGAGCCCCGCCTCTGGGAGGAGCTCTGGCTGCTCTTTAAGAGAAGGTGAGGTGTAACTGATGGCTTTGATTTTGCAGTATATGCAGTTCTGCTACAGTAACAAGCTACTGTTGATAAAAATTCTCAGAATAATCTGTTCTTTTTTTCTTATCATATAGGATCTCTGGCCAATTCAAGCGCTCACTCAATGACAAATGTCAATCATGCAAGGTGTGTTTTTATGTGGACATATGTTTGTACTACCAGCAGATGGCAGTGTTTGTCAATGATTATGTGTGTATGTTTCTGCAGACTCAGTGATGGAGTTGCTGTGGGTTTGTCTCTCTACTCTGATGATGAGACGGATCTCATCAGAGAACTCCAGACCATGTGTTCTAGCAAATCTGAGCCAGACATAAGCAAGGTAATAGACATTAATGCTCACATATACTACTTTTCAAAAGCTTGGGGTTGGGAAAATTGTTTTTAAGAACTCTCTTACTGTATGCTCACAACAGTGGCATTTATTAAATCAAAAATGCAGTAATATTGTGAAACATTATTACAGTTTAAAATAAGTCTTTTTTATTTTAATATATTTTGAAATGTAATTTATTCCTGTGATGGCAAAGCTGAATTTTTAAAAGCCATTAATCCAGTCTTCAGTGTCTCATGATCCTTCAGAAATCATCATAATGCTGAATTGCTGCTCAAGAATTTTTTTTGCATTATTATTGTATTTGTTCCTTTTACATACACATTAAAAAGCAGTGGTTTAATCCTCTAGTCTCAGGTTTAGTTGGTGCATACTCCAAAAAAAACAGCTTGTGCTTCTCTTAGAGACTTTCTGTTCAGGCTACACAAACAGTCTGGCACAGTTTAGCACATGGCCTTGTAGTTTCTAGGAATTGACGAGCTGTGTTCATTTCCTCTTTTACTTGGTACAGATTGCTCTTTTTAAAGAGGACTTCATCATGCTTCCAGACTCGATTCCGCCCACTCCTCAGAGGAGTGATGCTGAGGTCACGCAGCCCCAAACACGCCCTGTTACAACAGAGAGTGCTGTGGATATGACCCATCCTCCACCACAGAAGGCAAGTCTTTGATAAAACACCATGGCTTTGTTCCAAAGCCTACTGAGCCACCTACATAGATAGCTGCCTTCTAAGGCAACATCTTAACTGTCATGGAGCCTCATCAATAAACGATTTGGAATGTTTTACATATAGTGAACAAATAGAGCACAGATAGAGTACAGTCAGGTTCCAGAGGTAAACATCCCGTTCATTTTCTTCACAGGGAATCAATTATAAGCTATGAAAGACAGGCCTACTGTGAACTACAAGGTTGTTAATAAATGGTATATGCTTTTGTTGAAGCCATCAACCCACATTATTTCAACTTTTATTTTTTGATAATCACGTTTAACAGCAGCAGAATTCCTGGTGAAAAGGTGTATTGCCCATAATTCTGCAAAGAAATCTTCAACAACCGGAGAATCGAAACGAGCAAATCATGCCAAAAGCACTATTTACTCTCTCTCTCTCTCTCTCTCTCTCTCTATATATATATATATATACAGTATGTTAAGTACACAGTCTTGCAGCTTTGTCTTTTTGTCCAATTTTTTTGTTTCAAATCAAAGTTGATAGTGCTGTGTTCACTTCGTAGCTGGTTGGTTTGATTCATGGCTTATAAATCTTTAATGAAGACTTTTTAAAATCCCTATGGAATAAATTAATGGAAAAAATACCTCCGCAACCAGAGCAGCTGAAAAAGTGGGCAGGCACTTTTACACAATTGATAACAATGGAGTTTAGTATGTTGCAAAGCTAACAGCATGATGATATTATAAACAAAAATATGTAGTGCACTCAAATATTAGGTAAATTAATCTCTTTTTTAGTAATTATACTTTATCCGCAATATTGAATGAAATATGGTTATTCATAATCAGCATTTCTCCCATCTCATCCACTATCTTTGATTTGGCTTAAAATGTTGCCTATGTAGGTCGCTTGCTAGTTTTTGTAACAAAGCACATGTGTAAGGTGCATTCTCCACTTTCTTGTTAAAAATGTTTTTTTTTTTTTTTTTTTAAAAGATCGACAGTGGTCACACTTCTCCTCGGCGAGCGACACGGCCCAGATCGCATCTGCCCGTCCCCAGCAGCAGAGGGGCTCAGCAGGTGAACACCACCAGCAGCAGTTCCCTTCAGAGTCACAGCAGCAACCCTAGCAGAGCCTCCACGAGCAGCAGAGCAAGGCAGCCCCCCTCCCATTACAACAGAAACAACTTCTCACAAGACGACATCTGGTTCCTGGACCCCAACTGTAATGAAAACTACAGTAACCGTTGATAGACACCTCCCACTGCCCTCCCTTTGCCCTCAGTCTGTTATGTTGTGAAGTTTGGTTACTGGCAGCATTTTAGTATTTGTACATGTTGTCCATACTTGTTACACTATATTACATTGTGTACTTTGGGACCATAGTTTTAATATATTCAACTGTTTAAGTAAAGAACTCTGATGAAAAAAAGTACGATGAACTAACAAAAGAAAGACTGCTTGAACACTTTACAATTTGCCTTTTAGGTCAAATGTTTTGGATCAAAGTAAGAGCTGGTAGTCTTTTTGCTCTTTAGTATTTGCAATCAATCGTGTTTTATGTTTAAATAAGTGAAAGGTGAGTTTTAAAAACTGTCGAAAATCAGGGTTTTACCAAATATGTGTAAATAAGAACTGGGAACTTAAATGTTGTATAGATTAGTGTGTGCGTGTGTGATATTGCGCTTGTACATTGGAGGAATTTTGAAGGGAAAATGAGAACTGTATATATTGTTTGTAATATTAAATTTTGGTTCATATTTTTTCACTTGTTTCCAAACGAACTGAATGTGGCAATAAGTACCACCATCGCGAAGACAGGATATTGTTTTTGTCCGTTAAGCCATAATTAGTATTTTCAATTACTCTCATGCGTGCTCAGTGACTGGCTTGAACTTTGACTTTGTGAAACTCAACTATGAAATCGGAAGCGGCGTGCATTAACTTTTCGTTTGTCTTCTATATTGAACATTTAGGATAAACAAGTGTTATTTTAAAGTCAGTATTGTTCATATGTACAGAAGAGATTATAGTCGACCTCTGATGTTTAAATGTATTATAGTTGTCGGATGAGGTTCAGAGAAATTGTCCTGTTTCCTCCAAGCACAACAATTAAAAATGCACTATCCTAGACATCACCTCAGCGCTTGGGTTTTCTTTCTCCACAGCTAATGCTAACACTGTGTTTGTTTGAAACCGAATCATTCATCTGGAATCGTTTATCACCACCAGCTATGTTTTTGTGTCCTCTCCTCTGAAGCTTCCCACTATAACACAAGATAAGAGTGGAATGAGGTCATTCCTGGTGACCACACAGAAAAAAACGAGAGAAGCACGGTCCTGAAAAATATATTTGTTTCACAGAAAAGTCTTATATATATTTAAATTTTTAAAAGAATCATTGTTTTTGTTTGTGCCTTTCCTAATTCTGTGATACGCCCAAAGAAATGAGAAAATAGAGTAATTGTTTTGCCATTTACGTGATTCCTATGATCCCATTTTGCTGCACTTTCAAAGGATGCCAGACGTTGGTCACACATTAACTTAATAAATTAAATGTTCAGAGAAGAATACATTTGATTTGATCAAATAAAAAAGAACAGATAAATCATAAAAGTTACATTATACGATTTTTTACAGTGTTCAATTATTCCTGGCCTCACTGTGTGTCCCATTGTGAGAGGATATTGAGTACCTCTTGTGACATTAAGAAACAATACATATCTTTTTCATAATAAATGTCAAATGTTCTCATGATAGGTCATCCAATATTATGTACCATTTGGAGACCATTGTAAGCTTGATTGTTTCTGTATGAATTCCAGTTTGAGACGCTCAGAGACGAGTGTCTTGGATATTGTCCTCTGCCTCCTCCTGCAGTGTCTGTGTAACAGAACTGAGTTTGGATTGAGGCGTGCGCATGCTGGAGTTCCTGCGAGGGAAGAGTTTGAGGCGCTCCGCTGGGCTTATGGCCTGCTTTAGGTGAATGGTCTCATTCAGCAGCTTCTGAATGGAATCGTAGGTCTTCACCTGACCTTTGTCCATCATCTGCAACAGACATCAGAGGAGTCAAGGACAAACTTTTAAAAATATATTTTTAGTAAATAAGCTATTTTCTGAAAGAAGTCTCTTATGCTCACCATGGTTACATTTATTTGGTCAAAGTATAGTAAAAACAGTAATATTGTGAAATATTTATTCCTGTAATTGCAACTGTAATTGTATTTCCTGGGGCCTCATTTATAAAGCGTGCGTATGCTCAGATTTCATCTTAGAGTGTGCATACGCTTAAATCCACGGCAAAGCTCAAAGTAAAAACTGCTTTTGTCGTGGAAAAGTGCTTAGCGTCACGTCAGGGTCTGAGCAGGCGTACGTACTTTTTCTTGTCGGAGTACTGCAGGTTTTTGAAAATGTAAGCGGTTCTTGCAGCTCGCTGTTCTAAATTAAAGGATTTGGACGATGACTGGTGATCTTTTATATGTTAATGACATTTATTAGGAGTCGTTTACAAGGCAGAGAGCCAATACCATTCAGTTGCGTGCAAGTTCAAGATCATTTGCAATTCATAGATTTCACATCTGAAAGAGAGGTGTACGTGCATTTTCTGTGCATACGTTCATTCTATGAATCGCACATATGCATATTTGAGAGATGATTGTAAGATCAAATTTAGGATGGTTTCTGTGCAACATTTTCTAAATGAGGCCCCTGAAGTTTGAGCAGCCATTACTCTAGTCTTGCAGGGGTCGCCAACTGGCTGACTCCGGTCCGAATCTGGACTGCGAAGCCTTTTGCCATAAATAAATAAATGCCAAAAGCATTTTGTAATAAAATCAAATTTATATCAAGCACATCAAGGTCAGCTCAGTAGAGCAGTGCAGTGAAGAGAGTGGAGTGCAGTCAGATAAAAAAAAACAATGGCATTCTCAAAAATTTGTGAAGTTAAAAAGTTTTCAATTTAGTTGTATCAAAAAATGTCTTAAATGGTTCAAGAAAGTCTTAATTTTGATTTCAGGAGGGCTTAAATTTGGGGATGGAAAGATAAGAATTGCGATACGGCTTTAATGTAATGATTAAACTTCAAAAGGCAATGATTTCATTGAATAAATACGAGCGCTGCACGTTTCAAAGTCCGGTGCTGCGCTGCTTTGTGTACTGCCGTTACCGGGGAAACCGCTATATTTCAGCCATTTTAAAAGCGTCACCTGCTGGCAGAGAATGAATTTGCATTTTCAATAAGCCCTTCAGCTAGTTTTTTAATGCAGCAAAACATGCAGAGTTGTAAATGTGAACTGGTGGATCGACAAGAAGATAATGCATTATAAAAATGTAAATAATAAAGACCGTAAAATATATTTATGAATTATCAAATATATTTATTTTTGATATTTATATTTATAAAACTTAGTTTTTGTGAAAACCTGTATCTGACATCTTAAAAAAGGTCTTAAAAAATCTTAAATTTTAGCTTAAATATCCTTTAGATACCCTGGTCTGGCAAAAACCATCAATTCATGTTTTAGGTATATAAATGTCCGGACCTCGTCTTTTGAGGAGGGTTCATTACTGGACCTCAAGCAATTTTAGTTGAAGACCCCTGCTTTAGTGTCACATTCAGAAATCATTCTAATATGCTGATTTGGTGCTCAAAAACATTTTTTATTATTATCAATATTGAAAACAGTTGTGCTGCTTAGTATATTTGTGTAAACCATGATACTTTGTTATCAGGATTCTGTGATGAATATAAAGTTAAAAAGAACAGTATTTAATTGAATTAGAAATATTTTGTAACAGTTTTCTGTCTTTACTGTCAATTTTGATCAATTTAATGCATCTTTGCTGAATAAAAGTATTAATTTTATTTATTTTGTACATCGTACTCACCCCAAACTTTTAAACGGTAGTGTATGTATGTTTGCCTTTTTTGAATACCACACATAAATTGTCCCTACTATCTGACAGAAATGACTGAAATATAAAAATGCTCACTCAATATTTTTAATTTTGTCTGGTGCAACTAGTGATCCTTACAGCTGTTAAGTTATTTTTTGTCTCCAATACAAATAACAGTAAAAATGTGAACAATAAGTGTAAAAAAATGAATATTTATGATATTTAAAGTGATAGTTCTCCCAAAAATGATAATTTTGTCATTAATTACTCATCCTCATGTCGTTCCAAACCCGTAAGACCTTCGTTCATCTTCAGAACACAAGTTGAGATATTTTTCATAAAATCCGACCCTTTCTGACCCTGCATAGACAGCAACGCAACTACCACATTTAAGGCCCAGAAACGTAGTAAGGACATTGTTAAAATAGTCCATTTATGAAGCTACGAGAATACTTTTTGTGCACAATGAACAAAAATAACGACTTTATTCAACAATTTCTTTTCTTTCATGTCAGTCTTCATCACCCGTTCACAAGAGTAACACAACACATGTGTTGCTGTCTATGCAGTGTTAGAAAGCTCTCGGATTTCATCAAAAATATCTTCAATTGTTTTCTCAAGATGAAGGTCTTACAGGCTTGGAACAACATGAGAGTGAGTAATTAATGACAGAATTTAAATTTTTGGGTGAACTATCCCTTTAAGTTGGTGTTGATGGAATAGAGGTACAGTAGTGCAAGAGCCTTACCAAGAAAGACTGGCACTCGAGCAGCGGTTCCACTTTGTGTTCAGACAGTAATATAGTGCATGTGGAGAAAGACTGTCGTAATGTCTTCTTTAACACCTTTATTGTTCTGAAACCAAAGACAAAGCACAGCCACCATTATTTACTATGACATAAATTCATTGTACTTGGGCATAACAGCCAGTGGTGCCGGGACTCACATTGGATCGAGGTGGGCACTAGGCTCATCCAGGAGGAGGACACGGGCTCCGCTGAGGATGGAGCGAGCCAGACAAATGAGCTGTTTGTGGCCGTTACTCAGTACATAACCTCCGTATTCCAGCTGGAAGTCCAGTTTATCTGGAAACTGCTCAATCACTGTCTTGAGACCGACCTTCACACATGAACACAGAAATAACTGTAAATCTAGCAAATACTTTCGGCAAATTGTCTATGCATTTTACAAGAGGTGAACAGGAGATACTTGCAATTCACTAGATGATTCATAAGATTATAGTCATATTGTATGGTCACTTTTATATTACTACTAGAATTCACACTATATTTTAGACCTAATTTTCTGCCTTAATTAAATGATTTCTGATGACTCAAAAATAAAAATTATATAGAATATAAATACTGTTGTCATAAAAAAAATTCACCTAAATTATAACTTGAGAACAAGAAGAAGTGTGTCATTTCTGTGCCCGACATGACAGCATTTGGAGGGTAAGCATATAATTGTTCTTAATGGATAACCAGATGACCTCATGTTTTGCTTTAGAAAAGGTCACTTATTTTATAAACAACAAATAGGAAACCTCACACACCCAAACAATTGGTAGGTGCATAAGATAACTAATAACTAAGAAAAACATTTCCTCACACTACCATAGCTTGCAAAAACATGTAATATTTTTAATGCAACATTTCAGTCATCTGACCTTCATCAAGTATGAAGAAAAATTATTTTAAATGACTGACCAAGATTAGGTGACCAAAATGTTGCACTTAATATAATTACTTCTACTTGATGGTGATTCTGTTATAAAATTGTTAGGTATAGAAAGTATATAGCTAGCTAAGAAAGATAATATTTAAGATGTATTTGGAGTTCATTGTAACTGTTTTTAGTTTTTATTTATACTTTTATTTTATTTTTAATGATTACTTTGTTATTATTTTTATTTATTAATAATTAATGTTATTTATTTTTATGTTTATTATTTTACTTTATTTTATTGTGATTTGATTATTTAAAAATGTACTGTCTATACTATTTTAAATAATTTTACTTTACAAATAGAATCATGTTCCAGCATGACAACATTAACTTAATCAGTGGTGTGAGTGTGGGTTAGGACATCCCAGTTTATTTGAAACCTAAATTACACCCTTCACCTTTAACTGCTGAGTGGCAAATAAAGTGTTGCCATAGTCTCAGCACCAGAGACAATGCTTTTCCAGTTTCTTTGAATTGCTCTAGAAAAAAGGGTCATCAAACCACTTGACCTCACAGTCATTGATCATTTGCTTTGGACCCCTGCAGCAAAGTCACCCACCTCCTCCGTGACCCGCCACAGCTCCTCATCACTATGGCAACCGTAAGGGTCTAGGTTCATGCGGAACGGTCCCGTAAATATGAAGACTTTCTGTGGGGGTGTAGAAGGAGATATTTACAAAAATATATATCAAGAGATGTCATGAAGAGAGAGGATGAAAGCTGTTCCCAGAACCGCTGTTACCTGAGGCACCACACCAAAGGCTTTTCTCCACTTCTGAAGCGGCATTTTGTTCCAGTTGACCCCGTCGATGGAGATATCACCATCTGTATAAACCAGCTTCAAGAGAGCATTGAACAGAGAACTCTTCCCAGAACCTGTTCGGCCCAAGATACCCACCTGAAAAAGATCACATGATCAAATTTCACAATAAAACAAAACATGTGAACAGATTTACATGCTATAGAAGTACATCTTCAGCAACACATGTAACTATTCTGTTAGAAGCTTGGACTAGAAGCCCTTCTCACATGGATCTCTCACAATATACATCACAGAAACTCACAGAAATGAGTGTGAAAAAGATATAAGGCTGATCACATGTGACTCTTTTAGCCAATTACAGCTCCTTTAGCTAATCTGCTATCTGCTGCACCTACATTGCTCTACAAAGGCAAAATGCAGAAATTTTGTCAAACTTAATTATGACCAAAAGTTCTGTGACTTGGCTCAATTATGCTCAGATTTAGAAAAAGATATATGAAAATTGGTATCAAAACCAATTGATAGTGTTGGTGTAGTTACTGTATTTAGCCTTTGTAGGGCAGTACAACCCAAAAGTCCACAAATTAAAGCTTTGGGATAGAAAATATAATCTAAACCTGGAAATAAAGTTTTAAAGGGTGGTTGACTGTTTTTTATTCTAGGCTTGATTGTGTTTATGGGATGCAGTCAAATATGTGTTCATGCTTCGTTTTCATTCCTTCTCTGACAAATGCCCCGATTATTTCCTGGTTTTATGAAGCCCCTCCCTCAGAAATGAGCGATGGGCTCAGATTGGTCAGCTGGTCCAGTGTGTTGTGATTGGCTAAACCGCCTCTACTGTGCGTCTGAGCATCCCACTGCTCAGCTCAGCGGCATGTGCTCCGGTTGTATTGTAAACAATGGTGTCCTGTATATTGCTTATAAATTTGATTATTATAGCATTATAGACAACGCCACTGTTTACAATTCAACGGAGCACATGCCACTGAGGAGAGGGGCGGGACGTTTAGACGTGCAGTAGAGGCAGTTTAGCCAATCACAACAGACTGAGCCAGCTAACCAATCTCAGCCCATCGCGTATTTCTGAAGGAGGAGCTTCATAAACCAGGAAATAAATCGAGGCGTTTGTCAGAGAAGGGACAGAGAGGTGTGGAATAAAGGTAAATTATGTGAAAAATAATGCGTTTTTAAAAAAACCAAGCATGAACACATGCTAGACTGCACCCCATAAACACAATCAAGCCTAGAAAAAAAACAGTCAACCACCCCTTTAAGAACCGCTGCTTTAAAATATATGATTTTGAAACATGTGAATCCATTAGAAGACAGAATCGCGATTCATATATGAATAGATTTTTACGTGCACCCATAGTTTTCTCTTTCTCTTCTCTAAAGCAGTGCATCATGGCCTCGCCCCCTTTGCTGCATGTTCCCGGGGGCGGGGTTTATCTGGGTCCGTGACGTATCGGACCAGGGAATCGGACCAGGGAAGTAACTCGTTGTAGTCCCTACGAGCCATTTTTGTAAGCATTAAACTGCCAGAATTTTAAAAGACGATATCTCCGTTTGCATTGAACTTTCAGCGTCGGAACTTTGCAGATATTGTTTATGCTCAAACAGCAACATTACACACTAACGTTAAAAAAGTGAAATCGCAATCAACCACCCCTTTAAGATTTTGGAAAATATATATAAAAAAAGCCTAAAATGATTAAGAAACATTTCCAGTTCTAGATTCTTTATTTACCTTTCTAGGCCACTAATCAAATAAGCAAAATTGTCACACTGAACTTCAAAACTCATTTACACAAAAAGTCAAATGTGATGCCGAGAATACAATTTGTAATTAAAAAAAAAATTAAAGGGGTCATGAATTTTTTTTTTTGGCATATAAGAGGTCATTGTGCTAGAAAAAAATTCTGTAAGTTTCAGAGCTCAGAACTTTCTCGTTAGTCTAAAAACAGCTTATATTGAAGCCAAGCTGACAAAACGACAGCTTGTGAAATGTGCCACTTTATGACGTAATAGTGTGGCTAAACCCCACCTCCGCAGAAGAAGATCAACGCCTGCTTCTACATCACTGCCTGTTTAGCCCCACCCAACGATTCGCACACGTAGTACGTAAATGACGAGCGGCAAATGCAGGCCTACACAGAAAACAAACTATAAACTTTATTTGATGAGCTTTATTTTTAATGAAGTTCCAGACCGCATCAGTAAGAACTTGGTCCTTTGTTCACTTCATTTGACTGCGGATTCATTTACAAGCAAGGCACAATTCAATGCAGGATTTTCAGAAAGATTGAAACTAAAAGACGATGTGAGTAACTGTTTTCATTATGTGATCACTATTGCTTAGTCAGTTATTACAGATTGTTTGATATGTACTGAGTATTTATGCGTTTTAACCTAAAACACAGCAGCGTCCATCTAGGAGGGATGTAGACTGTCAAACATACACAACTGGTATATAAAGCCTGTGTTATACTTTGCGCATGAGCAATCCTGACACGTACACAGACAGCGCGAATACGGAATACTTGTATTTAGACGCTGGTGGTCCGCTCTGCAGACGTGTTCCATACATGCACAGTGAATCGGCTTGAACAGTAAACAAACATGTGAACAAACAATTGCCCAGAGTTATTGCACATCTGGCTGTCTTTATATTGTTTTATCGACGGATTGTACAGGTTCGGGTAGCAACGGGCTTCTTCACACACACAGCCTGCACATGCGCAGTTGGTGCTTTTGTAGCCTACTGACTAAAATGGGAGGCAAGCGGATGTCCGTGCAGAGCCTTCGCGCACACACTACGATGACGATTTTTACATCATGCATACCATATCGGACCCTAGCGGACTCGCACACGCAGAAAGTATAACACAGGCTTAAGTGGACCTCAGAGAATAGCACAAAAAAAACAAAGGCAGTTCACTACCCCTTTAAACATTTTGACTAATAGCATTTGACTTTCAGACCCCACTGTTTAAAAACCTAGCAGAATTCAAGCTATAGCCCATTGTAATGTCATGCACATTATTGTGATATAACACTTTTAAAAAATGCACAATTTGATGAAAGGTTTGCATGTTAGCATTTATTTTTCTGAAACTATTTAATGTTTGCATTTTAAGGATGAGTTTAAGTCTGGAAGTTGCTTGTACATACCCTCTGTCTGCCCTCCACAGTGAAGGAGAGGTTCTTGAGGACAGCGTGACCCCCTTCTGTGTATTTGACTGTCAAATTCTGCACATCGATCTGACCGCGGTTGGGCCAGCTTGAGTCGGCCTGTGCATCAACGTTCTCAATAATCAGATCTGAGCATTTGCTTTTGTCTGGTTTGGGTGTCTCAGACGGTAGGTCGATGAACTTAAAAACCCGGTCAACAGAACGCATCTGGAGGAAGAAGGATTAGAAGAGCTATGATGTAATCAGGTCCACTGAGGTCCAAGCTGCATGTGGTTTGTTTAGTCTTTAAATGATGCTTAGCCTCTGTGTTTGTATGTGCGAATACAAATGCGCACACAGTTACACCATGTGGCAAAAATAAAGCAGCACTACTGTATAAATGTGTATCAGTGTGATTGTAACTATTCTCCTGATAGGGTAAAAACGACTGAAAACAAAACGTTCTGCGCCTTGATAAGCCCCGTTAGTGTTGCTCTGACTTACTCAGACAATATTTTTAACAGCATCACAGAACAGGACAATTTATGCAGTCTAGAACAACTGAAAAACATGCCGTTTTCATGGAGGAAAATTAAAAAGGCACGTACCATTCCATCTACCGCAATGCTGGTGGCAACACACCACTGGAAGGTGCCTAGAATGAGCATTGCCAGGCATATGATGATACCAATCTCACCCGGTTTATCCTCTGTGGAATAACGTACACACATTCACATGCACCAACAAGCAAGTATAAACATCAAGTACAAGGTTGCTCACAGTGACCTCACTTCTACACTTCAAAGGCATTTTCCAAGCACTGCTCGCAATTACCTCTTAATAAAACCAATTGTCTGGAAAACCCACTAAATCAAGCGTTCATTGACTTTTTGGACCCACAGAGAATCGTCAAATAAACAGTGGCATCCGCTCACTCTACATGCTCTACTGTTCACTTGGTTCACTCTTGCCTAGATACAGATGGAGAAGAGCTCTTACGGTTGGTTCCTACCGCAATCCAGGCGGTCAGCGTGAAAAAGAACACAAAGATGATGTCAGCGCGGAAGAGGAACCATCGCAGGGTCGACAGGTAGAGGAACCAGGTGGCCGTGTGGGTGTTGAGGGTCTTGTGGAACAGGTTCTCGAAGTAGGCCTGCCGCTCAAAGGCCCTGATGGTCCACAAACCCTTCAGCGAGATGATGAGGTGGGAGAAAATGGGGCTACGAGCTGAAGAATAAAAGATGACAACAGTGTTTATTCAATTTTAGATCCTCTGAAGAAATATGATAGCTTTGTGTGACAAACAATGCATTCCTCCTGTAGCACCCAAATCAAACTTCATTTTGGTCTATGGGCAACTTTTAGGATTTTTTTTTTTTTTGTAATTTTGGAGCTCAACACCACCCATCTCTATATTAATTTATGATTCTAATTAATATGTTATTCAGCAAGGACACATTAAAAAGATCAAAAGTGACAGTAAAGGCATTTACAGTATAATGCTACAAAACAATTCTATTCCAAATAAATGTTTGAATATTTGAACTGTGAACGTTTAAACTTTCTATTCATCAAAGAATTCTGGGGAAAAAATGTATCACAGTTTCCACAAAAATATTAAGCAACTATTTTCAGAATTGATAATAAAAATGTTTCTTGAGAGGCAAATCAGTATTAGAAAGATTTATGAAGGATCATGTGACACTAAGGACAGGAGTAATTTCGGCTGAAAATTCAGCTTTGCATCACAGGAATACATTTTAGAATTTATTTCAAAAGAAAACATTTTTAAATTGGCAGAATTTTTCACAATAATATAATTTTACGGTAATTTTAATCAAATTAAGCAGAAGACACTTTTCAAAACATTGTAAAAATATTTTAACTTTTAAACTGTAGTGTTGAGTATGAAATTGAACTGACCACAGAAATTCAACATAAGTAATGCATTCTGGGAAATTGTGTTTGTGTGTGAGTATAAGTATATATATATATATATATATATATATATATATATATATATACTGTATATAGTGGCAGTAGCGACAGACGCTAGAGGCCGTGTCCTTTAGCCTCCTTGGTAGAGCGCCCGCCTCCCACGCCGGAGAACGTGGTTCGAATCCCGCTCGGAGCGGGGCGAGTAGGACCGCAACATTGGTGCCGTGACCCGGATGGGAGTGAGGTTTAGGGGGGTGAGTGTAGCAGAGGCCAGCGGGTAAGTGCTGTGCAGGTTAAACCTCACTCCCCGATCTCAAGTGGCGCTCTAGCAAACACTGACAAATAAATGATCAGTCTATAATTTTAATGGTAGGTTTATTTGAACAGTGAGAGACAGAATAACAAAAAAAAAAAGTTTTCCAGAAAAACACATTTCAAAAAAGTTATAAATTGATTTTAATGAGGCAAATAAGTATTTGACCCCTTCGCAAAACATGACTTAGTACTTGGTGGAAAAACCCTAGTTGGCAATCACAGAGGTCAGACGTTTCTTGTAGTTGGCCACCAGGTTTGCACACATCTCAGGAGGGATTTTGTCCCACTCCTCTTTGCAGATTCTCTCCAAGTCATTAAGGTTTCGAGGCTGACGTTTGGCAACTCGAACCTTCAGCTCCCTCCACAGATTTTCTTTGGATTAAAGTCTGGAGACTGGCTAGGCCACTCCAGGACCTTAATGTGCTTCTTCTTGAGCCACTCCTTTGTTGCCTTGGCCGTGTGTTTTGGGTCATTGTCATGCTGGAATACTCATCCACGACCCATTTTCAATGCCCTTTTTTGCTTCAATGCCCTGGCCCTGACGGTACATGGCCCTGTCCATCGTCCCTTTGATGTGGTGCAGTTGTCCTGTCCCCTTAGCAGAAAAACACCCCCAAAGCATAATGTTTCCACCTCCATGTTTGACGGTGGGGATGGTGTTCTTGGGGTCATAGGCAGCATTCCTCCTCCTCCAAACACGGCGAGTTGAGTTGATGCCAAAGAGCTCAATTTTGGTCTCATCTGACCACAACACTTTCACCCAGTTTTCCTCTGAATCATTCAGATGTTCATTGGCAAACTTCAGACGGGCCTGTACATGTGCTTTCTTGAGCAGGGGGACCTTGCGGGCGCTGCAGGATTTCAGTCCTTCATGGCGTAGTGTGAAAACCAATTGTTTTCTTGGTGACTATGGTCCCAGCTGCCTTGAGATCATTGACAAGATCCTCCTGTGTAGTTCTGGGCTGATTCCTCACCTTTCTCATGTCACTGAAACTCCACGAGGTGAGATCTTGCATGGAGCCCCAGACCGAGGGAGATTGACAGTTATTTTGTGTTTCTTCCATTTGTGAATAATCGCACCAACTGTTGTCACCTTCTCACCAAGCTGCTTGGCGATGGTCTTGTAGCCCATTCCAGCCTTGTGTAGGTCTACAATCTTGTCCCTGATATCCTTGGACAGCTCTTTGGTCTTGGCCATGGTGGAGAGTTTGGAATCTGATTGATTGATTGATTCTGCTTTTATACTTTAATATACACACATTTCCAACAGCAGAAGGGATCAGGAAGAGGAAGGAAGAAATAAAAGTCCTCCCCTCTGTCCTTTGGCCTTCAGGTGACCTCATAAACAAAATGAACTAATCTACAAGTTCAGCTACCCATGATATTAAATCATCACATTTTTCTCATTCATCACAGCTTTCCTTGCAACATTCCTTTCCCTTTCTATAGAAAACACAATGCCTTTAGCTCCTCTTGTTTGAAAAACAATATGATTGCGCAGTTTTCTGGGATCCCCGCCATGAAGCTTGCTGCCCATCAGTTGTGGAAGATGAGTGAATGATATCAGGATAGCACAAGAGGAAATCCCTGGTTGTGTTTTTGCTAATCCAGTATTACAAAGTACGGAAAGCCCTAGTTGCTTACTCGGTGACCCTGGACAGGCTGACAGTAGGAAGAGCATCGACAACTGAAGCTAACATGAGTTTTCTTCCTGTCTGAGTAACAGAGAGACCAACAGAAATGGGTCTGCCTTATTCAGAGATGTAATAGACCAATAGTGATTGGTCGAGAGACAAAGCTCTGACCTCCCGCCCATGCCACTTCCTCTGAGATATCCTTTTCTCTTTCTGGTTGACTCATCCATCCTCTGCTCCTCCCCTGTTTTTGGACCTAGCACTGACCTCCCATCAGTGCCTTGTCTAACTGGCCTTTTCGTCCCTGGCAGCAAGCCACATGCCAGCACGCCGAGTGCGTCAGGAATGCCTTTGCCAACTGCAAAGACGTATCTAACAACTGCATGCAAAGAATGCTCACATTGTCTGGCCTTACCTTCTGTCTCCAGCTGTTTAAGCTGTTGACCTGTTCGGAGAAAGTACTTCCTCATCACAATGAAAATAATGGCCAGGGGAGTTGCTGCGAGAAATATGTATGGCCGCACGATGGACACCACAAGAATACATCCAACCACCACCACAGTCAACTGTTAGGAAAAAAACAATGTTTAAAGACCCTGTACTTCTTTTTTTTTTAAGTAATACTTTTATTCAGTAAGGATTTAATACATTGATTAAAAGTAATTTATGATGTTACAAAAGATTTCTATTTCAAATAAATGCTGTTATTTTTAACTTTCTATTAATCAAACATTTCTGAAAAAATCAATCTATCACAAATGTTTCTTGGGCACCAAATCAGCATATTAGAGTTATTTTTTGAAGGATCATGTCACTCTAAAAACTGGAGTAATGGTTGCTGAAAATTCAGCTTTACCATCACAAGAATAAACTACTTTCTAAAGTATACTTAAATAATATAATATATTAAAATATTTTTAATTATTAATTATTTTAAAAGTGCAATAATATTTCACAATATGACAGTTTTTACTGTATTTTAGATCAAATAGATGAAGAATGCAAAAACTTTTTACAATTTAAACAAGGAAGCGTCATATTTGCCTACAGAGAAGTGCTAAACCTCTTCAATACTGCAGGACGGTGTGGGCAATATTGTCCCAAAAAGCATATACGTGTATGAGAAATCACTAAATAGCCTATAGGAAATAATCCTAGTCCATCTAGCATGCTATTTTGAGCATATTATGGTTTAGGACACAGTAATCTAGTATGCTGTATAGTACTGATAGTGTATGAATTCATCAGTTGAAACTGAACTCTTTAGAAAGTCAGATCTCAAGATGGAAATGTTAGTAAAGCTGCACTACCCATCTATTCAAGGCTTTTGACAATAAAAGTTTATCAAAGGAGGCTCAAACCTGGACAAAGTCAAACATGAGGAGAGGAAGCATGTCATCTATGGTGGCCATGTCTTTGGTGAACCTATTCATAATTCGGCCTGCAAAAATTACATAGAGATACAAATGGTATTAAAGTATTAAGTCAGAAACCAGACCTGTGGAAATAAGGTTTACTTCTACTTATTTCAGCTTTGGTTAACACTGACCCGTCTTCATGGTATTGAGCACAGACATGGGTGCACTGAGAACAGCATGCAGCATCTTCTGGTGCAGTTTCTTGGAGATTGTGATCATAGTGTGCACAAACGGAAGACCCCGGAAAAATCCCATCGCAAGGAGGCTCTCTGACGTGGCCACGTAGATGTAGAGAATGTAATAGCTGCTTGTCTGGGTCACAATGATGGCATAGTTTTTTCCAGGTGAAGACATGTTGGAGTACTTTGTCATATTTGGCTCAACTCTTTGGTTGTCTTCTTTCCAAAGATCACTGCAACAAAAAAGTGAAAATGCAGTATTTTGTGGATTGATTAAAATGAATTCCAGACTATTACTGAAGAATGCTTGACAAAGAAAGAGTTAAGTTCTGCCTAGAAAAGATCACTGGAAAATGAGGTAAGGAAAAACACGCACTCAGTTATCAGAAAAATCCCTGCTACAGATCCTGCAACCTAAAAACACACAAGAAAGAATTAAGGTTAGTAAATCTAGATGTACACTACTGTTAAAAAGTTTGGGGTCTTTTTTTATGTTTTTGAATAAAGAATCTAATGTTCACCAAGTCTGCATTTATTTAATACAAAAAAACAGTAATATTGTGAAATATTATTAAAATTTTCAACTGTTTTTTTTTAAACAGTTTTAAAATGTTTTCAACTGTTTTCTATTGTAATATATTGTAAAATGTATTTTATATCTGTGATTTTTTTTCAGGATTCTTTGATGAATAGAAAGTTAAAAAAAAAAAAATTATTTGAAATTGAAATCTGTTGTAACCATGTAAAAGTATTTTACTGTCGCTTTTGATCAATTTAATGCATCTTTGCTGAATAAAATTAATTTCTTTAAAAAAATCTTAATAATCTCAAACTTTTCAACTGCTGAAACACATCAAAAATATTCATTTGTAATGCAGAACATGTCAGTATACAGTTTATGAATACATGCACAAAATATTAAGATTACCTCAATTGCAGCAATCAGGAAGATGAAGATCAGAACATACAGAAGGCTTTTATTATTTGACACATATCTGACGTATGTGTTCCACTTTGTTGTTTCAAATATCTCCTCTTTTTCATCTATTTCATCAACTAAGCATGCCTGCAAAGAGAAGCAAATCAGATGAAGTTAAAGGGATAGTCCATCCAAAAATGAAAATGACCCCATGATTTACTCATCCTCAAACCATCCTCGGTGTGTATGACTTTCATCTTTCAGGCGAATACAATCAGAGTTATATTAAAAAAGGTCCTGAATGGGGTATGAGATTTTGAAGCCTGAAAAAGTGCGTCCATCCATCATAAAAAGAGCTCCACAGGGCTCCGGGGGTTTATAAAGGCCTTCTGAAGTGAAGTGATTCGTAATCTCTAGCTTCTGCTAACTGTCATGGCGTTCTAGCGTATGGCGTAGCATAATCTCCAACGAACGCAGAAGCGCAGAGAAGAGAGCAAAGCAAAACACCGGCAATGAATTAGAAGTACAAAATGAGGATTTCTAAAGAAAAATATTACAGGATTTCGATATAAGCCAAGAGGAGACTGGTTTTCCTTTGCTGTAAACAAAACTTGGTTCTCGTGAGATTAGCATATTCACACCGGAGCTTACGCTGTGCCTACATCCTACGTCATCCACTGGAACGCCACTTTCTCATGAACACGTATATGACAGTTAGCAGAAGCTAGAGATTACGGTTTATAAAATTTTAAATGTTTATAAAAAAAAATGCATACACAAATGCATTGCTTCACTTTAGAAGGACTTTATTAACCCCCGGAGCCATGTGGAGCACTTTTTATGATGGATGGATGCACTTTTTTGGACTTCAAAATCTCGACCCCCATTCACTGCCATTATAAAGCTTGGAAGAGCTGGGACATATTTAATATATCTCCAACTGTATTCGTCTGAAAGAGGAAAGTCATATATATTTAGGATGGCTTGAGGGTGAGTAAATCATGGGGTAATTTTCATTTTTGGGTGAACTATCCCTTTAAAGCCTAGTATCTAAAGTAATATGTTACAGTAAGTGCAATAATTTTTCACACCTCAATGTTCTCTTCCTCTAGGACCCCGGTGATGTCATATGTGCTGTCTGACAGGCGGCGAGTATAGATGTCCAGCTCAGATGCCAGTTCGCTCTGAGGCACGACAGACAGCCGTCTGCGGAAAGATGACTGAAGGTGGTCACGACGGCCCTGGCCTTGTGCATTAGTCATGAAAGCTAACACCGACTGCCTCCTCTGACCAGCCATATGCACTCCATGGTTATGATACACATCGCTTCCCATAAAGGACTCATCCACTAGCTCGTTCTCTGGTACCAGGGAGAACTTCCGGTCAGGTAATGTCCTCCGAACCTCTTCTTCAGGTATCTGAATGAAGGATGCCTTACGAGCTGCTCCGAGAGTGTTGACGATAACTGAAGATTTTCTTTCATCTTTGTACACGGGCATGGATGGGGCCACCTGGCGAAAAGCTGAGCGTTCAGGTCGCATGCCTGCGCTCTCATCCACCGAGACACGGTGGAGAGTCTCTGTGAGGATGGAGCAGCGGCGCTCTGCATTGACATTGTCATAGGCCTCCAAACCCAAAAGCAAAGAGCTGAAATCAGGCCGTTCTGACTGAAGCTCTGAAAAGGTGCCGTAGAAAAAACTTTCACCGTTGTGGAGCAGTAGGATCTTATCAGCCCGCTTTAAATGCTCAATCTTATTTGTTACCAAGATGCGTGTCTTAGAGGCCATCAGCTTACACAGACATCTGGGTAAATACATAAAAATTAGGTTATACAGCAATATTTCTGACATTTAAGCTAAATTAACTCCAGTATTGTCATCTCTTTTCAATTTAGTCCCATTTATTGGTAAGAAGTTACAATTAATTTGCTATTTGTGTACAGAGCATAACAGTACCTCCCATTTATTGGTAAGCCATTAAACAGTTAAACAATGTACCGATGTTTGCATATAGATGTGCAGTACAGCATATGGAAACATAACAGTACAATGGAATTTTTACGTGAACCCAACTGTTGCACTCTATTAACTTTAGATGGAAAAGATGTTTCTAAAACATCTAAAAGGATGTTTTTTTTGTTTTATGCACTTAGTAGAAAATTATTTTTTATTACTTTTGGACAGACAGAAATTTTGATCCCAAGTGTACCACATCAGAAAACAAGGCAACAAACAATCTAAGCATTAATGAAAGTAAAAATGCTACAGGATATAAATGAGGTAGTTCATTATTTAGTTAAATTAATCCATATACATACTTGTCAAATATTTCTTTTTCTGTTGCAATATCCAGATGAGTAAATGGTGCGTCAAGCAGGTAAATATCAGCATCTCTGTAAATAGCCCTGTGCAGAAAAAAAAATATATTACTTAACATTTTAAGATTGAGTTATTTTTAACTAGTGACAATCTGATAATTTAAATACAAAATAAGGTAAACGTAGTTTATTCAATAAAGTTATTTAATAAACTTAAATTAAATAAAGTTATTTAATAAACTATTTTAAGGAATATTTTAAAGTGGTAAACTCTGCACACTATAATAAGACATACTAGCAAAATAAACTTTGCTGAAAAAAATTAATTGTCGCAACAGCGCTGACACAGGGAAGCTTTCGTACAAATAAACAATAAAAGTTTCTCAAAGTCTCATTTTATTTATGGCTGCAAGATTGTATTGAATTGTAAGATTTAATATTGAGTTTATGGCCATGTAAATCCAAGAGAGATCCGAAAACAAACTTCCTGATGTGATGTAACAATCTGTTTTGACAGTCATTAAAAAGCCATATGTATATGATTTACTTTCTTCCCTAAATTTCTGTGGGAAAGACCAGCCATGGGGCAAGTGAGGATTCCAGCGTGGCTTAAAATACAGGTGCTGGTGTACATCTGAGGAGTTGAGAGATGTTCAAGTGTAGGTGAGGAAATGTGTGGCATACCTGGCTAGAGCCACACGTGCCTTCTGACCCCCACTCAAGTTCAAACCCCCCTCTGCCATAGGCGTCTTATCCTTCTCAGGAAGAGCAGCCAGATCCTATTAATAAAACAGATAATACCATCATATAGAGCAAAGGAAAGTAAGACATTACACAACAAAGGAAGGTAAGAAGATTTAGGGAAAGCCAACCACCACATGCTTTTACAAAACTCTGAAGTACACTGTGACACACAAGACAACACACACTTACAGCAGAAGTTGGTAGTTAGTTGGTAAACTGTGTATGTTTGGTGCTTAAAAACCTTTTTGACATAAATTAATGGAAACACTCGTGCTTAAAAAAAGATTTAAACCACTCTAAGATGGTTTGCTGGTCTTAAGGTTTAAGGTATTCTTTAGCTAGTTTTATTGGTTGGCAAACTAAGTTCCCAAAACCCCTCTAAAACCAGCAGACCAAACTGATTACATTAGCATGGTTTAAGCTTTTTTTTCTTAACAGGGACCACATACCACTTAAGATGAATAGTTCTCATGTAGGAAGTACTTACCTTGTCATCAACTCTGTTTGTCCGTTGAAGGAGCATTAAAAATAATAATTAAATGAAGTGATGCAGTGAGAAAGATTTTAAAACCCTACACAAACAAATCAGTGGAGCCCTACATGTATTTAAGATGGAAACGCCAGGGTTTACTGCCCAGACACAACACGAATGAAGACTGAAACGCTAGTGTATCAGTGCCACAAAGGAAATACATGGATAACAACACAAGCCCACTAAACTTGGGTGTTTCCACTTTACATTTTACACTCCACAAATCCATTTATTAGATCCTGCTAGTCTCACTGAGAGCTTGTTTCTAACTCATAAATCAGAAGATTAAGTACGCTGGGAAAATGTAAGTGTCTGCATCTTGATCTATCAGCATACACTGAATAAAGACTCATTATGTACAGAAAATAACAATACTTTGTAGCTTCTTGCTAGTTAGCACATAAATGGCTAACTTCTCATACTCTGTTGTTATGGCCTAGCCTACCATTGTGATGACAATAGCCACCTCACACTGCTCCATAATATCTTCTGTTGTTAGAGTCAGGTTGTTTCGTAACAAACAGTCATAAATTGTGCTTGTAATCACCATTTACTGTGAAAACATGCTTTGAGAGGAAACACGTTTACTTTTCACCCTATGGGAAACATGGGAAAGACAGACTGTAAATGTCCCAGGTTCACATTCAGAAAAACACTACGTTAATTAACTACAGTTAAAAATCTAAGAAAATAATATAAAAAATATGAATATTAAAAATTATATATTGTATTGCAGTAATATATAAAATGTACTTTTACCTATATAAAACTATACTTTTTACACAGCAAAAAATCAATGAACTACAGTTAAACATCTAAGAAAATAATAAAAAATATATATTATAAATTATATAATATTATATTACAGTAATATATAAAATGTGCTTTTTCCTATATTAAAAAATATATACTTTTTACACAGCAAAAAAAAACATTTTTTATAAACAAATCAGTATTAAGAAAATGAAAATATATTAATAAATATATATTGTTTTATATTACAGTAATATATAAAATGTGTTTTTCCTTATTTTGAGTAAATACATAATTTGAATAAGTTTTCTTTTTCTTGCCTAATTAGCAAAAATAAAATTCTTGTTTTCAGCCTAAACTGCTTATGCTTAAAGCAAGCAAGAAAACTATGTTTGCCAATTTGGTGAAATATATAATTCACAAAATTAATTCACAACATATTCTGTGAAAATGTGAAATCTTTATCTTTGTAAATATAATTTAAGTTTTTGCAGTGTTTGCAAACCCTTGCAATATGATTTTCACTAGACAAATCTCATCCACTAGCACAGATAAATCTCACACGTCAGCCTAATGCCTGGACATAAATGTGTTCTCAGCAGATCTGCTGACCGCCCTTTCATGTAAGTCTCAATTAAACAAGGGGCCTGTCACTCAACACTTGGGCTGCTGATAGTTGCACATGATTGGCTGATTTGGTATCAAGAGATTGAGGGTGAGGGGAGAAAACCATGAGCGGAGTAATATGACACAGTTCTACATCTAACAAAGGTTCTCAGTTCAATTGCCAGGTGAGCATTCCATGTAGAAAAAGAGAAAGAGAGAAACAGAAAAGGGGGAGAGAGAGGGAAGACAGAAACAGAAGCAAACCAGGAGCCAAAAACATGAGAGAAGACAAAGAGGAGGACTAGTTAGTTTGAGAAAAGAGATGAGTGAGGTCAGGCAATATACTGTAGACTGAGGGGCTGAAATTCAAGTGAGAAAAAGGGAGAGAAAGTGAGGTGGGAGTAAAAGTAAGGAAATGAGAGAGACAAAGAGTGGACTGAAGAGCATTAATTTGTCAGTACCTCCTCAAGCTGGCATGCTTTGACCACACTCTTGTAGCGATACTCATCATAGGTCAGACCAAAAAGGATGTTGTCTCGGATGGTGCCAGGCATGATCCAGGCTGTTTGGGAGGAGTAGGAGATTCGACCGCTGTGTCGGATCTTCCCAGAGGAGGGAACCAGCTCCCCGAGGATGGTCATCAACAATGAGCTCTATAAATACAGACATTATGTCTGAACAATGACAACCTTACAGTTTCCTTTTAGCAAATGTTTGCTTTCTCTTAAACAGCCAGCTTTACTCAACCTTTTATCTTTTATCTTATTTTTCAGCTTATTAAAGGCTTCACACTGTTGTGTACTTGGCCTTTCATTTATTCACTATAATTGTTATAATTGTGAATTATTTGTTAGAATTGTTTAGTCTCTTTTCCTACACTAATTTTTTACTTAAAAGAAGTAGAAAAATGTGTTTATTTATTTTCTTTAATCTTGAAATAAAATAAATTATAAATTAAATAAATAATTGTATTAATAATTAGAATTTATATATAAAATGTATTTATATTTATATAATTTTTTATACGTATAAATAATAAATATATTATTTTAAATTTCAGTACTACTTACAATGATATATATTTACAACAGGTTTGAAAATAACGGCAAGCACTCCTACCTTCCCAGATCCCATAGAACCAGTAACAGCCAACATCTCTCCTTTCTTCAGGTTCAAACTGATGCCCTTTAGTACGGGAGTCACATATAGGTTGGTAAAGAAGAGGCCTGCATCTCCATTGTGATGGCCATTAGCTTTGTTCTCCTGTTTTATCCTTTCCAAAAGTTCACCAGGACCCTGAAGAAAAACAGATTTACACTGCATGCACACTGAATGCATTAAAAAATATTGATCCCTCCTCTTGTTTTCTTTAAATGCTGAAAAGAAATAAAATTTACAATATCACCTAATGTAGTTTAAGTACATGACCGTCTCACTGACACAAAACTGTACATGTTCCCATAGGGAAGAGATGATGGGACATTTACGGAAAAAGAAGGAGGACCTGACTTACTCGGAGTTAATCGTTGACCTCAGTTAGGCTTCATGGGTCATTAGCCATGTAGCTACTGAACTGAACATGCAACTCATATTCAAACAGTCAATAGAGAGCATAGCAATTCTCTAAACCTGCTTATAATTATGAGACAGAATTGAAATCCAGGAAACATGTCCTTAATCCAAAAAACTATGAATGCATAACTATACCTCATCCCAAGAAGCAGTCACATCTATAAGTTCCAGCTCTGTGATGCTGAGATCGTATTCCATTAACTTGTATTCCTCCTTGCTAAGAAATTCCTTGAGGAAATAGGTAAGTTGAAGTTTTAGGTAGATTTAAGTTCTTTGAATACAGAGAAGACCACAGTAACAACAACATTCTCTCAAATTTCAGTACAGTTTACAACATTACACAATAAAATGCTGATGCCCAGTAGGGTGTTCTTAAGAAACACAGTAGCCTAATACAGAGGAGTGTTGCCCCTTTATCAATACCAATCCAGATTTTTTTTAAATTTTAACTCAAATTATACCAGATATTATTTAGCATTATCATTAATACTCTCACTGAGTATTTTCCTCTTAATGTAAACAAAAACATAACTTTTTGAATATAGTTTATACCGTATATACATAAGCTCCACTACAAGTGTCAACCACAAAAGTGGACTCACTTCAATCTTCCAAATAAGCCGCATGGTGTCGTACCACATCTGGATGGAGCCGGGCAGTTGTCGAGTGACAGTCATGCGCAGCACCATACAGTAGGAGAGAGTGGTGAATATGCGACGGAGGTTGATACCACGGCTGAGGGCATGAGGCACGATTGCGGCCACAATCACAAAGATGGCTGAGAAAAAGTATGCAGAGCTGTAGAAGTAGCGCAAGGAGCCAATCTTCCTGGTCAACTTCACCTCATCCCTACACATAGTTTAGAGGAAGAAAGAATGACAAACATGTCCCTCAAGTCCCTCAAGGTTCAATTCTTGCACCACTTTTGTTCAACCTATACACTCCCACTGAGCCAAATAATGAAAAAGAACCAAATTGCCTATCAAAGCCATGCAGATGACATCCAGATTCCCCCTCTGCCAATACATTAATGAAATTAACAGTTGGATGCACCACAATTTTCTTCAATTAAACAAAGATAACACTGAAGTCATTACATTTGGAAACAAAGATGAAGTTCTCGAGATGAGTAGTCATGTCGAAGCAATAACTAAATCAACATATTACCATATTAAAAAACTTTGCAAGGATTAGATGTTTTGTTTCCAGTCAAGAATGGTCTTATCACTAGCAGGGTGGATTATTGTAATGGACTCCACACCAGACTTCCCAGAAAGCTGCAGCTCATCCAGAAAGCTGCTGCCAGGATTCTGACCAGAACCAGAAAATCTGAGCAAATCACACCAGCCCTCAGGTCTTTGCACCACTTTGCTTTTATCATAATTTGTATTCCTTTTGCATATTTTATCTGCAAAAGTGATTATTTTATAATTATTTTGAATCATTTTTAAGTAAATCACTTTAAATTACCGTTGTGTGTGAAATAATATAAATAAATAAACAAACAATATTAATTATATTGTTATTATTAACTATAATAAATAAATAATATAAATAAACATGCTTTGCCTTGCCTTGCCTTGCCTTGAAGAAGAATGCCAGATGGGTAGGATATTTGGAGACTGTGTCATGAGATATCAAATAGCTAAAAAAACAATGACACATTGATTCTCCGAGACTGAGCTGATAACAAAAACACGCTGCCATAAATGTAATACTACAGAGAAACAGTGGGAGACTGTGGCTTCAGGTTTCTCTGATCCAGATCAACTATTCTGATCCAAAATCTCTTATGAAAGAACTTCACTTAATCTAGAAGTAGGAATTAAAGCATTAGGAGAGAAATGTAATTAACTGAAATATCAAATGTAACTGTTAATATTAACTTTAATTAAATCACTCATTTAGTATTCTCTGTTTGAGACGGCACACCTATAATCCACCCTGTCTATTGCACACAAACAAATGGAAAGCACTTCTCAATTTGGCAAACTCAAAAACATTTTATCAATGAGCCTGGAAATCTGCGTTGACTAAATTTGCCATAGTTTTCCAGGTCTGTGGCTTAAAATCAGAAATATTTTCAGGAATTTGTTTAAGGCAGTAACAATTTAAATAGATTACTATAAGCAAACCTATATAGTCCACTTTTTTTTTTAAGAAAAGTTTTTGAAAAAAACTCTACTTTATGTATGTATGTGTTGACGTATCAATGTGTCTATGGTGAGACGGAAAAGTGTAAAGAAAATAAAAACAAAAAAACTCTAACATTGAAGATAAACCTCTCTCATGCTATTTGTAACTCTAAGACTGAATATACATTTTTCTCATGGTATTTGTATGTTACATTTTTGTTTTTTCTACATTTTTGCGATATGTCACACCATAGGACACAGTCCAATTTTTATTTGTCAACTACCCATATATATATACAGTATATTAGGGCTGCACGATATTGGAAAAGCTCGCAATGCGATTTTTTGTTTTTCTGCCATATATATATTGCTATATGAAAAAAAAAATATATATATATATATTTTCACCAGATGACTTGATTAGCT
Source organism: Schizothorax lantsangensis (assembly GCA_027422415.1). Lineage (NCBI taxonomy): Eukaryota > Metazoa > Chordata > Actinopteri > Cypriniformes > Cyprinidae > Schizothorax > Schizothorax lantsangensis. The sequence continues at coordinate 12,259,349 of CM049846.1, read as the reverse complement.
CTATTTGGAAAAAAATTATCGATGCTTGGGTGATTTTATAGGTAAGTAAATCTGCATAGAAAATAAAAAAATTACAAACATAGATAAATATAATAGAACAAAGATAGAAATGAAATAAACAGTGCTTTATATTTTTCAGGCAAGTCTATTAGTATTCAGGTACAGAAATTGAATAATCAAATGTAAAATAACACTGCATAGTCTTCACTGTATAAATTAAATCTAATAAATCTGTGTTAAAGCTACAAAAGTGATTTTTCTCTGTGTTTTGTTGTTTGATTAACATTCATGACACAGAAAGCCTCAGGAACATTAAACTGCTGTGAACCAATATACTATCCATTTACTTTCTCAATTGTTTACCTTCACTGTTTACAAAGATACTTGCAGAGACATGCATTTTGACATAGCTTCGCGCATACATGTCATTTCAGGCACAAATAGCCGCGGAAGTGAACGGTATTCAGTGTTCACGTGCATCTGCGTGGCTCTCTTCGTGTCTACACTTGACGCGAGTGACGCAACATGTCAAAATACAGTAGAACTCATTATAATCAGTGATGCTGTCTACACTGGATGTGGCGCGGCACGACAAAATACAGTAGAACTCATTATAATCAGTGATGCAGTCTACACTGGATGTGGCGCGGCGTGACAAAATACAGTAGAACTCATTAAAATCAGTGATGCTGTCTACACTGGATGTGGCGCGGCGCGACAAAATACAGTAGAACTCATTATAATCAGTGATGCTGTCTACACTGGATGTGGCGCGGCGCGGCGCGACAAAATACAGTAGAACTCATTATAATCAGTGATGCTGTCTACACTGGATATGGCGCGGCGTGACAAATCCGTGAACTGCTGCCGCGTTCTATTCATGACGTACTGACACAAAGTTCAAATGATATGCAACGGTTGCTTTTGTTGCATCCAGTGTATAGACAGACTTTCACTTTAGATGTTGCGGCGTGACACGACAGCTATCGCGTCCGGTGTAGACAAGGTGTCTGTGTGTGAGCAAAGAAAACGATCAGTATAAATATAACAATCAGTATACTAAACATCGCACATCCTGCGATGTGACTATCGCGGATGCGCACATCGCGATATCGATGCTGAAACGATATATTGTGCAGCCCTAATATATACAGTATACACACACACACACGCACACACACATACACACACACACACACACACACTACTGTTCAAAGGTTTGGGGTCAATTAATCTAATGCATTAAACTGATGAAAAGTGTTTAAAAAAAATGAGAAAAAATTATTGTTCAAATAAATTCTATTCACAGAGTAAAAGCAAAAAACAGAGTTTGACTTGTTTTTAACAAGTGAACATTCTACAAAACTGTTTGGGTCTTACTGTCTGATGTTCTTGATGACGGTCTCCATTATCTCCTCCCAGCCATAGGCCTTCACTGAATGCAGGTTCTCCATGATCTCTGAGGTCAGAGCCAACCGTTTGTTAGTCAGTAGCACCTTTTGTGCTCTAAAGAAAAGCAGAAAAAGGCAGAAAATTTGAATGATGTGTCTGTTCTTAGAGAACTTTCCATCCTGTACCTAATACACTTCAATGTGGGTGTTTAATACATCTGACTAATGTCTATGATGGCATCTCATGAGTGAAGGCACTGAATACAAACAATATACATTTGATTGTGAGTTTGTGTGCGTGGCAATCTGTCTCAGTAGTGGTTCTGACCGACATTGTTTACATTTTCTCAAAGGCACAAGGCTAACCAGCCTCCTGATTACAGGAGCAGAAGTGAACTACCTGTCCAAACACTTCAAAGCCTTTAACCAGCATGAATCACATCTGGAATGTGTGTTTCTGTGGGAGTATAGTTTGAGAGATATCTCTAAAACAAAGCTGTGCCAGTTTGAGTCTGACAATGGGAATATCTTTGGGCAAGATTCACTTTTTGGTGTTAGGATGTAGGCTAACAGCAAATTTGAGACTTACTTGTAAGGACCCATTTTATGTGAGAGAAAGGCCTGCAAGACACCCAGCAAAGAGATAGCAGCAAGTGCACAGAAGCTATTGACATCAATGAGTTCCCAGATAAGCCCTGTACACAGGATGCATTGCAATGGTGATATCCATACAAAATGGGCCATACCCAGACTCTATACCAAAAAAAAGAAGAAATGCAACATGCATTGTATTAAATTTGAGTAATTAATTAAAAATGAAAGCTTTATTTTTTTTTTTTATGTCAAAGGCTGACACCTAGGTGCTTCTGCACATTTGCAGTGGTACAAAACATAGCAAACCCATCTCACACATTCCAAGGAAAGGACACTCGAAGAACCCACATTAAACAAAGGTGCTAATTGCTTCAGACCACTTACAGAGTGTATCAATATTCAGCACATTGGCTCTACCTTCTTAGGACCTTCCAGAGTTCAGCAACGCTCCCCACTGAAGCATTATGCTAAATTTATTGCTCAGCCAACATGTTAGCAGCAGTATATTCATTTCTAATGGTCAGCCTCTTTACAAATTGGCCATATACACACTAAAAGTTTGGTGTGAGTCTGATTTTTTATTTTTTTATTTAGACTTTTACATTCTTACAAAAGATTTATATTTCAAACAACTGCTGTTCTTTTGAATGTTCTATTCATCACAGAATCCTGAAAATGTTTTATTACGTTTTCCACAAAAATATTAATCAGCACAAAAAGTTTTTTAACATTGATAATAATGAGAAATGTTTCTTGAACACAAAATCAGCATATTAGAATGATTTCTAAAGGATCCTGTCACACTAATTCATGTGAGACTGGAGTAATGGCTGCAGAAAATTCAGCTTTGTCATCAAAGGAATAAATTACATTTTTAAATATTTTCAAATAGAAAACTGTTATTTTAAATTGTAATAATATTTCATATACTGTTTTTACTGTATTATTGAATACATCAAATAAATGCAACCTTGATGAACATTTAAAAGAGTTCTTTCATTAAAAAATCTTACCAACCAAAACTTTTGAATGGTAGTATGTATGCATTCTAAAAAAAAAAGTCTGTAAAATTAGGGCCCAATGTACTGAAATTTTTTCACAGGTGTTTTTTTTTTTCATACATTGCATTCTGTTGTGTTTTAGGGTTAAAGACAGACAGAGTATCACAGGTGACCTACCATCCAGCAAACATACGTAATTTGCTCTTCTCATACTTGCCTGATCAAACTTGCCCAGGTTGGCTGACATCAGACTGACGAGTTGACCTGTGCTGATCTTGTCCAAAACTCGGCTAGAAAGTTTCAAGGTCTAAGGGTCAAGATTAGGAGAAATTCATACACTTAATATACTGAAATTTTAATATACTGTCATTTTATTGTATATTTTGTGCTAGTATAGATGGCCCAAATTTTGAGGAATGATATTGGTGTCAGGGACAGATGATAGTAGACAGAGAAAACTAGACACAAACCTTTTTATAGATTATGCTAAACAGTGCGATCCTGATCTGCATGCCCAGGCGGTGCAGCCCAAACATGGCAGGCTGGAGCAGGAGAAAGCGGGCAGTGAATAGCAAGCCAAGACCAAAGGCAAGAAAGTAACCATTGGCTCGCTCCGGTTCATGGACCGGGTCAAATGACGCAATTATCCGCCCTAAAAGCTGCGGCTGCACTGTTTTTGTAGCCTCCTGAAAAACAGTAACAGAAGTGGCATCTTCATTTTCAAATTTACAAATTTAGAATTACAATTTACAGAAAAACATCAATATAAATTGATGTCCAAAGTATGTACACACAATAACAAAAAATGAATCAAGTGAGAAGTGGAAGAAAAATCTAGCAAGAGGTCAGAAGCTGTAAGTTCTTCACTGGGAAAGTCACACTGCACTGTTACCTGCAGTACACAGCTAGGAATCACACAACTTCATACCAATGAGCCAACGATATCCACCCATGTGCCAACAAATTAGCAAATATACACTTCATGCGTTTGGACTCTCTTGTACTAAGCTGTTGTATTTAGAGATCAACACTCCAATCGAAGAACAAAAAGAAACTACACAGAAACTATCTGGACACTTACGCCTATATATAGGAGGAAGCCAAATAACAGAAAAGGCCATATGAAGCATCGTGCCAGTGCTCGTAGTAGACTGGGCTTTTTCCTTCCAGATGCAACTTCTCTGTCCCATTCTCTGTTTAGGGAAAGAGAGAAAACTGAATGGAACAGTTAAACAGCATCCACCCACCCACAATAAAACGGGTCTGGTCCACATTGTTTGGTGCACTCCTATATAACCAAGGTGATTTAGTGAACTTATTAAACAGAGCAAAGAGACCTTGACAGGCTTGGGGAAACGGCAGAGACTGCTCCAACCTGTTAATTGAATTCCCAGCAGTACTGCACATTAGAGGAATAACAGAAATGCTCATCATCTATCACTCACCAGGGGCCTGGCACTTTAAAAGGTCGCATTTGATGCCCATTAGCAGGGCACTGGCATGGATGTATTGTGGTTTAGGTGAGACATGGCATGGGAGGAACTTTACTGGAATGGGCAGGGTGACATTTAAGGGGGTTGCCTACATTTTATTCTTCTTTTCTCCCTTCTTTTGTCAAAAAAACATCACACAAACACCTAAAGGTGTGATATTTGGCTCTGGTGAGTAGCATGAGCATTGAGGACACTGAAAGTCACAACAGAAACCAGGACTGTGAGTCACTTCACTATGTAAATTTGCTCACTTTACAAAACAATTTGAGTCAAAGTTCTTTCATTCCAGTTCAGGTTACTGAATGGAGGAGACATGAGGAAATATACTCAGTAATTAACAACAAAATACAGAGGAAATATCAATATATATTATTTCTGCATGTAATTGGAAATGCAATAAACACGTTTTATTCATCAGAATGATGGGGTCTTTTCCATATGAAGCTATATGAATAAATCAATTTTAAATAACATTTATAAATCACAAATGAAATAATGTGTCAGGAAAAGGTGAGAACGCAAATACTAACTTCTCCAAACGCTCTGCAAGGATGTCTGCTGCGTCTTGACTAGGAGCTTGATAAACATCAGACGGCCTCAGTTTCTCCTTAAAACCCTTTCTCATTATAGGGTTTGTCCACCTGTAAACAGTCAGAACAAACGTTGAAAACTTCATTATTGTGATTTCTTTTAATTAAAGTGAACTTTAGTTATTTTTTAAGGAGATGTAGCCTACGTGTAGTTATTTTCTAAAATATCATTATGCACAGTTCCAGGGCCGTTGCTAGTGGGGTGAAAGGTGGTGACAATTCTAGGGGCCCCCACTGCCCAGGGGGCCCCACAAAATCCAGGAATTTTACTATATAGGCCCATGTTCTGTGAATAATTCTAATATTTTATTAGTTGTATAACTGAGATATTATGAAAACCACAAAAAAAGCATGCAATTTGGTTCCATGCTTGTATATTGTACAGTATATGATATGTGTGTGTGTGGGGGGCCCACATCAATATTTTTTCAGGGGGCCCCCAATCCTCTAGCTACGGCCCTGCACAGTTCTATAAACACGCTGGAGTCAGGACTGGTGTGAATTATTAAAATAACTTGATTTGATGAAGTTCTCGCACAAACATTTTCATTTAGCGCCCTTAAAGACACTTCAAACAAAACATTTGTGATTTTTACGATCAGTATGTTATGTAGGTTCTAAATAGCTGAAGAAAAGCGTTCGAACGGCGCACTGTTGCTATGGTTACCACCTCAGTCGAACCCAGCTTCTGTTTGTGAACGTTTACAGTATAGCCTACTTCCTCTGGTTAAATTTTTAAATTAAACTTTAGAACTTTTGAGGTAGTAGAAGCGTTGTTCGCAAACACTGTTAAAAAGTTGTTGCCTATACAGCCTATACACTTGTAAAGCAATAAAAACTAAACTTTTTTTTAGAGGGGTCAGAGTTATAGAACGTGGTTTGAATTAAACGTGGCTGTTATTAAAATGTTTCTATGAATATATCAGTCATCAGGTGTAGTAGCCTTCACGTGTGAACAAACTAGAAAAATTTAAATAAACTAGAAAAATATCTCTGGTATTTAAACACACACTTGTCCTATAAAGCACAATATTTTGTTGTTAGTACAAACGTGGACACACAAAACATCTAAAACATTTCATATTTTGGTTGCATCTTACCAGAAGAAGTATTTTGAGAGGCAGCTGGCATCCTCCACAGGTGATCTCTGCATCCTAAAAGTACCCCGGGGGTGACACCGCTTACATCGGGTGTCAGCTTAACGCCTCTCCGCTGAATGAAGATCTCTGGCGCTGTCCTCCACCGCGCGCACGGTTCAGCGCTGAGATCGTCGATATTCGCTGCCAGTATTTAGATGATGAGGAGAATTTCTCGGGTCTCAAATCGTTAATGAGAAGTAACTCGCTTATAAAGAGCGCATACTGACAGCAGCGCTGTGATTCAGTGAGAGAAGCGCGCTCTCTCAACCCCAAATGCCACAGATCCTTTGGGCATGTCATCCTCAAACTGTCAGTCTTTTACAGAGATGCTCACGTGTTGCTTCACAAGAGCAAGTGGCGTGTCATCATCAGAGAATTCTCGAGGTGTTTGAGAAAGAACGTCAATACTTTTAACACAAGTCAACTGCAGCTATTGTTTAATTTCGCACCTTTCCTGATTTCATAATGCTTGCCAATGGAAAAATAAATGAAAAAAGATACATTTTCATAGTTAAAATAAATGAATGCCGAAAGAGATTTAAAGTCTTAATATTGTAAAACAAAATAATAGAAAATAAAACAGAAGAGCTTGATGTCTAACGAAGAAGAAATATTGTAGATGCTGCACTACTATCATAATCAAATTAGCATATTTGCGACACTGATTTTAATTCCTTTGTACAAAAGGTCAGATGTTCTTGCTTCCACTGAAGCACAAGATGCTCTTTTTAATTCTTAAATTATTATGGATAACATGATCATTTTTAGACAATCTTATGGAAACTAGAGCAAATTTGAGTTTGTGGAAACTTGGGCAAACTTAAGTTTATGCAGCTTGAGTGCTGCTAGCAAAAGGCACATATGAAAAATAGCATAGCCAATAGGCTATGAATATTAGAAATTAATGTTTTATTTATTTATTTATTTTAACATCACTTACATTGTCCCAAACTTTGATTCAAGATTCTGTAAAAGCCTATTACAGCAGAATGACATCTAGTCTATTGTACTAGGCTACTCCCAGTGCTGCCTTTCTGGAGCCATGTAAATTATATAATTGTTTTGATAAGTCCAATGCTGCAATGAGAAAAATGATCACATGAAGTCTATTCAGTGTTCCAACTCATCTGGCAATTTAGTTTCCACTGAGAAAGTTTTAGGTAAGCTACAGCATGCATGAATTCACAAGAGCAGACTTTAGTAAACTAACAATCTTAACCTTACCAATTTGTCTGTAGGCTACACGTTAGTTAAACATACTCCTGCAAATGTTGAAGTGAAGTTTATTATGTCTTTAGTAGTGCTGTCAAACGAATAATCGCGATTAATCGCATCCAAAATAAAAGTTATTGTTTACATAATATATGTGTGTATACTGTGTACATTAATTATGTATATATAAATACAAACGCATGTATATAGTTATGAAAAATATGTTATGTTTATATATTAAATATATTTTATATAAAATATAAGAATATAAATATATAACTGTATATACATGTAAATATTTTCAAAATATATACTGTATGTGTGTGTATTTACAGGTGCATCTCAATAAATTAGAATGTCTTGAAAAAGTTCATTTTTTCTTGTAAGTTATTTCAAAAAGTGAAACTTTCATATATTTTAGATTCATTGCATGTAAAGTAAAACATTTCAAAAGTTTTTTTGTTTTAATTTTGATGATTAGAGCTTACAGCTCATGAAAGTCAAAAATCAGTATCTCAAAATATTAGAATATTTACATTTGAGTTTCAATAAATGACCATCCATACAGTATAAATTCCGGGTATCTCTTGTTCTTTGAAACCACAATAATGGAGAAGACTGCTGACTTGGCAATGATCCAGAAGACGAACATTGACGCCCTCCACAAAGAGGGTAAGTCACAGAGGGTCATTACTGAAAGGTGTGGCTGTTTACAGAGTGCTGTATCAAAGCATATTAAATGCAAAGTTGACTGGAAGGAAGAATTTGGGTAGGAAAAGGTGCACAAGCAACAGGGATGACCGCAAGCTTGAGAATACTGTCAAGCAAAGCTGATTCAAACACTTGGGAGAGCTTCACAAGGAGTGGACTGAAGCTGGAGTCCGTGCATCAAGAGTCACCACGCTCAGACGTCTTCAGGAAAAGGGCTACCAAGCCACTTCTGAACCAGAGACAACGTCAGAAGCATCTTACCTGGGCTGTGGAGAAAAAGAACTGGACTGTTGCTCAGTGGTCCAAAGTCCTCTTTTCAGATGAAAGTAAATTTTGCATTTCCTTTGGAAATCAAGGTCCCAGAGTCTGGAGGAAGAGTGGAGAGGACACAGAATCCATGTTGCTTGAAGTCCAGTGTGAAGTTTCCACAGTCAGTGATGATTTGGGCTGCCATGTCATCTGCTGGTGTTGGTCCACTGTGTTTTCTGAAGTCCACAGTCAACGCAGCCATCTACCAGGAAATTTTAGAGCACTTCATGCTTCCTTCTGCTGACAAGCTTTATGGAGATGCTGATTTCATTTTCCAGCAGGACTTGGCACCTGCCCACACTGTCAAAGGTACCAAAAGCTGGTTCAATGACCGTGCTTGATTGGCCAGCAAACTCGCCTGACCTGAACCCCATAGAGAATCATTTGACAGCACTAGTCTTTAGATAATCAAATTTTTTGCTTTCTAATTTGAATATATCTGATATACATATATATCCATTCATCCATCCTCTGAACTGCTTTGGTCATCATGGAGACGCTAATGTCCCGGGGTGCAGATGTGATAAACACCCTGGTCAGATGGCCAGTGTATCACAAGCTCATACTTATATAGTGTACATGGCCGTAGCCAGGGTTTCAAAATTAGTGAGGTCTGGGGTGGGGTTAACAATTGTGCTAATCCCTACAAATGCAGCTCATTTTATAAACACTTCAAAAGTGACAGACATGTAGATGTTTTTGAAAGATGTTTTCTCTGTTTTGGAGGGATGAACATTGTTAAATTATACCATATTTATTGCATCAAAATTTGTTAATACTTTACTACAGGTTAGGGGTGGATAATTTTATCAGTTGTTTATTATTCATGCAACAACATATTACTGTTATAGTTTTCATTAATAACCATTGCTATATAGCCAATAACTTTGTCTAATGTTCTTATGAATGTTTTTAGCATGACTTTGTGAAATTTTAACTAGCATACTATGAAAAAGCATAGACTTCTTCATGGCTAATGTTTTCATATTTCATTCTGTAACCAACTTCAGGTTGTACAGATCTACTGTTTTTGATAATGTTGATAACGTTTCTGATGGATAATATCATGATATTTGTGTTCGCCTTACCGAATGTGGTATCCTGTCACCTGTCCAAGTGCCAGCGATGCAAAACAAATAAAAAAATGGAAACAAACTAAACCAAAATTATTTAAATTATTTTGCAAATAAGATAACATAAAGATATCGCTAACCCTAAACTGCACCTTCCAAATTTATTAACTTTGTAATAGGGTCAAAATAAGTGGAAAAGACAAGTCCAAAAACGCTTATAATAGCTAGATCTGGCAACAAGGAGGCAGCGCATGCGCCCTCACTCACTACTACACAGGAAATCAACTCTAGCCTCATTCACTCTGCAGCATCATTTTCATACCACAGACGCTAAACATTCTTCAAACCGTCTAAACTTAATTATGCATGCAGACAACCATATGAGGAGTTTTAAACAGCAAATTAGTCATTCAGAGAGCAAATTTTATTTTTGAACATGAAAAATTGACCTCATAGTGACCTCATAGCTGGCTATGGCCATGCTTATATATATATATATATATATATGGTTTTAATTATGTTTTTTACCAACCAATTAGATTAGAGGAGAATATGCAGTACATATTTAACTAAAACTGCATAGCTAGAACTTTATTTTTCTCGAAATTACTATATTTATATATGAGAAGCAGCAACAGATTACATTCATGGTAAAAACAAAACAAAACAAATAAACAATAGACATTGTGGAAGATTTAAGAACACGAGCAGCGCTTCTCCATTGGTCGTTTCATTAACATACACACGTGGGCGTGACTTCCGTATACGTCATTACGTCTGACATCAATGAGAAATTACTATTGACTGAGATAATCAGGTGAACAGGAATAATCCTAATAATCCACCATAGTCATGTTAAACGAGATTGGCTATGCTTTTCCTGCTGGCGATGAAAGCGATGGGAGTAACGACGAGTGGGACATTGGGTATTCTGATAATAACAAAAAGAAAAACGCTGAGGTAAAAGAAAAGGTTATTTCCCTCGTCCAACTCTCGTCTCGCCCCATGTGTTATATTTTAGCTAGCATTCGGCCATTTAGTTTAAGATAGTTATGTACACAAATTATTCGCATGATTAAAAAAGCATCACTTTTTCATATTGCTGGCAGTTTTCTGAAGCACATCTGAATGGAGACGATAAAGTATCCACCTTGAAAAGGGCCATTACTGCAGGGAATGTCGACCTGGTGCGCGAGCTCTTAGACAGTGGTAAGTGCTTGTATTCATAGCTTTTATTTGGCCGATACAAGTCATAAATTTATTAAAAAATAAAATGTCTATCTCATCGTTATCTATCAGGTCTGGACGTGGAGACACGCCTCGGCTTTGGCTGGACTCCTCTCATGTGCGCTGTCCATGTGGCCCACTATGAGCTCGCTGAACTGCTGCTGGATCATGGTGCAAGTGCAAACTTCAGCAGAGGTAACGTTAAATGGAGACAAAAGTGTCAAAAGACACTCATAATTCCATTGATTTGTGAATCAGAGCTCTATATCAAAAGATGAAATTGGGTATTAAGATATTTCTGAATGTATTGTCACCTTTACTTTTGGCTTTAAAGAAGTATTTAGTAATTATATCCTCCTTAGAAACAGCACTCACATGAGATAAGGGGCTTGTCCTAATACCCACGTTTGGTAATTTTCCAATGTTTTCAAGTGTTGTAAAGTTTTTGCAGAACTTTATTTACACATTTCATTGCTTTGTACTTTAAACTTCCAAATGTCTGTTCAGGATTATGTAACAGCCAAAACAATTCAATTGTGAAGCCTTAATTTAATTGTGAAATGATAAAAAGCAATTGCAGACGTTTTACAAAATACACATACTAATCTCTGCACCAATAAAATGTGCGACACATTTTCTGTTTATTTTTACCACCGAATTATATGTAATGTATAGTTATATAAAAAGCATTTCTCAGTCTTGTGATTTTGGGGCACATGAGCTCCTGAGCAAGATGAATGATGGGATATGCTTAGCCTCAAATATTCAAACCACTCTGAAGCAATATTAGGGATCGTGTGTGGATTTAGCATGTGGTAAGGGCACTGAGCACTGACCTGGGACAGTCTTGCACACCTACTTCCTATCACATGCAAATGACCAAGACCGCAAGTGTGGGTTTTTGAGACAGGCCGGTTTTCTGTTAATGGACACTTGCTTACAGAATAAAAGAGAAAATATTCAGTGCACCCTTAAGAATTTAAAGTCAAAGGTTGAGTTTGACAAGGTAAGAGCAGGTGCTGTCAATCTGACGTTGCACTACATGGCCTTCCTGTGACTCTTGTGGGTTTTTATTGGAGAGGATGGGTTTTGCATAAGCCACAGGGAAGAAACCCAATGATATCAAATCAAAAAAGCATGGCTAGACTTAATCCTTCAGGGGGAATAGTTTGGTTTTCATTAATACGGTCAACATTGAAGTAGATTACATTCTTTTGATTTCAACCCACGTGCTAGAGAGGATGGAAACCAGTTAGAGTTTGCCTTATTGTCCTTCATCTGCCATTACTTAATGTTTGTGACGCACATGCCGAGCTATTGTAACATGTAATTAATCTGCCGGTGTGTTTTTGGTTTACACATTGGCTCTCTTAATTTTTTTTCAAAATTGAATGCATGTGGTTGTCACGGTGAAATGTCGGCACATGAGCGACTTGAAGTGATGCAGACACTTCCACTATGTCCACTGAGAAGAGTTCCAGAGGGGGTCTCGAGCAACTGAAGCTGCGGGCTTAGACAGGAAATAATTAAATGTGAATGCAGCTGCCACTTCCTGGTCTGTGTTCCGCACAGAAGGGGAAGAATGTAGAAGTGATTGATAATGGCGGTATACAGAGCGTGGTGCTGGCGTCATTGCATTGGCCCAACACTGGAGCTTTATTTATTTTCCTGCTCCACCGCAGACGCAACTAAACTGTGTCTGCATCCTACTCCCAAGCAGACCTGCTCCTGCAGTCTAAACGCAGCTATCATCACAACACACAAACCCCTAACATAGATGTTTCCTTTCTGCATCAACACAACACTGATACTGCTCCCGGTCGGATACGTGCCTGAAGCACTAGCAGTGTCCAAGAACATTAGGCCATATGAGACTCACGTGAAGTATGTACAAACATGTATATCCTGTGGTTTGAGCAGTACCACTGCAGAACTTTTTTGCGAATTATAATTTATGAAGTGGTATGTCTGTGTTTTTCCCTAACCTTACATAGACCACTATACAGTTCTGATGGCTGCTTGCACGGCAGCGTCTGCCACAGAAGAGATTATCTCCAGGTGTGTGGCTCTGCTGCTAAGTCGCAACGCTGACCCGAATGTCTGCAACAGGTAAGAAAGTCACTTTGCAAGAAATTAAATCTTAGTCTTTATTTTTTTTCCCTTAAAGAATCTGGCTTCTATCTGCTTGTTAAGTCGTGACGTAAGGAATACAGTTTCCGGGTCCAAGTCTCTACTCCTTTCATTTGAGATCACTATCTCAACAGCCGTTTATGAGCACTGTTTATTCATAACACAGATTTAATCTAAACTTTTAAAAACTCAGTGTACACTACAGTCTCGAGGTTCACGTCATCCTGGACACCAATATTTTAATGATTAATAAAAGCTGAATCACTGTCTGGCCATCTTAGATTTCGGCATTGGGATAAAGGGGAGTGTATATTAGCGCCATTTGTTGTTTGCTTTTGGCATCTGATTGAACATTTGGACCCGGAAACGGTGACGTGTGACGTCAGACTTGACTTAAGTAGATGGTTTGTTCTTTGGCACTTCTAAAAAATACTGTTGTTGACTACAGTGATTTCTCAGGTCATTTGCCTCAGTGCTTGTCAGTTTCATGCATTGATGTACTGGAAATAAAGGTGCACTGCACACAGTGTTTTTTTTCCCTGATACAGCAGTCAGTTTGGGCTTTTATTTTTTCATGTAGCAGCGCAGTCGTACAAAAGTTTTCAGTTACTGATGGCATTGTAACTTATTTATTCCTTGAGTAAATATGTCCAGCAACAGGGGTTACCAAAAATCAAAAGCATTTGGCTGGGCCTCATAAGGGGATCTGCTCCATGTAAAATAGCTTTTATTGGCCTACCTGTATTATTGATTATGCATCTCCTGTTAGTGTGCTTGAGGGAAATATGCAGGAATTTAGTGCAATGGTTCTCAGCAAGTGGGCCAGAGAGGACCTCAGCAAACTTCCAAGAGGGCCTCAACATGACTTAAGATAGTTGAAAATAAGCCAAAACAACAAAAAATCATGTTATTACCCTTTTAATCAAATTAACCTGTGACATCAATTTTTTTTTATTTTTTATATATATATATATTAGGGCTGTCAATCGATTAAAAAAATGAATCGCGATTAATCGCATGATTGTCATGAGTTAACTCGCGATTAATCGCACATTTTTATTTGTTCTAAATGTACCTTAAATCAATACTTTTCAAATTTTTTATACTCTAATCAACATGGGCATGGACAAATTTGGATGCTTTATGCAAATGTACACTATATTGCCAAAAGTATTGGGTCACCCCCTTCTAATGAACAGGTTTGACTACTTTAGTAATTTCTATGAGTACAAATCTTAATGTTTGGACAGGACCCTTTTCTATTCTAACATGACAATGCCTCTGTGTATAAGGCAAGGTTCAAAAAGAAAATGATTGATTCAGTCAGTGTGGAAGAACTTGACTTGTCTGCATAAAACCAAGTCCTAATCCCAGTTTAACACCTCTGGTGTGACTGTACATGCAGACCTTGAGCCAAAAACTCATCACCAAACACCAATGACTTGTACATATGGGTTCAGTCATTTTTAAATACATGAATTATGTTTCCATCGTTGTTGCCACAGATTTGGAAGTGCATTTTTCTGTTCTAAAGAAGGGGGTGTCCCAATACTTTTGTCTATATAGTGTATGTACAATTCATTGGTGTTTGGTGATGAGTTTTTGGCTCAAGGTCTGCATGTACAGTCACACCAGAGGTGTTAAACTGGGATTAGGACTTGGTTTTATGCAGACCAGTCAAGTTCTTCCACACTGACTGAATCAATCATTTTCTTTTTGAACCTTGCCTTATACACAGAGACATTGTCATGTTAGAATAGAAAAGGGTCCTGTCCAAACTGTTGCTATAATATTAGAAGCACACAATTCCCTAGAATATCATTATATGCTTTAACATTAAGATTTGTACTCATAGAAATTACTAAAGTAGTCAAACCTGTTCATTAGAAGGGGGCGACCCAATACTTTTGGCAATATAGTGTATGTTTATTATTATTGAAACCATAGTCAACATAAAGCATGAAGAGTAGACATGTTTCAAAGGTCATAGATGTTTTTCATGTATTTTAGACACATGAAAAAAGAAATACCAGGTTCATATTACTTCTCTTTCTTTGCACTGAGCAATTTACACAAACCTGTTTACATTTTTGCACACAGGGCAGCTCTTCTTCTGAACATGCAAAATGTACATTTATTATTTATTATTACATTTGTTTCCCTATCTTTGCCCACATAGCTGTATTTTGATGAAGCTAAATTCTCAATGAAACTGTTTTCATTGGTATATTTTACTGCTTCTGTTGTCAGACAACAGAATGAATATGAAATAGTGACTGAAACGTGAGCCATTAAGACATAACCAGCTCTCCTTTCCAAGATGTTAATCTGCACCAAAAAAATCATGATAATCGCACCGTCGTCTGATGAAATCAAATACACATAAGATAAAGACAATAGCTGTGCTGTGATTTCGGCTATACTTGCATGTTAAATTAGAGAAGCAACATAATATCTGTGTTTAACTGAATTAAAGCGCTGCTCCTCTTATTAACGCGTTAACTTTGACAGCACTATATATATATATATATATATATATGGGATAGCCTTATTTAAAAGTCTAATTTCTAGACCTACAAAGGTCATGTAGATTAATGAAATTTTGCAACTCGGTTGATATTTTTATAATAAATATTAAATACACATTTCTAGCTGTGTGTGTGTATATATACAGTGCCCAAGACAAAATTGCTCTGTTGGCTGTGGAGTCAAGACATTTGCAAATATGAATATGAGACAACTACAGAATGTCACATTTTATTATTAGCCGTTTCAACACATACATGTTTTAACAAATAAAAAGCATAGCACTTCATCCCACTATCTGATGTGAGCATAAGTATTGGGACAGATGAATTTTAAGGCAGATGTAAAAGATTAAAAGCTATTATTTTGTTGCAGATCCCTTGTGTGCAATCAGAGCAGTGAGTCTTCAACCCAAAGACATCACCAGACTCTTGGTCTTATCCTTTGAAATGCTTTTCCCAGCCTTTAATGCAGCCAATTCCAACTGTTGCTTGTTTTGGGGAGTTTCTGCCTTTAGTCTCCTCTTCAGCTGGTGAAATTCATGTTCAATCAGATTTTAATCTGCAGATTGATTTGGGCAATCTGAGACTTTCCATTTCTTTGCCCTGATAAATTCCTTGACTGAGCTGTCAGTGTGTTTTGGGTCATTGTCCTGATGCAATATGAAGCACTTCCCAATGAATCTGGTGGCATTTTCTTGAATATTGGTAAGCAAGATGGTTTTGTACCCTTCCAAATTCATTCTGCTACTGTCATCATACATTAAGTCATCATTAAAATTGAGAGGGCCTGTTCCAGAGACAGCCATGTATGCGCATGCCATGACACCACCTCCACCATGCTTTACAGATGAGGCTGTATGCTTAGGATCATTTACAGTTCCCTTTTTTCTCCACACTTTTGTTTTCCCATCACTTAGATAAAGGTTCATCTTTATCTCATCTGTCCATAAAACTCTGTTCCAAAACACTACTGGCTTTTGCAAACTCTAATCTTGCCTTTCTATTTGAGGTGCTGATCAAAGGTTCGTATCTTGCTGTGTAGCATCTGTAACTCCGTGTCAAAGTCTCCTGAGGACAGTAGATTGTCAGAGCATCACCCCAGCTTTCTGGAGGTTGTTGGTGATTTTACAGACACGTATTTTAGGGTTCTTTTTGACAGCTTTTATGATTTGCCTGTCATCAACTGCTGTTGTTTTTCTCAGCCGATCAGGGGTGCGTTTCCCAAAAACAACTATGGTCGCAAGTTCCGTCGTTACCAATAGAGTTCAATGGAACTAACGACCATAGTTAGCTAATGATGCTTTTGGGAAACGCACCCCTGGTCGTTGTTGGTTGCTGATGTCGCCGGTGGTTTCAAAACTCTCGATTTCTCCAAGCCCTTGGTTTTTAATTGACTTCCTCCTTTTTTTTTTTTTTTTTTTTTTTTTTGCATCCAAATTGCTTGCTTTTCTCTCAAAGTCAGCTCCCTCGTCATCCTGGTTTGTGTGTGTCATCATCGAATGTAAGATTCAGAATGCAGAAGTAATGGATATAACTGATATGACACATTCCTTGCTTTTACTATCTGAAGAATTAATGCAGCAGGACTCAGCTGATCATTTAGAAAGACCTGCGAGGCAACTGTTCCAATACTTATGCTCACATCAGATAGGGGGATGAAACTCTAAAAGTGCTGATCTTCTTAGCTGGGAAAACACGTATGTGTTGAAACGCCCAATAATAAAATGTGACCATTTGTAGTTTTGTCTCATATTTATCTTTTAATCATATTTACAGATTTCTTGACTCCACAGCAAACAGAGCAATTTTGTCTTTACTGTTCCAATACTTATGGATGGCACTGTATATATGTGTGTGTGTATATATATATATATATATATATATATCTATATATGTGAGTTCGAAAAATAACATGTGTATATATATATATGTACAGTGGGTACGGAAAGTATTCAGACCCCCTTAAATTTTTCACTCTTTGTTATATTGCAGCCATTTGCTAAAATCATTTAAGTTCATTTTTTTTCCTCATTAATGTACACACAGCACCCCATATTGACCGAAAAACACAGAATTGTTGACATTTTTGCAGATTTATTAAAAAAGAAAAACTGAAATATCACATGGTCCTAAGTATTCAGACCCTTTGCTCAGTATTTAGTAGAAGCACCCTTTTGATTTAATACAGCCATGAGTCTTTTTGGGAAAGATGCAACAAGTTTTTCACACCTGGATTTGGGGATCCTCTGCCATTCCTCCTTGCAGATCCTCTCCAGTTCTGTCAGGTTGGATGGTAAACGTTGGTGGACAGCCATTTTTAGGTCTCTCCAGAGATGCTCAATTGGGTTTAAGTCAGGGCTCTGGCTGGGCCATTGAAGAACAGTCACGGAGTTGTTGTGAAGCCACTCCTTCGTTATTTTAGCTGTGTGCTTAGGGTCATTGTCTTGTTGGAAGGTAAACCTTCGGCCCAGTCTGAGGTCCTGAGCACTCTGGAGAAGGTTTTCGTCCAGGATATCCCTGTACTTGGCCACATTCATCTTTCCCTCGATTGCAACCAGTCGTCCTGTCCCTGCAGCTGAAAAACACCCCCACAGCATGATGCTGCCACCACCATGCTTCACTGTTGGGACTGTATTGGACAGGTGATGAGCAGTGCCTGGTTTTCTCCACACATACCGCTTAGAATTAAGGCCAAAAAGTTCTATCTTGGTCTCATCAGACCAGAGAATCCTTCAGGTGTTTTTTAGCAAACTCCATGCGGGCTTTCATGTGTCTTGCACTGAGGAGAGGCTTCCGTCGGGCCACTCTGCCATAAAGCCCCGACTGGTGGAGGGCTGCAGTGATGGTTGACTTTCTACAACTTTCTCCCATCTCCCGAATGCATCTCTGGAGCTCAGCCACAGTGATCTTTGGGTTCTTCTTTACCTCTCTCACCAAGGCTCTTCTCCCCCGATAGCTCAGTTTGGCCAGACGGCCAGCTCTAGGAAGGGTTCTGGTCGTCCCAAACGTCTTCCATTTAAGGATTATGGAGGCCACTGTGCTCTTAGGAACCTTAAGTGCAGCAGAATTTTTTTTGTAACCTTGGCCAGATCTGTGCCTTGCCACAATTCTGTCTCTGAGCTCTTCAGGCAGTTCCTTTGACCTCATGATTCTCATTTGCTCTGACATGCACTGTGAGCTGTAAGGTCTTATATAGACAGGTGTGTGGTTTTCTTAATCAAGTCCAATCAGTATAATCAAACACAGCTTGACTCAAATGAAGGTGTAGAACCATCTCAAGGATGATCAGAAGAAATGGACAGCACCTGAGTTAAATATATGAGTGTCACAGCAAAGGGTCTGAATACTTAGGACCATGTGATATTTCAGCTTTTCTTTTTTAATAAATCTGCAAAAATGTCAACAATTCTGTGTTTTTCTGTCAATATGGGGTGCTGTGTGTACATTAATGAGGAAAAAAAAGAACTTAAATGATTTTAGCAAATGGCTGCAATATAACAAAGAGTGAAAAATTTAAGGGGGTCTGAATACTTTCCGTACCCACTGTATATGTGTGTGTGTGTATGTTATTTTTCGAACTCTAAAATAATTTATCAGGTAGAAACTGAGTGAAAAATATTTTTTTAAATCCTTTTTTCTTATTTTTATTCATATCCTGTAAATCATGAATGACTGGAAAAGCCATGGGGCTGAATATTGTTGTGGACAATGAGGGGCCTTTAGTGTACAGTTTAGTTCGGGCATGGACTTGGGTCTGCACTTGTTCAGCAAATAAAGTAACCTACACACGTGTTTCATCCAATAATGGTATCATTAGTTCAACAAAACTCTTGTAAGTTTGATGATTTACTTTGCATAGGGGTGAGAGTGAGCATACAGTGTATTCGTGCAAAGTACAATCAGAGCAGCAAAGGAATGATTCGCAATCAGCTTTCTCCTCAGAAGAGTCAGTTTGCAAGCCTTCATGCGACACGCATTTAGTAAACGCAAATGTATTGCATAACAGCACCAGATTAATAAAAAAAAAATCTATCATGCGCCGTGCAAGTTTGTGATGACGTTAGTTGAACGCAAATTCACCAGGGTTCGATAGAATCAAGTAAATGTGAAACCAGACCGACGCTACAGGGGGCACTGGGAACAATCAGACTTGGACCGCAGCAAACGTGCCTAGTGTATAAAATGAGTTATCCATTTTAAAAAGACCTTACTGTAGACCTTCATCTCATCTGCATGCATCCAGGTCTAACACTGGATAGTCACAAGCACTGTCTAGCCCTGTTGATTGAGAGTATTTAAAAAAAAAAAAATCTCCCAGCAGCTACTAAACATTAACACTGGCCAGACAGTGTTTCAAACAAGTCTTCCTAACAGCTCTGTTTGGGAGGTGATGTGTACTCAATAGTGTATTGACTAAGGCATTTTTCAGGGCAGCCTCCAGCTGCTTATCATCTGCCACCCAAACTTCTCACATGATCTGGAGTGTCAACAAGCATGTTGTTCACTTGGCTGGTGAGAAAGTGATTGTGTCCTGTCCAGACAAAATATTTAAAGATCGGTAACAAGGAACAGGGAGATGCTGGCAAGTGATGGGCCTGTCAAACCTTCATCCTCTTCCTCTGCCCTCTCAGTGCTCCACACATAACTTACAATGTGCAGCAGCTGCATTTCCCTAAATCTTTTTTGTTAACAAATACAGTATGCTTAGACTAAGCCAGACATCATTTGGGAAGAAGGTCTGTTTCAGATTTGTTGAGATTCATTATTTGAAAATTGCTGAGACGAAAATTTTACATTTGGTTTCCATTCTCTTTCACATGTGAAATCACAGGCCTGTAATTAATGTTGAAATGCCTCATTATTATTATTATTATTATTATTATATAATTTAATCAATTGTATAATTCTAAGAAATGAATTGGACCGCACAATTAATCAAATTAAAACTGAAATGTCAATATTTCTTAGTGCATTTATCAAATCAAAGGTTGCTATTTAAATAATTACATCGTCTGTTGCACATAGTGTTCATTTACATGCATTCATGTATTTTACAGCATTTCACTAGTATTCTGCCAAAATAAAAGCTCAAGGATTTGAAATGTTAAAAGGTAAGGGTTTGAATGTTTGAAAGTGAAAAATTGTATTCATTTTTATTTTACAGTACAATTCTTATTAACAGTAATATAGTTCTGTCTTGATTTTTTTTATATATTTAGAGGTCAAACTAATAATAATAAATGATGATAATATTTGTAATAAAATAACAGCAATATAACTTTTGCCAAGATGTGCAGCCCTATATATAAATACTTTTAAAATATAAACAATAAGAATGTACTGTATTTATTTTATCTGTTTACTTGCATGTTATGTGACTATTAAGGAGAACCGGGAATATGCAAATGATATTCAAATTATTGAAATATTATTTAACTTTCATTGGAGGTACTTTAAATAATGTACATTTGAAATATTTTAATTTGTTTTTTTTTACCTATATTTATTCTGCAGAACTCAGTTTAGTCATTGGGGTCCAAAACAACAGAGGACTCATTTTATGGAGCAAAAAAAAAAAAAAAGATGATGATATTTGTAATAAATAAAATGGCAATATACATTTTTGCCCATTTGTGCAGCCCTATTTATAAATAAAATAAAAACAATAAGAGGACCAGCATATGACGATATATAAAATATAAACAATAAGAATATACAGTATATTATCTGTTTATGTGCATGTTATGTGACTATTAAACAACATCAGAGAAGCGGGAAAATACAAATGTGTTAAATTATTGAAATATTTAACTTTCTTATAGAGGTACTTTAAATATTTTGCATTTAAGGGGTTCAGCTGTGGGGTTGGTTTTGACCATGCAATAAAAGTCATTGGGGTCCAAAACAACAACAAAAATCGTCTTTTGAGTGTCATAGAAGGACGCCACTTTGCAGGCGTACCGGAGATATTATGAATTGCAGACATTTTGACACAAATGTTTCAGGCTTTAATTGTAGTGAGAACTCAATCCAGACGTCACTGGGCCCAGTGACCTTACAAAAAGCATGTTTTGCTGAGCATGCAAGTCTTCTGCAACTGCCTCTTCCGTTCTTTCATGTAGTTTATTTGATGATGTGCCAAGTGAGGCTTTTGAGCAGCCATGCTGACAAGCATATGTTGTTCCAAATGATTCTGATTTCAAACATCAGTTTAGTTATTGTTGCATTTATATGAGAAGCATTTATAGCAGCTTCTTACTACTCCCATTGATGTAAATACTTGAAAGTTATGGTTTTACCCATTGGATAAATACTGTTTACAGCAATTATGGTCTTTTTTTATTGACTCAATAAGCTTTCTTATTGCTCCTTTGGTTTTGGTAGAAGGACAGCCTGGGAAAATGCGTTTAACACTGCACACATTTGTCACAAATACAATCACTGAAGGGGAAATGCGTAGATAGCGAGGAGATAATGTCAAGATGAAGAATGATGGCGCCCTTGCTCACCTGTGCCTGATGTTGTGGAGTTAAGTTCACCTCCGTCACATTCTCTGGGAAATGCCACCCAGGTTGATTAATAGCCTCAGGATTTTCCCATAGATTTAAGGTGTGATGTTTGACACTGTGGTCTGTAGATATATTTACGACAGTGACGCAAGCTCTGAATGCAGATGACTAGAAAGTTCCTCTTTTGTGCTTTTACAGGTAATAGATTGTCCTAAGTAAGGTGTAAAATGTTTTTGTCTTTGTTTACTTTGGCGCAGTAGTATTCTTTATGGTGATTTTGATTATTCTGAATGGAGTTTCATTTAAGGGTGATTTACAAGCAGGTGCATCATGAACCTGTGTTTATGAGGGGGCTTCAATGGTTATCCATACTCACTTGGTGCCCTAAGCAAGATATCAGACATAACTAAGTTTTGTTTTAGTAGCTCTTTATGAGTAAATGTAACTGTTAGATGTTTTAGCCTAGAGGTACAGTTTTTATTTCTCATACAAAATGATTTAAAATTGCTGTTGAATACAATATATACTGTAGTTATTTTTGTAATGAACCAAAATGCATGCTTAAACTTGACAGCTAGTGATGCACTTTCTCATTGAATGAAGTATTCCCCCCCCCCCCCCCCCCCAACAAATGTTGCCTTGGCAAGACATTTTATTTATTTTCATTTAGTTTAACTTGAGGTGTTAAAATAACTACAAAAAAAAGAAAAAATCTATATGAACATAATGGGTGGAATTTTTTAAGAATAAAAATTACAAAATAACTAAACAAAATAAAAACTGAAAAAAAATGAAACAACAGTATTACTAAAACTTAAATTAAAATAAAATTGGAAATTTCAAAATAGAATAAAATAGAATAGAATAATTTGTGCAAGTTAATTATTAAACATTTGGAAGTTGGATTCAAAATATATTTGGTTCAAAAATCTGAGAGGTCATGTTGTTTACAGATAAATTTAGATGGTGTACAGGAACTGACAAGCTTTAATTTCCATGCTGTCTGAAACTCTCAAGGGGTTTATTTATTTCAGATATTGTTTTCATGAAACTGCCTGAACACTCTGTATTGTACTTTAAGATGGTGATTATAGCAAAAAGAAAAAACACCAATGATGCAAGTCACTAGGCTTAAATTATCACTATTACACTTTAGCTTAGTTTGCTTCTATCAATTCCATCTCAGTTTACTGCAATAAATGGCTCATGTTAAATATAAATGTGGAAGAGAACATAACCCCTTAATATGTGTGATTTATTGCTATCAGCATGATCACAGTAACATCTGGCAGTTCTGTTGTGTCTTTTTTGTGCCCTTGCTCAGGAGCAGTATGACGTGTTTGATGCTGGCAGCCAGAGATGGCTATTGTCAGGTGATTAATTTGCTGGTTTCACATGGAGCGGGGCTGAACTTTCAGAATGATAATGGACTTACGGTAAGATCATCAATAAAGGCTGTAGAAATAATTAATTTTCTCTATTAGTTGTTTTTAACCTGCATTTGATCATATTCATTGTCCATTTGTATCTATTATCTAATATTATTATTATTATTATTATTATACGTTTTTTATTTATTTTTTTTGGCATTTTTGCCTTTATTATGATGGGGCAGATCAGAACTGTCAGGAAGTGAAGTGGGAGAGAGATAGGGGCTGGGATCGGGAAAGGTCCACGAGTTGGGATTCGAACTCGGGACGCCCGTAGCGCAACAGCGCTGTATGACAGCGTGCTGCCCACAAGGCTATTGGCACCGACTGTTTATTATTGCATTCTCCCCTGGATTACACTTTAATATTGTTCTGATGGAGCAGGCCCTCATAATAGCAGTGCAGTATGGACGTGAAGCAGCTGTGTTGAAACTGCTTCAACTAGGAGCGGATAAATTCATCAAAACCAAAACGGGGAAGACAGCAGCTGACATGGCCAAAGTGCTCAATTACCCTGAGGTAGATCTGCAAAGTCAGAAATCATAGAAATGTTTTCTTTAGACTACAGTTAAAAAAATGTTGCTTTTGGTCTTGAGAAAGAGAAATATTCAAATCTTTGCTCTTTTCAGATCTCCAGGATCCTTAATTCTACCGATCTCTCTGCTGTAAATGGCAATGCACCCTCCAAAGCTGAGGCGCTGTGTAAATTTCTCAATCAAAACCCTGATCCTTCCTCTGCCTGCAAAGAGAGGTGAGCCTCTGTGACTTGGCTTGTAACACCCTCTAGTGGTGATTGAAAATGAAACGAAATGCTTTTTTGAAAGACATTTTAATGTTACAGAATATTTATATATCAAATAAGTGCTGCTCATTTGAACTTTCTTTTCATCAGAAAATCAATGTTTTCGACAGTGATAAGAAGAAATGTTTCTTGAGCACCAAATCAGCATTTTAGAATGATTTCTGAAGGGTCATATGACACTAAAATGGCTGGGGAAAATTCAGCTTTGCCATCACAGGAATAATTTACATTTTAAAATGTATTGAAAAAGAAAATGGTTTTAAATTGGAATATTTCACAACTTTACTGTATTTTTAATCAAATAAGTGCAGCCTTGATCAGTATAAGAGACTTATTTTAAAAAATCATTAAAATCCCAAACTTTTGAGTGATATATATATATATATATATATATATATATATATATATGTATATGTATGTATATGTGTAATTAAATATACACAGTATACACGTATATAAAGGGGTAGCAGAAGAGCATAAGTCAAATGCTGGTCCTCACTATAAACTATATTTAATCGTTTTTACAAATCAAGCAGCTGTGCTCAGATGTCAGTATTGTAAATGTGGGTTCATTCTTTTGTTTGATCTTACAGTTCCTCCAAGCTGAGTGATATTGAACTTCTGCTGCATGGTCTGAATCTGGATCATCTCTCGGACATCATGGTGGTGAGCCAGCCGATTTATTTTACCGTTCCGCTAAATAAATGTTTATTGTAATGCACTTACAACAGAAGTCTATGGGGCCAGTGTTCCAGAAGTGTTAAGCTTATAATTTTGTTAACATATTTACATGAATTATTTATTAAAATGTTTATTAGCTGATCTCTGAAATTGTTTAAATTGTCATTTTGTCTGTTGGGAATAGTTTTTTTAGATTAATTAACGTTGTTGTGTGTTACCAGCACAATTCCTGTAGATGAAGTTTGTTTTTATTTATTTTTTACATGCAATCCTGTATGATTGCCCCATAGACCTTCATTGTAAATGAATTGCTATGTTGATTACCTATGTTGATTTTCTGAGGTAATAACTATTGTCTCTGTTGAATATTCCTTCACTCGTGTCAACTCTGAGTCTTTTTTTACTGGCAGGAAAATGATGTCACTTGGAGTGACCTGTTGATCATGGAGAAGGGGGACTTGGAAAAGGTGTTTTAATAGATGAGAAAAAGAAAATTGTGCAAAACAAACATTTGTTAATGACTAAAAATATAATGAATTGGATGCTTTTTAGGTATACATTTTTAGATATACATCTAAAAAACTACATGTATTATATCTCCCATAAAATGTTGGTTTACACTAAATCAGCTCTCTTTCTCTTAGATTGGCGTAACTAATCGTGAGGATCAAAAGAAGATTCTCAGCACCATGGAGCAGATGCACCTTGATAAAGTAGATCTGGACACCCTGACGCCACTTAATAACATAGACAGCGGGTAAAGCTCATTTAGCGTCAAGCTAATCTAAACTTTATTGTATG
This sequence comes from Schizothorax lantsangensis, assembly GCA_027422415.1. Lineage (NCBI taxonomy): Eukaryota > Metazoa > Chordata > Actinopteri > Cypriniformes > Cyprinidae > Schizothorax > Schizothorax lantsangensis. The sequence goes on along the minus strand of CM049846.1, from coordinate 12,233,728 downwards.
TTTATTATGTATCCACATCAAACCCAAACCATGTTTCCCATGCTGGTAACCGTCTGCAGCTAAAGTGCTGTAGAACTCATAGCAGGACAACAGTGTCTTGACAAGGCTTCCATGTAAGCCTGTCTTAATGGTTTAAGCTCTAGTAATGATTTGTAAGGTGAGAAATGAACTAGTGCCGTTTCAGCATGCTCCGGATTCTGATGGATGATGGCGAGTAGGCGGCGTGGTGGCCATGTTTGACTTTAAAGTCTATGCTTAATGAATCTAATCAATCTGTAATTTCTTTATTCCATGTCAGGGAGGTACAGAGAGGGTAGACGGACACACAGTAAATTGTGCAGTTAAATCCTCTTCTGATAGCTGCTCCATAAACACACATTAAAGGGATATAGAGTTACAGTGAAATTCATTACCACAGTTGATTTCCTGTCTAATGAGATGTATGTAAACATAAGCAGTTCATAAGTTGTTTCCGGACGATAACTCTGTAGCTTTGATACTAATGTTATTTTTAGGGCAAAAAAAATTATTTAAAATATATCAACTAATTACCAGCGTATGTGACCTGATACAAATTGATGGATCTGCTCATGGTGCCTGTTGGGACGGTGGCATTAACCCAGCACTTAGTCGTTCACAAGAGCCTATGACTCATTCAGTCATAGAAAAACTAACAAAGTGACACTCAGAGCCCATCTCTCCGTCCTGAAGGAGATAGTAACTCCACAGTGTCTGACAGTGTTTACCACAGGCTCTGACAGAGTGTTAGGAGAAGAAAACGGCTGCTTGGGGAAATGCTCTAAGATAACACTATCAACATCGCGTGGTATGTGTGAGCCATTACAGGAGTTTGAAATTGTAAGTGATGGCAGAAGTGCGCCAAGAATCCTGTCACCAAATTAAGTGATACCATTGGTCATTTAAGAAACATTTGCTTCAGTTTTCAATGTTTGTGACTTTAGGATAAAGAGAACTGAAGGAAATATTTAAGTAAACAATGGTTTCACTGGGTTGATACCATTTGGTGATAGATATATACTGTAACAACAGATTTTATAAAAATTTTCTTACACATGGTTTATGATTCTTGCATGTTTTGTTTATCAAGATAATCTTCACAAATGAACACAACTGTTTCTGAATTTTGAAGCCTAAATACAATTGGCAGAAGTAAAAAGCTAATCATAGGCTATAAACAAACTACATCACGGTAGTGCTGGGAAGTTTGAACAAAATTCTTTAACACTGTTTGTTTTGGTTTTTTTAGGATTCTGGCAGTTTGGTTCATCATGGTTTTTCCATGACTGTGCCTTTATTAATCAGAATGCATAAAACACTTGCAGAACCACTGCATTTTAATCACCATCCAAACAGACATGCTACATATAGAATTAATTTTCTATATTTTCAAATTTTTTCTGAAGACAGTCAGTTCTCCTTAGAGATACATTCATATAAACCCCTCACCCCCAGTTCAGTATTTAGAATTTTCTTGTTATATTTCACGTATCATGAACAGTGAGCTAGCATTGCCTGCTACAGTCTTTTTTTTCCTCTTTGCATACCTCTTTAACGTCTCTGGCTTCTGTTAATGGCTGCTTACGGTTGGCTTATTTGCCAATTAAAGAATTAGTTTTGCGGTATTAATATTTCTAAAAGTTTTCCAACCATTAGTCAGAAGTGTATGCAGTTAACAGGGATCTTCCCTCAATTAACCACACTATGTACGTTCTTACATTCTGCAAGTGAACGACGCATTATTGTGCCATCAGAAAGAGGCACAAAATCACTTTCACAGACTTTTTCATTATCTGTTCCCACCTGGTGGAATGACCTGCCCAACTCAATCAGAGCAGCTGAATCCTTAGCCATCTTCAAGAAACTGCTTAAAACACATCTCTTCCATCTTTATTTGACCCTCTAACTCTAGCACTCTCTATTCTAATTCTATTTTATCTATCTGTCTTCTTTTTATTTAAAAAAACACACACACTTGGCCCTCTATCAACTGCATATTTATTCTGTAACTGCTAGCTTTTCTTGAAAAATTAACACTAGCTGTCTTTTTTCTATATTCTATCTACTTGTTTCTTAAAAAAAACAAAAAAAAAAACCTTGCTACGTGTACTGCGTTAGGCTAATCAAGACTTGTCATAGCACTTGCATGTTGTTGCTCTTTTGTTGGTTTTGATTGCTTCTATTGCCCTCATTTGTAAGTCGCTTTGGACAAAAGCGTCTGCTAAATGACTAAATAAATAATAATGTACGTTCTTTAGGCAATTGTTTTTTAAAAATGCATACCTGTTAGGCGAGATGACTTTTAATGTCCCTGACAATCTTTGTAGCTAGTTGTTAGCAACTGCATTTTTAAGCTTTAACAAAAGCACACAGCAAATTACTGTTGTATTTTATGCAATCGAATAAAATGTAAAACTGTCTTAAGCTTGTGTTATTTCAGGCATTTAGCCAAAAACCCATCAGGGCGATGGGAAGTGCTAAAATGCTAACTCGTTTCCAGGTTTTGGCCTACAAAAATGTCATCCCTGCAGCACTCTACTTTGAAAGGTCTAAGCATAAAGGTATGTTCATGAACAAAGAGTGTAATTTGTGAAATGTCTTCTTTTTCTCAGGAGTGAAGATTTCCTTAACTTTCTGATCAGCCTGAAACAGCAGTGCTGTTACTTGACCGAAACCTTACAGGATGTCATCAGCAGATTCCCACGTAGCCCTGCTGAGGTCTGTTGTGTTCTTTAAGTATCTTGAGTCCTGTGTAAAACATGACCAGTTAGAAATATTCCTGTCTGTTTCTTTAGTCTTGTACAGCCAGGCTTTTGATTTGTGGCAGTCTGGTCTACATTGCTTTATTCTGACCAACCAGCCACCTAGAAAAAGACATGTAAAGCAACCAACAACAGTTATTTTTGTTTTTATGTGCTGTTTAGGAGTGGATCTGAAATAAAAAATAATTAAAATAAAGGTACATTAGCCAAATGGTTGTACACAAAGCACTTTAGAAATAGGAGGGAAATTTATAGACATGGTCAAAATTCACAAAAAGAGATTTTTTTTGTGTATGTGTTCCATGGTTCCAAAACTTCATCTGGGCCATATGATTCCATCAGTTTAAGTGTACGTGGCCTCTGAGAGTAACTTCCAAGTGCCTGAAATTATCTATGACTACAGTCTTGAATAAATGGGAACAAATGAGTTCAATTGTATTTTAAACCTTCACGTCATTTTAAGTGTATTCAAAGTGGCAGTAGGCAGACAGAGCTTTTGTATCTCACGTTTCATGCCTGCTTGTTTGTGATGCCTTTGTTTGACAGGTTGTTCTTACATGTGATCCCAAGAAAGAGGCTCAAGCCCTTTGCACCGAGCTAGTAACTCAGACAGGAGACCTCCAGAAAGAGATTGTCTGTCTTAAGACCCTGCTCAGCAAGGTCAGTCATGTCCACATTCCTTCATGTCCTCATCTTTCTTCTTCACTGACGCTTCTATTTACAATAGTTTTGTCTAGTAAAAATACTGTGAGAGCAATGGGCAGCCGTTTCATCCCTCTTAAGATGTTCCTATAGTCTCTTTCATGATGATGAAGGGTAATCATTTGTGAACAAATAAATTGAGGATGTAATCCGCTAGCACATTCCAGGGAATTTCTACAACTCTCGTCAATCTCCTATGTGAAATTAGTTTAATCAAACGTGTTTGTAGCTTGTTGTAACTCCTGTTGTTCTCAAAGCATTCAACGTTTGATTGTGGCAGCCCGTCGCAAATAGAATCTTAATAGAATGCTTGCTTAGTGTTTTGTCTTTTGTCATGAGAAACATTCCACTACACCATAACTGATACTCATGCTGTGACACATGTGAAATAATGGGTTTTGGGAGAGTTTTTCCCGTGGAATATAAAAGCAAATTAGCTCACCGTCAGGCCACCAAGATGTAGATGAGTTTTTCTTCATCGAAAAACAGATTTGGAGAAATTTAGCATTACATCACTTGCTCACCAATGGATCCTCTGCAGTGAATGGGTGCCACCAGAATGAGAGTCCAAACAGCTGATAAAAACATCACAATAATCCACAAGTAATAAGAGTCCACAATACCTTCAGTCCATCAATTAATATCTTGTGAAGCTAAAAGCTGTGTTTCTAAGAAACAAATCCATAAAGATGTTTTTAACTTGAACTGTTGCATCTGGTGAAAGTCAATAATACCGCTTTCTCGCCTGAATCAGAAGAGAAATATGCAAAGATCAAGCACAGTTTACAAGTAAAAACAGTTCTAAAATATGTTCTAAAAAAATATTTGAGGACAACGGGATGGACTGGAGAAAGCATTATTTTGGGTTATGGATTTGTATTTTGGTCAGAAGTCACAGTTTAAAGTTAAAATGTCTTAATGGCTTTGTTTCTTACAAATATGTAGCTTTTCATTTCACAAGACCTTAATTGATGGACTGGAGTCATGTAGATTTACTTATGGATTGTGATGTTTTTATCAGCTGTTTGGACTCTCATTCTGACGGCACCCATTCACTGCAGAGGATCCATTGATGATGAGCAAGCGATATAATGCAGAATTTCTTCAAATCTTTTCTGGTGAAGAAACTAACTACATCTACAACTTAAATGGCCTGAGGGCGAGTATATTTTCTGCAAATTTAGATTTTTGGATGAACCATTTCTTTAAGTTTGATGTCACGGGTCCAAGTGCTCTATGAAATCCCAAAAACAAACAGTATACGTTGCTAATATACACTGATAGTGTGCTCTAATAATAACTCTCTTTTAACCCTTAATTTCTCCTTAGACGGATCACACAGAATACAACTTTCTGCTTCTTCAACCAGTCTCCAATAATGGCCAGAGAGGAAAGGCCCGCAAGAGGTTTGCTGCTGTGCTTGGACTTGGAATGCTTGGAGCAGGGCTTCTATTTGTGCTGTCACAATCAAAAAAACTGAACTATTTTTGAGGTTATGTATTGCAGTGATGTATGTATTTTAAGTTGTTGCCTCAGTATTTTATTAACAATTGTATGTTCTAGATTTAGGTTAAGAATATGTTATGATCACCCTTTTTGTGGTACTATTCTAGACTGTTATTCAAGTAAATCTGTTAAATATTCTTTTGGTTTTTCAGACAATGCACTTCATAAAAGTTTTCCCCAAAGCACAATGTTATCCTTCTCTTTGCTTTGTTTGTATTCACTGTTGTCAACTTCTATTACAGCGCGGTTAGAGCTGGACGGCTAGCACATTGTGTTTTGGAAATTGTGTTTTCTTTTTGGGCCACCCAGCAAAATTAAAAGTCATTACCAGTCGCTGTCTGTGGTGCTGAAATGTCATTTCCGGGTGCAGGACCCCCTTACAACTAAATTCATGATAAAGCTGGTTACTTGATCAGTCATGTTCAGTTTAATTGAAAAATTGCTTGATACATATTAATTTTTGGGCTTGAGGGGAAAATGAAATGTAATATGGCACGTGCAGGCAGTTTCCCGAAAGCCCCATTTGGAAAATGTTACATAAGATGTCTATGGGCAGCAAACAATGGCAGATCTTTTATCTCTTTAATTTCTTTTAGTTGCATGCATTTATAATGTGTGCAATCAAAAGTTAGGCCAAGTAAAATGCATTTAAAAGAACGATTTTAATTGATATGTTCAGCTATTTGACTCCTACTGGAGAAGGAGAGATATGAACCTGTCCTCCAAGGTGCTGTAACAATGTCAAGTATATGTTGTTCGATATAAGTTCAAACATTTTTCACAATGTTAGAACTGCTTGTGTGAAAGGGAATGTCGAACAGTTTCTACAAGTTAAAGTATAGCAACTAAATCTTGTAGAGATCTCTGATTTTTAGACAATTTCCAACACTTCTGGATCCCCACTGCTGCTGACTTTGTAATATTTTGTATTCTTTATGTATGTAGCCTATTCGGTTCTGCAGCGTTTATGAGAACGTTTTTAAACGATTACAGCAGAGTGCTCCAATAAGCTAGACAAACTTCGCTTTAGAGAAAACCTCAAATACTGTTATTATTTCTAAGATTAGTTTTACACATTACAAAATGCATTTATTTTTTAAGAATTTAATATATGACTGCGATAGGGGCGCCAAAGGAAATGTTTTCAACCGATTACGATCCCATAAAATTACAGTTTCCCCCCCCCCCCCCCCCTGATTGTCATTGAATAAGTTGCACACTGGTTACAAGGTCACATGTCCTTTTCCAAGCTATCCAATTTTGAAGGACTTCGCCTACGTTTATAATAAAATAAATCAGAGCAGTTAGACTCATCTAAACCACATCAGACAATCTCTTAATTATTTTTTCAAGGGACTGATATTTCAAAACCACTGAAAGGATTCAGACTAGTCTTTCCTTATTGACTCGGAAAGGATGAAATTAGGCCAATTTAAATTCCACACCGATGACAAGTCTTCTCCACGCTCTCGCGACCGCGCCTTTTCCACGGAGATCACGAGAAGAATCCGGTTTTCCTAATAGCCTTATCTTGGTTCCCATCGGTAGAAAGGACCTCACAATACAAGGAAGGCGGACATATTAATACTTTCACATAAACTGGTGATCAAAGATAGAGGAAATTCTCTGCGACAATTGAACAGTTCGTGAAAAGTTCAAAAGAATGTGATAATCCAATCTCAATGCACATCATCAAGAGCAGAACGTGTTTGTGGAGAAGACAATGAGACGTTTTTGTGCTTTCAGTCAATTAAGCCTTATTTTATAAGAAAAGACCATTTCGAGACATCTTACAAATAATAACAGTAATAAAAATAATTCAAATCAATTTTACTATTATTATTAAATGAATCGAATGTTAAATTCAATAGTTTATTATTATTATTATTATTTATGTGCCAAATACTAGAATGATAAAAAAGCAAAAAGTGCTGGGTTTTAGGAGGATATGAATAGATATTTCACGTTGGACCACATTCTACACTTTCGCTGCTTTGGAAATAAGCCAAAGCTGTGGCTGGTGTCAAGCTAGCCTGAACAGATACTTTCAGACATCTAATTTCTTCACTTCATTCCTGAGGCAGGACTGCGCCCACCCCTTGTGTAAGCAATTTAAACCTGATAGGAGATCATCAGCTATCTGCAGCACTTCAGACCGAGGAAGAGAGGAAGAGAAGAGCATCAGTCTGTCCGCAGCGCATCTCACTCCGCGATGCTTTGACGCTCCTCTCTTGCGTCGCGTCACTCCAGAGATTGTTGATCTGGGAGAGTAAATAACCGCCTCAGCACTCGATGCTCTCTGTGTTTCATTTATTTGTTGTTAAACCGAAGACAAGTGCCTGAACGAATGAGTGTATCAATACAACTTTTGTAATATGAACTTTTTGCCAAGTGGAATATTTTTTTATCTGTCCGTGGCAATTTGCTGGTTCACATCAAGGGTCGACGCATCGTGGTGGTGGGTACAGTTTTTGCTTTATTTGAATTTTAGTAATGCTTTCAGATTTAAAAAAAAATAAATAAATAAAATTATGTTTTGGACTACGATTGTGGTTAAAAAGTAAATCGTTAAGTATTGGTCTGGAGTTAATTATTGGAACATTTTGGGAAAGAAAATATTTTTTCGTCACTTAAAACTTAAGATGATTTTTATTTTACTTTTTGTACTTTAATATATATTTTTTAACTTGAATATTTTTATTTTATATATTTTTTTGAATGTGCAGTACGCGGTTGTGTTGAAACATGATGACTTGAAGAGATTCCATCGCTCATTCCCTGTGCTTTCATCTTTTATGCAGGTACATGGGCACTCTTGGATCGCAAGTGATGTGCGACAACATCCCGGGCTTAATTAACAAACAACGCCAGTTGTGCCGCCAGCATCCCAAGGTGATGCAGGCTATTGGCGCTGGAATTAAAAACTGGATCGGAGAATGTCAGCACCAGTTCAGAAACCACCGATGGAATTGCAATACCATGGCGCGCGAGCACAATCTTTTTGGAAGGCTTTTGCATCGAAGTGAGTAAGACTTAAGTGTATTGTTTCAAGTCGAAGTATGCACATACAGTATGTTCTCTACGCTCAACCTGCAGTGCAATTCTTATCTGATATCAGCTCATATTACAGAAAGAAAAACTTGATGAACTAGGTGCTTTCGACCCTTCTTTGCTCATATGTGTTTGCAGCACTGTGCATGGATGAGGTTTGATTTTTTATAAAATATTAACAACATGTAGTACTGATTATAAAGAGTATAAAATCTATCTACTAATCTACTAATTCCTTTGGCCAATTTACATACAGTTGCACCAACTGGAAATTTTGACATATGGACTGTGACTTTAAGCCCATTAAGAAATATTAAAAATAATTTATTCAGAAATCACAAACATGTTCTTCATAGAAAATGTCATAGTTTTTAAGTAACTAAAATACAGATCCGAAAAAAAAGTCATATCATTGACCCTTAAACAACTCAATATTGTTCTGTGATCATCTCAAGATGTCTAGATGTAATCTGAATCGATAAGTCACAATAGTGTCACTTAACATGCAAGTGTATCCTTTACTTTTCATTGTGTTTAAGATTTATAGAGAAGAAAGGCTGGATTATTGTGTCTGGTGAGTTCATTCAGAACTGCTCAGCAGCTTGATGCTTTAACTATAGGAGTAATTGCCAGTTTTGTGACTTTAGGTTTGCGACTGTAAGTGCCTCTGACTGTATTTTCTCATCTCATGTAAAATCATATTAATGGGAACATCCACAAAGGAACTCTGTGTCCCAGGCCTCTAAGCTGCTCTGCACATTAAAGTTAGGTTAAACCTCTGACTTTAATCTTCTTGCTTTAAGGTATTCAGACCTCCCAGAAAGACTCCTAACTTCTCTGTGACACTGTGAGAATCTACTTATTGTCAATGTCAGTTCACTAATTTAAAACAATTGCTGGGATTCCGTGGCAGGCATTCTCCTCCTGTCTGACAAAGCTGCCGAACGGAAACATCTTTGGTACACATGTGAAAAGCTGCAGCTTAGAACTTTTGTTCAGGCTGTTGCTTGTTACTGTTGGTTTTTTTCTGTCTCTTCATACAGTCATAGCAGACTGTTTTCCACATTAATCACCTTCACACATAGGCTCACAAAATTAAGACGTCTTAATGTCTTTCCGATGTAATGTAATGGGTTATGAGATAAAGTTAGAAAAATGTATACGGTCAGTTATATTTTAGGAATCAACTTGAATTTTATGACTAAAGAGAAAGTTTTATATGTGTGTATAAATTATTATTATAATTATATAGTGCAATGTACAAAATAAAATTAACTTAAATATGTATAAAGTAAATGTAAAAAATTGTGTGTGTGTGTGTGTATATATACATATGCATACATATTTAAATTTTATATATATATATATATATATATATACACACAAAAATATTTTATAATGTTTTATAATATGTAGATTTATTATTTAAATTGTTTAACATACCAGCTCTTTACCAGCTCTTATTATATACAATCATATGATATAAATGCATTTTAAAATATAATACATTTAAATATTATTATATGTAATGTATTATTAATAGTATGTGTGAGTATGTGTGTGTGTGTGTATATATATATATATATATAGTTAAAACATTTTTTTTAAACTAAACTAAACCCTATTCCCTCTTTTTTTTCAGGCAGTCGCGAGGCCGCCTTTGTCTACGCCATCTCCTCAGCAGGTATGGTCTACACCTTGACCAGGGCGTGCAGTCAGGGTGAACTAGAAAACTGCTCTTGCGACCCTGGAAAAAAAGGCTCATCTCGTGATGCCAAGGGAGCTTTCGACTGGGGTGGGTGCAGCGATCATGTTGACCATGCGATCAAGTTCACTCAGGTCTTCATAGACGCCAAGGAGAGGAAGGAGAGAGATGCACGGGCGCTCATGAACTTGCACAACAACCGTGCAGGGAGGAAGGTAACAACACAAACAGCTGTTGAGACACATATTGAGAAATGAAATCTTGACAAATAATAATCCATGACCATTGCATGGCTCACGCAATCAGAGAGACTAGTCAGAGGTTTACTTTAGACACTGTCTCCTTTTTTGATTCACAGGCGGTGAAGCGCTTTATGAACCTTGAGTGTAAGTGTCATGGTGTCAGTGGCTCATGCAATGTACGAACCTGCTGGTTAGCCATGGCAGACTTCAGGCAGACCGGTGACTATCTCCGCAAAAAGTACAACAATGCCATTCAGGTGGTGATGAACCAGTATGGAACCAGCTTCACTAGTGCCTACAGGATGTTTAAGAGGCCTACCAAAAATGACCTTGTCTATTTTGAAGACTCACCTGACTACTGTATATGGGACCATGAGTCTGGTAAGTGTGCTGAGGGAAACCTTAACCTTAAAAGAGTAATTCACCCAAAATGTATGGCTCTCTAGATATTTTGAAGAATGTTTTTTGCCCATAAATGTGCTCCAAAACAACACTGGTAAGTGTGCTGAGGGAAACCTTAAAGGAATAGTTCACTCAAAAATGAAAATTCTGTCATCATTTACTCACCCTCATGTCGTTCCAAACCTGTATGAGTCTCTTTTTTATGTTGAACACAAAAGAAGATATTTTGAATAATTTTGAAGAACCAAACAGCTGTTGGTCCCCATTGACTTCCATAGTAGGGAAAGAAATACTATGGAAATGAATGGGAAACAACTGTTTGATTGCCAGCATTCTTCAAAATATCTTCTTTTATGTTATCATACATGTTTGGAATGACATAAGGGTGAGTAGATGATGACAAAATGTTCATTTTTGGGTGAACTATCCCTTTAAGCTTAAAAAGGCATTCCACCTAAAAAAGATAAACTATTTTAAATAAAAAAAGAAGCTATTTTAAAGAATGTTTCTAATTGTATTTTTTAATATGTGGTCCAAAACAACACTGAAGCCCATTGACTTTCCAAATATTGTCTTTTTGTGTTATGCATCAGAAAGAAAGCCATACAGGTACGAGTAAATGATAACAGCATTTTCATTTTTAGGTGAACTATCCCTTTATTTGCATAACCTCAAGAGGTGAATTAAGGTGATGAATCAAAGCTAGTACTCCATCATGTTTCATAACCCACTGTTTGTGTTTCCACACTGCAAGACTCACACACTCCGCTCAAAATCAGCAGGCATTAGTCTTTGCCCCCAAACACAGTTGTAATCAGAGGACGTGAGCTATTTAGCTGGTTATTACATACACAATAGTCATAACCCAATCCTGTAACCTGAATGCCGGTAAAGATTCCCTCCCTAAGGCAGAGGTTTATCTCTTTTTACCTTTCTGTGTGTGTGTGTACGTACTGAATAACACCAGGTGTACCTATGTGGGAAGCAGTGAGGGAGGGGGTGCCTGTCAGACTGCAGATGATCCCTGCTATCAGGTGACGCTGTGTTTAGACACATTACCACAGTTTTGTGGGCAGAACGGGAGCTGAAATTTAATCCCTATACGCAAATGCTATAAATCACTGCCTTCCACGGCGGCACCTCTATATTTTCTGCCTAAAACTGGCAGGAATATTTAGAGAGGTAGGTCATGTCTCTTTTAAGTGCCCTGAGTTGTATGTCGAACCCACTTTAGGTATTTATTATTTATTGTATGTCAGTATAACTGCTCATTTATGAGCATGTAAATTTGGAATGATCTCACAAGCTAAAGGGCTAGTTCATCCAAAAATGAAAATTGTTATGTGGTTCAAAAACCTGTTTCTACAGAATGCAAAAAAGACCCAAAAACTGTTTTTGTCCATACAATGGAAGTCAATGGGGTCCAAAACAACACTGGGTCTCACTGACTTTTATTATATGGACAAAAAACTGAATATACAGTTAAAGGGCAAGTTCAAACAAAAATGAAAATTGTCATGTCATTCCAAAACCTATTTGACTTTTTTCTTCTGCAGAATACAAAAAGACACAAAAACTGTTTTTGTATACAATGGATGTCAATGGGGTCCAAAACAACATTAGACCTCACTGACTTTCATTATAAGGACAAAATGGCTAATTCATCCAAAAATGTCATGTTGTTCCAAACCTATATGACTTGTTTTCTTCTGCGGATTACAAAAAACATACAAAAAAAGTTTTTGTTCATACCATGAACGTTAAGCCAAAACAACACTGGACCTTATTGGACCATATTGATTTCATTAAATGGACAAAAACACTGAGCCTGCATCTGAAACCACATACTCTCTGAGTGGGTACTTCCTTTGAACAAGCAATTACTTTGCAACCATTAAAAAAAGTATGTTCAATGTAGTATGAATTTAATTCAGACGCACTGCATACTTTGTTTTCATTGTCAAGGAACCTACCAGCTTTATGTGTTTCGCTTCACTGCCATTCACAAATCCTCTCACGTGGCCTCATGAGATAGTTAAGTGTCCATCAGATGTGCACTTCAGAATCTTGCCAGAAGTAGTTAGTCATCTTTATGAAATACTACTCTTTTCACAAACTGTTTTTCGTCTAATATATGAGGAAGTAACCGATTTCGGATGCAGCCTGAAATCTTCTCAGAAGAAAGTTATACAGTTTTGAAGTGACATGACTAAATTTTAATTTTTGCTTTAGCAATTCCTTGACACTCATGTTTAATAATGGTGATGTTTTTAAATCTGGTCTATTTTTTCTCATCAGCTCTGAAGGAACGTTTAAAAAAAATCGAGACCACCATATTTTAGTGCCGACCTCTCTATTGTGGTGGTTTGTGAGAAACTCTCTTGGCCGGGCAGTCTGTTTGATGTCAGTTTTAGGAGACATAGACTATACCTCCACTGCATAAGTGTGAAATCAATTACTAGCTCTCACCATGGTCACACATGTTAAACTCATCTCTTGGCACCCCCTCATCTTAATTCAATAAGCAGATGCATGCTCAGGTAAAGGCTGCCCATGATGTAAACGATATGAGCCCAGCATACCAGCCTGATGAACTGCTGTGGGGGGGAGTGGCTGTGTCATGCCCAGACACATGCCTGCCTACTCGCAATTGAGTTCAATAGACCAGCGGTGACATACCAATGCTGGCGCTACTGGTAGACTGAAGTGTTTTGCAGTTCTGGCCTTCTGTGTAAGACTGTTCTCACTTTAAAATCTTACATTAAACCATCTTAAAATTGGTTAAACCACAAGAAATAAACATGGTTGTTTGTATAGTGCTGAGTGTTGATTGGCATTGAAGGGATCTTTATAAAGAAAGGCTGCAGATTGTCACTCGGAGGGAGCATGAAAGCAAGGGTTTATACAAGGTCTTTAGCAATTTCTGTATCAGCAACAATCAGCGACGCGTCAGCCTCATAGAGGGCGGGGTTGTCGAGATTAGAGCCGTTGAAATGAGTACGTGATGAAGACCCAGAGCAATGCTTGATAGCTTCTATCATCAGTCCCTCATCTGACCAAGGACCAAGCGGTCATCCTTTTACATGGTGCCGACAAACCCAGCCTCTTCAAGACAGCGCTGTCTGGACACTATCAGACATCTGCCAGGCACTACACATGACTATTCAGTCGAGGTCTGCTTGCTTCAGGAATTTGTTCAAATATTCACTACATTAATAGATTTCAGCAGTACAACGTATAAATAAATAGATGAAAGTATGTGGACGACCCCTTTTAATTCAGATGTTTGGCTATTTCAGGCCAGTACTAACAACTTTTACCTGCCCTGCTTATATTTTTACTGGCCTTATTACTTATTACAAGCAAATTATACATTTCTATTTGTGGCAATGCATTTTTATTTATTTATTTTTTCTGAAAAAAAGGAACAAATAAGATTATTTTTAAATTAGTTATTTGATAGATCGATAGATAGATAGCAAAATTTAATATCAAAATAAACCTAAAATATAGCATTTTGAATTCAGTTAATCAATTAATTTTAATGAAATATAAAATACAAAATAACATTACATTAATTTATAAGTATTGGTAAAATAATTTAAATGTATACATCAAATTCCATTATAATTTTATATTTATACATGCGTATTAATTATATAAAATGTTACACAAAATTGCGTACATAATCTTAGTATGTTTTTTTCTGAAAGCACAGGTCTGAAAATGCCACACAATTTTGCTTTTCAAGTAAATTTATCTTGTTTTCATATTTTGAGTGAAAATGGGACAAAAATACTGAACATGTTCAAACTGTGTGTGTGTGTGTGTGTGTGTGTGTGTGTGTGTGTGTGTGTGTGTGTGTGTGTGTGTGTAAAGACTGGGAGAAAAACAGTGTTGCACTTGTCTGGTGTGATTTTTTTAAACCTTTCTCCTTCATTATTTAGTTTTGTTTTGGTCTGTACAAAAAGTGTTGTTACTTTACAAATCAACACTTTTCAAAAAGCTGGACATTATACAGCTATAATGTAACTATAAGCTCATAAACACTTTTGCTGGAAAATGATTGACATGCAATGCAAAATATTGCTGATTGTTTTGTAGTTTTCAACACATTTTTACTGATGCTTTTGAGATTATTGCAAGTCATTTTTGCAATTTCAACCAAACCTCCTGATGTTGTCTAGCTAAATGTCATACTTTGTCCTTTAGGTTACTTTAGGTCATTTAGTGTGTTTCATCAGTGCCCAGGGGCATAAAAACAGTGAGGATCTATACCTTGAACATTTTTGATGTAGCCGTTCATGTTTTATCTCACTAAGTCTTGTGATGTCTCATTTAGATTGTTGCTTTATTGCAGGTTCTGTGGGCACAAGTGGGCGAGTGTGCAACCGTACGTCCCGTGGGGTTGACAGCTGTGAGGTCATGTGTTGTGGGCGGGGCTATGACACATCACGCGTGAGCCGCACCACCAAGTGTGAGTGCAAGTTCCACTGGTGTTGTGCTGTTCACTGCAGGGACTGCCAAGAGGAGGTAGATGTGCATACCTGCAAAACCCAGTCATGACCCCACCACTCCTTCACTTCAGTAACCTTCCAGAGTAAAGATCCCATCTCAAACCTTTGACACTGTACAGTGCTTTTCTGTTGCAAATTAGATCAGACACAAATGACCAGCAACTTAAAACTTATGCAGATTTGTTGTATCTCTTCAATGGCTGCCTCTTGAGTAGTTTTACCATCTTTACTTAGTTTTCCCCCCATCATATCACACGTATTTATTACAGCTTTGGAACATAAGAATGTTTATCTTTAATGTATTTCATATTTTGAACTGTAAATACAAACTCTGTGTAATTTAAAATAAAACGTATGTTATGTCGAATAGTTGTCTGTAGAGTTTGTTGTTCTGTTTTGCAGTAAAGTTCAGAAACTAACTGTTATTTTTACATGTCTGTGGTACAAACAATTAATGACTAGACTGAGTAAACATTTATTTTGGAAAACACTTTTTGTGTCTGAAGGATATTCAGTCAGTATAAAGGCAAGTAAAGCTTTTCCTTTATGATTCATTCCTTTAGTGGCTCCAAATAAGACCCATATTATATTAGACATATTATTATTATTGTGCAATATTTGTACAGGTGGAGGTGAATCAAACAATGAACCATGAAAATAAATGAAAACAAGGAAATAGGACCAACAGAAAATGCCGCCCTGACCAAAAGAAAAAAAGGCTCAGTGCTGACACCCTCAGGAGATTTCAAATACCTAGTCTCCTAAAATTATTAGCATTAAGCATAAACATAAAACTCTTTTAATTTGTAAAGACCATAGTTTTTTTAACGCATATTTGTGCTTTTTTTCCTCAAGCTTTAACAATCCATTGCTTGAAATTTCAAAAGAAAATGATCATGTATTCTGCCCCAACAATGTCCAAAGGATATTGTTTTAATACATGAATGTGTATTATAAAATTATTTAAAAAAACATTCCCTAAAAAGAGATTTATAATATATAATTATCACATTGTATACTGTTGCATTTAAAATGTTGTATAATTATGCAATATATTTGCATAAATATCTACGTAATATATAACCATTAATTTTTTTTTAATGTTTTTTGTTTGATATGGAATGTCTTATTTTGTATTTGTGAACTTGATATGCTGGTAAATTTTCATGAATGTTAAAGTGTTCCAGTTTACTTTTGAGTAAAAAATTAAAAATAGCCTACATGTTCAGGTCTTGCACCATTTGAGGGTACAGTTAAATGCCATGTGCACACATGACTGGATTGCGTTATGGTTTCATATGGGGCACATATTAGATTTCATATCCATGCGTACGATTCAGCTGTTTTTATTTAATCAATCTTAATTTGTTTTTAGCTAGTAAAAGAAAGCATTTTTCTTGAAGTCTAAAAACGTTGATTTCTTATTCTTCTATACACCTACGCATCATATTTTAAAAACTGCAACAGAACAAAAAGGTGTAGCCTACTTGACTGACATTTAATGATTTTATTTTATTTTTTACAGGCAATGCAATTCAATATTAGTACTTCATAGTAGTTTAAAAATATTAATATTAAACAATTAAAAATATTAAACAAAAAAAATTGCATTTATTCATGTTTATAAAATAGACCAACCACTGATTACAATACAACCCTATGTTGTCGTAGCCTATAATAAAACAACAGTCACTGGTAGAAGGTGATGAAAATACCTTAATATTTAATTAATTTAATTTAATCAAAAATAAATAAGTTTAATCAAAACAACAGAGCCGTTGAGAAACGTGTGTTGATTCGAAAGATTCGAAAAGAACAGGTTCATAAGAGTCATTTGTTCGTGAATCGAACTAATCGCGATGCGTGATTCACCCAAAAGAACCGACACATTGGAATCATTCTTGCGCGTTCGTAACTGTAAATGTAACGGGTGAAGAAGTATCCCTTCTCTGTTGCCCACTATGGCCTTCTCGTTTCCACGTCCTCGCGCGTCCCGCGTCATAGTAGCCGGAATACAATCGAGGCGGAGCAGCGCGCTTGGCTTCATCCTCCCGCACACGCGCAGCATGGGCACCACGCAAGCGCACGTCTAAACAGTTAGCCATCCCACAGGCAAAGCAGTTATATAGTTAACTGTGAAAGAAACCGGGTGAGCACCCTCTGAGCGAACAAAATTATCACTGGCGCAGAGGTACGACCCATTCAAGTTAAGTCGCAGCATGTTCACGTTAAATGGATAGCATGTTATGTTATAAGTGACACTATCAGGTTATGTTTAAACTTTAGTGGCTAGCTGGTTGCTCTGGCATGTTAGTAGGTGTGGCGAGCACGCAGAGAGGTTCAGTGTGTGTCCGCGTGCGCTACATTGTACACCATGTTCTATTAAATGTGGTGGACTTCGTTAGTGCACATATCTCACGTCACTTTCGGGACATTTGCCAGGAGAAATGTGCGTTGCAGTTTTATAGGAACTGTCCAGTTTTGAAGTGGTCAAGAGACAAACTTGAACAACTTTAGAGTTGGGTGTCTTGCAGTGTTGCATACATGGAAAGAATTCACATATCAGCCAAGGGGTTTGTGAAATAATCTCACGCAACCGTTTTAGTTACATCTGTATTTCTGTTTCAGACTGGCAGCTCACATACAAGCTGCTGAGTTGAAATAGTTTACCACTATATAAAACTTCTGTCAACATTTACTCATGCTGGGAATTTTAGGCTGAATGACAACCTCAGTCACTTTCATTGTTTGGAAATTAAAGTTGCAATAAATGTAAATGGTGACTGAGGCTGTCAGTCACTAACGTTCTGCCTGCCATCTTTTTTGTCCTCCACAGGTGAAAGTCATTGTCATGGTTGATGTTCACATACTTATAGCTTTTGTTTTTCTGAGTGGAGCAGATGCCAGAAGTTCCCCAAATTGTACGACTAACTTATGCCTTATAAAGTGTTTGTTTGTTCTAGGACTTGTGAACGCTGTCATTTGGTCGTGCATGTCCCTGAGAGCCTGACGTTTCTCTTCAATGGCTGCCTCTGGCTCCTCCACCACAGTGCCTGAAGGATTTCACTATGAGACCAAGTATGTCATCCTCAGCTACCTCAGCCTGCCTCAGCCTCCGCCGTCAAGATCAAGACCCTCAGAGACAGCGGAGGGTAAGAACTCACATCCACAATTCAGTACGTACAAACTGCCTGCTTGCCTGGCAAGAATCATAAGGAGTTTAATTTAATCTCAAAACAATGACAAAACTTTCAGTGGAATGCTTGTCTCGCTTGTGCAGGAAAACAGGAAGCAGTTGTATATTGTAATGCAAGCATAGTGAGGCAAGAAATCACATTTTCTGTGTACATGCATGGAAAAAGAGTCATCTGTTTTATGCAATTCAAAATTCCTGTAGAAGAAATGACACTGATGAAAAAGTGTAGAAGTATTGAAAAGTTGTATTAAAAATATTTAGGAGATAGACTTGAGCTGTACAGGGCTTAGCATTAAGATGTGTTTTTACAAAAGTCACTTCCCAATTCTAATGTCATAATTATTATTTTGTCATTTTCAAGTGCATTGTCAGAAATAATTCTTGTCTATTTCTTGGGGAATTTCTTAGCATCCGTTTCATTGGCTACCATATAAACATTACCCACACTATTGTATACATTCACTGTGCTATCTAGATAGTCAACTTAGTGATGATTATGGATGCTATACACAAGTAAACATGACTGAAACAGTAGGAGAAAGCAATGTAGAAGTTGTGGGAAAAAAACTAATAGAACTCAACAGTCACTACAGCAGTAGTTCTCTCCTCCTGCTTTAACACTTCTTTGACTTTCCATAGAGCTTCTTTGCAGAGACACCACCATTACAGTTTCAGTCTGTAGTAGGGTTTGTCTACAGTTACTGAGGTCACATTCCTGCTCCAGGAATCTCCATTTTGCCCTTGAACATGGACTATAACTCAAAGTACTGTATACAGAGTGCCGTAACCAGTGTAATTTGATTGAAAAATGCCTGCAGGTATCGCAAGTAATGCATTAACGAATCCTTCAGAGTGCATGTTTTGTCTATACTTGTCGCAGTCCATATACAGTTGGCAAATTTGGTTCTGTTGGTATCATTTATATGTTTTGTCTGATTCTCGCTTCGAACAGTCCATGAGCATTTTTTTTAGAAGAGACGTTGTAAGGCGGATTCTCATGAATATTGACTTAAGTATTTTTTATTTAGTCCTTGTGGAGTTTAGAAGTGGATGCAAAGCGCACATAGAGTTTGTCATTGACAGTTAGTCTGGTTGACTTCATTACAGAGGATGGTATGGGCTTAAGCTGCCTGTTGGAGATTTTGGAGCCTTGGGCATATCAGCGGTTCAATGAGGAATGTCCTGTGTTCTGATCTGGTTTTCATTCAGTCAGCTTTGAAAGTAGCTTCTGATCCCTCTTTCCACTCGAACCGCTCTGCACTCTGACAGACTGTCATATGCGATCAGCGTTGGCTTGTTCACATGAGCGAAGCTCAGCCTGAACAAAACTGACCAAAGATTGGCCCGGCCTGGGAAAAGTCAATGTGAGCTCGCGTCAACTTTTGTAATGTTGTAAAAGGCTTTGTCTGCTTCAGTCCTTTTATACACACTCTCTCTAAATCAGTTTCTTTCCCTCTCTAACACTTCTTTTTGTAGTCATTCACTGGGTGTGTGTGCTTGAGAGAGAGCTGAAAGCCTGGGCCTGCTCAAACACTAAATAATTCACCAGTGTATGAATGAATAGCCACGCAATTGTTTAAGGCACCACAGAAAAGCCAGTTGTATTACAGCCACTGTTTCTAATAACGTATTGAAATATAATATAGTAAAAGTGAAATAATCAGAATTTAAAAGTACCTGGACACATGATGGATTGTCATTCTGTGTGTGTCAGGTTGTGTGCTGAATATACTGGACATTTATATAAAAACTTTTTTTGTATTATTATTCTATGCAGGAGAGAGACATTCTACACAGGAAGTGGAAAGAGAGCGGAATAGCAGCCTGAAGAAACAGATTGAGAAAGAAATGAAACAGCTGGAAGAGGAAATTGCGGCCTGTAAGATGTTTCTTGTTATTACTCTGTATTTTCCTGATAAAATGAATCTGAAATCTGGATCATAGTTTAAAGTCATCTGTCTCTTTTTCTGCTCAGCTTTTTCCAGGACAGGCTTTGATCAGCTCACATCCCCAGTGTTCAGTCCAGCCAATCCAGAAAGCTCCATAGAAGACAGCCTGGCAGTGCTGGGGGACCGCGTCTCACGGGACCTGGACAAACACCTGTCCTGCACCACTCACACGCTTCTGAGCAGGTCCTTTTAAATATCCAGGGAAAATTCCTGGACAATTTTAGTAGTTCTAAAAAAGATCTAGTAACGTACTTGGCAGAGGTCTGAAAAATGCATTGTGTAAACAGCCTGCATACACAGTTATTATAAATTGGCTTCAAATGAGTTCATTCTTGACGTTTAACTTAAATATTGACTAAAGCTTTCAACATATGTTATGCTGATGTTTTTCTGAAGAACAAGCAAATTCAAATTAATGCAGAGAAATCTTAATAATGTATGTGCCTCTCGTGCAGTGGTTTGGACTTTGAGCACTTCAGAGCAGCGGTGGAGGAGGTGTCCTCTCATGCTCAAGGAGGATGGAGCAAGGTAATCCAAAAAACTCAGCACATATGGCCATTGGGAAATTTCACTGAATCGTAAATGTCTCTGTTCTTCATTTCCTTATTTTGTCATTGTGTTGCTCTGTTTAGGTGTTGGTATCCTTAGTATTGTTACAAGCCCTGCAGAATGAGGGGCAGCCGCTGGAAACTCTGCTACATTATGGTTTGCGTTATCTTGAGGAATCGCAAGCAGACTTCATCATTCAGCAGGGAGGATGGGTGAGTGACTTATATTTGATGGGTGATGTACTGTCTGTAGTTCGATCTGGATGCTATAACCAGTTTGATACCATGTCAAACTTTTTTTCTATCAATAATGCACATTTTATGTCTCCTTTTCTGGTGAAGCTGTGCTTTATGTGAGTTCACAAAATAAATGCACAGCACTCACAGGGACAATTGAACATCTCCACAACCTATTAGCAACTTATGAAATATATGACAGTATAAGTGTCTAACTTGGTGTCCCTTAAAGCAGTGGTTCTTACCTTTTTGACTCAAAGGTCCCCTTTGTCCAACACAAATCTGTTTAGGTCATCTTGCAGCCCCCTTGGGGATTTGCTGAGGCTTCCTATTAAGTCCTGTCCCCCTGGTTGAGAACCAGTGCCTTTAAGAGGTTAAGGTCAGGCAAATCTGAGAAAGAATGGTCTTTCACTGTGTTTTTCAAAACTGCTGTCAGGAGAGGGAGCCAGAGCTGTGCTCATGATTTTAACATATTACCTAATTCAGCTGCTGCTGGATAATGCTAGTATAATTTTACTAACACACTGTGTTGACACAATGTTTTGTTTAAATGTTTTGCTCAAAGTATTCAGAACCCTTTGGATAACAAGGATTGTGTTTCCATTCAATCCTTAGCAGTGTTTTTTTAAACGCATTATGTGGCTATGTGATGGCTGAAATAACTTTGTTTAGTGTTTCATCAACAATTTCACCATCCTCTCACCTTTATGGACAGTAATAACTTTATATGGTGCTTCTGTCAAGCTGTGGTGATCATGATCATATTCGTTTATGGCACAACTCTTTGGTACTTCATATTAAAGGTCATAATAAAGAATTACTTAATAACTTAATGTTTTGCATAATGTGCACACTCATTCCCATTCATCTTATCAAAATGTAATTGTATGTAATTTGATAGTTCAAACTCGAGGTTCATTTCGGAAGGCTATCATACCCTCTTGCAAATGTTTTATGAGAACAGCTCTTCACCTCTGTCTGATGATGTCGTAAAGCATGAGGAAGGTCTTGTTTGTTTATAACATCCTATTTAGGTCACACTGTATCTCAGATGAGGGCCATCCGTATGAAAGACTCGGTTCATGCGTTCTGTGTGCAAGCTGAAGAACTCAGTCAGAAGGATTAATTTAATTAGTGCACCGTTGACACTGACGCAGGGAGGAGGGGAGACCATTGTTTTATACTACCGCTCAGTACAGGACCACATTCCAGTGATGGAGCGAGAGCTTTGGCATAGATGATACGGGATAAGCATCTGTGAGAGTTTGAATGCAGCTGGGAGGAGTCTGACGAGAAGGAGGAGACCGTGTGCAAACAAACCAGAGCTCCTGCTCAGCACTTCCAGCCCCATTACTCTGACAGAAACCTTTATCCTGTCTATACTTTCTCTCCGCCACTCATTCACTTCATTTCCTTGTGGTCACTGCTGGAGTTCTGCGCACTTAAGAGACGAACACAGGCAGGTAGGACAGCTGCTTTCTTCTAGGTGTCAGGATCAGATGAGATTATTCTCATTTGCGCAAAACAATATAAATGTTATGGATTTAGGTCTTTTTTACCTCTTTCTTGCTCTCCATCACGTAATAGCTGTTGTAAATGGATAATAAAATAGCAAACACAAGGACACTCACAAGGTTTAATTCTCCATTTAGTTCTGTCCATTAAATAGGCCAGTCTGTAAATATTTAATTTAATGTTTAACCTGTTTTAGTGTAGAAATGACTGCAGTTGGAGTGACTCTGTTTGCTCGGTTCTGCTTTTAGCGGAGTATAATTGTGTTTTGGGCAATCATTTGTTTTTTTTTGTACCTTTTGTGGAAGCACAATAATTGTTATAGAGAACAAAGTAAAATAGGCCTCGTTCGTGAAACATGACAATGAATTGTTTGCTAAAGCATTCATGCATAAATTGTTGAACCAATATAATGTGACAATTCATGGATGAATGGTTTTAATGCACGATTATGCAGAAAATAATTTAATGAATGAGACCTAAAGCCAGTGGCGTGAATGAGAAGGAATCTGTTTGTGTCTATTCTGCAAAACCCAGCGAGAAGCCATTTTGAAAACCAAAATACAGCAAGTCAATGACATGTTCCCGCTGAATCATGCTGTCTGCTCTGATCACGACAAACTCCTGTAGGTCAAAGGAAGCATTCAGTAGGGGTAACAGAAACCCAGTGTGTGGGACATTTTGTCTTGTGAGTTGCCCCACCCCTTTATCCTCTCCCTGTCCCTCTGTCTGTTCTGTACGTAACACAGAGTTGACCTTCAAGGGTGTCTGTGCCACATGGCACAGCAAAGATTCTTGAGATGGCTTGATGTGATGTAATTTGACTCCTGTTGTACTGGTACAGACAAACTGCTACCAAAGCAGTGTGCCCCTGTCTGTATATCAGTAGGTGCTGAGAGCGGAGCTCGAGCCACATCAGGTCACATCACCCGGCACATCACACAGCCCAGCCTCTTACGTAACTACATTTTACAGGCGATGTTCTGCTCTCATCACACAAACAGAGGCCATACGCCACCCCCACACACTCCAGAGATGAAGGACAGAAATAAATCTGATAAATCCTCCTATGAATCAGCTGGAGCAAGGCTGTCCCAGTTTGACTGCCTCCAAACTATTCACAGTGCTAGATGAGATGGTGACCTGTATGCTTGACATCCTATGGGAGAGCCAGAAGAATCTTTCCCCTAAGTATCCTAAGTTGATTTGAATGTAGTTTAATAATATAAAGTATTTGCTCATGTACATTTAGATGTTTTAAAAGGAGGGAATGTTAGCTCATTATTGGTCAAGCTGAGGCTCTATTAATGAATGAGCAGGTTTATGTGGTGAGTTCTCACCAGTAGGTTGTATGATGCAGTGGGCAAACTGGTCTTATCAGCAGACGCAGTTCAGCATTCACAGGCGAATGGTACAGTATGTGGAAATCCACATGTATGGTGCACCCGCAACAGACAAGATATGTTTATCTTTGGTGTGGATGCTTTAACAGTAGAAACTGCCTTACAAGTGTGTTAAATGTAGTACATACTGTCTAAAAGGTGTCTTGTGTACAGTGATTCTGATGTAGAATGTATCCGCATTCACATTTAAGCACATTACCATTCAAAAGTTTGGGATCAGTAAGATTTAAAAAAAATTAAATTAATACTTCTATTTAGCAATTAGCAAGTGACAGTAAAGACATTTGTGATGTTACAAAAGGTCTATATTTTAAATAAATTCTGTTCCTAAAATATATTAAAAGACAAGTTACTTATATATTTCAAAATATTACTGTTGTACTGTATTTTTTTATTTTTTTAAAAGGCAGCCTCAGTGAGCATAAGAGACTTCTTTCAATAACATAAAAACAAATCTCATTGACCCCCACTTTATTGAACTGTATTAGCATATTTTTAGTATACACATTAGTTCTCATACTTGTTTGTAGCACAATATTACCAAATGTATTACCAGTCGACGGGTTGTATGCTCTGGACCACACCCTATCTTCAATATTGATTTCTTGTTTGAATGCGAAAGCATTTGAGTTTGGCAGGCATGTGTGAGATTTTGTCTTCAGGTGAGGGTGGGTACTTAGGGTGGAGTGCTCACCTAAGAGAATACGCCTTACAGCATAACTTCATTTTTAGACAGTCTCTGGTTAGGAAAGCAAGCCTAATCTTGCAGGAAACATCTATCTTACTCCACCGTTTCAAAAAGGTATTGTCAATTTGGATTATGTACATAGGGTATTTGTTATTTTAAGTTTACTTCATAACCATACTAATTAATGCTAGAGTCTTTGGAGCCAAAAAAGGAGAATGTAACATTTATAAGTATGCGAGGAGAATTTTTTTTTCTTTGGTTTATTTACTCAGCTTAGAAATAAGTCAAAATTATGTGAGCAAATCAACTCAAACCATCTATTTTTCTGTGATAGCATCACATGCATATAATTTGCCACACATTATTTTGTGTATTACTTTCATTAGAATTATGGTGTATGCATCTGTAAATCAACTATAATATGTGCAGTGCTACGCAGCACATTATTCATTATACACTACCGTTCGACGGTTTGGGGCTGGTACAAATGTTATTTTTTTAATTAATGCTTTTATTTATGTTAAGTAAATAACAAGTATAATCTCAACCCTAAACTTTTGTCTTTACTGACATAACCTGTTGTTTGTGTTTACCATGTAAATTTAAGAAAATTACATTTCTGTCTTCATATATGGTTATTTCTTTGATTTGGTTTTCAGATTTCTTTGGAAACTCTCTAAAGTCATATAACTATTTAGTTATTTTTTTAAGGTTACATGTGATGGTTATCTATATATGATTGTAAGTAATGTATAAAGGCATTGTCACATTCTACTGGTTGTGTGCTTATGGTCCTCTCTCGTTTGACTATTAGATGTTAATCCAGATGCTGGGGTCTAATGTGTTTTTGAAAGCATTCGTGTGAGACAGGATTACATGTGAAACTAGATGCACGTGCACAGTGGTGGATTACTGAAATCTAAAGGACCAGAAAAGGCACAGGGAGCAGAACAGTGTCCTTTAAGATGAGTAAGCAAGGGGCAGTATATTAAGTTTGCTTAATGCAAATGAGCACAAACTGACATATTTACAGACAATGAGTTCAAATTCAAATAGGATGTTTTGCATGCTTGACCTAGTTGTGGTAGACATTCAGAGCCCAGTGGCATATGCAGACACAGCTGTATAGTGATGTCATTGTGTGGGTGACAGAGAAAGATAAAGTCATGACTCTAGATAGGAGGGACAGTAGAGTGAATACAGATGGAGAGTGGGTTAAAACACTTCCTGTTGAGGTCTTGAAGACTTCCCTTATTTTGAAAGTTGCCCTCAGGTCTGACTTTGTGTGTTTTTAAAGAATAAAAAACACTCTTTTCAGCTTGACTTGCTGTATCTCTATGTCTGTAGTCTTTTTAAACTGTTTTTACACGAGCCAGGAGAACTGAAGAAAAACTTTTATCAGCCAAATACAGTAAAATGCATATGCATATAAGTATAAGCTAACATCATATTCAGTTAATAGCTGTCCATCATTGATACTTTGCATTTTAAAGTTGATCTTGTTTAGTCAACTATGAAGTAGAGAGAATTTATTATTATAGCTGTATTACTCTCACACTCCACTGGGTGGCAAAAGAAATTCAGTGACAACTGATCCTGTCATGGTAAATTCAGCTTACTGTACTAAAGATTACATACTGCAATAATTGTATTATTTGAAAGTTTGTGTATTTGTGTGTGTATCTACATATATATATATATATATATATATATTAGTTACACACACACACACACACACACACACTTTATTTTACATGCATTTTATTTGAACAAGTTACACTACCTTTCAAAATTTGGGGTTAGTATGATGATGATTATTATGCTTATTATTATTTGATTAAATACAATAAAAATTGTAGTATTGTAAAATATTGTACAATTTAAAATAAATATTGTTACAATGTAAAATAAAAATAACTAATTTCAATTTTAATATATACTGTATGACAGTGTAATTTATTCCTGTGATGGCAAATATCAATTTTAAGTAGCGATTGTCAGAGTGTCTTTACTCTGTTAATTTTTATCAATTTATTGCACCCTTAATAAATTTATTTAAAAAAAAAATCAAACCGACTCCAAACCTTTGAATGGTAGTGCACTTTTTGAAAAAAATAAAATAAAATAATAATAAAAATCATTTAAATGAATAATTTTGCAAATCACTTTTGGTGTTTTACCGACTATAAATGTCTAACATGTAAGTTGATGTCAATCGTATGAGAAGAACGATACTTTTTTAATTCATTTTATTAATTCTTTTTATTAATTCTTTTGTGTACTTCATGCTTCTTTTAGGCACATTTATGTGTGAAGGTTATCAGTTATGTGGATCTCCATGAGAATGGCTTGCAGACACAATCAGGAAGTCCATATAAAGAAATACACAGTTAAAAACAAAAAAACAAACACATTACACCTTTTTGTTGTGGTGGGAAAGAGATTGGACATTTGGAGTTAACACAGAAGGAAATGCGTACATTGGCTTACCACAGTTTTAAAAAGAAACATAAAACATTTGATCTCATGACTCAAACCTTGCAAAAACTGTTATGTTCTACGTCAGAGGTCTTCAACTCAGTTCCTGGGAAGCCACTATTCTGCAGAGTTTAATCAAACCAACCTATAGCACCTTAACAAGCTCTGGATTGCTTGAAAATACACAAGCAGGTGTGCTGAAGCAGGTTGGAAATAAACTTTGCAGGACAGTGGGTCCTTCACTGAAACATTTCTCATTTATAGAAGAATAGAATATTTGGAATAAAAAAAAACAATTAATGGACCAACTGATTGATATTTCCACTCCTTGTATTACAGGGCACTGTGTTCAGCCTGGATGAAGCTGAGGACCCTGGTGTGATCATAGCTGAGGACAGTAACGACATCTACATCCTGTCAGGTGAACAGGCCTCGGATCAGCTGAGCCCTCCTGCTTCACTACTGACTCTTGGAGATAGCAGTGAGCCAGCTTCTTGGCAGACAGAGAGTCTTCCCGTGTCTCTGACAGGACACGAGTCTTGGGCGCACATTGGCATGATGGATCCAGAAGACGCCAAGAGTCTGGACAGCGCCGAGGGAGTGGCGTTAGTCGAGGAGCAAAGCGAGAACAACTCCTCGAACTCTGACATTGTCCATGTGGAGCGTGAAGATGCTGAACTTCTAGAAGAAGGTGGGGAGACGGTGGAGGAAGGGGAGCTGCAGAGTAGCGTACTTAGCGTGCTGGGCAGTGAAAGCGAACTCGCTGCTGTCCGAGAAGAAGCAGCAACCGCAGAGCCAGTGCAATCCACAACTGAGCCGACTGTGGAAGAGATCCCTCCACCTCCAGCCTCAGAGCAAGAGCACCCATCCGCCCCTGCTACTGCCTCGTTCCCCGTGCCTGAGCCTGAACTTCAGTCTCAGCCTGTTCCAGCTCCTGTGGAGCCACAATCATCCCCCCCACCTGATCTAGAACCCGAAGTGGTCCAAGCAACCCTGGAGCAGGATATACTTCCAGAGGTGGATCTGAAGGCCTCCTCCCCGGCCCACGAGCTCCCTGTCCCGACCCCTCCTGAGGTGCAGACGAAGTCAGTGCCACATCTCGAGTCCTCTGACCTCCCTGTGCTGATATACGGTGGTGCTGCCCTGGTGGCCATCGCTGCAGTATTGGCCTTTGGAGCGCTGGCCTACAGGAAGAAGTAGAAAGTCTGTGACTGTCCTCACTGTATCTCTTTCCCTAACGGAAGCCCTGTGGGTCACAGTGCCGCCACAAGCTGCACTTTATGGGAAAAGTACTCCTCTTATGTGTCATACCATTTTATTTTCTGTTCCCGTTGCTTTTATGTGTTGGCTTAGTCCAGCTTTATGACTGGAGAGGAACATACAGGTGAAGTCAGGTTTCTTTTGTGCTGTATTAGTAAACATAGTAGTGATTGGTTCACTAGGCTGTGACCTAGGTTCCTGGTTCCAAAGGAACATCAAGGCTTCTGATTCAGAGGAAGTAAGTTAATTTGTTTTAGTGAAGCATGTTTATTGTCATATATAAATATTAGATTTAATGAAGTTAGGTTTGATTTTTAAACACAAGCTTGTGTGAGTGCATGATTGACTTTATCTTATCAGACATGAAATATTAAAGTGCAAATCTTTATGGGCTGTGCTCTTCAGATGGATTGTGTGACTGATATTCTCCCAAAATATATCAGTACTTGTACAAGATTATTCGTAACAACCAAAAGCAAAGTATCCATGCATGCTTGATTCATTTAGACATTCATTTTAACCATATTTAGTGTATATTTTGAATAAATTAGGCTTGCATTAATTATTTTGTTTGAATTCCCCCTTTTAAAAGTTAAAAGTAGAAGCCTAGGTCACAGCCTCAAATGGGAAACCCCTTCTCTTTGACCAATACATTTTGTTTAAGGGATTGTCATTTCTAAATGTACAGCAATTCGCTATAATGTGAACATTTGTTCTGTTAGGTACAAAACATGTTTGTAGAAACTCGTGAAAATATTACACCAGCAGAGTCAATATTGCCATGGCGACAGGGCACAGTTGACTAAATTTCTCAATGTCAGGAAGCGGAAGATAATGCTAGATGAAAAATCATATTTAGTTTTCTAATATGATGTTTCTAAGCGTGCATTTTGTAATTAAATGTCCCTAATTCTGGGTCAGAAGCAATTTCAATAAAATCTTGTGAAATATTAAAATGAGAATATGATGAAACATTAAAGTTTAATATTAAACCACCATGATTTAGAAACATCCAAATGGGTTTTGTAATTCTAGAGTAAAAAGTGATTTGCTATGTTAGGTAACTGTCTGTTGCTCAAATCAAGTGCTGACTTCAGGTTTGGGGGACCAGAATGTCTCTTAAATGTCTTCTGTGCAGTTTTTCTTTGTCTCCTCAAACTTAGTATTTTCTGTCTTCTGTCTCTGATTTACACCTTGCCTGTACCTTGTGCTGTTGTTTGTCCTTGAAAGCTAAAAAGGCCTGCACAGCACAGCCTCGTCACCCTCCTTTCCCTGTTATGTGCCTATCCAAAAGAGACCCTGGTCAAAACAACAGAAAACGTAAGCAGAAGTCACACGTACAGGCAGAAACCACCTGTTTTGTCAGTGGTTGGTAACCTCACGTCTGAGGAAAAAGTGCTATTTTTTTCCAAGAGGTTTTTGAGCACATCACAGATGGACAAAAGCTGTGAAATAAAACTGTATTCATCAAGGGTTAATCTTGTGGTTTGTGTCCTGATTTAAGCATGAATTTTATCATGATGAAACATTGCTTAAATTGAAAAAAAGACATGCAAAAGATAGAAACTAAGTTTGCTTCCTCTATTTTGTACTGATATGAGTCAGATTTGTTATAATACAAAAGAGACGGCTGATCATGTGATATCCTTTACAGACTGAAAGAGAGATCAAGAGATTATGAGATTGAAGGAGATCAAAACAAAGTTATCAGAGAAGAGAAGCATATATTTTTTCACAAATTTGGCTTTAATGCATAGTTTCCTGTTTAATCAGGATATTATTTTTCCATGGCAGTTAAAGAAACAATCAAATGCCTAACAAGACCATAAAACTTAACATGGCCAAAGTGCAAAAAAAAAAAAAATGGAGTATTACAAGGGAATGTAGAAAAAGGAAACTTTTTTTTAGAAAAAAATATATTTCATAAGGTATTGCTAGGATTTTAGTCTTGACTATCACTTTAAGCAAAGAATATACATTTGTCTTTACAGGCAAAGATTTCAAATGTATCATTTATCTATACACATATATTCACATTCCATAAATGGATAACTGGAACACAGAGCTCATCAGTGGGATCTGTGTGGTAAGAAATACTGCACCACTGTGCCGTAAAGACCAAACAACAATCGAGGCACATGTTCACAAACAGTCTTCATAAGCACAAAAGTGAAGGCCATCTCCACAAGTTCCTTCTTGAACTCTTTGGCACCTGCCACCTGGCAAAGTAAGGCCTGCACTCCATCAGAAAGATGTTCGCCCCAAAACTGTGAATGTTTAAGGAATATTGTAAATGGTGTTTCCAGTTTTAAGGAGCAACCATTAGTGTATATTTATAATTAGTTTGCATTTCGTCTCACCTGCTCTTGAGATCTGCATAGTTTCTTGGTCAAACTGTCAGCAGCTTGGAACAGGACTCTCTGCTCAAGCAGGTCTGCAATTCTGATCAACTCTGCAGCCATTTCCCTCGCTGCCTGAGCCTCTTCAGCATTGACTGAGATGGAGAGATACATTAGCAGCATTAACAGACACAGACAACGACAAATATATAGTACTTTTAATTAGGCATGCAAAATTTAAGGTGACAGTCCACCCAAAAATTACATTCTGTCATTTACTCACCCTCATGTCGTTCCAAACCTGTATGACTGACTTTCTTCTGTGATACACAAAATAAGATATTTTGAAGAATGTTGGTAACCAAACAGTTTCGGTTTCAATTGACTTCTATTTTTTGAGCATACAGTGGAAGTCACTGGGAAGTGAAACTGTTTGTTTACCAGCATTCTGCAAAATATCTTCTATTGTGTTCCACAGACAAAAAAAAAAAGTCACACAGTTTTGGAAAGACATTAAGGCCCGGTTTCACAGACAGGGCTTAGACTAAACCAGGATTAGGCCATAGTTCAATTAGGACATTTAAATATTTTTTCTAAGCATGCTTAGAAAAAAACATTACTGTGGTGTGCATCTTGAGACAAAACAAAGGCACTGATATATTTTAAGATCAGTAAGTGCAAGTTTATTTCAGTTGAAACAGCTCAGACTTACATTTTAGTTTAGGACTAGGCTTAAGCCTTGTTTGTGAAACCGGGGGCTAGGGAAGTAAATTATGACAATTTTCACTATCCCTTTAATTGTGGGCACTCATTTCCAATTTTTATATTTTAGATAACTTTTGCTGTCATCTAGCCCTAATTTGAAGGTATAGCGCTAGATTACCAGAAATATTTAGCACTTTTTCTTGATACAAATCCATACAAATGATGTGAGCTTGACAAAACAAAACAAAAAAAAATAATAATGTTTTATTTAAATTAGATAAAAGTAGATATCAGGTATTTATAATCAGTTATCAGCCATAATGTGAAAATAATTATTGGCTTATTGGTATTAATCAAGGAGCACCTTTAATTAAAATAAGAGGAAATAATATACCTGGTAGTTGAGGCTGAACTTGATGCTGAAATTCATGTAGAAGTTCTCTGTAGCTGACTGAGAAACTGTGTCCATCCGCTTGTAATTCCTCATCACTCTCAATATAATTGTGATTTGTAGGCAGCTTTAGCTGTTCATCAAGATAATCAAGCTCTCTTTGAAGCTGGCTACTTTGGCAGCCTTTTTGCTGAAGGAAGGAAAGGAGCACCAGGGAAGTGTCTGGAAAACTGTCAAAGTTTCTGTTGCAGTCCATTGCACAAACCTGTACAGTGCCTCATACAGGTACACTGCAATTCAAGAAAAACACAAAAGCAATTCGTTTCAATATCATAATATTAAAAGAAATGAGTCACTGCCACGGTTTTGCAATTTGCATGCCCTTGGTCAGATAATGATTTACAAGACTGTACATGGCCTGATCAACGTATTTAAATATATTAAATACTTTGCCATAGATAAAAATGTATACTATACAGTATGTCTGTGTCTAGTTAGCCATATTTAGGGGATAAATGTGAACCCAGAAGTGAGCTACACCTGACAAAGTTCGGTCCTGGACCTACTCAAACACACCTTTGGTCTTACTAGGACTTGAAATCCTTGATTGCAGGACACAGGTATAGTTTGAACCCCTGGTATAAACTATATATATAAAAAAAGGGATTTTAAATTTGTAAACATGCATAAAGTTTTCTGTTATCCCATGACTTTAGCGTTGCTAATGCTATGCTCCACTGTCTAAGCTACAGGAATACTATAGCTGTATGTAATACATAAAATATAACTGTATTACAGCTGTATAAACAATATCTTTCGATCTATAGATTGCTATATAGCTAAATAAACGTAATCGTAAATAAATTTAGTCCGTGGTTGTACGACTGTAGGAGTTCGTCAAATGAAAAATCCCAGCTCTCAAAAACCAGCTAACTTAACTAGCAGCGGCTGATAATATTAACTGTTTATTAGCCAACATGGCTAGCTAACATTATTCGGTGATTATTTGTGATCAGGGGTAATTTATACACGTTTTAAAGACGTTCAGAAGACAGATTTAACCGTTTATTCCCCGGTTTTAAAAAAAGGATTCTCAGATCAAAACAAAGATATAACTGCAGTCCAAGTTCATCTCTAGGTATCGTTACCACACAAATGACACCTAGATGAAGCTCAATGATTAATGCAGTTAAAATATAAAATACTAGCCAGAGGTAGAGCACTTCTGAACATTACAGGAAACGTCAGTCAAACTGAGGGAAGCGTGAAATATTAATCTATAATCTGGGTAAACATAACAATAAACATGTGAATGAATGTTTATATTTAAAGAAATTGCATTAACTATCGTATCACTGCCCAAAGAAACTATGATAAACACTTGCTAGGCTACGATCTAAGACCAAAAGTACCGGTGGTGTACTAATTTAATACTACACTGAATATGATTTATTCACGTTTAAACCCTGTCTATATATGTGTCAACTGTACTTCCTTTCCAATGAAAAAACAAACATTCGTTACTTACGTAGAATTCAAGTCAAAACATCACATAACAGCGAAGCACTGTCGCCTGATAAACAAACACAAAAGTGCTGCGCGAGTCTTCCTGCGTCACTCATGATGACGCTTCACAGAGAGGCGTGGTCAAAACCCTAAAAACACAGACAGCCTTTAATAAAAACAGTGTTGTAGGATGTTGTTCTCGCTGTTTGTTTAAAATATAAAAGTGTGTGACCTTTCTAAATGTAGCAACTGCCGAGAATGACTCGGCAAGGCAAAGATAAACAGACACAGTTCGTGACTTTTTTTGAACTTATCTTCACTTTTGGAGAGAGGGGTTTTTGGAAATGGAGTTCCCCCTCTGTTAGACTGCACATGCTAGATAATAGATCCTGAGGAAGAGAAATGGACAGAGCAGTAAATACCAGACAAGAGCATTCAGACTGAAACATAGTCATAGATCCCACGCGAATGTCCAAGACAATATTCAAAATCCCTCCTATCCAAAAAAAAGTACATCTGGAACACCCGTTGTAATAAAATGTGAGATTAATGTTATACGGGGTTTTGTTGAGCATTTTAATAAAAAAAAACACTTACTAAAAGCAAGGGTCCTCTGTTTGAGAATCACTGTACTAGGACATCTACTCTGCTAGAGCCACCCCTTGTGGTCAATACAAAAACACATTACCTGGGGCCCGTTTCAATAAAGGAGGTTCAACCAACTCCAACTCTGAGTTGACTTACCCTGAGATGAGAAACTCGAGTTTTCAGTTTCAAAACTCTGTAACACGCTGAATTGTCAGTTAGTTTATTCAACTCAGAGAATTGATTTCGTTACTCTCTTACCCCTGGTGCATACAGATAACACTAAACACAAACAGTAGAACGTAAAAATACAGATAAATACAAATCAAATATATATATATATATATATACAGTATATATACACACATACACATACATACATACATACACAAAATACAACTATTACAAATAAGGACATGTGATTTTTTTTATAACAATAATAAAAATAGATAAAGTGGCATAAGGCACATGGTAGATAGAATGCAAACCAGTGAAATAAAAAAACATGCAGAATATAATATAATAGTCATGATCAGTGGAGCTCCGACATTACGATTCACCATGGCAACAGCTCCCGCCAAAAAGACGTCCACCTGTGTACTTCCGTCAATGCGTAACTTTAATTCTTAATAACTGTCAATAACTTAATAACTGTTATAATATCAGAGGTGAAAACTGTAAATTATTGAACGTAATTATTCATTTTAATGGTATCCCATGGCCAAAAAAAAAAAAAAGACAGAAAAAGAAACAAGAACGTGGCAGCAGCTAAAAATGAAGTATAAAAACACAATTCAATTAAGGTAAAGCTTTAAGCATGAAAGGTTCATGGCTGTAGGCTAAATTACTTTACAAACATTTGACATTAAATATCATTCAATGTCTATTTCAATGCGCTGCAGCTTTTTCCACAGTCTAACACTTTTCACATAATTAAATATCTCTAATCCAACCTGTTACATTTCTTAATTAGAGTAATACAATGAACTACTGACTTGTAGCAAGAAGGCAGAGCGAGAACCTGCACCAGCACCACTGACAGATGAAGAGGAGGGTCAAGTAGGCTATCGGAAGAATTCTAAAATCCAAAAGTAAAAATAATAACTTTTGCTTTTGTATTAGGAAATAAAGATGACCAAAAAATTGTGTTTATTTAACAGCTGTGGTGGTGGTTACGGCTCGTACGACCCCTCCATCTGACCGCGGTCAGGCCAGCCTCCACTTTGTAAAACACGGTCATTCTAGCCGCCACGTTATTTTGTGGTGCGCGCGTATACTAGGCGTTGCGGTAATAGCGTGTAAAAACAGATCAAAGGAAAAGCGATCTCTGGCATTCATTTATTAAGCCAGTTTCTCTGTCAGTAATGAATAAATGAATGAATTAACAAATAAATTAATTCATTTAAAATAATACAAATGTTTAAAAAACGGTCTCATAAAATGACTTAAAATGTTGAGTAATAGGCCTATTAAATGTAGAATTTCCAAATAATATGAAAATAACTGTCTGATGAGAAATAACAAAATAAAAGCCTTTCCTGAAACCATATTTATCTGTAAATTCACATAGTTATAAAAAGAAAACTCCCTGTTTCCACAAAAAAGTTTCACTGTTGATTAACAGTACACCACTCCAGAATGTAATTTGCCCAATGTCAGGACTGTCTGATTTCCTATTACAAAATAAAAGCCCTCCAAAAACTCATATATGACCAGCTTTGTCATTAATTTTGAATAGCTCTAAAAAGGAAACTCCCTGTTTCCACAGACCAGTTTCAATTCAGATTAATAGTCCACTACCCCAGGGTGTCACTCAACTAGTTTCAAGACGATCTGATGTTGCATTACAAAATGAAGGCCCTCCAAATCTCATATTCTACCTGTTCTTCCTGTGATTTTGAATAGCTCTAAAAAGAAAACTCTGTTTCCACAGACCTTTTTCAATTCAGATTAATAGTCCACTACCCCAGGGTGACACTCCGCCAGCTTCAGGACGATCTGATGTTGCATTACAAAATGAAGGCCCTCCACAACTCAAATTCTACCTGTTCTGTCTGTGATTTTGGATAGCTCTAAAAAAGAAACTCCCTTTTTCCACAGACCTATTTCGATTCAGATTGACAGTCCATAACCCCAGAGTGTCACTGGGCCAATGCCAGGACTGTTTGATGTTGCTTTACAAAATATTATCCCTCCAAAAACTTGCATATAACCTGTATTTCCCATATTTTCGGATAGCTCTAAAAAAAAACTGTCCTGGTTTCCATAAAGCCGTTTCACTTCAGATTGTTGGTTCACCCTCACAGAGTTTCACTCCCCCAATTTCAGGACTGTCTGATGTCGCATTATATAATAAAAGCTCTCACTCTATATATAACCCGTTTTTTTATTTATTATTATTTGGAATTTGGATAGCTTTAAAAAGGATCTCCCTGTTTCCACAGACCAGTTTTAATTCAGATTAACAGTCCACTACCCCAGGGTGTCACTCAACTAGTTTCAAGACGATCTGATGTTGCATTACATAATAAAAGCCCTCCAAATCTCATATTCTACCTGTTCTGCCTGTGATTTTGGATAGTTCTTAAAAGGAAACTCCCTGTTTCCACAGAACAATTTCAATTCAGATTGACAGTGTACTATCCCAGTGTGTCACTTAGCCAGTTTCAAGACGATCTGATGTTGCATTACAAAATAAAAGCCCTCCAAAAACTCATATACACCAGTTTTGTCTTTGACTTTGGATTCTAAAAAGGAAACACTCCTTAGTTTGACCAATTTCAATTCAGATTGACAGTCTACTATCCCAGTGTGTCACTTAGCCAGTTTCAAGACGATCTGATGTTGCATTACAAAATAAAAGCCCTCCAAAAACTCATATATCACCAGTTTTGTCTTTGACTTTGGATAGCTCTAAAAAGGAAACACTCCTTAGTTCCACTGACCAATTTCAATTCAGATTGACAGTCCAGTACCCCAGTGTATCACTCAGCCAGTTTTATGAATGTCTGATGTTGCATTACAAAATAAAAGCCCTCCAAAAACGTATATTCTACCTGTTCAGCCTGTGATTTTGTATAGCTCTAAAAAGGAAACTCCCTGTTTCCACAGACCAGTTTCAATTCAGATTAATAGTCCACTATTCCAGGGTGTCACTCAACCAGTTTCGAGACAATCTGATGTTGCATTACAAAATAAAAACCCTCCAAAATATGACCACCTTTGTCATTAATTTTGAATAGCTCTAAAAAGGAAACTCCCTGTTTCCACAGACCAGTTTCAATTCAGATTAATAGTCCTCTACCCCAGGGTGTCACTCAACCAGATTCAAGACGATCTGATGTTGCATTACATAATAAAAGCCCTCCAAATAGTAATTTGTCTTCCTAAAAGCTCATATTTAAGCTGCTTTGTCTACACTCTAAAAAATGCTGGGTAAAATACAATCCAGTTTTGGGTAATTATTGGACAGAACACATGCTGGGTTGTTTTCAACCAACAATTGGGTTAAATGTTTAACCCAACCTTCTGGGCAGTAACCCAACCGCTAGGTCTAAACAACCCAATCACTGGAGAAAGTGTACTGTTAATCTGAGGGGAAACTAGTCTGTGGAAATCAGAAGTTTCTTTTTTATTCCAATCTGAAATCACAGACAAAACCGAATTTATTTGAGTTTTTGGAAGGCTTTCATTTTGGAATTACACATCATATAGTCCTGACATTGCACAAGTGACACTCGGGGTGGTGTGCTATCAATCTGAAGTGAAAATAGTCTATGGAAACAGGGACTTTTCTTTTTAGAGCTATCTGAAAATATGGGAAATATCGGTTATTTGCAAGTTTTCTTTAGATCGTTTATTTTGTAATGCAACATCAGACCATCCTGGCATTGGCCTAGTGACACCCTGGGGTGGTGGACTGTCAATCTAAATTCTTTTTAGAGCTATCCAAAATCAAAGACAAAAAAAGGGTTATATACAAGATTTAGATGGCTTTTATTATATAATGAAACATCAGACAGTATCAGCATTGGCTGAGTGATACTCTGGGGTGGTATATCAATATAAAGTGAAAATGGTTTGTGAAAACAGGGAGTTTCCTTTTTTGGAGATATCCAAAATCACAGACAGAATATTAGATCGTTTATTTTGTAATGCAACATCAGACCATCCTGGCATTGGCCTAGTGACACCCTGGGGTAGTGGAGTATTAATCTGAATTGAAACTGGTGTGTGGAAACCGGGACTTTTCTTTTTATAACTATGTGAATTTACAGATAAATGTGGTTATATGCAAGTTTATGAAAGGCTTTTATTTTGGTATTTCT
Source organism: Schizothorax lantsangensis (assembly GCA_027422415.1). Taxonomy (NCBI): domain Eukaryota; kingdom Metazoa; phylum Chordata; class Actinopteri; order Cypriniformes; family Cyprinidae; genus Schizothorax; species Schizothorax lantsangensis. Next base: position 12,195,698 of record CM049846.1, on the reverse strand, counting down.
CATCAGACAGTTATTTTCATATTATTTGGAAATTCTACATTTAATATTACTCAACATTTTAAGTCATTTTCATTTTATCAGATCGTTTTTTTAAACATTTGTATTATTTTAAATGAATTAATTTATTTGTTCATTCATTCATTTATTCATTACTGACAGAGAAACTCGCTTAATAAATGAATGCCAGAGATCGCTTTTCCTTTGATCTGAGTTTTTACACGCTATTACCGCAACGCCTAGTATACGCGCGCACCACAAAATAACGTGGCGGCTAGAATGACCGTGTTTTTCAAAGTGGAGGCTGGCCTGACCGCAGTTCCATCTGATGGCATCCTTCCATGATTCCATACAGTAATCAGTTTCATTTTCAGAAGGTGCGATGGTGGGGATATGCTTGTCATCAATGCATCCAACCACAGTGGAGATCCTGAAGTAAATTCTGATTATTGGGTTACTTCAAGACGTCACCGAAAGATGTTATCAAGTGAACGTCATTTATCAGATTAGCCTCATTTAAACCGATTTCTACACCATTCTCAGAATGAGTGTGAGGGATGCACACTTTAATTAACATCTGCATATAGGACTTTGTGCTCTGCATCTCCGATGTTTTGAAGAAAACTACCATTTAAAATGGTACCGCTCAAATCAATATGCACATGAATACGGTGTAAAAAATATATAATAAAATAAATAATATAAGGTACTTAGTCTTGTTTCCATGAAGGGAAAAAACTAATTTAAGTGATTTTTTTTATTTTATTTTGCAAGTTATCTGGCAATGCGGTAATAAATAAAAAAATAGCCTATTCTTGTTTCCGTTTGCATTAAGATTATTTTTCTTACCCATATGTAGAACACTTTTATATTTTAACAAGACTAATTATCTAGATCATTTTTCATCTATAGAAACTGCATCTTAATTTAAGAATGTTTAAATCTTTGTACTTGAAATAAGACAAAAATACTTAGTAAGAAAAGCAATTTTGCAGCGTGAATGAATGAATGAGGTATTAAAACATCGCTTACACTTTAAAAAGGGAGAGGAGATGGATTGAAACTCTGGGTTTACCGAAGAAAACCTGCTCCCGACCAGGTTAGGTTCACAGCGTAAGTTACCACGGTAACTGACTCCGAGTATAAGTTACCTCTCTTTCTGAAACGGGCTTGACTTACTCTGCTTTCCCGGGTTTGACAAACCTCCCATTTTGAAACGGAAAACCCAGAGTTTCCCTCATTTCAGGGTTAACATAACGTAGGCCTACTCAGAGTTTTCACTTAACCTCCTTTCTGAAACGGGCCCCTGGCAGACATCCAGTTGCTTTGTTTTCTTCCTCACCTGAAGTGTGATACTGCTGACTCAACATGGCAGACAGATTGAAGTCTTTGCATTTGACCACTTTCATGACGCATTTCCTTATTTGAAGACCACAAGTGTGAGCAGTACGTTCTGTGTGAGCAGAACAAAGTTTTCAAAACTTTGTAAAAAAAAAAAAAAAAAAAAAAAAAAGGAAAAATTGATTGCATGATGGGATACACTTGGCTTAGAACACTGCTCCAAAGCGGTTTTCAAGACAGTGTAGATTTAGTGTTAATTAAGGACACTGCATTTTTGGTGTTTTGAAGACCTTCTTGCAATCTTGCACACTTCCTGTTGCATGCCCACACTCTTAAGTGGCCAAGACCGCAAATGTGGGTATTTGGACAGGCCCTGATTGAATAGGTAAAAGAGCATCACACAGCAAAACATTTAAAAACTTTATTTACAATTAAAAAGCACCAGTTATTTGAAAAGATAAATGTGCCATTCAACAGCAAACCATAAATATGCACTGATTCATGCCACAAATAAAACTATGAGCAATGGCGGTGTTAAGGGGTAAGACAAAAAGAGGATCTAAGGTTTCACCAGTGACAAATGCCGATTAATGTAAAAGCATCTGACTATTGCATTCCAGAAATACAGTATGTAGGTCTGATGACATGCAGTACATGACGAATTCAGTGCTAGTATCCAGGAAAACCAAAGCTCATGGAACGGGCTGCACTTTTGCCCACAAGCTTCCTCCCAGCTCTTGGAAGAGACCCTGGTTGTGATGCTTGGTGCGGTGAGATAGCAGCCAGTCGGGCCTCCTTGAGCTCTCTGAATACAAATAAAAGGCATGGCAAATTAAGACCTCTATAAGCAGAAGTGATTCATCCAAAAAAGTAAATAAATGCTACCTCATGAAATTGAGTACTAGAGAATAGTACAATGCAAGATAACTCCTCTCACCTTTCCAGCATAGCTGTTCTGAACTTCTCCACATTTAATTCCTTGCGAAGTTGTGCAGCCAGTTTGCCAGCCCTCTCCTTGCACAGTACATCATGACGACACAACGCAGATGCAGATGGCCTAGTAGTAGGATTAGGATCCAACAGCATCTATCACATACAAATGTATTGTCCATATTAGGTTCAGTCTTGACCTCAGACTGATCCAATGTAATCCAAAGTAAACAACTTCAAAACCACCAGTACATTCAAGAAAATTCTAAATAAATTTTCATGAACATACAAGAATGTAGGAAAACTACACTCATTAGCATTCTGATAGTTGGTTTTATGCCCTCTGCTGGTGGAATGAAAATAAATTTGACCCTGGACCACAAAACCAGTCTTAAATCGGGTATATTTGTAGCAATGGCCAACATTGTATGGGTCAAAATTATTGATTTTTCTTTTATGCCAAAAATCATTAAGTAAAGATCATGTTCCATGAATTTTTGATTAGTAATTTGCATTGCTAAGGACTTCATTTGGACAACTTGAAAGGCGATTTTCTCAATATTTAGATTGTTTGCACCCTCAGATTCCAGATTTTCAAATAGTTGTCTCAGCCAAATATTGTCCTGTCCTAACATACATTAACCATATGTCAATGGAAAGCTTATTTATACAGCTTTCAGGTGTATAAATCTCAGTTTTAAAAAAAAGTACCCTTTTGACTGTATTTATTTATTTATTTACTTAGGCAACACTGCCCTAGACTGACTAATACAATATATGGTAAATATGAATTCTGAAATATGCATTAAAAAAAACTTGTACTTTTTATATTTAAATGCAATTAATTTTTGTACTTTAATGATATTGGCACAAATATTTTGAAGACCTCTCTATACTCAGAAAAAAAAAAGCTGTGGTACCCTTTCAAAAGGTAATAATATATAATAATATGCTCCATTTAGGGTCAAATAAGATACAAAGCTGCACCTTTTAAAAGGCACTGCCCCAGTGAAGGCTTTTGTAACTTTTTTCTGAAAGTGTAATATGAAGTAAACTCTGATGATTTAAGGAACTTTATAGAAACAAACCAAAAAAAGAAACCATTACAGAGAGTGCAATGAACCACACAGATGTGCTGCTTACTAAAAATGCACCTTTAGGAGGTCTTTAAAGGGTGCTGGTAACTCCTGGGGCAGGCTGGGTAGCTCACCCTGCCTGAGGCTGTGCCAGTCATCTCCATTCTGAGGAAGTGGTGGAGCTCCAGCAGCTAATAACACTGTCAGGCCCAGTGCAAAAATATCTGCTTTAGGAAGATGTGTATAGTCCTGCGAGGGGAAAAAAAAAAAGCCGACAACAACTGGATAAATCCACAGTTAGCTTGTTTTGCCATTCATAACCACTGTATATAAGATCAGTGCAGTTCTCTGGATAAGATTGCTATAGTTTAAACTCTGAAACAAACAGAACACTCTGATAAAGTTCAAACAGAAATCATACCTCTCGCAGGACCTCGTAGGCCAAGAAGCGGCTATCCCCTTCCTCTACCTGAGGACTTGAGATGGATGTTACATGACCCAAGTCACCTAGAGAACAAGATATTCATATCACCCCATATATACTCTATATTGCATCAATTTAGCAATGCACATCAAAACAAATTACAAATAAAGTGTCAAATAAATATGCTTTATTTTAATATTCTGTAATTGCCATTTTTAGATTTAGTGATGAACAGAAATGTTTGGCATCTGAAAATATTTGGTTAAAAGAATAACAAAACCCTCCAATTTTTTTTATTTTGGTGAAAATGGTTTTGGAGTGGCGAAATAATTGACAGAAAGCGTGACATTTTGTCTGAAATATGACGAGGTTGCTTGTTGCCAAACAACTTTACTATACTCGTTTCATTTTTTACCTGGGTACACAACACCCTGAACAGCATATAGAGTTGTTACCAAAATTACCAAAGCTAGTTTCAGTTTCAGCTAGATGAAAACTTTAATTTTGCTTTTAATTAAAAGTAATTTTGGTGCATCAATAATATTATCAAGAGAGTTTACTTTTGAGGCAGTTAAGATCCATGTTAGAAATATGTTTCAGGTCACTAAAGACCCAAATATGTAATTAAGACTAGCAAATCATTTATGCATTTAAGGGTTAAACACATGGACAGGTAGGTAGATACCAATTTTATATACAACCCCAGAGGAGGGGCTTTCATTCTCTTCTTCGCTATCTCCCTCTCCACCTGCACTTGAGCTAGGTCGATGGCAGATGAAAATATTACCTAAAAAGAATGGAAATTTAAACATGTGCAAGTCCAGTTTTCATCGAGTGGTACAGGCATTGGAGAAACAATGAAAGAGACACAAAGCTCACTGGGTTTAATGTCGAGATGCACTAGGCCTAGGCTGTGGATGTATTTGAGCCCCATGGAGACCTGAAGGAGCAGATCCCTCAGCTCAGGAGCACTGAAGAACTCTCCTTGCTCTCCTTTTTCAGTTATAGCATCATGGAGGCTACCACCTATAAAAACCCTACGAAGTTAGCCTAGTTCTCAAAGTAAAAACAGTCTCATCTCCAATTACCAAACACATGACCGTCAATGTAATTTTGTGAGCTTCTGGCCTACCATCACAGTACTCATTTTGTATAATCATATGGTCATCCTCAGCCCATGCAGAGTAGTATCGCACAACATGAGGGTGATGGCCCAACACAGCATGGGCGTACACTTCCTTCAAGGCCAGCTGCCTGAAGAGGGGAAAAAATAAATACATTTTAATAGTCTAAAATTCATTGAAGCAGCAAAAAAAATCCATATACAGATTCTAACCATATTTAGAATTGTCCTTAGAGGTTTTAAATTTGGAAAACTGAGAACATTAAGCCCAATGTGGCTGGCAGTGCTGACTCACTCATTGGCGGAGCCTGCAATTGGCCTGCGCGAGCGCTTGATGGCGTACATGCAACCATCCAACCTCTTCACACATCGATACACGGAACCAAACTCGCCCACACCGATGCAGCTCAGCTCTAGAAACTCACTCTCATAACGCGACAGCATGCGGGCTGACACTGCTTGCCTCTGAAGGCCAACAGATGGGAGACCGTGTGAGAGAACACAGAATTGCCAAAACTTTTGGTGGGATTACAAAGACTTATAAACCTACTACATAAAAGACAAGAATAATGGTCTTTGAAAGCGTACCTTTGAGGGAAGAAATAAATTTTCATCCTCTGACGAGTTCTGAGTTTCCTTAAATCTGCAAATGTAAAAGGTACTTCAATGTAAATCTAGTTCCTCAACAGGCGTTGCTTAAAGGAAAGAGCTGTTACCTTTGTGCATCGTCCTCATCATCATCACTCATTTGGCTCTTCCTCTTGTGGTGTTCACTGTTCCTGCGCACTGTCTTTGGTGTGAAAGGGTTAACGTTCACTGAGGGCACACGATCAAAAGCAGTGGACAAACGAAGGAATCTTTGACTGCGACATGGCTTGCTGCTAGAGCAAGGGAGGGTCGATTTAGACAGCAAACTCTGTGGGTAGAGGAAGTTTGATGATATAAACAGTAAGCAATTCTTTACAGGGTCAAATGTGTTGCTACTGCAAAAGCATACAGCAGATGGTCATCACATCAAAGTTTACATGAAACCGAGGCACTGCAAGATCACCTTTGGTGTACTGGGTGAGTCACAAAGCCGGAGTTTTTCCCAAGCAGCATATGGTATGGGAGAGGTAGGGATGGTGGGGGAAACCGTGATACTCCTGGTGCGGTGGCGCTGTACCCGGGGTGTCCGACAGGGGCTTCTGACTGGAACACTCCTGCGTGCCCATTCATCAAAGCTATTGTCACTGCTGTCCTCCTCCCCACTGCTGGAGAAGTTAAGATGCTGCTGTACTGCATTCACAGAGGCCATTTCAGACCACTGCACTCAGAAAAATGTCAAAGATTTAAGAAAAAAAGGGGGTTAGTATGGCAACTAACATGTAAATTAAACTAACGATCAATCAATATGGATAACTAGAGAGTGGGATGATAGATGGCCTATACAAATATTTATGGTGTTCAATAAATTTGATTTTAGCAATTGTGACCTGCTGTTTTATTGTATTTATTTATTTTACATAATATGTAGTTAAAATTCTCACACACACACACACACACACACACACAATGTAAACAATCACAAGTTATGAGAGTAGTCTCCTTAGGTAAGCCTCAATATCTCAAGGATCTCATATGTTAATTGTGAGAAGATCAAAACATTTACAGATTCTCTCAAAATATATTTTAGGTCACTCGCATGGTCTTATTATGCTGTTTTGAACCACATAAAAGCAATTTCAACTTACCCTGAGATGAGCTCATGGACCACCACGCTTGAACTGGGCGCGACAACGTTAATGAGGTCCTTTAACGATGGGCGGAGTGGCTCGAGCGTTAATTAACTCCGCTAACTAGCGTCAAATATTTTAATTCACGACTCGAATCTTTTGAATCTGATCATTAAAAAAAGATTTCTTCAGATCCGTTAACAACTTTAGTTTATTAACCCTTTTTCTGCATACCAGTAAGAAGGCGTGACGGTTTATTTGTGATCACATCATGTAACGTTACGTTAACGTTATCACTTTTCTCTCCATATTTGAAATTCTGAGTATAACTGGACTAAGTACATAAAATATAATAAAAGGCCAAATTAATTATGAGTTTTAATATCGCCTTTACACCATTTTGTGGCCATCTGTCGCCTTTACAAAACCATGCTGTTTTTACTCCCTTTTCTCTCCTTGTTGTGAAGTGAGCTTAGCTAGATGTGAATGAACTAGATGTCGCTTTCGTTCAAAAAACAGACTCGTTTAGTAAAGGGGCGTATACGTTTACTAGTTTCAACCAATGAAATGCTAGTTCACGGCCCACAGTCAAATACTATTGGTTCGTAGTCTTTGAATGCAGTAAAGTGGTCACGCGCTTCATAAAAGATCCAGCTTGAAACACCACTATATAGACGACAAAGAAATAGATTATATATTATTTATTTAAAAATTAAATTCAGTTTATTATTAAACATCCAAAAGCTGCATTTGTGCATGATTTCTGACTGTCAAGGAAAGATAATTATGGTCGTCAGCGTATTTATTTTAGCGTGTGTTTATTTTTCGGGTGGGAGTTGGGTGATCGCACCACGTGAGCGGAAGTATGTGACATCATCAAAACAGTGTACGCCTGGGTAGCGTCTGTTACCCTGTCTGGATTACTACATTTAGGGATCGTTTGAATTGCAAGCGCTATGTTCCGTTTCATGCGTAGCGTTTGTCGCTTTGACTGACCGCTCGGTATCGAGTGCGACGACTTTGTTTATTTCCTCGATAGTCATATCGAAACACTATGGTTGAGCAGTCGGATCGCGCTCCGCTGCTGGACTGGGAGGAGGTTCCCCCGGCCGAACTTGCCCCAGCGGCTCCATCACTTGAAACTGAGGATTCAGTACAATCCGGTCTGTCTAGTTACCCGACCGAGGGCGGTGTACGGGCAGATATATCACTGAACGCAAGCCCGGCGAGACTGAAGAGTGTAACAGCTGTTTCAGGTGAAAGTGCACACTCTCCCCAGAAACACAGCGGCCCGGGAGGAGATGCTTCCGCCACTGATGAAGAGGGAGACCGCGTCTTTCACGGACTGTCAGTCAGGGATCGGAGGATCACTGGATGGGAAGAAAAAGACCAAATTGTTGCAGTGTTTGTTGTGACTTTCGACACAAGATCTGGTGAGGTTAACTGTGAAATACTGTAAAATTGTAGAACAATATCCGAGATGATGATGATGAAGAGGAGAAATCTTTGAAACATCTAGTTAAAAAAACATGCCAAGTTATTAGAAATATCATAATTATAATCACGATGCTTTCATACAGTGTTTAAAGCGATTATCTACAAATATTTAAATTAATAAAACATAAAACGTACTATATTTTTAACACCCTAATCATCCACAAGGGTCTGAAGGGGTCCTCTGTTTTATGATTTTATTGTCATATGGCTGCAAAATGGCTTCCTACACAATATATTAGTTACACTGAAAGTTTTAAAATACTATACATGTTTAAATGACATAAAACATTAATAATATATAAATAATATTAATATATTTTGAACAATATTGCAAATCTAATTAATAATATTAGTAGTAGTAGTAATAATGTTTCTTTGCTGTTTATTCTTTTTAAGAAATAATAATAATGAAAGATTATGCCGACTGCTCTTTTTTCACTTTTTATGAGACAATATTCAAACAGTTAAACCGCTTATTTTTAACTGTAGGTTACACAAAACATCAATAATAACTCTTTAATTCACAAACTAATAACATGTTCATCATAGAAGTGTATAGGAGTTGTCATAACACATGTAAGGAAACGAATATACTATGAAGTGAAAGTTGTATAAGTCATACAGCTGACTACTGTACTGTTTTTAAGACTTCCTCTTTTTTTCATCAGGAGTTCAGCGGAAAAGTCATTTAGAGAGTTTTGTGTTTTTCTGCAAACACTGTTTGATTATAACCTGGTCCAACAGCTTCACAATTGTTTACATAGGCCCACATTGTCTTTTACAGGGAACATGATAGAATGGTGCCTACCTCAAGATATGAATCTGGAGGGAGTAGAGTTCAAGTCTATGGCAAGCGGCTCTCATCGGATCTCAAGTGACTTCATGTGGGAATCTCTTTCATAAATGCCATTGCATAAATAAGAGACAGGGCATTTGTAACATTTTGCTTAATAATGCATATTTATATCACAGGCCTACCCTCCATTATTTGGTATAAAAAAAACATTTGGTTTAGTTGGGATAAAATTAGAAATATGTACTAGTACTATATATAGTTTTATTTTCTAATGAATAATTCATTCAAGATGTTTTGAGGCAAACTGTTTGGTTATTAGTTGTAAATCTTCATCCCCAGAGGTTAATTTTGTGTGTATGTGTATAGATTAATCCAGATTAAATGTGCTTGTCTTATTTTGTAGATATTTTCGTAAAGGCTGTTACTTTGGACTAGCGTGCTTTGCCAACATGCCCGTGGAGAGTGAGCTGGAACGAGGAGCTCGGATGAAATCTGTAGGGATTTTGTCTCCTTCTTACACACTGCTATACCGTTACATGCACTTCCTGGAAAATCAAGTCCGGTAAGTGTATGCTTGCTTCACGTTGTACCTTGTTATGTCTCTTTCTCTTACTCTTTTGCACGCATCATTTCTATTTTAAGATGTTATGTATTAAACATAAGCTCTGAGTTGCATGCGATGTGACATGGAATTTGTTTAATTTGGATTCACTTCACTACATCTCTTCTTCAATCTGTTAAGGTTGTAATACGCAGCATGCAAAATTGTAATATAATGTTGATCAACTGTGTTAAAAATGGCTGTTGCTCAATGTCTGCATCTAAATAAAGCAACTTCCTGTTAAGTGCAATGCATTTTATGACAACACCAACAGTCTGCACATGCTTTCTTGAAGGCACCAGTTGCAGTGTCCAGGTCAATACTCTCCACTGGAAGCTTTCTATGAGGATAAAAAGGCAGTGTTGCCCCCGGGAGGGAACGGTTTGGTCACAGCCTGCCCGACCAGTGCTCTTGGGCCCATAGTCAACCGCTGTATGCATCCAGAGATGAAGGTTTGAAGATATAACCCAACACTATCTGTCACTAATCAAAGCTTCAGTTTCTATTAAACTCAAGTTGAAATTAAATATATTTTAATTATAGTAGTATTAGATAATTAGATTTTTTTTCTCCCTTTTTCTGATGTGTCTTTTTCTGGTTTCTGAAGAAATCTAGGCCAGGCCACTCAGGGAATGTCATGTTACTGATTAACCAGGGTGCAATACTTCTGCACCTCCTAGCAGCATCATACACATGGGAGAGTTTTGTGAAAACAAACAAAAAAAAACTATTGTGAGACAAATTTCTCTGTCCACAAACCACAAGATCCTCTATTGTTAAAGAAGAATTCCATACTCTTGTTGAAAAATATGCTGAGGTATACTTTAACTCAGAACTAGATTTGGCTCTGCTGATTGTTAAATAAAGCCTTGTTCAGTCTTGAAGATGCACTTTCTAAATCCATGTTTATGGTTTTTCTAGTCATACATTACATAAAATTGGTGGTAAATATAATAAAAAGTGTAATGATATCCAGTATTAAATACACAAACGTTATAAAAAAAAATGTTTTTTGAAAATGAAATTTGAATAATTGTATTATGAATTTACAAGATTGAATGACCACTTATATTAATCAGCTAAACAGCTGTGATTATTGGCTGAATGGTCTCTCACTGAATGATCTCTCACTATTATTATAATAATATTTTAAAAATATGAATATATTTCATTAATAATTATTTTATTATTCGTCATTTTCTTTATGATCTAAAAGCTGCCATGTATTTCTTATACGTTTTAAGAGCCTGTTTAATACATGTCTATCATTTAATAAGAGATCAGAAGCACAAATCATGTCCCTTTTCTGTTCTCTGTCCACCTCCGATCAGATTACACACCCAGCTGGCTGCATGTCCCAGTTCATCCGCTTCTTTGGAGAGCAGATCATGGTGCTGTGGAAGTTTGCTTTGCTCAGGAAACGCATCCTCATTTTCTCTCCTCCCCCTGTCGGTGTGGTCTGCTATCGGGGTGAGAGTGAAAAACCATTTACATGCACATGGCCGTCTTAATGTCATATTTTCCATAACAAATTAAAGATAGCGTGAGAATCCATTGATAAAGATCATGTACATGCTCTTGCACATTGTCATTGATTTGTGCATTTTTATAGTCCGTAACTCTAGTTAATGTGTTTTCACGTTATAACTTATTTTGATACTTTGTTTTTTGACTTGCATCTCTTAGTGTACTGTTGCTGCTGCCTTGCTAATGTATCCATTCCTGGGATGGGCGTCTCTGTTCCGGAGTTCCGCCCTTTCTTCTACATCAATGTTGCTGACATCTCCACTCTTGAGACTGAGCTGTCTTACGTGGCCTGTAAGTGTCTCAGTTAAGAAAAGGACTAAAGTTGGAGGCAAAATTCATAATTCCACAGGCACAAAAAGGTTTAACTGTTGTAAACAATGGATGTTAAATAACATTTACATCTAGAATGAGTTTACCTCTTGGTAGTGAGTTTAGGAAATAAGAACCTTTACTTCCAACATAAGTAGTAGTTGGTAAATTAGTAAGAATAAATCAGTGGAGTGATTTTTATTTGGGTTCTCAGGTACAACAGAGAAGATCTTTGAGGAAAAGAAGGAGCTGTATGATGTCTACATTGACAATCAGAATGTAAAGACGCATAGAGAGAGCCTCCAGCCTCTGCTTAGACTCAACAATGCGGACCGAGAGAAGTATCGCAAGCTCTGTGAACAAAGGTATGTCAGCCTTTTAAAATCTCAAAAGCTTATGAGGAAAAAAACCCTGAAAACATATTGTTCCACAGGCATATGATGATGCTGATATCTTTGCAGGCAGTTGCTGCTGTACTCTCAGGAGGTGGATGGAGACTGTACATCTAATGAGGAAGACCTCTTCATTTTGTACGTGATGGAATTACACGACTCAGCACATTGATGGAAGTTTATCACATCAGCAGATTTTAATGAGACAGAAAGTGTTTGGAAGAACACAATTCACTTTTTGTGAAAAATAGTTTAACTTTCTTTAACCTCGATTAAGAGATAATGTTGGGAAACTGATGGAAATGCAATACTATATTTTCATACTTTGAATTGTGATATATTATAATATTATAATAATAATAGATAATAATTGTCATTATTACAGTTCAAAAGTTTGGGGTTAGTAAGATTTTTTTTTAAAAAAAGCTCTCATGCATACCAAAGATGCATTTATTTGATAAAAATACAAAAAAAAAAAAAACAGTACAAATGTGATCCTTCAGAAATCATTCTAATGTTCTGATTTGCTGCTCAGAAAACATTTATTATCAATGTTAAAAAACAGTTGTCCTGATTAATATTTTTAATGAAACGGTGATACTTTTTCAATGAATAGAAAGTACAAAAGAATATAATTTATTGAAATAGAAGCATTTTGTAATAATTTATTGTAAATGTCTTTACTGTCAATTTTGATTAATGTAATGCATCCTTCCTGGAAAAAAGTACAGGCCCAAGATTTTTGAATGGTAGTGTATTTGTTGTAAATTCATGTTGTAAAATTTCCCTCTGTTTGTGATCCAGGTTCTTCATGGAGCAGAACAACAGAATCTTCCAGACCCTGTCTGAAGTGTCAGGGAGCGCCGATCCTACCCTGACTGCTGAACATGTGAGAGCCATGGGGCTGGATCCTCAGGGTGACCGTGGTTTTCTCGTCGACCTGCTGGAAATCTACGGCATCGACGTCATGCTGGTTATCGACAACCCCTGCTGCCCGTAAGACTCAGTCTCTGCCGCTCTCTCTGGAGCCAATTTTCTTTTAGGACTACAACACACTGCCTACTGATTACCTGCTTTCTTTTCTCTCTTTCTCTGGCTTGGCTATCTCAGGAGCCATTCCTGACCCCTCTGGACTGCACTGATACTGCCAACACCAAAGGGTGCAATCCGTCTGCAGGCTTTTTGTGCACTCTGCAGCCAGTCAATCCAGTGACGTCTTTCTGCTTGTCTATCTATCTATGTGCTTAGTATCCTTCCAGCCTTCTTGGATTTCTACTTGACTTGTTTCCAAAACACGATGATCTCTGTGCCTCTCTCTACTGCTTTTTATTGTGTGGTCTTCAATTGTGACTTTGTTCTTCTAGCCAGTGCTGTCTGGGGGAACTGATGTGAATATAAATCTGCTTCATTGGACAACAGAGAATTGGAAAAACGGTCCATCAACGGGGCAACTCTCACTTCCCGGATCCACATATTTTTGCTGGTTACAACGGTTTGGTAAAGTCTGCTTTGAATGTCATATCTGTATTTCTAAATCTTTTATGGATGTTGCATATTACACAGTACTGTGATGGTGGAGATTTTCACAATCTTTGCCACATTTTTTTAACTTAATCATGTACATGTAAACTGTCATTTCATTTTGGGAAAAAACAGACATCCGTCATTGTGTTTGTTGTGTTACTTGTGATCTATTGTGCATGGACAAATAGACTCTACTAGTTTGGCACAGCGCTTATTGATGTATATGAATGGGAGTGAACAACAGTGTAGAAGGTTCTCAGTCATTATTTCACTACCCAAATGTTATCTGATGAATGTGACTATCATTTCAATGCTGTCTACGCCATTCTCTGTTCAAGCATTTGCTGTCATTACACCCACTAAATGGACTGAAAACTGATTAATTGAAGCATAAAATGTGTATTTGTTCATTCTGGACAGGCCTTTAATCACTGTCACTCTTGGTATTGAATGTAAATTGTACATTTAATGCACAGTCTGATGCACATATGATTTAAACAGACACAGAAATGCCACATTCAGCTTTTTGAGTCCCTTAATTTGCTCTAAAGAAATTAATGTGATTCTATTCCTGTCTGTAATCAGTGAATGCTCCTGATTATTACTTGTTAAAGACTTTGAATATGTATATATTTGGGGTTTCGTATTTAAATGTATTTGGGTCGATCATTTCTGGATAACAGCAGCAAACTGGCCTCACAAGGCTGATTGATTGTGGTTTTTTGTGCATTTATATGTTCATCCTGTGAAAACCCTTACTGGACACTTAATTATTCAAATTATTCATAAAGCTGGTGAAATTTAAATGGAAAAGTATTTACTTGTCCTTTTGAGTTCACAGTTTCCGTTCATCTAATTTTCAACCTTCTAATAAAATAATGCATAATGATAATTGATTTCTTGAGAATGAGTGCAGGCACTCAGGTTTGTCAGTTTGATGGATGAAGTTCTTTAAATTACATTAAATAAAATATTTAAATTAACAATAAATAATACTGTTAATTATAACCTAGATTTGATTAAATGTGAATTTTGTTTTTACATTTCTTATCTATCAGAGAACTTAAGAGAACTTTCTGTATTTTAAATCTTTGAAACCATCCTCATGTAGGATGTTGGTTGGTTATTTAGTGTCCAATTGTAAATGAATGGAAATGTATATTATTGTATAGGTTGAATTGTCTGGTATTGTGTATGTGCAATATTTCTGTGAGTTATCTAAGTGTTACACAAGTCTTTGTCACAATAACAAGCTAAAAGAATGTTGAGTTTTACTCTACTAGTATCACAAAGCACTAGTGTAAAGCTTCTGTCTTACACACTACCTATACAGTAATACAAACTAACAGCATGTGTCTGTTGTTTTAAAGCCAGTGATTCTTATTCACTGCCATTTTGAAATAAACAGTTCCTTCTTTTCTATCACATGCTTTGTTTGTGCAGTATTTGGGGGTTTTGAGAAAAACAGAACACTGGTTTACCTAAAGGAAGCTACAGGATTATCACAAATGCATGGGAAAGTCTTAAAATGAGCAAAATAAAGAGATTGATAATGACTTTTATTCTTGGTCCTCATCTGGTCAGACACTTACAGTATCATGTATTGCTTTGAGTTTCTTAAGCAAGTACTTGAGCCATCTTTGCATTATCATCTTCATGATATTAGTTTTTTGAAAAAAAAACAAAAAAACATTCAAAGTAAACCTGAACTTTAAGCCTGTAATAAGTTAATAACCTCATCCATGCTGTTAAAAACCATCAAAATGACAATTTAACTGCTGCTTCATAAAGTTCATAGACCACAGATTGTTCAGCTGGAGTATGGTGACCTTTATGACAACTCAAAGTTAATTTGACTCCTCTTTTTGGTGTAACTGGTATGTTTTCCAGTTTCGTCAGAAGTCCCTCAGGATCATCTCCACACTTTAACACAACCATCATCACTGAGCCTGTGCAAGCTGCTCTCTGCGCTCCGCACTGCAAAAGAACCTCAGTTTCCGTGGCAACAGTCTCACTTCCACAGACATTGCCTCATATTCCTCATTGTCAATGTCATAAAAGCCGGCACCCTCCTGTGGACAGGAGAAGAAAAGTATAGATCATAATGGCTGCATCACAGCTTAGATCAATGGATGATTACAAAGAAATCAGTCCCCAAAACTTTTTCAAATAATATACTGACCTCTGGGAGATTGAGACTAGAAGCACTGGCCTCTATCTGTGAAGCATCTTCTATGGACTCCATCGGGTTAAATGCTTTCTTAATTCTGAATGACAAAGTATTACTCATTTATACCCAAAAACCTAGAAAGGTTCTAATGGCAAATTAAATTGAGTTCACTGAAGGTCAGCAGACAAAAAAGTGCAATTGATTCAACATTTCTCCTATCACAAGCAGTTTTGTGAATGACACTCACCCCTCAGTGATGAACTGACCAACTGTGAGGGAGTCTGAGTCCAGAGTTATCACCATAGAATCCTCCTCACGCTGACAACGGTAAACAACACCAATCAGGACAAATTCTATCAAATTTATATTACATACATTCCCATGAAGAGCAACTATTACGTCAGTACTCACTCTCTTGACAGGGTTCTTATTGTGTGTGCTAACTGTGAGCTCCAATGTGGAAATGTCTTTGCTCTCCCATTGCTCTGGCTCAGGCTCTTTCGGTGGCTCTACCAACAGAAAAGGTATTAAACATTAATTAAAATGTTAGACATCCATTGGTCTCAGCCACAGACGTCACACCCATGGACCGTTGGCTGAACGTCTGATTCATAAAGCACACAAAATGGAAAAAGTCACCATGTTTACAATTGTACAACAAGCACTTATCAGGATCAGCTAAATGCTGGATTTTCAAAAGTATGTGAAGTTCACAGCATAGACTCTTGATGACTGAAGACATTGTTCTTGAATGAACGATTTATGTTTTATAAATAATTATGTTTTGAACCTGCTTTGAGACAATATTAGAATGCTAATATCCATAAGCTATATTCTATATGATGAAATGTCTATAAAAGTGATAAAACACCTTCTATAGGAGGGTTCCAGTAGTTCTTGAGTCTGCGGCAGATGCGGTAGAGGAGGTTCGGCCGGGGTGGTATTTCAGTGGGAAGGTCAGGTGGACGAGGTACAGGAGCCAGATAGGAGAGGGAGGCCTGGTGAGTCTGTGGCCACTGCTGTAAGAGAGAAGATAGTTTGATCAATCAAATACTAACTCATATGAAGGCCTCAATATATATATATATATATATATATATATATATATATATATATATATATATATCATTGTCATTGAAGTACTCCTTCCTTTAAAAACAATGCAAAGAGAGCAGCACTCACCTTAAGGCTACTAAACCAATGTGCTGCTCTTGTTTTCAAGGGGCCAAGGTACCAATATCTTCAAGGAAAAATTCACATTAGAAATACACAATGGCATTTTGTATTTATGCTGTGAATAAAAAATTATAAGCATACTTGCTGATAGAAGAAGCGACGTCTCTGAATGCACCCCAACGTAAGCCTAACAGAGCATACACTGGCTGCTCCTTCTCACTCTAAAAACAGAAATTACACAATCAACTCTGTGTGAAAAAAGCTGACAAATCTGAGTTCTTTTTCACAATGCCTATCAAATTTACTTTTATCTGCAGAACATCCAGTGGAACCGTTTCTCCTTTCAGTATTGACAGGGTTGCAGAGGTAATGTGCCTGAAAAAAACAGAAATAGATGACATCGGATCACAACACACTCTTCTACATTTTGGCAAAACAATTCTTGAAAAGTGAAGTCATGAAACTTACTGTACTTTGTTGTCGGAAACCAGATGTAGACTCTGACTCAAAGAGTTACTGGAACCCAGAGGAATGAAACCGATTGGTATTTTACTGAAGGTCCCCTGTGGTTACAGTAGTTCAAATTCAGAAAACTCTGGAATGTGCAATTTATTTTAAACCAGACAGTTTTATTACTACTAAATACCTCATCAGCTCTGCGCAGTAGGCCAGTTATCACCTGTGTGTAAAATTCAACACATGCAAACAATTAAATATGGTCAAATTGTCAGAAATATTTTTTTTTAATAATCCCACTTTTGTACCTCCTGTAATGTCCCATCACCTCCAGCAATGATCAGCATATCTGTTTGATCCATCAATTCCATAAGCTTTTTTGCCTGGCCTTCATAATCAGTCTGTTACAGGTAATTGAGCAACAAATAGCAAATTATTAATATATTAAAGTACAAAAAAAAAGAACCTGTACCAAAGGACCTTACCAATAAAGGATGATACTGTACCTTTACAATTTTGACCTCCACACCAGCTAAGTGTAAAATGGGAGCTGCATTCTTCTCAAACAACCTATTAGCTTTTCTGCAGAGAAAATATAACAATGATAACACAAACAAACTCACATAGCTATAAAAAAAAAATATTTATGGCACAGTGAGGGCCATGTGTATAATCATACCCTTTACAGGCAGCAGGGTTTAGAATGACTATGGCTTTCTTCAGATGCTCTTGAGGCCCAATTAACTGTTGACCAAATGCCTGGAAATCAAATACAATATATTTAACTGTAATTAACCTTCAAGTACTGGATATCAGGGTCATTACAGTTAACTAAAACTATAACTAAATAAATAAACATTAACATAAACATTAACTGGAATTAATTTATTTTCTTACTTCATTTCAACTAGTTGCCGAAGCAACAGCTCGCATTTTCATTTAGTTTAACTTGATGTACTAAAATAACTAAACTGAAATAAAAATGAAAAAAAAAAAAAAACTAACAAATATTAAAATGACATTCATAAGCACGTTATTTTCAAATAACATTCCTTACCCTGGCCTCTATACATGCTTCTCGTAGCAGCACATTGTCACTGTGAAAAAAGTACTAGAATTAATATAGATAGCAAATAGAGTTAGATAGATAGATAGATAGATAGATAGATAGATAGATAGATAGATAGATAGATATGTAACAACACAAACCAGTGCTTTCCATACAGCCAGTGTCCTCCATATGACAGCACACACACAGCAAATGTGGATTTTTTCCAGTGATTTCTTAAAGTCCGAAACACTTTCACTACTCGAGCCATTATTCTGTATTACTGTATATCAACTGTCTTTTTAGATATCCTAATGAAGGTACACTATTGCATGGCAAAATGCAACAAGAATTGAGTGTAGCTCTTCACCGTTGACGACCGGTGCAACAACAATATTCCTCCTCAAGGGGAATATACGTTCCGCATCAATTTAGTCGTGAAATGTGAATATTTTGTACTTTACCTTTGAAATAAAAGTTATTATATATATATCAAATAATGATGTAGTCGTTCTATGTTTTGATAGTTCAATACTATTTCTGTTCGTGACGAAATGATCGTGCCTGGATCTTCTGTACAGAGCGGGATTGAATTTAGAGACGGACCGCTTCCAGTGCATGCGCTGTAATATACAAACAGACATGACAGCCATACACTTTTGTCAGTAAGCACAATTACTAGTTTTTACATTATAAACATTTGAATGTTTATTATATAAGTTGTAAACAACCAGAGGAAGTACCCATCGAGCTGATTTGACAGCTATGGAGGTTGAAAACTTCGTTTCCAAGACTCTTGAGCTCCTGCAAGAAGAGAGAGAAACTGAATTAGAAGAAACACGGTAAATTATACATATATATCTCTATTCATTTCCATTACACAGATGTATTCGACTATGAGAAACTTCTTGTATTGTCAGAGCATGGCAGGAGAATTTATCTCCCAAGAATCTACAGCACAAAGGAGTGTACCTGCAGAAACTTCAGAGCTCAAGCCAGCGCACTGGCATGTATGGCAGACTCCTGGTAGTTTTTGAACCCAGGAAAATTATAGGACCCTCAATTCTGCCCAGCAACACCTTTGGACCTGGTGAGACATTTTTAATCTATTGAAGTACTTGATTTTATACAATACTGACCAATGAGCCACTTCACATTTTAATTCAAATATGATTTACTGTCTTTTGTATTCTGTTTATAGGTGATATTATAGGTTTGTATCAGGCAGAGGGTCAGGGTCAGCCGTCTCAGTTGGGTTCAGGTGTGGTGACGCGTGTTACTCAAGCATCACTGACGGTGGCTTTTGATGACACGCAAGATGGTATGAACTTGGACAGAGATGGACTTTACAATCTAATGAAGCTGGCAAATGATGTGACCTACAGGAGACTCTCAAGGTATGTGTGTTTATCAGTTCATACAGCTAGTATCATTAAATATTAGTTGTTTTTTTTCTCAAAAAAATCTAGTCTCTAATTTTAAGGATTTTAAAAGTTAGCTTGATGAAATATGCTCGACATGCACAGGTTTATTCATTAAGTTATGTTTTTACACCTGTAATTATGTGATTGAAGATGTTGTTGTATTTGTGATGTATTTCCTACTTGCAGTGCCTTGAAGTCTTTAAATGGATACGGCAGTGGTCCTGCATCTCACCTGATCAGTGTCCTCTTTGGTAACTCAGAACCAGGGATATTATCACATCAGCGTAAGCATATACACGGAGTGGCATGTGAAAGGGATCTAAACTACAGCATTGTACAAAACCCTAGTACAATGGAGTCTTAAGTCCGTTTGTATTTCTTTTATTGCAGAAGCACTGGAATTTAGCAACACTGGGTTAGATAATTCTCAGAAAGAGGCTGTGTCCTTTGCAATATCTCAAAAAGATGTTGCAATCATACATGGACCACCAGGAACTGGCAAAACCACTACAGTTGTTGAAGTAATCCTGCAGGCAGTAAAACAGGAACAAAAGGTGAGCAAGATATCAAACTCTTAATTTGGTTAATTAAGTTATAAATTATTTGATGTAGTATAGATGCAGTATTGTGGTGAACATCTAAGTAAATGTTAACAGGTCCTTTGCTGTGCTCCTTCCAATGTGGCTGTTGATAACTTGGTGGAGCGCCTGGCAAAGAACAAGGTCAAGGTTTTAAGATTGGGTCACCCAGCCCGTCTGCTCGAGTCGATTCAGAAGCACTCGCTGGATGCAGTCCTTGCACACAGTGACAACACCAATATCATTTCTGATATTCGCAAGGACATGGACAAAGCTTTTGTAAGATTTTGTCTTATCATAATTGTTTTGAGCTGACCATTTAGGTGGAACAAAAAGGGTTTCAGCCACACTTAAAATTGCTTTAGATGCAATTTATTTCAAAGAACAATATCACAAGCACTTTTTTCAAATAAAACTTTTCACAAAAAAATATATTTTAATTAATATTAATAAATATATTGTTATAGCAGTATAAGTATAATGTACAGTATATACTATAATATATAGTATAACAGACTATTTACATAAGATGCATATACATATCAGTTGCCACTCTATAGCTGCCAATAATATATCTTAGTAAGATGATATTTAAATGCTTAGTTTTATGATCAAAGCTCTGTAGTTTTAATTGTAGGGAGCAAAACATGCAATACAATAATGATTGAGAGATTTGATACTCACATTTAACATGATTTTTCTAAAAGTGATGTATGGATAATCAAGTAAAGCTAAGTTGCTTCAGTTCAGTAAGTGTTCATTTTAAAATATTACCAACAATATAAAATAAATGTAAAAATTTGTATTTTTTACAGCGAAAATGCATGTGTACCACAACCAGAAGTGGACCGTTTTATGATTATATTAAAAGGTCTTTTACTTGCCAAAAAATGTATGAATTATCAGTTAGAGATGTGGAAGACTGTGTTCAACAGGTTTATGAGGAACGTTTTGAACACGTTAATAATTTAGAGACCTTATAAATTTGCATATCAAATATGACACAGAAGACTTTATAGTATTCACATATGTTTTGGGGCCTTGTTGTAATAGTCCAAATTTAAAAAATAAATAAAAAACTGCATTGACAGAATGAAATGAAGAAGGCTCGAGACAAAGGCCAACGGAGCAATCTGAGACGGGAAATCAGGGAACTGCGGCGAGAGCTAAGGACCAGGGAGGAAACAGCTATCACTCAGATCCTGAAAAGAGCCGATGTTATTCTAGCAACTAACACTGGTAAGTAAACCTTTCTTAGCAGTCATCAGTTTTATTATGCGCTATGTTTGTTTGTTTATGCCTGATTTAAACTCCGATATGATTGATTTGTGTAATATAGGAGCCTCTGATGATGGTCCTCTCAAACATCTTCCTAATGATCATTTTGACCTGGTGGTGATAGATGAGTGTGCTCAGGCTCTGGAGAGCAGCTGTTGGATCGCTCTGCTCAAAGCACGCAAGTGCATACTGGCTGGGGATTACAAACAGCTGCCACCAACGATCAAATCACAGAGGTATGGAGGAAAAGGAATATATCTTACGGTTGTGAATTATTTGGTTTATGATATCTATTCTTGATGAGCGCTTAACGTTTTCTTTTCATGATATAACTATTAATCTACATGATATTTTTGGTCAGTATTTTGGATTATTAATGTTTTTTTTTTTACATGATTTGCATGAATGTTTAGTTGAAATGTACTCTTCATAATAATAAAATGTTATCTATGTAATAAATGTTATTTATATCTTTCACAGTGCTGCATCTAAAGGCCTGTCGGTCAGCTTAATGGAGAGGCTGATAAAGAAATATGGCGACTCAGTGGTTCGAATGTTGACCACTCAGTACCGTATGAATAGTGCCATCATGCAGTGGGCTTCAGAGCAGATGTATGAGGGCAAACTAATCGCACACACTTCAGTGGAGAAACACTTGCTTAGGTATGCAATATAAAATATGTTAAACATTTCTGAAAAAAACATTTAAATTTTACAATGTTGGCCAAGTACATTGTTTGAGGGGAATTATATAAGTTTTTTTTCAACTGATTGTTTTTTTTACAGTACCAGTCCAAAGTTTTGCGGTGAATAGCTATTATTCAGCAAGAATTGATCAAAATGTATCAAAAGTAACAGTAGCAATATTTATAATGTTACAAAAGATTTACATTTTTATTCAAAGGATTTTTTACATTCTATTCACCAAAGAGACTTGAAAAAATGTATCACCGTTTCCACTAAAATATTCAACATTGATAATAATAAAAAATGTTTCTTGAGCTGCAAATCGGCATATTAGAAGGATCATGTGACACTGAAGATTGGAGTAATGGTTGCTGAAAAATCAGCTTTGCCATCACAGGAATAAATTACATTTTAAAATATATTAAAATGGAAATATTTCACAATATTTACTATATTTTTGATCAAATAGATGCATCCTTGGTTAGCATAAGAGACTTCTTTCAAACCCTTACCTTCCCCAAACTTTTGAATGGTAGTGTATATTTTAAGTCTGCTAGCAACCTTTATATATAGAGAAAGATAAATTTGAAGATAACTGATTGCATCTTGAACAGAGACCTGGCTGGTGTTGCAGATGTTGAGGAAACCAGAATTCCTCTTCTGCTCATTGACACCTCAAGCTGTGGCCTGAATGAAATGGAGGACACAGATGAGCAGTCCAAAGGAAATCAAGGTTGATATCAACTCCAAACCCAATATTAGTGCTTAATTAAGCTATGAAATGCCTTCTGAATGTTTTTTATTCTCTAATGCTCCACAGGAGAGGTAGATATTGTGGCTCTTCATATAAAGGCTCTTACTGAGGCTGGAGTTCAAGTCAAGGACATTGCGATTATTGCACCCTATAATCTCCAGGTGAGGTACTTTTCATAGAACTGATGTGTAAAAGAGCACATTTTTTATATATGCCTGCAAAGCAATGACTTCACTGCTGTTTCAGGATGAATAGCAGTCATGCAATTAAATAAAATGTGATTTTGTCTGTTTAAGGTGGATCTTTTGAGACAGAAACTGTCTCATAAATATGCAGAGCTGGAGATCAAGTCTGTTGATGGCTTCCAGGGCAGAGAGAAGGAGGCAGTGGTGTTGTCATTAGTCAGGTCCAACAGGAAGGGTATGCCAGAGTTTGTGCTTTTAGTAAATTCAGTTTGGCTGACTTAATTATACATTTTTGTCATAATTTATTCACCCTTGTGTTATTCCAAACCTGTTTGTGAACATACGGAATTATCTCACATATACTCCAAAGGTGAGGTTGGATTTCTTGCTGAAGACAGAAGGATCAATGTGGCTGTGACTCGTGCCAGACGCCAGCTTGTGGTAGTGTGTGATTCTCAGACTGTTCGAAACCATGACTTCCTCAAATCCCTAGTGGACTATATGTCTGAACATGGAGAGGTTCGTACTGCCTTTGAGTACCTAGAAGACTGTGTGCCGCAGAATTACATCCGTGACGAAAAGGACAAACAGATCAAAAGCAAAGACACTGCATCTACAAAACAGAAGCCCAAGAACCAAGGCAAGAAAACAGAACAAGAACAGACGAAAAGTGCAAACAACAAAAGTAGAGGAGTGAATCAGTCCAATGTTCAGCTTGACCAACATAAAAACACCAATTCACACCATCCTAAACCCAAAGATGTCGATCAGACACAAAATAAGAAAAAAGAGATAAAGGACCAACTTCTGAACTTTCTGAAAGACCCAAACAAGACAGAGCTACAGTTTCCTTCCACGCTAAATTCTCATGAGCGTATGCTGGTCCATGAGCTCTCTGAAGAAATGGGTTTAAGGCATGAAAGCCAGGGAGAAGGGAAAAACCGTCACATCACTGTGTCCCGGCCCCCATCAGAACCGGACAAGTCAGTGGAGCCCGAACAACCAGACGTGACTGCATGTACAGCAGCGAAGCTACAAGATGAGTTACAGAAAGAACCCTCAAAGCCAGCTGTTGATCTGAAAAGCCTGCATTTGGAGCGAATGCGCCGAGAGCAGGAGAAACGAGAGGAGAAAAAGCAGGAAAAACAACAAAGTGTGAGACGGGAACCGGATCCCAATGCAAGTAAAAGCCAGTCTGTTAAGAAACCCAAAGGAACTTCTAAAGGTTTGTGTTTTATATCCCAATTTCTGAATTGTTTCAATACTTTCATTCTGTTACACTTCATTGTCAATATGTGTTTCTTTCATAGGAAACACTAAGATAAAAGCAGGAGCCACAGATATAGCTGCGGGTGCCATGCCAGATGATGATTTTGATGCTCTAATCGATGCTGTGGTTAAAGCCGACAGCGTTTGTGGTTTTGTGAAGTGCAAAGCCAGTGTCCTGACACTAGGGCAGCTCTGCCTCTACTGTAAAAGACAATACTGTCTGAGTCACCATATACCTGAGGTAACTTGCTTTTTTTTTATATTACAGGGGTCATATCATGAAGAACCAAATTTAGCTTTATTTTTTTAAATAAGTGTTCATTATAATATGAAAGCAGACTGTAGCTTTCAAAAACATGACTTTACAGAGCAAGCTGGTTAGATGCTATTATTCATAAACACAAAACACTCAGTGTTAGAAACAAGTTGCTCAGGTTCTTTTTAACAATGTTCCTGACCATTTCAAGTGCTTTTTCTCATTTCACGAGTGAAAAGGGTGTTGACATCAGAGTTTTAAAGGCATGCTAACAAAAAATGTCAGAGTGAGGGTTGAAAATAGTCATTAAAATATATTAATGATAATAATAAAAAATGTATGATATGACCTTTAAAACGTGTAAAACATTTAAACTAAAGATATTTTGATGCAAGATGTGTTTGAAATAAAGTATTGACTTTTTTTTAGGTGCATGGATGTGGAGACGAGGCAAAAGCTCAAGCTAGAATGAGGATAAGTAAAGAAGGGGTGCTTTATGCAGGAAGTGGACAGAAGGACAAATCAATGGATCCAAATAAAAAAGCATATCTGCAGAGAAAACTAGACTCTAAACTCAAAGTTATGGAATCTCAAAGAAAAACTAAAGCCAAAGACAAAGAGAACTGACATTCTAGGAGACACTAGATCAATCTGATATAGTTTAATTCAAATGTGACGGTTATTTACTTGAGAAATATGTAAAGAAAGATTTCTGTGCTTTAAGTGTGGGCTTCACAAACATTTTGGTTATTATGAGGCAAATAAGTTCCTGAATAAAGCTGAGAATAGCTGCTATTTATTACAGATCCACACTGGCATGGTTAAATGGCAAACAAATCACAAAGACCAGCCATATTTAATACTCCCGACTGTGACTGAAAAGTGGGTTTCTGAATGACTCTGGTTGTGCTTAAAATACCCACCCTAATGCTAGTCTGAAATTCCTGTACAAGATTTATGTCCTGCAGAATTATTGTTGGGAGCTTAAGTAGTTGTTCCACTGTGCCTCTCAGTGATTGATGCATTGATTATTGTCATATGTAAGTCTCCCAGTTATCTCATAAAGCTCTGAAGAGCACAGGCAGAGCAGAGCTTTGGCTTGGGTCCATTTAATGCTGGATTTAATATATTTAGTCTACACAGCATGTGCTCATGTAACTTGGTATATCTGTCCACAAGAGGGCATAAGAGACTCAGGTGGCATTGTGAGCTCCATGGATGCATTTAGTGGAGGATTTGCACAGTGAACACATTAGGAGGAGTACTTCAGGTGACAATGTTTCTAATAGCCACAAGTCATATGACAAAAAAAAATATGTGTAACAACTTTTGACTGTTTGTTCTTTGTGACATGCTTTTAAATTTTACCTCAAGGCACTTAGAGCTAAAAAATGTGTTAGATTTCCTTGCAGAATGTCTCACTGAATACTAAATTAAAAACATAAATGTTATTTTTGTGTTGGTAGGTTGTGGTCTGGTTTGATCAGCTTTACTTGTACAGTGCAAATTTTAAGGTTGTGTCAAAAATGGACTTTAAAATGTTATCTAAAGGTAATTTATAATGAAAGAATTAATTTATTAATTTAAGAGCATGGTCTGATTGAAACATTTGAGTTAACAGAATTGCAGTATTTGTAATACTGTAAGTACAGTAGTAGTAGTTTTCTTTGGCTGTCCTGTGTGACTTCCAAATGACTCAGGTAGATGATACTCTGCGCTTGAAATGCTTAGCCCTAAAAATAGCTCTGCAATGTTCTGAATCAGGAATAACCATTTAGCTGAAGTAAATAGTTGGACATATCCTTAAAGGAATATGAAACATGCTGTGGGTTTGCATAGTTTTTCTCATTTTACAAGAAGTGCTCAGCTAAATTTCAACTAAAGTGTAAACTATTTTTTTGTGCAATGATGCATGGACATAGAATAAAAACTCTTAACAAATCACTTTATGGTCTAAATGAGAATAACAAATATGAGGATAGTATAAAAAAAGTGAGTGAGTCAACAAATCTGTTTCAACAGATGTAATCACAATTTGAAATACTGGCAAAAACAGGCAAGCTTCCAAATCTCAAACAATAATAATATACATACTAACATAATTTATGCTGATTTAAGCAGATAGTACAAAAATACTGTATTACAGCAATGGGAAATTAATAATAATCACCTACAAATAATTGTAAATTAAAAGTCTAGATGCAAATTAATTTTGTCTTTGTATTAATTAATTAATTTGGCTTTCATTTTGAGTGAAATGTGACCTGCACACATTTTGTTTTTTAGAAATTCACAGATAAATTAATGTTTTGTAGTTGTTACATGTTCAAATTAATGTACTGTTTTTGTGCCCCATGCATTAAAATGCACAGATTCTAAGTGTGCTCCCCTCCTTTATCCCAGTGGCAAAATAAGGAAAGATTCTCTCAGTAAACCTATCTTTAAATGTGTAAATACTGCCACCATCTGCAGCGTCATAAAAGGAAACCTTTCCTTTATCATAGTCCAGTTCAACTGTGATTATCTGTGGGGTTCTTTTCAGGGTTAGTCGTGTGCGGGGAGAGGTCTGAGCCCAGTAGGATTCCTCATTGTTTGAAATGACCCAGAAACCCTCTTTTGGGTTGAGAAAAACTGCAGTCTTCCTCTTTATTGACTCTCGTGCCACCCCAACGTACCACTCTTTGTTGTATGCCACCTCTACATGCCAGCGCTGCTTCCCTGAATCAAAGCCGTTAGCAGCGAGTACTGCCATGCGGCTCGTGCAGCGTTCAGGGTTATCAGGAAGCTGCTGTTTTTTCCCATAGCTGATGGTGGTGAGTTCATCTTTGATGATCAAGTTAGGGTGTGCCGTGTTTGGATCGAAACTGACAGAGGCTGGAAAGATAACAGAAAGCCAAACATTCTCTCATGATTTTGCATAGGCCTAGCAGTGTAGTGAATAGTGATAACTATTTTACTAGAATTTTAGCAGGTTCTTTATGTACATCAAAAGATCTACTGTAAAGTACCTGTTGTAAATTCTAAATTATATTTATTTACACATCACGTCTTAAGATGTCAAGTTTGCATACAAGAAAATTGAAATGAGATTTTAGCTCTGACAAAAATATATTAGTTTCAAAATACTTGAAATATAGTGCAAAAGACTAGCCCCTGGTCCCTGTTTACTTTTGTAAAGAAAGGGGTAGTTTGGGACAATTATGCAAATAATTATATTATTATTATGCTAATAAAATCATTTTATGCAACATGTAAGAAGTAAAAAGTCATACCGAGTGAGTAAATGATGACATAAATTTCATTTTTGGGTTAACTCATGCTATAAAGGACTTGATGTACAATTGTACTTACAGTAGTGTACATCTCTTTCCATTCTTTTCCAGGCCCCATGCTTTAATGATCCAAGGTACTGAAGCACGTCTATAAGTGCCTTTTTTGGATATTCTATTTCAGTGTAGCTAACTTTAGTCCTGTAATAAATGCATTATTTGTTTATTTTAGTGTGGCAAGAGAAAACTGACAGAATGCTTAAAATAAAACTTCATTGTGTACAGTATACCGTTTTATTGCCTCCTTACATTCCTGTAGGTAGAGAAAAGATATAATTGTAATCATTTGAACCAAACTTTATTTATTTATATGTTTGTTTATTTAATGGAATGCTATGCACAAAGTTATCCTAATGCTTGTCACTGAAGTGCATGTTTATTCAATCAGAAGGCAATTAATGCTTTACTTGTCAATCATTTTGAGCGTACATATAGCAGTCCATTGTCCATATATGGGCGACCGACAGCTTGGAGAATTTGATTTTGTAGGATGCAAAATCACGATATTTTTACATCAACAGCGGTTTAGGGCTGTTCACACAGAACAGGTGTTTGCCTTTAAAAAACGCGAGACAAAGCGCTAATGAAAAAGAACATCTTCATTTACTCTACCCTGATTTACCACTGCGTAAAACGAACGAGGCAAAAAAAAACAGCAAGACGCGGTGCATGTTTGATGTTTACATCGAAAAACACTTTTAAAACAGGGCAATTAAAACGCGTTATGTGTGAACCAGTTGTTACACATGCCAAACATGATAAAGGAATACGAAGACAAAGGAAAATAACAAGAGAAATGAGCTTTTCATCAATGCAATGAGCTGAGGTAAAGTTACCAAAGGCTAACATGGCCCATATAGTAGCCTACCCTTTACGTAAAAATGTTTTAAAAGCATATTGACCTTTAGAAATGTCAGCTCATCCGCTATTATGATGGGTTCTATGTATTGTATGATGTTAGAGAGCTCTTCGATGCTCTTATTGACCTCCTCCAGTTTCTCTCTCACCATCGCGGTCTTACTCTCTCTATCATTTTGAAGTACAATGAGTCGAGCTGCCTCCTCCTCCCTCAGGATTGTATGTAACTTTTCATACTCTTGTTTTACTTCTGCAGCAATGTCGGCAACTTGTTTCTGTAAATTAGAATAAAAATAAACTGGATGGATAATCCTTAAAGATGTTTATGTTGAGGAACTGTAGGTTTGTGCATATAGTTCACCTGTATGTATGTTTCCAGTTCCACCAAGCTCACCTTTAATTTTTCAAAGGCGGTTAGTTGTTTTTTCAAAGGATTGTACCTATTTGTGAGCTCTTTCTGTGGGATAAGTGTATTGAATGAGCATTTACAAATCCCAGATAACTTTGACAAGTACAGATACACTCTAGTTAATATTTACATAGATATATGCTCATATCTAACTACAAATCACATAAGACTCATTTTCATACTTTCCTTACCATTATGTCTGATGCTGCCTCAGCTATCGGGCAGTACTCATGATTTTTGTGACTCCTTGATGACGTGCAAACAATGCAGAGAAGTTCTGCATCTTTCCGACAAAAAAGCTTCAATTGCTCGTTGTGTCTTGAGCAACGTTCCACCGATTTTGCCATGAACTGCTCCGGCTTCTTTCTGAAGACATCCGAGGCTAACTTTAGAGCCAAATTGATTGGAGGCCTGGATGAGCGCTCTGTTCTGCGGCACAGAGGACATTGCCGTGTTCCCATATGGTCCCAGTGTGTCTGAATGCAGGTTTTACAGAAGCTATGTTTGCAACTCAGTATGACGGGGATATCGAAAACCTCACAGCACACAGGACACTGTAGATCCTCCAGAGTGAAAGAACATTCTTGAGACATCGGTGCTGAATTTGCAAATCCAAAAGTCTTTCGCAGATGTTTCGAAAACTTGCAAGCTGAAAGTAAAGTGCAGTGCGACTGGGATAGACCGGTTTGACCTGATTTTCAAACTTTTAAAAAGTGACTCCTCTAAAACGTCAGAAATGTCACTGTGTTACTCTGAGGAGGACGTGTATTTTCTTGGCTAATTATAGCTTGGGACTTTTGTTCATGATGAATCATGCCGTGGTTTAATTAAAAAGACATACTTCATCAGAAAACAAGCTGCAAAAAATTATTTTATTGAATATTTACTAGAAAAAGTCCATTGAATATATATTTATATACAGGACTTCTTTTAATTAAACAATGTGTTCAGTCTCATTTTCAGAAGATTCTGCTGCATAAACATGCAAGTATTGAGAGGGACATGTGGAGAGGTAGTTATGACCTGCTGTCAACTAGGATGTGAACCAGCTTTATACAGCATGCAGTTAGTAAACAGGGAGATTAGCTTAGAATAGAAGGACAAAGTTACAATAAAAATGAAAGTAAGGTAAAAGAGAAATAAATAAGCAGCATTTTTACATATTGCTCCCATATATTAATAAGTTAAACAATTAGAAATCTCCATGTCATTTTGTTTTATTATTTATTTCTAAGAATAAGCCTGATCACATCCAGCATTAAACATTGTGATCTCTTTCATTGCAAATGCTTATGCTTGTTGCGAGAGCTATAACAAAATGTATTATATTTTATAAAATGTTTTGGATGCGTTTAATTTGTATTTTATTATTTCGTTATGGAATAATTAAAGTGGCAAAAAGAAGATCCGCTTACAAAAGTAGGAGTCAGATGAAACATGCACAAGATTATATCTGAAGTCCTTACAAAGTAAAATGAGAAATCAATTTAGCAGTTTTAATAAAGTTTAGAGAATTGTTAGTTGATCATTAACAAAATATGAATATTCATCAGATGATCAAAGATGATGATTAAAAAATATATGAAAATCTATCATCATATATGTTGATAGATGTTAAATTGATCATACATATGGCAATTTGATTATATTTATTTTTGACTGACACATTAAATGAAAGTGCCCACAAAGAAATAAGGATAACAATTTTGGGCCATTATGATTAAACATACTCAAATACTTTAGTGCTATACATGTTGGAAAAAGGTATTTTTGTTGCATATGCACATTTGTGAATCTCTGAAGATTTTAAGAAAATAAAGGAGATTAATCATAAGGTTTTAAAGCTGATATCAGCAAACTATACTTCTAACTGCACATACTATAAATGAAAAAAGAAATTATTTTTCACATTTTGTTGATTCAACATAAAATAAACTAATTCAGCTGTTATCAGAAACGTAGTAATGTTGAGTGTACTGTATAAGATTCTTATTAAAATACATAAATAATTGTCAAATAAATAATTAACAAAATGCATAATTGGTCAAGTTAATAAGTTGAACACATGCCCCTGTTACTTCAGAATATTACAGTTCACTAACAGGAGGCAGTTAGAGACATTTGAGTTTACTACAAGCTCAAAACAAACCTCAAACAAACTCAAACAGAACAGCATCTCTCAGCATATCTTATACCGCTGACAGAGAACAACTTTATCTTTTTAAAATTACATTGATTGTAGCATTCATGAATTATTTACACAATCTAAAGAAATTGATTCGAGCTTGAAACTTGATTGAAAATCACTTAGAAAGTTATAAATGTTTTAAATATACATGTTTTGTTCTGTTCAGCTGTGATAATAGAGCAATAATGTCCATTAGGAAACCATGTGATATGTAAAGCTCTCACCTTGTTGATGAATATCCTCACTGACAGGATAGCAATGCTGCATGGTCCAATCAAAGACTGTTTTTAATGTTTCTGTCTTAAACCAATGCAGTATTATAAGGTCAGTTCAGAGAAAATATCTTTCATGACGTCTCTGTGTTGAACTAGTAATCCATGTCCTGTCATTTCCACATTATTCCCAGTTGCCATAAAGACAGGATGGAAATACCGGAAACCCTCCTTTTGTCCAGTTAGAAAGCTTCCTTAAAGAAGGCACTGGAACTTTTGCTCCCAGACGGGTCACTGTGATGGGATTCAGCCATTTTGTCCAAGGCAGGAGTGCAATCTCATACAAAACCCAGCTTCACTGAAGAATGATGGCATTTTGGACAGCCCTTTGTGCCGTTTGTCTGCAGACACCTGCATGCGTGAAAAGAACATAGTGAGCGACATAGATAGCTGGTGGCTACAGAGAGTAATAAACACACTAATACATACTTGAGGTGGAAAATGTGAGAGCAGGGCAAAGCCTGCAGCTGCTGGTTCTTCTCTCCGATAGACTCCCCACACATGCCACAGTAGAGCTCTAGCTCTTCCACACACTGCAGGAACTTCACCACCTGCTCTCTCAACTCA
Source organism: Schizothorax lantsangensis (assembly GCA_027422415.1). Lineage (NCBI taxonomy): Eukaryota > Metazoa > Chordata > Actinopteri > Cypriniformes > Cyprinidae > Schizothorax > Schizothorax lantsangensis. The sequence continues at coordinate 12,163,542 of CM049846.1, read as the reverse complement.
TCCTGCTGCTCCTTACAGCGGTAGATGCCTTCACACAGACTGTGCACCTTCAGGATACACAGCTGGAAGAGAAGTGCACAGAGATACTCAAATACAACGCTAATGCTAATACTATTAGAGAACATCTTCGGATGTCACTGCTTCAGAAGCAGTGTTGAAAATGAGATGTTTGTCTCTTATTCTAAAATAGATGCATCACCTTGTTTCCAATCGCCTCGGCCAGATCATGTGCTCTTTGCAATGAGTCCAAAGCCTGTATTCAAATTAAAAAGAAATAATAAATAAACCAATGCCATTTAATCTATAATATGTGTCGATCACAAATGTTCCTCTAGACAATAAAGGAAATAGTTTTCAAGTTTTCAAAAGGGGCTTTCATAGCGATGCAATAGAAGAACCATTGTGGGTTCCCCAAAGAACCTTTCTTTGAATAGTTCTTATAACAGCCATTTTATTTTCTTAGTGTGAAGAATATTTTTATTGTTTAATAGAAAGGCTCAAGGTTAAAGCTTCTTCATTCAACGATAGATGCCAATAAAGAATCTTTATTTTTAGGGAAACTACACAATCAAAACAGTTTCCTGACCTTATCGTATTCCTTCTGCAGAATCCAGCACTTCCCCACACCTACGTATATGAATGCTTGTCCAAGGCGGTTGCCGATCTCTGACATTATGCACATGGAGGACTCATAGCGAGGGAATGCTTTCTGTATTGAAGGTCAGCACACAAAGAAAAGCATTATTGCTATAAGCAACACTTATAACACTCTTGGTTGACTATTTTGCAATAGAACTCCAGAATTGAAAAAATAATCTTGGTTATGGCTGTCGCAGTTAATTTTGAAGTGTGTCGAGTACATAATGCATATTTTGTTTTGCACCATTGAACATTGTAGCTAACATTGCAGCTTGTTTCAAATGTGTAATAAGAAATAATTGACAATTATGAGTTTGGTCATAACTGTGAAGCACTATTCTGCAATAATGTGTCAGTGAAACAGTGAAAACAATTGTACAACAGTTATGTGCTAAATGCACAAGTAATAGCAATATACTAAAAAAATCAGTAGAACTAACATCAACATCTTTCTGACAGCGATGAATATCAGCAAAGTTAAGCAGACACAATGCCTGAAGGGGCCGATCTCCATGCTGCAGTGCAATCTTCATTGATTCCTGAGAGACATAAGATAATTTCCAATGTTAAGGAAACATGTATACGTGTTGCCCTGTCCTCCACACAGCAAACATTTCTTTTAAATTGTAATAATATTTCACAATATTACTGTATTTTTGATCAAATAAATGCAGCCTTGATGAGAAAAAGAGGGTTCTTTAAAAAAAAAAAAATTATACCAAAGTTTTGGCCGGTAGTGTATGAACCACCAACCCCCATTCATACAATATACAAAACTGAGAAGTTGCGCAACAGCTGGAACATGGCCTGCATTAATCCCCACTGTTAGACGTCTGTAAATCACACTTGCAGACAGCACATTGTGACACTCACAGTCCAAAGCAATGACTGCCTGTGATATTTCTCTCCTCGTCATTAGCGAGGAGCTAAGGGTAAGCTCTGCTCTTCATTAACACTCCTCTTAGACGGCACCTCAGCAGGATGGACTCCGGACTGCCGTATTTTTATCAGCCATAGTAAAGGGGGCTGGCACAATTTGTCCTACAAATAACTGCACCTGTCAGTTGTGCCGTGGCCCGAGCAGCAGACAGAGGCCAGGGTTACACCAAGGGGACTGATAAATATGATCAACATGCGGCATCTTGGGGGATTAAGGTGATGCTGCCTTAAATTTGTCCAGGTGACCATTGACACAAGCTGTTTCCACATAAAGATTGCCTTATTTGTTTTTGGTGCACCTACTTTAGTCATTTAAAAATGGTTGATGTATCATAATTAGATGTTTGTACCTCACAGCATTCCATTGCATCTGCTAAGCGCATCAGCTTCCTGTAGGCCACCTGACATATGGTACTGGCTCATGGCACGGTACTTGAGACTCCAACCCTTACCATAGTCATTCACGAGTTCAGCTGCTTTGCAAGGAAAGAAGAGTGCTTTCTCATAATCCTGCAACAGCACAAAATATGCAGATAAGGACACTTATTAGAAGCATAAAACAAGCTGCACATAAAGCATAGGAACTCGTATTATCTATGGTCTTTAAAGAAAGTTGATACAAAACAGCAAAAAATCCACAAATTAGTCGAAGATTAGACAAAGTCTGACTGATGCATTTACTGGTATGATATTTCAAGTCAAAGCATAAATGTATAATTTAAACAATTAAAATTGAATATGAAAGAGTATGTAAATGAGAATGCTCAAAGCAACCAACCACTCAAAGTTGATCATTTCCCCAGTGGCAGGGAGATATAGCTCTGCTACAGCTAAAAGAGGCTGTCTTATTATTGCCCCTAGTAGTGCTGACATTCTCTGCATGCCTCTCCATCACATACTTATTACAGCAGGCCTTCCTGGGAATCCAGGGGATTTGCTCTCTTCAAATCTCTGATGTCAAGGTGAGTACAAATGCCTATGTCTAGCCATTGAATACATTGTACATAACATGTAGGCAGTGTGTTAGTCATGTAAAAACTGCTTTACTCTTTAAGTCACTTAAATATAACTTAAAATGACTGCAGGCCAAAGGGACATTAAACAAATAATTTGTATACAGTATACAATGACTTTGACAGATACTGTGTGTTTACTTCAGTAAATATATACACTACAGTTCAAAAGTTTGGGGTCAGAAAGTTTTTTTTTAAAGAAAGGAATACTTTTATTCAGCAAGGATGCATTAAATTGATCAAAAGTCACAGTAAAGGCTTTTACATTGTTTCGAATTATTTCTTTTTCAAATAAATGCAGTTCTTTTAAAATTTGTTCATCAAAATCCTAAAAAAAAAAATCATGGATTCCACAAAAATATTAACCAGCACAACTATTTTCAACTGTGATCACTAAATCAGAATATTAGAATGGTTTCCAAAGGATCATGTGATGCTGAAGACTGGCGTAATGGCTGCTGAAAATTCAGCTTTGCCATCACAGGAATAAATAAAATATATTGAAATAGAAAGCAGTTGACGAGAAACCTTTTGATCAAATAAAAGCAGCCATGACCAAAACATGAAAAAATCTTGAATGCTAGTACCAGCATACTGCTAGATCTCATGATTGAGTGGTGAGTGGTATCAAGCCCAAATTACATGCGTATGTATTGTTTCTCAAAACTTAAATATGTTTTAATAGTCATACCTTAAGATGGATGTAGAAGTTGCCCAAACTGCAACAGACCCGGCACTCCAGCATCTTGTCATCGTTGTTGTGAGCATATCGCAGGGCCTTCTCATAGCTCACTAAGGCCTTTTGGAAAATGCTGAGGCCCAGATGGGCATTGCCCATGCTCAAACACACTTGCCCGTTGAGCTGTAGGCTTACAGTGGTGCCCTGCATGTTTAAGCAGGTCTCACAATATGAGACCGTCTTCTGGAATTCACAAAGCTTCTCATTGCTGCGTGCCAGGTTCAGGTAGCCCTCTGTCAGGTAGTCCGGATCCTCCATCTCTCTGGCTGTGTTTATCTGAGCTAGGGAGTACTAATGGATGGTTGCATACACATAGGCACAGAAAACAATAGAAATTAGTTCATTGATAGAACTATTTCAGAGAAATCTTAAACTACATATAGTTAGCATTCAACTGGTGTTCCCCATCCTGTTGCAACCTGATGCTATAATGTTATACAAGACAAAGGACTACTGTTAAAATTGTCTTCATACCACAATAGATATCAAGCATACTTTATTATTATTATGCGAGAGCTACAGTTGTTTAAACACATCATAGTGCAAATGAAGTGTTGGGAAAGCAGGTCCCTCTGCAAGAGGTTTATGTCAACAAGATGCTCTGTGCTGAGGATCATATTGCATGCGGCTCTCCTTACCATCCATGTAACTATGGAAGTTACATATTATATGCATGTTCCGCATTATTCAAATTGGTATATATTTACGTCAGAAATCTTCGTCACTGAGGTTACAGACTAATTAGTGCAAATCATATGCATATCATATATAGCAGATATCAAACTTTAAAGGGATAGTTCATTTACTCAACCTCATTTTGTTTTAACCCTGTATGACTGACTGATTTCTTCTGTGGAACACAAAAAGTCAGTGGGGTCCAATGTTGAACCCCAGTGACTTTCATTATATGGACAAAACAGTTTTTAAAATTGTCATCATTTTTGTTTTCCGCAGAGAAAATCAAGTCATACAAGTTTGGAACAACATAAAAATGATCCTTTAACAGTTCACTCCACATGTCAGTTGATGGAATACATATGTATCAACTTTTTTTTAACAAACAGTGAAAAAATATCAATGTAAAGGAGCAGGAGGATGACTGCATAAGTGGCTCTTACCTGTAGCATCTCCTTGTATTTCCCCATTTCCGAATGTGCTGTGATCAGACAACCTAAAACTCGAAACTTCCCCCCAGGATCAGATGTCTTCCTTAACACTTTCATCCAGACATATAAAGCCTTTTCTGTGTCATTTGACTGATAAAGCTTCAGTCCCTTCTCAATCTGCTGTTTGGTTTGGTCCTGACCCATTTCTGCTACAAAGTCCCTCATAAAAATAACCATCCGTTTGGCTCTTCGGCCCACTGGGGAAGCGCAAGCGTACAGTTTTTTCGTCTTTCACCGTCAACGCACCAAAACAAAAGACGTGTTAGCGAAAATCCACCCCGGAGATCTGCACCCACTAACGTCACTGATCCACAACTCTCAGCTTTGGGTGCAAAGAGATGTTGAAGAAACTGGATCCACAGCTTGCAAGGACTTCAGAGTCCAGATCTCCATTGCTCATCACTTTGAAGAATCACAAAATCATGATCTCCTGACATTAAAGACCCAACTTCAGTTGCTCCAGAAAGCCTGGAAAGAAAGTTGAAGGAAAAAAATGTGACACTAAAGAAATAAGTCTCAATCCAAGGTGCTGGCAATGATCTCCCAGAATATCTACTCCCTCCACACCCGAGGGGGAGGAATTCTCTGTACACTCAACCCCCCACAAACCACCCCTTCATCTTTCTCTTCCCTCCCACTGCAGTGCTGGCGCTACAGCAGATGGCCTTGTCACTCTGGACCATGTGTCTCTGCTGGAATCCAGCTTCAGCCTCTGAAAAGATCCAAGGTCACAAAAGACGCTTATCCGTCGATCTTCATACCAAGAGCAGTGCTGTTCTCCTCCACATCCACACACCGTCAAGAGGCTCAAGCACCATAACTGTGAAGGACCCTTAAGAAAGAACAACTTTAGGAAATATTCAGTCCCGAGCTACAGCAGAGGTTTGGACATCATGTGAACAAGTCTAAAAACAGCCAGATATTTTACAACGGTGAAGCAGAGCGAGTCAACGGTCCCACAGAGGGTGGCAGTTCCTGTGGGTGGGCCTTGTTAAGCCGCTCTGTGTGCCACCTCCCAGCCCCCAGCCTTGGTGTCAGCAACTGATGCTTAGAATAGTTCACAAACTCTGACATGGTATTTGTCTTGAGTTACAGTACCGCTGCTTCTTGAAACACATCAATGGGATCGAATTGTCGGGTTCTCAACTGAACCTGGCTTTCTCCTGGCCCTTCCTGCCCCCTTTACACCTAACTTCACGGATACAAATAGGGAGTATTTACCGCCTTGCCATTCACAAGATGGCTTGTCTTTCCAAAGATAAACATCTGGTGGTTGTAAGTCACGTCTTTGTTATAACACAATTCCTGAAATGCTAACACAGTGCCTCAGCACATTTTGGGGAAACCAAAATATATTCCTTGAAATAAATACTTGTGTAGCTTCTAGCTTTTAAGTCTATTTTAAAACAGAGCGAGAAAAAAGAAAAATACTCCTTACAAATCTTTTGTGCTTTTGTTCACACAAAAAAGAAAATTGCTATCATTTACTCACCCTCATGTTGTACCAAACCAGTATGATTTTCTTCTGCGAAACACAAAAGAAGATATTTTGAAGAATGTTTCAAAGCAGCATTGGACCTCACTTACTTTCATTGTATGGACAAAAAAACAAAACAGACATTCTTAAAAATATCTTCTTTTGCCTTCTGCAGAGGAAAGACAGTCATTCAGGAAGGTGAGTGTGACATTATCATAACTGTTAGGCAAAGGGGAAAACATGAAATACCCAACTTATTTTTAGCTTTTAATTCAAGAGAATGTTGACCAAAAGTACAGAACAACACAGACATTTATTTAAAAAAATTCTACAACTTCAAAAGCCAAATCATTTTTAACTAACAATAATCTGAACCAGCCACAAAAGTCAACAAAATTAAGCTTGTGTCTCTGACAGACATAAAAATGGACAGCTTTTTCATATACTGCATGGCGAAGTAAAATGTAAACAGTTGTAGCATTCAACTTTTAAACCAGCTTGAGGTGGTATAAAGTTCCTGTCCAGTCAAAAACCATTGAGAAACAGAGATTGGAGTTGACTGACAACAGGGAAATTACCATAAAGCAAGATAGACAAGTTGCAATATGAGCACATTTCTTGCAAATTTACATTATGAATGTTACTTAAATGGCCCTTGACAATTGTACTAAAATATTTTTGTCAGCTGTCTTGAGGATATTTTGCACTGATAATTAGTTCCTTATGTTCAGAGTATGTTGGCAGACATATGAAAGACACCATATATTGCACATTGTCACTCATTAGAGAGCAGTTACTATATCTAATTCACAGCTGTATACATTGCATATGTATTCAGCTAATTCAGTAAGTGTTGTGTACATATTAGTCCTTGTGGATTTAGATTAAAGATGCATGTTGCGGAATGTTAACAGTTTAAAAAAAAAAATTATATAAATCCCTTTTGAAATCCAAATGAACCACATGTTGGAAGGTTTCACCAAAGATTGACAAACTTCAATGGTCAAGTAAACTGCAAATGACAAACATCACACATTACATTTGGCCTTCATTAACACTTTACGGTGTCCTACTGTGTAACACTTCACATGACATTATAAAGCTTGAACCACTGTATCACAGTAACAACTTCTACATGACTGCTGTCTGATGAATCAATATCACAGACCATAATTGATATCACCATAGTACATTTATCATGGTCCCATGCATTACTTGAACATCTCAGGCCAAAACAAACTGCCAGTTTGTAAGGAGGATTTTGATTCCCTTGATTACAGAGACAACCGACGTGGCAGGATTCAATTTCAAAGTGTTTGCGTCACCTTTCTTGCATTTGTCCCTGAAAACGTAGATGCATCCGTTGCAACTGGCCACTTTCCATAGAGATGGCACGCAGCTCCATACTTCAGGGAAGCGCAGCCGGGTGAAGCTGTCCAGCAGTGGGTTATAGCACACCAGAGAGTCGCCCTCTGCCACCACAAAGATAAGGTCCTTATGGGCGGTGGCATGCATGCATCCGGCAAAAGGCAGCATGTAGGGCTTGGTATGACATCTCTGTGTGGCCGTGTCAAAGCACTGGATAAGGCGAGATGGTTTGGTAAAGAAGTCCATGTCATTTTCCTCCCCACCCAAAAGGTAAATGGTGCCTCCCAAATTGACTCCAGCTGCACCTGACACGGCTGTGTCTAGCTGAGTGGTCTCTTTCCATATGTTGTCCTGTACTGTGTAGTAAATGACAGCATTGGAGAGAGTGTCCTGGAGGGTCTTGCCTCCCAATGAGTATATGGCATCCTCTGTGGACACAGACACTAACGTGTGGTGCAGACGGTCCCGGGGCAGAGGGGCGCAGCGCTCCCAGTCCATAGTATGCATGTTGCATTTCCACATGCGTCGTGGTATGGAGCCCCCTACAACATATAGATCTGCCCCATGCTTGCAGGCAGCTGTGATCTGGTGACACAAGCTGTTCTGGCCACTTACGCTGATGGCGTCATCCTCATCACAATGAAGAGACACTGCCAATGAGTGAGTGCGTGTGTCTTCCTTCCCAATTAAGTATATGTGAACTTTTTCACCAATCTCCTAAAACACAACAAATTCAACAATGAGCATGTGGACAATACAATAGCAATAAACAAAGGTTGTGCATTCTGCTTGTCAATATTTTAAAGTGATCAGCTACGTAAAATGACAAACAAAAAAATGATCTTAGGAAATAAAAATCAAAATATTATACTTTATTTTTAAATTAAATATTTATTAAAAATGCAAATATTATACATTTACAAGTATATGTAAATAAAATAATTAATTTAAAATTCAATTTATTCAATAAATTAAAAAAAAATTGTCTTAGGACCAGTGCAAACTTGAGGCGGATGAGTAGAAATCTTAAACCGAAAGTCTACCTAAAAATGAAAATTCTGTCATTAATTACTCATGTTATTCCAAACCCATAAGACCCTTGTTCAGCTTTGGAACACAAATTAAGGTATTTTAGATGAAATCTGAGAGCTTTCTGACCCTGCATAGACAGCAATGCAACTACCATGTTCAAGGCCCAGAAAGATAGTAAGGACATCATTAAAATAGTCCATGTGATAAGCAAAGGAATGCACATACATGTGTCGTGATACTCTTGTGAACGCACTGTGAAGACTGACACAGAAGAGGATAAATTAAGTCTTGAGAATAAAGTCTTTACTTTTGTTTTCTTTGCACACAAAAAGTATTCTCGTAGCCTCATAAAATTAAGGTTGAACCACTAATGTCACATGGACTATTTTACCGATGTCCTTACTAACTTTCTAGGCCTTGAACATGGTAGTTGCGTTGCTGTCTATGGAGGAGAAAGCTCTCAAATTTCATCAAAAATATCTTAATTCGTGTTCCAAAAATGAACAAAGGTCTTACGAGTTTGGAACGACATGAGGGTGACTAATTAATGACAAAATTTTCATTTTTGGGTGAACTATCCCTTTAACTACAGGCTTGACTGGGCCAGTGAAAATAAATAAATAAATAAATAAAACATTTGTAAATAAATAACTAAAACAGTTGCACCCTGGATATGTTTTCATCTAAAGAATACAAAATATTACTACAGCATTAAAGGTAAATTATTTCTTAAAATACTGTTTAATATCCATTTGATCATCACTAACCTTTAGGCTGTCTAGAAGCATATCAGAATACTCCTCTCGTTCAACTTTGTTGTGATTTATCCAAGATCCAATAGCTGCAGTTGGATTTTGTGAGCTTGGCACACCATCTAAAAAAGCAAATGCAAATTACAAACATAAGTTAACACGATCTCTGACTCTTTCTGATTAAAATCTCTCATCTAAAGTGAAGCCAATTTGCTGTTAATGCCATTTATTCACCTTTAATGATATCCATGAGAAGGCACAATGGCACGTTCAGGAACTCCTCTGTCTGGTGCAGCTGAACCAGGTGAATCTTCGCACAGTGCTTGGCAGCCGTATACAACTCCTGGTCACTGTGTCTATCTGCCAACCACATCACCTGAAATAAAATTGAACAACTGTTTTCTACTGATTCAGCTTACCTTTATCAAAGCTTTTTTTTGTGTGTATATTAATAGTTAGTAAACTCGAAGGTTTCACCTGGAGGCAGTTCTTGACATTCACAGTTCGTGACAGAAAGCGAGAGCACTCCTCAAACAGGGCAGTGAGCTGATACATATCAGCCATCTCATAAGTGTCCTGCAGGTCTTCAACCCTTAGTTTGATCGTCCCATGGTAGATGTAGTCCACCAGCGACTGGAAGACTGGTGCACTGACATCCTTCAGCTCAATATTACGATCATAAGCTTCTCTGAGTTTAGAGGTGAACATGGACCTGAAGAAGCAGCTTTGTGCGGAGAGCACCAGGCGGTGAAGCTGGAACTCTTTGCTGTCCACGGTGATGGTAACATCTGCAAACAGACCATCCTCCAGACACAAGTCCATGATGCTCTTCACAACACGGCTGGAATGGGAGCGATCTGTGAAGGTGTAGCCCTGGAAGTAGTTTTCATCCCCTGATGGACCTCCAACACTGTAACCCCCGTCTTCACTGGACTCCATGGCGCCTATAAATTCTAAAGCAGCTTCACCTGAATACTAGATGAATGACTTACTGGGTCAGCTGTCTCTCAGATGGATTCATTCATTTAGTTTTAATTGTTGACTGGCAGGCTGGGATTTGCCTTAGGATATAGCACTCAGTAGGCTCTAAAATTGCCCTCAGATTGATTTAAAGCCATATGTAGAATTCTTTATAAAAAAAACTGCTGCTTGCTATCTACACAAAAAGTATTCCAAACAGTTTAATAAGATATTTATAGATGGTTTTGCATTTATACGGTTCCACCAGAACCGATCGACTTGGTAATGATGTCCATCTATGGTAAACTGGCCAGCTATGTAGCTAATGCTAACTTAAACCATCTAGATTAAAGTCTGTTTAACTGTTTCACCATCCTAATGAGTCCACAATCGAGAAAACAGTGTGTCAGATGTAAAACTGTAGACAGCACACGCGCGTTATCATTTATAAATGTTAGCATGTGTTAAATCTTTTCCATACCAGAAGACTGCTTGTGAGCTTCAGGAAGTAAACAGCACATTCTGCGTATTGACGTCGCCGCGTGTTTGCGTGACTCTCTGCTGCGCCCGTGTGTTGGAGGCCTGTCATTGCATTACATTGCATATCGAAAAAACATATAGGCTATACATTTTTAAACGTATTTTCAAGTAACGTAGGTTTTCATTAAGCTCTATTACACAATATCATCTTACAATTATTTACAATAATAAAAAAAAAATAGATATAAGTCACCATCTCTAGTAGTCGCATTTTTTTCACTCCCAGTTTGGCTCAAATTGTGTTTTTCCGCAGGTGAAAAAATGCGACGCACTAAAGACTGTCTAACTCGGGAATCCCGTTTTTGTGGGGCTTAAACGGATGACGACTGAAAGCTGCGTGAATCAAGTGCAGTTTTGATTTTTGTGGCAATGTTGTTGACTCAGATCAAAGTGGTATGTGTGTCCTGTGCCTTATTGGCTTCAGGGAGCCCTGGAACACATCAGGTAAAGACTTTTCAAATTAAAGAGACGACATGTCAGTTCTTCTGTTTAAATACTTCAATCTTTGTTGTTATACACTTTTATGTAGATTAATCATATGTGCAGGCTTGTTTTCCTTGTGATCATAATAGTGCTTGATTTCATTAGCTATTCCAGTGCTGTTGGACTGTGGCATGTTGGACATGATTTCTGCCAACCGTGACGTTAGAGTCACATTTCCCCCCTTTATTCTCTGCAAGCACTATTTGATGTTAAAACTTTGGTTTTGTATTATTCATACTCAGTTTATCATGGCATTGCTCACGTAGCTCTGAATAGCTCAGACTTGTCTTACAGCTCAAGTTTAATGCATTTCCTGTAACTCATGAGTCTGTGCTGTCATGCAGATGTTACAGCGGTTCTGCACGGAGGACTCGCACATCAAGGTTTTATCAGCTCTGTAAATGATGCTAACCTGATGTTTGAGGTAAGAAGGTATAGCTATATCCATATATTGATGTACAGTAATTAAATTCACTATTGTAGTGAAAACATTCATTTATTTCAAAGATCTGTTAAAAACTATAGGTTATACTATGGCAGTGTGTCACTGGAATGATAAAAAATTATCTTAAATGCACTTTGAGGTGCTTTTTTATGACCATTTTTAATATAAAGCTTAATAGCCTTTATTGTACATAACATGTTAAGCAGAAATTATTCTCCATTTCATCTAAAATATTTCAAACATTTCTAATCGCTCCATAAGTAGCCAATTATGCATGCAGTTTTTATAACACTATTGAGAGATTACATGGAATATTCAATCAGTTCTCACACTCCTGAACTGTTTAAGCAAAATAAATACTATGATTATAATCTTATGATCCAACTAAACTACAAATATAGACAATTGCTGAAGAAACAACTCTATGGAGTCCCAAAGGGCAATTGGTGATGGAAAACATGAGATAGAAGGAATATATTTTTAATAATAATCATGTAATTATATTTTCTGAATTTGCAAGCAAAACGTTTGTTCCACAAGAAACTTTGCATTTGCTCAAGAATTTTTTACATTTTAGTTATATTGTTAGCAAAGGCACATTTAAACAATATTTTTGCAAGAAAACATAAGCTAATTTTTCCCCCATCACCACATCCCCTAATGGGCTTAATACCATACAGATCAGCTCACAATTTTTTATTTTTTAAATTCTAGTTCTTGTGGAGAGGACTGGAGATTGATGCTGACAATAATGTTGTCATGCGGGATCAAGAAATTGCATCGATGCGACAAGGGCGAGCTTTCTTATCTCTTATAAACGACAGTATCCCAAAGACCGTCTCTGCAATGGAGAAGTTACTGGCTATGCTGGAGGAGCAAGACAACTCTTTCACTCAGGCCCGTTTGGAGACCCTCCTCCTCGGGACTATCTATTCAGCCTACCAGGCACGAAACCAGAGGCTAGAGTCAGAGCAGCAGGCCTGGATGGATATTCTTGGTCGTTTTGCAAATGTTACTTTCGTTCAGCTACGCAATAACTAACAATAAACATACCAGTGATTCAAAAGTTCACACGTACAGGAAATAAAATCAGATAAAGAATATGCATATTTGGCGTGCTGTCCGAGGGGAGGGCTCTGAGCTCGGAATTTGGCCCGAACCCAGAGTACTCCCCCATATCCTAGGCTGGGATAGGAAAAGTCTAGAGTGAGGAGTTGGGGTGGTGAAGGGATGCTGGAAACTGTTGAGGGACAGAGGTGAGTCGGCTATGTATATATATGTACCTCCTCTCGTGCTGATTGGGTAGATTATCTGAACGTGTTCCTCCAAAACTTTAAATAAACATCATTTAAAGTAACATCCTGATTACTTGTACCTGGTTTATATGTCTCAAAGAATATGAACCTCTTATTACACTAATAAAGACACATGACATTAAGTTTTTAATGTAAAAAAGTACAAAAGTTTATTTTGAACAGAATATACATATTTTAAGCCCTATAAAAGGTAACAAAACAAGTCTGTTTTTATTTTTGTTGGATTTATATATTGACATGAGCCTGAGTATCTAGTTTAAGTTCAGTGTATTCTCTCTCACTTCTTCTTTGCTTTTGATGTCTTGCATTCTGTCTTGCTCTTGGTCTTGGTCTTGGTCTCTGTTGATGATAGTGATGACAGCTTTTTCTTGAGTTTGGCATCATCAGCAGCTGCTCTTCTGTCTCTATTTGTGCGCTGCTGAGTGCTACGCTGGGATCTGGAGGTTCCAGGTCTGCCTCCACGGTCCTCCACTCTCTCTGTTGTTTGTTTCCCATTAACACTGTTCAGTGTGTCCTCTCGGTTCCAGATCAAAATGTTATAGCCTGTAATTAAAGTGTACAACTTTTCAAGTTAATTATATCTTCTATCGCTCGTGACTACTATGATTATAAATAGTAAATTATATTTTACCCATTCCAGAAGCCAGCACATCTCCAGCTGGACTAAACTTGTTGAGCTGAAATAAAATAAACATGTAATATTATAGTGGTGCTTGCAATCAGATATCAAGTCCATCTATGATTATATATAGACTACCGTTCAATTTTTTAATAAGAATTCTCTTATGGTCACCAAATCTATAATAATTTGATTAAAAATACATAAAAAAACAGTAATATTGCGAAATATTTTTACAATTTGACTAACTCTTTTTAATATATTTTAAAATGTCAAGTGTCTCATGATCGTTCTGAAAACATAAGCTGATTTGGAGCTCAAGAAACATTTTATCAGTACTTAAAACTGTGCCTTAATATGATCATGATCATTTTTCTTCATTATTTGATGAACAGAAAATTCAAAAGAACAGCATTTATTTTACATAGAAATCTTTTCTAATATTCTAAATGTCTTCACTCTCATTTTTGATCAATTTACGGCAGCTTCACTGAATCAAAGTATTAATTTATTTTAAAAAAATCTTACTGACTCCAAACATTTTAGTAGTGTATACATTTTTAGGAATTCTAATCATTAACATTATAATTTTTTTTATATTTAAAAGAAAAAAAACATTCTTACAGATATGATCCCAGCAGCATTGTGGTCTCTCAGCTGATGCACAAGCCCACCACTGTTGGCATCATAAATGTCAATAGTTCTCTTGTCATTGACTAATACTTGATCATCTGGGTAACGGCCAGCCACGATGAGGTCATACATGGGATGCCAGGTTGCCTGATGGAAAAAAAAATAGCAAAACTAAACTCTAGGACATCAATACTCCTGGATCTCTGAGATGCCTGTAAACTTGATTACAACATGGGAAAAAAAGCCAAGCAAGTGAAACTTGCAGTTTAGGCTAAAGGAACTCTTACCTTGATGGGTGTTAAGTGCTGGAACTGTCGATGAGGATGAACAATTATTTGATAAGGTTTAGACCAGTCATATGAACAATACACCCTGATCTGGTTCCTCTGGTCTGTAGTCAGGAGCTTGGTGCTGTCTGTTGGATTAAAGTACGCTGAAAGAAAAAGAACATTCATTTCAATTAATTTGCACTGTACACTTGAGAGATTTTACTTCTTCCCCTTCTCACTTTACTAATCATATAACATCTCTTACCAGAATTGACTGGTTTGTCATGAGGCAATTCAGCGATATAACTGCTTTTGTCTTTAATATTTCTGAGGTCCCACAGCTTGACTGTAGCATCAACAGAGGATGTAGCCATCAGCCAATCACAACGAGGGTTGAATTCTGCATGGGTCACTTTGGCTTTGTGCAGCTTCTCTTTGAAAATCTAAATGTTCAAGTTCAAGTTCAAGGTTTATTTGTCACATACACGATTATACAGAGAGTATTAACCAGCAGTGAAATGTGAGTCAGGTCCGCTCCATGGACAGTGCAATATTATAGAAAACAACACAAAGAAGTATACATAAAATTAAATTAATAAAAAAGAAAAAGATATAAAGAACAAAATATAAAATAATGTGCATGATAGTATACTGTAGACTTTAATATTAAGATAGGCATGACTGTACAAGAGAGGAATGTGCAAACAGGTTGTACATGGTTGACATGTAGCAGCAATCTCAAAAAATAAAGGAAAAAAATAAGATACCAAAACACAGAAAGTGATGTGTGCAAATGACACTGTCAGTATGAGGTAGATAATAATGAGTGTGAGTATCTTACTGATTGTGAGTGATTAATAAGTGAAGTCATGATTATGTTAAGAGGCTGAGTTTGCGTTTAGGAGTCTGATGGCCTGGGGGAAGAAACTCCTCCTAAGTCTCTCAGTTTTTGCTATCAGGCTGCGGAAGCGCTTACCAGATGGCAGCAGAGTGAAAAGACAGTTCCCAGGGTGATTTGAGTCTTTGATGATTTTTACAGCTCTGCTTCTGCAGCGTTTGAGGTAGATGTCCTGCAGAGAGGGGAGAGCAGACCCTGAGATACGCTCAGCTAAGCGCACCACTCTCAGGGTCTGCTCTCCCCTCTCTGCAGGACATCTACCTCAAACGCTGCAGAAGCAGAGCTGTAAAAATCATCAAAGACTCAAATCACCCTGGAAACTGTCTTTTCACTCTGCTGCCATCTGGTAAACGCTTCCGCTGCCTGATGGCTTTGTATTGTTTTCAAAAATACACATACTTTATTCTTTATTTTGGCAATTAGAATTGATTTAGATTTTTCCCTCACTTACCTCATGTCCATCCAGGCCAAACAGAAGTAGTCGTCCAGTATTGTCTCCAGTCACAAGCATTTGACGACTAACAGACACGTCCACACAGCAGTACCAGTAACTGGGAGAGTGACATTTGAGGCATTAAAACTATATATACAAATATATCTTAACATAATATCCAATTTATACCTAATAATGGCAGTGAAAGGGATGGGCTTTAAATAGTGAAAGACCGTGATCACATCTTTTCAAAGAAGCAGAAACTTACTGAAAGACAAATGTGGCAAACAATCTCAGACAAATCAACAATCAATCTATACTACATGCTGAAAGGCAATTGTTCTTACAGAACAGCAATACGGAATACTGAACATAAACATGAAATATATAAACACCACCAAAAAAGTATATTTGATTTCCCAACACTTGGAGAGCAGTTCACAAGAGTTCACACAAGCACTGTCCTCACCAAAGATCATGGTGGTCATGGCCACAATCTGGGGTTCGAGACAATATCTGACTTTGGAGGCCCTCAAAACTCTGCATGCTGACTGTGCCATCACCAGAAGCAACAAAGACTTTGGACACATCTGTGGGGCAGAACTTCATCCCCCCTATAAAATCACCAGCTCCCTTCTGCATGGACACAACAGACAAATACAAGCTTGTTAGATCTACCTGTCAAACCAAGTACTGTCATGAGAAGGGAGGACTCGATGGTCAGGGAGGACTGTGGGTTCAACATGATTACAAATGAATACAGCCACTAAACCGACCCAACAACATGAAGGAGATGAAGACAAACAATGTTCTTCAAAACAGCCATAAACACCAGCATTCACAATTAAATACCACAAATAGTGAAGGACAACAATACTGGCAAAATTGATTTATCTAAGATAACCTAAAATCTAACAGCTTAGCAACAGAACTTTCATTAAAAGCAACATAATCAATGACATGAGCTTACTGTCACACATAACATAACTAACTGCAAAAAACAATCAAATGATTTCATCCTCTGATCTGTCACAGGGTTTATCCAACTTCATACCAATCAGGAGACCAAAATATATGCAAATACATCCAATGCCCACTTTATCTATGACATGGAACTGAATTTTATAACTTGTTAAAACTGAAACTATGTTAAACTTCAAACACAGGCAAGTTCCTCCATATTTAAGAGCCAACGGAATCAAACACTGAAAACTGATGTTGAAATCGCACACTTATTGTACTATAATTCAGCTGAATGAACAGAAGTGCCCAACAACAGGACAGAAGTATTAGATCAAATTAAAGTTCAATTTAAAAGTATTTTAAATCTCGGTGTGGTCTATGTTTCTTTGAACTACCATAACTGCTAATAAAGGAACTCGCTTACTCCCATGAATCTGTTTTGGCAAAGACTTGTACAACCGATCCACTGAAATCCCGAAGGGTGGTAGCACCCCAAATAGATGAGATGAACAGCTGATTGGTATTGAATTGGTTAAACTTCATGCCTGTTATTGCATCTCCAGGACCCATCTGGAAGAACAGAGGAGAAAATCTCAGCAGTTGCTAAAATTGAATCTTTGATCTACTGTAATCTGAGCAAATGCTAAAATTTACTTTTACACTCTCAGAAAAAAGGTACAAAGATGTCACAGTGCCAGTACATATTTGTACCTTACTTCCCCTAAATAGTACATAATAGTACCCAAACTGTCCCCAGTGACAGTTTTATACTTTTTTTCTGAGAGTGTACAGTGCTACATTTAATGGTATATAATAGACTATTTATTAGCTATTTATGCATTTATATTGATTTTTTTTTTTATTTCAAGCGAGTTATCCATTTATGTCAGTAAACTACCCTGCAGAGGAACACAGTATAAATTTCACAATAATTTGATTTCACGGAAACCCCAAAAGTATTTGGACACTTAAAATGTATGTCATTGCATAATTAGATAAATTTCAAACCAAGATGCATCTGCAAACAAATGATTCTAAACATTTTCTCAGAAGTAACTTCACTTTCCTGAGTCATGTTTACAGTTTCTAGAAAGTGAAAGTGTCCAAATTTCTCGAAACTTGAAAGTGTCCAAATATTTTTTATCTTTATTTTGAACAGTATATTCTTCACTTTAATCCAGCTTTATCTCACCCCCTGTATGAAGGTTCTTTTATTCAGCATATCATAATCCCACAGGATGATGTCTCCACCCTTGGAGCCCACTGCAACAGTGGTGGGATGGGTGGGATGCCATTCCAGACAAGTGACCCTCCGATCGAAGGGGCTGGCTGTGCGGTGAAGTTTGTAGGCTTTAAGTGAGCGTATAAAAGGCTCTTGCAGACACTATAAAGCAATGGAGAGTATTACATAACACTGTAATATTTGTAGAAAATTTACACCAGTTTTCTATAAAGTGCACAAGTACTTTATATACAGTGGTGGCCAAAATTATAAGAATACTAGTATTTTCACCAGATAAAAATAGTTTTAAGTCAGTTATTTCTATCTTTTGCTGTAGTGTGTCAGTATTAAATATCAGTTTATATTTCCAAACATTCATTTTGCCATTAATGGTAATAATCCAGTGAGATCTTTGTTTGCACAAGGAGTCTGATAACAGCCAGTGCTCCACACACAGATCTGATCTCATTATCATCCAGTCTGTCTGGAATGACATGAAGAAACAGAACAAACTGAGACGGACTAAATCCAGAAGAACTGTGACAACGTCTTCAAGAAATCTACCAAAGCTACAGTACTGTTAAAAGATTCAAGGGTATGTAAACTTTTGAACGGGGTCATTTTTTATGAATTCAATTATTATTTTGTCTTGTGGAGTATATATAAACATATGTTATGTGAAATAGCTTATTCAGGAGAGTACTAAATAAAAATAACATGCCATTTTCATGACCCCTCTTACTTATTACATATTCGCATATTCTGCAAGGGGTATGTAATCTTACGAGCACAACTGTATATTTGCATTATGTTCTTGTCATCACCTGGCGCAGTTGAGCATGGATGCTCTGTCCCAAGGAACTTTTGTAAATGTAGTGAAGGATACTTGTTTGGCCCACTTTTTTCTGAGCTCCAATCCATTTGACACTTGCTTGTATGTAGGTTTCTGTTAAATTACACAAATACAGATTAGCTCATTAAAAAATTTAGATTAATGACTGGTTAGTCCTTGTTTTTTTTTTCATTCATAAATTAAACTCTGCATATTTAAACAAAATTGTGCAATTACTCATTCGCAGCTTTGCTTACCCGTTTTTGGTGCTGTCTTGCCTTCTTGTTTGGCTTTCAGCTTCTTGGAGAGTGTTTGAGTTTGTTCTTCACTCGGTCTTTTCTTTGAATTGACGTTCTTCGTCTGCTTCGACGCAGAGGAATCTGTCTGAGCCCTTCCTCGCGCCATTAAAAGTCTACTTTCTCTTTGAAAGAGGTCGACAAAGACATTGCATGTCAAATGTATCACTGTTACAAATTGTAGATACGATCCGCTCGACTAGAATCATGCACTTACTTTCTTACCTGCAGATGTAAAACGATCTACTTTACATTCACCCTCAGATCGGGAAATTGGTCACAGATCAACACCGCTACACGAGCACAGACACGCATTTTGACTACGTTCAGTGACGTATGAAACCGAATGTTTTGTAACGTTACGCGCGATACAGAATGTATCCACTAGATGCCACTAAATGCTGGCAAGTATCCACATACTTTGAGCAAATCGTGTACATGTTTTTTTTTTTTTTTTTTTTTTTTTTTATAAATTATCACTGTGATTTAGGCTACTTCATTTCTGATTGAAATATTTTTCACTTTTTTAAGATATGAAAATATACTGCATTAGAAATATTCATATACACCCTGTTTAGTGTACAAAAATATTGCCTGAAAACTCAATTGCAATTGCTTACCTTCATAAATGTTAATTGCAGCCTCAATTCAAACTAATAATATGAGCATAATGTAATGTAATTGTAATTGAGATTTCAGCGTCTTGTATACGGCGCGTTCATGAGAGTACGCTGACCAATCACAGAAGCCCAGGGACCTACAGCTGACAACGAAAACAAAGAAAGGCATGTTTTTCCTCCCACTCTCTACTCGTTGTCGGGAGTGAAATATCAAACATTCACTGTATGTTGTTTATTCAGTTCACACACTAAACGTCGAAAGCACATCTGAAGGTAAGTGTACCAACAGAAAGACTTGAGATGCATAGCTATATGAATAAAAGCGTCGGTCTTTTGAGAAATAAAATATGAGGTATTTAATAAATAGTAGGTATTTAGGTATTTTATGAGGTAACGTTATATCATTGATTTGCTGTCAATTTTACAACCGTTGTGTATAGGACAAATAATTAATTCAAGAATTTTGCCTGGCATTTTCAGTGCGAACTTGATCCACGTGTTGTTCATCATGAGTGATGAGCTTCACTTGAAACAGTTTTTTGTGCTTTGGTGTGTGATTGTCTAGAAGCTTTCACACATTTTTGCTGTACACCAATCAAACCAATAATTACAATCAGTATTTGAAATGCGTATGCTAAACATAATCACTGCTTTGTGTAAATTTACTTAAGTATATTTGGTTGGGTTCACTAGTTAAATATTTTCTTCCACACATAAACCTGTATGCTTTAACTTTTTGTATCAAGTTCAGTGTGTTCTAGTTCACTGTAGTCGCCAAAGGCAACAAAATGTACCTTATTGTTCACTATTTAATGATATTGCCCAGTGCAGGTTATGAGTTACATTTACTTATCTTCTCAATTGAAGTAGTTTTGTGCTTTTTGCACATAACAACAATTAGAACCCAATATGAGGTGCATTTATATTATTCTATGGAATACATTTTTCCCACAATATGAGCTCTGATACACCAGTTATTTTTAGGATTTAACATCCCTCTATTGTCTGTTGGACAAGTATTAATCTATTGAAGGTTTTACTAGTTAACAATACAAGTGTCAAGTTACTGTATATCCAACTGGTAAAGATATATGTGATTCCCCCCCAGCTCCCCTTCCCAGTCTAAGTTAATGTTCTACTAACACTTGTGAACTTGAGGTAGAGATGGTGATTTTCAGGTAGCCGTTCTTCAGTCAGAATAAATATGAGAATAATAAGGTTTAATGATTAAATTTGTGTTTATTCAGGCAGGTAAAATTGCAGCCACAAGGTTTATAACTAGGGTTAGATAAGCCTGTCTATTGCACTACTGCTCATAACTGCTCTGTGAAAGGCTGTTGTAGACATTTAGTTTCTTTATCTCCAGTTTTTTGTTAAACAGCAACACATTCTTTGATTTTAATTAGTTTTCGTGCGTTTTTCCATATTGAATTTGTTAACTCCCATAGGCGCACTTAGGGAGGGGTTTTATAGAAAGATCCTGAGTTGGTGACTGGACTGTGAGATATTATTATAATAAAGAAGAACACTAAAGAGAAGAAGTCCAAAGCAATCACAGGAAATCAAGAAATTCTGTAGATGGCTGATGGTCTCTCCATCTTGTGATTGCTGGAACCTCCTCTAGTATGCTCAATCTCATCAAGCTACCTCAAGTGTTCACCATCAACCAAGTTCCAAAAGTAAGCTTTTTTTTTTTTTATTGCTGATGTTAATTTGCAAGAAATGTCATTGTTGTGCACTGTTGAATGTGTTGTATACTGATTGTATACTTATCATGTCAGTCATGAACTATTAAAGCAGATACATTAACTTGATAAATAAATATGATTTTCAAATAAACATTTGTTTCATTGTAGGTCTTCCATGAGGATGGCATCATTTCAGGGTATCGTCACCCATGCAGCTCTGCCAAAGACTGTGTGCTTAGTCTTTTCCAGCTAACAAATGAAACCCTCAATATTTGGACTCATTTTCTGCCTTCATGGTAAATTATTTTTTATATTTTTGATACATTTACATTAGCTAATGTTAAAATGAAGACAAATTTGAGAATTTCATTTAAGCTTCCTACAAGATTAACTTAATACCACGTTAAATTATTTTTAAACTCTTTGCATTGAAGCCTGAACTCCAGATTACTCATGTACAGTAAAACATTAGACATTTTGGTGAAAATGTCAATATGTGACCCTGGACCACAAAACCAGTCATAAGGGTCAATTTTTCGAAATTGAGATTTATACATCATATGAAAGCTGAATAAATAAGCTTTCCATTGATGTGTGGTTTGTTAGGATATGACTATACTTGGCTGAGATACAACTATTTGAAAATCTGGAATCTGAGGGTGCAAAAAAATCTAAATATTGAGAAAATTGCCAAATGAAGTTCTTAGCAATGCATATTACAAATCAAAAATTAAGTTTTGATATATTTACAGTAGGAAATGTACAAAATATCTTCATGGAACATGATCTTGTCTTAATGTCCTAATGATTTTTGGCATAAAAGAAAAATGGATAATTTTGACCCATACAATGTATTTTTGGCTATTGCTACAAATATACCCCAGTGACTTAAGACTGGTTTTGTGGTCCAGGGTCACATATGTCATAGAGACTTTTGCAAGGTCAACTTAATTGTTGCCACATTAATTTATACTATTTATAGGGTGCTGAAAACTTATATTTACAAATGTTAAAAATATAAAATACTTTTTATTGCAAGCGCATTGATGCCTCTGTTACACTGCAGCTTTGATGCATGCTTGCATTTAGAATGTAATGTTTTTTTGTTTTTTTTGCAAGGTTTTTCTTATGGAAACTGACAGTAGTACTAGTGCAGGATGACTGGCAGGATCCTTTCACCTGGCCCTTGCTGGTGTTCCTTTTGTCATGCTGTGTGTACCCACTCGCTTCCAGCTGTGCTCATACCTTCAGTACCATGTCAGAGAGGGCCAGGCACATCTGCTTCTTCTTTGATTATGGAGCACTCAGCTTCTACAGCCTTGGTATGTAGAGAATATAACAGAACTAATGTGTAAAATATATTGATATACTTATGTAATGTTTCTGTGACTGAATTATCCTAACGTTTTGTTTATTTGTGTATTTGATCAACCACAGGTTCTGCCATCACCTACTCTTCTTACTCATTTCCAGATAAATGGGTCAATAGCACATTTCACAAATACTATGTTCCTATAGCTGTTGTCAATTCTGTTATCTCCACTGCACTGGCCTGCTGCTCAAGGTAGGATTAGTAATCCATAAATCAAAAATTGGTAATATTTCTAACCTGCTTTGTGGGTTTTGACCTGAGTGGTATTAAAATAGAAAAACAATTAAAAGACTAAACACTTGTATTTCTTTGTTTTTAGACTTGGTTTACCATTTTTTCAGTATAATTATCACAGCATTAAAAGGTAATGTCTCTTTTGCATTTTAATCTTGACATTAATAAAATGGTACATTTTCAGTAAATTAACTGTATTCTCTTTTAGTTGTTCTGGGAAATTAGATCAGAAACTCAGTAAATGTCTACGGATAATCGCCTTTGTCTATCCATATCTCTTTGACAACATCCCTCTCTTTTATAGAGTGAGTGTTTTGGGTTATTTTGCAAAGAATTTAACTCATTGTTTTGGCTGTGTTTGTATTGAATGTGAAACTGAGCAAATTTAATTAATTTAAAGTACTTTCTGCCTTCATTTATAGATCTTTGTGTGCGCTGGTGAGGGTTGCACTGTTAATGAAGCCAATACTGTTCACTATCAGCACACGTCATTTGCTGTCCTCACTGGCTTTCTTTTTGCCACACACCTGCCTGAACGCTTGGCTCCTGGCAGTTTTGACTACATAGGTACAGTTACAGATCCCTGCATTCTCTTTAAACTAAGAATCATGAATTCAGAACATATGACGCTAGTGAGATGCTTTTAAAGCTCAGTAAAGTCTAATTCTAAACTGTGGTTCATTTATGCATCCTTCACAGGTCACAGTCATCAGCTCTTCCACGTGTTCGCTGTTATTTGCACGTATTTCCAGATGACTGCCATTGAACTTGACATGGCTGCACGAAAGCAGTGGCTTCATGCTCATTTGCCACCAGTCACCCTTTCAGACACTGTGGGAGCTGCATTCTTTAGTGTGGTCAGCAGCCTTTGTATTGTATATGTCTTCAGTCTGGCACTTTTCTCCACTAGAGGTGTAAAGGACAAATTCATTTGAATTGTGACATTTGATAAGGTTACTCAGGGCAGCTAAGTTAGTTTCCCTTAAAACAGAGTATATTGTAGCCATGTGTTCAATGGCAACGATTTCATGAAGATTTTATGTAAATTGGAAGAGTATAAGACTGTATAATTTATGATTATTTTGTATGTTTGATTCATGTTTTTGTAATGAGTGTCATTTGTTTTCTCTACTTCTAATCACATGCTTAACATTTGCACAATTTCAAAGCACATTTCCATGTTTTTGAAGCACATGAATCAAACTATATTATTGTTTTTACAAGTGCCTTTTTATAATCAGTCTTTTTGAAAACTGTAAAACCTCGTGTACAATCTTTATCTTTCTTAATAAATAAATCTTGTTAATATGTAAAATTTTGTTATTTTTACTATATAAAACTATGCACAAAAAGAGCAAAAAAGAGCATTTTAAATCGATATCAATTTTAAATGTAGAAATTATTTTGTAGGATAAACTCTATGAATTAATGTATATGAGATATCCTTAACCTTATTTGTAAGGAGGAAGTTTTGAGGTAATGACCAAACTTGAGTCCAATTTACATAACAGAGAGCATAGAAATAATCTCTTTCAAAGACCTTTTCTAATTTTATAGTTGTTAGGCTTTAACCCAGAGAAACAGACAGTGCCAATTTAGACATTAGTAGTTTGTCAGCAGAAAAGCTGTTTTTTTTTTTATTTATTTATTTTTATTATTATTATTATGCCTTAAACAACATATACAGACAATATAAAGCCAGGGAAATAAAGGAGAGAAAAAATAAAATAAAATAAATTTAAAGAAAAGAAAAGAAAAATACAATTAAAAACATGCATGACCTTTACCTTACTCAAATATTTTGAAGACAGAACACAAACGGACAGTTTTGATAGCCTTTCTATTAGTGCTACTTTGATTAGTACAACAATAGCTTTCCGATTCTTTATAAAACACTGTGAAACAGGGTTTTCTGTTAGAAAATTTACACTTATGAATGTGAAACTTAACTAATAAAATAAATAGATTAATGACAAAAGCTTCATTATTCACATTATCTTGAATAAAATATCCAAAAACTACATTATCAAAATGCTAAATAAAATTAAAGAGTACCTTTTCTGTGATAAACTCAGAGACGCCATACCATAACTTTTTAACAAAACTACAGTGCCAGAAGATGTGGAGGAAAAGAGGGTCAGCAGAAAAGCTGTATCGATTTTGGATACAACCGGAAATTGTCAACAGCATATCACGCGGAGCTTAGGGCGGGACATCCGGTCATCTAAGGCGTGGCTGAGCTCGCTGATTGGTCACATTTGAAAAATCAGTCTCTGACGCAGCGGAGGGAACGTTTGAACTTCGGGAATTTGTATACGGACAAGAAGGCAACGACGACGTGGAATTAAACTAAATCATCTCAACATGATTAGGCAAGCGTAAGTATTTTATACCTGTTTTGTACTGTTGATATATTAGACCGATAACGAGTTATTAAACGTTCTTTTATTAACTCCTAAGCGAGTTTGTTTTCATATGAAAGTCTCTGAGTGGTTGTAGCAGATATTTGTGAACTTACTCGCCGCCCGTCGTGTTTATTTAACATTATTGATCCATTGTTTGTACTTTAGGCGTAGTTCATAATTACGCTTTATGTCTTAAGTTTTCTGGTTATATCAGTAGTTTGAATTATTTGTTTTCCCTATTAACGTTATTTAAAAAAAAAAAAACGTGGACCAAGCACTTGGTTTGGTTTACTAAATGTCAGTGTTTCAATTCAAATATAATAAGCCGATCGCATTTTCCTACAGTAACTACTTAAACATAGTTTGTACGTTGCATGGTTAGAATTCTCTTTCAACCATAAGCATACTCGTTTTACTTGAACGCATAGCGTTATATATTTGTTGTATGGTGTTTTGTTTTTATTTATTTTTTTGCTTTTGTAACAGGAAGGGCAAGACCCCCCGCCGCCCTCCTCCAAAAAAGCCTTCGAACAACCAGAAGGACCCTGTTGGAGTATGTTGTAACTTTGTTAACATTAGGATAATTCAAATCCTGACCAGTATATTAATTTGAGATGTTTTGCAGGTGTATTGTCGCGTGCGACCACTGGGTGCAGAGGATGAGGAATGCTGTATTGAGGTTATAAGCAACACCACCATACAGTTACATGCCCCTGATGGGCTCAAAGCCAACAGAAATGGTGAATTCAAAGAGGTGAGTGCCTCTCTGATCTCATTTTGCCAGTTAGGATTATTTAAAACAAGACTTTCTTCTTTGTCATGCCTCTCCAATCCTGTTTATTCTGTGCAACACCAAGGTGAATTTTGTGTAGTAGTTGCACTTTTCTATGTAATGAATGTTTATGAGTATTAGTTGGGTTGTCAGTGGTCAGTATGACGTGTTTGCTTCTTGAGTCTTAACTTTTCAATTAACTGCTTTATCCCATTTGCAAAACTGTGTTGTATCATTTTGTGCTGTGGTCAAGTTCTAGAACATGAAAGCAAAACCGTTCTTTTGAAGCTTATGCAGGGTTTATGTGGGTATTGGTGTTAATTCGCCAAGTGTTTGGCGAATTAACACTTTCTCAGTGTTTCTTGTTTTTCATTGCAAATATCCAAATAACCTTAAGTCAAAATACATTTAAGTGACATGCAAAATAAAGATATGAAGCCTTGTTTTCTGAGAAATTGAACATTTAAGAGAATTTAAAGGGATAGTTCACCCAAAAATTACAACTGCCATTACTCACCTTCATGTCGTTCCAAACCCGTAAGACCTTCATCTTCAGAACACAAATTAAGATATTTTTGATGAAATCCGAGAGCTCTCTGACCCTCCATAGACAGCAGCGCAAATTAAATGTTCCCAGACCCTGAAATGTAGTAAGTTTCAGTAAACTTCAGTTAAAAATAGTCCATGTGACATCAGTGGTTCAACCACAATTTTATGAAGCTACGAGAATACTTTTTGTGCACAAAGGAAACAAAAAGAACAACTTTATTCAACAATTCTTCTCCTTCGCCGTCACCCTAGGGCGCCATTATGGAGAGTACCACGTCACGTGTTGTTTATGTGCAGAGGTACGCTCGATAATGGCAGAAGATGTGATTTGGTGGAGAAGAATTGTTGAATAAAGTCATTATTTTGCATTTCACATGGACTGTTTTGCCGATGCCCTTACTACGTTTCTGGGTCTAGGAACATTTCGGTTGCATTGCTGTCTATGGAGGGTCAGAAAGCTCTTGTATTTCATCAAATTTCTTAATTTCTGTTCCGAAGATGAACAAAGATCTTGCGGGTTTGGAACAACATGAGGGTGAGTAATGACAGAATTTTCATTTTTAGTTGAACTATCCCTTTAAGCAAATATCTGTTAATAATGGGGTATGAAAACTCTTTAAATTAAGTGTTCTTCTGAGCCCGCTGGCAGCTATTTGTTCTTGTTTTAATGAAACCCACTTCAAACTCACAATTTCTAAGAAAACAAGACATCTTGTGTCATTTTGTGCTTAAGTAAATCTTTAAACATTTGTACTGGAAAACGAGACAAAAATACTGAGGAAGAACATCTTTTTTTTTTTTTTTTTTTGGCAGGTACAGTAAAAGTTATTTCCATATTATAGTGGTTGGGAACAGAGGTATTTAATCCTGAAGCCTTTTTTCTTGTAAATGAGTTGAAGTATTAAAGGTCTGTTGGTTGTGTTTTTATACTATGAAGTATTGCTAATACAACTCATTGTGTGCTCCCTAGATGGTCATTTACATATTGATGTATTTATTATCCCTTTAATTTATTCCTTAAATTCTTTATTTTGTCCTAAAGCCTTAAATTTACTATCATAAAACGTGCAGGGGTGCATTTCCCAAAAGTAACTATGGTCACAAGTTCTGTCATTACCAATAGAGTTCAATGGAACTAACGACCATAGTTAGCTAACGATGCTTTTGGGAAACACACCCAAGAATAGTTAGAATTAGGCTTTGTTGGAGTACTGAAATTAACTATAATAATTTGTCTTTTAGACACAATATTCCTTCAAAAAAGTGTTTGGAATTAAAACGACACAGAGGGAATTATTTGAAGATGTTTCCAAACCTCTAGTAGAAGACCTCATTCACTGTAAAAATGGTAAATATACTTTTCTGTACACTTGTTGATTATGATGATTATTATTATTTAAAAACACTCCGACTGACTGCAGTTTTCTTTTTAAACTAGGTCTGTTGTTCACCTATGGTGTCACTGGCAGTGGTAAAACTTATACAATGACTGGCTCACCTGGTCAAGGTGGGCTGCTTCCGCGTTCACTCGACATGATCTTCAACAGCATCGGCCCCTACCAGGCCAGGAGATATGTAAGCAAATTCATCAAGTTAATTTATTCCATTATGTAAACTTAATTTTCCATCCTTGAGCTATCTTGATCTTTCCCTCATCAGGTTTTCAAGCCTGACGATAAAAATGGTATGGAGGTGCAGAATCAGGTAGATGCGCTCTTGGACCGACAGAAGCGAGACAGCCAGACAACTGTACCGAAGACCCCAACAACAAGGTTAATTCAAGTAATTGATGTTACAAAGTACCCTAATTGGTTTTAAATTTAAATATAGTGAGTTTTATATGCTGTTCTTGTTTTCTAGGCGAATTGACCCTGAGTTTGCTGACATGATCAGCCCAGAGGAGGCTTGTAAGGCAGATGGAGTGGATGAAGACAGCAGCTACAGTGTCTTTGTCTCTTACATTGAGATTTACAACAACTACATCTATGATCTTTTGGAAGAGACTCCCTTTGACCCAATAAAACCCAAGTAAGTTGGCTAAGTTTACTGTTTTACTGCGTTTTGGATCCAATAAATGCAGCATGAGAGCCTTCTTTCAAAAACAATTTTCAAAACATTTTATCGACCCTAAACTTTTAAGCATTAGTCCATGTAAAAATTTGATCTACTTTAATTGGTTGTATCAGTAGTACCAATTCGTGGGTAACCAATACCTTTTTTCCTTTATTTTTTTTGCTTAAATGTTTTCTCAATTGAAATTTTACTTTGACAACTGACACAAAGCTAGTTTAATTTGTGTTTTTAATTTAGGTTTAGTCCCATTAATTTTTATTTTTTATTTAGTAATATTTTGGCACTTAGTTTATAGATACATGTATTTTGTTTTTTCATTAGGTGGAATGGTGCAGGCACACCTCTGAGAAACAACACTGAGTTCATGTACGTGGCCAGTGAAATCCATTCATAGATGGACTTGCAGCCTTTTGATAATGAGATTCCTTCCTTTTGTGTAGCTGTACTGTGCATCCTGTCTTATGCTTTCAAGTGCTTCTAGGGCAGTGGTCACCAACGTGGTAGCCCGCATGGAGTCTGAGTCGCCCGCCAAGCACATTCTATAAATAGCCTGAATTAGCGCCGGTGTACCGACGAAACATGCTACCTATCAGATTGTGCTACCAATAATATATTTGCATTTTTTTTAAGAGTAAGTTTAGGGTAAGGGTTAGGTGTGGACGGGTAGGTTTAGGGTAGGGGTAGGTATGGACATTAAAAAAAGCCTCAAACCCCATGAATAAGATGCTGGTAGCACAATCTGATGGGTAGCATTTTTCGCTATCGATTTGTGCTACCTATCTTTTTAATGGGAGGTAGCACAATCTGAGCGGGTAGCACAACTCGTCAGAACACCGGACGATAAACGATATCATATCGAGATTATGATAAAACATTGTTAATAATTTTGATAAGCTCTGGACATTTTTACTCAATATGGATTAATCTAACATCCTATCACAAAACAGAAATAAATGCTTCAGCAGCCAGTCAGTGCATGTCACTAATAAGTCTGCATGTTCTGTGTGAATGCGTGGAGTAGTTTTGTCTGATACACAAACTCAAACGCATGTGACTCGCGGTGTTTTCAGCAGCTGTCTCTCAAATATGAGGACATGGACTAGGGTTGCCACCTTCAGCGAGGCAAAATAAGGGATGCCCATTCACAATCCCCCCCCAAAAAAAAAAAAGGACACAAATAATCGGTGAGAAACTCATAGCTCAACAGTAAACCGTGAGAAAGTAGGCTATGTAAACTTTCAACAGAACACATTAAAATTGTTATTTAAATTTGATTACTCTTAATTATTTTAGTCTTTTTTGACAGTTCTGCAGCTGTTATCTGGGTGGGATGAATTTATATTGTTGTTTTTTTTTATAAATTAGGACTACACTACTCTAATTATTTGTCCCATTTTTATCTAAGTTTAGCGTTTTTAAAACTTTTTAAAATGGCAAATGACATGATTATTTATTATGCATATATTTATAATTAATATGAATGATAAATTAATAAATAGGGTCTATGTAAAATATGCCTATAATCTATTAATTAATCTGTCTAAGAATGTCTAAAATATAATTGCGTCTACTAAGCTCTGATAATGTAAGAAATATTATATTAACAGACTACCCAAATTTTAATAAAACCAATAGGCCTGTACCTTTAGAAGCGGATGTGTCTGTCACTTTATAGGTATGGTTCACCACAAAAAAAAAAAAAAATTCGGTCATTTACCCAGGTTGATCTAAACCTGCATAAAGTTCTTTCTTCTGCTGAACACAAAAGATGCTTTGAAGAACTGTGGGTAACTAAACCGCTTCTGGATCCTAACATCCATAGTAGAGAAAAAAATATACCATCAGGACCAGAAACTGTTTGGTTACCCACATTCTTCAAAGTATCTTTTATGTTTAACAGGAGAAATAAATTATTATAGGTTTGTTACAACTTGTGGGTGTGTAAACGATGATAACATATTTTTGGGTGAACTATCCCGTTTAAGTCAGACATTTCATTGAAAGCAAACTCTTCCCTGCAAACTGTGCGTTCATCGTTAGTTACTGGACAGACCCATTGATAACTTTCCCAGTCAGACTTGCATCTGGATAGTCTTGTGTTCAAAGGGCAGACGTTAGCTCTAGATTTGTTATAAACCGCACAGGTTTACGCATGCTGCGCTCACGTGAAAGAGCTTCTGGAGACTACGTCTTCGCTATGGAAACAAATACGCCAAATGAGCTTCTCGAATACTTATGAAATTAGATTTCGTTAGAATTGCGAGTATTATAACGTTATAATATAACCGATTAGTATAATAAATGGTGGAAAATACTTGTTTATTCTAATGTGTGTTGGCCTTTGTAAAAAAAAAAACGGGACAAATCGAGTCTCATATTGATTTGATACGGGACGCATCATTTTACCTTTTAAATAATGGGACGATTCCGTATTTTAAGGGTGGCAAGTTAACCTAACATGGACACATGCACTTCATCTCCAGAGCTGCTCTGAGTCACTTCGCCAGCTTTATGCAGTTTAATTTGAGAAAAATTACTGTCAAATACACGCTGAAACTAAAAATAAAACTGAAAGACCTTCACGACAAACCGCCAAAATAAAAGCCTGGTTTAACTATTGTATAGAATAGATTATATATACATTATATATTTGACTTTTGTAATATATTTTGATCAATTATATTACTACTGTATACTAAAATGCAATTCTCATAGTAGTAATAATAATAATAATATAATTAAGAATATCATACAACAAAGTTATTTTTTTTATTATGAATTTATACAGTTCCGTTGTGAAGCATCTTATCTGATTTTTTTATTTTTTTACTGAATCATAAAACACAATCCATATAAAATTAAAAGGAAACAGAGAATTTAGGGAAAAATAAAATTAAACATAAGTTTAAAGGCCCTAAATTAAAAGGTAGGTCCTCTGTTTAAGTTGTTTATCTTCATTCTCAAGGTCTAACAAACATGTGGAAAGCATTTCCTTTCCCATTAAAGGTTAATGAATATCATGATAAATATCAATATTGCATGATTTTGGATTTTTTTTTTAAAGTGATAGCCTATTTTTATACATTTTTCTGGAATATTTTCCTGGATTGATAAAAACATTGAAAATGCTTGTGAGAAAACAATGTCATGTCATGTATGTATATGTGACAATGATAAATAAAATTCTATTTATAATTTTTATTTATTTATTTGGAGTATATCAAACAAGTAGCCCTTGAGACCATTTTATCCCTTCAGGGAGCCCTCACTCGCAAAAAGGTTGGAGACCCCTGTTCTAGGGTGTCTGTCCGCTTTTGTCTTGGCTGTCTGTCTTGTGCTTTTGTTTTACTTGCTGGTAGGCGCCCATGCAGAGATTGAGCTTTGTTCCAACGTGGCTGACCAACTTGTTTTCCCTTCTATGAAGATACAGAAATGTTTTCATACTGCGTTTCACATTTCAGACCTCCCCAATCTAAAATACTGCGTGAAGATCAAAATCACAACATGTATGTGGCTGGGTGCACTGAGGTTGAGGTCAAGTCAACAGTGGAAGCTTTTGAAGTCTTTTGGAGAGGTAAGCTGATGTAGATGTTCACTTTTTTTAGGGGGGGGGTTGTTTGTAGTTAGCAAACAGAGCTGTTGTATGAGATCTTTTGTTTTCTGAACACAGGTCAGAAGAAGCGCAGGATTGCAAACACGCAATTGAACCATGAGTCCAGCCGCTCTCACAGTGTGTTCATTATTAAATTGGCACAAGCACCTCTGGATGCAGATGGAGACAATGTGCTTCAGGTCAGAGCTAATTCTAATGCCTTCAAGACTTTTTTTTTCTTTTGGAATTTTTTTTTTTTTGTTTGTAAATATGGTTAAATAAAATATAATTTTTAATAGTAATGCTAAAAAGAAAAACATTCAGTGTTCCTGCTTCTGCTCTTGTTGCTGTTTGTAGGGGTTTGGCACCCCCTAGTGATAAAATATGATTCAGAAATTTCACCTTAAATTTATACACCGTAATAAGAGAGTCTGTCCTTGAGAACCTACAGTTTATGGGTAATTTCAGTTTGGAAATGTTAAGTCAGATAAAGCATTTGGATGAATCATGTGTTTGATTCATTTTAAAGTGTTTTAAATTAATCATGAGATGTTAAAGGAATAGTTCACCCAAAGATTAAAATGATCATTTAGTCACCCTTGTTCCAAACCCAGAAGACTCGAAGATTAAAATATATTTTTAATGAAACCGGAATGGTTTCTGTCTCTCCACTTAAAGTCCATTCCACCGAAACTGACGTTTCAACTGCATCATTGGTTCTTGCAGAAGCTCAAACCTGTTTGTGCGATGCACAAGATTGGCTTCCCTTTGCCATATTTGATATGCTTTGTGCATTGATTAATGCTCATATGTAACCCAGTGGACCACAAAACCAGCAGTCGCTGGGAAGCTCAAATTGGGTCAAAATTATTGCATTTTTTTTTTTTTTGCCAAAAATCATTAGGACATTGTGCAAGAAGATATTTTGTAAATTTCCTATGTAAATATCACTTAATTTTTGAATAGTAAAGATTGGCTTCATTTGGACCTTTGATTTTCTCTTTCGTTTTATTTTTTGCATATTTGTTTATGTGCTTTGTCTTATCATAACTTATTTATTGCATTGTAAAAATCTTAATTAATGCTGGATTTGTGGTCATATGTAACTTAAATTAAATCCAGTGGACCTTGATTAATATGGATTTCTTTTGCATGTCTTTTAAACTTTTTCAAAGTTTTGTTGAGTCTTAAGTTTTGTTGGTGGAGGGACAGACGTTCCCACCCTTCTGGGTACTTAAATTTCAGTATATTTGTAGAAAACAAACAATCTTGAAAGTGCTTGAATTAAATTTGAAATAAATTGTTTATTTCAAAAATTTCAGAAACATTGTATGTCAAAGGTCAAAATTATTGCCGTTTTTTGCGCAGCCTAAGCCAAGTTTTCTTAAGCCCGCTCCCGCTGATCATACCGCCCACTCCCACAACGCAGGACATTAAAGTATATAATTTTTGCGCTGTCATGTTAAAAACCATTTGAAAGCTCTTGCTGAACTTTCGCGATATTTTGTCTCAAACTCAATTCCTAGCTCTGCAATT
Source organism: Schizothorax lantsangensis (assembly GCA_027422415.1). NCBI lineage: Eukaryota > Metazoa > Chordata > Actinopteri > Cypriniformes > Cyprinidae > Schizothorax > Schizothorax lantsangensis. The sequence continues at coordinate 12,129,667 of CM049846.1, read as the reverse complement.
TCCTTTAGGATACTGTAAATATATCAAGCTGCGGCCCTCCAGGAATTGAGTTTAATTTTTGAATAGTAATATGCATGTTGATATTGCATATTTTTTTTAAGCTCATTTTACCAATTCCAAACCACATCAATCTTAATAACTAACATTTTGTATTTTCATTTATTAGTGATATATAATTTGGAAAAACTCCTTATATTCAGGGGTGCAGAATTATTAACTTTGAGCCAAAAAAAGATTTAACTCCGCTGAAAAGATTTTATTTTTTTTTGCAAATTTTTTGGACAGCAAAATGCACCCTAGACAAAAACAGGTGGAGAAGAAAAGAGATTCAAAATAATTAAGAATTAATGTGAAGAATTAGGAGATTTAGTTGCCACCATTTTATCTTGGCCAAATATTGTCTTATCATAACTTATTTATTCATGAAGATTATTTTTTTATAGCTTTCAGATGATGTAAAAATCGTAATTTTGAATTTATCTTCCAAATCTGCCGGTAATGGACCATTATGCAAGACAGACTGGTAGGAGATTTGATCTCCCAAAACTTACTGGTCTAAGGAGAAAATGTAGAACTTGAAAAATAAGGGTGAAAAGCACATGCAAATAGAAAGTCCTATTTTTTTTTATTTATTTTCTCTTATTTTTTTGCAATTGCACAAGGTTTAAAATCATGAAATATTTTCAAAAAATATTGAAGTTTTATGATTCCTCTAGTCAAAGATTAAAAAATCACAATAAGTGATTTAATAAATAATTTTTGTTTATTTATTAAAAATGTCTCTCTTGAGAGAATTGATTTTTTATTAAGGTTTTACTGTTATTACAACATTTAACCAATTTTTATTAATTTAAAAATTTGAAATTCTTTCAAATTTAAATGCAAGAACTACAGCAAAAAATATGCATATTTTATCAAATTTCATTGTATTTGAATATTTTTGCAATGTCATTAAATTTTTGAACACGACAAACTAAATTTATTTTTCAAAGAATTTTTTTACATTTTGTTGAACTTGTCTTTCATGAACTCATATCAGGGGTGTGAAAAGGTGCTTGTTAAAAAAAATTGTTAAAAAGTCCTTGACTGGTGTTCATGGAGAACCCTGGACAGAAATCTAAAGTTTCATTTAAAAATCTTAATTTGTGTTTAAAAAAACTAATGAAAATCTTATGAGTTTGGAACAATGCAATGGTGAGTAACTGATGGCAATTTTTATTTATGTAAGAACTACACCTTAAAATGTGACCTTTTGGCCCTACATTCTGAGATGTTGTGCTCTGAATTGTGACAGTAGAACCACTGACCAAACACTTAATGTTTTGTTCCCTCTTTCAGGATAAGAATCAGGTGAATGTGAGCCAGTTGTGTCTGGTGGATCTGGCTGGCAGTGAACGCACTAGCAGAACCCGAGCAGAGGGCAGCCGTCTCCGTGAAGCAGGTCAGGCAGCAGCACAAAGAACTAGTTTTTTTTACCTTCAGGATTTCAGGGTTATGTTTTATGAAGATCATATGGGTTTCTTTCTCTCACAGGCAACATCAATCAGTCTTTAATGACTCTGCGCACATGTATTGAAGTTCTAAGGGAGAATCAGATGTGTGGCACAAACAAGGTATGTAATACATTAACTGACCATGTGATTGGTTAAAAAGGTTAGAAACATCAAAGGCACTCTTGACTTCTGTCCTCAGATGGTTCCGTACAGAGACTCCAAAGTGACCCATCTATTCAAGAACTACTTTGATGGAGAAGGCAAAGTGAGGATGGTTGTGTGTGTAAATCCAAAAGCTGATGATTATGAGGAGACCTTGGTAAGCAATATTAACGGGTCAATAGATGGATTCTTCCTCTTCAGATTTATTCTACTTGCACTGTGACATTTGGGTTTCTCACCTGTGTGTAGCTGGTGATGCGCTTTGCCGAGATGACTCAGGAGGTTGAAGTGGCCCGGCCTGTTGACAGGCCCATCTGTGGCTTCACTGCTGGTCGCCGACAGAGAAACCAGGCCTTCAAAGAGGAGCTTACCCGCAGGCTGGATGAACGTGGTGGTCCTGTATATGGAGGTATTTTTGTGTGTGTGAACTTGCAGGTTACATTCTCAAATGTTAACAAAAAAAATTGCAGTTTCTTTAACATGCAGAGGTGATTCCATACTAAAGTCTCATACCGTTAGTGTTTTTTTTTTTTTTTTTGGTAATGTCAATTGTGACGTGTTCTGTTTCAGAGTCTCCAACAGCATTAAACCAGCTGCTTCAGTCCTTCCCTCCCCTTCCTCCCTGTGAGATCTCTGGCCCTAACGATGATGTTACACTGCCCAGACTCATTGAGGCCCTGGAGAAGAGACACAAGATTCGACAGATGATGATTGAGGAGTACAATAAAACTGGTAAAATTATCATTTTATTCAGAGCTGTTTAAATGGTCTTCAAGTGCAATGTTTTTCCAAATTTCTGGCCATGATTCTGTTTCAGCCAACATGCTGAAGTCTGTGCTTCAAGAGCAGAACAGCAACCTGCTCTCCAAGGAGAACTTTATCCAAGAGCAACGTGGCAAGCTTGGTGAAAAGGACAAAATGGTCCAAAACCAGAAGAATGAGATTGATCGTCTGGAAAAGAAGTCCAAGATGCTTGAATACAAGGTATTTGCACCATCACTTAGTCAGGATAAACAAAAAAAAATGGAATTAAGTACAACAATTTTCAAAAAAAAAAAAAAAAATATATATATATATATATATATATATAATAAGACATGAATACTTGTATTTAGCAAGGATATATTAAAATTTATCAAAAGGGAATTTGAAAGTGAACTCTTTTCAGCATTGATAGTAAAAATGTTTCTTAAAGCACCAGATCATTATCAATTTCTGGCGGATTTCTAATGACATTTCTTACATTAGAAAACATGTCTGCCTGATAGCTTTATATCTGGCATTTACTACACAAACTAAGCTACAATAATTATGGTTGGAATGACCGCTATTTTAAGTGTCATACTCAGGGTTCCCACGCTTCTTGAAAGTACTTGAATTTCAGACATGGATTCAAAGCCTGAAAAGTACTTGAAAACAAACATAGGGCCTTGAAAGTGCTTGAATTAAATTTGAAATTTTGTTTATGGTGCTATTTCAAAAATTGTCCTATATGTGCTGTCAAAGACTGAACGAAAAGGCACAAATGATTGGGGTGGAGATGGGGTAGCGCGAAAAGTGTTTTGATGTGCAGCCTAGAGTTTTCTGCCCGCTCCCGCTGAGTTTCTGACCATTACTGCCCACTCCCGCAACGTGTGTGTGTCCTGCTCCCGTAAACATTCTAATATTGTATATAATTTTTGCGCTATGCGGGGTATTTAAAATCAAATTTTAATGAGAGCTCGCAGTTGAGTTTTACTTTCGATTTCGCGATCACGTGCACTCTGTGTAATGTGAGCACATCTTGCAGTGCGCGCAGAATTATTAGGCATGTTGATATTCTGATCATATTTTTTTTTCCAAGCCCATTTTACCAATACCAAACCACATCAATTTTATAAATACTATTAATTTTGTATTTAATCATTTATAATTGATATATAATTGTCCATGAAGGCTGGAAGTGAAAAACTCCTTATATTCAGGTGTGCAGAATTATTAGGCAGGCTTTCTTTTATATATAAAATGAGGCAAAAAAAGAGATTTAACTCAGACTGAAAAGTCAAAAATGATTAAATCCCCATGAGAATTATTCAAAACCAATGCAATACAGAAATTGCAAAGTTAAGGCATTAACTTTGGTCAGTGAAATGCTCATTGGGTCAACAAGGTTAGACAAAAACAGGTGGAGAAGAAAAGACACGTTAACTGCAAAATAATTAAGAATTAATGTGAAGAATTTGGTGTAAAACCATCAGGAACCATTTAGTCTCCAGCGCCACCATTTTCCAGAACTGCAACCTTCCTGGAGTCTCCAGAATTACAAGGTTTCAGCCTGACACTGTCAGGTTATCAGAGACTTTGCTGGGTAAAAAATCCTAAAAAAAATGACCCTCACTTAATAAGAATAACATGCTGACTAACTTTGACATGCAAGACTAATTTGTATAGGCTTTATGGACCAATAAGTTGAGAGTGACTCTTGAAGGACCAGCATCACATCCTCTTCTACCACTGTTTGAAGAATTTATCTTCCAGAATCTGGCAGTAAATTTTAGGAGCTCATTTTTAGTCAATCTGAAAGACAGACTTTTCAGGATAGGAGATGGACTAAAAATGAACTCCCAAAATTTACTGCGACATGGAGCAAAGGAGAAAATGTAGAACTTGAAAAATTGGAAAAACAGCTTAGTGAAAAGCGTTTACAGTTTAAAAGCAAATAGAATTTTTTTTTTTAGATTTGCACATGTACAAGGTTTAAAATATTTATGAAATATTTTCATATTTTTTGAAAAGAAGTTTTGAGCAGCTGCATTCCTCTAGGTCAAAGATGAAAAAATGGGATTTACAATAAAAAGTGATTTACAAAATTTTGACTTGAGTTTTATTAATGAGTAACGTCTCTATTGAGAGTGTGCACATTTTTAATGTTAACAGGTTTTACCATGTTATTACAACATTTAACCTTTTTATTCATTTAAAAATTGCGAAATTCTTTCAAATTAAGAACTACATCAAAAACCAATTTGATGCATTGACACATTATCAATATTTTAGAAATTGTTTTTGAATATTACCAGTATTGACTTCAATTTCATTAAATTCCTTTGAACACGACTGCTCAAAACGGTCTAAATTTATGAAACTTACACATTCAAAACATTATTACTCTGAAATTTTTAATGTAAATGTTAAGTGTAAGTGAAATGTTAAATACTGTAAGGTCTTTCATGACACTACATGCTGGGGTGTGAATTTGATAGGTGCTTTATTTAAAATAAATGGTGCTTTAAAAAGTCCTTGAATCTGGTCTTCATGAAAGAGTGGGAACCCTGCATACTAACAAAAGTTCTGAATATGGCCTCTAATGCATCTGCAAATTGTTTCTGTTACAGATTGACATTCTACAGAAAACTACCAACATCTATGAAGAGGACAAGCGATCTCTACAGCATGAACTGGAGAGCAGAGAACAGAGGCTGCAAAGGGAAATGTCTGAAAAGAGACGCATGGAAACACGCATGCAAGGCGTTGTCACTGACGCCAAGCTTAAGTGGGAGAAGGAGTGTGTGAGTGTCTTTCCATAGACCAGGGGTAGGCAACATCGGTCCTGGAGTGCCGATGTCCTGCAGAGTTTAGCTCCATCCCTGAAAAAAACCTCACCTGCCTGTAGCCCTAGCCTGCGTCCCAATGTGCATACTATCCATCCTAAATTCTATGTGATAGTAGTAATTTTCAACACTATTAGGGCAGATAGGGTGGATAGTATGCACATTGGGACGCAGGGCTAGTAATTCTCAAGACTTTGATTAGCTTGTTCAGGTGTGTTTGATTAGGGTTGGATCTTAACTCTACAGGACAGCAGCACTCCAGGACCGACGTTGCCTACCCCTGCCATAGACCATGTGTGAAATGATTTTTATTTATTTTTTTCTGTGCGTGTAGAATTTAATTTGTTAGTGGCGTGTGATACATGCAGCTTTTGTTTGTTCTCTACAGGAGAGGCGGGTAAATGCCAAGCAGCTGGAAATGCAGAATAAGCTGTGGGTGAAGGATGAGAAACTCAAACAGCTCAAAGCCATCGTGACTGAGGGAAAGACAGAAAACCGGCAGCCACAGCGGCCCTCCAGAGAAAAAGACAAAGTGCCTGCCAAGAGATCCGTTTCCCCGTCGCCTGTTCCTGTACGTTTAATTGACATGCGTTTCTAGACCGCCTGCCCCTGAGATTTATGCCTAACCTAATCCACAAACCTCCTCTTTGTCCATGCATGGTCTGCTATGCAGTGTGTGCGTGTAATTATCCTGTGCACTATTTTTACAGATTCCCACCTGTTTTTATGCCGTAAATGCTGTTTTAATGTACTGGTGTGTGTTGCATGCAAACCATGTGTGTACTAATCTCATGTCGCTTGCAGTCTCCCTACAATGGCTCTCAGTCATCCCTCTCCTCCCTGGAGCCCATATATAACTTCTCTCAGACGGTCAGGCCAGATCCTCATTTCCTCAGACCAGGCAGTGTGTCTGTGGCCTCCTGCATCTCCGAGTGGGAGCAGGGTGTCTTGCAGTCTCGCAGGCAGGGTAGCCAGTCGCCTCCAGACAGTAGGAAGAGAGCTCAGGGCCTTCCCATCAGTCTTAGCAGGAGAAGAGGCAGGTGTTGGGCCAGAGAGGTGCCTGTCCAGACAGCAGAGATAGACCTAGAGGAAACGGGTCACTGGGTCAGTGGAGTATCTTGCTGTAGTTGTAGGTAGAGCTTCAACAAGACACTAATATAGACTCATTGTAGACCTGTTGATCTGGTTCTCAGCTGCACTAATTATTACCCAGAAGATATACATGTAAAATAAGGTATTACATGCTGCTTATTTTAACCATGTAATGGCTTTGTTTTGCACTTTTAGACAATAAATTTGTTTTCATCTTCTCATTGTCATCTGTTACTCCTGCACATAATTTAACTTGTCTAAAGTATATGAAAAGCAATTGAATGTCAACATTTACAGCTTTAATATCTGCATATTTATCTTTTGGAGCTTGTTTGAATGGGAATGTATCTTCAGCTTTTTTTCTTTCCTCTTAACAGCTTGGTACGTTTAGTTTGTGCTTCTGTAGAGATTGACTAACACAATAACGCTTCAGAATGCTTAAGAACCGTCTTCTGTTTGTCTTACTGTGCTTGTGTTTTAATTGAATAGACTGGGCTGCCGGTTCGGCCTCTACACAGACGCTCACACTCCGCAGGTGGGGAGAGGTGGGTTGATCATAAACCCACCACTAACGTGGACCTGGATACAGTTCTGCAGCCAAACATCCCCAATGCCATCAAAGTGAACGCTCCCAATGAGAAAGCTCTGTCCAAGTGTGACAAGTACGTTCTGACGCACCAGGAGGTTGCATCAGATGGAGAGATTCAGACCAAGCTAATCAAGGTAGCTTCCTTTTTCTAGTGGTCTTGCTCAATCTGACTGGTTTTGGTTGTCAGCTTAAACTAAAATCTTTTGCTTTTTATCAGGGTGAAGTGTTCAAAACTAGAAGTGGAGGACAGGCCGTTCAGTTCACAGATATCGAAACACTCAAGCAAGAAAACCCCATGGCAGCCAGGTAATGCACCTCCGATGCAATTCAAACTTGGCAGCATGTATAATTTCTAGGTCTCAAAGTAAATGCTCTGTATTGTTGGGCTTTTTGACTGTAGCCGTAAGAGGCGATCATCAGAGACTGGCCCAGATGGTGAGCCTATGGAAGGAGACTGGACTGATGTGGAGACGAGGGTAAAATCAACAATGATTTTTATTTTTTGGTATATTAAAAACTGGCTCATCAAATTCAGTGAAACGGTGATATTGTGAAACAGTATTGCAATTTAAATTTTTAGTTTTAATATATTTTAAAATGTAATTTATTCCTGTGATTGCAATGCTAAATTTACAAAAGCCTTTTCTCCAGTTTTCAGTGTCACATGATCCTTTAGAAGTCATTGTATTGTAAAAAACACAAATATTGAAAGCAGTTGTGCTTTAATTTGTGAGAATCCTTTTCTTAAATTCTTTGAACAAAGTTCAAAATAACAGCATTTGAAATTAAATTTGTTACATTGAATGTTTTTACTGTCACTTTTGATCAGTTTAATGCATTCTCGCTTATCATTTCTATAAAATAAAATAAACTTGCTGACCCCAAACTTTTGAATGAGGTTGTGTGCATGTTTATATATTTTAAATATGAAAATGTTTCCTAACCTGTCTCTTGTCTTTATTCTCTAGTGCTCTGTGGCAGTGGAGATGAGAGCTGGCTCAAACCTGGGACCTGGATACCAGCATCACGGATATCCAAAGTAAGCTCTTTATTTGCATAGTTTCACTTGTTTCTAGTCACACTGGTGAAAACAGCCTTTTTAAAAAAAATTGCCTTAATTTTGTTTTGTAGACGCAGAAAGCCTTGAGACTTCTCTAGTATTGCCATCACAGCAGAGTCCTTTCCTCTCGAAGCCTCTTATCACTGTGTGCAATAGCAAATTCACTTTATAATATTTAACTTTTTTTTTTTAAATGCTTTTATGGAAAAACACTTTTTATAGAAGACTACACAAGTTCACCAAAGCTGTTTTTGTACTGCATTTTCTACCTGGGTGTTTCCATGTAAACTTCACATTTGGTGTAAGTGTGGGTCTGGGTGGGTTTCAAAACAAAGTGTTACAAATGTTTTCTAACTGTCTCAAGCACATTAGGTATTTGTTTTTTTTTTGTTTTTTATATATATGTTGATGTATACTCTCTTGCATTTGGACAGTTAGGACAATCGAAGCATTTTGCTGGTGTTTCTTTAAAAATCCTTTAGTAAATGTCATTTTCATGACTTTAGTAGGCAGCACCTTGGAACAGCACTCTTTCCATGTAGTTTCACTGGTATGGCATTGCTGCACACAAAACTGTTAATAAACAGCATTTGATATACTTGTTTGGCTCATATAGTGGGTTATTTTGCTCATTGTGTCTTAAATGTTTCCTTTTGGTTCATTTGTAATGGTGTAGTTCTCCAAGCACTTGATATGGTTCTATAAGGAAGCAGTAGATGGCAGCAGTGCTTAAACTATAGAGGTCAGGTGTTTTAAATCTTACACCAAGCTGGCCATGGATCATATTTTTTCATGTAGACAGTGGAAACTTTAAGATGGAGTATGAGACGTAAACGGTGGAAAAATAAAAGATATCAGAATGGAGTGTTGTCATCAAGCTGTAATTGTCAGATTATGTAAAAGGTGTCACTTAATTTCTTAAGAGATTTTTCGCACTAATTAAAAAGTGTGAATCTCATGCATAAAATACAGGCCAAGAAATTAGCTTTAGCAATGTTAGTCTTTTGTCTGTTTAAATGTTATTTCCATTACAAAATATTTTCATAAAATCCATAATCTAAGGTGCGAACATCATGTTTAGTTGTCCATGTATGTGCAGTGACTATTAGTAGACAAATTGTTGTAAGAGCGGTTTAGTCCACAGCTGGTAGTTGAAGAAACTCTTATATGGAAGCCTATTGAAAAGTCATCTTAACTCTGACCTACAGGATCCCATGTAAGAATGTAAGTGCAAGAAAATCTTAAAATTACTCATGAATGTTAATGGTGAATTTTTTTTATTAAATACATCAGTGTTATTAGTTAATTCGCCTCTCAAAATATCATTTAGTTGCCTATGCCTTAATGAGTGACAACATCTGTCATTATTATAAGATTCAGTCAAAAATAATTGATTAAAGTAGACTGATTAAATTAAGTGGATAATTTGATTAAATTGTAAAATTGTATTTATTAAATGCATCAAATCTATCTTGGCGTCACTGAAATACATTAAAATCCTCAATTCTCACAGACCTGATGTAAATGCCAGACCGTGTGCTACTGAAATCATGTTTTGAGTATCCCACAAATTTAGCCATGTTAAAACGCTTGATTTGGCCATTTTCACCCCTTTGGCAATAAAAAGAAAACCATAGACTGTTCTTTGTTGGAATTTTTGAGTTGGGCTCTGTGTTTGGAAGGGGTCATGCTTCTGTTTTTGATGAAAGATTCAATACAGTCTCAAAGATATTGGATCAAAATAAAAGTTACCTTCATATAATCTGAAAATATTCATACATCTCCCACATATCGTATGAGCACAAACATGTATGCACATCTTTATGATTGTACGAAGGAGTTATTCAGTTGCAGAATAAACACCAATTTCTGAGGAAAAGTAAGCTATGGCTTTTTTCCCCTAAAAGAGTTAAACAGATCTTCACACACTAAGACAGATTGTTGAATTAGATTGCAGAAAATTGCTGACTTTGTGCTTAGCATAACATCCATTTCATTAGGTTGTTAACGGTTATTAAAAATGGTCATTGGTTCTGGCAACTTTAAGCGGTTTCCTTCCATCAAGCTTTCCTTTCCAGAATGTGAGCCTACAGTCATTCTGCATGTATGTAATTGTGTTTTTTGGTGGGTTACGGTTGGTTGGGTTTGGTTAGGATTAAGATGTTAAAGGGTGATTGAGTGTTTGCTGCTTTGAGCAGAAGCAATTTTGTATCAGGATAAAAAGTATGGCTGTGCGTACAGGTCAAGGGGATCGGAGCGGCAGCAATTCCGCTGAAGTACCTGAAGTGGACCATGTCTAAAGAGTTTGAAGCCCAGACATTCCATTTCAAATGAGGCAAACTTCCTCCCAATATTTCAGCTTCCTTCCTGGATTTACCTTTTGATTAAAAAGATTGCTTGCAAGGCCCAAACTGCAAATTTAATTTCGAAAGAATTTCGATTTCTACCATTCATTCCCACAGCAAAGCTTGCGAACATTATGCAAAGGTTTTTCTGCTCTGACTCAAGGGTATGTTTTTATAACTGAGTCCGCTCCTATGTCTGTCTGTCTGCAGTGTTTGGGATTTCTTTTTCAGCTGAGAATAAAACCATAGTCTTGTTTATTTCAGAAGATTAAACTATCTGCCCATGGATTGTACAATAATTGTCCTCTGTGACACATCTTAGTCAGTTCTGTAAAGAGAGCAGCTCATGGGTCCTGTCTCTCTCTCTCAGCTCCACAGCCAAGTCCTGATGGTGGATATCTCATCTGCTCCTCTGACTCTATTTCAATTTGGAGGCACTGGAGAGTGACTAACATGGAGCGCCTCCAAGAGAGGGTCAAGGGCTCCAAGCAACGAGCAGACATTAAACTCACTTGTGCAAGCCATCAAGTGCTCTGCTTTTTGACCATACGCAGTTTGATGAGCCGCACTACAATATAATCATTTGGCTCGGCTGGCAATGGCTCTGGAGTTAGTGAGAACGTTATGCTATGATAGAGCTTTAGATTACTGCATTAGGATTATGATCCAATGAAGTGAGGGAAAGAATAAGAGAGACGCATGAGCAAGACTTGAAAACTACCACTCGGAGAGCACCTTGCTTGAAAATGTAGCAATTTCAAACAAATAAGCAGAGATTGCGCACTTATGCTCTGGTGTGAAAGGTATTGGCACTGTAAAAAGCCTTCGCTGTTATGGTGAGCTTGTTGATTTATGTATGTTGTAAGAGATTATAGAGTTTCAGTCATTAAAAATGTATATATTAAGAAACTTTATTTTAAATGAATGGGATTGTCTAATGGGGGCTGACGTGTTGAGATCACATGAGTCAAAACTCACTTTATCCCAGTAACCCCCTGTTACTACATACTTTGATTTGTGGAATAAATTAATGGCTGCTGGCAAATAAAGAGCATTTAGAATGACACACATAAAACTTTTGCCAGTATAAAGACAACTGTCATATCAGTTAAATTAAATAAAAATTATAAAATTAAATATAAAATAAAATACTGAGTGCACCTTTAGAGTAAATAGTCTCTTTGATACTCAAAATGTTTCAAATTTAACCTTGTTGGTGGAGTTCCACTGTTTAAACGGGAATAACAAATAATAAAAATGTTTTAGGAACTTCATGCAGTTTGAGCAATGCAGAAATAAGGAAATTCCTAAGTGGATAAGGAAAATAATTTAATCAGAAGTTATTGTACAAACCTTTTTGTTAATGTTTTGGAAAAATTGATGAAGTATAAAAAGAAGAGCAAGTTGTTATATTTTGATTAAAGATTACAAGGGCAAAAAGTTGTGTGCAGTAATGTTCACAAATGAATCACAATAGAAAGTAAAAAGATTTTGTTGACCAAAAAAAAGAGAGAAAAAGAAATGAAAGTCCTTGAGCAATTACATTTTCTACGATAAAACAAATTGGATCATGCCAGGGGAGAACTACTTACCAGAATGCAACAGTAGTCATTTGGCTCATTTCTAAGGAAGGAAGTTCTTTTAGCAAAGTGAAAGTAATTCTCTATTTAAGTGCTTAACCTGCAGAATACACAATAAAGAATTAAAAACATGCTGGAGAGAAAATACTGGAGAACTGCCTGCTTGAATTCACACTAATTAGTCAGCTTGGCTTTTCAAAATAAATGATTGCATGGTTTATCTGCTATTTGGATGATTAATTCCTGCAAAGAGTCTTTTTCTGTCCTCTGCGAGTCTATCGCTTGCCGCAGGAGAAACGGACACAAAATAATTTGGAGTAAGGCAGACGGTCTAATGAGGTTCTCGCTGCGTTTCCCCACCACACCGAACCATTACAGATGCAAATTTCTTCATGTTTATTCCATGCGTATAATGTAATCGGCCTGTGTACTCTACGTTCATTTTCTCATTAATGCGATTTAAATATTCAGTTGCCCTTAATTATTCCTCTCCCATTTCAACCGACACTACAGATACAGGTAAAATGGAAGATTTTCATCATGGCCTGTTGACTTGATCGGCGTTTGATCTGACGTGTAAACCAGGTGTCCTTGAGCTTCACGGCCTGTCAGGTCATGTCAGTGCAGTCGTCTCCGGCGCACAGGCTGTTGCTGTTTTCCCATGTTTCCCATTGTTATGTATTGTGAAGACACTCAGGGAGTGGATTGTCAACACAGTGTTTGGCATTATGCAGTGGAAACCTTCCTTCACATGCTGTAAACAAGGCTGTCATGCCGACTCTATTAATCATTTAACCACCGGGACAAAGGCTGGTTATGGTGGTCAGCTGAGGAGGCTTTCTAGCAGCCTTTTAGCTGAATTAGATGAGGGGGGCCGGGTTTTCCTCTCTCATATCATGATGGCAGCTTCCCCTCAGGGGCGATGAGGTTTAGAAGGGCATGTTGTGGTTGGTGGCGGTTGAACCGCAGATGAGGCTGCCCTTTAAAGGCCCATATACCTATCTAGATGTGTCCTGGGGAGCAGTCACTGACATTAAAACTCAATTAGTGGAAGACTCTGTAAATACTGCATGAGCCCGGCGCTTTGCTAATGAAGGCCCAGAGCAGGGTTCCTGCTCTACATCTTGATATGTCAGGACCGTGGCTGTCTGCGAGCCAGCGTGTCAGTCCAAAGGGAGGTTAAAATGCAGATGAGTGTTGACAGTCGGGTGCAATTGTCATTCAGCGCGTCCCGTGCCCTCCCCGGGGTCTCATCTCGCTTTACTGTGGTGCTTCACTCCTCTTTGGCTCCTGCTCATCATCACGCATACCAATACGCAGAGTAAATTGAGATATGAGCTGCATTTTAATATGAGCTGCACTGGGTCAGTCTATTTTGCCTTGTCCTGAGGCGCATTCAGAAGCGCTGACTGAAAATGTGTTCTGTATCGCCTGAACTGCCTCTGCTGCATGCGACCATCTAAAATGCTTTGTTTTTATTTCTAGTTTATCATTTAACAAAAAGGGTGTAAGTTTAACACTTTTCACCACTATTTTTACTGATTATTAAATTGATAATTAGTACAGAATAAAAATGGTCATTACTAAACTCCTCATTCCAAACCCGTATTACAGTACTAACTTTCTTCTGTGGAGCAAGTTTAGCAGAATGTTGGCATTCTGAATCTTTTTGTCATTACAGTGAATAAAACTATGATTGGAGTATGTTTTGCAAGAAAATACTATTTCAGTCTTTCTCCTTCAAAATTTTACATTTAGTTAAATGTGTTACTTGCCGATTCTTTGTAATTATTTGCTAAATTTACTATCAAATTCTTGTAAATTTCTCGTTATTGATTATTGTGCCAATAATTGGAGTATGTTTAAAAAAAATATTATTTCAGATTTTCTACTTCAAGATCTCACTATAATTTAATGTTACTTGTAGATTGATTGTAATTACGTGCAAAATTTATTATCAATTTCTTGTAAATTGCTCATTCTTGTATATTGCGCCAGTAATTGAAGTGTTTTACAAAAAAAATACTATTTCAGTATTCGTACTTCCAAATCTCACTATAATTCAATGTTACTTGTCGATTCTTTGTAATTATTTGCAAAATTTACTAGCAATTTCTTGTAAATTACTCGTTTTTGTAATATTACGCCAATAATTGGAATGTTTTACAAATGCTATTTAAGTATTAATCTCACTATAATTCAATGTTACTTGTTGATTCTTTGTAATTATTTGGGAAATTTACTATCAGTTTCTTGTAAATTGCTCATTCTTGTATATTGCGCCACTGAAGTACGTTTTACAAAAAATATACTATTTCAGTATTTCAAAATCTCACTATAATTCAATGTTACTTGTCGATTCTTTGTAATTATTTGCGAAATTTACTAGCAATTTCTTGTAAATTGCTCGTTTTTGTAATATTACGCCAATAATTGGAATATGTTTTACAAAAAATGCTATTTAAAGGTGCAGTGTGTAGATTTTAGCGGCATCTAGCGGTTGAGGTTGCGAATTGCAACCAACGGCTCAAGCCCAATTTATACTTCTGCATCGAACCTACGCCGTAGCCTACGTAGAGATGCACAGGTCTGCGCCGTAACCTACGCCGTACCTGATGTGCACCTCTCCAAAAATCTAACAGCACATCAATTCTACGCAGACCGCAAGCGCTGTGATTGGTCTGCCAGAACCCCCTCCCTCCGTATGTACTTGAGTTTTGTGTGCGTTTATGAGCACTGTAATATAGTTTGTTACACCTTCTTATTTAAAATAAAACAAAGCAAAGAACAAGTGTCTTATCATTTATTATACTACATAGCATTATACATCACTAGTTGTCCGCGACAAACAATGTTGATCTGCCGTGGTACACGTCCTTGTGGAGATTGAAAGAATGCCATCTTCTCCTGTTCCGTTGTTGTCTCCTTTTTGTAATCTTAAATAATGATTTAATGATATTTATTTGCCGCCGTCACAGCTTCTCCGACGAGCCGCTTCTTCTTCGGCTTTTGCCGTGGTACTGCGGGTTACACCAGCAACATGCCTGTGGACACTGCATAGTAGCGGTCCGCATGTGTACTGCATGTCGACGCAGAAGTATAAATTAAAACTGACGCACAGCTTACGGCGTAGAGGCAACGGCGTAGGTCCGACGCAGAAGTATAAATTGGGCTCAGTCCCCCGCTCACCCCTCCCTTTAGAGAAGCTACGGTGGCCGATACAGGGCTAAGATGTCGTCTGAGATCGCAGAGAGCAATGAGGTTTGTTTACAAAGGTAAATTAAGGAATTATATTTACTTAATTATTCAATAAACTGATGTCATTGCGAATATTACTGTTACTTGTTCATCCTTGTGTCAGTGTATTTTCGCAAGAACAACAGTGACGAAACGCGCTCTGTAGAGCAGTTTGTCCTTTTAGGGCTACTGTAGAAACATGGTGACAACTTCCATGTAAGGGGACCCGTGGTATATCTAGATAGAAATGGCTCAATCTAAGGTAATAGAAACATAACGGTTCATTAAGTAAGGTCTTTATACTCCTCTGAAAATGTAGTTATGTACTGTATATTATATTGCATTTCTGTCTATAGATCATCCTAAATATTACACAGTGCACCTTTAAGTATTAATCTCACTATAATTCAATGTTACTTGTCGATTCTTTGTAATTATTTGCAAAATTTACTATCAATTTCCTGTAAATTGCTTGTTCTTGTATATTACACCAGTAATCGGGGTACGTTTTACAAAAAATACTATTTCAGTATTTCTACTTATATTCTTTGTAATTATTTGTTAAATTTTCTAGAAGTTTCTTAGTGAAAACTGTTTCTACGTTACTTTTTTTCCATTGTGGAAACCAGGGGGCTGTCAAGCTCCAATAAAAACACCCTAAAACAGGTCCATATGCATTATATTACAAGTATTTGGAAGTGAAATAATAGCTTTGTATGAGAAACAGGATAAAATTAATCTTGCCTGATAGCCGTGGTCACAATTCACTTTCACTGTATGAAAAAGCAGCTTTGATATTCTGCTTTAAATAACTCATGACATGAGGGTGAATAAATGATAACAGCATTTTCATGTTTGGGTGAACTATTCCTTTAACAGATACTGATAAATATTATTTAATGGAGTTAATGGATGCCTGCCAGACATCTGTTTGGAAACTTTTATTATATTTTGAAATGTAATTATCTTTGTGAAAATGAGACAATGATTCTTTTACTATGAAGGATATTTGTCCAAAAAGAGGAATGTTACATTCAACAGATCTGGTGCAATTGCCAAAAACTCATAATAAAAACATGGATGTCTTCCAGCATAAGCAACATACGAAACAAGTAGTTTTCACAGAATAAATATCCTTTCATGTGTATCACAATATGAGGATGAATGAACTGTTCATTATTTTCCCCTCAGGGTCTTTGTTTCTGACTGTGCTTTAACTCTCTGCAGCTGTCAGTTGTTTTGGTTCTTGAAGTCTAGTGCATGTGCTTCCCACACTCTAACAGGCTGTGACCTCGCAGCGGTGACAGTCTGCCAGAACTGATTTCCGTTGACTCACTTTTGCTGTGACCACTGCGAGTCCTTGTCAGAGCTGCACGGTTACATGGCTTGTTGGTTTCATCCAGTTACTGTTGTGCAGTTGGGCAAGAAACTAGCTTGTCTGCATGCAAGCTACCTACAATACATTAAAATCAGTATCTGGATAAATCTTAATCAGAATCTCAATTAAAGTGGTAGCAACAAAATGGAATGCATCTATACAAAAACTGGTTTAAAAAAAATAAAATAAAAAACATTTAAAATCAGCATGAAATAAAAATTTGTCTCATCACTTTTGTTAATGCATGATATTGATCTTACTGTGCTGTGAATGATTCATCCATACAAATGTTTCTTATATATATATATATATATATATATATATAGGTTGTGTGTGTATATATGTTGTGTCTATGTCATGTGTATATGTCGTGTATATACAGGTGCATCTCAATAAATTAGAATGTCATGAAAAAGTTCATTTTTTTCTTGTAACTTATTTCAAAAAGTGAAACTTTCATATATTTTAGATTCATTACATGTAAAGTAAAACATTTAAAAAAATTTTTTTTTAATTTTGAGGATTAGAGCTTACAGCTCATGAAAGTCAAAAATCAGTATCTCAAAATATTAGAATATTTACATTTGAGTTTCAATTAATGACCATCCCTACAGTATAAATTCCGGGTATCTCTAGTTCTTTGAAACCACAATAATGGGGAAGATTGCTGACTTGGCAATGATCCAGAAGATGAACATTGACGCCCTCCACAAAGAGGGTAAGTCACAGAGGGTCATTACTGAAAGGTGTGGCTGTTTACAGAGTGCTGTATCAAAGCATATTAAATGCAAAGTTGACTGGAAGGAAGAATTTGGGTAGGAAAAGGTGCACAAGCAACAGGGATGACCGCAAGATTGAGAATACTGTCAAGCAAAGCTGATTCAAACACTTAGGAGAGCTTCACAAGGAGTGGACTGAAGCTGGAGTCAGTGCATCAAGAGTCACCACGCTCAGACGTCTTCAGGAAAAGGGCTACCAAGCCACTTCTGAACCAGAGACAACGTCAGAAGCATCTTACCTGGGCTGTGGAGAAAAAGAACTGGACTGTTGCTCAGTGGTCCAAAGTCCTCTTTTCGGATGAAAGTAAATTTTGCATTTCATTTGGAAATCAAGGTCCCAGAGTCTGGAGGAAGAGTGGAGAGGCACAGAATCCATGTTGCTTGAAGTCCAGTGTGAAGTTTCCACAGTCAGTGATGATTTGGGCTGCCGTGTCATCTGCTAGTGTTTTGCAGTGAACTGGTGTTCACTGGGTTTTCTGAAGTCCACAGTCAACGCAGCCATCTACCAGGAAATTTTAGAGCACTTCATGCTTCCTTCTGCTGACAAGCTTTATGGAGATGCTGATTTCATTTTCCAGCAGGACTTGGCACCTGCCCACACTGCCAAAGGTACCAAAAGCTGGTTCAATGACCATGGTGTTACTGTGCTTGATTGGCCAGCAAACTTGCCTGACCTGAACCCCATAGAGAATCTATGGGGTATTGCCAAGAGGAAGATGAGAGACACCAGACCCAACAATGCAGATGACCTGAAGGCCACTGTCAAAGAAACCTGGGCTTCCATACCACCTCAGCAGTGCCACAAACTGATCACCTTCCATGCCACGCCGAATTGAGGCAGTAATTAAAGCAAAAGGAGCCCCTACCAAGTATTGAGTACATATACAGTAAATGAACATACTTTCCAGAAGGCCAACAATTCACTAAAAATGTTTTTTTTTATTGGTCTTATGAAGTATTCTAATTTGTTGAGATGGTGAATTGGTGGGTTTTTGTTAAATGTGAGCCTAAATCATCACAATTAAAAGAACCAAAGACTTAAAATACTTCAGTCTGTGTGCATTGAATTTAATACACGAGTTTCACAATTTGAGTTGAATTACTGAAATAAATGAACTTTTCCACGACATTCTAATTTATTGAGATGCACCTGTATATGTGGTATATACGTATATGTCGTGTGTATATATAAATATGTGTGACCCTGGACCACAAAACCAGTCATAAGGCTCAATTTTTCGAAATTGAGATTTATACATCATCTGAAAGCTTTCCATTGATGTATGGTTTATGATAGGACAATATTTGGCAGAGATATAACTATTTGAATATCTGAAATCTGAGGGTGCAAAAAAAAAAAAATACTGAGAAAATCATCTTTAAAGTTGTCCAAATGAAGTTCTTAGCAATGAATATTACTAATCAAAAATTAAGTTTTGATATATTTACAGTAGGAAATTTACAAAATATCTTCATGGAACATGGTCTTTATCCTAATGATTTTTATCATAAAAGAAAAATCAATAATTTTGACCCATACAATGTATTTTTGGCTATTGCTACAAATATACCCCAGCGACTTAAGACTGGTTTTGTGGTCCAGGGTCACATTTGTTGTGTATACAGTATATGTCATATGTCGTATAAATGTCAGCATTTTTTCGTATATATATAATTTTTTTTAATCCGTTTCACATTTTAACCAAACACGTAGGCTATTTCAAACATGTATACCACATAGGAACTTTACTTTTGAGTGATGACTAATAAATGAATCCTGGTTTTAACTGGTTCATCAAAACAAACTAGTCAAATGAACTAGTCTAAAAATCCCTTGAGTTTCTTGAGAAATCATAAACATTCTTCTCAGCTTATTTTTAACATAAGACCGGATGCAGCTATTTGTAATTTGAATGTAGGAGGCTGTACAATACAGCTCATTACGCTGCTGCTTGATATTGCAAACTGGCATTTTTTAATCACATTATTTTAATATATTGTCAGAATCATAGACCCACTGGTTTGTAGCACAAATAGTTTTACTGTTATTCTTGTTATTTCTCTAGATATTTACGTGTAGTGGATCGGAAGTCCCACACACTTACAGAAAATAGCTTACTTTCGCATTGCAAAATTAGGTGGCTGATGTACGACAAATGTTAAATGCACTACCTCTAGTATGCACTGTGCACACTAAGTAGTATTGCGAGGTATTTAATTCCTCAAAATTAGGCTGTGAGCATCTGGCATGCTTTTTTTATTGCATGCCGTGCTTTAATGCCTGTTGAAATCTGTTTGAATTCATTGAAATTATACAGAATAATAATAAAAAAAACTTTGTGCTGACGAGCTGCAGCATGCACTGTGTATTTACCCCGGGAGCATTTATCAATAAAAATATTATTTCCATGAAATGTCATAAGCTGCTGCTGCTTAGAGACCCGGCTCGTGTCTTTCAAAGAGGATTTTCATCTCTTCCATTCTTTCATGTAGTCGTGAGGAGCCGTTCTGTAAACACAGACTTTGAAGAGACCTGTCACGCTGGCTGTCAGCTACAGGTGCGAGCAGACTGTTCCAAGATGGGTCGTTCCAATTGTCTGTGATGGCAAAGAAACAACAATCACAATGTCATTCTACCTTAACTTAGCTGACGAGAGACAGGAAACAAGGTATAAAGACATCTGCGGCAGGGAGACGTGTGCTGCGCTGTCCAAGCATGACTGCATGGCACCAGAACAGTTACATCACTGGGCCTTTACATTTCATGATAGTCTCCAAGAATATGAAGCCCTTTGGAGTGGACCGGCAAAATAGTGCAATATGGAGTAATACCTTTACAATAATCACACTCAAGTGAAGTTACTCCAGACCAAACGACTTAAAAAGAATTAGTTCTTATCCACCAACGCAGCATGTCTGTTTTAATTAAAAGTGATTTTTTTTTATTTTTTATCTGGCATTTTTAAAGCATCCACTCCTATAGAGCTGGTCTGAGGACAGGGCAGCTGGCCAAGCCCCAGAGACCAAGCTGCTCTTTAGGAACATTTGTATTTGAGCCTGGCCTCCACTAATCCCTCTTAGGGCATCCATTGCATCACTCTCTCCCGGCTCTCCTCGTGATCAATACACAATACATCAAAGGTTAGGAGGAGATGGGCCTATTCTTTGAAGCCATGTGTGTAGAGCTGGATTTGCTGAGCTAACATCGTCCAGTGAAGCCACCTTTTGATTGAGCTTGTTTGGCCGGAGCTACTTGTGTTTGCTGAGGGGCAGAGGAGAATCTAATGAAGAACAGCCAATGTCTCTCTGTTATCTCTCGTCTCTCAAAGCCAATACTGGGGCACTGCCAGATTCTTTTCTTTTCTTTGTCCACTGGACACATTTCAAACAGCTAGTATAAGCTATTCGCCATGTATATACTATATACTACAAAATATATATTAAATATAAATCAGTTTGACAATGTAGGCTTGAAAAAAAAAAAAACAGTATACACTCACTGGCCAAAATTTTAGAATAATTAAAAATGTTTAAGGTTTTTGAAAGAAGTCTCATGTTCACCAAGGCTGCATTTTCTTTGTCACAAAAACAGTAATATTGTAATTGATCTGTTTTAAACAAGTTAATGCATCCTTGCTGAATACAATTATAAATGTCTTCTTATTTTCTTAGCTTATAAAATATTAAGCAGCAAAAACTGTTTGATAAACATTGATAAGACAATAATATTTCTTGAGCACCAAATCAGAATATTAGAATGATTTCTAAAGGATCACACTGAAGACTGGACAAATGGCTGCTGAAAATTCATCTTTGCCATCACAGGAATAAATAATATTTAAAAATATATTTAGAGGTATTTTAACCAGTAATAATATTTCACAATTTTAATGTATTTTTAAAAATAGTAATAATAATAAAATAAATGCAGACTTAGTGAGCATAAACAACTTCAAATCTTTTAAAAAAAACATAATTATTCCAAACTTTTGACCAGTACTGTTTATATATCCAAAAGTACCAGCAATATTTTTTTTTATAATACATCATTTATAATACACAAAGTTCATAATTATTGCTTGGTGTATTTCTGGTTTCCATTTGGTTTTATTTAGGCTATTTAGAATAAGAATTTTCTGTATTTATTTTGTATTATTGCCTGGTGCACACATGGCCATGTCAGAATCTTAGAGTCAGTTCTTTAATCTCAGAAACTGGCAAACTTGGTTGTTGACGAGGCCAAATCTGCATTGTTATGCAAGATACCTGTCCAATACATGCATATGGTCTGCCAACGCTGCTGACAGACATCTAGAATAATTAATTCTAAATATCACAGAGGCAGCCTTGCCAAGTCAAGTTAAATAAAAATCACCTGAGCTGACACACAGCCAGTCCAGATTACTCCCATGTTTTCATGCTGTCTGTTCAGATATAAAACTCCCTGTGCCATGTGGCATCAAGGAATCACAAACATGACATCAGAATTGAAGTTAGTCAAATACTGTCGATTATAGATATACATTTTCGATGGTCTTATTAATATGTCATATTAAAATTACTTTATTATAAAAAATTATAATTGATCTATTTTTTATATACTCTTTTCTTCCCCTAAGCAATGACAGATTTTCACACAAAAAGATGCTGACATCTCCCTCTGTTGCCTCAACTAGCAACACTACACACGGCTGTTCTGCTATCACTCTCCTCCACACCTCCCCTCTTTCCCTCTCTCTCTCACTCAGTCTCTCATTTGCATTATATATGCTTCATTTAGCTTACATGGCTGAGTGGAAATATAACCTGAAGCCATTCAAACAAGGCATGAACTGGGGCCCAGCAGCAGTCAGGAGCAGGACCGCATGCAGCCATGAGATGGCAGCACTCTCCTCCGGTCTCACCACGTCTCCTCCATCTCCTCTCCTCATTTCCGCTCTGCTGGGTAGAAACATTGAAAGGGGGAGGAGATGAACCGCTTGTATAAAAATGAATGGGAGGCATTCAGAATAGCATACTACCATATTGCAGAAATAGTAAGAGTATGCTATTATAGAGCTAGTATGATCATATGCTATTCTGAATTCAGTTAGGGAATTTATAATGCAAATTATAATATTTTTAATTGAAATAAAAATAAAAAAGCAGCAGAAATCCCAATTTTATTATTAGGCTATTTTGACTATTGACTTTCTTTTAGCATCAACATGACCCACCTGAAAAAAATAGGGGATTAAAATTAAAAGGTTAAAAATTTGAGTATGTGAGGCTTAAAAAAAATGGAATGATTTGTAATATGGTTGGCAATGTAATTTTGACAAACAGTTTTGGACAATTCAGTCTTTCCTTATTCACTTCATCCCAGGGTTGTTATTGCTAACTAAAACTAAAAACATTTCAAATTATGTTAATTGAAATAAAGATAAAATAATCTAAATATTAGATGAAATTAACAATGTTGCCTTGTCAACATTATAAGTTGAAGTACTAAAATTACTAAAACTGAAATTAAAATGAAAACTGAAAATATCAAAATAAAAGCTAATGCAAAATATTAATATAAATACTATATTAGTATATAAATGATACTAAAATAACACTGATTTATTCTATCAATTACCTACATAGAAAATCAGCTGCCTGCAGACATTACCATGATGGCTGTCAAGTGAATCGACTAGCCTTAAAGCGACTTGTGCCAAGTGAATCATCCTATTTAGAAATTCTTAGCATAAAACATGACACGATGATCCAAGATTGTAGATAAGAAGTGCTTTGAAATATGTCCAAGAGAGCAATGGAAGCGTACTGAAACCTGGAATGAGTTTTAATGATGAAATGTGAATATAAGACTAAAAATGACAAGAAATGGGATGGAAAAGCCACTATAAAACGGGTTGTCATTCCTCATCATTGCTCAGTGAAAAGCCACAGTACGTAACAAATACAGTAAGGTTTCGAAGCAGTATTCATCTTGAGGTGGTTTCCCCTCTCATTTACTCCCCTTCTGGTTTTCATTAGCCGTGTAACCTTAGCGAGGCCTGGTCCTCGCCTCCCCTGTTATCTCAATGATGTTCTAATGCTGGTCAAACATTATTGTGAATGGCTCAGCTCAATAGAGGCAGTGTTAGCCAGGAGAGTCAATATTAGCTGAGCACACAGGGAGGGAGGAAGGTGGGGGAGGGGAGCGCACCGTCTGCAGTGTGTGAGTGTGTGTGAGGGGGGCCTAGTGTGCGCTCTTGGTGAACCTTGACCGTTCACAACAGAGGCAACAAAGCATGGGATAAAGAGATGACAGGAATTTAGCAACGCATTCTTCTCCTTCTTTTGCTCCTGGCTCAAGCTGAAGGAGCCGGTGATCCAACAAAGATCGGTCAAAGATTCCCGTCGTTCCGTCTACATCACACTTATTTACAACCTATTATAAGCGCGCTGTGGGATTAATGAGGGCTGTGTCTTCTCAGGGTTGCAGGGGAAGGTCAATTTGTCAAAGGACACGAACAACGGGCCCAAGGTCAGCTCTTTGTCTGTCTTTACAAAGGTAACTGAATCATGGACTCCACACCCACCGCACCTACGGCCGTATCAACACGTCTGCTCGGTAATCACAGACACTTTTATGTCCTGAGAGCTGTGCAAACAGTTGGTTTGGTAGAATCAACATTGGCTGTCATGTGACCCTAAAGCTTTCCGAATGAATCATAATCTAACATAGAAGTGATTGTGCAGGTGAAAGCGCTAACAACAACAAGCGGCTGACTAATGTTTGACTTGCGTCTCATTAGAGAATGCGAATAAGGAGAAAAGATTAACTTCTCAAATGACAGTGTCTCACTGTTTAGATGAGGCTTGCTAACCTGTCCCGTTTAATCTATGGGCCTCACTGGCAAACAAACAGACAAATATTGACCGTCTGGGAATAGGCCTCACTCAGCAATACGTACACCCAAAGCAATTTCCTCAAGGATCTGGGAAACTGTCAACATGACGGCAAAAGAACATATTTTCTTGCCGTGGGGCAAACTGCGAACAATTTGCGCTGATATGCATAAATCAGACCTGGGCTAATTTGAGCTAATAATTGGTCCGGCTGTGTGAGGTGTGGAATATTACAGGTACCGCAAAATCTCGCTGCTTGTGTGTTTGGTTTGGGTCATTTGATACGGATAAGAAGGTGTAACGTTTAAGTTGACCTCCAGTTAAGCTTGAGTTGCATACAAAGCTTTAAAACCAAACAAACGAAGGCCAGGCATTGTTTGAGATAATCGCACGAACGCCCCCCAGCACACTCATGAGCGTAACGCAAATACCTTTTGATGTAGCAACATGGTCCCAATTCAGATGTGCTGACATGTGAAAAAGCAACATTAGCTAATGCACTTCTTAAAGACCATAATCGTTCTTTCCCCTACAGTTAATGAATGCTAATTAGAACTAGCTTCATGTTTGCTGGCTGCCTCTCTAATGTGCCGTATTGTTCCTCTTCTCCTGCTTCAGCTCGGCTCTAATGCTGCTGTGCCAGCTATTAAAGTCAGCTAATCCATCTATCTCCACAACTGCCAGCTCCGAAAGCCACTAATAGCTCAGCCACAAAACTGCGCATTTCCGAATTCATTTGATCCGTTGTCTTTGCGCTGGTAAAGCGAGTGGGTGGCATTGTGGTTAAACTTGAATTCCATGCCATACCTGGCTCGGATGCTTAAGAGCTTTTTGAATGAGTGTTTTGTTTTGATGGGATGGATAGATCAGCTCCACTTCCTCAGACGTACAGGCTCGTCTCCGAATGTTTGAGACTCCCCAAAGGCTTGTACGGGCATGATGACTTCTGATCCTGAGAAATTACAGGCATTAATTCATATACAATCTGAGTACATAATGCTTCTGTTTTGCATTCTTTTTAATATAATTATTTTCCGTTAAAAATAACCTGTTATTTTAGTTCAACTGAAAAATAATAATGAATATTACAATTTCTTTTTTGCTTTAATAACAGCAGCAATCGAAATGCACAAACCTGGCGATCATATCACACGGAATAATTTGAGAATGATCAAAGAGCATTACAGCCAACTAATTACTTAACTAACTAACTAAAAACAAACAAGAGTTTGGGCCTGGTCAGATTTTTTAATTTCCTTTTTTCAGAATTCTTTAATGAATAGAAAGTAAAAAGAAAAACAGCATTTATTTGAAACAATCTTTTTGTACCAATGTAAAGTCTTTACTGTCATTTCTAATCAATTTAATGCATCTTTGCTGAATAAAAGTATTAATTACTTTCAAACAGTATTAATTACTTTCAACAGTTCTTACTAACCTCAAATTTTAGAAGGGTATAAATACAATATACTACAATATTGTAACTAATTGAGAAAGTGTTTAATGAAATGCCCTTTTGTTCTTTGAAGTCATCTTAAATCATTTGATTCGTATTATACCTCCCCTTGTTTTGTCGGTGGATGGGTGCTATTTTGGGTCAATTACTCACCCACGTACAGTAATAGCCACCACAGTTTTTGGCTGCGGGTGTCTGATGTTTATAGTATTTTCCAGCATGGTAAACTGGTTGGCTTTGGCCTCTTCTCAGACCTCTCTCAGACTGTTCCCATCCTGAGACGCTAATAACTAGCTCTCTGTGACAGACGAAAGGTCCCTTTGTGTTCTAAAATGCCTTTCTTGCATGGCAGCGCACCAAGAATCACAGGCTCGCAAACAGGTGGTGAAGCATCTGAATAACAAATTAAGCTACGCTTTCGCACGAGCCAACTCAACAAATTATTACAATGAATTATGACAGTACAATAACGTCCAAAGGACTAATTTAAGTGTGAGGAGACTGTAGTGGGGTAAGAAAACGGATTTGCTCCATGGAGAGGTATAATATGCAGGATGTGGGCTGGCAGATGGTGTGGTTGGGCAAACCTATGAATAATATGCTTCTACCTCTTCAAAGCCATGGAACTTCGCTAAGAAGGAAAAACAGGGTTGGATTTACGCTGACCATGAGCCAACAAGCCTCTTCACAACTTATTCTCCAATGTCAAACTATAGACGACGGAGTTTGTGTTTTTTTAATCTAATCTTCAACACATTCTTCAACGCCTACTACCCTGTTCTCTCACGCCTGCTGGTTTCAAAGTTGGATGTGTTTAATCGGAAAAGCCTGTACGTCTCACCGAGATACAATAATTACAGTGCCACCTGATTCCTAAGTGTCGTGGTGTGAGAAATGAAAGAGCCGATGTTCATGTTTCATTTAAAAATTTAAATCAGTCATGCTGTTATACTTGTGATCTTTGAATGGATGTATCAAATGATTTTGGCTCTGGAATTAAATGTTTTTGAAAGATGCCAAGATCATATTTCTATTCTTCTTAAAGAAATATTTCACCAGGCCGCACAATTAAAAGAATATTCCCAGGTTAAATAAAATTTACTCATAGATTAAAAATAAATATTTTTTTCTAAATAACTTGAACCCTAGTTTATAAAACGAAAAAAATTAAACAACAAAACGTGTGTATAGAAATGCTCTTATCAATAGAAGTCTATGGGAAAACAAGTCTTTCTTGGCCCATAGACTTCCACTGAACTGTGTAACTTTTATGTTGTTGTTTATTTGAGTCTAAATCATTTTCTGTGGTAATCAACAGCATCCTACAGAAGTTGCAGGCCACACTGCGTCCTTGTTCATGTAATTTAATCTGTCCTGGTGAATAATCGAAACGGTGTTATCATTGTGCAAGGTGGTTTATTTAAAGAGCCACTGTGAAATAAAGAGGCGTTGTGGGAAAAATTGTAATTTATTTTGCACTTTACCTGTGCAAAGCGATATACGATTTGGCAAAAGTGTTTATGAAATTAAATCTGTTGGCTATAAACAAGTGTGAAAAATGTCTCCTCCAATAAAATGAGATTCTTGTTAAATGTGTGTGTGAAATAACAGCGTTCTGGGTAGATTTGTGTATGTGTGCATCCTCATCCTCACCACAGATGGATGATAAATGACTATAAAAAAAGAGGAAGTGACACATTTATTTCTTCCAAATAAGAATTAGTGTTTGTGGCCTAGAATAAACCAAACCACTTTGGTTGTAACTTGCAAACTTAAAAGCGTAAAGCAGGATGACACAGAGCATTAATTTCACTGAACTAACAGGAACTCAGGATGGTTCTGCATAGTTTCCAAACAATAAAACAACTGCGCTCTGGAATGAGGATTAGATTAAATCACTGCTCCGCCACTCAGGCATGAAAAATCCCACAGCATTGCGAAAACATGTCTGGTGGAGGAACAACCTTCTCACCGGACAATCACAGCCACACTTCCATCAAAACAATTGCCATGTATCTCTTCCATAGCTGAAGGACAACATAACTATCAAGTCATGCTGAAAAGTGTGTATACTAACTTCATTATGACAGCCACTGGCTTAGCCAGAAGCAAAGAGCAACATTTAAAGTCCTCAACAAATGAAAGCCTTAACAAAGTGATTTACAGGCCTGCTCGCTCAATGTGTACTGGGAAAACAGGTGTGAGAGGCACAAAGTTTTGGAGAGATAGATAATACGATCCGATGAAATCTATGATTACATACCTCACTAATGATGTGGTGGCACAGCTGGGTTGCTGGGTTCTGTTCAGTCACGTACCTCACACGTCACTAAATACAGGTTTCTTGGGGCCAACAGATCAACGCCCGCCCATTAGGTCTGTTCTCTGTCCCTCCGGCCCTATTATTCCTCTATATTACAGGATGGATATATACCCAAGGGGTTCTGACCCAAATAGCGCACATCTTTTTCCATTAAACCTATTGAGGTCTTTTTAATATGTCTGCATCCATTAGCTTCAAAGATATTTGCTTCTGTCTAGCAAGACAATGATAAATACGACTGTCCATGATGAAGATATATACATATATAAAAAAAGAAAAAGAAACAACAATAAAAGACTATGCCTATAAACTTTTTTTTTTATAATGATAGGGTAACATTTTAAAATATAGTCCTATAGTTAATGCAATAACAATTAGCAATACGTTTGTTACAGTTTTCATTATACTGTATCTGTTAACATTACTTAATAAAAATACAACTGAACAGTTGTAGTTCTGAACTAACAATGCATATATGTGTACACACACACACTTTTGATTTTTCCCCCCAAGAAAATGTATTTATTAATTTCCATTTTAATTTCCATTTTAATAAACAATACAAATGGTCAGGTCAGCTCGGTTCATTTCAATTATATTACCATTTATAATATTGTATTAAACTTGACTTTTTTTTTCATTGTCAGTTTATGTTAACTAATGTAGTTAACTAATGTTAATAAATGAAACCTTATTGTAGTTTACCCAGAATGGTTATATCTCCCTAAAAAGAGAAAAAAAGAAAGAAAGAAAAACTATGAAAATCACTCTATGCATTTTTTGTTGTTGTTGTAATAAATTAGCAGATAGGACCAAAAAAGTATACATCATTGTGACAAATTCTTTATTAAAAAAAAAAAGTAATTCAATATTCTACATGCAATTCCACAGTAGACCTTTGGCTCAACCTCAGTACTGAGGCTACAAGCTTTCTCACACACCTGATGCTGCCTCAGGTGAGTAATAAATACCTTCACAACAACCCTTTTGTTCATAACTCCCCTTGCACAATCAGTACTACACACATACCTTTTATAAACGAATGCATGCTCCACAATAAATAGTCAAAGTTGGCTAAATATAGTGCCAGGGATAGGCTCGGACATGCTCCAGTGCACTCTTGAAGGAAGCCAACCTGAGGCAAGGGCAGTCGGCACTCTCTTTTGTGACCGCATGAATACTCAGACGAACTCATAACTCAGTGCTGCCCATCTCCAGGTGTGATGGAATGCATCTTCACACCGCCTCATATGTGGGCTAGTTCTTAATGAGCCGTTTCAGACAGACAGACAGATACACACACAAACAGAAGAGGCTGTCGGAAGCAGATGCCAAATCACTATGCAAAGATTTATCATTATGACAAGTCTCTTTGTGAGCTGTTGTCTGTTATCAAGTGTGTTGTCTTTGCGTTTCTTATCTGGCTGTTGCCAAAACAACCAACAAGTCTATGATGAGAGATCCGTCCAGGCTAACATTCTGTGTGTGTGTGTGAGTGTGTGTGCGCGTGCGAATGTGCAGTTACATGAAGTGCTTGTCTGACAGGGTTGGGTGTGTGTACTCTTGTGTTGTAGAGAGAGGGCGTAAGAAGCCTCCAGGCTGACTACCCTTCATTTAAACCTGGTGTAAAAACACAAGTAATTCACTTCACCTGCTTTACCACATTTCAGTAGCTCTCGTAAACACCTGCTTATATCTTTCACCCCATCTAGATCTGTGCCAAGAAAAGGTTTCTTCTATATCTCCTATTACGGGCATGCAAATACTGACATGCGTCATGCCTGTTTATCAGCCCTTAGACGTACTGGGAAGCAGATCTATGGAGATATTTGCTTGGGGCTGTTTTGTCTATCATATTACAAGCCTCACTAACCTATTGTTTTTCCTGATTAAAGCTTAAACTGATTTAATTTTCACTGTGTCAGGATAACTCATGTCTGTGTATCTGTTAAGCAAAATCACATGAGCAAAAGTGCGGTTGTTCCCATTCTATTCTTTTTATACAAGTTCAGTTGACAAGAAGCTAATAGTGAGTAACTTACATTTTATAAACAATATTTACACTGTCTTTTTTTGCTCCACCACTGAAAATAGTTTCAAACTGAGAAACAAAAAAATTACCAAGCAACACAAAACAGGGCACTATTTAATTAATCTCTTGAACAAATCGTTTGAGTGAATAATTCAATGACTCACCCATAAAGACCGTCCCTTGTTTCAATCCTGAACAAATTAGTGTTTTTGAACAAACTGGTTGAGTGAATAATTCATTGACTTACTCATAAAACTGTCACTTGTTTCATCATTGTTTCTGAACGAATCGGTTAAGATCAATATGATTCAATATCTCACTCAAAATTATGGTGACTGCATCTGAATATGCATACTTATCTACTGTATAGTAGGCAAAAACAGAATGTGAAAAGAGTTGAAAAGAGTTGACAGTATACTCACAAAACAGTAAGTACCCAGAAGACCTATTTCTTCTGGAGAAATTGTGTAATGCTCATCTGATGGACACTCCCATGAGGCCAGAGGAAAGGTTTTTTGAATGGCAGTGAAGCGACAACACTGTAAGTCACATGACAATGACATGATGAATGTAGTATGTGCGGATTATATTCATACAACACACATTTATGCCATATAGAACATACTTTTATAACAGTTACAAAGTAATTACTTATTCAAAAAAGTACCCACTCAGAGATTTTGGATGTAGCCAACCACTTACTTATTTTCTGAACAAATCAGTGTGTTTGAAAAAAATAGTTGAATGATTAAATGGCTCACTTATAATGTATTCTTGTTACATGCAGTAAGAGTCACTAAACTGATGCTAAAAGGCTCTACATGATGCTTGCTTTCCTAGAGTTATATAAAAAGTTTTATTAAAAACAATCTGATTTTTTTTTTGTATAAAACTGTAATAAAAGCAAGCATTCTCACTATTAACTAGTTGCTTATTAGCATGCCTATTATTAACATATTGGTTGTTTATTAGTACTTATAAAGCATATATCTCCTCCTATATATATATATATTTTTTTTTTACTTTTGCCTCAATAAACTAGCAAACTCCTAATAATATATATATATATATGTTATTAGGAGTTTATTGAGGCAAAAGTCATAGTAAATGTTTGTTACTAGCGAGAACTGGACCTTGTAAGTGTGACCGCATGCTGCAATGCTGAAATACCTGTGGTCAAATCACAGCCGTGTTCCATACAAGAGCTCTTGTTTGTGTGATATTGCTTAAACAGACACTAACAGCTAAGATTACCTATAAGTACAGCTTAAATTTTACAATTTGGCTTGCTTTCAGTCTGAGGAAAGTGAAAGACATCATGTGGCATTTCCCCCAGAGTGAGACTGGGAAATAAATCTTAAGACAACGGTTTGTTACACCTCGCAAGTGTATAATAAGTGGCTGTCACAGGTCAGGAATGTGTAATGGCCACTGGCATTAGTTTTAATTGCACCGCAAGGCCTCGGATGAGTGATGACTGACAGACTAGAGATGAAAGATAAAGCGGGACAAAGCTGAACGGCACGCAGCAGATCAGTTGATAAAATATAACTGAAATCTCTTATGAAAAGAGAGTTAAAAAGAGGTTGTGTAAAATCAAAACAGAGATTCTACAGCATGATAAAACAGGTTTGCATTTTGATGAGAACTATAATATTCCTTTGCGGTCCCAAGAGATAATGTAGGGTTTCATCTTGACATTATCGATGACTGAAATGACATAGCTTAACTCAGTAGTTCCTTGTAATTATGACAAGCCAGTTTCAAACAGGAAGTGACTACGATAGACAGGGGAAATCTGGTCGTCATCAGTAGATTCTCAGGTGTCCTATCACATGCTCGATCCATCTCCCAGCCATTTTTTCCCACAAGCTGGGGCCAACCATGTGAACGAGCTCCGGCCTCTGCCCACCCTTGCCCTTCTGGCCTGAAGGATTTATTGGTCAGCTGCTCCCAAAAGTCTCTTTAAAAGCAAATGCGCTCCATGTTCTCCAGTCAGCCCACACATGCTCTCTTCGTCAGGCAAACGTTTATTGCCTCGGCTGAACATTTCTATTAGTTCAACCTCCTACGTCCCAGTCAGCCAAGCTTTATTTATGATCATTACCCAATTATAGCTATTACATACTGTGTCGTACATGACAATTAATGAGGGCAGAATTATGGGGGCAACATGCCTCACCTGTAAATACCCTCTAAAGAGGCACCTTAGCCTTCAGTGGCAGTGCTAATCCTTCAGAAAGAGCGAGACTGTGGCTGGCTAGAGTTTTTAGAGCTTGTGTCTCTGGTGCAGTGAGATATCTGAGCCCTCTCCATTAGTCTACCGCAGCGCACTGAGAAAGCACAACCCTATTTCATGCCAGCTCCCAAATAGTGTGGAGAATTTGCGAGGCAGTTAGTGGCCGTCATTAATATCCACCCGGGCCCAGGCTGACAGCTGCTGATTGGAATGGAGAGCCCCTGTAAAGCAGACAGCTACAAATTTCCCTGACAGCTCGGCGTCCATTACCCACAGTCAGCTGCCAAAACAGCAGTAATAAGAGACACAGAGAGAGAGAGCGGCAAACATGCCCTCTCGCAAACTCTATATCACACACCATGCCACACACAGACAGAATAGCGGCAACCTATTAATTTCTATGCACTTGTGACAGAAGGAATACTGTAGTATACATTCGTTGGTTAGTGTAAGGTGAGAACAAGCCCAGCAAAGATGGACCTAACATAAATTTTCTTACAGAGACGTTATAGAGTTCAACAGTACCTGCCCACTTTTACAGCGGCCTTGGTTCTGGAAGTATTTTTCCCATTCATTTTCCCATAAAGATTAAAAAAAATATTTGTTTACAAATTATAAGCCATGAACCAAACCAACCAACTAGGTGAATCACAACATTAAAAATATTGATTTAAAGCAAAAAAGCATTTGTAAATCAGACAAAAAGTTACTCTGTACCTAATGGCTTTAATGAGTGAAACAACGACAATCAAAACAAATTTGCTAATTTTTACTTCCAGAATCCTGCTGTCGCACTCTATTAGATAACCTTCTAGATTGCCCAATCACCTTACCTAATTAATATTCATGAAGTTCCAAGTTCCATGCTCACACACACACACACACACACAAACAAACAATAGTGTGACGGGCAGTGATGAGCCTGAACTAACCAGGAAGCAAATGTGTCACTATTATTTTGATTTACTCAGTCACAGCGCTTCAATATATACTCAATGTAACACGCATTAAACTGATTTATTGCTCTCTTACATTTCACGCATGGGTCCACTAATGCCCCTACACTGCAGATTGATGCGAAATATTTGGGTCACTTAATTATAGCCAGGCCTTTTTAAGTCCTAAAACAGAGGTGACAGGGTGTTAAAATGCCAGCCAGTTCGCCTTGCTGGAAAACTCAGCTTGGGGTGGTAGCTGTGTTTTGGAACATGGCAGGTGGTTTCTAGGTGGTTTAAGCAGGTCTTTAGCTGGTCAACCAGCTACAAACATGCCACCATGTACTAAAAAACTGTGTAGCTATTTTGCAGCAGGGCTCAGTATCTTCCACACATACAGTGTGGAATATTGTGTGTGTGTGTCTAAGGTGAAACCGAAATGAGGTTTAGGTCATTGCAACCTATCTCGCAACGCCACAGGTAAAGATATTTCAGGAATGTTATTATATTCCAGAGGCCTAACTCCAATATTAACACCTACTTCGGCTTTCTGCCTGACACCCAGCACACATGCAATATAGCCCCACTTGTTTGTATATGCACATTAAACTCATAGACAAGATACACATACCCTCCTTCAATCCCCCCCACAACTGCACTGTAATTCTTCCACCAAGCGACAGGACAACTGGAAGCTCAGGGCGCAATATTTTACAGCTCCCTTTTATTGCATCTCCTCCCCTGCCAGTCTTACCCCCGTCAGCAATAAAACACTCCATAATAAAAGCCCCTCTCCCTTAGCGCCTGCCACACCACCGCCACAGATAATCCTGCCGGATCACGGCACTCTGCCCGCACATAGCTGCCAGTGCTGTCGCACGGCTAACCCGACGTCTCTTTCAGCTCGGTTATTATAATGTTCGCTCTTTTATTGCGGTGAGCGTCAATTGAAAAGAGCAGCACCGCCCTGAAAATCTAGGCGTACAAGCCGTTAACACGAGCCTGGCCCCAAATGGGCCCTGGGAGTTATTCATCATCGGCTCTCGCAGACAAAGGCACGACTTACCTTCATATTTCTGAACAAAGGCGATATGCACTCAATAAAGGGAATATTACAGCGTTGCAGTGGAGGAGATAAAATATGCCCATACAAAGACAAGCAGCCGCTGTGCCGGGATGTGGATAGATAGCTGAACCCGAAGCTACTTAATTAACCATGATAAACCATGGGTTTGAAACCAAGACGTGGTACAAATTCAAGTCTTCTGCATAAGCACCACAAATGAATGTGTCTATGCACTATATAATTTTTTGTGAGTGATATGCTTGCATTTTAAGGACATCAGTGCATAATAAGTGGTATAATACAGTTTTGCGTAATTCACTTCGTAGCATCTGCTTCTTCCACAGTGCTGAAATACTTTGCTACATATAAAGTTGAGTGTGCTGTTACAATGACTTCATTTCCTGTAATGCATTTTCAATGCAACTCTGACTGTCTGCTGCAGTTTGAAAGACCTTCATGGCCATTCCTGTTTTAGCTAAGCACACGGTTGTATCAGAGCACTGCAGACACCTTGCTCTTGTTAGAAGTGAAGCACTGCTGGCTGTGAAGCCTGCCTGCACTAAATTAGTTCTCCTTTGGAAAGGAGGCCAATGTTTGAACCAACCACTGAGCACTGCACATCCATGCCAAACTCCACTGCTGCAGAACACCAAATGCTCTCTGTAAGCAATTAAACACACATTCAGATATCCAGGCACAAATTTAAATCACAATACAATTTAGATTCCTACTTTTTCTCTTTTTTTTACATTCATGGGGTCAGACTACTGTCTAAAATGTCTTGCACAATTTAAAATGTACCCAAAGGCCACAATATGCTTTGTAGACTGACATTCAAAAGTTTGGGGCTGGAAAAATTATTTGAATAAAGACTCTTATGTTTACCAATCTACATTTATTTGATCATAAATACAGTAAAACTGTAAAATATTTTTACAATTCAAAATTGAATTTGCTATTCAAATATATTTTGAAATGTAATTTATTTCTGTGATGGAAAAACTGAATTTGAGCAGCCATTACTCCAGTCTTCAGTGTCACATGATAATTCAGAAATCTTTATAATATGCTGATTTGGTTCTAAATATATATTTTTTATTATTAACAATGCTCAAAACAGCTGCTTACTATTTTTGTGGAAACTGTGATACATATTTTCTCAGGATTCTTTAATGTACAGAAAGTTCAAAAGAACAGTTTTTGTTTGAAATAGAAATAGAAATGCACTTACTGTCACTTTTGATTGATTTAATGTGTCCGTGCTGAATAAAAGTATTAATTTCATTAAATAAATAAATACATTTAAAATAAATACATTTTCTGGAAAAGTTTTTGAGAAAGTGTAATTAAATCTTCACTTATCTAATAAATTAGAAATTTGGAAATATGAACCAATATTCAATAACAAGCATTATCAAATTAGTGGAAACATGGGACGAGGAATGTATAGAATTTTATGAATGACTGGCATTCCAATCCTTGGAAAACTGCAGTTTTCTGATGAACTCCACCCGTACAGAATTCAGGGCCTAGTTATGACCCTTCAAATGCACTGTTTGACTGTAGAAGAGTAAATTATATTATTATTATATTTTCCATGTATCTATGCCCCCTTTATCTCTTGGCATTTCCGTAATTGATGTGTTCGATATAATAAATCCTGCAGTGTTTCACAGGAAGACGTTTCTGTCTACACAGCTCATATCTCCAAAAAAAGTCATGAGCAGGATGTAGCTATTTTCATAGTCCTCGCCCTAATCATTGTTGTCATGAAAGAAAAAACAGCAAAAGAAACCCACCAGTTTGTTTGCAAGTCATCTGACGTGGTGTATGTAGAGCTTATTGTGCTCACAGTTCACTCACTATTTATGACACAGGATGTTCCATCTGGCCGTGTTTCCTGTCTGAGGGCTCTTTCAGGATGTGCTCCCTGGATCTGCTTACACATCTCTGGGACATCTGTAAGGCACTTCTGGGTGTAATACGGAACCTCTCCCTGAGCTCAAAGGGGCTTCTGCTTTTCCCATTATATGTACATGCTGGAGAGTCTGTTGACAGTCATTACCCCCCCCACCCCCACCAACCATGCTACGTGAGAGCTTTCCATAACACGGTAATTGTCTGTTTAGGTTAACATTTGGCTCTCATTGCTGTTTTGTCTTAGTGAGGTGTGTAAACAAAGACTCATATAGTTAGAATAAAGTTCTAGTTCTGTTTTGGTCCAGCAAAATGAATGAGAAAATGGATGAAAATTATGAATTATCCTTTGAATCAAAGCATCTGGCAAATGCATACGAATTACAAATTATATAAAAAATGATTGCAAAAAAAGTATGCCATTTTAAGTAAGTATGCCATTTTATAAAATAATGTCTGATGTCTGTTTTTTTTTACCAGCATCAGTCCTGATCATAACTACCAAAAATCTTCAGGATTTTAGACCTTTAAATGATAGTTTGCTTACAATTATAACAACGTAATTACAATTTAATTGTCCTTTTTTTTCAGCAGAAGCAGAAAACAGGAAAAAGTGAGTACTTGCCCCATACGCTAAAAATGAAACAAAATCTCCCTAAGGATGTACAGAAGGTTAAAAATGAGATGTACATTTTATTGATTATGGAAGTAGTAATTGATCAAATGATGGAAGAGCATTACAATCTGGTTTATGTGTATGCTGATCATCTTTCCTTTAGTAAATTGGGTGTTAACACAACACAGACAGTGTGTGCAAATAAACGGCTCCATCAGCAGACACAATTCATTCAATGGCCACGACGAAATTCTGGATCACAAGGTTTTCTTCTTTAATGAATGCGCAGGAGTGCTGGAGGCTGACATTTGTCAATTACAGGGCAGGAGTTGTTTTTCCTGCACTGCCTCACAGATTAGTCCCACATGCCTGCACTCTCAGTCTCTATTGAATCAGTTGTCTTTAATGGCAGCAGGGGGAAATTGAAGGGCTCTGTGTGCGATTTGTCCCGTCGTTGTGGAGCAGATGGTGGATATCAGTGTCAGGCTTTGAGTGGCGAGTGGCTTAGGGAACAGGAAATGGCACGGCCGATGACCAGATCTAAGGCAGTGTGAAAGCGCCATTCGTCACACATTTCCATGGCAGCGTCGCTCATTAGCATTACCTGGATATGCATGATAGGGGTTGATGGGCGAACAGGGAACAGGGGATGTTTATGCGTCATTGGGACATACCAAGTGATAGACAGAGGGGAGGATATTGTGTCGTTTTATATTATAAGGCTGGTATTATGGGAAGATACACTCAGTTTTTAGAATTCAACTTGTGCTTTGGGTTAGTCCAACCATGACAAACATCATCCATCTGAAGGTGGTAAAAACTAAATGTTGCAGGAATGTACTACACACACACACACACACACACACACACACACACACTGAGATAAGGATAAAGAACAAGAAGTGGTGAGATAAGCTGGACAAAGAAGTGAAAGGTAAACATCCTGTCTACGTGCTTTGAGTTTGAATGTGTTTTCTTCTCACACTGATCACAGACCACAATATCCCACTACAACGCTATTGTTAACAGAATCACTCAAACAACAAACCCTTCCATCTGTCAGAAAACTGAACCCTCGGCAGGGATAGTTTACTCAAAAATCATTCTTTACATCATTAATAATTCAAAGGTATTATTTACCCTCAGGTTGTTCAAAACCTAATACCCATATACAGTATCATTAAAAAGTTTGGGGTTAGTAAGATTTTTTAAAGGAAATTAATACTTTTATTCAGCAACAATGCTTTAAATTAATCGAAATGGCAGTAAAGACATTTATAATGCTAATTATTTCAAAATTCTAATAACTGCTGTTCTTTGTAACTTTACATTCATAAAAGAACTCTTTCCACAAAAACATGAAGCAGTACAACTGTTTTCAAAATTTATAATAATAAGAAATGTTTCTTGAGCACCAAATCAGCATTAAAATGATTTCTGAAGGATCATGTGACATTGAAGACTGAGTAATGATGATGTCATTTAAAAAAAAAAAAAAAATTATTTTAAAAACTTTGCTATCACAGAAATAAATTACATTTTAAAATATATTAATAGAAAACTGTTATTTTAAATATTGTTTTGCTGTATTTTTTATCTATTTTGATTTATTTTTGAAATAAATGTAGCCTTATTGAGTGCAAGGGGCTTCTTTCAAAAACAAAGTTATGACCCCAAACTTTCAAACATTTTTAAAGTAATTTTTTTTAGCTTAACGTCAAATCAGCTGCATAAAGACTCAGAAATTCTCAAAATTTGTGTGTTCCAAAAAAATAAAATAAAATAAACAAAACAAACTTTTTTGGCGGGCCACGAGGATGAGTAAATAATGACAGAATTTTTGGTTAAACTATCCCTTGCAGGTTGATCTTATCAGATCAATAATTAATGTGTCAGATGGGGGCAGAAGAGAGTGATGCTAGATTACCAAAAAATAGCAACATCCACCATCTCGCAGGAGTTCACACGCAGGGGCATCAGCTCAACAGTCCGTGTTGGACAAATACTAGCGGGGAGGCGCTGCTTCTTGCCAGAGCACCTTCTGCTGGTGTCACGTTAGTGTCAGTCAGCTTTAATTAGTCTGAGTTCATGTTAGCCCACCGGTGAATGTACTCCCAGCAGGTGACTTTGGCAGCGAGGCAGCGCAGCATAACGACCTTGTGAGAATTTATCTGCTTTTATCTCCCCTTTTTCCTTCCACCGTAAAATCGTTTGTCACAAATTAGCATGTAGCTGTATGCCGTTTCGTGCCGCCTGGTGCCATTTTGAGATCTCCATTGTTGTTGTTGTTACTGTTTTTGACTCAGTTGATGAGGGAGGAAATTATAGTGCTCTCCTGATCTTGGATCTGTTTCAATGACAGCTCACCTGTTATCTACTGCCGCCACCTCAGAGGTCAGAGTAAGTGGGAGTGCGGCCAATCCGTACCAGGCGAGTACATTGTGCTCCATTCTTTCTTTAAGCTCATTAAAGCGCTCGTCTGTTACTCTCTTTCCCCACACATCTACTGCTAAAAAATCTATAAAAATGCTTTCTCTCTTCCAAATACCTGTGCTTAGCTCGGCCCGATGACAGGAGCGAATAGTGAAGCGCAGTTAAAATGGCCCTAAGCCCCAGCAGCCTTAACCGCAGTCC
Organism: Schizothorax lantsangensis; assembly: GCA_027422415.1. NCBI lineage: Eukaryota > Metazoa > Chordata > Actinopteri > Cypriniformes > Cyprinidae > Schizothorax > Schizothorax lantsangensis. Next base: position 12,090,265 of record CM049846.1, on the reverse strand, counting down.
CTCAACATCAAATAGACATCCAAAGCACACTTGAAGCCCTGCTAATGCGAGCCAATTGAAGTCTCCAGACCTGCGCCAGGCCGCGCAGTATCGCTTCCCCTTGGCAGTCATCTCTGTGGTTAATCTGATCACAGTGCAGTGTTAACAACACATGGCCTGGCCCTGGAGCCTGCTCTAAATGAGGTTACATCCCAAGCAATACCTTGATGAATAATTAAAAGCCCAGACGCAGAACTTGAAGTGACTTAGCCAGCGACCCTGGGGTCTAATCACATGGTCAAGCCATATTTGGCCATCTATCCAATGCCATCGCCGTCACTCACTCTATTTTTCATGTGCCCTCGTTCTATCTCGCATACACACACACACACACACACACACGCAGTCATCGCTATGGTTTGTTGGGCATCTGCCAGAGCTGACAGTGAGCATGATGGCCATGTTATTCTCCTTTGAGCTCACAGTCAGACAACTGCTGGCAACTGTTAGTTAAAACAATCTGCCCTTATAAACAGTGAAAATGTCTTTGACGTTGATCATCATGCTTTTTTTTGTGTGTGACATTTTGCCACAGCATTTCATACACACACCTTTTTTTTTTTTTTACCTATTATAACTTAATTTTCATAGGTTATCTGACATTTAGATGTACTTACTTATGCATAATTACATGCAACTAACCCTAAATCTAATCCCAACCCTATAGTAAGTACATGTTGTCAGTTAATATTACTCAGTACCTGTATAATTACATTGTAACAAATAAAGTGCAACCAGTTTATATTTTGCATTTTGAAGTTGAATTTAAAAACTGAGGATAATTTTGAAAGGGCATGATGTTTACACTAAGACAGATGATATTTCAAATACTTTTATATTCTAACATTTTAATAAAAAAATCTGACTTTTCTGTGCTCACTTTTTAGTTTTTTCCCCTGTGCAATATTTTAGTCAGACTGCTCAAACATATAACATGCAAATAAAACTGGCTTTTAAGAGCAAATTGACTGTACCAAAGTAAACAAAATCTTCATCTGTAAACAAAATATGTTCTCCGAGTGTCTGGAGCACGGCATGTAATCAGCGAGTCTTGAGCTGCGTCTGCATGTCACAAATGAGAAAAACAAACATAAATATTACGCCTGCATACAGACCAACATTACAACACTTCACTGACACACATGACTTCCAGAGCTTCAAATCTTTGCAGTGTGAAATATTATAGCTTATATAATATAATAAATAAATACCAAACCTGAAAAACTGCAGATTTGCAATGGGAAAGTTGTATTTACTGCTGTAGAAACATTAAAACAAAGGCTTGCATATAAATCCAGTGTGACATCAGTTCTCTTTCACTGTGGAGTGGGAGCCATTAGGGACATCTTTGTATATGCCAAAGTGCCAAAGGCCTTCATCCATATCTATGCATCAGTTTAGAGAAGCCAACATACGACATAAAATGATTCCAGATAAAAGAGATTAAAGAAAGGTTTGCCGTTTTCCACGCAGTCTCACTGACAGAGACATGAGGCACGGTGACCTTCTGAATCTAATTTACAAACATAAAAGATATTGCACTGCCACAGAAGTATCAAAGGACTCTGAGAGAGCGGGAAAATACGTGAACGTGGAAAAGAACTGTTTGACTGCTCAATGGTTCTCTGTGAGCATGATGTGTCAAGGTTGAAAATGATGAAGAATATGAAGACAGGGATTAGATGGGAAATTGTTCCTCTATTTTACTGACTGGTATTCAGCTACTCTGCTTTGATGCTTGTGATAAATGTCATGCCCAGATCCACGTGGCAGCTGGGATAGAGGGAGGAAGGGCCACACAATTTCAGATTTTTATTTGCCTGCAAGTGCAAAAAATGCAGTGCCTGCCCTCAAAATTACCTCATGCTCTCTCTTCAATGACTAAGGGAATCAAAAATATCTAAAGTGGAACATTTATTCTTTTTAGAAGGGCCTTTAGAAACTTAAGATGTTCAAATGAATTATTTTTTTGTCTTTTTAAACCGCAACTATGGGATTGTTTTCATTTCCTCCAACCCTGAGCAGGGCTCATGACCCTGAGGAAAAAAAGCAAGAACCCTTACTAGCATGTTTTTAAAAATAAATAAGGTTATCTGATAAAAGGCAGACCCAGGGTTATATAATCCATTAAATCTTGCTATATGCCCCTCTTCTTTAAGATTAAGCAATGTTTCCATGCATGTGCAATATTTTTACACGCAATATTTTCATAAGGCCAACCCAGAAGTAAGTAGACACTATAAACAGTTATTCATAAACGAACAGCAACACTTTAAACAGTTTTTACACAGTTCCTCTGAATTACAGCTATTATGCGTTAAAAAACCCACCATAAACATGACATAAAAATCAGTTGAAGTGTAAATAAAAAAAGAAATCTGGATGGAAATTGCACGGTGCTGGTTTAATAGCCCTGCCCATCAAACAGATTCAGGCCTGCTGTGATCTCTGAGTGCTTGACACCTGTGACGCATGTGCCTCTTTTATTTATGTAGAGATGGCAGTATAAACATGTGTCCTCCCTGGAGACGTATGGTAAATTTACCTTTTCCCCTCGACACTGGACCGAAACATCAACATTAATCTTTCTCTCAATGAGACAGAGAGAACATTTGTAGACATAAGGCCAGTCGAGTTAGCCAAGACAAACCTCTCATATCCTAAAAATGCCAAGAGCCCAGCTCTTATGCCAAAAACCACAGCAGGCCTTAGGTGGTTGGAGAAATCGTTCCAATGAAAATGTTTACATGAAGAAAGCCCTTTTTTTCTTCTGTATAAAGTCGAGCTGGGGCAAAAGCCACACTGACACACATTGTGAGGGTCATAAGTATAGCAACCTGCTGACAAACATGCTGTAGACTGAAAATGCGGCCCTCTTCAGCAGAGAACCTTCACTCACACTCTTGAACTAAATGGAAACATGCAATTTGTCTCTACGTCTTTCACTCCGCCACACACATGCAAATACATATGCTGAACATACTAAAAAAAGCCTCATTTCAGATAATACAAACATTACCCAGTCAACAAGATCTAACAGACCACATCTTAACCTCAAATGGGGCTTTCTGACAGACAAAACAGCCATTGTGGTTGTACTTGCGTTCCTCAGAGCCAGTAAAGACGTCTGGGCTCGACAGGGAAGCCAAATGATGCAGTCTAAGGAATGTATTCATGATGATAAATTCACTGTAATGATGAAATTCACAATATACTGAAGATATAAGAATGTTGCTTGTTCACTGTTTTCTATGTGACCCCATGATCCAAAAAATTACATTGAAATAATATTTAAAAAAGGTATAGGGACTTTACACTTTAGTACAGGGACCAATTCTCACTATTAACTAGTTGCTTATTAGCATGCCTATTATTAACAACATATTGGTTGTTTATTAGTAGCCTACTTATAAAGCACATATTCTGCATGCATGACCATATTCTACATCCCTAATCCTACACAATACCTAAACTTAACAACTACCTTATTAACTATTAATAAGCAGCAAATTAGGAGTATACAAAGGCAAAAGTCGTAGATAACGGTTTGTCAATGGCAAGAATTGGACCTTTAAATAAAGTGTGACCAAAAATAAATAAATAAAAACAAAAACTATACTAGAAAATATTTCTATGCCATTATATTAGTGTGCTGTTTAGGTATAATGTGGAGTAATTTACCTTACCTGGCCTGTAGCCTACCCTTTTACCACTTATCTATCTATCTATCTATCTATCTATATATATATTATATATATATATATATATATATATATATATATATATTAAAGTGTCCCTATTATGGATTTTTGAAAATGACCTTTCATGCAGTGTGTAACACAGCTCTAAGTGAATGAAAACATTCTGCAAAGTTTTAAATCTGAAAGAAAGGGTTGACTCTGAATCATTGAAACGAGTCGTTTTTAAAATGAATCCCAAGCCGTTTCATGTTGACGTCAACATGAAACATTAGCATATTCCCCGTCCACTTGTTGTTCTTTGCGTTGGTCTGAATAAAAATGCAAATTCATTCTTTGCCACTAGGTGCCGCTATTGGAGCAGTAAAAATAGCTGTTTCCCTGGTAACGCTGTACACTAAGCAGCACTGAGCTCACAAACACTGTTTTATCAGGCATTACAGGCATGATGCAATGAAAATGAGACCAATCACAGCAGATAAGCGTCACGCAAAGGAGGGGTTTGGAAAAATGAATCGTTGAGCAAATCGTTTGGGAGTCGTTGAGCAAGTAAGGTTAAAATAAATGCATATTATAAGACAATGAAAGTGTTTTTTGACCTTGCATGCATGTCAACCTGTTGTTGGGGATCCCAAAACCAAAATATGAACATTTCATTACACATAATAGGGGCACTTCTAAAATGTAATTTATTCCTGTGGTGGCTGAATATTCAGCAGTCATTGCTCCAGTCTTCAGTGTCACATGCCTCTTCATAAACAGAAAGTTATGGTAGGACATGTTAGCTCACCTTATTATATTTATAGCCAGCAGTCTTCAGCTAAAGTCACAAAAGCCAGCTGTATTAACAGCATTTTCTTAGACAAAAAAAACCAAAATGCATATGATTCTGAGAACAATATTTTATCAGCTAAACGTTACATAAGCTAAAAGTTTATTTTGTCAACTTATTTTGGAGTGTGCTAGACATCAATTTCGACTAAAAGCCACAAAACCCTAATTCTCATTCTTGGGATCTATTTATTTCTTTTTAAAATCAAAAAGTTGAAGATTCAATATCACATCCAGTACCGAGCAGGCAACAACAACAACAAAAAATGCTAAAGATTTTGGAAGTTGCTAGATAATATATTTTCACTGCAATTGAAGTGTATTATTTGTTCCACATCCAGCCTACCAAATACAGTCACTTTATTTGCTTACACAGGCCAAAGTTTGTTTCTTCCCCTGTCTGTGCCTGTGTTCTTATGTGTAGATTGTGTTTTGCCTGGGGCTCAGCCATGTCTGGACCTGCATACAGGAGGGAGCTGCCTCAGCCGAATAATGAAGAGCTCTATGGAGGTGACAGAATGGGTAGCAGGTATGCAGTTGAACTCGGCCCAAACCATCTGATCAACTGCTTTCTGTCACACACATACACACACACCTACCGCACAGGCATATTTATAGTGCACTGACAGAGCCGCAGACAGATGTCACCTTCAAGCAACAATCTCCAGGGGAAAAATACAATGTGTGCACATATACAGCGAACCAGCAAACTGCAGATATTACAAACAAAGCAGAATGTGAGAACTAAACCATCCAATGTATAATTCAGCTTGATTGTGCCTGTAAGGCTCCGATAAACACACATGCATGCTTTAAGGCCAGTGGTTTTCTCTCCGGTGAGAGATTTTGGTGTTTATAATGTATGAGTGACCGGAGACAGTGGTAGAGCTGTCAGGCCTAATGAGATGAAGGCTGAACTTTATGTATCCATACAGGAGAAGGGGGGGCGGATGGGCTTTGGAAGTGATTTTCACTAACTCTCAAGCTGTAGCTCCTCTAAGCTTGGCCCTGCAGTAAAGTGATAAAGAGGAAGAGAGACGGATTGGTACCCGGAGTGGTCGAGAGAGATATATAAAGAGTGGAAGACAAAGAGAGAGAGAAAGGGGAGGGGCTCTGCTTCTCAACCTCGAAGCACATGACGTGGTGTCGTAACACATCAATACTAAAACACGGCACGGCAGAGCAACAACCGCCAACCACCCCTCCAGATCCTTAATAATTCATACTGATGGTAATGCAGCGGGACAAAAGATGTCATCCTTTCTCATTTGATGTCATCAATAAGAAATGGCATTCAATCCCACTCTTTACGGGGAATATTCGGTAAACAAAGCTTGACAGTCGGTGACAAGGGGAATTTGGATCGAAAATCATCACCGGTTGTCGTGTATTGAACCGAACCTTACAAAACTGTACAAAAGCGAACGACAAGTACAAAAACTAGAGCAATCCCATTGCAGATCACAGGGTTCTAATTGTGTGTGTCTAATGTGCAGTAGGCAGCTATGTTCATCTGCCCACATAACTGCAGGCTGGGAGCGAAACGAAATGTGACCCTGCCATTCTCAATGTGTTGACAAGGCTTTAATTCAACATGATACCAGACACCCGCAGTCTGCCCCGGTCTGCTAGAACTGCTGCTAGTTTTATACTCTCAGAGGCACTTAAAATACACAAACATTGCTCTGGACCACAGGGGAGGGGGGCAGAAAAAACATTTAGCTCTGAAGCTACTCACATATTCGCATGGTGGCTTTTCCGAGCAGTGTGTAATATTGATTGTTGCCTTTTCAAGTATGGTTGCATGTCAAAGTGAAATGGAATCATTGTGAAGCTGAATTTGGAGTAAGGGCAAAGGAGAGCTGCATGCCAGAAATAGTGTTGACATGTCCAGTGTGACCTGCTATGCTCCATCTAAAAGTATTTAAATCATATTTTTAATTCTCTTAGGCTTATTATGCTGTTTTAATGATCTCATTTTAATTGAGAGACAATGTAGAATATCTGGACTTAAAAAACACTTATTATAAACTATATAAAAAATATGCTTAAATGTCATTATGATCCTTCAGAAATCATTCTAATATGCCGATTTGGTGCTCAAGAAATATTTTTCTTATTATCAATCAAAAACAGTTGTGTTGCTTAATATTTTTGTGAAAACCAGAATACATAATATAATTTTTTGATAAAGCTTTTGAATGGTAGAATATACAGTATATATAAATTAACATTAATCGAGATTAATACATGTTCTAAAAGCAGCACCTAAAATACACTTTTCCTTGTACATTATTTGAATTGAACCTAAAATCTTGTTGACATTGACAAAACAGGTCTGTGGGCTCGTTGCGTCAGCTACCCATATAAAGTGTGAAGGCTGTTCCTGCCAAAGCGGGCTTCTTTTACAGCTCACACAGGCAGGCAGAGCCGACACACAATCCCCTCGCTGACGGCCAGCACTGACCTCAGCTGCTCAGAGCCCTGTGCTATCACACACAGAGAGCGAGGGAGAGGAGGAAACGAGAGAGAGAGAAGAAGAGGTGACAACAGTGCCCTGCTGTGAAAGACAAGGGCTCCCATGTACCCTGAGAGCTTGGTTTTCAGCACCCTCAAGCCGTGCCCCTTCATCTTCATGCCACCCTCTACAGCTCAGCAGGACTCCATTACTCATACCATGACAGACAGAGATGAGCAGATAGAACTTAGAACTGTCTCCAGATGGGCCAACAAATAGTGGCGTGTAGCTCACTGTAATATTTGCTTTGATCATTAGCTTAAGAAAGTGATTGCAGTAAATCATGTGACACTGATAATGTAAGTAGTACATGAACTTTAAAGAACAACTCATCAAAAGAAATTAACATTCTGTCATCATTTATGCATTCTCATGTCATTTTAAACCTGTATGATGATTTATTCTGTGGGATACAAAAGTGATGACATAATTGTGTGATGACGTCATTGGAATGAAATGGACTTACTGATAAAAGGCTTACTATAACAATAATGCTAACTATTAAGTTTTAATAATCATTCTAATTTTGTGAGAACAGGGAAATCCACATTACAGCTATAATGATAAAGACAGAAATTATGATAAAATCAGTGTTATTTTGGTATAATTGAGATACTCTTGAGATATTATTTTTTGTATTTTATTTTATTTAAATAAGTTTTGTTGTGTTTTTGTCATTTTTCTTAGTTTTTTTATTTTTAATGTTTAAGTTATTATTATTATTATTATTTCAGTTTATTTAGTTTCAAGCAAAGTAAGAGTTGTTTTTACATTTTGGTTAACTATAATAACCCTGGTTAGAAATCATTTTCAGAACGATTTTTTCCAGCTGATGAAAGATAAAACACTGATAACCAATCAGAATCCACCCAACTTTAAAGAGCTGGAGCATTTAAAGCGGCAGACGACAAAACGGCAGTTCATGCTTATAAAAAACAGAAGGTAACATGCCTTGGTGTGGGCACTAATTACCGTTTAGTTACCGTTCTTGGTGTGAATGGGCCTAAACTGCTAATAATTTCTTACCTGAAACTAAGAAAACGTCATTCATAATCAGAAAAGTTCTCTATGCATTTGCCCTCCCTGGTAACCTAAGAAAATCAGCATGCACTGCATTTGTAATGATGAGTTCAAAGTTCCCTGACCTTCTCTTAACACTCAGGTAACTGGATATCAAGATCAGTTGCATGACACCTCGGTTAATATTTTTACCCATAAATACCCTCCTTAGCCCACGTAGCAGATGCAAATATAGCCATTGCCAGGAAAGTTGTGCAATATCATTGGAAAGTTCAGCCCATTAATTAATGTGTAGTGAACTCCGGTTCTTTTAGAAGCCGTGTGCTCTGACAGAACCGCAGCCCACATGCTGACACGCTATGATGATTTCACATCAACACATTTACGGTCGTGCTGCCCTCCCGAGCGCGAGATTGAGTAGGTGGGGTCATTAGAACAGACCGCAACAGACCGAAATAACAGGCCTGAGTGTGTGAGTGCAGGACCCCTCTCCACAGGAGGCTGGCCTTGCTCCTAAATGACAGGAAAAATAACGCACTGAGATGCTTCTGCACAGAGATCCAGTTTCAGCAGAAATCTGCTTGCATCTGTCAGAATGAAAGGCAGCTGTAGGGGGCGGCGAACTGTGTAAGCATCCAGTATGAAAACAAGATTCCTGTTACAATACATGGCATTTAGTGAGCGGACCAGTGAAAGGCCTCTCAGTAATCCTGGCCCGCTCTCTGCAAAGCACTCTCATTAGTATCAAGGGACTCAATATTTGCAACCCTAGTTTAATGCTGTTTATATTTACACTTACAACGTGGACGGCTGCCAATTCACGCGCCAGACCATTTCATCTGGCTTGCTTTTCTCTGCTTTTTTAAACTCTCCATTCACGTGGCATTAAACACTCATAATAATCCGTCTAAAGCAAGCTATTTACAGAGAGGAGGGGTACATTACAATGATGCACTGGAAAGTTTTGCTAGAATGCACTCTGTTCTGGAGTGGAGGTTTAAAATACACTCAGCCCGAAATGACAGAGAAAATGAATTAGGGTGCACTTGTTTCTGTGGTATTAAAGGGATAGTTCAACAAAATAATAAATGAATTGTTCACACAAAAAATGAAATTTCTTTCATCATTTACTCACACTCATGTCACTGTCAAAAACTTTTTTCTCTGTAAGAAGACATTTTGAGGGATGTTTTAGCTGTTTTAGTCTGTGCACTGTAAGAAAATCAGTGAAAATACGACCCAATGTATCAGGTTAATATGAAGGAATTTTTCACATTGATAAAATATATTTTGAATAACGCATTGCATTGTGTAGTGTTTTAGGGTTGAAGGAAATGTCAGTTTATTTTGTTTTAAGATACAGTCATACAAAAGTAAATAATTAACAGAATTTTCTATTTTGGGTGAACTATCGTTTAATAATTCGTTTAAATATTCCTTTAAGGCCCATTCAAACCAAGACGGATAACATCAGCGCTTTGATAACCAAATAGTAACTGTAAAAGAATAGCAGAGTCCACACCACAACTATATGATAAATGGCACAGAGGAACAATAATGTTGGAATCACATTCAAAATATATTTTTTTTCTCCATCTGATGATCGATAAAAACATTGACAGCCAATCAGAACCCTTCAGTAGATGCCATAATTGCTGTGCATGCTTATAATAAACAGAACATTATCATGCATTGGTGTGAACGCAAATATAATTACCATTATATTTAGCATTCTTGGCCTTCAAACTAATTGGCTTTTCATTGAATCCGTGGTGTATAACAGCACAGACTCATAATGGCAATGTGACCTGCATTGCAGATTTACATGTTATAACAACTTAATGCAAGAGATTCATCATGAAGTCGCTCTCATTTATAACCCAGTCATGCTTTGCGCCCAAGCAGATGAGAGAAAATAAAATAATATACGTCCACTCGGATTCCATTTCCACTAACCAGGCCGGCTCCTCCCATAGCCGTATATGAAAGCAATACCCTTCGTCTTTTATCTGCTAATGTGTCTTCCACCCCTGGGGCTTAAACAGTGGGCCATGCATATCAGATAAAGCCAGATAAATGGACCAGGCAGACGGATGGCACCAGGTAGGCAGCGGGCTTTTATAGTGCGCCGCTGCGGGCCATGAACCAGGACTGTAGGTTGTGATGAGGACTAATCCTCCATGAATGCAGTATGGACTGAGTCGAAGCAGCATGTGTGGTAATCTCCTCCAGTCTTTCACAGCTACTGCCAACCTCACTCTTTGTAGTGGGTGCCAACCTGGGTGGTGAGGGCAGCTCAGAGACACTATTAAGCAGGGATGGCATCTGGGAGCCGCTCATTCCAGCACTGAGCTCCAAAGCCCAGATTTTTGCCGAGAAATAAAGGGAACGGGGGGACGGAAAGGGGGAGAACAAGTCTTTTGGGCTTATTTTCGGCTTAAGTAAACAGCTTGAGTGTCATTAACATCTTACATTTACATTTTCAACAACAAATAAGACGTGGACTTAGCGTAAGGCTCTGCGACAGGATGCGTGACAAGATTGAGTTTCTTACACAACAAATCAGCAAAATCCTGATTTACAAATGCTCTTTAGTCTCTGGTGATCTTCCAACCTGAGATCAAATCAGGCCTTGAAAAGTCTATAGCAAATCTAATTAGTTTCTCCCTCTGATCCAAATACATAATCAGCCTATAAACGCTCTCCTCTACACGGTGGACTTAAATGAGGCGGGCTGCGGGAAAGAGATGAGCGTGATTTCTCTCTTCCTGCACACGGTGGTTAAATTATAGAAGAGGAGCCCATGAGAACAGAGACTACCCTTCCAATCTCTTTTCCTCCTCTTCCTTCCTTCCCTCCCACAGAATGAATTAACACCCTCCGCTGCCACCTCTGATTAAAAAAGCTCATTGGAGAGAGATTTGTAATCATTTGTCTATAATGAATTCTTAGAGCCCTCACCCCCAATTCTCACCTGCCACAGCCTGCAGACACACTCACAAAGGATATAGAAAGAGATGAGGAAAAAAGTGAGAATAAGCTACGATATTACCCTCCCTCCTATTTTTTAATATGAATTCTTGATGCTCCTTTTTTTCACTTTTTTTTTTTTTTTTTTTGCTCTTCCAGGCTTACAACCTAGTTTTGTTTTGAGGTCTTTTTTGATGAAATTTCGTATTCATATGGAAAAACAATTATATACAACCACACAATTAATAATGTGTAGTGATGTGTAATATGCAAATGATATACAAATTAGGGCTGTCAATTGCCAGTTGGATGTGTTTTCTCATTCAAAAACAGCTGGACGGAGTGCAACGGAATGAAACATAATCTTGAAAAATGATTTTAAATTGACAGAATGTCTTGAATATGTATAGTTTATGGTGTGAAGAGCCAAAAAAGCAGCAAGACGTGATGCAACAGCCAGTGACATGTTCACAGACCAAATATTTAATAAAAAAAATTGTCTATAAATGTATCCTCTGACAGACTGACAAGATGCATAATGGAATGTATTTTGGACTGTAAGCCAGTGATAGGCTTATGTTTAAAGATATGGAAATAAAACAACAACATACTGACTAAAGGAGCATCACTATGAAACAATTTAGAAAAAGGTTCTGTAATTAGATGTTCTATCTGTTGGATATTGCTCTTCTTGTGTGCACCATGGCTAAAGTGCATGGCGCCACCGGAAGGACAATACCATTTTGGTCGGACCTTGTTGTGAGTTTATTGGATCTTTTGAGATCTTAAGTTATACATGTACTCATCTGTATTTTGTTTGGGTCGTGAGTTTTATGGGCTTTATTGTAAATTGTTATATTTTAAAATGTGTTATAAATAAAGACTAAGAAAGGTTCTGTAATTATGGAAATGTAAAAATAATATACTGACTTTTAAATCAATGTCACTTTTCAATAGGCACTTTATGTACTTTATCATTAGTTAATGCAATAAATAACTTGAAATAGAATAATTTTAACATTCATTAGTCTTGTTTAGAGCTAATGTCTAAAAATACTAATTTTAATATTTAATAATAATACTTTTATATTAACAAAAATATATGTAACATTAAATATACTATATTTCACACACATTTACATGTACATGGCATGCATGTAATAAATAAATAAATACTGACATATTTATTTTAATCTATTGTCATTAATTGCAATTCATTTGATTAATCAGCATATCATGTAAATTTAAATTTTTATTAATTTGTCAGCCCCACAAAAAAACTTTAGCAATGTTTCAGAACATGTTCTCATAGCTAGCACTTACTCTTGAAGTAATGTGAATATTACATCTTTTCCCACATATCTCAGTTTTCATTAACTTATAAATAGCTCCCAATTGTGGCACATTACTCACGGGCGCATATATCACGGTTTGAAACGCAATCCAAATTTGTCTTTATTAATAACCTTAATATATCATTGGAATGCAGAGTGTGATGGATTAAAGGCCCTATATATCCCATGCAGAGCTGATTAATTTGTGCTCTGGAGGTTCCCGCAGCTCTCTTGCCCTCCTAATGAATGTGCACAGCCAGCATGGACACTGTTGCCTCCGTGACCTTTCTGTTTGAGTGCCAGGCCATCTGTCTCCCTGTGTGCACACGTTCTGCACACGCTCCTAACCTGCGCTCGAACGGACGCTGCTTCGAAGGCGTCACCCTCGCTTATGTCTCAAATATGAATCTATGTCGGTAGAAACCTTGAGCCGGGGGTTTACGCAGGTGCAATAGGAGAAAACCACAAGAAAGTATGAAGGTTTTTACACCTAAGGGATTCGCTGTCGAGGTGCTGGGGACGTCAAAGCAAATTCAATTACTTATTCCAACCTGCTTTTATTAATGCAAGGCAGACGTGAGTGTTTAATATCGCGCTTTGCTTTTTATTACATGTACGGCCACCTTCATGGCATGATATTACATGCGGCAAAGCTCTTTAGTCCCGAATCTGTTCAAGTAATAGATTTAAAATGATACCTTCTGATATGTCAGGTTTCATTTTGACTTTGCGGCGTATGCGCATATGTCAAGCATGAAATCTGCCAAGGCAGTATGATCTGTAAGCCACAGTCCCATGTCTCAGCCTTAATAAAAATGACACATTGGCTGTTTATGATAAGAGAGACAGAGAGGGTATTACCGCTTCCCGCTGAGCGACGTGCCATAATGGTGACTGGTGGCAGTGGCGAGGTGGCACGGGGGAGGGAGGCAGACAGGTGGCGCACATTTGGGTGTGATAAATCTGCTCTTCTGTGGCAGGGAGCAGCCTCGGCTCAGAGCTGCTGGAAATGTCAGCTAACGTGAGTCTCACTCAGGAGGTTAGGCAAGAAAGCACTCTCGGGGGAGACGCGAGAAGACAGGGAAGAAAGAGAGAGTGGAGACAAGGAGAGTGGGCTCCCCAGGGGGCCTGGCAGGTAGTCTGTCTGCTGGGCAACTTTCCGCCTGAGGTAAAATAATATGGTTGCTGGAAAGGTGACACTGTCCTCCACTGCTCTGCAATCGTTTCTACTCTAATGATGCACCTGTATGTATGAGAGATACTTCCTGTGTGGGGCTCAAGGGACAACTGATCATCAGACATGGATCCAGGTCATTGTTTACAAACCTAAAGTCTTAACCTATGCTACTGGGCTGAAAAATACAACATGGATAAAGCAGAAATGTATTTGTCGTATCGGAGTACAAAGCTAACTCATTATCTTATGCAATTCATACTATAGCTTTTTGCTGGCCACATGACTGACTATAGGATGGCACACACCAGTGTCACTTTTTATCAGTCACCCTTATCTCATTCCAAACCTGCATGACTTTCCTTCATCTCTGGAAACACATTGACTGTCACTGTATGGACAAAGATACAATTTTCAACAAGAGGAACTAATGCTATAAACTTGGCATATACACGTATAATAGAACACTGAGAAATATTCATTCAAGAAAAACAAGAAATAATAAACCAGTGCCAGAGTACAATAAAAAGTTCATAAGATATAATATACAAGAGGAAAACGGTGACACTATATGCAACAATATCATATTTCTCCGAATATTGTAGGATCGTATTGACATTTTATCTTTACAACTGTGTTAAACATTACAATTAGGTTTGACATTTTTTTAACTGATAAAAACTTTGTTTGGAGCCATTTGCTATATACTGCAACTAGTCAGTTTTTAATTTATATGTGGATTCATGGAATCCATTGCTGTAACATTTGATTTATAAAATTATAACACATCAAATATAGCTGGCTATTTAACATGCTAGGGGCCATTCACACAACACGTTTTTGCATTCCACTGCACTGCTTTTCCATTGTTTTTCTAAGTAAACATGAATTAGACTAATGTATTTAAGCATTGTGCTACAGTCTCACATCTTTTGCAGCATCTTGCGCATGACACAGCATTCTAAAAACACAGAGCTCAAGTTAAAAGAAGTTCAACTTTTAAAAAGTGTGTCTTTATGCCTTTTATCCCCATTCTACTGCCCTGCATCTGTGGTTTTTAACTGAAGAAGAAAAAAAAATGTTTTGTGCGAACCTGTCCTAATGCAGTTCTCAGCTAACAATATTTAGTATATTTTATAAATGAAGTTAACTGCTATCTGTGATTTGTAGGCTTTTAAATCTTTTTTTGCAGCACTTTTTGCATTTCAGTCTTGCATTTTGCAAGTCAATTCACAGGTTTAAAAACATTTTCCAATTGAAGTTTTCAAAACTGTGACTCAGATTTGACTCAAGAAAGTCACTAGGCTCTAATTCATAAACATCTCTGTTGATTTTGAGTCTACTGCTTAGATCTCACATGCAGCTGAAATATTGTGTAGTAGTAAGATCACAGAATACAAGTCCTAAGTAGTTGTTCTGTGACTGATCTTGTAGTTGGTCTTTAGTCAGACCCTGCAGTTTTGATGGAGAATAAGACGTGAATCACTGGCACCATCCAGTAAAACTTCAGGGGTATTCAACCACCCACTCACTCATACACACACACACACAGAATTTTTATCAAGTTTTGTGCCTCATGTGTAATCTCTTATCTCTCCCCAACAGCAACCTGCTCTCATAATCGTCAGTTATAGCAGCCCATAATCTGCAGGGGGAGGCTGAACTGATCTGATGGCTATCACTACAAATCTCACTGCAAATCACTCAAATGACACAGAGAGTCACCGCACACCAAATCCACAAACCACCGCTGAGAACGGTACTGCTCATACCCTATAAATACAGGAAACAAACTCTGAACAGCGGAAGACACATAAAAATATCTACCCACCACAATTCATCTCTGTGAGCCAAGTCTTGGACAGCCTAGACCAATATGTCATCCTAAATGGGTCTGTTGTTGGTCATTCGCTGTGCAGGATTTTCAGTTTGTGCCACACTGCACATACTCACCATTAGATGAGCAGAGTGGTCCAGATCTGCTGCAATTGGCATCCATTAGAGAGTGCTCGTGTGTGAGTGTGTGTACACTTGAAACGAACCCCTAACTGTTTCTACCATTGTTTGAGAGTCATTACAGTGCATTGATGTTGGATAATAGTGGTTGATTGCAGATCCTTTGTCCTGCATTGTGTGGTTTTGCATTAAGCTGGATTGTGCTGTGACATGCCTTATGAAGCACAAAATCACAAATAGGTTTTAAATTAAGCTCTACTTGTGCCTGACTTGTATGTACTGTACATTTCTATTATTCATTTCAAAGGATAATGTTTTTGTAACCGAAATGTGGGTGTGTGTGGGGTAAGTTGTGTCAGTGGGTAACAAGGCCTAGATGCACAAGAGATGAAGTGATAATAGTAAATAACAACAATAATAATGTCTGTTATGTTCACCAAGGCAGTAAAATAAGTTTAATATTATTACAATTTAAAATAACTTCTGTCTATTATATTTTGAAATGTAATTTATTACTGTGATGGCAAAGCTGAATATTCAGCAGCCATTACACCAGTCTTCAGTGTCACATGATCCTTGAGAAGTCATTCTAATACTGATTTGCTACTCAAGAAACATTTCTTATTATTTACCAATGTCAAAAACAGTTGTGCTGCTTAATATGCTTCTGGAAATATTATTATGCGATGGATAGAAAATTCATAAGAACAGAATTTATGTGTTTATAAGTCTTTACTGTCACTTTTGATCAATCTTATTGATGCTGATAAGAATTTTTAAATGATAGTGTGTGTGTATATATATATATATATATATATATAGATAGATAGATAGATATATGTCATGTCAAGATGTCATTTAAAATGTTACAGACATTTTTCTTGTAATGTCATCTGATAGCTGACATCCAAATATATCTTCTTGATTAGAGAGGACAATTTATGCATTAATAAAAAAAAAGACACAGCTTACCCCACTCACTTATACTCGAATAAAATTTAGGTGTTTAACTGGTGTCGTTCAGGCATGAAAAACATGTAAAAATCATTTAACAGGTGTCAGATGATTGCTGTCAGTGATGTCCCCTCCAAAAGCCCCTCTTTATCACAGACATCAGTAGCGAAACCAGGCCCAAGCATCTTATCATCACATGGTGCCTGTGCAGTGAGTCGATCTGGTGCAGCTTCACATCCTCATTCATGCCTAAGCATCATAATGCGAGCTTACCGTACAAGCGAACGCTTGTCATCCGTTTAGCCTCTTTTAACTGTATAGCTTGCCTTACTCCCCACCAAAGTCAAACCAAGCAGGCATTCATCAGCTCTTGAGGGAAAAAAGAAAGACAGATAACATTTAAAGCCTTGCCAATTAGAATCGCTTGCTTCATGTCAGTAGAATAATTTAATGATTCATTTATAGTTAAATTGTCCACCTCTACGATAATGAGGCAGAATGCATTCCGAACTAATAATATTACAAAACAGTGCCGAACACATCCCTCCGCTTTCAAAAAGAGGATGGCGAAAGCGTTTCTGGCTTGTCACATCAATTACACACTGCCATCCTAATTCATGCCACAAAACAAAAAGAGGGTGAGGGGAGGAATGTGAAGGAAAAAAAAAATCTGGAAACAATCCAATCATGCACAATTGTGTATTATATAAGATAAGCAGACCAATTATAATAAGTCATTACAATCACTGGCAAACATAGCATTCAGTTGTCACGCTGCTTTTGTTGGAAGCTGTCAGTTCCCCCCTCTCTTTACGCATGGCTAACCATGCCTGGTGGACTGTAACCATGTGGCACTGATGGCCCCCAGTATATATACACACACACACACACACACACACACACACCGAGCGAGAGAAAGAGGCAGGGGACTCAAGCTTGATCTATTTTCCCCGGCCTTGGGGTCTGTTTCACACCCCCTCACAGCACTGACAACAGAACTAACATGTGGAGGTGAAACCAGAGACGGGCTGCCATTACTTGACCTCCTGCGCTCCCGAGCATCCTGTTAAGCTACAACACACACATGTTAGAGGGAGGAGGCGCTGCCTGTGTAAACAAACCAGACAGGAGATGAGATGAGGCGGAGAGAATGAGCATGCCATTCAAGTAAATTAATAGATTAATTGCTTGCAATTAAACGATTTGTCTTAATTGAAAAATCATTGGTTGCTTGGTTGTGTGCGATCATTAGGAGTGCGCATCCGACCCCCGTGCCCAGAGATCGGGGATAATGAGACTCGGGGAATGAAGTGCATGATGGGGCATGGGATAAGCCGAGTCAGCCTACCACACAAACACACACACTCACTCTCATCTGACCTCTCTCTGGAAATGAGCTCCACACTCCAAGCTCTCATGGGTAATCATATATGGAGCTGCCCATGATGACAGTTAATTTGAAACTATCTGGCTACTCCGCATGCCCCCTCCTTCCCCTCTCCCGTCTGTCTGTCTGTCTGTCTGTCTTTCTCTCGCTCGCCGCTTCTTTCTTTGTCTCTTTCCTGCCTCCCGTCTGTCTCTACCTCCCAATGCTCCATTAGAGCCAGTTCTCCATGCTCCTGCAATCAAATTAATTCCCCACATTTTCCCGAGGAACCCCCATCGTTCTAGAGCTAATGTTTTTAATTCAATTGGAGCAATCCATATCCAGGCCCATTTCCTGTTTGGTTGTGCCAAAGAGCTCCTCCCTCGGGCGGCTTTAGAGAGCGCGTCTGCGGCATCTCGATAAAAGCACACACGCGTGGGCATCGCACCAACGAGCGCGCGAGACCGCCTGGCGTGTTTACGTCGCTTCATCTAGACAACAATGAAAAGCGCCGCATTAAAATAAAAGTGAACACACACACAGACACACGCATGTGTGGAATTGGCTGGGCTTCTTTTATACTGTAGGGGGAAATGCCGCAGTAGCCATTAATGTTTCACAACACATCTGTATCGCTGATATTTTTTTCGCCCCGTCTCATTGCCAAATAGATGAAGCGGGGGGAGGGGGTCCGCGTCTGTTTAGAAGCCAGGGAAACGGTTCGTGTGCCGCTGGTCTCTGCAGGCACACTCTTTCCCCGTTCTCATGAATTAATCAGCGGATGCGTGTGTTTGTGTGTGTGTTTGTGTTTGTGAGTACCGGGTGGCCAGGATGATGCTGTTATAATGAGCGGCGCAGGGACCGTGCCGGCGCAGAAGCGGCTCTGTCCAGCGTGCAGACCATCATCCCCTCATGGCTCCTCAGCCCTACCCTCTCCCCGTGGAGCACGGCCATGTTTGGCCTCTCATTAACTAGATAAATATATCCATCCCTTCACCTCCCCCTCCTTATTCTCTTTCTCTGTTTCGGTCTTGATATTATCAGCGCTCTGATTAGCCGGCCTCAGCCCTGCAGGCCATCCAGGCGGCGCGCACAACGCAAACGGCACGTTGGATTCTTTCTGTCACGTAAAACATTAGGGCAATAACCAGACTAGAAAGACCTGGAAAGCATAGTAGTGTCAGTGGTGCTACACACACGTGTTAACTCAACGCGTCCGGACAGACACACATGTATACACACACACACACACACACACACACACAACTAAGGCTGCAGGGGTTGCTGGTGATTATTGTGAGATTCAACTGGGCTTTCCAATAGGCAATTATCTCAGTCAGAACACATTTGAATTAGAGCTGCAGGACAGGGTAATTACTGAGGTCAGTAGATAAGGCTCTCTCTCTCTGGTCTCAGGTTGAGTCTATAGATAAATCCCTGCAATGCTAAAGCTACATTGATTTAAGAACCGCCACAGGCATTGATCCAAGATGGCTGAGGTGTCACGCCAAGGGAGAACCGTTCTGCTCATCTAATGACACAATCAAGCCCAGCAGGACACACACACACACACACACACACACACACACACACACACACACACACACAGGGAAGGCAATGACCTATCAAAGCAGTGACATGTCTGTATACATATCACATGTACATCTCAGATACTTCACCTTGGATATACAGCTTTTGACACAGTGTCAGTGCAGGTGTTGATATAAGATGACTTAATTTTATCCGAAAGGAACCGCTCAACCAAAAATGAAAATTCTGTCATAATTTACTCACCTTCATGTCTTTCATAACCTATGTGAATTTATTTCTTCATTGGAACACAAAAGAAAATATTATATATTTTCTGTACAACAAAAGTAGATTTCGACTAAATAATAAAATTTGTCACACAAAGCAATCATATGGCTTCAGGAGACTTGGACAGTGTTATGAGGGCTACATGGGCTACTTTTATGATATTTTTTGTGGTGCTTTTAATCATTTTTTACTAGAGAGCCTATGGTCCCCATCTACTATCAATGTATGGAAAAGCAGCAGCATCAACATTAATCAGAACATCTCCTTTTGAGTTAAATGTAAGAAAGAATATAAATTGATGAACTGATAAAAAAAGTTTGCTGTACCATAAAACATAGGTTTGAAACAAAAAGAGTAAATTATATATTTTTTTTGCCAATGCATATTTTTTCAGTACTGTAAAATAAATATATTAACATGCAGTTATTATTGAAATATAGAGGGGTTTTACAGTCAAGCTACAGTCTTAATCAATCGGTGTACATGATACAATATGTAATTAGTTTTAAATACACATCACGCTGTCTTTCATAGCAATTGCACAATGCAAAGGCCAACTGTAATTTTCTTAACATGCAAACATGCTGGATGAAGCTAGATTATTATCTAGACTAAAGAGTTTATGTGACACTTTAAAAAGATGAATGAATGCTTTAGTCCAACTGTAATCAAACTTTTAAAGTGCGTGCAAACACACTTAGTGTGGGAGGGGATTGATGGGTCAGATAAACATTTAGTAGCACACCAATACATTTATATATTCTCCATAATTATATAACAACACAGCAACTTATTTTATCTGCTCATGTTCATCCATATCCTAATTTTAAAATTGATTTTACCTCTTAAGAATCTTTAATCACCACTGAGAGCAGTAGTTGATGCTCTGCCTTAGCATGACAAAGAAAGCAGTAAAGCCTAAATGGCTCTTAATGAAAAAGTGCATTGAGTGAGAGAGCGAGAGAAGGGAGCAATGTACTCTGCACCAATGCATTGTGGGATGGAAGGTTTATATGCGACACCTCCTCATTTCTCTTCGCCTGTGGCTCTTATGTTTATATAACAATACTGTCTCAATCATTCTCCTCAGTTGGTTGAAGGTTACCAGGGGCAAGAGGGGTAACAAATGGACCGGGCACAACGTCTGACAGATAGCAGTCTGAAGGCCAGATAATAGGCTGTCATAATGGACAATACAGAGAGAAAAACCTCCAGAGATCAGCCGAACCCGAAGAACAAGTAGGTTTGCATTATTCATCGTCCCCACGGAAGGTTCGGCAGCTGCATTACATTAGACTCTTCATTACTGTGGCTGTATAATACGGAAAAAAAGCCGCTTTAATGTAAAATATGACCATTTTTTCACCAGAGGTTGGTTTGAGGTGGGGTAGAGGAATATTATAAGCTCTCTGGAGAGTTTAGTCACTACTTAAATGTGTCTGAGAGCTGACCTGCCCTTCGCTGCGGTAATAATGTGTTGTGGATTAAAATACGATTCCATCCACGACAAGAGGTTCTTGTGATCATTCTAATGATGACTGCCATGTGGCAGGTCCGGCTCCATAGCCGCCGCTGCAATCATCCTCCTTTAATAAGACACTTAACACCACCCCTCATTCTCTCGCACTCTCTCTCTCTCTCTCTGTCTAGACCAGGCTGTGAGAGGGGGATTTGTTATTCAGTCTGTGGGTGCATTTGTCAGTGAATCTGTGGCATCAGAAATAGCAGAGGCTTTGCTGGGCTTTGGTGCCGTCTGCCCACATCAGTGTTCGGCTGCATTGTGATACCTGTCAGAGAAAGTTTAGTCTGCGGCCCAGACACATGGCTCAAAATGCCTATTTGCCATTTTAAAGTGCCTTACATAACTTGGTGACACTTTCCAGTAAGGTTCAATCCGATGACATTGGTTAATGTATTCGGTATGATGAAAGAATATGTTTTAACATGTCAGCTCCAATAACATACAGAAGAAAAAACTGTAAGTAGGTGCTTATATAAAATTATAATTTATAAAATTCACTAGAAAGTGGTTCCTTTTACTTTCATTGTAAGTGCCTTACTGTAACTTTTTTTTAGTCTTTTTTGTGTGTGCTAACAATCATTGTCCCACAAATGCTGTCAATTTAGCTTAACTTATACTGAAACTGGAATATTTATTTAATATATACAATTTTGTAATGTTATAATGCTATAAAAGTAGTTGTTAATATAATGCTACAACACAAAAATTAAAGGTTCTTAATTTGTATCAGTGGTTCAATGAAGAATGTTTATATATAGGTTTACAGATAAGAACTGTTCACTGAAAAGTTCTTTGGGGAACCCTAAATAAATGAACTTTAAGAGTTTCATGTAGAAACTCATTGTAAAATGTAGCCATAATATTTTCATTCTCAATCATCTGTCCAAAAAATGCTGAAAAAACTACTCCACAAACAAAACAAAACACCCACTTCACTAATTGGTAATAGTTCAGAATTATTTATCCCCTGTCTGAAAAAAGGCATGACTACCTGCCTATCACATTCCTCCAAGACATCCTATCTCTCGCTCTGTGTGTGTGTGTGTGTGTGTGTGTTTTGTACCTGCCCCTGCCACTTCTATCTCTCTGCTCCTCTAATTAACACTGCTGTCTGGCTTTTTCCGACAGCGGGGCTTGTTTGCTGGTGAGTCAGTCCCCTTAGAGAAAAAAAAAATAAAGACGTGAGATTGTGTCTGTCATACCCCATCCAGCCTAACCTGCTGTCGCCCGCCTCACCTCTACTTTCTAATCATTTATTCATGTTGCGCAGTCACTCAGTTCAGTCAGTCAAGACGGTAACACAACATCTTTACCTGTAAAGTTGTGCCAGCTGGCCTCAATGCTACTGCTGTGACCTGGGTCAGGGTGTTGTGTTAGCATAGAGTTTATGCTCACGACAAATACAGACCACATGAACTTTGAGTTGGGTGACCAGACATCCTTGTTTTCTGGAATGTGTCCTTGGCATTTTTTACTGCACATTCAAAACAGCCCAGAAAGTGAAATAACACCTATTGTGAGAAATATTGCACATTATCATTGTCACATACACGTTGTGATTTCATTTTCCATTTATAAAAAAAACAGACAAATAAAAACTATACATTTTACCTCTGAAGTGTTAGCTTCTGACTTTTCTTCTCAGAATTGCAAATTTATATCTCCATATTGTGAGTTAACTCAAGTTTATATGGTATCTCATAATTCTGAGTTTTTATTTCAAAATTCTTACTTTTCTGTATGAGGGAAAAAGTCACAATTACCCTTTTTCTGAAACAAGCTTCAATAATTGTATTAGCAACTGCTTTACATTCATGCTGTAATTTTCATGGTGCATTATTATCAAGGTTACTGTTATTTCATTTAGTTGCATTATATAGTGATTCAATGTCATAACTATCAGTGCTCAGACATTGTTTTGCATGCCATCGTAAGTCATAAGTTTGGGGTGTCAAGTCTCTGTAGTTCATTTAAGTATGCACCAATGACTAAATACAAATTTGAGTAGTAAAAGAATATGTTCTTGCAATAGTTTATCACAGTACTACATTTATCATGGTCAAAATACACAAAGTTTGCAGTTTGGGAAAACTTTTTGTGCAAAAGTTATGAATAAAATCTATAAAAACTAAACTACTAAAAAATGTAATTCAAGGCACTTACAAATTCTTCCTCAGATATAAGAGAGAGAGCGAGAAAGAAGCAGAGATGAAAAAAGAGAAATGGAAAAGACAGACTCTCAGTCCCCTGAGAAAGCAGAGTGATTAGCGTTTCTGAAACATGAGCAGTTATTTAAAAATCAATGTATTGTCATTAAAGCTGAAGATTGTTCCCTGGGAGAGCAGGTATTGATCTACGCCTGTGCCCACTGGGTATCGACCGGGTCAGTAATTTGCTTCCAAACATATGTGAAGTATGGGGGTGTGCTACAATAATGGCTCTCCACTATTATTACTGTCTTACTCAGCAGGCAATGCACATTAATTACCACCAGTGAGACTCACTGAGAAACATGATTACAGCAGAGACGATATATGAGCTCATACCGATCCTCTCATCACTGCTACAGGGTACAAGTGCATCTGATTCTCTCGTGATAGTGGAGATAACAATCAAAAAAGATCTTTTAAACAGTTTTCTGTGTTTAATTCCATGCGTGATCTCATCTGGATGGCTCAAAATCTCAAATTTCTTGCTTGTTGACTGCCTTAAATATGTACTTCATTCTGGCAGCACTTAAACCAAAGTAAGGCTGCATTTTGACATCCATTTATTCCACCCTAGAGTGCTTTATAAAAGTGTGTGTTTGAATTTCAAAGCCCTTCTCTTTAATATAAAGTGAATTATTCACAAAACAAGTAGGGGATTATCATCAAAAGCATTTGGATAATGTAAAATTCAACGCGCCAGTCCTTTACAACGCAAACGCGAGGGAAAATATATGCACAAATACACACGCACACACTGATACACACTTACTAACCAAAGATCAGCAGAATCTGTGCGGCCCCATGCCAATCAAAACCCCGAACACATCTCTCCCGTCTGATTCCTCAGAGCTTTCACTATGTTTCAGTGATGAGCTGTTAGTCTCTGCAATGATACATTATTTAAAGGAAATTACAAAGAGGCGATTTAATAAATACAGTTCTCTCCCAGGCAAAAACCTTGAAGCTTTGTGTTTATCTAATCCTTTGAGTTTGTGTGTGCTCTTTTACTGTTCTGCCTGCTAGAACAAAACCCAATCATTAAAAATCCCTCTTTAATATTCATAATCTCTTTTGAACTGTAAATTCCATCTGTAGTTTGAAGTGATGACTCACTCGTAGAACTGCCTGTAATCCTCTCTCTGTGTCGGGTGGCTCTGAGCCTGGATGCAAAACAGGGCGACAGCAGGGCCGTATGAAAGCTATTGTTGATGGAATATGTTAGTGTGGCAAACATATACTGAACAACATAAAGAAAGGCTATAGCTGATGGTAGCAGTCTAGTGTTATTCTTATTAGGTGGATAACACAATGTATTTATATACAGCATATGCCTTACAAGGATTTTAGACATTCTACTATATATGCATTATATTACAGCACCATATTCTACTATACAGGTGGATTTGCATGAAAATTATATAAATAAATTTAAAACTCACATAATTTTCACATTCGCAAAATTCTCACATATAGGTCATATGCTCACTTTTTCACTTTTGTGCCATTGCCATGCTGACATTTCATGCCTTCAATTATTAAAATTGGGAATTGCCACTGTGGAAATGTACCAAGTAATTTTGGTAGATTTTTTTTTTTACAAGGGGTACATTTTCAAATTTCTTATTACTATATAAATATAATATAAAAAATGTAGGAAATTTAAGCATATTTTCTATTTACTTAAGCAATTTACTAGGTGTTTACTTTTCAATTTAATAGGTGTTTCATATACACACGTTACATTTAAAGAGGCTTCCCTTCAGAATGCAGTTAGCATAAAACTGTAAACTTTGCATCTGTTCCCATTTATCAACATATATACCTAGATATCTAAATATAATGAATACTTGTTGCAGTATTGCCAGTCTATCTCACATTGTAACCACAATCGTTTAAAGTGTGAGATTTTGCAATTTGTCAACAGATCACAATGGACTGCAATGAAGAGGAACCAATGAATGACTTTTAAAAGAGACTCAACAATGAGGTCAAGGAAGTCTGACTGGATCATATTAAAGAGACACACGCATATATTTATAACATTTTGCTACAAAAAATAACTATGTAAATGTATCAAAAATCGAAAAAAATATTTTACTTATTAATTACTTCAACAGTCATAAAATCTGTTTAATAAATGTTTTCAAAAGTAAAATTATTCCAGTAAACTGATGCTACTAAACTAACTCTCTAGAGAAGCGAACATACCTCTCTGCTTTCTGCTAAATGTCTGATTTATAATTAGATAATAAATGAGTACCACCAAGCTGCAAGCTGCAAAATTAGATTAGATCAAATTAGAATTAGACAGATTGACACAAAACCTCTGTAGCAACAGACTGATGAATGCTCACCAGTCACACAGCATCACTTCGTCTGCACCATCCACCTCTTGAGCGCGCAACCCTTCGTGTCATAATGCATTCAATGCACCGAGTTATTGCCAGCCATTCACATTACCAAAACTCGACTACAAAAGCCACATCAATCCATAAAGCATTTATTAGAGGTTGCTCCATTTGGTCCCCAAGCAGATGCTATTGTAAAGTCTAATGAATTCATTATTAGGGTTAAGGTGGGGAGAAGGGCAGCTGAGGAGCTCTGTAGTTTTGAATTGGTTATTGGGGGCTTTATCTGTTCCTCACTGCTGAGAGGGAAAAGCCAGGACACATATCACAGGAAATGAAAGAGCTGAATCTTCAATCGAGGTGGATAAAAAATGTATCAAAGGGAAGATAAGAGAGGCAGGCCATGAAATATCCTCCCTGAGTGCTTTGGGATTTTACATGGATATGCGTATCTATGGATACCAATCAGTTGTGCACCATGACCCGTGATTTCGAGATGATGAAAAAGTAGAGTTTGGAGATTCGTCGCTTTTCCTCCAACGGCGCCGCAGCAAACTTCCCCCACAATGCACCGGCAGGCTGGTGGGAAGCTGTAGTTAGGTTCTCCCCCAGATGGCAGAGACCCAGGGGTGGCACGGGTTGTTGTTTTTGATGAGCTGTGCATATACAAAAGCTGAACATCTGGAGCTGCCATGTGGCCCCTCCATTTGGCCAGACTCACACCTCCCCGAGCCAGATGCACCCAAGCAACCGCGAGCTAAACAGCATGAATCATTCATAGGCGAGAGACATAAACACACACACGCGCTCACACATCCATGCCGTGCTCACATGGGAGGCACAACAACGACTTTGATTAGACTTCTAAAAAGCCATGAATATGCAGCAGGCATTAACGCCGTTAGGAGAGACTGATTTGTCAAATTGTCCATATTTCATTAAGATGGAGTAACACCCTGAGGGCTTGATAATTAAAAAATAAAAAGGAATCCGCCATCCAATTGCCATGTCATCTCAATTATTGAGCTCTTGTGTGCTTAATTAACACTTAGCAAAGAGTTAAGAAGTGGTCGGCGTGCTCGATGTAGTTGGAGGGAATTATGCAAAGGTGTGTCGAGACGGGCGGGGAGGAGAAGACAAAGAACAATGATTCACACTCCTTGTCATCGCACTCGGATCGTTCTCATCGAGCTTAATTACAGTTAAAATGAAGTGACGTGCTTGCTTACAAATATCTAATCACTCGAGCGTAAAAGTCGCTAGAATGCGAGCGAGGAGGTGAATGAGGTACAGAATGAGAAGAAAAGCTAATGCACACGGCCAGCTGTTAATAAAAGAGTGTTAAATGCCAACTCAGTCCTGAGAGATATGAAACCCTCAGAAACGCATAGGTGTTGTTATTTATGGTTTTGGGGCAGCTGAGAGCATTGTGCGGGTACCGTTTAATAATTTTAAGAGAAATTGCAAAACCGGTCTCAGATTTAAAGGGCATATGCTTCTAAAACGACTGCAGTCGCCAGGACAGAGGCATTCATAGCACTGGGAATAATAGGACCCTAGAAAGGGAGGGGAAAACAGTTATTATTATTAATGAAAAAGTTAATAAAATCTAATATAACTTGGAAAAACTGAAACTAAATTAAAACACTATTAAACTCAAAAACTAACTAAAATAAATTAACAATGGCCTCAAATTAATTTTACCTGTCTCACTTACAATACTGTTCAAAAGTTTAAGGTCCTTGAGACTTTTTTTTAAAAGAAATTAATACTTTTATTCAGCAAGGATACATAAATTTATCCAAAGTACGAGTAAAGACATTTATAATGTTCAATTTCAATTTTTTTTATGTATCACAGTTTTCAACACCAAATCAGCATATTAGAATGATTTCTGAAGGATCATATGACACTGAAGACTGGAGTGATGGCTGCTGCCATCAGTTTTGCCATAAAATAAATAAATTGCATTCTGAAATGTTTTAAATTAGAAAACAGTCATTTTAAATTGCAATAATATTTTACAATATTACAGCCTTTACTGTATTTTCAATCAAATAAATACAGCCTTGGTGAACTTAAAAAAAAATAAATAAAAATCTTATAGACCCCAAACTTTTGATATTAAACATGTAACACTAGACTGTTAAATTATGCCAGTTAGCACATTAACTTTCGCACCCCTAAGAAATAAAACATAATAAAAATAAACAAAAATTTTAATAAAATCAACAATGCAGCAGTGTGTCATTAATGAGCAAGTCTCAAGAAGGTGGACACGTGCAGATAGAAAGAGCGGTGCCACCCTGAGCAGCATTAGCAGCATGTGGTGAGTATGCCACTCTGCTCTAATGAGATGAGCTCTCTACACTAATTAACTCATCCATAACTCTGAGCACTCAATTAATCATTATAGCCAGCTAATTGAAAATAGATAAAGACTGACAAATGTTTAGTCCTCCTCCGAATGTCTCGGCAAAGATTACGGACGAGTTGTGTTTTATTCAATCAATTAAAATAAATCAATTCATTTTCATTTACGCCGGGATTCCTTAACGACTGTATTTATCCCAGTTCGCCTGTGTTTTTTTTGTTCACTCAACGCCTCATCAGCCCGTCTCTGCGGCATATGGGACTGTGCCTGCGCATTCATATCAATTAATGTGCCAGTCTGATGATGGACAAGGACAGCGGAAGGATTTGTTAACCTTGCTCCTCGGGACATGCCAATTACGCTCCAGCAGAGCCCCTTAATGAAGTCGATGGGATATCAATCTGTTTACAAATGCCCAGCGACCAGCGAGAGCGAACCGCAATAAGCTTTTAAAACGGACGTTTCGCATCTTCCATTGTTATTTATTCATAGAGCAGGCCTACAGTGCACAGAATATCGCAGTGTGATTATAAAAGGCTAGACTGGGTGGAAACAGTTGACCTGTGTGGACGAACTCAGAGATAACAGTCCTCATGTGACCCCGTCGCTGATAATCTTACATTACAGTCAGCTCTGGTTGCAGCTCAGACCTAGTAAACAGAAACACACCATTGAAACACGCAATAAAAATTCACATAACGCGGTTTCTTTAAGAAGACCATCAATCTGAGATTACCTTCCACATCTACAGGTACCTAAAAAAGTCTTAAGTTCCAGATATAGACTCAGCGGTGTCTGCCAGATCAAGGTCACTCTCGGCTGGGGCCGACTCTGACTTCACCGTCTCATTCTGCAGTCAAAGTGCGCTCCCGGTTCTCCATCTCTGGAGCTCTTCCACCGCTCACTGTGAAAGAATAATTATTTAGTCCTTTCGTAAGCAAACCATGTCCCCGTTCACGTATTAATCTTTCATATGTTTCCAAGATCTAGCCTTCTGTAATCCCATCTGTATAAGACACAACAAAGCAGAACAAAAGAGAGTTTGCCATGAATAATGTATTGTTTCTCTCATAAAAGGCTTTAGTTGCTTCTGTTATGTTTCACTCTTGCGGGGAGAATCTATTGATCCCTTGTTTTTTTATTGGGCTCTACAGTGCTTCCGTTCCCTTTATAACAAATGATCACACTACACTGACTTTATCACAACACAAACACAGACACATGGCCAAAAGAAAAACAGGCCATTTACGAATGATTGCAAATTATGAATCTTACCAGCAAACCTCAGATGAGCATAATGATTTCTAATTACAATCAAATTAGGGTACTTAAGGGGCATGGCCATAAAGAGACTTCATTCTTAAATCTCTTAGCCAAAACACTTTGCTATGAAAAATAAATATGGTATGATCCTAAACGACGCAGGCAGAGACAAATGTGGGCCTGTAAGCCGCATACGTCAGAGCGGCCGAATGAGGCAAACAGCGTTGTTAACAAGAAAGGGCTTTAAATCAGGAGCAGAGAGTACATTTCCTGTGAAATATTAATGTGGCAACCGTGTTTGTGTACAGGGGAACAAAGGCCAGAGTGTTGTACATCAATGGCTTGACAGCACTGCTGGCTCCACAGGCCAAGAACTGCTTATTCATACCGTGACAGGGTTCGAGTGTGTGTGTGCGTGTGTGTGGGGAGGTAGGGTGTGAGGAAAGAGAGTCATTTATTATATATAGAGCTGGTGGAGCATGTTCGTGGTCTGCAATGTTAGATTACAAAGAGTGGTTTTCAGTAAACTCATAAAAAACTCGAAGGTCTGGAGAGCGGAAAGAGTTGGTCAAGTAATTGCTTTCAGGCTCTAAAAGTCACTCACTTTTTATATTCTAAGGAAAACACTAATTTTACACAGCTAATATACAAGGAACAATTCTCTTATTAAAGAATCACAAGAATATTTACCCTACGGGCTGCAGTGCAGTTCATGAAAATTTCAGCATATGAGAACTATCTGTATTTTTGCCAGCATATCCAACGTAAATATACTCTAATAATCAAAATATAACTGAACTATAGAAAATATATTCTAATATTACATGATAACAATCATAATTAAATCGATGGACAAACAGAAATAGAAAGTGATGTGACGAATGAATTAGCTCCTCTCAAAAAATCATAGGAGACAGACCATTCATAGAAAATCATAATATTCAATATGACGGCTTTTGGAACTGAAGTCCTGTGTTTTAGCTAAAAGACCCAATTTTGAGAGATTTTGTTCTAGAACATGCACAATAGGATATAAAAGTATTATTTATACTACTGTATTATTGTATGTATTAATATTTATTATTTTGTTTTCACTTTAATTTTAGTACTTTTATGTGCTTTTGTCATTTTATTGGTTGTTTTAATTATTCTACATAGCTTTAATATATTTAAATTTCACTACTTCAACTTTTCAAATTTATGCTATTTCACTTTACATGATTTAATATTAATATTTTATTTCAGCTTTATTTTTTAATATAGTTTTAGTTAACAATAACAAGACTGTACCATGAGATTTTTTGTGTGTGATATGAGCTAATGAAGCAAAAAGAGGCTAAATGTATGATAGCCGAATATGGACTGATACTTTGTTGTCAGATTTTCTGACCTGTTGATGTGAAATATGAAATGTGTAATAGTGATCAACAGTTTTGGAGAAGACAGTAGCATGCCTATTATTACCTACATACAAAATAGCAAATAGTGCACATTTCCAAGCTGGCTGCTGAGTTAACTAACCTAAAGGACTTATCTCTGGTTCAGGTCCAGGGTTATACCAGAAGCAGGTATCCAAGACGATCTGAAATGAAAACAGAACACTGTCAACAGTGTGCACGGAGCTTTACAGGAAGCTAATTTTGCAACTAAGTCACTAAAGATCAGTCTTCTTTGTGCATGCATGAGCTACTAAGATAAAGACCACCTGGTTCAACACCTCTGGACGTGGAACAGTCTGACCTTTACTTCAACCTGCGAGGACACAAACCAGCTTTTATTAAAACCTACCATGATTATTTAAAGTTAAATTGAAAATAAAGGCTTGACATCACAAACTCCAACAGCCTCTATGTGTCTGACTCACCACCACAAGTGTACAGCTAGAGTACAATAATCATGCTGCCTTTCTAATTACACCCTCTATACGGGTAAAAGGATAGTTCTACCAAAGATATACTCATGAAGTCATGATTAACTCACCCTCATTTTGTTCCAAACCTGTTTATATTATTATATTATATTATTCCTCTGTGGAAAAAAAAAGAAAATACAAAAGGAAGATATTTATGCCCCCCCAAAAAAATTTGATACGCAATTTTAATGTATTTACATTGCATATCAAATTCCCATCCATTTGGATAACACAGTTTTAACTAACTAATAAATAAACTCAAATAAAAATTAAATGGGTAAGATTATGTAACTTGAATAAATATTAAAAATTGCAGCATTCAAATTGCATTTATTCTAATTTCTTAGAATCAGCATAAATCTGTATGTTGTGGATATTAAATGAATTCAGTTAAAAAGAATGAAAATGGTTAAAATATGGCTAGCTGTGGAACAATCAATATTCAGTTAGTTAAAATGTAAATGTAAAATTTTAAATATGAAAACCTGGTTATTGTGTTTAAAACACATTCAGTGTAATATTACCTGTTTCATTTATGTATGACTGACAAGTATGCATTAAATTAGTTTATTAGTTAAAGTTAAAACTGTGTAATCCAAAGAGATGGAAATGTTATATACATTTCAAATATATAAATATTACATGTAGGCCCAGATATAAGCCCAGAGTAAGGTCTGAGTAAGTTAAGATATATTTCACCATTTGTTGAGTCAAACAGGATATTTAACAAGATAAAATGTAGGCCAAGATTTTTCCATTGAGATATAAAGTGGGCGTTACATCCCAAAACGCAGTCAGGTAGTTCAAGAGTAAGAGCTGGGAAATAAAAAGATATTTGAAATAGAATGTTACTATAAAAGTTTATAATGAAGAACACTTTCTATTCAGACTAACAATAAGGCTAGAAACACGCATTAAGAAAGTACACAAGTCAAAGTTTTGATTTCATGTTTACGAGATGCTTGTGATAGCGCAGATTCAGCATCACACCAGTGCAGCTGGCTTTGAGCGGCACAGAGCTCCTGTACCTCAGAGCCGGAGAGAGTGATATGGAGAACTCCTCCCTTCTGTGTCACTAATCTAGCCTGCTCTGCATTGTCAAAGCCCTGTGTTTGAACAATGGAGCTGTCTTCTTGTCTGCTAATTTGGGAACAAACATTTGCCTGCGTGGCAAACAAGCTCTCCCAGGAAGTGCTATTAATAGGATAATTAGGCAGACGGTAATGAGCTGGATTACTGCTAATTATGATAAGATTTGTTTTGGCATTTGCCTGAGAGGCAGCGGAGAGTTCGAGTTGGCCCAGGAGTTTAGAGCTGAGCTGCGGAGTGCGGTGCACCTGAATCAACACAGAGACAGTCACAGCGTGTGTGACGGGAGATAACACCAAAAGCAGTTTCCCTCTCCCTAGAGCCCTCGATGTCATTTTGGCCAGGCTTCCGTCAGCTACACGCAACCTTGGGCATTGGAGCGCCACATGGGCCAGGTTGTTGTTGTGTGACTGAGCTACGGGACCTTATTAGTGTCAGGCCAAGGATGCTAGAGCTGTGCTAAGCCTTCAGCACAAGGTAAGCCCGCCATGTCAGGTCAAGGGTAACGTAAGCTAGGCCTACAAGCTAATTACCTGATGAGACAAGGCTGATACCACAGCGTTTCAGAATTGGAACTAAACAGAGCTTTGCACTAGATGCTTCAATAACAGAGAACTAGCAGTCAAAAATAGCCACAGACATGCACATCTAAGACCACGTTCACACTGCAGCAGAAAACAGTTGGCAGTCCTGTTTTTGAGCTCTTCATACAGTTATGTTCACACACAGTTCGGTTATTTATGGGGGTTGACAAGCACATTTTAGAACTGAACTCACACCTGTAGATTTTCAGGACTCGCAACCGCATTTTTGGCAGTGTGAACAGAATCCAACTGGACAACAAGTGGTCCTTCTGAAGGTTTTAGATCCAGTTTGATAGTACTTTAGTAACTGGCTTACAGAAAGCAATATATACTATATAGCAAATCATGGCTTTGTGATTGTGCATATCGCAAAAATGTTTTATCGCACAGATCTACAGTATATATAAAGTTGGATATGTTACCAACTTTCTGTTCTGACGTAGAACCCGGATGCACTGTGGCTTGTTTGCAAAGAGAGGAATGCACACACATGCGTTGCGGTACTATCGTGAAAGCACGTCGAATTCTGACATGAAAGAGAAGAAAGTGTTGAATAAAGTCGTTATTTTTGTTTTCTTTGCACACAAAAAGTAGCTTTGTAGCTTCATAAAATTAAGGTTGAAACACTGATGTCACATGGACTATTTTTAAAACTATAATTGCCCAGTTCTAATCTGCTAAATGCAACTATGAAAGTTATTATAAACATTCACATCAGCTGCTTTAAACCAATTTGTATTGTGAAATATTTTATTGTAAGCTGCTGTGTGAACAGGACATTTCCAGACTCACACCTGTAAGTAAATACGGTTGACAATCCCAAACACTGACAGTGTAAACCTAGCCTATGGTAAACCTTCAGATGAAAGGGATTTTAATCTATAGATGCAGTGGGAAAGGAGTACAGACGTTAAAATGCAATTTAACAATGTCTTAAAAGCACTATGACAAGTCCAATATCTTTTACAGTGTCAGTTTTAACAATCTCGTCGTAATGGCTGTTCCAAATTCCCTTTCAGTCCATTAAGGAACAATATCAGCACAAAAGCAAGCAAAGTAATTTGCTATTAAATCGCCTCTTCACGATCATTGCCGAACAGCAGCCAGAAAAACGCCAGGAAGACAAATGACTACGCAGAGAATTAACTGCGGGAGCTTATGAGTTGAATTTCCCTACATCCATGCTGCAACTTGAATTTCTAGAAAAAAATGAGAGAAGAGAAGAGAAAAAAGGAGTTGATGATGACGATGAAAAAGGAGGTGGGGGGGATAAAAAAAAAAGAAATCAGGCACAGTGGTGAAGGCGAGTCTTAATGCGATTGGAGTTAAATCCCAGACAGAGAGCCGCCTCCATTAAAGCATGCCACTCGCCCCAGCAGCTCCTGATAAGACAGCTGAGGCAGGGATTTACGGCTTTAGCTTATCGTCATCTTCACACCAGCCTCGCACTGGGCGCAGGGACCACAGCACCAAATCCTGCATGATTGGGAAGCAAATTAAAGTAAGCAGGCTCATGCGAGGGGAGAGGGAGGAGGCCTGACTGGAAAACAGGTGCGTGTGTGTGTTAGTGTGTGTGGGAGGTGAGAGAGAGAGCAAGAGATCGAGAATCACCCTGCATGTCACATCTTTTGTCTTCCACCCTCCTTCGACACCCTCACATTGCCTTTGACACATAACAGCGTATTTTCCTTTTGACGGCTCGACGATGAGATTACGAAGAGAGCCGTGGACTCCCGTTTCTGAAATAAAATTGGTTTTATTCCTCCCAACATGTGTTCAGCGAGATTAAGGCGTAATCTTACAACGTTTAATAAGAGCCTGTTTGTGGCCTGGCGGCTGACACAGAAAAGTGGAGCATGCCTGCTCTGCCTTTAATCCTGTTTATTGAATTATAAAGAACCTTAAAGGATAAAGAATATGACTCAAGGATTTAAATATTTCATGGTATTTCTAAGTCAAAGCACTAAGGAAAAAAATGAAGAGGAAAAAAAAAGAAAGTAGAGAAATGGCCAGTGACAGAGAACGTTCCCTACAAGCTTTTTAAGCCATGCCCTGATTTTAAATCTATCTCAACAAGATGTATTACCAACAAAGATGAAGAAAGCACACGGAAGTAACACGGATATGAGTGGGCCGCTGGCCTTAAGACTGCAATTTAGGTGTCATTGCCAACCATGTCAGTGTAAAAGGGACTAATGCATGACTTCATGCTCATAACCGATGCTTTACGGTCAGGAGCGACGGCACTTATGGAGGGCGGTCGTAATTATTCATCGAAAACAGTTTAACACACACACACACACACACACACACCCTAGAAGGTTTGACAATCTCGTAGAACATTAAATCTGATTACGGTCACGATTAATATTATTAAAATGACAAAAGCTCAAAAAGAACACGGCGTTCCTCGACCACGGTTTCGCATCAAAATACAGCCCTCACATGAACTGCCCAGCGAGCTGTGGCTTTCAAGAGGTATTTGGAAGTTAAAGTCTCCGATCAGATTTAGACAGATTAGAATTAGGGGCTGGAAGTCTGGGCGGGATGGATATGTGGATTTGCGGTGTTCCACGAGACAGCCCTGTCAGTGATAAGTTATACTGAGCCAGCGGGTAAGAGGATTGCCCAAACTAATCCGAATCAAAAGACATACCATGTGAATTACATCCTGAAACAGGTTCGCTTACACAGATTAAGAAGCCCGAATGTAAATCCTCTCATACTCTACTTGGCGCTGCAGAGGATGTGCCTGAAAGAACAAACACAAACATCTGCTTTCGAAATAGTGACATGAAAAAAAGTAAAATAGAAACTGCATTTAATGTTTAGCATCAGTCTAAAAACTACAAACTGTTAATGAAAAATTTAGAGATGCAGTCCAATTACTTCTCTCCTGTTAAAAGCAACTCTTTCTCTCTCTCTCACACACATACACACACACGCACGCACACACACGCGACGTGGTGGGGAAAACACACAAGGTGGGAACTAACACCCGGGCACCCCCTCCAACCAAGCTTTAGTTCAATGAAGCATTTATTTCTTTTGCTGTTTGACAAGGGTGTTTCTATCAAGGCATCTGGCAGTAAGTGCTGTAGTACAAGGCCTTCTGTTGAGACGTCAAAGAGAGTTACACTTCACTGTATCGAGGGAACAAAAAATAGCCTGCGTTTTTCTTCTCTCTCTCTCTCTCGTGCTGTTTCCCTTTTTTTCCAGATGCACTGAATAAACAAGGCTGTATCCCTGGCCCAGAAATGCTTCAAAGACTGCAAAGTCTGTTGGGAATGCTTCAGAAATGTAGAGCAGTGTTGACTGCTTAGCTTTGCATTTCAACAAAGCTCCCGGTTCTGAGCCCCATGCAGATCTCTCGTCGAGCATACAGGCCCATGTAACCAGTGCTCTAAGAGGATGAGCTCGCTTTCTCTCTGGCACACACATATGCAGCAGTGCAATATATTAATGTATGCTTTCTTATGTGGCTATTCCCAGAATTGCTCATATAACATGATGCTCTTTTTGCCTCTTATTTTCTATCTGTGCTCCAGGACTCCTCCTCTAGGCTTCTTATGATTTATAGCTTCACAGGTGTAGGTGAGCAGTTGTGTACACAGTGCTTTGAATGATGATGAAATTGTAAAAAAGACATGTTTTTCCAAACATAACTATCATGCTACCTCGATGTGGATTTTGAATAAAATTAGTTTCAAGTGTCATGTAGTCACCCACTCACCTATTTTGCTCAATACTTGTAGGACTTTTTTTTTTCCCTGTGGAACACAAAAGAAGTTATTAAAATGTTATTTTTCATATAACGGTGGTCTCTGGCTGTCAAGTTAAATTGAAGTTTTTTTTCATTTATTCATGACTTAGGACTGTTGTGATGGCGTCCTGTAAAAATAAATAAATTTTATAAAATAAAATTTAAATATTTTTTTTTAAATGACACTGTTATTATGTAAATAATAAAATGTAAAAAAAGAAAACATTTTCATTTAACTGAAAAAAATAAAAAATAAAACTACAATTAATAAATGACAAATGAAAAATTAAAACTACCAACAACTAAACC
Organism: Schizothorax lantsangensis; assembly: GCA_027422415.1. Classification (NCBI taxonomy): domain Eukaryota; kingdom Metazoa; phylum Chordata; class Actinopteri; order Cypriniformes; family Cyprinidae; genus Schizothorax; species Schizothorax lantsangensis. Next base: position 12,053,213 of record CM049846.1, on the reverse strand, counting down.
AAATCTGAAAATTAAATAATTTCTAATTTAAAACCATAATAAATCTGTTTTTTATTGGTATAGGTTTAAAAAGCACAAAGTGTAAAATTAACGCAGAGACTGAACTCATCATACTAGATGTTGGTACTATATACTGATGTTATTTGTGACTCAACATTGATTTCCACTTGAAGTTATATGTAGCATGCATTTATAATGCACTTTGCATGGTTCATACACTGCAAGGAAAGGTCTAGGCACTGAATATATAAACATGCATGTAAAAATGAATTCAAATCATGGGATAAAAAGGTACACAAGAACCCCATCAGATATAAAAGCAAATAAATGCAAGACAACAGAAAGATCCAATATTTACAGCCATAAGCACAACAAACATGCATTTGATTACAATCCCATCCCATGTCCTGACAAACAATATGCATAAGCACAAATCCTTTGTTCAGATGCTCTCTGCAAACAGTTGATTTTTCAAAGCAGTCCATCATGTTTGAATGTCTTCTGAAACGTCATGGTGCCACACACACACACTGCTCTCTCTTCCAGCATGACTCTCTTTTTTCTGAACACTCAGCAGCCCCTGGCTGCCTCCCAAGAGGAAGTCTGGGATGTTAATGTGTTTTCCCCCACAAGGTACTGTAAGTACAAACGGGTGTTTTAAGAGGGAAAAGCAAGCCTGCGGCCACCCTGCGGCTCGGAGGGAAAATCTAAAGGCACGTTTAACATGATCAGGAAATGCTGCATGGTTTAATAGCAGATGGAGAGGTCGTGAAAGCAGGTGCTAGCATCATTTGTCAATAAAGGGATAAGCCTGTTTATCATAATTTTGCATGATCTTGTTTGTTTGTAGTTTCTCTAAACATACTTTGAAATCAACATCAATTGCTGTTCATAACCCGTTTTACTTTGCATTAGACATCTAATATATTTCTAACCAGAACAAGATATTCAGAGATTAAAAAAAAGTAGGGAGGGATTTTGTTAACTGAATTTACAAAATTCAATTCAATGGTAAAAAGTGTGCATTCCATACCAAAAGGTGACAGGACATGTTGAGTGTCCTAAAACAAGGCCTAAATAATCATTTGACTATTGGTTAACATTATGAAATAGCCCTTAAGTGACTAGTAATTTTGATTTAATATTTCAAAGAATGGAATAATGTACACAGATTATTTATTCACAATAACACTAGTAATACTAGTAAAATAGCTAAATACTGATTTCATATTGACTAAATTAGTACACAACATTAATATAATTAACATTAATAAATTGTTTCAGAATTACTATAATTAATAAAATAATTATTAAATGTAATATTAAGATGTTTTATACAAAATATATAATAATAATAATTATTATTATTATACAAGAAGATAATTAACAAGCATGCATTGTCCTTGCACTTGTAATTGATTGATTTATTTTTTGACCGGTAAAACATTCTCAAAGTAAGAGAACACTATCACAAGTTGCTTAAGGCCGTGTCAAACCACAAAACCAACTTAAAATGCATGCAGAGCAGAGAAGATCAGCAGCATGTGGTGCTGTGGTTGGAGGCCTGTTAGTGGTCCACAGGGGTGCCTGCAGCCATAATCCACAGGTGCTCATTAACAGCGAGCCCGGATTGCAGAAATCCCAGATTAACACAGGCCTGGGTTACTGACACACGCTGCTGAATAACATCCTATAGAGCCTGCAGCTCTAATGCCAGCATGACCTTACACTGAGCCAACTGATGTGTGTAAACACTGACAATCTGTAAAACAGCCCCAACACAACCATGTCATCCAAAATTACTGAACACATCGAGGATGTAGTAAAAAAGGCTCTCTGAAAAAGCCTGTGTAATGCAATTATGATTATTGATAACATTATTGAAAACACAACAAGGACATTTGCAATCGTCGGATGCATTGATGGAGATCAGCAGAGATTATTTTGCCGTATGTTGGAGTGCTCCGCGCCCTCAGCATTACGACTTGTAAAGAAATCGACAGAATGAAAAAGAGCGCATTAGAGAGCGAGTCAGAGTCAAAAGCCATCTAGCAGCCATGCACTCGCCATCAGCAGGGATATGGAGCATGCAGAATGGGCTTCTCAATGCAGTATAACGGCTCATAGAGCTGAAAATGGTGTTTCCGCTCCATTCAGTCCCAGGGCCAGATTCCAAGCTGCTCCGCAGTGATGGAACTGAAGACATTAGCAATCGATTAGAGAACCAGCAGGCAGGCAGTGGCATCCTGGGAAGCCTGGGTGTGTCTGAAAAAGGGACGGACTGAAGTTAAAGTCTTTATGTAAAAATAATGCCAAGCACTTTAAGCAAAGAGTGGTGTTCCTGTAAAGCAGATTAGGATGTACGGTTAGCTGCAACGAGATTTCAAATTACAATTTTCCCTAAACAGGAAGCTTAGAACTACTTTATACATACATGTTCATTATACAAATATATAAAACAGGTTATATAATATAATAATAATTTATAATATAATAATAATTTAATGTACTGAAATAAGAATTCAGAAACATTTTTAAAACAAAACAAAAACAACTAAAACTGACTGAAAAAACTGAAAAAATTTAAAAATTACTAAAACTTTTAAAATTAAACTGAAAAATATAAAAATAAAAATGATTAAAAATTACAATAACCATAACTATATATCTTCGTGATAATACAATAACAGTTTAATGGAAGAGATAGGAGTTCAAACATTTATATGGCTATTGCTAATTTTAGCAACTTTTCAGAGTATTTTAACATATATAGCTTCAAAACTAACAAACATGAACTACAACCCCAAAAAAGTAAATATCAGATTAAGTACCTGTTCTTGTGTGGCCTGAAGATGAAAACACGAGGCATCTACATGCCCAACATAATCTTAAACCCCTTGTGAGCCCTCTGTGAACTGAATGCTAACTAACCTTTGACCTTTCGGAAACTGATTTTGAATTCAAATCAAGTGACAAGCTGTCAATTCATCAAACCCAGCAGCAAGATAGAAAGGTTATGAAATGATAGAAAGGTTATGAAATGGGGGCAAAAATAAAAGTTTCCAGAGAGTTTCAATGAATAATTTTCCATACATACCTCTCTATTAGAATGAAAACAAACCAAAGACATACATCTCCATTTGTGCACTTGCACCAAGTCAATGAAACATTATTTAGGGCGCCTCAGTAAGCGCCGCCTCATCTCCTGCTCTAGCACACATATAAACACGGGCAGCAGGTAGTAGTACAGCAAGCCCCCACTGCTGGTGTTGATCTTTATCTGTGCAGGCCTCATAACTGACATTTTCAATTACACTGCAAACAACTAATCGATATTCATGGATTTCCAGGTCAGCGAAGAGGCAAACAGAGTGGTTGGGCGTGCGTGTGCGAGTGTAGCGGGGGAGACAGCACAGGCTGGCAGGGGAGAGAAATAGGGCAGACATGTCAAGGTCGGGATTCTGTTAATGAGGGACTGCCGTCTGCATAATTGAATGGGCTGCGCAGTATCGACTGCTCAAGCAGAAGCGTTTAAAGCGGTCCAGGGCGATCGTTAAGGAAAATCCTCCCAGCACTTTATGTTCCGTGGCAGTAATTTATGCACGGGCATCCGGGCAGGCGCCCCACGGTTCACAGCACTGAATGCAAACGGCAATGAGTGGATTACCCTTTCCAAACGGCAGCCATGCGTGGCAGGCATTTCTGCAATCGAGGCTGCTGTTCTCATAGGGCCGCACTCGTTTATGTGTGCAATTTAAAAACACAGTCATGTCACACGCGTGCCCGCATTCTCTGCATGATTTAAAGTAGCCGCTCAATATTCAAACGCACACACTCGCTCAACTGCATGGAACGGAGGAGGGTGGAGCGCAGTGAAATTTTCAATATGTATTGTGTGTATCCATCAGCAAATAATGTTCCTTGGGGGCAAGTTAACTCCCAGTTGACCCTGGTTGCAATAGACTGACAGTTGAGAATTATGCAAATGGCACTTTGATGACTGTGTTTCTGGTGCAGACAGAAGGTAAGCAGAAGGGCAATGCCCGTGTATGTCTCTGTATGCTAAAGCGCTCTGTCAAACGGTCCCGTGAGACTACAGATCCAATGGTGAGCCTAAAGATGGGGCCTTACAATGTTACATGTAATATATGTAGATACATGTACATACATTATGATTATACTGGATACTTACATTCATAGACACACATTAGCCATCCAAGTTATTTTAACTAAATTGGCAAACCACAGTCTTTACAAATAGGAGTAAAATTTAGTTTACAGTAAGGTTCAAATCATTAACATTAGCTGAAGCACTGGGTACCAGGAACTAACAATACATAATTTTACAGGTTTCTATTAATAAATGTTAGGGCTGATAAACAATAAAATAACAAATATTCAAAATCTGTATATTTTTTTCTCTAAAGAAATTTAAAAACCTTGTAATTGCTACAAATGCATTTAGCAATCACACTATTATCATGTCAATTATTGAACAAGTAAATTAATTTAGATATTTTCTGAAGACTACATTTAAATGGCATAAATTATTAGTGTTTTTCAATGTGCCTATTTCTTATTCTTTAAACTCTTACAATCACCTGTTTTCTAATTTTACTATGAGACACAAACAGGCTTCCATAGTTATTTTTACTAACCTGTTAATTGAAAACACAAAACATTGGTAAACCAGACAGACAAAAACAGATGAATACAATTAGAAGTCCCTGGTTGTACAATTCAAGTAACTAAAACAGAGTGTCCTCTGAATCTTTATTGGATAATTCCTCCTAACCAGATAAATTAAGAGACTAAGAGCTATCAGTTTGCACTTGATTAATACCAACTACTTGACCAACCAAAAAAAGCATCAGATGTTATATTTTGGGCTAATCCTTGTTAGGCTACAGCACAATCCCTGCCTTAGCAAGCAAAGGATTTACTTATTTATAATATTAGAAAACCACTCCCCAGCTTTACCCAGACTGCACTCCGACTGACATGTTGAACTTCCCCTTGAGCCCCCCCCAAAGGCCACCCCTACAGGGCATGAGCGCTTTTGGGACGGGAAGGGGGAGGCCTACCCGCTAATCCTACTATGTAATTACTGCTCCCCACTGAGGCTCAACCAATTCTCTGAGAATCAGATTAGATGACCTAAATCGTTCTCGTTCCTTCTTACCTCATCAAACATTTCCTTATCTAACAGAGGAAGAGCTAAACATCGCCCAGACACCGCAGCACTCACGCTGCCCTCCCCCCAACCACACGGGCTGTTTATTTATCACTGCTCCCCTGTGATCCACAAACAAGCTGGCAGGGGGCATGCTGGGAGGACAGTCCCTGGGATCAGGGGCCGGGACATTGAGTCTGAGCTGTGCCGGAAGATAACAGTCTACACCATTTCCGCAACCGCCTCGAAATCACGCGGCAAAACACCCACTTGTGTTGCCGTAGAACAACCCCTCGTGCGGCCAACTGATTATTAATGTGTTAATTATACATTAAAGCCGCAAAATGATGCCTTTACAAAACGAGGAGGGCCCTGTGCCCGTGGAGACGAAGGGGAGGGAGCGGTTAGGGCTCTTCTGCGGATACAGAGAAGGGGCAGAGTAAAGAGGAAGAACAAATGAGGTCTGTGATCCCAAACCCCCCACACCACCCTCCCCCTTCCCCAATCAGCCCGAGCCGGGGCTCTCAGCCCGACAGCCAAGCCTTTGTTGCAGTCTGAATGGAGGTTAAATATCCCTTGAAATCAGAGCTCTTTGGCTTTCTGGATGCATAGTCAGAGTCCCTGAACCTTTCACATGCAAATGTGAGTGCTTTTTATTTCCTTTGTAGCCCTAGTTGGGCAGTGGTGTCATGCTGAAGGGCGATGAATAAAGCTGGTGAATTTGAAGCTTTTCTCGGCTTGTTTTCGGCCCCCTCTCCCTTTTCTCCCTCTTTTTATCGCCATCTCTTCCAACCAGGCCGCAACCCTCCCCTCTCCTGCAGGGGTTTAAATAAGCACAGATGGTCTCTCCTGACCTGCTATTCATCATTGTGTCAAAAGCTCTGTCAGAGTAATGCTCCCTCAACAACGGCCCTGAAGGATTTTGTTTGTTTCCATTGATGAGCCCTGTTCATTTCAAAGCCGTCTCATTAGGGCTTAAACCACCAATTAATTTCTTTTGTTCTTGTCAAATGGCTAATTCTAAACATGAACCGAACCGACAAAAAAGGGTTGCTCCGAGCCAGACAACACCGCCGCTGCTGCTGCTGGCAATGAGGCGTGAAGCAGGTAGAGAGAGGGAGCAAATCGAAAAACGTGAGAGCGGGAGAAGGGGGGAAAAAATAGCACCAAAAACCCTTGTTAATTTATGGCCACCCCAATGCTAGGCAACTCATTAGCTGCTTGCAGATTTCTCTCAGGCAAAGGATCAACTGGTCCTTTGGGGAAAAGGTTGCAATCACCTGTTGGTGGTGGCAGCTAGTGATAATGAATATTTAAAACTGAGAATGACAAAAAGAGACATCTGCAAATCAAAATACAAACGGGAACACAGAAAGAGGAGAAAAACAGTAGCCAGTGTAGCTTTTTTCCATTTTAAGTGCGCTCACGAAAAAAGGAAAAGGAAAAAAACATTTTGTGCCTCCACTCCATTATGGCAGTGCAAGCTGTCATTACGCCCGGGATTGTATGGGTGCCTCATAATATCCAGAGATTGGTAGTTTGTTAGACAGGACTATACAATTTGCTGCAGCCTTGAAGGATCCTTGAGCCTCTCTTGACGACTTACCGCAGGGAATTGTCGAAGCGTTGGCTTTTGTCTGCTGGAGACACAGGGGCAATTATCCAGCCTCCTGTAACGTTTCCCCAGCTTTAATCTCCCGACTGAGAGCAGAAAAGCAGAATGTCTAAGGTTTCAGAGTGCCTCTGGGTTCTATTAGCACACAACCACGTTTTTTCCCTCCCTCCCTCTCGCTTTCTTTTTTTTTTTTTCTTTTGCTGCTTTTTGTTCAGGGGAAGGCGAGTGAAGAGAAGGCCAGAATCTGACAGGCAGCCTTCCCTTGGGCTTTGAGAAGAAAACATGATTATGTCATAATATATTTTCGAAAAGAGATCCATTTAAAAGATTGCTCCTCTGCCTTTTCAATCTAGCGTGGCTCTGCTTTTGTCTGGTTCAGCAGGAGAGGCAGGGGATGACAGATGCGCCAATGAATCAAACAGGGCACCTGGAGAGGTTTTACCACAGCCACAAATACATCACCGCAGCGGTAGATGCGTTTTCCACCCAGCGTGAACTGCAGTCCCACCGAGGTCAGTTAAAGTGACCCTAAAATGGAAAGGGATATCAACAGAGGCAAGAATTATACACATATACAAAAAAAAGACTAAATGTGTGACATTCCATTATTGCTTTACAAAGTGTCAGTCTCATATTCACTTGCATTTGATGGGCAAATTTCGGCCAGCTATGCTACACTATGCAGATGAATAATATCTTGGTATTGTTCTGTTTAACAATATATCAGAAAGCTCCTAGCATTGAGGCATTTAGCCTTGCCATACTCTCATCAGAGACTGACAGAAAATATCCACTTAAGAGAAGTATCCTCACAATTATAAATACATCTTTGAAAAAAGAAAAAAATATGTATTGATTCTTTAAACAGACCTTCTATGCTATGAAAGAATAATACATTACCACCTTATTACATTTAACTTCATTTTATTTTTATGCCAACATCTCAAACACAAATTAGCCTGTTGGCCTTAACTTCTAAAAAGTCTGTAATATTGCCACTTAGCTCATTTGAGAGCGAGAACATTTGTCTCGATAAAATAAATGAGCAAACAAAAGGGGTTACTGTAGACATCGAGACTATGCTGAATCTAATACTAAATAGTTGTATTACATATTCTTTTAAATATCATGGTACAGCAATTACACTATATCCCCTCATGTTTTGTTTTAGAAACCCATGTGGGCTTGCATGGGATAAAGTATTAGACTGTGTACTAGTACAAGCCATCAAATCCATGTCTAAGCCAATTAAAAGATGCATCATGGTTGATGGGGATGAGTCAAAATTAGGTTGTGCAAGTGAGCCGACATGGCTAATGATAAAGAACCCATTGCCTATTAAAGCAACTGTCCATACAGGGTTCATCCATTAAACTGCGAAACATTAAAATGGCCCAAAGGCATTAATCATAAACACCAACTTGGATTTGAGCATTTAAGTCTATTGAGTCATTTTACTGACCCATGAGCAAAGAGTATGTGTCCATTACCAGCGGCTGCAATTGCAATCCTGGCAGGAGGACACAAAACAAAAAGCAGTTGTATTAAGGTGTTGACACCGCAGTTTAATTGCCAAGCCACTGAAAGGGAATACCTAAATGCACTATGGCTCAATTAGAAGAATAAATGCATTAGTTACTGGGAAACAGCCTCAGGATACACAGATACCATTAGCAAAGAAAAGTTGGCATTTAAATAAATAGTGCAGCATTCAAAACAAATATTATAGTATTTGACCTAAAATAAATTCCAGCCACTCTAAAAGAGACTTTTGCAATTTTATATTAGCTCACAAAAAAAACCTATATATACCAGCTCAAATGAAGCCCTATAATTCCCTATATGATGCATTTAGCATAAATGCAAATTAAAACTATGACTCTTCTGTTGGATCTACTGTTTGAGCTACAGGAACACTTTGGTAGAACTATTTACCGATGCAGGTTAAAATTAAATTAAAAAAGAAATATGTAAATGGTGCGTGATGCAAAGAGACACTGAAAAAGGCAAACATGTTTATGGCGCTCACATACATAAACCAAGGCCAGCTTCTGCTTGTTAGACAAAATCCAATTTCAATAAATATATAAGACCCTTAGCATTTAACCCTGCATTCCTTTCACCCATATATACATATATTTGACTAAGTGCATTTGTCTTTGAATGCAAGTATTGTGTGTCTGGATGGTTCATTGACTAGCTATCTTTGAGAAGTCAAATCATGCTGTTTTGCCACTGTACATTTGCATAACTCGGCATGAATCTCATAATTCATACAGAATAATCAAATCTGACCAGAACTTCTCATGTAACAATGTCCAGATGCAGAGGGAAGTTACTATTTACCTGTTACAGAACATTTGCCTGCATATAAAAAAATGAAAACAGAATGGTGGCCAAAATTTGCCTCTCAAATCCAAGTGGTTTTAGGACTGCCATCCTGATATCTAAAACTTCATGGCAATAATAATGTCACCTGATGTTAAACCACAAAGAATGCAAAATGGAAGGGGGGGGGGCATAAGCGTATCTATAATTATTTGAAATTAGCCAGTGTGCAGCATGGATTGACCTCACTTAGAATCTCATTACAGATAATTATGACCTGAACTGAACACCTTCTGTTCCCCTAAGTATTTCCATATTGCTGGTAGTTCAGAGTCCATGAACTCTGTGCTAAAAATGGAATGAGCTTAAATAAACAATCTGGAATCTGTTTTACAATTTGAAAGCCTTCTAATGTTTAAACCATTTATGGTTGGTAGCAGTGCCATTTTATAATGTCTGACAATAATTTACCACCTTAAGATGAAAAAAATCCACTAAAGAACAAATATATATATATATATATATATATATATATATATATATATTTAATAATATTAAGGTATTCTCAAAAGGGTGTAAAGACCAAGAAGCAGTTTAGCCTATGATTGATGGAATTGCCAAGACAGCCTATAGTTCATTAAATCACATTTCATTTGTACACTCATCTAGATAAATATAAGCAATTATTTCACACATCAAATCTGTCTACTCATACACCAGAAAGCTAGGGTTTTTAAAAATAAAAACAGAGCATTTGTTTCACGAAATAATCTGTTTCTCGCTTCAATAATTAAGCATGTTCTTTTTTTAACCCCCAGCTGGGCCTAAAACCTCAACATTTGTGTGAGAATGTAATTACCGTGTAGGCTTAATATGCACCATAAAAGCACTCTTGTGCGCGTCTTAATCTCGACATCAAAGTGAGTGAGTGCCGGTACATTCTCACAGCAAACGTATCACACAAATCTCATTACAGACAACATCTAATTACTGCCTGGAATTCAATGCTTACTTGGAAGGAATACAAAGCCTAAGTCTGACAGCCCGGCCTCAAAATACCTCATCTTTTACAGCCACACTGTGTGACTCTGATCAAGGCATATTAGCCCCATGTCAAGAGGACGGAAAGGACCGCCATATGACTACAGTCACAGGCCAGCAGTTAAAGAGAGAAACATTCAGGAATGCAGGCTATTCATGAGAACATCGAGGTGTCTGCGGAATGCTGCTTTTCTAGACCACACGATCCAGGAAAAGGAATGAGGAAAAATCGGCTGATAACTTCACCGCAGATTCTCGACTATGACATTTAGCTCATCCTTCCAGCCTTCCAAAAAAGGAAGCAACAGTGCCGTGCTTTCGGACATCAACATTCTGAACACAGGAGGAATAATCCAATTGAATCCACACTAATCCAAATGAACACAGCGTGCGTAGCTGTGGTTATCCCGGGCAGGGAGAAAGGGGAAGGGAGATGCTGGCACCGCAGCTTATCAACTGTCAGTGGTTTGCTGCTGTAACAGGCAGTGTTATCAGGGTCAGCCCTGCTCGGGGATTGGAGGGCCCTACTGTGTCGAGTAAACACAGAAACCTGTCCTCATGCTTATCTGTCCCGAGAGAGAAAGAGAGAGAGAGGGATGGAGAGGGGGGAAAGAGAGAGAGAGCGATGGAGAGGGGGGAAAGAGCGAGGAGGTGGCAGAGGGGAGAGAAAAGGAGGAGGGGAGATTGAAAAGCAGAGAAAAGGGATCTGTCTCCATGGCAACCACAGTCCCCCCCACCCTTTTTGCCCACTCTCTGCAGAGAACTCTGGTGGTCTTTGTGTAACGCGATTCCACTAGAATGCACTGTGTGGATTAGTGCAGAGCAGTGCCCGCAGGGCTCAGACAGGGCCACAGTAAAGACATTATTACCCAGATCAAACGCTGTAATCACACAGCACCGAGGGGGCTTTCGCATCCACGCCAGATAAAGCCAAAGCCTGGCAATGCTCAGGTGATTAGGCCAGTATTACAGTCTTTCAGCCCCGTGCCAGAATCTTGCCAGTTGAAACATCGTCCGTCTCCACTGGCTACAAGAGAAGGTAACTTCACGCATGCAGAAGCACGTTGCCTATGATCCATATCCATAAATGCTGAAACTGTAAGCTCAGAAACAAGGTTTGAGGAGCAAAGGCTTCAAAACCAAAAAACAGCAGGAAAAATCCAGTTTGGCATTGGCAATCATATTACTAGTGAGCCTGGAAAAGAAGCCTACTTCATTCAAGACGGGATTAATTCCAGAATAAGAAACTTATGTCCCAAAACCTAGCAAGGTGGCTTGCTGACTACATAGGCAGCATCTTATCTAGAGTGGAACCTGAAGTGACTAATTGTAAACACTCTACTGTTTAAAAGTTTGGGTAAGTAAGAAAGATTTTTTAAAAGATATTAATACTTTTATACAGTAAAATGCATTAAATTCATCCAAATTTAATGCTGTTCCTCAAAACTTTGTATTCATCAAAGATTCCTAAAAAAAAAAAAAAACGTCACGGTTCCCACAAGCATATGAAGCAGCAGTTCTTGACATTGATAAATGTTTCTTGACCACTATATAAATATAGACTATAGGACACACATTTTATATAGTTTAAAATAGAAATAAACTGACCATTAAAAACATTTTTACTTAATTTAAATTGATATAAATAAAAAATATTGTCCACAATAAAGTATATTAGGTTTTTGAAACTGCCATTTCTGGACCTCACCTTGAAATTCTGCCTACAGAAGCAGCTCACTTGTTTTTGAAAATAATTTGAGTTTAAACCGGGCAAAAGTATTGAAAACGGATGCTCTCTCTCATGCACCAATCAGATGAAAGCCCCTGCAACAAAGATCAAGCCTCTCTTGAAACCAAGATCACAGATCTCTGAAGCCTTACCTGATTTCATTGTCAATAAGAAATACAAGATGTAAATGAAAAGCCGTCTCCATCTTCAGCAGATCTGCTGAAAACATGAAAAGGGACGGAAACGACTGACAGCCAATCCACTCGTCCAGTGTCAGGCACTCAGAGGGAGCAAAAGCTTTCATCCCTGTACGGCCCCTCAACCTCGTGATTGAGAAGAAGAAAGTTCTAGAAGAGCACGGACGGGGGTTGCTATATAGATGCACTCAGGAAATGCACACTTGTGCCTATGTGTGTGGGGGGGGGGGGGGGGGGGCATTACAGAGAGGGAACAGAACAGAGGAGCGTTTCAGAGCCAAAACCATCCGTCTCTGCTTTTATAGTCTTACAAAAACATCACTAAAGAGGCGAGGGGATGGAGTTCTCAAAGAGAGCCCCTCGCTATACAGAGAAACAGACAGAAAATAAGGGCTGGAGAGAGGGCATTCATCTCAGCTGACCGCCTAATAAGAGTGCTCCACTACCAACAGAACATTCAGAGAGAGGCCAAAGAGCAGGGTTTGTGTCATGCTTCCCTTCAAGGGCCTTGAAGTTCAGCTCTCCATTGATGCACCATTACAATAACCACAAAACAGGCCAATGTCAGAGACTAGTATACAACACTGAGACATTCTTAAATATTTCATTTTTTACAAAAACAGTTTATTGAATTATCAACAACTGTACATATCTTCAGTGACAACACAGTTTGCTACATACTTTGGTGTGTGTTTTAAGACGTGTCCATATCTTGCAGCTCTTTTCTCAATTTTTGGGAAGGGAGATACTAACAGTGTGATGCTATAAACAAGCTGGACAGTAAGTAAATGCCTGTGCGTTAGGCTAGAGAGTTACAGTCCGGCAGACATTTTACTCTGTGCTTCCTGTATATGGAACACTATGCACACAAAACACAGTGTATGTCACTTGGGACTCAGGATGGGGGGAATAACTAATTGATTCAAATTCCAATTCTTCCACTACAAGACAAGATGTCATGTCCTGGTCATACAACAGCACAATGAAGTCACAGGTTCGAGAGTAGTCCTCTACTAATCTGTAAATATCAAAATCCAGGTCCTTGTGCCCCAATGAGGTCTCTGTTCTCGCAGGAAGGTGGAGCGGCCAGTGAGCGAGTTTGTTTGGGAGCTGATACGCCCCTCCCCACGGAGCCTCGACTGCAGTCTCAGGTGCCTTGCATGGGGGTTAAGCCATTCCAAAAAAAAATCCACAGGACATTTTACAAAAACGCCTCTGTAATGCGATTTAGCTCAAAATTGTTTTTCAGGAGGGAGGGAAAAAAAGTAAATTAGATTTCCATAAAAGGTCAGCTTGGAAAATGAACTTCTCAAAGGGGGGGGAAAAAATGGAATAGAATATCCTCATAGAAAAAAACGTCTTAATCTAATTTCCAAACCTCGAAGGGGAAACGAAGCATCAAGGAGAGAATGAGAGCGAGAGAGAGAAAGAGAACCATCACAAGTGTAACAGGACACCAAAATATAAATCTATAAAAGGCATTTTAATACTCCATTATGTACACTTTTCACATACCCTCCACACAGATGAAGTTTCAGAACGAAGCGCTGCTTCACAATGCATTATGGAACATTCTCACTGCATAGTGAGGAAAAAAATAGAACCAAAATTTTAAAAAAAAACCAGCAAGGAAGGAAACATCAAGTGTTCTCTAGTGCCATATGAACTGGGCCGAGTGTGTGGGGTCTGTAGGGCTGCACATTTGTGTCCTAATCCAGGTCACCCCAGCGTCCACTCTTCCACGTCTGTGGTCAGTCAGTTAAAAGTCAGTGAGTGTGAGACGGACAGTCAGACAGACAGACAAGGGCTGTTCCTGTCTGTTTGACTAGGAGAGTCACTGGAGTGAGAAGTTGTGTGTCCCCCTTCCTCCTCCAGAGGCCTGAGCTGCTCCAGTCTGTTACCTCTCAGTCTAGTAGATCACTTCATACACCGTGGCCTTCTTGTCTCCAGAGCCTGTAACAATGTACTTGTCATCGGCTGATATGTCACAGCTCAGGACTGAGGATGATTCCTTTGACTGCAAGGAGAAAAAAAAGCCACAATAAATCTGACAAAGTAAAAAGATTTGAATTTTAACTTCAAAAGGGCCTGCATAAAACTATTCCGACATCATCTATTACTCAAAGAAAATGCTGACAGCTGTATACATAAGCACTTCTCCCCCCCCCCGCCAAACTATGCATTAGCTTCCATGCCAAGCCCCTTCAGTCATAAACACTTGAAGGGTTATCATTATTTACTCTTAAGCTGGTAGATGCGAGCTACACGCGCGGACCCACATCCGCACTAAGTGGTCAGGACCCAGCGTTAATGACATACTCCAGCCCATTTCCGCTGATCGAGGCCCGGCCTGTCAGCCAGCGGTCACTGTGCCCTTTCTACTGACTCAGGCAGCCCACACATTTCCTGCAGACAGTCTGTATTGATCTCTGTACCTGGAATATGCTGGCGCCGTAGGGAGTCCTCCATGCATTCAACAGATTGTCCTTCCCAGTGCTCACGAACCATTTACCTTGTCAAGGGAAATCAAATGTAATTAGAGCTCCGTTCAGAGTACAGGATATATGCACAGAAAGCCAAATAAAAGACAGCCTAGAAGAAAAGGACAGTCAAGGTTCTGTCGAATGTTGTGCTGTATAGAAGCGTTGGCGTATAACTTTAAGAGAGTGCAAAAGCTCTAGTGGAGAAATGTACAGAGTGCCTACATTCAATGCGTGAAGCTTGAATCAGTCACTTACCACAGTAGGCAAACTTGAGAGAGAGAACGCAGCTCTCGTGAAGGTGCAGCTGGTACTTGTCAGGTTTGGTGTGGTGGAGCACCTCCACATTGCTGCTTTCCATGCCGACAGCCAGCCACTCGCCCGTAGGACAGTAGCCCAGAGAGAAGATCTGCGTTTGGGGGAAAAGACACAAGTTGAGCACCACTGCTTTTCACTCAAGTCAGTATGAAATGAAAATTCACCATTTGTTTTCTTAATGCTTGTTATATATCCAGAAGGCAATATCACTGGTTTCAGTTTCTCTTCAAATGTATTTATTTTAATTGTCCTTCTTATGTAAAACAGTTTTTCTACTTACTCCCTTCGACATATGCAGTATCTGCATTTTCTTGTTCCTAGAATTTTCACTGAAGTCGGTCGAAGGTCTTTTCAATATAAAGCTCCATCTGACTGGAACAATCTCCCTTCTTCCCTTAGATCAATTACATCTTTCCGGCTCTTCAGGACTAATTTACTATCTCATTTGAAAATAACCTGCTTATGTTTATAATTTTGGGTTGAGAATTGCCTTTAGGTTATATCAACTTCTGTCTATTATTTTTCTATTAATTTTATATTATATTTGATAAACTATTTACATCTATTATTATTAATAATATTTTTATTATTATTTTTCTCAGGGTGTTTGTATATTTGGTTTTTCATGCTTGTACTAAATTGTATGTTTTCTTGTATGTACATGATTTTTGTTTATAGACTGTGGGTGGGTGAATAGGGGAGTGAGCTGTTGTTTGTCTGTTTAAGGGATATTTATTTTTATAATTTTTTTCTTTTTTTTGTATATTACTTATGTGTTGTATCTTGTATTGTTTTATGTATGCGCTATAGGGTCCCCCTTGAAAATGAGATAAAGCATCTCAAGGGGCTTTCCCTTAATAAATTCAAATATCTTATCGTGAACGATTCATCCATGTATATATATTTTGTGAAACTGACAGACTGATCTATGGTGCTCCATTTTGGAATGCAATGGCCAAATCTTAAACTCCAGTCAACAGCTGTATCTAACCAAGTCCATAATTTTTTTTTCAATAATCTGATAACTCAGAAGAAGAGATCTGTCGCTACTTCCATTTCCTAAAGCTCCATCATTGTAAGTCTTTGTGCTGTGGCCTAACCTGAGATGTGAAGTCATGCTGTTGGAGTTGCCGCCCCTCTCTCAGGTCCCAGGAGCGGACTGTGTTGTCAAGGCCACCGGTCCAGAGCTTGGTGCCATCATGAGAGATGTCAATGCAGCTGGCACCATCTGTGTGGCCTTGGAATTGCCTGCAAATCACACAAAAAAATAAAGGGTTTAGACAATGGCCCTGTTTTAAATCTTAAAGATATACAAGAAAATGCAGTTCATAAGAGAAAATCTTTAAAAAGGCCCACCTGACGAGGGTCTGGTTGTGGAGGTCCCAAACGGCGATGTTTCCATCGCTGCAGCAGGAGAAGCACACCTTGGCGTCAGGGCTGATGGCTAGCGCATAGCAGGCCGGTGCGGAGGAGGTCAGCTCGGCTTTGATGCGGGGTGTCTGGGAGGCAAGATCCCAAATGGTCAGAGTGCTGGCCTCCCCTCCGACGATAAGAGTGCGGCCATCAGGCAACAGCTTACAGGACCGAATATAGTTGTCCCTGTTCTGTACATGGAGAAAAAACAATGTGAGAAAATATTCCAAACATCTGGACTTCCAACATTATACTAACAAATTGTTACTTTTTAGAAGCAACTAAAAGGGTCTAGTAGTATGTAGAGTATTATTACTATAATAAAAACAATATTTATAGTGAGTATGACTTTAGCCCTTACCAGGCAGTCTAGTTGAGACACTGGACTCTTGCTTCCAGGCTGACTGATGTCCCAGATCTTAACACAGCCCTTGCCACCGGTGTATACATGGCGAGTGGGATTGCTTATAGTCACAGCACACACCACCTCTCCATGACTGAGTGTGTTAATCTGACGGGCGTGGCGTGGGATCCCCGGACCAATGAGAGCGTCTGGAGGGAAGGGCACAGGTTGCATCTGTCCGTCAGCGCTGACGTGAAAAGAGTAGGCTCTGAGAGAGAGAGAGAGAGAGAGAGAGACCTCTTTAGTAATCTAGTAGTCAACAGCGCACTGATTGAAGTGGGTTAATTAAATCAATTACAGCAATATGAGTAAGTAGTCTGAAATGAGGTATTAAGAGGTGGAAAAGGTTGTGCTCTTAAGCACTCTCGCGGAACTGTTACATAAATAGTGTGGGGAAAGAGACCGGTCTAGTGCGGCTATGAGTTAGTCACGATCATTTAATATTTGTTGGACACTTACGGTTTTCCTCCAGAGATTGAGGTGAGGCTGGTAGGGAGGCCGGGAGCTCTCATATGAGGATGCTCGAAACCCGCCTACAGAAACAAACAAAACATTAGAGCAGTGATCTGTATTAAAACACACATTACAAACACCACAAGCATAAATTACACATTATAACCTGTGCATAGATTAACCCTGTGTGCCCTATGTAAACCATACAATAGCTGTGTGTGGAAAACTTTATCATTGTTTTTCAATTAATTTGATTAAGTTCACAGGGCCAGTGAGTGTGATACACTTTAGAATCTAGTTCAAAGCGCTACTTCTGGCTTCAGAAGCCGAATGTGCCATTTTGATAATTTTTTATTAACTTGCATTTTTTGAAGCTTAAAAGCCTCAGTCCCCACTCATTGTTTATGCACAGAAAAAAAAACATCCAGTACAATTTTCACCTTGGCCTTTCACAGGTTTGGAACAACATAAGGGTAAGTTTAATGCAACTGAAAATGCAAACAGAGTTGAACATTTTTCAAAGAAATTTGAAAAATTGGTTCAAACAAAAGCAGGTTTGTGAACACTGACGGTCGTACACAGTCTCAGCTTTTTATTTTTATTTCTTTTGCTTGGTTTTTTGAGTGATTATTGTTTTGCTGTTGTTAAAAAAGCCTAACCAAGGACTGGGGCTGCAAATTAGCCTTTGGCTAGAAGCCAATATGTGGAGCATCGACTGCTTGAAACTATAGCAATGTTATACTGCATTGTCCCTGTTAAATAAACTAATAAATAAAAAAAAAAAAGTAAATGAGGACTTATTTAGATTTTTGTAGGGTGAACTATTCCTTTAACTTGACTAGATCAACGTAGGCGATACTGCAAAACTGAACATGCAACCACAGAGGAATGATTCGTGCCCTGCTCCTTCATTTAACCGAAAGGATGAAGCAATCAGACGGCAGGCAGTCAGGTAGCTTGAGAGCCCAGTCAATGTAACGCTCATTTCACACCCAGTCACACACACTACATCACCCCACGCTCTCCCTCCACTCTCAGGTTGGGGGCTTTGGGTGAAAGAGAGAGATTAAAATCAAGCACGAAAATAAAAAGAAATGAGAGGAAGAAATTGGGAGAGAAAGGTAAGGTGGGGCCTACTTTGGAGTAGAGGTTAGGAATCTTTAGGCACCTCAGTATTCACAATTCTCAGAGTCACAATCGGATTAAAAAAAATTCTCAATACATCTCAGTTTTTCAACTGCAGCACAGCAGCACAAATCTTTGGGGAGTTAAGGTGGCCCGTTGCCAAATATCATGTATAAAAAATATGCCTGCTCTGACCCGCCAATCAAGCAGAATAAGCAGATACAATAACTAGTTCTGCTTTTGTTTTGTGCAGTAATTCCATATTAAAGCAACCTTAAATGTTGTTTTTAAAGACCATATTGATGATCAATTAAAAAATCCAATTGTGAATGCTTCCAGAATGATCCAGGATCATGATGTATCCGTAAATGTTTTTTTCTGCACCCAAACTTTGAAGGTGCTTATTCACATATACACACAAATACTCACCATGGGCGAGCGTCCGTAGGCAGCAGCAGCGGCCACACTCATCTGAGGAGAGATGTGAAGGCCGGCATAGACTCCAGGGCTGGTCAGAGAACCATTCATCTCATGGTGGCTCATCATGGCAAAGGGAGATGGGTAAGAGAGGGGGGTGCGCAGAGCAGGGGCGGCTGCAGACACAGACACACAGCCAATCATAAATCAGCATCAGTCAACCACGGGGAAAGGAGCTGAACTCGGGAGCAGGGAGATAAATCTCAATCAAAGACCTGCCTACACTGAGCTGCTTCAAAGATGAATTTTATGAAAGCTGCTTTAAGCTCTGTTAAAAAGGCAAGCCTAAAAAATTGCTGAAGCTTTGATTATTTCCATATGCAAAGTGCTCTCTTTTGCTTACAATATTGGCTGTATTTGCACTTTATGCTTGCAGGAGGTGATGGTATAGAGTGACATAACATCTCTGCGGACGCTGATTATGAACTCACCAAGAGCTTCCATTGGAGGCTTGCCTAGGATGGGCCGCAGCCCAGGGGTGGTGCTGGTACCCGGGGTGGGGGCTTCGTTACGAGGCGTGGGGGTGTTGGACTTGAGACCAGGCGTGGAGGATTTGTCATTCTGCAGATGTGAGAGAAGAGAGGGAGGAGAAGAGAGAAAGAGAGATAGAGAAAACAGAGTTAAAATCCCCCCAAACGAGGCAGCATCCAGGCAGAAGATTTAAGTGCCGGCAGAACCTAATCCAATCCAATTCTGACAAACTCACTACTCCTACGAAACTATAAACCCTGCTATTTATCCCCAAACCCATTACTGCTACAATGGAGATGAGGCTCGTTTTATCCTTCCCTCACTTCTCCCTCTAATCTTTTTTTTTGATGCAGAGGCCCAGAATGGTTAAACGCATTGAGTTATTAGCAGGGAAGACACGACTGATCCAGCTATGGGAATGCATTATCCCTGACATTTACAGATGTATTTAAAGCTGAGGCTGGGAAACAGACATTCACTTCTGAGCCATTAGAGAGAGTGGAAGATCACAGGGCGTTCAAGCTTCCCTAGCTGCCCCCTCCCATCAAAACCTTTTCCTCAAACATATCCTATAATTCTGCTTCAATGGCACAGACCCAGATTCTATCAAATCTTATATGCAGCGCCGCCGATTATTACAGTAGCAAAATCCGGATAAATAGAGCTGATACACGTAAATGCAGCATTCGGTATTAAATGTAGCCTGTGTGTGTGTGTGTGTGAGTGAGAGAGAGAGCCGTACATGGCCGTGCTCCTTGTTTTTAGAGGAGGGGGTGCTGCCGGAGGAGGCCACAGAGGCGGGGCTGTTGGGCGTATCCTTCTTTGCTGGGCGGGGCTTATCTATGCCATTCTCAGGAGGGGAGTGGGCAGGGCTGCCTCTGGGTGTGGCAGGGTCCTAGAGCACAAAAATATAACAGGAATGAGTTAAATATTGAAAATAACATATGTAAGCTATAACTGAATACATTTTAGTTTAAATTAATTTTACATTCAATTTCTAATAATTTAGTTGCGACATAAAATGCGTTTATTACTTCATTGGAAACATCAACCACCAGATCATCACTTTTGTCTCCATCACTGTCCTGAAAACACAACGAGCCCACTAGTTAGTTATCCTTTTTGGGATTGTGTTACAGAAGAATCTTATATTAAAAGTTCGTGTCACATTACTCACATATCGGCTCATGCTGTCCTTGTCTTCCACTTTGCGTTTCTTGGAGTCCAAGCTATAATCAGAGGAGCCGCGGTGTTTCTCGCTGGTTGTGCGCAGGCTGTCTGATGGAGAAATCGAGTTGTTCTGAGGAAGAGAAAGAAGGGAAATATTAAAGTGTGCCAACAGACTGCAGACTTTAACCCAACTCATTCATCAATACAAGCAGATCTATGGGTGGTTTAAACTGTGTTTTGTTCCACAAGACCTCAAATTGCTTTGAAAATATCCCGTAGGCCCCATCAACTCCTTTCAGCACAAGATATTTATATCCAAACCTGATTCCAGTTTATTTCTGGTGACAAATTAATTATTTGAGTTCAGAGTCAAAAACAATTACCATTACAATGACAGGTACTTCACAGCTGTCGGATCTGAAGGAGATCCAAGCTGAGAAGTCAACAGCAAGGAGAAAAAAAAAAAAAAAGGACAGAGTAGCTCTTATCACTCCAAAACCACACACTTAAAAAGCCAAAAGCGATTTATCCATTCCAGCTATCCAACTCAAAAACCCAAAACAGGCCTAACATAATACAGTGAGACTTGCCAAGCCGTATCTAACAACCCACAGCAGACTAAACACTGAAAAATGTGCTGGCTGCACTACAGAGTAGACACAGTTAACCAGACCAAAGAGGGGCTTGTTTTCACTGCCCCACCACTCTCCCTTCCTTCCCCCACCTCACTCCCTCCATCTTCTAAAAGAGACAACAAACAGCTTCAGGAAGACATGAGCAGCACGTTAGTGTCAAACAACAGCCCATTATCTGTGAGAAGTCCGACTCGGGCTGTGTGTGTGGGAGCATGTAATAGTCATTGATTCCTGTAGCATGTTTGGACATCACACAGTCCCCTTCCCTCAGCACTTTGCGGGTCCGCGGTCCCGGTAGACGATGACTACAGGGTGGACGAATGGAAAAAGGGACTTATATCCGCAGGAAATGGTGGGCGACTCTGTCTGTGGCCACTGTCCATACTCACAATAACGCATTGTAAGAATATTTCATGAATTCATAGTATTTAGCAAGCATGCTCCATATGCAACAGGACTTTGAGTGCTCTCTGGGCACTTTCTCAAAACAATCCCACTCCTAGAGCTTTACTCATCGTGTCCCAAGAGCCTTCACTCAGTGTGAGGCAACAAGATTCACAGAGGGAAAATGCGGCCAGATCACTGGAAGCGTAAAAGGAAACTAAGCTGAGAAGATGAAGTAGCAGACTGGGCCGAACGCCCAATAGTCTCTGTCTCTCTCGCCCTCGTTGCATGATGTCTGACCTTCTAAAGAGATGCTTAGCGTGACTCATTAAGGAGAGTCACCAGCGTGCTATCAGATGACCTTAGACAACAGCAGCAGCGAATACACAACAGCGCCTGGACTGCTAACCGCCAGAGGAGCTCTCCTTCCTTCAGACATGACTGCACCCATTCAGGCCTCGCCGGACCAGCAGAAACCCAATCTTACGGCCACAATCAGCCATCAGAGAGATTTAAGCCCCGTCGAATAAATGCCTTTTACAAGGGCACGGAGATGAGAGGGAGGAAAACAATTCCTGCGCCTGTGCTCATACATATTTATCGCGCTAGCAAAAGAGAGCGGAGAGGGGCGGTAAACAAGTGGAGATAGCGGAGGGGTGGGTAGGACGGGAGAGGGATAAAATAAATCCCACAAAGGAGGGAGGGAGTCGACGTCGTCTTTAATTGTGATGAAATTATAGAGCTGCGCTAATCTGTGCGCTGTAATACGAGTCATTTCCCATCTGCGGAGAGATGTGAGTGCTTATTTCATAAAAAGCTTGTTTCTCTATTAGTCATTTTAATGAACGCAGATTACCATTTCGTGCACGAGTTGCGTGCGCTTCAGGATGAAGGATCTTACTTGACATTTACATTAATGGAAATTTTCTTAGGCATGAAATGGGCCAAGAGGTGCTTTTCACCCAGTAAAACTAAGACATATTTGCTCCGCTTCAAAACCTAGTGAGCCGCCTACGGAGGCAACATTAAGACATCTTTTAAGGTATGCTCCTGACATGAAGGCTGTTCAAAACACTATGCAATTTAATTACGTCGCTTCCTAAGACACTTTATTTTAAGCCAAATACTAAATAAAACCAAAATGGTGGACAAACTGAGAAAAACATGTATTAAATGTAGTCATATCTCATTCAATACAGAAAAGCATTATCATTACATTATCCAATGTTTAGCAACATGCTTACTCCAAACAACTGAATCAAATCTCCCATGCAGAGTTGCTGCCTATGTAGGCAGCTAACTAGGTTTTGGAACAGAACTATTAAGAGGAAGAGGACAACTGAGACAACAGGAAACATGATACTCACTGTGTTCTCTGTAGTCAGCAAACCCCGGTTGGTGTTGAAAGAGGCAGAACGGCAAGACAAAACAGAGATAAACAAAAGTCAGTTACCCTGACTGGCTGACAATCAGAGTTAATAGTAGATTTCATCAGCAGGTAGAATATGTCTGTTATGTACACAATACAGCTAGCAAACCATTAGCATGCGTCCTTTATTAACCTTGCCAATTCATTCAAGCCACAGAGAGCCTCATGTGTATGTTCAATCACTTTATACACTGTTTTTTTCTGAAAATAGGCTACATCCTTAAATGGCAAGCCACGAGAGTAGCGCACTCTTATAAAGTAAACCTAAGAAGGTCAATAATGTCAGCAGTCTATAAGAGCTGTAATAATAATGAACAGGGTGGGGGAGTGTTGGGTATTATGAAACAAGCGTTTGATTCACATAAAAGGTCTATATTGCTGAGCGACTAATGTTCCACTCTCTTGGCTTTAAATGAGAGCAGTGTGTGTGTGTGTGTGTGTGTGTCTGCTCCTTACCTCGGTGCTCTAGGTCATGGTGGTTTTTTTCATCCTTCACTGGTAAGTGTGGCTGACTTCCCAGGGCTCCCAGAGCCAACAGGCCCGAGCCAGTGCCGGTGACCGGCGGGATTCCTGGTGGCTGAAGGCCAGAAGGGTGGGGAGGTAAAGCCACGGGGCCGTGGGCAGCGTGAGAGAGGTGCTGGGCCTGGAGCTGCTGCTGCTGCGGAGAGACATACAACGAGTGGGCCAGAGGGAAAAAAGTAGAGAAATCCATGCCACAAACTAAACACACAGCTTCTGGTCATCCAATTCAGAAGCACAGGTGGGGGTACAGGGATATTTATACCCTCACGTACACGCAAGTCATATTTGAGGATCCTGCAAACAAAACAGTCTTTATGCTGCTTGGATCTTAACCTGAAAATATAAAATCTTGGAGTGTTGTGGATCTAATCAGTTTACATTACAGGTTTCCTGCTCAACTTTAACATAAACTCTGTGGAATATCATACAAAAAGCATACAAATTCACTCATTAAGTAATAAAACTCACACTCACACACTCTCCAAAAGAGAGTCGTCAAGCCCTATTTAAGATACAGTTTAAAGTCAGCAGGCCTTGGAATGCTGTCAGCTCATTGGCTTAACACCACCTGCTCCTTAGCCCCATCAAAACGCTGGACAGCTATATTTACTCCCCTCACATTTGGGTCTGGTTATTACACAAAGTATGAGTCACTCGAGAAAACCAAACTTTAAACACCACTCCAACAGCAGCTGGGCTCAGCTTTTGTGTGTGCGTGAGCGTGTTGAGCAGTGGCGGCGGCCAAAAGCAAGGGGTCCTGTTTTGGCATGTGTTCAAGCCTCCAATACCTCCATCAATATTTGAAAAGCTTGGAGGAAACTGATGAGAGTTAAAAACCACTCAGCATGGGAAGCGAGCAGCTTAAAGCAAGGTTAAATAATACTTAGCAGAGCCACCAGTAAAGAGAAAAAAACAACAACAAAAATCCCAGCCTCCACAATTTATTAGCGTCCACAGGAAGAATGAATTATTCAAATGGCTGTTAGAGCACACACCGCCCAACATTTCACAGACCTCACCAGTCAATCAACGACCCTTTACGATCATTCTTCCAGAATCCTGACATGTTTTCTTCCCGATTGACGTGGAAAGGGTAGGTGTTATTGGCTATGTACGGCAATCATGGTGGTACAACCTTTCAGAATTATCAGCAGGTCATTAATGCCATGCCATAAGTAAATATCAATACTAAAGGCTTATTTATAAGTCTGGAATGCTCCAAAAGCTTGCCCTTTCCAGTGGGTAAATCATTATTAAGATGTCCATCACAGGCCCTTATTCAGGGTGAGTATAATTGCTAACAGCTTTGCGGATTATTTGCACAGCTGGCTGTATATTGAGACTCGGGGCCTTTGAGATTGGCAGGAGAGCGAATGGTATATAGAAGAGCTCCGCTTGGGATTTGAACCTGCAACCTTACCCTCCCCAACACAACAGAGCTGCCAAGCCAATTATGAGCTGTGCCTCAGAGTGTGGATCTGTGAGG
Organism: Schizothorax lantsangensis; assembly: GCA_027422415.1. Taxonomy (NCBI): domain Eukaryota; kingdom Metazoa; phylum Chordata; class Actinopteri; order Cypriniformes; family Cyprinidae; genus Schizothorax; species Schizothorax lantsangensis. Next base: position 12,028,364 of record CM049846.1, on the reverse strand, counting down.
AGATGTGATAAGGGAGTGTGTGAGTGAGGTGTGTGTGTACTGAGGCACTGAGCGTGGGTGGTGGGCGCATGTTCTTGAAGAGAGAGTGAAAGGGCAAGAGAAAAGGAGAGAGATAGTGAGACAAGAGTGGAAGTGAGTGATCATAAGACAGAAACAGTGTTGGTGCTAGCCTAGGGTGTTCGTGTGGATGTGTCAGGAAGTGAAACGAACCGCTAGTAAAAAAAAAAAAAAAAAAAGAGGGGAGGGGGTTAGTGTGTGTGGCTTCAGAGATGACGACTGACCACATGGGAAATTAAAGAAGCCATTGATTCATGGGGGAGAACCCTCCCTGCTCATTCCAGCTAATGAGCCACTGATGTGTAATATGCATGGACAATAAGAGAACCCTCATTAGAGACCTGGCCATGAAGACAAGAAAATAAAGAAATAAAATGTCTCCAGTAATTTAATATTCCTGCATAAAGACCGTCTCAACTGGTGCTAATCTCTCCTCTTACAGCAAAACAATGAACGCAGGCCTTGTGTGAACAATTAACAATGGACATATAAAAAAAGATAAGTGGCTAAATCAGACAAGCGCCTGCTTCTAGTCTCAGGTGTGTATGTTAAGCAACCCCATCCTGAGTTTAGTGCTGTAACCATGCAACATGCAGGCCTGAGGGAATTCAAAAACATAAAGCCCCATGATTCGCCCTCTTGGCCACAAACACACTTAATTGGGCCCACAGCACAAGCAGGGGCAGTCTTAATAGAGATCTATCAATACATCCACAGCAGACGACTTACAGTAAAACAGGCTGCCCACTGCAGTAGGCTGGGCAATATAAAACAATTTTTTGCATTGCAATTTTTTTGTTTTTTGCACGTATATATATATTTTTGTTCTGAAATTTAATTTCATAAAACAGCCAATTAAACTGGCTAAAATGTAAACCAGTAAATATCTAGTAAAAATGTTTTCCACTGTTTTTCACCAAATAAACAGAAGGAATCTGTAGGCTTTTTATTTTTATGTACAATACAACAATACATTGTAGGAAAAACAGCTATTTTTTACTAAAACATTTTACATTTTTAGAAATTAATCAAACATACCACCAACGATAAAACCATGTATATTAAACAGTCAATCAAAGACGCTATTAAAAATCACAAGACAAAGAGAGATCGCAAAGTAGTCTAATGACATGCTCTTAATGAAGAAATAAAATGCGCATTAAAATCAACAAGATATTCACTGAGGCTTAGTTTTATATTGCCAGCAAATAAATATTCAATACCACTAAAAGCTCCAAACCCAACCACAGCCACAACCACTGTAGTAAACACAAGTCACAAACTTGTGATAACCAGAACAGTCTAAACGTTAAGTATGTGGAGAAAGAACTGAAAACAGTATAAAATGTGGATAGAAATGCTTTTCTAAAATAAATAGGGCTAGGGTTGATAAACACACAAACTGTTGTTGAGGGCAGAAATGCTGAGCTGCCAGAGGAGGCCATCTTAAGACCTCTGATCAAAGTCATAGCACAGCAGAAAAAAAAAAGCCGCTGCCCTAGATGCATCCTATTACCGGCCCTGAGGTTCATCAATAAGAGATGCTGGTGGTTTCTGCTCTGAGAGTATATGTGTGTGTGTAGCTCACATCTCACCTATGCCTTATACTATTTATGAGGACTCTGGCACCTGCGTGAGTGCACACACTGCCTACTGTGTAAATTACAAATGTCCACCTACTCAAAAAAAAAAAAAAAAAAAAAATCAGACAAGCAAGTATCTTTTCTGCTTTTCAACTTGTAAATGGTTTCTAAAAGAATAAAAGAAAAGTCATTAAAGTTGGTCTGCTGTAACATAACATCAAACCTATCAGATGGTGATCCTTCCTGAAGATAACGTGGCATTTAAGAGCGACCGCATGACTGCCCCATTCAGACCTGATTCCAGGAATTATCTCTGAGTGAGTGTCAATGCTCAGGATCTAATTGAATTCCGATATCAGACAACACAAACTCAACCTTAAACCTTCACCTCACCATTATCAGATTCTTCAGCGGTGGAGCAATTCTTAAGAAGATGAATCAAAGCAGGCTCAACCTCTGTAATCAGATCAGAGCTAGCCTTACTACTGGATACACAGAGGTCAGATTTGTTTTTCCCTACATATTGATAGGGATCCAGGTCACTTGCCACTGATCAATAAGTGACTGTTAAAAGGCAGATGTGGGTGTTTTTTGGAAAGGAATAGCTGTAGTAGCTCAGGGATGTGTGTGCAAGATCCTATTTGTCTTTAATTCCCAGCCCAATCCAGGTCAGCAAAGAGGAATGAGCCTCTCCTGTAAAACCTGATCTAATTAAAGGTATCCAGGCTCTAAAGAGAGCACTGAACAGCTTCTAGATGCAGACTCGGGGGACTGAGGATGCTAAGCACACTCGTGCCACATATAGAGGAGACTAAATAAAGCTTGGTCAACAGCGTCCGGCTGCACATTAGATAAACAATAATGTGGCTATGGGCCAAGAGGTAAATGAAAGCAATGAAATACTAATCAGAAACTCTGTCACAAATAATCATTATCCATCATTTTAATGGACTAGGTTGTTACTAGCCATTCTCTTTTTGAGTTGATTTGTGAAATATTGCAAATTTGGTAAATGACAGAATGTTTATGGCCATCTCTGACCTTAAAACACCTATAAACACATACACTTCCTCACTCAAGCCACAAATACATTTAATAAGCTCACATGATACATGCACATAGCTTTAAAACATTTAAAAAGGCATTCACAGTAGGGGCAAACCTGCACATGATTGAAATAAGCTACTAATTTCAAAATGAATCGTTAAATCAGTTAATAGGATTATTTTGAATCTACAACAATGCCGGTTTGCCCCGTTATTAGGGTCAAATAAAGTAATTAAAGGGGTATACACACGGTGAGAGGCAGATTGGGAAGTCCACGTACCCCGATGATAGCATTCAGTTCAGTCATTGTCACTTGCTTTGCACGTTCAACAGCTTGTGCTACTTGCTGTTGGTGCTGCAACAGGGAGAGAAAATGTGGTTAGATTTCAGAGTAAATGCAAATTCAAAAACCTAAAAGTTCTTAAATGATAATAATAAATAGTACAAGTTAGGGCAATAATACTGCATCTAAAACTAAAATGAAGCTTTGAAAATTCACATAAAGCTCACCTCTTGTGACAGAAAAGGCATAATCTGGGCTAGAATCGCATTGAGCCTTTTGGCAATCTCGGTCTGGAAGAGGAAAAGAAAGAGGGAAAAGTTAAAAAAGGGTTAATTTACTTCTGTTAAAGTGCACCACTAAGCCTTTTTTAGGTTTCCAAACGATTAAGCCAATTACCACAGCAATCAGAACCGCTTGACTCGGCACACTCCAAACTGCGTGATATTGACATGTGAAATATTTAAAACATTATGAGAGCCCAGGGGAGAGAGAGAGAGCACAGCTGCGATGAGTGTATACTCCAAACCACACGAAGAACGAGCCAGATACACTGGAGCTGTGTTAAGAGCAGCGCTGCACTTCAGCTGCCATCAGCCCGCAGGTACAGTCTACTAGCACACAAGACTTTCTTTTGCACTCTCAGCTTCACATTCACACCTCAACCATTATCACCGCTGATATGCAATTGCAGTAAAAAGAAAAAGCTGCAGAAGTTGATTTTTTCACATGTCTCCACAACAAAATGACTGCCAACTCCTGTTGTTTAGCAGATGTTAAATAATGCAGACAGTCCCTGAGGACATGTTGGAAGCAGACGGATGTGATAAAAGACTTTAGGGCTGACCACAAAAAAGCTGTTTTATAAATCCCAAATTTATGAATTTCCACCATCCAAAAATTGTACACACATGGTCTAAATAGCAGTCAGAGCCAAATGATTTTCAGCATCTTTGAGCTTCAGTGCTTTTATAATAATAATAAAAAAAGGGTAGGGGGAAAAACACATTTAATCACATAAATTCAATTAAAGTTAAACAATGCAAAAATGATTTAAAAATTGGGCCCAAATGTCTGTAGGAATAATGACACCTTAACATTTGCGTTCCGACGAGCCTTTACAACAGAACAGAAAATGTTCACATCACAATAACGTGTCACTTCTGACTAATGAACAAAGGTGGATTACGTCCAGACCTGTCAGGAGCCGAGGCCTATTTTGCCTTCTCCAGACCCCACCTTTTTCATTTTCTCAGCAACCCACCCCCAAGTCCCCCCTTCATCTAGCCCACCGCAGGGACCCGACCTTCATTCTCTCTCCACCCGCCTGACCGTTGCCATGGCAACTGTAGCCGAGCAGGCCCCATCTCCTATCGCGCGCCGATCATTATGCAAATGGTACCTCAGCTTGACCGTAACAGCCTGTAAAATCATATTACGTGCACACAGGCAGGTCATTAAATTGAATTTTCGGCCTGTCGATCGGATGAGTACCGCACACGAATGGTGGATAAAAAGGCGAGCAATAGCAGAGGATGATGTGGGGTCCTTGTGAGAACACATGACAGTAAAAGGAGGGGTGGGGGCAAAGCCAGGGCTCTCCACCCAAAGGCTACATGCAGCTACAGTAGGATGTACTCCATCCCTCTACCTTTCCATCATCAGACGCCAGCAGGAACACAGCACGGCCGACATCACAGCCTCTTCCAGTGATGAAAGGAGCTCACATCACAGGTCTGGCACTGGCTTTGACTGAGACCAAAGGAGAGGGGGGAGGAAAGCCTCTGAAAAATAACTCCGCTACAGATACATCATCTATAGAATTTATGAGGCTCAGTTCAACCCAGGGCCAGAACGGAGCACAAACACATCACAGGGATTTCGGCTCTATTTTTCATTTCAATGGCAAACACGCAGCGCTGCACCGACCAGGAAATTATTTATAACATATTGCCAAAAATGCCAAGCGGTTGCAGGAGCTAGACACAATATTTTTTACAAGATACTCTGTAACACCCGAGAAAGTTTCGCTCCTTCCCATCAAAGGAATACAGACGTGTGTCGGGTCAAGATATAGTTGAGTAAAGCCTGGCAGACCATAAAAATACTATAGCGGACCATATAACAATAACAACAAATAAAACAAAAATATGAGGTCACACTTTAATTTAAGGTCCAATTCTCGCTATTAACAAGCCATTAACTATGACTTTTACCTCAATAAACTCCTAATTTGCTGCTTATTAATAGTTAGTAAGGAAGTTGTTAAGTTTAGGTATTGGGTAGGATTAGGGATATAGAATATGGTCATGCAGAACACGTGCTTTACTAATAAACAACCAATATGTTAATACGCATGCTAATAAGCAACTAGTTCATAGTGAGAATTGTTCCCTATACTAAAGTGTTACCAAACATAAATAAAATGTAAGAAAATGAATAATGAAAAACCTCACTGTACTCAAAAAATCTATCTATACCGGTGCATCCCAAATCAGCTTTACACATTCTTGAAAGCTATAGTCAAACTTGGTGTGAGAAGACTGGGTGTTGCATTTCACCAAAGCAACAGGATCAAAGCAGGGTACCAGTTTAGCTTTCAGACACCTAACTACACTCCGGAAAAAACTACTAGAAGAATGCATCAACAAATTCAAACCAGCTCAGTGTATAATCCTTATTTGCCGAGATAAACCGCGTCAATAGCAGCCTAACATTTGACAGGATTTGCTGAGAGGCCTGGAGAGCATCGAACACATTCCTTAAGGGCTTAACGCGACGTTGACAGCTGGCCGAGTGAGGTCAAGGGTTGCCTTATCTGACACTCACTCTAAAGCTTCATGCTTTATCTTGCAAAAACAATCCCGCTGTCGGGGGAAAACATGTCCGACGGCGGTGACGTACGCAAAAAGCCGGCATACGCCACACGTAATGTATGAATCTATGATGAAAGTCATGCCGTGCATTGAGCTGGACAAGCAGAGCTTTTAGCTACAACTGCGGATAAAAATAGGATGTCACTTTAAGCAGATGAAAGCCTGCCTCTTAAGTGGCGAGCTTCACGCTCTGGTACACAATTACAGGTACTCGGACCTGTCTAGCACCATTTCAAGAGCACTCCAGGGCCAGGCTGTCAATGGCATGCTGAAAGCTATTTGTCTGTTGCCATCAGCGCCAGCGGAATGGAGTGAGACGCTGATGAGCATTGAATATAGAGGAAAACAACTGGCCCTTCCAGGCATGTGTCTCCATCACAAACAATACTTGACCTAGCCGGGTTGATGGGCCCCTGTATTCTGCCGGGGTGAGAGGGTGGTAATGCTCTCTGACAGCCTTGCGCTCTGTAGTAAAGGTATAACAAGGTCTATATATGTGCGTGCCGGAGGTGAGCGCACAAGCTTAACAGGGTTGTTAACTTGCAGCGCTGTTGAGAACTGGCATTAAAATTTACCTGAATTGATCGGCGTTAGTAGAGCTGCACGGGTGGCTAGTCTGTGTTTTCTATTGTTTTTTTTTTTTCATCTCTCAAATACTCAGCCTCTCCAAATAGTCCTGTTACACAGCCCTGCTCTATTATGCATATGTTTGGAGTATCAATGTACAGGTTCACCTGGTTTCATGGCCTAACCACCATAAACAGTGTGACGGAGCGGGCCTGTGTTTCCAATCCTCCCTCCTCTTTAACAGAGGCTTTGTGTACTCACCTCACTGAGCCAGTCAGTTTGCTTTGGCTCACATAGAGAAGGACAATCCAGCAGTTAGCAAACACTTCCTAGGGCACCCCTTATAAATCATTTATCAGCGTCCCCGTGTCAAGCCGGGCCTGACTGGCTCAATCTGGGTCTGACAGCGAGGAGAGGGGAGGAGATTCCCTCAGAGTCTCACAACAGGTGAGAAAAACTCACAAAATAAGCCACGCTGTGAGTGCGCCTCAGTCATCACAGCGGCTCATTGACGTGGAGCAGCTGCCATTACAGCTGCATTTCCTCCCTTGTTATGGCTGTCTGCAGGTATCAGACGCAAGCATGCATCCTGAAATCCGCATTACGCCACGACTGTTTAAAATACAAAGCGCCCAGAGACGACCGAATGGAAGAAGAAACGGATTGCCTGACGGTCGGAATTAAACTCTCAGCGCTGAGAATAATGGGGTGCGGATCCGGCAATCTTCGCTAACTCGGTTGGTTAACCACTCCCCGCCTGGCATCCGCTCCTGGGTTCAGTTTAACCCGGATCAACAGACCTGGATAAAAGGGTGGGATCTGCGTGTTTACTTACGAACACCATTACCTCCCTCCCTCCTCTTTAGCAGGTTAGAGGCAACGTCGGATGAATTATTCAACAGTGCATCCATGGGCTCTGTGGCGGTTCCTGATAAAAGTCAAGGTGCTAAAATGGATCAGTCGATTAACCTGTTTACACAAGGCTAGCCCACCCACCCTCTACCCTTTTACTCCTTTTCTCTCACTCCTCTGTCCCTCAGCTGCCAGTTGGGAGATAAGTGGTTAACAGGAGGCATCGCAGGGGCAAGGGGCCTGACAGACAGAGGAGTGCAGAGACTCACACTGTGGACACTGATGGATCGCCATCCACCAGCTCCTCCCTGATGCCATTAACCTTCATAAGGTGGAGAAGGGGAGCAGGCTGAGGGAGCTGGGTTGTTTCTGAGGTGGCCTAACTACATCTGGTGCACAGCGCAATCTCATTATTATCTGGGGGACGGGAAATGTGCGATGCATCACAATATTGTCAGGATATATCAGATTAGTCTTTGTAAATACGGTGGAAGAGAACCCTAATTTTTAAGGACAATTTCAAAAACGTAAAGTGGACAAAAATTAGAATGGAAAAAATAAATCAATAAAATCAATAACACAGCCCTGCGTTAAAAAAAATGCTTATTTACAAGATACTATTTGCCTAATATTACCTAAAGCTGATTTCAAAAATATCGATAAAAATTTTCCATCATGTACAGTTTTTCACAAATAAGAATGGAGATTTTTCAATGCACTTAGCAAATAAACAAAAACAGTCAAATAAGTTGGAACTTGGAAGTATTTGAATGTATACTTTAACTTACAATCAGCAAAGATGTGGAAAAATGTGTTCTAATAGTCTTTAATTTAATGTTCATGAAAGTTACAGAAACCTAAATGCTGGATGGAATACACTACACGACTTTTAAAATCTGAACAGATTTTTAAAACACTAGGAATCATACACTTACCGACTTTGTAAATAGTGACAAAGGAAAACTGGGCATCATACACTACACGACCGAGGATCATACACTACCGGACTTTAAAGTTGTTCCGATCACAACAAACTCACACAGAAACATGTGCCTTGTTGCTAGGAGACGCATGACAAATGATGCGTGTTCTAAAATCGGCTGAAAATATCACTACGCGATTTTCTGTGGAATCTGTCAGCTGTAATCTGCAGACTGGCTCTGACTTTCCTTAACTAGCGTCAACTTGTTCAGACTGTAAAATCTGGGCAAAAATTCTGTAGTGTATTCCAGGCTTTAGTTTATAAATAGATAATCTGTAAAATATGTAATTTTTGGATGTAGTAAAACACCCACAGATGTAGAAGAAAACATTGTCATGTCATGTTTGCATTTTCTTCTGTCACTGACCATATTTCTAAACTTGGATTCAAGATTAAGCATAAAACAATGTCTTCAGAGTCATTCATACATGTAAAAATGGGCTGAAAATTAAACAAATGGTTCTATCCCAGAAGACAGGAATCATGAAGACTTCTTCACCTTACAATGATTGTCAAAAATCTAAAATTCTGAAATGTTTTATTTAATGTTTAAATTCTTATTCTTAATGTTTAAATTCTGTCATATTTTGTGAGAATGTGACATGCTAAAGCAAAACAGAGCAGAACTATTTTTGTAATCAGCACTCCAAATTAGTAAAAAAAACTTTTTATCTTTCTCAGCAAATATGATGCAGAGTAGTGTATTAGTTGATAATAATATAAAAATAGTCAATTAGTCAGTTCTTACGCTAACGGATATTTGTCAGTGATGTCACTTTGAAGAAGTAGAAAAAAAACTATTTCTGAGGGGAAAAATTAAAAAATGGCAGAGGCGGAAAAAAGGTCACAACACAATTTGCCCAGCGTTTCAAAGAAGGTCATATAGTTCCATGTGGCAATGTTGCTGGCTTTAGGCACTTATTGGAAAAGACATGAAATATCCGATTAAATCAAAGAGATAAACGACCAATTAATCGATTATCAAAAATGTAAATTAGTTGCAGCCCTAGAGAAAATGTAGGGTAGAAATTGATTGGAAGGGATGAATTTATAGCGGTCTATTTTTCCCTTAGCGTTAATTTATAAAGGGTGTCTTAAATGTGCTGACATAATAGGGACTCCTCAGACTCTGCTCCCTTTAGTCATTAAATCACACGGCCCCTCCTGCCAAAGTCCTGACTTTAATCTTATCAAAGCTGTCTGACCACACTCTACTCAGCACAAGCAGGAAAAGAGACTTGACTCTGTGTGTGTACTTGTAATGTCCTGACTTCTAGGCTGATTCTAACTACTGCTCAAAAGAACACAGTCCACAGTCTCTCTCTCATCATCTCTACAGAGTGCACTTCACTTGTCTCCTAACACACCAGTGTGACTGCATTGACTGACATCTACACACACAGCGCACGGATCCTCTGTGACTCAGAGATTGTGTGAACAGGGATCAAAGGGCTACATACCTGTTTGTGCATTTCAATGTTCAGCCCATAGGACATCTCATAGTACTGAAAGAAAGAGAAATGAAAAATACTCAGTTTTTTTATTCAATCCGAGCCACATCAAACATTTTCACCTCACATCACAGAGTAGGGAAAAGAAAGTCAGATTCTAGTGAAACATGAGGGGAAAAGAGGAGAACAGGCTTTTGATGCATACTTCAAAATCATGTCCCATAACAGTGTCTCATATCTGCACAGCTTCTCCTTCTTTGTATGATACCGATGAAAGCACACAATGGAAATCCCACTTGGATTTTAGGTCAGAGATCCCACATTTTGACCAATAAAATTCGATAAATCTTAGTCGTTTAAAATAATAATGATGATGATTTCTGCAAAAAAGCTATTTCTAGCCAAAAAATGTTGCATCCAGAAAAAGCTGAAAAAAACATACGGAGAACAGAAATGTGTATAAGTTTTCCCACTAACATTTTATCAAACTCCATGATTTGTTCCAGGACTAAAAGGCACTGTTTCAGAATGTTCAATGACTCTGGGAATCCTGTTTGCATAATCAAAACTTAAACTATATTAAAAAAATATATACATAAAAAAATAAATAATAATAATAATAAAGAAAACATTTTCATGCTTAAGACATTTTTTCCTAAATAAATCTAATACATTTTTCAACAATTGTAATAATAATAAAAAGGAAGATTAAAAACACCCTGATCTCAGTGCAGTCCTGCAAGTCTAGATTCTGACACTATCAACTCAAACAGTCAGTGTGGGGATTGTACATGGTGTTTACCTAACCTCTCCTCCTCCTTTCTGACTGACATGCTTTTTCCTGTGAATGGAATGTTTAACTAGCGTCCCTGGGTATTGGTTAAAGTCATTGCTCGAGTGTTTACACAAGATAAGAGAATACACTTCCACAGTTTAACCTTGTTTAGTTACACCACAAAAAGCTTTGTTTTTCCTCTCCCTATCATAAATCCTAACATGAGGCTGTTTTGATCTCTTGAACGTCTACGATTGAATTTAGGGCTTTGGTGTTGTGTAAATGATTAAGCCTGTGATTAAGATTAACACTGAATTTATGTAGCCGTTTGTTTGTGCGCAAAATCTGGTCATCAAACACAGAACGCTGCAGAGACTTTGGATTTCTGCTGCGATTGAGTATTTTCCCACAGACGCCTCTGGCACCCCTCCATCACCCCTCACCCAATTTACGGCCATGCATTTGTCTGAGAGCAGCGTCTCCTTGGAGAATAATCAGATCCACACACAGAGGGAGGTAGAGAGAAGGGGGAGAACAGAGGGGGAGAGAAAAGAGGGGACAATGCTGTGGTCATTGACCCCTACGGCTAAGGGTTGGTGTATGAAAGGGCCCGAGGCTAAGAGCAGTCAGTCAGGGCCCTTTAATAAAGCAGGAGGCTGAACTAAAAGCACCAGAGGGGGTTTCACAAACACATTCTAAAACACACACACATACAGAGAGACACGCAACAAGGCATCTACCTTCACCCCAGCTACTAGCTAATGGCAGCTTACATATTGGCTAATCTTACCATGACATAATGGCGCTGCATCTCTGTCTTCTCATTGGCCAGTTTGTCGTACTCCACTTTAAGACTGGGAGGAAAACAAAACACATCAGTTACTGAACAGACATGTGTTTTCACTGCTTACACACACAAAAATAATCCACACTGCAAACATGAAGCTAAACAAATACAGTCACATTTTACAGGGGGTTGTTATAAATGTTAAAATCAATTTTAACACTTTACATTAGGGATGCACCAATATTAAAATTCTGGGCATTAAAAATAATTATTTTCATATTATCAAATACAATTACTGTTTTCATACTTGAGCCAATACAATAATTTTCATATTATGGCCGACATTAAAAATGTAACTGTTTTCTAAAGCAATAATTTCAATACATATACACATCAAATAACAATTTAGTCAAATGTCAAATTACTAAACATTCAGATTTTGTAATGTAAAAGTGAATTCAGGCATAATAAAAAGCAACATTCACTGAAATTTACTAAAAGAAAAACACCTGAATGAAATAAAAACTTAAATTTAAGTCCTTGTTTTAACAGGAAACCAAAAATATTAGTTTTAAAGGTTAAATATTCACTGTTATCGAGCACTATCAATTTAAAATGAACATTAGGTGGTTGCTAAAATAATGCAAACACAAGCAGAAAAACATCTACAATTAAATATACATGACATTACCGATATGTTGCCTATACACCATGCATCTCTACCTCATATGATCAAAACTATTTTTTTTTTACCACACACATTTTTTAAACATGAATTAGATTTAGTTCTCCTCCCTTCGCCTGTGAAACACAATTAGGCGAAGCGGTAATTGTACAAGCTACTTTACGGGCATATAACTCTAAATTATTACCTGTGATACTGGGCTTGCAGGAACTGAAATTCGTCTTTGATCCTGTCACAGGACTCCGCCACTGTGAATTTGAAGCCTGGCTGACCAGGCTGGTGGGGCGCCTGAAAGACAGCCATCACATCAATCAAACTCAATTACATCCTCAGAGAACCAAATTTGTTTTCCACCGACTGCAGAGCGAGGCTCTAATGCATTCTGGGCCCTGGGAGAGCAGCTCTAATATTTCAGCCTGAATGAGGGCTGGGGTGACATCCACGCTACAGTGACATCTGGGAGATAGCTGGAGCACCAGTAGCATTCTGACAAAAGAGGCGGGGGGAATCTTTACAGTTCTGGGTCTGCCGTTTTAGTGCCTCACATAAACACCGGCGGGAGAAATGGGGTCGCCTCGCTTGGATGGGTCTGAGCGTGCCAAACTGCGCCTGTAAAAAATGCTGTTGTTTTCAGCCTAGTTTTCTCTAAAACCAGGTGCTCGTGAAAAACAGTATCACAGAACAAAGACGATTTCTTTACCATTCAACGTCAACTACTTTATTGACAAGAGGCGTTAGGGGTTTTTACCCCACTTGATAGTGCTTCCAACCGCCCTGTTCTTTCACTTCAAAGCATTATCACAGGCACCAGGGCTTAGCAAATCAAATGAAGGTGCACATCAGGATGTCGTTCGTCATGGACGGGAGGCTCTGCCCTTGCTCTCCAGCTAAATTGATGCAGATGTAGCAATTATGTACCATATCAGTTCAAGATGCACTTACCGGATGCCGGCCCTGTGGATACATCTTGAAATGTATCCTTTATTTATTGGAGATCTATTTGGTGGGGGGTGTCCACTGGCACGCCACTGTACTGTAAAAATCAGCCGGACACGAAGCCCACTGGACGCTGGGGGCAAAAATCCTCTCAGATCTCTGCCGCTGGAACCCAAACAATGAAAAATAAACAAACACAGACGAGGAAACTGACGGTTGGAAATTTAAACTTGCGGTTAAGAAGAACTCTATAAAAGCATTAATAACGCATTTTCACCTGCACTCTTAAAAACAACTCGGTTCATTGTGTCAGAGAAAAAAAAACTACTAGCGCTCGAGCGTAACAACAGCTTCTCTACTATAAAACAAAAACATGAAAATTAGGGGGAAATTTGGCGTTTTTCTTTGTTTGGCAACTGATACTTTGACAGGAGCTCATCTAGCACTTCACATTACTTGAAAGAAACCGAATAAGAAGACCGTAAAGGAGTCGACAAAGTGATAAGTGAGGAGCTCAGTCAGTGTGTGTGTGTGTGTGTGTGTGTGTGTGTGAGAAGCGTTTCAAGTCTTGGTTGGTTGGATAACAAGCTATTGTCGTTAGCTAACCTGCTAGCCCACTGTACCTGTCTTTGTGCGTCCGAACCGCCGAATCCCTTCCACTGTTCCAGTAACTTCTGAAATGTTAATCACCGCTTCAGTATTTGAGGGAAAGATATGGTTCCTGGTGTACGCGAACGGTGGCGAACATCTCTCGAGCGCTCGCTCGACTCGGTGAGAATCAGCTTCTCCGAGGCAAATAAATTAAAAGACGCCAAACTCCACGGCGCGAAAAAATGTTCGTATAATCCCCAGAAAACACTGGCAAAAATGTACTTCCGATTTTGAAGAGGTTTGGAACGTTTAAAAGTGTAACGTTGTACTTCTTCGTCTCTCGAGCATTTCCCCTTCGTCCAGCAATGCAACCCTGTGCCACACACAGACCGTCTACTGACACGAGGGCTGAGCCACTGCGAGAGCACCTTCTGCTAGCCAATCAGATGAGAGAACTGACAGTTTTGGTCTGCCGGCCAATCGCAGGGCCGTGTCCCCACGTGGGGACTGCATCCTGATGCATGACATCATACTCGCCATTTTAGATCAGAACAGGTAGCTCGTAATGCAGCCGTTGAACATTTCTAGGTATTTTTGAACAAAGTGGTCCGATGTCACAGTGAATGTCTTTGTTTGGAGATCTAATGCAATCACAGTATAGACACAGACGTCGTTCAGAGCAGAAAAACAACGACATATTGTATTAAAATGAAGATTATTTATTATTTATGTCAGTTAAAACGTTAAATGTTTACATAAAGTAAGTCAGCATTCTGCCTTAAAGTTTTTAAGAAGACAACCATCTATGAAATGATGACGATGCGACTTCACACACACATATTAAAGCTAACCCTTTTCTCGCAGTGTTATTTCTGTATTTTTTTAAAGTTGACATAGTATAACACGTCATAATTTCCCTTGATCTATTTTGGAATTAGTCGTAAACATTTTTCATTTTCTTATTTAAATAATGCGGTTTTAATCGGTGTTTACAAAAGGACTTTTTTCAGATTTCTCAAGCTTATTGTCCCGTTCATAACATAATTTTGCACCCTATCGTATACATTTATAAGAATATGACCTATCATCAAGATGGACAGATAGCTAGCGTTGGGAATACGATGATTGTTCAGGTTTGATCTCCGTGAACAACGGCCATGTCTGAACTCAGAAGAAGCGCCCAATCCTGTGCAGTTTCTTCTGTTGCACCCACGTGGGATCCCTTTGCGGCTTTACAGCTTCTCAGCCAATCACAGAGCAGCATTCATATTCTCTCGACTGCAATTGGACAGTAAAGGTTAAGGCTGTCATTCAAGAAGGTTTGTTGTCAATCAATACCACGCGGGGTCAAGCGCTGACAAATGCCTGTGCTTCTCGCTCTTCTGCCCGTGAATAGTGCCTGGAATGGCTGCTTAATTAGCTTCGAATGGCTTTTCTTTCCAGTTCAAACAATCTGTTACTACCACGTGGTAATGAGAGCCTTACATAAAACAAAGGAGCAAAGGAGCATGCAAACACTTAATAACATTAAAAAAAAACTTCACTCATAATCACGTTACCCACGTACCAATAAAGTCATATTAATGTCATCTACATTTCCATAAATTAAGAGATCCTAATAATTATTAAAGGTGCATCTACTTCTGGTGTTTTTAATCACAAACATATACCTTTTAAAAGCATCTTCCAGACAATATAGCATCATTATATTAGAATAAGTTAATTTTATTTATTGAAAAAAGGAAAAAAGCAAGAAAAAGTAAAATGCTTTCTGAACATATTTGTTCACAAACAAGCTAGTAAGTATTCAGACAGTAATTACTAGTTTATGATTAGGACATTTAATATTGTATGTTAATACTGTTATTATTATTATTTTTTTATAAATATGTAAAAATCATCGAATGTTTCTTTTTTTTCTATTCCTGTTTTTTATGTTTACTTGTTCTTAGATTTACATATTATATACTTTTTTTTTTTAATATGCATACCAAAATACCACAATCTACAACATATAAACACCAGGGTGGTCTTTCTAGGATTTTTTCAAAGAAAAAAAATCGCAATCGCACCATGAATTTGCTTAATGTTTATTCCAGGTCTGGGACTACTTACAGCTCAGTGATGTGAAGTCTTTAGTATTTATGGACTGTGGTTTTGGTTTTGAATTGGGAGTGTCATGCATAGAGACACACGTCATGTTCTGTGGTTGGCCTGTGACTGATACTCTTGATTCTGTCCATCCTTTTGATAAAAAAAAAAAAAAAAAAAAAGAATCAGGAGGTGCTTATCAGGGCTGTTCTTTTGGCTGAAAAAGAAGCAAAATGTATGTGTGTGTGGGTGTCAGAACTGGCAGACTAATCTCTCCCAGGCAACCCCCATCCCGCTCAATAGAAAGTGCTTGGATTTAGAGCAACAAAAGACTAGGCCTAACCTCAGGGAGAAGGCCAGGGCCCCTCCACCCACGCAGACCTCCTCACTGTTTATTTACACGGAAACCCCAGCCACTGTGAAACTCCCACCCCCCAGAATTTACACATGCCACTATTTGCAGAGGTGCTTTTAATTCTTCACAGAACAAGGATCGCCCGCCCTGCTCTCAACCTGAACTGCTGCCCGGTTCCCACACGTACACACACAACCTAAACACATGACTGAAAACAAGCCTGCCACGCTCAGACGTTTGAGTAACAATGTGTGCACAGATTCCAGTTATTCAGGTCGTCTTGTGTGTTTTGATGTTTCTCCCTCTTGCCATTATAGATGGCTCTTTCCTGTTCTGGCTCAGCCGTTGTTAAGCATACAGTATAATGCCAGTTCATAAGGAGGCTATACATCTTGTGAGCCCCATTAATGTTTGTATGCTGAAAACGAGGCACAGATAAATTGTTGAAACTGCACCAGCATCCATCACCATCCGATTGGTGCCTTATGCAGATTGCTCAGTATGTGGTCATTAATGTGACGCACATAAAAAGCAAGGGTGAAATGTAAACTCTCAGCCCATAAATGAGTAATGCACCACACTCTCCACCATATTCATTCGGAGGGTTCCTGCTCATGGAGCATAAAATGGGGGGCTTATTTCTGTGATGAGTGAGTATTGTGCCGCAACGCTGTCTCCAGGGCACTGACATGCTTGTGCTTTGGTACCTAAAAAGCCAGGAGAACAGAGAGTGCAATCACACACACGCACACACAAGCATTCCAAGCCCACAATGGGCCCAGTGTGTGGTGAAGGGAATTGAATGGCCCACAGTGTATCAGGGTGACTCGTCAGGCTGTAATCAATGCAAACAGGATGAAAGGCCTTATCAAAAGGGACAAATGCAGACATGAACAGTGTCGCCAAACAAAAAGGGATGGAGCCGTTGGCAGAGGCTCCGGTCCAGGCTGAATGCAGCCAGCAGCGGGGAAACAGAGCCAATTACTACTCTGAAATTCTAATTCTCTGACATCAACAGCCACTCATTGATATCTTAAAGCCTCAAGTACAGGCATTAGCACTACGCGCTGCAAGCAAACGGAAATGCATTGTCTCTGCGTTGCACTGTACACAAATGAGAATGACACAATTTTACAGTACGGTCACATTAGCGAAATTTCAGCTAAATTTTGTGTGAAAAAAAGCCATTTATACACTGTCAATATAGTGTAGAGATGTATGAAACACCGCTCACACAAGTCACTTTGAAACCACATGGGATTTTGCCTTCACGCGAAACTCACGATCACGCAGATTCCTACTGAAACGTCTGGATTTTGCTTGAGCAACGGCAAATATGACCGCATCTTTGCATTCAGATTATTTTATACTTAAAAATAATATGAAATGATTTCAAATTATTTTACACTTAAAAATAATAATATAAAATGATTAAAAATATTTTATACTTAAAAATAATGTGACTTTTAAATGAGTCGTCATCTTATTTTTGTATCATCATCATCTCTGTTGTCACTAATAAATGCAATCTGTCTCATTCCTCAGCGTTTTTATATCACTTCAAGCCAATATCTCGTTACACACGAGTGTCTAAAAGGTACAGCTGCCTCTGCAATTTTCTGGAACTGCCAAGGGTAAAATGCTAGCAGAATGAACAGTAAAGATCCCCCCAAAACCTCTCAACCACAATGACCTTCTCACTGTGTTGTCGTAAAAATCAATAGCCCTGTCTACACTGGCTTTAGAAGAGGCCTAACGGCCAAAGAAATGCCTCACGCACACACTCCCTCCGGCCTGCTAATATTTCACTACCAGTCAGATGGTCATTTTTTCCTCATTTGGAGGATCTGTTGAGAGTATATTCATATCCTCAGAGCAAGGGTTAATGCTATTCAGCCTGTGACAATAAAATGCTACAATGAGTCCCGTTTTGAGAACACAGCCGCATTAATGACTATTGTGTGCAGCGACTGACTCATCTGTCAAGAGGCTTGTATGCTCCCATTTACAAAGCCTCTCCTCCTCCATAATGGTAACGGCCATCATTTATTCCGCTCAGGCTGGCAGACTGTGTGATATCAAACCCTTGAAGTCTGACCTCCTGTCAGGCATTCTTAGCTACAAAAAGCTACTGAAAGCCTCTCTTGTGCCATTGTTGATTAGCAATCCATTAATACACAGCATCACGTAGCTTTAGGTTAACCGCAAACCAGCGAGATGATGACACTTGAGAATGCATTTTTTTTTCTCCAACGGAGGGATTTCGCTGTTGTTGTAAACATGGCGCGACCCCCTCCGCTCTCTTGTTAGCGTCAAACCCGTGGCTGAAATGGCAAAAGGGCCCTCTGTTATCCGCGCTCTAGTCACATCTCACTCCAGGCCGGAGCAATGCCGTTAGATAATTGCTAGCGACACTTACTTCGGCATTTACATCAATTTCACAATGAGCCGCTAAAGTTCCCAGAGCCTTTCCTTTGAACTCCCAGAGCATGAACCGCTCCGTGTCTCTGCTGGATTCGTTCACTCTCATTAAAGCGGAGAGGGATTAGTCACTGGGAGGGAGATTTTAATGGGGTATTGTGTCATTATTATTCCACACTGATCAACAAGGCCCTCTCGCTCGCCACTGTCCCCCCCAAAATCACCCCAACGCAGATTCTCGCTATTTTTCTATGGGGTCGTAAAGCCTAGCTCAAATTGTCCCCAAAGGATGAAGAGCACAATGGGCCATAATCAAGGTGTAAACCCACCACACCTCGCAAGATGATGCCATCAGCATCTTAAAGATAGCAGAAGCTGTTTTTCACACGCTTCCCCCGCTCAGTTGGAAACATCATTGTCAGTTTATGCCCATGCGAGGGTGGGGGGGATAAACCCCCCCCCCAAAAGATTAATCCGATTCTAATTAGATTCTGCCTCTCCTGTATTTTCACACAAATCAACACTATCTGTTGTACATCTGTGAAGGTCTCGTTTCTTGCGGTAGCAGTTAGATAAAATCAATGGAGTGTGATTGATGTAAGCTTCGTGCCTGACAGTTCTGTGATGAATCTAAGCAAAACTAATTGTCTGACAGATTTCCAGCGTGTGCGCGCACGTCTGCGAGCGCCGAGCTGCTGGAAAGAGAGACAGCGGAGCATATTACAGGAACGTTGATGTGCATTATTTTGTAGATCACTTCAAGACTGCATGGAGATCTGTTGCCATGGGAACTGAAAGCCCAGTGGATTGTGGGTCAATCACGGGGAGACTTGTCTGAGCAGATAGAAGGGGGGAGTTGTCTGTCTGTAGCTGAGAACGCCACCCTCGAGGCACGCTGCAGGTGGTTGACTGGGTCATCATGTCATCAATGTGCCAGAAACCATAGCAGGGAGCTTCAATATGTAAGCATGGAACAGCGGGGCTGTTATATTCTCGTGCCAGCCTGGTGGACTCTAGACTTTAGGGGGCGCATGAAGGCTCCAGACCCCATGTCCGTCAAATGCTTTCTAATGCTGAACGAAGATGCAGGCGCAGCTTGTTTGCTCCCCCCGTGCAACAAACAGCTTTAGCGTGCTGTCTGCTCTCATAACCGCTCTGTCGCTGGATGCTTTTCCATGCCAGGAGACTCACCGCAGGTTTCGAGCGCTGTCTACATGCCAAGTTGTTATCTCCTACGTGCTTGTTACTCACTTCCAGAATGTCATATGCACTGAACGCCACCGTGCTTGCGCGCTCAAACTGAGCTGCTACTGTTCAATCAAAATCGATTATTATTTCATCTGTGCATAAAGACTTAATAAAAAACAAATTATATTCATTTTCAAAGCTCAAATTTGGAATGCTTTAGTCAACACATAATCTCTTTGTAAAGGTGCAGTACATAGTTGCCATGGGAACAAGTATGAAAAGTGCAATCCACGGCAAAAGAAACACAACAACGTACGCTGGTATGATAAACGATGACTCATATTTTACAAAATGCGGTCGCTATTTCTAGATAAGCAGTCTGGCAGTTCATTCTTCTAATTGACTTGTAATGAAATGAAAGGATGGCTGTCCAGTCAACCTGACCCTGGATGCAAAAAGTTGCCAACTGCAGGCATATAACTACACATCAAAATGGATTATGCAAAGTAATGCATTAAAGTAATATTTAGGAATTTGGTCATTGGTTTTTAAAAAAAAAGGCTTTCAGCACAAGTGAATGCTTTGAGAAGGATTAGAAGGCAGATTAAGTTATCACTTGTCTGGCCAACAGTGGTGTTGTGTGATTATAGAGATGTATTACAAGCACAGAATGCAAATATGACAATAATAAAAATTGCACCCCGTGCTCCAGAGACCTCTGTGTAGAGGATCTGCCAAACCACACTTGTGGGAATTATTAGATAACAGAAATGCAATTCTGTTGTTAAATGCTGAGATCACTTCATAATGAAGGTAAACAACAAAGACAAAATGTCAAATATTTAATTGATTCCTATATTTTTACAAAATATTAACACTACACATTGTTAACAGACAGTCTCAAGAGAAGTACAAAACTGCAGTTCAGTGAATGAGTTAGATTAATTAAGAAACTGCTCCAAAAGGTCATAAGAGTCTTTTGCTTGGGAAATGAGTAATTAGAAATCTTCAGTGACTTCAGTGGATGTGCTATATGTATTTGAATCACTAAAAAGAACTGGCTCATGAGTGTCATCAGCTCGGGAATCAGACTTGGTTGCACTATTTCTAAAAGGAACCGTCTCGTTAGAGTCATTTGTTGAAGAATCAGGCTGGTTGTGCTGTATGTTTGTGATTCATTTGAGAAACACACTACACTGGTCGCTCTGTAAGTTTCTCGCTGAATAGTAATGAAGGAAACAGAGTATTTTAGTCCAGCGCTAGAGAAAGAACCGACATGCCAAAACTGTTACTGAGGCCGGACATCAAAAATAATTTAGCTGTGATATTCTTTTTATAATCCTTATTCAGAACTGGTTCTTGGTTGCCAACCCTAGATCTCACAAATATTGTAATTAATCAATAAGACAAGAAGCTGTGCTATAATGTCAATATATAGTCAAAAATAAAAGGGGCAGTAACTTTTTGCATTTCGTAACCGCACAAATCCTTTTTTATAAAAAAAAAAAAAAAATCTAATTTTCACTCTTTCGGTGTAAAAACTGAATTCAGCATTTGTTCTTGTCCCACACCTGATCTCCATCAGGGGTGGCCAAGTACTTGGTTTGATAGGAAGGAAAACGGTGACGTTCGGACAGGCTCAGGCAGCCAGTGCATGCTGCTTTCACAGAACAAAGGCTGGCGCTTACTTCACACGGCCCCTATTCATTTTCTTCCGAGATACTGTAATTTCATGACTTCCACACCATGGAGAGTCTCTTTTCTTATTTCCTGCCACAAAAGCAATAAAGCCCTGCTCCTCCAGGCAAAATTGCCTGTGCACAAGCACTCCTATAGCTGCTGACTGACACATGCTCCCTAAAAAAATTACTCCTCCATCTGCGGTGCCGTGCCGCCTCCGAGGGGGACTCCATTCCATTATTAAGTTGAAAACGAGAGAGAAAGATAGGGAGGGAATGTAATAGAGTGATACGGTGAGAGAGGAGGAGAAAAATGAGAAGGACGACTAGAGTCAAAGAATAATAGAGAAGCGAGAGAGCGAGAAAAGAGGCAGGGTAAGGGAGAGAGATGTCTTTTACGTGGAACAACAGATCGATGGATAGAGTAGGATTTCTGACAGAAGATGAGGCCCGGTGTTAAGAGCGAGCCTCTAGTTGGAACTCTGGCCTCTGTGAGAGATCGCTCACCGGGACGAGAAGATCCATGAAGCGGAGCACTTCTGATCTCGGCGGTGGGCCTGCAAAACAATCAGCTGGAAATGACACTGATCACTGATCTGAGACCTATGCGTTCATGCAATGGCTCTCCGTGCCAGGCTGCCATTTAACAAACATAAACAGCCGTGTGATAAAGAACGATTCCTCACAGCAGCGTTGATATCTCTGGAATGAGGTCATTATGTTTGCTAATTTAAGATTTTCGATATCATACGGCACTAGGAATCTTATAAGAGCGAACAGAAGCCATGCAAATTAATGTGGTGCTACAGTGTGAAACTAAGCCTCTTATTTTTCCTTCAAATGAGGATTTAAATTGACTTCCTTTTTGAAATCTAATTATTAGCCTGTGCCCTCCAAAAGTCTCCCTGAAAGTGCCTGCAGCATGCCGCTTATTAACATACACACAACCGACGGCAAGCTTAAAACAAATTGTATATTTAGCGTGTGGTAATGGGATTAAATTCAGCTGAATTCAGGAGTGTGTCTCACGTTTAAACGGCCCCAATATCACAGCTTCATTACGGTAGCTCCTCCACTTCTCTCGGCTCTGTTTACACTCAATTTTACTCCCCCGCCTCCCCCGTTCACTCGCGCCTTTCAGCTATTCAACAGATTGTGCTCAAATACTGATCCAGAAATCTAAGACAATCATAAATAATAAAAGATTACACCAATCTCAGAGCACGCTGGTAGTTTGCCAGCAGCAATGAGCACACAGAGAAATAATTGTTAGCCATCTGTGCACCAGATTGGTAAGAGAAGAGGGTAAACAAAGAGCACAGTGTACCTGCTACAGTGTGCATGCCTAAGCCAGCCAACATTAAAGGCTTTGATGACGTGTGGCGGGCAGGATTCAGAGCCGTGGTCCAAAACATTTTCATGCAGCTCCAAAAACGTGGGCCGACATTCCAGGCCTGTGATATTACCGCCACTTTTGCCTAATGACTGTGCCGCCGTGCGAACGCTGGTGCAATGTATCACTCTGCCAGTGAGATGGAGAAGGAGATTGGTTAGAGAGTAATTAGAATGGCAAATGATTGCATTTACATCTGACACATTTCATGTTCCAGAGGGGAAAATGATGTCATAAACGTTCCGTCTTTGTAGCCACATTAATCATTGATCCCAGAGCCAAGACTGGTTTACTGGAGCGCTGCTATCACGCAAGGCCATATATCCCATAAAGGCTTATCGCTGAGATTTCTTTGCTGACCTTAAATCAGTTTACCTACAAATCAGGAACGTGAAAGATGCCAAGATAATCAATACAAGCGTTACGTGTTTCCAAATGTTATGCAAGCCAAATGTTTTCACTTTTTTCCCAATCTTATACATTGTAATGTATTACAAAGCAATACACATTCCACATACAAATAGTAAAAAAGACTAGCATCTCTATACAAGTAAAAACACACTTAACAAGGTTTAATTGACCTGATAGAACTGTCTCTGAATGCGAGCATAATTCACATGAACCCATGATAGAAATGGCAGATCATAGTCTAAAAGATATGAATTTTGAAAAATGTGTAGCTACTATTTTGCCTTCATAGAACAGCATTATATTTATTTATTACATATAAAATAATAATTTATTTATGACATATATTGTGTGTGTGTGTGTGTGTGTGTGTGTGTGTGTATATGTGTGTAATTTTTTCTATGTATGTCATATGCAAGTCATTAGTATGTTGTAGTTACTGTCATTGTCACACAGTTCTAAAGCTAACTTCCTGGGTGAGAATACACAGGAAATTGTGATGTTTAGCAGCTACCCACTCAGTGTGGGGTGTCTGTCAGACTGGTAAAGTGTAAAGGCATTGTGTGTGAGTGTGTACACAGATAAAGAGGAAGATGGGAGAAAGTAAAACACAGTTCTTGTGTGCTTCTTGTATCTGAGAGGTCTGCCCAAGCACTCTCCCCCCCTCTCTCACTCTCTCCTTCCCTCTCTGTATGGCTGAGATGTGAAAATACATTTTCAGGTCCAATGAACAGTCCAGAGCGAGGAGAGAGGGGGAGCGGGACCGGGCCTACTCATGCTGTTGCTGTATCTGGAGTGTGAAAGGCAGATTAATCCATATTATCTGACGTGCCACGGGGACTCGCTGGGTGCTCTCTGCTCACTTGCTTCTCAAACTGCTCTGTGACATTTCATAAGATAATTCAGCAACAACAGCAGCCAGCATTTCTATATCAAGGTGAATCTCTCCTGTGGAGATTATACAGTCACGTGACCTCTATGGGGACAAATATTGACCTACCCCGAGAACTCCCTGAAATAGTCCTTGCACAAACACAAAACATCACTTTCTCAGCGCTCTGCATCTTAATCTAAGTGAGGGCTGACCTGGACTGTGACCTCTCATCCCACAGGAATGCCACTGAGGAGAATGAGAGGAAAGCGAGAGAGAGAGAGAGAGAGAGAGGGAGAACGTGTGAGAGAGAGAAAGAGAAAAATGAGGCGAGTTGAGCGGGAGGATAGGCAGCATTAATGAGCTGTGTTTATGTTCAGCACTCTCCTGTTGATGGCGGTTAATGAAGCCGAGTACAGTTAGCAGAGGGATAGGGACACGCTATCAGTAATTAAAATCCCCCTCATTAGCAGAGCTTAGGAGGGGAGAGGAGACAAACACAGGCAGGTGCACCAGCTGCACTTCTCTCTCTATTTCAGAGGCCGCTGGGGGAATGGTGTGTGTAAGCGTACGGATGTTTGTGTGTGCTTGTCTAATGGAAGGGCTATATTTGCTGTAATCTTCTTCATTCAATTTGTCCTGTGTTTTCATTTTCATTTTTGTCTACTCTAAACTAACATCAAACATTTTCCAAAGGTGTTGTGCTATTTAAGCCGTCATTAAGCCACTCAAAAAAGTAAAACTAAAAAGTTGAGAGGCCTTAAAAGGACATATTCTTTACTTGTACAATGGATTATAACCATAAATAGGCTGCTTGCCTGTCTTCCTTAAGATTGGAACATGAACAAATATTATTTTTTATATTTTTATACACTGTTCAAAAGTTTGGGGTCAGTAAGATTTTAATACTTTTATTCAGCAAAGTGTCCAAAGTGACAGTGAAGGTTACAAAAAAATATATTTCAAGCGAATTCTGTTTTTCTGAACTTTCTATTCATCAAAGAATGTTGAAAAAAAGCTTAGCTTCCACAGAAATATTAGGCAGCACAACTGTTTTCAGCAACACTAAAGATTCAGCTGCTAAAAACTAATCACAGGAATAAATGTAATTTTAAAATGTATTAAAATAAAAAAACTGTTATTTGAAATTGTTACAATATTACTCCTTTAATGCATTTCTGATACATTATGCAGGCTCTTTAAGTATTTAAGAGTTGACTAACGTTTAGCTTTACAAGGAACACCAAACGACAACTTGGACTTTGGACGCTTGTACCTTGTAAACTTTCATATAAAAGAATATTCTTGCTTTTGCTTTCTTTTTGGGTGGTTCAAGGTTTAATGATGCTTAAATGTAAAGTGTAATTTGGCTCGGGCTTATATATAACTGTTCATTGTCAATGTTCCACTAAGATCAAGAGTAACATCATCTGTATAAAAAGGATTGTGGATATGGAGTTCAAATTCCACCTAATTCTGCAGCTTTAAAGGCAGGCTTGAAGGCTTAGTTTGTGCTGAATATGTGTAAAGGATAAGATAAGTTCAGCAGGATAATTACCAACTCTTGGGTATGATGTTCTCGGCACTAAAGATATTGTATATTAGTATCATTTTTCAAATGATGGTAACACAGTCATTCCTCCATGGACTTTATCAGCATAACGACAGTCATTCCTTCAGGGACCATATCTGCATAACAAATGTACAACACACATCCTAAACCAGAAGATAGTTGATTTGAATCTGCGGAAACCCTAAAGGCTCTTCCAAAATACTATGATATAGACTGAGATGGCAACAAGGAGAGAAAGAGAAACATCAAGCAAAACCAGTTTTCTGAAGAAAATATGAGTGGTGTTTGCTTTGCAAAATTTGCCTCTATGATGCTATTTAGAGTGGTTGCTAGAACATTGCTATGTGATTGTTAGATCACAGATATTCTCATTAAAATTAATTTATGAAAAAAATACCACAATTCTTCTCAGCATAATCCGTGTAGGACAACTAATTTGCACAAATTTAATACTTAGGATTAGAGTTTTTTTTTTTTTTTTTTTTATTTCAGTTTTTTGTTTTCATTTTTGACCAATAGTAACTATAATCACATTTACATGCACTAATTTTCAGTCAGAATGAATCTAATATGATTTCAGATTTTGAAAGTTCTGTTTATATGTTTACTGGAGCGCTACTATCACACAAGGCCATATATCCCATAAAGGCTTATCGCTGAGATTTCTTTGCTGACCTTAAATCAGTTTACCTACAAATCAGGAACGTAAAAGATGCCAAGATAATCCATACAAGCGTTACGTGTTTCCAAATGTTATGCAAGCCAAATGTTTTCACTTTTTTCCCAATCTTATACATTGTAATGTATTACAAAGCAATACACATTCCACATACAAATAGTAAAAATACTAGCATCTCTATACAAGTAAAAACACACTTAACAAGGTTTAATTGACCTGATAGAACTGTCTCTGAATGCGAGCATAATTCACATGAACCCATGATAGAAATGGCAGATCATAGTCTAAAAGATATGAATTTTGAAAAATATGTAGCTACTATTTTGCCTTCATAGAACAGCATTATATTTATTTATTACATATAAAAAAAAATATTTTATTTATGACATATATATTGTGTGTGTGTATGTGTGTAATGTTTTCTATGTATGTCATATGCAAGTCATTAGTATGTTGTAGTTACTGTCATTGTCACGCAGTTCTAAAACTAACTTCCTGGGTGAGAATACACAGGAAATTGTGATGTTTAGCAGCTACCCACCCTGAACCCTGAACATTGAAATCCAATTAACACAATCATTTAGATGTTTATTACATGTATTCTCAACAAACATTCTGTGCATGCACAATGCCTAGTCGGCACGTTTTCGAATCCGATTGAGAATCACGTTTTCGAATCCTGTTGATCATATTATTTAAGCCCACCTCTTTCAATCAGAGACATTTACATGAAGGCTTTTCAGTTCGACTGAGCCATAAATGTGATTATAAACAGATTATTTGGGTGCATGTAAATGCAGCTAGTGATGTTTCCCTCAGCAAGAATCACTGATCATAAAAGACATAAAGAAATAGGAAGTGAGAGAAAGTGAGAGACTGAGGGAAAAACAGAGACAGATAGACAGCACTTTACAATGTGACGGAAGCCCAAAGTGGACTGAACTGCATGCCATCTCAGCCACAGCCCATGCTGCATCCTGTAATCGGCCCCCACCGCTGAAACCACTGCCGCTGCTGCTGGCAGCCAGTACAGACGCGGCCGGGCCTCGGCTTGCCTGTTTGTTTACGCAGCATGCAGACCCGGCCATTAACAACGGGAGCCCTGTCAGGGAATAAAAAGAGACACTTTTCATGTCTGAGGGCTGTAATTGTGGCTCTTGTGTGATGTTTTTTCCCTGCTTCTGACCCCTAGCGCTGAGGTCGGGAAGCCGCTTAACATGGGGTTTAGCGTGGAGCCGACTACCCTGTATTTGGGACTGCGGTAGTGCTGAGTGGTGCCTGGGCCCCAGCGGTTGTATGCAATGTCTATGGCTATGCGACTGATTCGGCTGTAACACATAGACTATTATAATGATTCCACAGGAATCAGGATCACAGGATATATTCAGATGAGCGTGCAGTTGCTACTTAAACTGTGATGTCTTATTTTCATTCCTGCTCAGACTCTGTTTTGATATTTCATATGGTAGCAAGCTGTAAAAAGTAGCTCTTGCAAACCCAGAGGCAGACAGACATTCTCGTCTCTCATCTGCGTTCATTGCAAACACATAGAAAACACTGCGCAGACAATCCTACATGTGGGAATGTGCAGTGCAGTAAACTTGTGACAGCTGTTAATATTTATATCAAGCTCTTCTTTCCTTCTTTCCTTGTTTTTATACAAAATCTGCATTTATGGTCAGACAAAACAGCAGGCCTGGTGGGACAAAGGAGGAAGATAAGTTAGCTCGACTCCTGCTTTTTCCCCTTTGATACCTCCAGATAAGTCAGACCCTCGAGGAATCTTATCTCAGCCTTAGATCCTGTGCAAATGTACAGTTTAGTCTGAGAGATTCTATCAACAGAATATGACAGGGACAAAGGGCAGCACCCGTAGGGAGAGGGAAGAGAGAGAGTGGTGAGTCGTGCCTGGGTGACACACAGTTTCTGCCCCCAGCGCCTTGAGACGGCTCGATGAGAGATCTGGGTCTGCGGTACCTAGGAGAGAAACGCTCTTCCACTCCATCACCCCTCAGCCAATGGGTATAAGAGCGGGGTGTCGACTCCTATTATACACAGAGCCTTCATCCCACAGCACTGTGCTGCTGTTACGGTGAGCGCAGAGCCCTCGGAGGTGACATGAATTATAGTGGACAGAAAGCACCACATTTGCTCAAGCCCTTTACCTTTGATGCACAGCCACATACCAAGCCGCTGCAGTGGCGCTGCCAGGTGCTGGGCGGGTAATTAGGTTACTGGTGTTCAGGAGCACCTGGGTGGGCCAACCTGGTATGTAGCATTGGTAAAACAGGGTCATTGGTGGAACAACCACATCCCCTTGTGCTATGGACACACACACATACGCACATTGTGGTGTCTGAGCTCTCGGCCCATTTTGGTAAAACTGCGGCCTGGCAGCGCTCGCCATCCCACCCAGCCTGGGAAGAGCTGAGGTCAGGGCCGTCAGCCAATGCTGGATCACTCTCTTACCACAGATCCATGTGTGTGAGTTTGTGTGAAGGAGGGAGACCCACAAGCCTTATTACAGACTGAGAACTGGACAAATTTGAGGCCTCCATAAAAACAAACACATCCCGCACACCAACCTTAAACACAAACTCCCCTAGTCAAAGAAAAAAAAAAAGGAACTGGAACATCCACCTCAAAGATTCCAAAATAAATATTTACAATCTACACAGACTTCTGTATGTACTATATAGCAATTCAGAATTGAATTGAATGCCTTTTAAATTCCAATTAATTTCGTGTATTCGAATTAAGTAGCAAATAAGAACAGTAATTTGGTCATTTGAAATGCCTTGATATTACAAATTTTATAGGCCTTATGGACTGAGAGAATGATAGAAAAATTGGATGGATGGATGGATGGAATGATAGATAGAATGATAGAACGATAGCTAGATATCGTTCTATTATTCTATCATTCTCTCAGTCCATAAGGCCTATAAACCTTGTAATATCAAGGCATTTCAAATGACCAAATTACTGTTCTTGTTTGCTACTTAATTCGAATACAAGACATTAATTGGAATTTAAAAGACAGACAGACCGACCGACCAACCGATCGATAGATCGATAGATTGATGGATAGAACGATAGATACAACGATAGAACAATAGATAGATAGATATCGTTCTATTGTTCTATCATTCTCTTAGTCCATATAAGGCCTATAAACCTTGTAATATCAAGGCATTTCAAGGCACTTCCTGTTATTCTGAGTGTGCAGTGAGCTGGGTTGTGTGGAGCAGTCGCCTGTCTCTAAATGATGATGTCACAGCCTCTCGTAGGTCCCCCGGGCTGTGATTTATGAGCTAATCCAGGCTTGTCTCCTTGTCCTCCAGGTCTGTCCCTCCCCAGGGGTGTGCTAATGGGACAGCATGCTGCAGCCACAACACCGCAGCTGCCCTCTCCGCTCCCGCAGCCTGCTATCCATCTACTGTACTAACAGAACTAAAATAAGCTGCTGCCCTGCACACTAGCGTACTCGCAGATAATCACACAAACAAACAGACAACGTATAAGCCTCTCTGCTTGTATATGATCTATACGGGAAACACACAGAATTTCCACCCTCCGTCCAGGCCTAGCTTGCTTTATAAGAGAAATTACCTTCAGACTGATCATGAAGACACCTATTGACCCATTTTCTCCTGGATGTACTCAAAAAAGCAATTTGTCCCCGCAAAAGTCAAACTGATAGGTGGCAAGATGAATGGATTAAGGCAGGCAGGAGAGGGTGCACTATGCCACAAGGCACTAAATCACCAGATTATTAGTTTCATGGGCGAAGCCCGCGAGAAAATAATTGCTAATGTTCCCAGAGTAACCAAGGGAAATGAAGGTAATGGAGCAATTTATAAACTCTGATTGGTATACATGGAAAACTTCCAGCCCATCTCCTTTGTTATTTCACTGCTCTCGATAAAAAGCACCCTGGGGCGGCTGGGAGGCTGCGGCCGGCCATTAAAATCAATACCGCTGCCGTGTCACTGTTGTTGTTTTCCTTCTCTGTTATTTTTAGTGGCTGGGACAATGAGCCTGCCTCGCTGCTGTAAATCAATGAAATACGAAAAGGATAAAAACCACACAGACATCAAGCTCCCATAATTCATCTCTCTGCCGTCTTCAACCCACTTTGGGTTGAACTTTGGCCATTCATCCAATACAGTGAACACTGTGGTATGACCACTCAAGAATAAGAATAGGAGAGGTCTCAGCATGTCAACAGAGAAGCTCTTAACTACTACAATCATGGCTTGTATTGATTGCCCATGACAAGAGAGTTTTAGAAAAACCTAGCAGATAGACTTTGTCCTCACAAAAAGGAGAACGCAAGACAGAAAAGTACAATGGAAACAATCCTTTTAAAAAAATTATCCTGTATTAATACAACAAAAACATTCCCAGAATGGCTTTTTGATGCTATCATTTGAGAATGCCAACTAGGCCGATAACTTTTGTTTGGGGTGGGACTTAGTGTTTGCCCAAACACTGGCAGACGGTGTTCAGGAAACCTGTTTGGAAACAGTTATTAGCAATGCAGAATTTACACAGTTCATTTCAAAACTAGGTTGGCACCTGCATTTTTGTACAAGATGTTCTCCATATGTGTCCCTCATATACATGAAACAGCGTTTGTCCAACCAATGAAAGATTGTTTTCAGAAAACCTGTATGAAAAAAGTTATTAGTGGTACAGAAATGACAATATGTGTCTATCATATGCATATAACTGACTTTAATAGTGAATAGCTGATGTCAACCTTTACCTTTGATAAAGAAAATCAACAAAAATCCAGTACCATAATTTTGTATACAAGTTTTTTTCTCTTACTGTTGTCATAAAGATGTCTTTTTGTACAATCCTTGCCCCTGTGGTTTCTTGAAAAGAAAGCGCACATTTTGATCAAATCAAAATATATTGAAATAAGAGTTAACATTTTGTTAATTTCTGTATGCTGCCATTTAAGATTTAGATTTGTTTAACCCTATTGCTGTAATTTTACCATTACTTGTCTGACAGAATACTTAAAATCTTACAGAAATGTACCAAACCTTATCAAACTTAAAAATACACTGTTTCATAGAATGTCCCATATGATCTTCAGTTGAGATGAATGAATGAAATAAATTAAATAAATGAAAATGCTTATCTGACTTAAAACTCGTATACACCCGGAAACATCAGCCGAGTTCATTTGGGCATTAAACTAAATGTGCTCATTTTCCTATCACCATCAATAAAATCATTAATTTCCAACTCTGTGATGTCTAAATAGAGAGTTTTGTTGAGTTGTATGAAGGCGGAAATGTTCTGCAGATGTAGGTTCCTCTAATGTGGTTGATGAAAGCAGACTTATCTGGTTAGAGGCTTCATTTCACCCAGACCACACTCTGCCCGATTTATACTTCCATCACAACGTGGGTGGTCTGAGCTCCGCTGCCTTTTTCCAGCCACTACCTACTTTTTCATCCTTACAAAAGAATCTAAATAGAGATGTCTATAACATTTTTGACCTACGCTGGCATGCGGGTTCTCAAGTTTAAATATGCAATGGAGATACTTGGCGAAGGCTCAAGAATGTCACATTGTACATACTGCAACATACACAATCCACTAAAAGGATGCATTCTCCAAATAACTGAAGTGTTCTTGAAAGCCTGTGTCTTAACCTTACTATCAAAGCCCGAGGTGAAGGTAAAGCTACACTTGTCTCTGCGGTGTGATTTCTCTCTTTTGTTGTGTGATGGAAAAACATAAATAGATCAGAATCATATTACAGAGGAACCGAAAACACACTCAGACCTTGACCTTATTCTATAACAAAAACAAACAGCATTTACGTCTCAACCATACTTTCCATGCCACTTCCTTTAGTGTGGTGTGGTTAAACTAGCGTGTTCTCGCTTACATTTTTCACACTCGCTTCGTAGGCCTACTGCGTCGCAAGCATCTCAGATGGCGCATGAGTCGATGTCCCACCAGCAAAGCCGCAACTTTGTACAGACATGTGCGAGTAGTTATCGCATTAGGCCCTGCTGTCTGTTTAGCTGCTTTGGTGTTTATGTGGGTGCAGATGAGAGCAAGCTCTTACATGCAATGGCACGATTGCGATGTGTGTGTGCACGAAGACGTTTGGATCCCATTGGCTCCGACTTCCTGTTATCACATCAGAGAAACCATGCCAGTGGAAGAGGTGTGGAGAGAGAGAAATGAGAGTGAGCTTAAGGAACAGACAGTCATAGATAAAAGGAGATAAAGAGATAGAAATCTGTGAAGCGTGGTAAACGGTACACTCTGGCAAGAAATGCTGGGAGGTCAGTTGTGAAAATTTTTGGCTGTTGCCATGACAACAGACAGCCCTGCCAGTTAGCGTAAGTGGAATTTAGTGTGGAGCCTAGCACTCTGCCCCATGCTGTCACAGAACTAGCTGCGCCCCAGCCACAGAGAGTTGACACATCCAGTCCCCCCTTCGGCATAATTTACCTCCCTGTCAGCATATTCAGAAAGAGTCTAGAACTCTTTCTCTCTCGTCGGATGCGCCGGTAAAGGGCGCCTTTATGTTTTTGCGCGCAGCTCGAAATGAAAGCGTTCACCTTCTCCCAAGAGGACCGGCCTAATATAGAGCAAACAAAAAAGATGCAGAGAAATGGAAGTGAAAAACTGAGGGTCTGCGTCGAGCAATCAGGAACTCCACCAGCGACACCCCTCGACCCCAACCCCCGCTATTTATGCAATGCGGTTTTGCTTGCATCTGAGGTCTACAAGCCATGTAATAAATCTGGCTTCTTTCAAATCAGCTTGCCACCACCGCCAGCAGAAGCCTCCCCAAGCAAAATGTTATTCCAACTTGTTAGCGTTTGAAGTTGAGGCGCGCTGCAGTACAGAGGCTGCTCGCATGTGGTTTATGGTCTGTGGGCTTGTTTTTTTCTCTCGCTCTCAAGATATGGTGTCTCGCTTTCCCAGTCAGGATATATCGCCACCGTTCAAGCCACAACTGTCATTCAGAGATAACAGCGGCGCATTGCGATAGAAGGGGAAAAAGGGGGGGATTTTAAAAACAGTCTTGCGGTCGCAACTCATACATCGACAACACGAGCTTGTGTACTTGTGCGAGCTAGCGCTTTTCCGCCTCCTGTTCTGAGTTATAGTGCAAGGCTGCAAACTCGCGCTCTGGAGATTTAACTTCCTCCCACACTCTGCCCTCAAGAAAGGGAACTTGTTCTTTTAACCTCGTTAGTTCTGCTAAACTCATGACTTTGACACACCGCAACATGACTTGATACAAGTTCTGGCCTCTTTGACTCACTTTTTTCCATCCGGCCCATGTAAAACAAGCAGCGGGGTGAGCACTGCTGTGCCACATATGACATCCTCTTTGAATACGCATGCTAAAACATCAAGTCGATTAAACGAGACAAATAATTTTCCACAGACTCAGCGAGGCCACTAAAGTGCATCTTTTGTTTGAAATCGCTTGCTAACCACCAAAAGACTGACCTTTTTAAACCTAATATCTAATTATAAACTCTGTTGTTTACCAGCAGTTCAGAAAGTTCAGAACAAATATATATTAAAAAAACAATGCCTTATATGAATTTGTTTGTTTTGAAACTAGTGCCCACATAGATTGACATGGAATACATAATTGGCTATTTTGAGGAAATGCAACCTGACCTTCATGAATTCTGTAAACAAATCAATAAATTTCACACATCTATGGATGTTAAGCAGAGGATTTCATCTTTAAAATTAGTCTTTAATTGAAACACTCAAAGTATAGAGCTGAACAATAAGGTCCAGTTTGAGACTGAATGAATAAAAAATACAAACTACTAAGTTAAATGTTTTGCATTATATGCCTTTTTGTGCCATGTGTTTATGACTTTATGGAATTACATTCTATTTGTATATTTTCTAACTTGTTGCATATTATTTTATTTTTGTCAAGAATAAAAATAAATAATTATATACTACATAATTATACAGTAGTATATTTAAAATGCATTTATTTCATACTAAGTATAGTTTAAATCATTAACATATTTACTGACATATCACTCGATACTTACTGATATAAAAAAAATAATTAAACTTTATTGGGAGTACTACTTGTGCACAATACACATTTCTTAATATTAAGCCTAAAATGTGTTTTAATGTCACTTTTGATGCAGATTGTATGATCTTTGAATAATATCGGTCTTTAAATATACTGAAATATACTTCTTTAGTTGAACCTCAGCACTACTTCTGCATAAATAAAGTATACCAGTTTAGTATACTAAAAGTACAATTGCAGGGTATTTTTATTAAATACATAAATAAGGAAATGTATTTGTAGTATACTTAGCATGAAATAAATCTATTTCGAATTTAGTATATTTATTTTTCACTAGGGTAAATAAATAAATAATAAATAGATAATAATAAATAATAAAATGATAAAAATAAGCAAAATAAAAACAAAAACGTTAGAAAATGTAACATTTAATACAAAATATATAAATATTTAACCCCAAAATACACTGCTAAATACAAATCAATTATTATTTTGTGGTGGGGCTACTGAAAATGTTTGCAGGACAAGTAAACTACTTGTAGTAAAACCGCATGCCCTTTTTAATAAAATTACCATTTAGCCCCGATATGATACATTTGTATCTTCTTCATACACAATACCACTGAAATTTGATTAAAAATGCGCAAAAAAATGAAATACTTTGTTTAATTGGATGTACTCCATGCCGCATTAAAGTGGACTAAATGTGGATTATATACAAACTTTGTGAATTTTGGCTCGGGTGGATGCGATAGAACACAACAAACCAACAACTGTGCTGGAAATAAACTAAATGGATGGAGTGACTGAGGAGCTGAGAACATCCATCAATAACCTGCGCCATAGATCCACAGCGGCAAAATGAAAACCATTAGATCAGTGGAGCCACAATGACTCTTCGTCTTCCTCTAGAAGACTCTTCATCACATGATCAATAAGCTGAAGGGGCGAAGCAATAATAACAAGGACAGATGATTGTGCAGAGAGAAAAGGATATGGGAGAGACGCAGAGACATTAAGAAAACGTGATCAGAGCTGTGGTGTGATGAGAAACAGGCCTGAAGCGATGTTTATGACTGACTCCTCCCTCTCACCTCCACTCCTTAAGCATCCACGACCTCTGACCCCAGGGTCATCAGCCAGCCCTGCCCCTCTCCCATGCCTCCCCCCAGGGAACAGACAAGGAGGAAGGACAGAGAGGGAGGACAGGCTATTGATCAGACAGACTATTATCAGAGCCCAGGCTGTTTATCAGGCTGTCTGCTAGTGAGCCACGAGAGTCTCCAGTCTCTAATGGAGCATGGCATTAGAACAACCCCCCACACCTGTCCTTGCCATCCCAGCACTTCCTCCCACCCCCTCCAGCTCTATTGATTCCTGCAACATCCGTCCTTGCCCCCGCTGTCACCCCTCCCTCCCCATGAGGCATGATAGAGGGAGCAACGTTTCTTGTCCCTGTAAGAATTGCTCCATGATGACTAGTCTCTCCGTGCTCTCCAGAGAGAGAGAAAAAGGGGGCTTCTTGCTCATCAGGTGCTAAACTCTCCCCCTCCCCCCCAGGTATACAGTCAGGGGAGTGCAGGAGAGCAAAACCTCCATTAACAGCCAGAGAAACCATTACACGGGGGCTGTTAGCAACAGGAGACAATCTCACCATGTCTCACACATGACTTCCCTTTGATCTTTCCCAGCATGCATTATGCAATAGGAATGTGCCTTCAATCTACTTCAAATTATGGAATATTCTGCATTTTAATAACTCGTTATTAGCTACTCATGCAGTCTAGACTTATAAATTGCTGTAAAAATTTTAACAATTATGCTGCTAGCAAGAGCAAAAGATTTCCATTCGTCATATTCACTATTGCAAAGAAAGGCTAGATTTATTTATTTATCTACTTATTTTTAAGAAAATTGGTGCTTGTCCTAAAAACTTTTAAAATTAATATTTTTAATAACTATTTAAAAGTATATTTTATAATGCTTTCATATAAAATGTAAAAAAATTAATTCATGATGTTATTGCATTGAGTACTATCAGCTAAAAATGAACAGTACATTTTATAGTATTTAATTATTAAAAATATATTATTGTTCATAGTAAGTTCATATTATTTAAAATGCATTAACTAATGTTAACATATTCAAATTTAAATAAAATAAATAATTAAATAATAAACAACAATAAATAATGACATTAATTATGATTAATCAATATTTTAAAAGCATTTAAAAGTCAGAGTTAAACAAAGACAGTCTCTTGGCCCAGGGCCAGTGTTGTTTTTTTCCAAGTGTTTTTTTATATTTGTTTGTTTATTATTATTTGTTGCAAATTTTTATACTGTAAAGATAAAGAAATAATGTGAAAAAATGGAAAACCTAACATTTAATGAAAAAATACACAAAATATATACACTATTAAAAATAAATATGAAATACTAATTTACAAATCTAGAAAATATACATACATATACACACACACACACACACACACACACACACACACACACACAAAAGATATATCATCCTTTTCTAGTGTAACCAGTAAGATGTTTTTAAAGAAAATCCAAAATGTGGTCCTTCTGTGCCAGCAAAAAAAAAAAAAAAAAACATCCTCCTGAGAGCCCTGATTGTTGATTGTTAGTTCTTGTTAAAGGGGTCATCGGATGCAAAATTCACTTTACAAGTTGTTTGAACATAAATGTGTGTTATGTTATGTTAAAATCCACCCAGTGTAAAATCCCCCCCCCCCCTCCTGATTGACAAGCCGTCTTACCTTAGACCCGCCCTGAGTGAGCTGAGAGCTGTCCGCCTCCGGTGCAGAGGAAGACAAGATGTCTCCGATTAAGTGATTGAGGTGTTCTGTTGTTGGATGTAATAATGAATATAGCAGTCGTCAGTTACTCACGACAGCTGAGCCGCTGAAGACGCAGAGGATTAACATTACTTTCATTTTGAAGGGAATGCGCCGATCCCCGATCTACATAAATGCGTCTATGTTCGCCCGAATCATTCGTGATCCAGCTTTATCTACAGAAGAAGTGAGTATAAGGGTTTTTTATGAATCTTTGCAAATCCCCTTTCCTAATAATGTGCTAGTTAGGCAGTTTCTATGGGCCGCGATACGTAAGCCATCCGCCATTTTTGGAACGGTCTGCGAATCTTTGAGCGCATTGACTGTGTGCTACAACAGCAAGTTATACGCTTGTATATCTTTGAATATTCATTGATTATTATGGTGAATGCGAGATGGCTGCCGTGTCAACGTATCTGGGGCGGTCGAATATGGAATCTGCACATATCTATGGTCTGCTCGGCACTCCACGGAAGAAAGGGGCGGAGTCAGCAGAGCTCACTAGCATTTATGGACTAGAACAGCGTGCTGAAAACAGAGCTGATTTTGACAGGGTAAAGAAGGTGTTTTTTACACTACCATTGAGAAATTTTAACCAAAGTATGTTATAGACTTTTCATTAAGACCATGAAGAATCATATCAACTTGTGTAAAATGGGCATCCGATGACCCCTTTAACTACATTAGCTAATGTTCATATAAACAATCTTATTGCAAAATGTTACGGGTTCAATTTGGTGAATACAATTCTAATTTATGTGCGAAGTCTTGAAAACTTGTTGCTAAAACATACTGCCACGATTACCAAGTCAGAAGAGACTGCTTTAATAGAGGTGCCACCGGCTTGCCCTCTGTGCCAGGCGGTGTCGACCCGTGCAACGTGCAGCTTCATTTGGAGGTCACCAGAGGCAGTCAGTGGTGTGTGGAGGATAAAAACACAATGATGAGGATTTAATGATATCCAGCTCCGTGGCTATTGATAGCCAGAGTCAATGGGCTGCGCTGTCAGTGTGTCTCTCAGATACACGGCAGCTTAGCAGGGCCTTTGTGAGATGAAAACATCAGAGATCAATAGGACACAGGGGAGAATCAATAACCCGCCCAGCGCCCTGTGGCTTTCCTGGGGAAGTGTCTCTCTCTCACACACACACTTTCCCTTCGTTTTTATTGCGCTGTCAATGTACCATTAACCGTGCTCATAAAACATGCATCAGGCTTCGTCACAGGCATCGTATGCTAATGACTGACTGCTAATGAATATGAATGTTCCTCTCATAAACAGAGGCTCTGTTTCATTACATCTCTTCACACCTCACTGGGCTCACAGAGGCTGCTTAGGATGCAATGTAAATCAGGGCTTTATATGGGTAAAGTACACTGCTGTTTACATTCAAATGTTCTATAGTTTGCACATAAACTGCCCTCCCTGCAGTGCTCGACAGCCAATAATGCATAATCTTGAATTAGACGCAATTTTCAAACAAATGGCCTTTGATTTAAATTCCTTAAAGTGGTACTCCGCCCAAAAATGAAAATCCTGTCATCATGTCATTCCAAACAGGCATGGTTTTCATTCTTATAAAAGAACACAAAAAAAGATATTTTGAAAAATGTTTGCCCATACAATGAAAGTCAATTGGGTCCAAAACAGCATTGGATACTAATGGCTTTCATCGTATGAACTAATAAAATGAGACATTTTTATATGTGTTCCACAAAAGAAAATAATAAATGTGACCCTGGACCACAAAACCAGTCATAAGTAGCACAGGTATATTTGTAGCAAAAGCCAAAAATACATTGTATGGGTCAAATTTATCGATTTTTCTTTTATGCCAAAAATCTTTAGGATATTCAGTAAAGATCATGTTGCATGAAGATATTTTGTACATTTTCTACTGTAAATATATCAAAACTTAATTTTCGATTAGTAGTATGCAATGCATTTCAGGGCGGTCTGTTCATTCAGCCTTCCCTCTGGTGCCAGTGCCCACTTCTCAATTTTAAGTTGCACATAGACATTGAGGGCTCTAGGGAGGGGACGAGCTGACACAAGCTTGTGGATGAGCACCTTACACTACATTTGAGCAGGTGGGGTGAAGCAACACCCCTGTTCTCTGTTCTCTGTCTTGTGAGGATGAGCTGGCCGCCCGGTCGGGGTCTGGGCTGTTGGTTTTCTCTGCTGCTGTGGTCTTCCTGTCCGGAGCGAAGGGGGTTCAAATCGGGCGCTGGCTTCCCCTCTGGGGGTGGTGGTGCCTGGATCTAGGAGTATAGAGTGCATATGGGGAGTGTGAGTGCGGGTACCGTGTCCATTTCTGTGAGTCTACTGTGAATATTCGTTTGCGTGCATGAGGGTGGGAACGTATGCATGTGTGCTTGTTCGTCTACGTCTATGTGTCAGGTCGGGCCTTAGACTCCGCCTCACTCATCATCTCAGTCGACCCCCACCCCACCACTATGCCCTGCCGGTGGAGGACATTGGTGGTTTCTCGCGCCGGGGCAGGATGATTTGGCCCTACTGGCCTTGCTGGGCCCCGAATCTCCGGGCCCAGGGCCCGGTCTGCCCTGGTGTGGTCGGCTGCCGGTGGAGCCTGCGGCCTTGCCGCCACGGCACCCTGGGGCGTCTACACTGTGACTGTCGGAGGTCCCACCTTCGGGCTCTCCTCTGCCCCTTTCTGGGTGGAGGCCGCGGTTGTCCCTGCGGTGGTTCTCCTGGGGGTCCCGTGCCCTGGGGGGCCCCCGGATGTTTGGGGCCCAATGCCTGCTTCATGCCTTGCGGGATGGGGCTGTTGTTATTAAACATTTACATGGAGGAACCTTATGAACACAAGCGCGATCACACACACAGGTGTACACTCAAGCATTCACATTGGTGTAAAAACAGGTGCTCACAGACACGCATTGTCTTGATCTGCTGTTGCTTCAAAACTTATTTTGTAATATTATGTGTGCTGCCTAATAACATTTAACATAGTGTGATTCATACAGATGTTGGTTGTTGCTGCAGTCTCTATGATGTTGTGTCTTCTGTTGTTTTCTCTTTTTGTCAGCAGGTATCGAAGCAAAACATTTCTCTGTTGAATTTACATAGTGTGGTTAAATAAAAGGGTAAATTATATCTGTGAATGATGATAGCATAGCTACACATACGTACTGTCATGTGTTATCTGTGTTACTAGTAGTATGCATTTCCAAGAATTTAATTTGGACAAATTTAAAGGCAATTTTCTCAATATTTAGATTTTTTTGCACCCTCAGATTCCAGATTTTCAAATAGTTGTATCTCTGTCAAATATTGTCCTATCATAACAAACCATACATCAATTGAAATCTTATTTATTCAGCTTTCGATTCAGCTTCAATTTCGATTTGATGTATAAATCTCAATTGAAAAAAAATTGACCCTTATGACTGGTTTTGTGGTCCTGGGTCACAAATAATGACAGAATTTTCATTTTTGGATGAACTATCCCTTTAAAACTACAGCAGCAAATATCTTAAACGGTAACACTCGATACAGCAAGACGCTGAGTGAAGACAACCTGAAAAAGCAAAGTAATTCAGCATTCTTACACACCACTTTGGCAATTCAGTCTGAAGATGTGCAAGATTAATTACTATCATTGTAAGACGTGAAAGAGAGAATTGGACGTTAATTATCTTCACCTCTAGACCAGCACCTTGCCTTTTAAAAGCGTAGCTCGACAGTAAAAGAAAGATTGCTATTAAGATGCTTTCTCAGTATCCTTGACAGTCTCTGCCAGGCACACTGATCCAATTATCCATTTAAAATTAATTATAATAAAGTAAATGCCTCTGTACAAACACTATTTTTGATCATAGTGAGCACAGATCTTCTTGGCCATAACAGAAATTATTATACACATCCATTGAAGTGCATATTCACCTGGAATACTCAACCTTGAGTTGTCTATTCGATTATGACAGAATACAAGTACAATGTTGTGGTCAAAGGTCACAGCGGGCCTGTTCTGTCTGCCCTCACCTGACCTGCTACGAAGAGGTATATAGAAAATCATCCTGAGAATAGAACACATGCATTTATGTGATAAATAAAAAGGCTTGATGCCTTTGATGGAGTACCGCTCATTGCAGGCATTTAGTTCAGCCTGTCTTCGATCCCACTGCTGCTGCCAGAGGAGCTGTTAGCCTAGAGAAACATTAATGATTCAATAGAAATGAAATGCACAAATACCAAAGTGCACCAGCCATTTTGCAGACAGGCCCCGAGGCCACTCTGCAGTTATTAAAAAATCTAACATTATACATTCACATCACAGATAAGTCGGATCGCTTGTTCGCTCATATTAAGCCTGTTTGGTCCGGTGGGGATTGATCAGAGGACAGAGCCATCGAACAAACTTCTCTTTTGTCACGCCGTTGAAATATTCATAACATTTTTCATTATCTCCGCATTCGAATGCAACGGCGCAATCGCCTTGTTAGGGAGGAATCAGATGCAAAATGAGAAATGTTACTCTTCAGTGGGAACGGCTTATGAATCGGCTGTCCGTCAGCGAGGGAAGGCACACGTGCCGGAGAATGAGAAGAGAGCAATTCTATGGCTCAGTGGCAGGGGCAGGCAGACAGAGAGACAATCAGTATTCAACAGAGTCAGAGTGCAAGAGGGGCCCCTGACTCTCTCTTTCGCTCCATTGATTGGTACCTTAACCTGTGCTGAAATCACTCTTAATGTAACGGTGATTGTGATCACACCAGAGCTCAATCTAGGTGTTTAAGCTGACCCATAACGCATTATCACTATCGTCCAATTATAAACTTTTACATTGTATCTGGCTATTTTGTTTCATCCCAAATGACACGGATACAATCACCCCAAAAATATTTGGATGCTTTTAAAGGTATAGTTCACCCAAAAATGAAAATTCTGTCATCACTGACACCCTCATGTGGTTTCAAACCAACATGCATTTGGATAAAAATAACACTGAAACATTTCTCAAAATATATTCAAAATATTTTATCTACATTTACATTTACTTTAATCTAAAGTGAAATTATGATATCTCTGGATCTGCACAGAATAAATTAATCACGGCTGACTGCATATAGCTCATTTTTATATTGTCACCTGTAGCCTAACTGAAAACTATTGTTTTTTTGTTTGTTTTCATTTATTTAAAGATGTGAAGATATTGTGAGTGCATTTTTCACACATTTGTTTCTGTGTCATTAGGCCAAGTGTTTGTTCCATACATAATCAGCTTTATTTTTAACTGAATTAAAAAAAATATAATTTCCTATTTACTCTTGACTGGTTCACCCTGTAACAAAATAATCTTAATTATCATAATTTAATACTAAAATATATTAGCTTTTCACCACACAGAATAATGGAGCTGAGCATCAAATATGTTTTGAAATCAAAATACACATTTCATAGAACATTTAATGAAGAGAAGTGGTATAAACGTATTTACATAGGAATTACAATCTCAAAACGGAAACTTTTTTTTTTT
Organism: Schizothorax lantsangensis; assembly: GCA_027422415.1. Lineage (NCBI taxonomy): Eukaryota > Metazoa > Chordata > Actinopteri > Cypriniformes > Cyprinidae > Schizothorax > Schizothorax lantsangensis. Next base: position 11,985,817 of record CM049846.1, on the reverse strand, counting down.
TTTTACAGTTCATGCTACAAAAAAAGAAAAAAGAAATTCCCCCAGATAATTTAAATAATGTGTTTTATGTGGGAACATCTGATTTCATGTGAGTCAAAAGTGGTATAAATAGATCCTTGAAATAACCTCTTTTGTCCATATGACCCTTATGACTGGTTTTGTGGTCCTGGGTCACAAATAATGACAGAAGTTTCAGTTTTAGTGTGCATGCTAGGATTTTTACAGTGCCCCTCTGGCTACTGGCTCCTGGAGATGTTACTGATTTTGATCAGATACATCTCATCTTATTCTGTATGTCCTTACCAAATTTCTAAATATATCTAGATAAGTTAAGACTATACCTTACCCAATTCATCATCCAGCTTCATACAAAGAGAAAGAAGAAATATCATCCGGGTCTCTCAGCCCAGACACAGCAGCCATTTGTCAACATACAGTAACAGGAGTCTTTTGTCTGGGATTGCAGGTTCTTCTCCTGATTATTATCATTTCAACAAGCCTCCCATCTTTCGCAAGGCCGCTGTGGTCCACAAGGTTAGGCCCGCTTTATCCAGCAGCACTCACTCCCTCACAGCGGATATAATAACATCACCATCAGTTTGATTGACAGCACAGGGATGTTTCCTTCCAGTACTGTAAACAAGTTGGGAAGAACCAGCTGCGTTTGAGTGCTAACTGACACTGGTATGATTGGGGCAGAATTTTGCTATCCACATCTGTACATCCTCAGCCAATACTTCCAACAGGTTAATATTTATTGTCATTCAGATCTATTAGATGATACATTTTAAGAATTCTGAGATAGGTGAAGGATAGGAGTAAAATGAAGTGGAAATTCATAACTTTGCCATTTCCTTTCATTGTATCAGTTGCCAATTTTTGTTTGATTATGCTGCATCACTTTAAAAAAAAAGTGCTTTATACTCACATTCCACAATGCTCGATATAATGTACCTGTGAAAACCACATGGTGAGCAAAGTGCTTATTGATTTATACTAATGACAACATCACATAAACACTCATGAAACAATAAACACATTAAACACCTTTGACTTGCTACACACAGACCTGAAAACTTGGTAAATTTATGACAACTCGAGTAATAATCAGCAAACTGATCATTTTGAGTAATAGAAACATACTCATCCTGACATCACAAGACAACAAGCTACTAAATGTGACAGCAAAATCAACAAAAACTGTGTAAATAAAACTAGCCAACAGTCAAACAATCAAAAAATACTTATTCATGCCAGGAAGAGGATGAATGGGACAAAACAACAACCAAACCCCACTTTTTTCAGTGTAAGCCTGTTTAGACACAAAAATGCATAAATGTGACTCACCTGATTAAAATAACAGAAACAGAAAATATTATAGTAGAAATGCTGCATTGAGATGCATTACTTGTGTTCCTCAAGTTTTTAGAAAAAACTTAACCCACTATAATCTAAAATAAGTAAACAAGTAAAATGCTTAAGCTAATGCTCATACTAGCATTATTTATTAAATCTAAAAAATCATTAATCAGAAGGGCAAGTTCTGACCTAGTCTTTCAGAGTCATATGGTTCAAAGACACATCTGCTCCCACAAGCCCTTTAAAAGAGAATGGGGAAAAACTGTGTTTCCTCAAACACAACAGTGCATAATCAATGTTGACAAGCTGGGAAATCAGATCTTACAAAGCTGGACCGTCCCCAAAGGCAGAACATGCTCAAGCACTAACGAAAGCGGCGCTTTAATTCTCGGGCACTTTCAGCGTGGCTTAAAACCCAGGCAAGCGTTAAACGTGCACTGATCGTATAGCCACAAAGTGAAGGTTAGAAGGACAGTGTGTGAGCGGGCAACTTAAGTGTACACGAATCTCCACAGAGCTGCCTCAGACACGCATCCTGAGCTATGCTAATTCACTTGTCCCAAAGCCTCTCATCAACTTGCCCTTATTTTGAGGTCACTATCGCATGCGTCACCACAAGAGCTCATCCAGAAAGGCAGAGAGTTTATAATGTGCGATTTTGGATGCACCCTGTGACAGCTGTCACTCAAGTACTCTCCACAACCCAACACTACACTGATTTGATTGCTGATCTTTTGACCCGCAGCCCCATTCTGTCTCAGCTCTAGACGTGAAGCAGCTCCGCTGAACAAGAGCTCGGCTGCACTATGCTACGCTTAAGGGAAACTCACAAATACACTTGGGGAGATGCAAATAGCTTATTATGTAATCTTTTATATTATAGCAATTTTTCATTGCCACTTGAGACGAGAGGCTGTGCAAATGAGACGCGGTCAGGATGACAAGTGAAGGTAAGAGTCGCACCATACGTTATGTGATTTCTCCATAATTGCTATGCTTCAAGCCCCTTCTTGACGTGAACACGGGGAGCACTGGGCTCCCAGAAGCCTGTAATCTGATGGCAGACACGCCGAACACTGCTAAGGGCCCCTCAACCTGCTGCCATCCATCTTTCTGGAGACAGCAAAAAGCCTGTTTAGACATGAAACGAGAAGCCAGATAAATCTACATCACTCTCTTTTTAGCTTCTATATCAAATGGCTGAATTACATCTACAGTGATGAAAAATATGCATAGACAACTTGAATATTTCATGTGACTCATTAGGGCTTTTCACACTTATTCTAAACCCCAGGTAAACAAAATCCTGGGTTATCTTGTTTCATGTTTCACACTGCTCATAATTTACCTGGGTTTAACAGTTAATCCTGGGTATTCATATGCTAACATTTCACACTGTATATTCCTAAACCCTGGGTTAATGTTCTTATTTGCATATTTGTGGTTTCAGTCCCATTGATTGGACAAATCCAGTTTACATACTGGCTCCAGCATTGCACATTGTTATATTATATATTGCCTCCTATACTATCAAGTTTTTACTGAATGGACTTTCCGGACTATAAATGTAGGAATGAAACTTCTGTCACCATTTGACATTTTTCCGACTCAAATGCTAAAACTACTGTTTATAGGCTACAACATGTGGTGTTTCCATGACCGTGTGTACCATTAGGCACATGACTGTCCAAAGCATGTGATTTGGTGTCTGTTGATAAGCATCTAGACGTAACATTTTATCACCACATCATTTCACATTGTACACATTTCGCAATGCAGTGTTAATACCACAAAAATGCTGTTAAAGGGACAGTTCTCCCAAAATGATAATTACCCCATGATTTACTCACCATCAAGCCATCCTAGGTGTAAGTGACTTTCTTCTTTCAGACAAAAAAATGTCCTGGCTCTTCCAAGCTTCATAATGGCAGTGAATAGTGGTTGAGATTTTGAAGCCCAAAAAAGTGCATCTATCCATCATTAAAAGTGCTCCACATGGCTCCTGGGGGTTAATAAAGGCCTTCTGAAGTGAAGCGATGTGTAATCTCTAGCTTCCGCTAACTGTCGTATACATGTTCCCGAGAGAGTGACGCTCCGGTGGATAACGTAAGATGTAGGCACAGCGTAAGCTCCGGTGTGAATATGCTAATCTCGCGAGAACCAAGTTTTGTTTACAGCAAAGGAAAACCAGTCTCCTCTTTGTGGGGCAGTCCTGGCCTAATGGTTAGAGAGTCTGACTTGTAACCCGAAGGTTGTGGGTTCGAGTCTCAGGTCCGGCAGGAATTGTGGGTGGGGGGAGTGAATAACCAGCGCTCTCTTCCACCCTCAATACCACGACTGAGGTGAGACACTTGAGCAAGGCACCAAGGTGCTCTGGGTGTGTGTTCACTACTGTGTGTGTGCACTTGGATGGGTTAAATGCAGAGCACAAATTCCGAGTATGGGTTGCCACACTTCACTTTCACTCTTGGCTTATATCTAGGGTGACCATACATGCCATTTTTCCCGGACGCGTCCTGGCCAGGATTTCTATATTGCTTTGATTCAAAGTACCTCGAGAGCGTTTCGAAAACATAAGGAACCGATGTCATACGGTCTGCACACGCAAACAAAGCCAAATCCTAGATATTTTAGGCAATATAGAAATTCTGGCCAGGATGCGTCTGGGAAAAATGGCACGCATGTTCACCCTACTTATATCGAAATCTTCCGACATTTTTCTTTATAAATCCTCAATTTGTTCTTACGCTTCACCTACATCCTACATCATCCACTGGAACGTCACTCTCTAGTAAACATGCGTACAACAGTTAGCGGAAGCTAGCTCCAATTGTATTTGTCTGGAAGAAGAAAGTCATATACACCTAGGATGGCTTGACGGTGAGTAAATCATGGGGTAATTTAATTTTTGGGTGAACTATCCATTTAACCCTACTCTGGAGCTGGGTTTCAAAACCCTAGTAAAAAGTCACGCTAACCACGCTACTATATTACAAGTGTGAAACGTTCTCTACCCGGGGGTTAAAAGTTGTGTTTAGAACGACAATAACCTGGGTTAAGCACAGTGTAAAAAGCCCTATTTTGGACACTGAAAGTACCAATCCTCATTCATTCTCAATATAATGAAATCAGCAACAAGGACATTATTTAATAATTCACCTTTTGTTTGCCAAAGAACAAAAACAACATGGGGGTGCGTTAACTATTTATTTGAGGTATAATTCATCTATTTATAACAGAACAAAAACTAATATTTAGAAATGACCCAAGAGTCAATCCTGAATGTAACTGCTTTTGGCAGAAAGAATCGGTCAATGCTTAATCCAGGCTTACCAACGGAAAGGTTAAGTATGAGTTTAGCTGCTGTGTCATTATGTGATGTTATTTGATAACTCAAAATTTTCATGTTTGGCAAAATGTATCTGTTATACAAAGTGGAGGTTTATAAATGAGAATTGTGAATTGTTTAAACAGTCTCAAGAAGCCAGGGAATGAGAGAACAGAGACTAAAGAGGTTCCCCAGTTTGTCTTTGTGGTAGAATCATCTAATGCAGTCAAAAACACATCATGAATTCAAGTAGATTTCAGTGGAAATACTTAATGATTGTTGAAAAGTAGGTTAAGAAACTCTTGTGTCTGAGCCCAGTTTCTCTAGCTCCTTAAGACACACAAAACCGCACATAGCTGCGGCTTGTTTCTTATTTTCCATAAAGGCTTTAAGGTTCGAACGACCATTTTCTGGTGATGATGCGGTCAGGGCACACAAGTCACTGCGGCGAAATGATCCGCAGAGACAAAGTGATATAACTCCCTTTTTAGCTGAGTTCCTAGAGGAGTTGCTGAATTTAATATTTCATAAGGGACATTTTGTAGACTCCGGCCAAATCTAGAAACTAACGAGTTGAAACACAAATCTAAAAGACACCCTGCTCTCAGCAGCCAGTGAGGGGCCCATTAGTTTCAGTCGGTTTTAGCTGCACAGTTCAGCCTATGGGGGCCTGTTCAAGGCCTATGAAAAGGCAGCAGTGGTGTGCGAGCATGGCATGTAAACAGGCCTTTAATCAGCGAATGGTTTGGGGAGAGCTCTTTTTAATCTGCGATTATAACAGCAGATCAATGCGATTCCTGCTTCAAGCTGTGTCCAAGACAAAAAGGAGGATTTGCATCAAATATTCATAAGCAATGCTTTCTAATGGTTCTCCAGCTAGAGCCGATTTGGGGGTTTTATTATAGGATATTGTGCAGAGGCAATGGACTTACTGGACTCGTTTAATTACAGGCCAGTGCACCTCTGCAGTCCTAGACAATTTCACTAGAGGTTTCTCTTGATCTGCTTATATCTAAGGCCTGTTAATATGCAGAATGCAGTTGGGTACTGTTACATGGACGTAATTGAAGAGTTCATTCAAACATTAACATTATAATCACACTGATATAATGTCTGAATCAGGAGTGCAACTGTATCATTTTGGGTTACAATATCTAAAAACAAAATATTTATTAATTTATCCAAAATAACATATAGAGAATATATTTATATTAGAGTTTCAGTGCCACTACAAAATAAATCATATACTATCTGAGTTGTGAGAGTGAGTCAGAAGTATGTATAATAAATACATGATAAAATATGATTAAAAAAAAAAGTCACAAGAAAAATGGTAAGAAACACCTTTCTATTGAGTCATTCTCAAACAAATGAATGAATCAAAAACATACAGCACAACCAGTGCAGTCCGGTTCACGAACAAATGACTCTTATGGTGTCAGCCAGGTGTCACCCTTATGAGATGATTCCTGGGTTATTATTGTTAGAAGCACAAAGAAATATTTTCATTACTTTAAAAAACTTCAACAAGTAAAACATATTTTAATGTATTTTTTTCAAAGTTGATAAATATCAAGCCATACACGTCTTCATAGTCAGGATTCAATTTAAAATGAAAAAGGAATCTATAAAAACAAAAAACTAACTTAAAATATTAATAAAAACTATATTAGTATCTCAATGATACTATAATAACACTGTATCTGACTCACTCACTGAACTGGATTGTATTATTATTTTCAGTGATGTTCATATCGAATTAAGCCAATTTTGGGTCAGTATCATTACTGATTATTACAACATATTGTTAAAGATACATACGCATTATTACTACTTTGTTTTTGATAAACGAAAGAGTTTATTTATGTGTGTGTGTGTGTGTGTCTATGTCTATACATACACACTGTACACACACTAGCATATAAAGTAAACATTCAGAGTTCACTTAAAGTATAGAGCAACATTCCTCAAAATTCTGACAAGACGTTGGAAAAAAAAACATTCTTCTTAAAAACCTTTCTGTGCAAATAAATTCCCTGAAATTGAATTAGAAATGGAAACAGATGTTTTCATTGAATTATATGCCAGACGGTCTCATTTGCCTAATTAAGTCTCAAACTGTCAGTCAAACTGAGTTGCGTGCTACAATTTGTCAATATTCCCTTAGATTCAAGTGTTGAAAACTTGTGCGTGTCTATTTTTGGTTCACAAATCTACCTTGCCCAGAAATCATCACTCGTTTTTCAAGTAGTAACTTAAAGCAGCAACAAAAATCTATGATTGTCTAGCCGGGGTTGTTAAGTGCTAGAGCTAACACTTGCTCTCACTAATACAATCCACTTTAATCTTTTCAATGTTTGATTGTATTTGCTTGAAAGCAAACGCAACAAGTACATAATTATCAGACTAATTAAGCTGCCAAAACACAAACACACTGCAAGAGCACCTTCAGAACAGTGAGTGCATGATTCATTAGCATCTGCTGTAAGCCTATTAATCATCTAACAGCCAATTAGCGCACTGTTACCGTTTGCAGTGGATATGTAAATAAATTCCTGGGTTAATTTCTTCCTCTGATAATAAAGGGAACATTATGAAAATTAGCTGTGTGACTATGTAAATGATCTATGTCGTTAATTGCGTGGTGGCTGATAGATGTGTTTTTTTGCCACAGACCAGAGTACTGATGCAAAGAAACATTTTCTCAGGCTGTTAGAGAAATTAAACGGGCAGCCTCAGATTCCCGAGAGGCACTTGCAGCATGCAATAATGACATTTAGCCGCCCCTCTCTCTGACTGATGATCATAATAATGCTTCTGCCTGGCAGCGAGCCAGTGGTGGGGGGGTGGTCTGTGGAGGTTGGTGAATAGCAGGTTGGACACACACATAAAGACACATAAATGGTGCCCTTGCACAGCTAGCCAAATTAACCGTGCCTCGTGTAACTAGCAGTGATTAATATTCATTAGCGACTAGTAAAAAGAGGCCCTTCCATTAGCAAATTAGCTCAATGTACAAAATACCATCACAGTATCACACGGTCACCTCTGGCTGAAAGAGAACACAGCATTAGCAACAGTAAGGTAATAGACTTTGGTCAGACAATGCCATATTTAATTTGACAGAACCAACACATTTTCTGTTTGGGGTCTTAACATCTAAATGACACACTTAAAATTGATATCAGCTTCATAATTCATGAGTTCCCCGAATCCTATGAGATTATAAACCCTCAATAATGAAGAAATAGCATAACATTGCTAATGTTTAGGGTCTTTTAGACAGAGGACATGAATTATAAAAAAACTAATAATTCTCACATGCAAACTGTTGAGATACAGGTCAATTGACCCCAGTCACTAAAATGGAAACCAGCCACATTTCTGAGAAAAGTTGATCATTTGTGGAGAGACAAAAACAGAAAACTCCATTATGTCCATTATGACATATCTGCTTGCTGGGCTTTGATTTACTTCAGGGGAACTATTAAAATAATTTTAAGGCAAAATAAGAGTTAATTAATCAAAATGACTTATTATTTTGCACATATATCAATTAGGTCTCAGGGACATCAAACAGCAAAACATTAAAGTCAATGCCAACAGAATATGAGTAAAGACTTTTGTATTAAATAGGATGAGAAAATCTGAATGTGCTATATTTCTGTCCCTCACAGCCTCATTTTCTTTCATGTCATATTAAATAAGCCGTCTATTCTATTCTACTCTAAATAAGTCTATAAAAGAGTCATTTCTGTTATACAAAGTACAGGTTCATACTCATTTTACATTCTCTATATTCCTTAAACTCCATCACGGCCCTGTAGGTGTGGAGATCAAATGGGTTAAGATGATATTCTCTTACTTCACCATAGATTTGGTGGCTTTTCAGCCTCAAACTGTCCTATTCTCCTCCTCTCAGCCCATGATAAATGCTGCAGGCTGCTCCTAATCATCCATGGGACAAGAAAGGAAATGAGGCCTAAGACAGAGCAGGAAAGAGAGGAGGAGGGAGGAAGAAAAAGAGAAAGACAAGGAGAACGACGGAGGATGAATGGGGCGTTTACTGCGGGTGACTTGGGTTATATTTTTTTAGCACGGCTTCCAGCGTATATGGCTTGAAAAACATTACTAACAAGGAGTAGCACTGGCGAGCCTCTCAGATATGCAGAAGAGTAATATCTGACTTTAGCAGTTCCCTACGCACACCCTGAAAACACCTCAGCTGAGTGCAGCCAATTGGATTATGTCTGGGATTATGCAGTGACAGGCCAGATGTTTTTTCGGCATTTAACCGCCTAAACTGCAAACATTTCCTCTGGCTGTTTTGGCTCATTGAGCTGCGATCTGAAGCCTGTCGATTGCCCCCTTGTGTCATTTCTCCCATCTGCAGGGTGATGACAATAATAAGACATGATGGGAAGGAGGTGTTCAGAAAAATGAAGGCAACTATTTGTATGGCTTTTCAGTTGGCATATTTGACCTTAAATTCACTTGAGACCTTTAACTTTAAATAATTATACTGCAAAGACTTCAAATATGCCATCATTGTAATATTAACATAGGTCTATGTAGGTCTGGATTAAGTTGTATCAGCATTAAAAAAAAGTTGTGTGTAAATATTACCGTTATTTACATGGTTTTAAATTTTTCAAAATCATAAATAGTTTTAAAGTGTTTTCTATGAGAAAAGCACACATCATGGTGAGCAAAGCACTGACAGACCTTAATTAGGTTTAATTAGATCTTAATTAGATGCCATATTGAATTTAACGTCGATGAAAACAAGACTGATGGAGAGACTTATAGTCTTTACAATGGCATGCACTGTATAAAGATCCAAGATCACGTAATTATTAAAACTCACAACTTTCAAAAGTGTTTTATGGAGTTTCGTCAACTGAACAATCATTATGTTGTTAAATAACTGTACAGTCTATTGAACGCATGTACTTCAATCCCTCACAGCCTCATTTTCATTCCTATCAGAAATTAAATATGGCGATACTAAAGGTCTATTGTCTTGTTCTGCAGACAACATCACATGAACACTCATGAGACAATAATTACTACTTAAGAAATACAATTAAAAAATCTCAACATTTAAAAAAACTGATTTTAAGTAGAGGAACAAACTGATGTTACAAAATATAAGTTACTACATGTATAAAATAACCACAATTAGTTGGAATAATACAATATATAATACATAATTAGTTGTTCATAATACAACTATATCATAATAGTAAAGCTACAATGCGATGCATGTCTTCTGTTCCTGCGAGTAGTAAAAGCTTCGTAATAGTAAACTAGAAAGCAACAATAATCAAGTAAATCTTGAGTAATTTTTCAATCTTACTTGATCTAAGAATCATTTTCTACAGTGCTCTGAGATGTAAATGTTACAGAGGGGCCAGTCTTGAAATAGTAGCGGGAGGCGGGTAGTCCATTATGATGCTTCAGTAATTCCGATCAATTTAATCATCAAAGTAATTTTCCCTCTCTCTGTGCAGTTGATTGACCTCATTGTCACTCGGCTTGGTAACTTATTTCTCTGAAAGGTCTGCATCAGACTTCTATGCTGAGCAGAGTAATTTCCACCTTGCTGCCGGCTTCCTCCTCCGCCGCCCAATCAATTAACATATGAGTAATACCAGAACCATTAGAAGGCAGAAGGAGTGCTGTCATCCGCTGTTGGAACGATGGCTTAATTTAGCAGCAAGGCTCAAAGGAGCACTTACCCAGGGCACAATCCGGTAGAATCAATAACAACAGTCCCGGCTATATTGTTTCAAACAAGGAAACGGTGGGGGGACTATAAAAGCGTTCAATAGGAATGGCGAGGCCTCGGAGAGACAGTGAGAGAGCGACATGCTGGCTCAGCCGTAAATAACGGAGGCTGTAAAAGCTAGCAGGCCACCTCTGATGGGGAGATAAGCGGTGTGACCCACACAGAGGACACATCATATCACTAATATCACCTCTGCAGTATCAGCCAAAATAACTTCAAAGTGGGCCGACACTCTATAGTGTCTGACTCGTGTAAACTATCAGAAATCAATGAAGTATGAGCAAGGATGCAACCCAATATTCAAGACTGGTGGGAGGAAATGTAAATGATTCAGAATCTTTATTGAAAAAGCCACTGTGAGTGTGTTTACAACCAAACACAAAAAGTCTGGCCAATATGATAGGTGGATAATTATTTTCAGGTTAAAGTAATCCTGAAGATAAACTCTGAAGAACTACATACTGGTCAAAAGATTGGAATAATTAAGTTTTTTAAGTATCTTATGCTCATCAAGGCTGCATTCATTTGATGAAAAATACAGTAAAAGTAATATTTTGACATATTGCTACAATTTAAAAGATCTGTTTTGTATTTTAATATATTTAATTTTTTTATTTATTTCTGTGATTGCAAAGCTGAATTTTCAGCAGCCATTACATCAGTCTTCAGTGTCACATGATCCTTTATAAAACAGTTTTTGCTGCTTAATATTTTTGTGGAAACCATGATACTTTTTCAGGATTCTTTGATGGATAGAAAGTTCAAAAGTTCAGCATTTATTTGAAATAGAATTATTTTGTAACATCATAGATGTCTTTACTTTTGATCAATTTATGCTTAATTTAAGCTTGCTTCATTAAAATATTCTTCCAAACTTTTGTATGGTAATATATCACAGTTTCCACAAAAATATTAAGCAGCAAAACCGTTTTCAACATTGATAATAATAAGGAATGTTTCTTGAGCACCAAATAAGCAAATTAGAATGATTTCTGAAGGATCATGTGACACTGCAGTAATGGCTGCTGAAAATTTAGCTTTGTAATCACGGAAATAAATTACATTTTAAAATATATTAAAACAGAAAACGTGTATTACAAACTGTAATATGTCACAATTTTATTGTTTTTACTATATAAAGAGACAAAATCTTAATTATTCCACACTTTTGGGTAGCGTAGTATAGGTCAGTATAAAAAATAGACAATTTAAAACCAAATTGACATAAAATGTTGAAATTGTCAGTTTTTTACTCTGATGTTGATGTCAAAATGTAAACATGCTAAATAAGCTGCAAAAGAAAATAATAAAAATAATTACAATGGTGCCTATGGGTTTTGCAACAATTAATGACCTTTATCTGACAAATGAACACAGTTCGGGTGTTTACATGACCTTACACGTTGAGCGAAAGAGCGTGCATGTATTTGCACTCATTGATTGACCGCTAATCTGAATATTGGAGAGAAATGTGCCCCTTTCAACATCTTTAATGGTTACGGGTTCAAAGAGTTTTTCAGAGAGACAGCACCCTAATGGAGACACAAGAAGGGGAACATAGACACCGACAAAGAACACTTTTAATGACAGACATAATAGCAGAAGAGCCATTTTGCTATATCAAAACACAGCTGGAGAAAACTGTATTGACAGAACCTTAGAGAGCATAACAAGAGGGCCGGGGTGAACGGATGGATTTCATTTCCACAGCAATCATTCTGACAACGGCACGCCTTAAAAAAAAATAGACTAATTTCATCGATTAAAATCGAAGAGTGCAATTATGATGGCATTTGTCAGGCGTTTAATACGAGCCGCTCTTCCTTGCCAGCGTTTAACAATGACACAGCAGAGGAGGCCAGCTGAGTTAATAGCAGGACCATTTCTCTGAGACCAATACTCAGGCACCCCCTCCAGGGCCCAGTCAATGTCACAGCTTCTCGTGTCGCATCATTTCCCTTGCCAGGAGGGGGAGAGAGGCCAAGTATTGATCAGCTTGTAATCAGACAAGCTGTTTGGAGCAGCAGGAAAAACTCCTTGCAGAAGTGCCTCTTGGCTTCACCGGAGATGGAGTGCAGTTTTTGTAGGCTTGTTGGAGGGATGAGTGGGGAGGGAGATGGCAGTGATCCCCTCTGCTGACACCATCCATTAAGTCCGGCCTTGTCTGACAGCGCACATCTGATCCGCAGGCTTCCACGGCAACGGAGGGAGAGAGACGAATGTGGACTTCTCTAAGGTACATCAATGACAGCATAAGTCAAATCTACATCGCTCATCAATCACGGCTATCCTGAAATAGCAAATTGAGGCCGTTGCAACAAGAAATGTGTCACTGCATGCAAGTATTCAATATGGATTTGTTGTTACAATGCATGCCAAATATGCAGTAGAGCATGCATTTGTCCTGTCATTATTTCATGCTCAGTCATTCAGTGGAGATACGGATCTGTTCGCTATCTGATGTGAAAGGTCATGATCTTGACCTCAGGACAACAGAAAGGTTCAGGGGCCAACAAATGTTAATGTTGTCAAATACTGACAAAAATGCTTGTCGATTGGGTTTATTGATTAAGAAAGACTAGACAATACGAGAAAAAAAATGATACATCAGAACTGTCATCAGCCAATTAATATATATGCAGAGCTGGGTAGTAACTGATTACATGTAATCTGTGTTACATAATCTGATTCCAAAATGTAAGTACTTGTAATTGGATTAAATTACATTTTAAAATACTTGTAATCAGACTATAGTTACTATATATGGATTATATTGTTACATATTAATTACACAATAGTAATAATTCACAAATTCAGCATTTTTTGTCATCTGATCCTCTTTCACCTAATATATTTTTATTTGAAGTACCCCTGGGATTTTAAAATAAATATTTTAATAAAGAAGTACCACATTTGCATGTTCATTGTTCTCTGAAAAGGTTATGGTCACATGACATAAACAAATAAAATATTTAATTATTTTCAGTAAGTGTTTTATCTTGATTCATTTTAAAAATGATTTGTTTAATTAATTATTTCCTTTTTATTCAACTCATAAACCCCCTGCAGTTCCTTCACAAACCTAGTCTGGGAAACCTTGACATAATATAATGTTTAATGCACTTCATGTTGTTGATAAATGGAATATATTTTCTTACTCTGTGTTTTTATATCAATATGGTACAAGATTATCTTATTTAAAAACAATGTGAAAAACGAGAAAAGTAATCTAAAAGTAGTCTGATTAAATTACCTAAAATGTATAATGCAATGGATTACGTTACTAACTACAATATTTGTCATGTAATTTGGAATCAGTAACAGATTACAATTTGCAGGTAATCTACCCAGCTATGTATATGTGTGTTATTAAAATAAATTATATTACAATAAAAACGGATGCTATAAAATGACAAAATAATACCGCAATATGTATATATGAAAAATGAATGACTGGAGCTGGAGGTTTTAACAACAAGAACATGTGTTTTTATTTATGTCAATATATTTCTGATGTTTCAATTAATAAATGTTTACATTTTTACAAATATTTAAACCTCTGTTGACTTACACACACACACAGTTTAACATTTTGCATCATCATTAACTAAATAGTCAATTTGTGGCCTGTTTCAGTCAGAGTAAAATGGACTAAAGTGAATGAATATGGTGAAATATTGAGTGCATTTAAAGGACATTTTTGTCAACAAACGCTGTATAAAACTGAACATAAGGTGGTGGAGGGGCAAACACAAGCAATGTGGGACTTTCAAAACAGCATCATCATCACAGGAAGGCATTAACTTCCGAGTTACTGAGCCAGATCAATAGACAGAGAGAAAGAGTGTGAATGCGTGTTTTGCTGCATGAATGCACCAGTATATGTGTTTTAGTGATATATGACAGCCTCCTATGCTCCATTTGAAGAAGCGGAACAGCGTGGTGTGTGTGTGTTCCTATTTAAGCACATCTGCTTTCTCGACCAGCGCTCGGCCATCTGGAACTGCCGTTCTGCTAGAGTGCTTCAGTCAAGCCTCTCACGAGTTCCTTATTTTCAGTTAACGATCTGCTCAGAAACTATCAAAAACAAAGTGTTCTGCTGTCAAGGGCCCAACCAACAATTTTCTGGGCTCTATGAATGAGCAAATAAAGCAGTCTTTACCAAATTAAGTCAGAATAGCCTCAAATTTTCCATCTGAAAATGAGTTTCACAGCTGATTGACTTTGATAAGCTCGGTATTATTCAGAGCAAATGAATACTCAACTGGTGAGAAAATGGAGAGAGCATCTATAGGGATGAAAATTGACACTCAGCATGAATTGTGGTAACGGTTGTAATTAACATCACTCAGAGGCATCTACGAGGCGGCTTAAAGCTCAGGATAAACGTTCCTGACAAAACACGGAATGAGGGGGAAAGAAGGAGAGAGGGGATGAAAGAGAAAGGGACTGGACGGATGGAGACAAGAGACAAGGCACAAACTACCACATACAGCTCTGTCTCACTTTCCCAAGGTTGCAATTAATTCTTCCTCTCATCTTGTGGATCTTTGATGTGACTACACTTCCATTTAAAGTATTAATGCACACACACACACACACACACACACACACACGCTGGAGCCTAGGAAAGCCGGCGCAAATCTCGCTAACTAATGACTCTTACTTATCCTAAAAACTAATGGGAGGAAATTCCCGAGGAGGGATTCATTTTTACCACAATAATATGTTTTGTTCCAAATGTAAGCAATTACTACTTCTACAAAATCCTTCAGACTTACCAAAACAAAGGGGCGAGTTTGTGGCCTTGAAATTGAAAAATGTATTTTAACCACATTAATGGCATTAACAAGTGGCTCTCAAACCTTGCAGATGAAATCTGATCAAATCAGACCATGAATTAAAAAAGAGCCACCTTGACTATTTATATTCCAAGGATTTGTTTAATTAATCATTAGACACAAACAATAAGTACTGAAAATGTGATCAGAAATTAAAAATAAAACGTAAAAATTAAAATGTAAGATATTTTTAGATTAAAATAAAACAAATACACTGTAAAGAGACCAGACATTTAAAAACATGAATATACTGTATATATATGTGTTCATTAATAGTCAAGTTCATAATCAAGCATGACATGTGGATGGTGGGGTCATAAAATCAGAGGAGAAATGGCAGGAGCGTTAAGGCAAACAGTCGCCGAGTGTTTTCGCAGCGAGGAGGAGGAGTAGTGCTGTGTGGGAATATGCAAATGAGACAGAGACAAAGAGACAGGGAGTTATAAGAGAACATAAACAAAGCTCTGTAAACAAACCTCCTCAGGTCACTCCACAGTAGGAGCGAAGGATGGAAAGAGATTAAAAAAGGAGGGTGTGAATGTGTTTGTGTGTGTCTGCCATGGAGAAGTGAGGGAGGAGGAGGTCCGTCTGCATCACATATGACTCCCCGCTAAAGCACGGTACCTGCACGCGTGGTTGCTATGGAGATACAGCGTGGCGTAAGAACAGAGGGACCAACCGCTGAACCGGCTCTGGCTCTTAACCCGTAGAGGGAAAAAAGCGCACACACCAACAAAGGGAATGATTTATTAAGTCCACTGTATTCTAAGCCCCATTATCCAACCCATATAAAACCTGCAAGCGTTTCAACTGATCTGATTTATGTTGAAGCCAATCTCAAAGGACACCTCCCTTTCCAAGATGCTCTCTTATTATCCTCGCCTGGCTGGGCTGAGCAGAAAAATGACATGTCATAATAATCTCGAGAACGGCAATCGGATGAAGCGGAAACGCGCACTCCCTACCTTATTTACAGGCAGGAATGTTTTTTGTCGGGGCGAAAAAGCTCAACATAATTTCCTTATAAATAATTGACTTCTCTCATGTTAAAATCTCCTGAGAGGCTTTGGGCTTCATTCACAAGAGGCCACTGCAGCATGCGCTGCAAATTAGCCTTTCACCGACGCCTCGTCTGCTTGCCACTGAACAATGCACCGAGAGACTCTCTCTCCTCCCTTTATGCCTGTCCCCAAGTAATAACCTTCAACTAACCTTTAAACCTCAGTGAATAATTTAAATCCTATTTTCATATCAATGGGGGGTATTTTATCCATATACTTTGCCGTCAGAGGGAGGCATAATAAAGTTTTCCCATGTGATTGGAGGGTGGGGGTGAGTGAAAGAGAGAGAGAGAGAGAGAGAGAGAGAGAGAGAGGAAGTGATGGAGGTAGAGCGAGAAAGAACGAGGGAGGGGGAAGCTGGAGATGCTATCTGAAGACATTAATGCAAGCATGAATTATTCAGTAATGACTACAAGATCTGTCATAAAAAATGCTGCTAACATCTGCAGCGTGTTGCGAGGGGGCTGTGGGGAGTGGGCAAGCCGCCGAGGAAAGGCGCTGAAGATAAACATGACAAATTGGCAGATCATCTGTTCAATTAGGACAGCGGAGCAGGTGCACCCAGCGAGCCAAGCTGTACCACACGGTGACACACTTACCAGCCAAAAACCAAGGGCATGATGGGAAATACCTTGTTTGCATGACAGTGATTTAGAGCAGTGTGCCATTGGATATCCACAGAAAGAACTAGGGGGAAAAAAAATCTGATATTCCCCTTGGTGCTCATTAAAATTCGACTGCAGCCTCCACCCTCTCGCTTTTCCTTTTTTCTCTCTCACTCTCTCCCTCCATCTTTGTGCTCTTGGCTCTCTCTTAGCTGCCTCCCTGGACCTTCCAGGATCATCTCTTATTAATTCATAAAACATACTGCTCCAGTGATTGGGCCCTGGGAGCAGCAGAGCAGCAAAACATGAGATATGGGAAAATATCACACGTGTCTGCAGCCAGGCTGCGAGAGTGAGCGAGCGAGAGAAAGAGAGAGAGAGAGAGTAAGTGGTGAACAGGGAACGAGGACTGTGTATATGAGACAGCAAGGGGAGGGGGCCAGGAAAGGAGGTAGGATGAGAAGAGAGAGAGAGAGAGAGAGAGAGAGAGGAGGGAAACATGTTTTGAAATATTAATCCATGGCTCTGGCCGTGGGCTGGTACACAGAGATGAAAAAGGCGAGAGAACCTTTGAAGCAGGAGGGGATGTTCTCTGCTGTCTCAAGGTAGACTACACAGTCGGCCATGTTGGAAAGTAGAGGAGAGAAGACATGACAGCACTCCGAACGACTAAGTTTTACCAGACGCAGGAATAAAAGGCGAGGTCTCTTAATATTTCAAAGACGCTTAATTGGTTCAGTAACGTCTGGTCCTGCTAAAAAGATGCTGGCAATCTGCCTGAATGTACGCCAATTGCTTCAATCCAAATATTTCCTCCTGAATTTCCATCGCAAATGGATGCTCTTCAAAAACAAATTCGCTAAATCACTTCGAAAAGAGCACATTGAGGAAAGTAATTATCATTAAGGCACACTTTGGCTAAGCATCTTGATGAACATGCTTTTCTATATCCAGAAGAATAACATTGAGAGGGCATCCTCTCTCTCTCTTTCTCCCCATCTCTCTCTCGCTCGTTTTCCACCGTGCAGCACCCTGCTGGGAAACTCTAAATTACCCACAGTCTGGCTATTCTGTACTCATAATAATGATAAAGTTTCTTTTTTCTAATTATGCAAAGAACACTCAATTAGCATAACTCGTCCTCTGTGTCACTACAAACAGCAGAACGCCCCGAGGGGCTGCCATAGTTTCATCGCACGGCTGTTGTTTTTTTCTCCCATTGTTTTTCAGCACGGTAATGAAGATATTTGTTAATGAAGATATGAACAAGCACCAAGACCACCTTCCTCCCCCCACCGACTGCGCAGGTAGATGCCGCAGGGAAATGAGGCACTGTTTGGAACATCGCCCCCATCAGGTCAGCTGCGGTACTGCAGTGAGTCAGGCCTGCAGGGAAGATTAAAGATGATCATATAAGAACGGATCGAAAACAGGAAAATACACAACCCTACGAAGCAGGGGGAGAACGTTACACCTTTGGGAGGAGGGGGGATTGTCAAAAAGCACGCCGCAACTACTCAAGACCTGTTGGCGCTTCTGTTCTGGATGTGATAACGTCCATCAAAAAACACCCCGGGTTCTGAACTCAAACAAATTTACTCGCACAAACACACACACACACGTAGGCAAGGCAAATCCCTCTCATCATGAGTGTGGAGAGCAGAAGCATATGTCACTGTAAATTCAGATTCCATAGAGACATTTGCTTGAGGCGAGAGACAGACTGGAAATAATGGACATGGAGGAAGTAAAGATAGCCGAGATTGCAGTTGAGCTGAAATAATTAGGTATGACATTGCTAATAAGTACACAATAAACACAGTGCTGATGTGCTGGTGATCAGTCTGTGTAACTCACTGATCTGGGATGCATACTTAAAGAAAAGAGAAAATTATTGTGGCAAAAATTATGTACTCAAAAATTGTGCATGGAGACTGAATGCAAGGGTCATTACTATTATGCAATACATTTTCAATATATGGGATAAAATATTAAACTCACAATTTTTAAAGATTTAAATCATATTAGTCACAACATAGTAATTACATGAACAAAGATTTATTTTTTTAATAATGGCAATGGCAATTTCTAATTAAATATTCCCTGTCTTCATTTTGTACCTTCGTTAATTGAAAAGTATCTATTTTTGATTTTAATTGTTTTTGTTGTGAATTTTGTTTTGAGTCCTCAAGATCACTTTCCATCTCACTGGTCTTTTGTAATATCTCATAAAGTAAGAAAATATGTTTTTTAATTACATTGTCCTCCAGGAAATCACATCGTTTCTGGTAGTAAAACAACAGCACAAACATAAGTGTTAGCAGTTTTTCAAACAGTTCAAAAAAAAAATTCTTAATGTTAATTGTTTTTAACAGGAATAACATACAAAATAACACATCAAAATTACATAAATCAGAAAAAAGAAAAAACAGACGTACAAGCATAAAAACATACCCACCCAACCCAATTGTTAACAGTTTTAAGTATTTTGTGCCCCCCCCCCCCACTTTAAAATATTCAATCCTGGTTGATAAAATTATAAAACTCACTGTTGTTATCAAAACTTCAAAAGATAAATATGAAAGTTAAATATAAAATTAAACTCGACACTCTACATAAAACTCAATATCCTTCACTGAGCAGTAGTTAACCTTAGCTCTTTATTTCCATCCTATTAATTTTCTTTTCATTGTGCACATAATCAAGCTATAATTAAACGTTTAAGTGCATGAGCTTGACCAGAGCATATATCTGCAAGTATGTGTTAAACACTTTCATAAAAATACTTACTTAAATTACAACACAAATAAATTCATGCTATATAAGGTTTAAAATGTACTGCATGACAGGAATGATCTGCAAACCATAAACAGATGCTCTCTCTCTCTCTCTCTCTATCCCTCTTCAAGTGTACTTGGAGGGCTAGAATTAGCAGGGAGGAGCACCTGTATCCTGCCTCTTAACCAGACCACATACTGCACAGGAACTATTTGCTTACCCAACTACAATTGGCATGTCTTCAAATTAAGTTCTTAGGAGGCCAATGTCAGAGAAGAGCAAAACCAGAAGCAACCAAGAGACATGCAGTCCAATTACGGCCCATATTCCACTTCAAGGATGGCAAGCCATTACTCAGCCTAAAGGGCACTGTGACTAATTCAGTGTAAGGACCAAAATTAGCATCATTAAGAACCTGATTAGCTAAATCAAGTGGTTAAGAGTCTCAACACAGAGGTAAATGTAGTTCCCTAGACCAAACCCAGTCCCAAAACACTACTGTCCAGTTAGACTCTTTGAGTCTGTACTTCTAAACCTCGCAGAGACACATGAGAGGAGATCTTTGTCACAGCCTTATCCAACTTGAATCATGTGTGCTTTGTAAAATCCACCTTTTCTACTTTCCACCTACAGTCACCTCAGGCAGCATAAATACAGACTCAGGGTGCGTGCGTGTGCCCATGTTAGTCAGAGACTAAAGACAGAATTTCACAAACTCCTTCAGTGTTTAAACATTGAACTGACGCTGGAACAGGGCATGAATTATTCAGCGAGATGTCTCCTTCTTCAAATAGACAAACAGAACAGGATAATGCCTCCACAAAGCAAATGGTAAACATGACAATCAAAACAACAGAATTAATTAGGTAATTAGGGAAACAAAATAAATGTGAAATAATGATAAACTCTTCAGAGACAACAGCTGCAGCTCCGCAACTGTATGCAGATATGCAGATTTGGAAGTTGCTAATGCATAATTAGATCCCACTGTCAAGTTTGGTGGATGGTATCCAGTTTGTTCTTAAACTGTGGGGATTTAGAGAGCTCTTCGGGTCTTTGTGTTGAGATGAGATCCGAGAGATGTATTTACACAGACTTTATGGCAAAGAGGCCTTCCTTTTCAACTCTTCAAACTGCTTTAAAGCACAAATGAATCAGATATGCGGATGCAAAAGCAGTGACAGATTGTCAGCGAATGGCAGATCCAATCAAGTGGGTTATATGAGCGGCAGGTCAATCAGCACTTCTTATCAGACAGTCTCTCGGCGTATCGCTAGTGCTGCGTTTGCGCTTACAGTTATTCAAAAATGAAAATTAGATTAGGCTCTTCACTGTGATGCGACTGCACTCCACCGGCTTGATTCGAGCACAGCTTCTGAGTAGCTTCTTCAATATAGCTCACTCCAAAAGCTCAGGGTTGAAGTCATAAGCACTGCATCAATTCGGTCAATAACTCAAAAGCGTACACGAAAGAAAAAAACAAGGAAGGCGCATTAACCTTGGAGAGAATTGTTTGCTCCATGACTTTGAAAAGGTCAGAGTAAAGCCTTTCAGCTCGGGCAATTAAAAGGATTCGACTCAATGCCGTAAGTACAGCGGGCATGGAAAGCGCACGTCTTCCTCCCTCTTTGCGCTTGACAGCCCAGTCTTAGGGCTTAGGTGAATATGAAGTATCCATTTCAAGCAGTATTTAAGTCCCATTTCCAATTTGCAGCCCTTGAGGAGAGGTTCAGTGCAGGCGGGTGAGGCCGAAACCTAATGACGGCTTCTCCAAGGGCTTATTGAGAATGATGAATACTCAGAAGGGGGAGCATTGCTCCGTGTGAATTCATGAATTTGAAACAGATTATTTAAACGGGGATCAAATTAAATTCTTGCTCTCGCACCCAATGTGGACACATTAGTTCAAGGGCAAAGACTGCAGACTAAAGCCTTTATAAAGTAGGTTCTCTGAGGGAAAAAAAACAGACAAGGTATCAAATCACTATTGTGTGAAGAGTTTAGGGTCAATGATGTGTAAGGAAAAATATCACGTAAAAAGTTTTTAGAAATGTAATCACATTGCTTTCATATGGGTTTGAAAAACATATTTTCAAGAAAAGTTTCAATTTTTTAAAGAAAAATGGTAGCACTTTAGTTTAGGGACCAATTCTCACTATTAACTAGTTGCTTATAGCATGCATATTACTAGCATATTGGCTGCTTATTAGTGCTTACAAAGCATATATCAATGCCTTATTCTGCAAGACTATATTTTAGATCCCAACCCCATACCTAAACTTAACAACTACCTTACTGCAGTAACTATTAATAAGCAGTAAATTAGAAGTTTATTGTGGCAAAAAAAATAATTATTAGTCCCCAAACTAAAAAGTAATAATATATTTCAATAAATATTGAAAATATGTAAACAAATCGATTCATTATTTTCAAAAGAAGTTTTTAAATATATTTTCTGGGATAAAAAAATATTGTAACACTTTAGATTAGGGAACACATTTTCACTATTAACCAAGAGTTTCCCTCAATAAATTCCTAATTTGCTGCTTATTAATAGTTAGTAAGTGAGAATTGGTCCTTAAAATAAAGTGTTGCCCAAATATATATATTTTTTATTAATTATCAATTCACAATTATCATTAGGATTTTAGTGAGTCGCACCACATGACAAAATATGAAATATTCATGTATACTAGACAATAGATAAATTCTATCCAAGTTTGCAAAAATAATAAATATGTGAGGTGGGAACAGCCATGGCAGCAAAAGAGTGCGGAGAATAATCTACATAACAAATTGGGCACATTGAAGCGGCCTACAGCTTTGAAGAATACATTAAAGTGCCAATGAAGATCACTTAGAGCCAATCATCAAGGAACCTTAATTTAGATCCTCGGTGTGAGATACAAGGAAGCAAAACTTATCACTAATAAATGAACATGCGATACAAAAAGAGCGAGATAACTGGGACTTTAAAATAATTCCCAGAGAACATGTGAATGTCTTCCTCAAATGGAATAGTCAATGAGGCAGAGCTGTCCTGCAGGAATGCTACTGTTTAGCTCAGCTCTCCATTAGAGCACATGCCAGCTGATTTGAAAATCTCATTAATGCCCTTACAGAGAAATAGAGATACAGAAAGAGAGAGAGGCACAGCAGGGATGAAACGTAACTTTCCCCCCTTCTTTCAAACCCATCAATCCACCCCCCCGATTCTCCACTCACTGAGTCTACTGGGCTCATACACACTCTCTCATCTGTGCTTCTCTGTAGCTACGGTAATTGGCCTCGGCTCATTGTTATTCAAAACCCCATAGAACCAATTAGCGGTGGACCTCATGACCTGTCAGTTGCTATGTAATGCCACTAGCTAAAAGACTCTAAAGTGAGGAAGCTGGGAGCAAAAGGTCCAGAAATTTCTTTTAGTTTCCTGATTAATAATCCTGTCAGGGATATCAGACACATTAAAGGGAAACGCTAGTTCCTGCTACAGCTTTATACTGCTCCTTCGCCCATTTTGCCCCCTTTCTATTAAACCTTAATGATGGCCGGGGCACCGCAGCCCCACTGTCTTGTTTGATAAATGTACAGTTAACAGGATAATGAGGATTCTTGATCTTCTGGCAATCTGCGACATAGAGGACCTCTGACCCCCTCTGAAGAACCCGGGAGAGAGATGGACAGATGACTGGAGGGGAGGAGAAGGGGAGTTAGCACTAGACTTATGTGAAAAGATACAGAGTGTGAAGCTGTGCAGTGAACTTGATTTCTAAGTGACTTAAACATGAAGTCTGCCATTTCTACGCCACTAGTGTTACCAAACATAACTGGGGGAGAGAAAAAACCCCGCTTCCATCATCTTTCAGGGGTAAGATTTGGAACTTGCAGAATTTGTTGAGTCAATGTTGTTGTGTCTGGCTGGTCAAACAAACTTAACAAATTTTGGTCAATAGTGGATATCTATGGTATGTGCCAATTCTGGATATTTGTACATGATTTTGCTATCATCTTACACTTACTTAAAGTTAATCTTTTAAAACACAAACAATTTAATAAAACTGTTAAATCTCAAAATAAATGTCCATTTCCCATACTGCAGACTTACAGAAAATTACCCTCTGAAAAGGTACACTTTTGTACCTTTTAGGTACTAATATGTACACTTTGGCACTTTGTGTACTAATATGTACCCTTTGAAAAGTTACCGCCCCAGTGACAGATTTTTTTTGTACCTTTTTTCTGAAAGTATATTTTATAATGTTGTTATACCTAAATTCACTTGTTTTTTAATTTATATAGACAAAAAAGCATAGAATTTTACTACCAACCATTTATTGGCCATTAATTAATGATCAGATTATCTATATAGGTGCAAAATTACACATTTCACCTTTAAAGCCACAATACAGCGAGCAAGACAAACAGAATGGAAACAGTGGCACAGCACAGGCAGCTTTATTAAATAATATTTTTAAAGTAAAAAATATATTGGGTAAAATGCATGAACCAGATTACGTCATGTAACACTGATTTACTAAGATTGTAAAATAAATGAATGAATAATTTAATGAATAAACATGAAAACTTACACATCTGGAGGGTTAGAAGAGGTATGTAGCAGGTAAACCTAAGTGCTCAATCCTCCTACAATTAAAATGAAAGTGTGAGGTTTAAATCATCAGAATACCTTCAGAAAGAAAATAAAATAGAAAAAGGGTGTGATTGGCATTTACATTAAATAGTTCAAGACGAGCCTGGATCTAATGAAAACAGAGGTAGCACAGATGGAATATTGCTGCTCGCTCCAGACCCCTCACCAATAAGGACCCTTCCTGGGGTCTTTGCTAACACAGGCCCTGTTTACATCAGCAGCATGCACATATTAAAATGATAAATCCCTTTCATTATATGATGTCTGCTGGAGATATGTTCCCTTGTAATCTTAAGCCAGATCTTCAGACAGCTCAATAATTCATATTTCCTGATATAAAAGACTAGCCCAAGTCTCTCTTTTATTATACCGCTGTCTGATAACTGACAAAGAAAACAGAAGGCAGCCTGAGTTACATTGCCGGATATTGGAGTGGCAATTGTCTGAAGGGTTAGATTCATCTAAAAATGACTTTCGCTTTCAATTGTCACAGAGTGATAATGGTCAATGTGTACATTTAGGTGGGCCACATGGGTAATAAAACAGCATGGGCCTGAAGCCTTCATTCATAAATACATAGTCCTAATACGCCTCCAGCAATAACGGTCCTGGAACTGTAAAATAGAAATCAAGGTTTTCATATTGTAAGTATTTTCTTTTAATCAGGTTTCGCAATGAGAATCCTTCAATTTCAGAATGTGCTTTTCCTAGAATGCCATCATCTTAAACATCTGCCATTGTAGATACAGTAAATCAACATCAAGAACTGCCCCCATATCAGTAGGAGCATCTGTTTTATTCACTCAATTTCACTTATTCTTTCTGTGTTTTCATTGGCACCATGAACCACTGAACCAGATTAGGCAAGACAGTAAATAGTTTAAAGGGAAATTATTTGGACCAGAAAATATTTTACTGGCAGCAGAGCCAGACTGACTCACTGGAAGGAAGCACTGTGGAAACTAAATATTTCAAAATAACTTATTTGTAGGTGAGAATATATAACATTATATAAATGCAAATAGAAACATTATAGCACAAACCTTACCTTACCTCACCTCTGATGATCTAATATCAGAGCAAAGCAATTCACTGAAGAGAAGATCTCACACTTGCACTCTAATGTAGGTAAACCTAAAAAAAATAAGATTGTTTTTCTCTGGCAAAGACAAAAATATTAAGTATATAAAACAATATACATATAATACAATAAATAATGATTAAAAAACACTAATATTGTTCAGTAAGCAATAAGGTATCAAAATGTTGTGCAGAATACAGAAAAGAATGGTGCAGAGTTCACTCAGAAATTGCTAGTATTTACAAATAAGTAGTAACAAATAATTACTAATAAACAGCAAGTAACACTCACTTAAACATTACATTTTGAAGTAAAAAGACTTTGTGAAATATACTTCAATCATTTTTGTTTTTACATCTTTTAAAAATCTTTTTGTTTTTTTTTACAGTGCTCTATGATCTTCTTACATCCAAAAATGGGCATAAGCCATAATTTACGTGCAATAAAACACCCACAATGCTTATAAGCATCAGGCGATTCCTGTGTTGTCCTAATAAGGGCCGAAACATCTGTTGATCTCTTCGGCATACCAGAATGCACCGTTCATGCAGCAGGTAAAGAGCCTTTTATGAGCTCACACCTGTTTTGTGAAAAGCTAGCTGGATGCGATTTGTTTGCGTTCTTGGTGTGTAAAGTGCTTGTTTGGATCGGACCTCTCCTGAGCCACGACTGATGTTCCCGTGAAGAGCGCGGCTTGGCAGTGCATTAAGTCAAAGTCCCAAAAAAAGCCCCCTCTCCAAGTTGTTGGATGGACTCGAGGCCCATCATAAATCCTTTTACAACAAACTCCATAAACCTCTTTGGTGCCTAAATATTTATGGATGCCTGCGGTTCCCCCTGAGGGCTGTTTCGTGTCAGAAGCTCAACCCAGCTCTAATGCACCTGGATCCGCTCCAAGCCTCTTATCTGAGGCTCGTGGTGAAGACTTCGATCCAGCGAGGTTAGGGTGGTCCGCTGTTAGCCATCTTCCTTATGGAGAGAAATGGGGAACACACACGTGGGGATGAGCAATAAATTAAAGGGTTAGAGTGTGGGATTCGCCATGCAGCTGTTCCCCTTTTCCGCCACAGCAGTCCAGGCCATTCCCCGGCTCTCTCCGCCACTCAGCTGGGCTCTAGTGACCTGGCAAACACAACCCACGCTGAGTGAACTCTATGGACCAAACAACTAACAGGCTGTTCCTTGTAAAGGCCCTGCAGTCACTGCCAAGGAAAGCAGAGTAGCCTGGGGGTCAATGTTTTCAGGACTGCACCGGAGGAAACATCATAGCTCTAAAAGGGCTTGGTGAAAGCCAGATGATTTCACGCTTGGACTGAATTCTCACCAGCCCTGCCGTGATGTGAGCCGTGCAGAACCACCACACAGGATACAGAGATCAAATGCAACACTGGAAACAGATACACTGTGGTATATCCTAATAAGATAAACAGCCTTTATAAGAATACTAATGGAACTACTATAGCTGTCAAAGTTAACGAATGCGATGAATTCAGGGTGTTTAATGCCATTTTTAAACACATTTATTCAATTCTGTTCTGTGTGATTAACAAAACTCTTTGGAACCATTGGAAAAAAGCCAATCATGGGTACATTTTTACTTTTAAATTAATGGATTATTTATTTAACTTCTTGTTATTCATTTATTGTAATTTTATGCAAAAATCAAACCCAGAATGGATGTCATTTACATTCTTTAGTAAGTCATCATCAAATTTTAACAAGTAAAATATGACCAATAAAAGATTATGACGGACTGCCGACCAGCAGCAAATCTAGCTTTAAGCATATATGATTATATCCATAAAGCGTGGGGGGAAATGTTGTTTTTACTATTGAATAATTGCACATTTAGTTGTTTCATTGTAAGTGTCATTCACACAAATTACACATATGCCTATTATTTAGTTTCCTTGAAACTAAAGATGTTAATCAGCCGAGTTAACTGATAATAATTAGGAGATTAATCATGATTTTAACCGACTGACAGCACTACATAGCTGAATTAAATCTCATACATGCTTCACATGCTGACGAACCAACAGAAGTACTAGCAGTATTTTCACATATATGCAAATCCTTCAAAGTGATGGAAAACACAGCAGCATGTACATTAACCAGTGCTCTTTTTATCTAAGATCAATGACTGGAAACAAAACCTACGGGCTGACACCAAGAACACCTAGAACAACAAGTCGTAACGCATGCTGGCCTGCAAGTGGATGAAGTTTATGGAACACATTCTTCAGAGCATATGGGGCAAAGCACCGCTCGTTTCTCCAAAAGGGTGTGTGTGTGAACTGAGCAACACTTCCCTTCCTGCACTACACGTTCAGCAGGCCCGTGAATCCTCTTGCCTCCTCCCAGTGCGGTGATTACTGCCGTTTACCCTCTTTAATATGTGTAATTCTCATTTTCTCTGACTGGTGAGTAAGAGGCCTCGAGGGAAAACGCACTCTGTGGCAGACTGCCAAAGCCCTCCTTTAGAAAAGACTCCCCTCCCGTTCCCCCCGCACACCCCCGTGCGTAGTCAGAACAAGCATGACAGTAAGTGACTGGCTGGATATGTTATTATGATAATTGCACTTTTTTTCTGGGCATTGCTGATAATTTGATTACACGATGGCTATTGTTATGGCTTTCACACATCCCTCAAAGTGACATTTACAAAAAGGTTGAGGCCCTGACAGGCTAAATGGCTTTACTTCGCAACAGGGAGAGAGACCAAAGGTCACAATGGGCATCACACGATGAATACTTATGCAATTTACACAGCACGACAGCCCGTCCGGCAGAGCTGCCAAAACATACCGTTGACAGACACTAAGTATAGATGTAAGCTGTGCATCTGTATTTGATACACGCAGAGAGGGCTTCTTACTGTCTCTTCAAAGGGATAGTTGAATAAACCGCTGATTATTTCTTTCATACGAATAATTTTTCCATCTGCCTCTCTGAGCTGTGATGAGAAGCATGTGTTCTGAACAATAATGGTCAAACTGACCAACCACTCAATGAGAGAATATTCCCATAACCACTCTGTGGTAAGAACCAGTGAACTGGATTTGCACGCTGGGCTGGCCTGGGAGAGATCGCTTTCAAATGAATTGTGAAATCATCAGCTCAAATGGTTTGGCTAAACAGCAAGAGAGAGAGAGAGAGTCGCTTTAATAAGGCACCACAACAGTAGCTTGACTCATTCTGAACTGCATCCAAAACCACATATATTGGCACTTTACAGCAATACGCCATTGGCACGAGCGTTCCTTTAAAATGGAATCAAATCGCTGCGTGGGTTTTTTAAACAAATACGAGAGGGATGGCGATTGAAACGCCAGGAAGCACTGCGTATAAGAGGTGGCTGTCCCTGCTTTCCTCCCTCTCACGGTCTGTACTTTTCATCCAAGGTTTACATTACGCTGCACAGAAAGGCCAGTGTAAAAGCACAGAAGCCTGATGACAGAAACGCCAAGAATGTTGACCTTACCGCCATTGGTAATGTTTCACTGGAGTTCCCTTAATAAAGGGGTGAAATAATTTCCACCAAAAGCGGTCGGAGGTGATGACAGTTCAGATTAATGCACTCTGCAACGCCGCCAGAATAACAACTGCTCCCGCATGCATCATGAAAAAGCAGCAAGTTTGGCAGGAGGCGAGAGCTGCCAGGTCCACAAACTCATGCATATTTGGGTCTGTGAACATCTGCCAGCACAAATAATTTACTTACTTTTTTTTTTTTACATTTTTTAAATTTTATTTTCAGGCTGATAGCTGATCAATGGCCAATATTAAAATTCTTTACTATACTATTTTTCTATACAATTCTGTCCAAATAATAAAAAAAAAAACACTGAAAGCTAAAATCAGTTGTAAATGCTACAAGTGAAGGCATAGCATCATTATAATACCAAAAAAAAATCAATATTGTATATATTTAAGAAAAATATGTTATATTTATATATTAAATATATTTTTATATAATATAAATTATATGAATATAAATATAAACATGTAAATACATGTAAATATTTTCCAAATATATACTGTATGTGTGTGTCTTTCTATATACAAAATAATTATACACAGTACAACATTTTTTGGGGGATGCGACTAATCACAATTAATCGTTTGACAGCACTAATCAGCATATGCTGATATTCATTATTCAGTTATGCACGCAAATCTTTTTCTGTATTTTAACATTTACTGTTGGTAAAGGTTCAAAAAAGTAAATTAGCATAATTTGTTATATATGCAATGAAATTAATAGATGTTTAAGTGTGAATCAAGTGTCCAAAAACTTTCTGTAGCCACTGTACATAGAGCAGAACTAATGGCTTTGTGGTCACCAAAGAAGTCCCATAGCAGGCCGACGATCAGCAGAAGCCCAAAGAGTCTATCCGGTGAGCTGAGGAGAGACAGATAAAACAAACTTTGCAGGCAGGCAGGCAGGCTCGGTGTTCCAGTCCAAAGGTATCAGATGATTAAACATCTTGGGGGGACTTATTATTATTCAAAACGTTCTTGGCTAACAGACGCCGAATAAATCATTAATGCCCTCTACCCAAATACCTGCGGTTTCATTCAGATCACACATAAGCGCTGTGGTGCAGAGGGCAGAAGTGCTTCCAGACAAAAGCAGCGACATACCAGTGATCTTCCATGCCCACCTTAAGCCTGACCACAACAGATCGTATTTAATAAAGGGCCCTTCCACTGCTTGTGCTCCCTCTAATCCAGATGGGCAGGGATGGGATGAGTCCAACACTAGTTCATTCTTGCTCAAGGGCACCTCTATTTCTCCAGCATGGCTAAGCTAGCAGCCGTTATTAGGAACATCTGGACACTCCAATCCAGCGCTTAACGGTGGGGGGATTTTTCAACAATAAATTCAGCAGATGTTGCAGCCAGGGCAAGAGTAAATATTTGTAAAGACATCAGTGATTTTCCAACGTGCTCCTCTGGTGATCCGCAGGGGAGGGTACATTCCGGATTACTGCTCTCCTGCTAACATACCTCCCGTCCAGAGCTAAACTGTTCGATAAATCCTTACCCTACTTCAACTCTACAGCAACAGCTTTTAAAGACATCCACTATCTGTAAAACTCTGAGAAACCAATGTTATACATATATATATATTGGGCTAGGCTAAAAACACGTTTAATTTAATGCTCTTTAGTGTATTTGGAAAGAGTCTTGCAGATGTTTGCCCTTCCTCCCAAACCACATACTTATTAATTTGTTCTTACGCTTAAAAAATATTCAGTAGATCCCAGCTGTAACCTCAGTGGAAATATGTGGGAAAGAAACTTCAGCTTTGCTAACTCACACACTGTTATCCACATTACACTTAGCCAAAGTACTAACCCTGCCTCCCCTGAGCGCCCACAGGCTGTGGGTCAATTCCAGGCCACCTCCAGCCAAACCCACAGGGAGTGGAGCCTGTCAATGTGCAAACCGACAGAGGTCTGTGGTTTACAGGGGGGTCACAGTCACTCTCCACTGCACCTCAGCAATCCCCACACGCACAAAAACTCAACGGTACATGAGCAACAACAATCAGGCCATAACCAGTGATCTATTTTGGGCAACCTTTATACTTTATGTAATGATATGCATATGTGTAGCATGTTTGAAAACATTTCTCAATGTTATCAGCCTGAACACTTTTACCGTTTAAATAAATGTTTTGTTTAATTGTCTCTCATTTACCATGTAGCCAATGACTGATGTTACACTGACACACTTACCTTAATTCAATCCTTCTTTAGAGCTCCTGCAATTCATCAGCCTTTGTTTAAGCAACAACACAAGTGCTGTAGCTTTTGAGGCTGCCATCTGCTGGGGTGATACAAACCGTCTCACTGATAGAAACATGTCTCACTGCAATACAAGCCTGCTGTCTGCTGGAGAAAAGAAGTACAGCAGATTAAAAAAAAACATTTTAGTCTAAGCTAGATAGATCAAACAGGGAAAGCTAGTACATGAATATTTATATATGGAACACAGTTTTTTTTATATATTACAATTATTTATTTCTACATATACCAATACATTTAACATGAACAAGTTGTATAAATTAGACATTAATTAACAAGGATAATGAAAGTATTATAGTACATATTAGTGTAATTATAAAGGCAGCAATCTAAATTAATAAATGAGGCAAAATGTGTATTGCTAGTGGATGCTACCTAATGTAATAACTAATGTTAATGACATTATTTTTAAGAGTTACCAAAATTAAATGCTGGATTTAAGCTCTTCAACTCACCTCAACAGAATATATTTTTTTAAATTATAGATATTATTGTCTTTTATATCAGTTTATGGAATGAAGCAAATTCATTATCACCTGAACATGCAATCACACACACACAGCCTACTACATGAATTCACAAGCAACCTATTTATTTCCTTGTGTTTTACAGGTGGATAATCACCTTCTCAAGCAAATTTCTTTTTTCACCCCTAAAGTCACTCATCAGGGAATCTGCATTTCAATTCACTGACAAATTTGTAGCACAAAGGCTCAATCAAAGTTTCAGGATCACAGGAGGATCAGAGTGATGAAAACTTGTAGAGGATCCGAGATGAAAGGGGCAGACGAGACCGCTTGTAAAGGTGACATTAGAGGCTGTTTTTACCCTGTATGCAGACTAATGAGGAGCGAAAGACAAAGAGAGAGAGAGAGAGCACTGTCAAGCATATTTTTCCTCTTCAAACACTCAGAACCGCCCATACAGAGCTTTTACACCCCCCCCATGTACTTCAAAAGGCCCAATTCTTCATTCTCCTAAAGAGGTGAGCTGCCGTATTTTTAGTCTCAGTTTTCATTAAAACATCCTGATGATGCTTCATACAGCCTGTTCTTTTATGCCATTATCAATGTCGTGATAAAAAGCGTTCTGTTAGGGTTTACTTTGAAGTGCTATGCTACGCATACTATGAATCTCCAAAGCACAGCATAGTCTGCTCAACAACTCTGACGTCTCATTAAAGAGTCTCAGGAGTAGACTGACATGTATCTTGTAATTGCTCCTTGATCTATTGCTACTTGAGTGACATCCAAATCCATCTCACATATTAATGCCTTCAAAGGGCTAGCAGTGTTCTAATCTCTAAAACAATACAAGTAGGCCTAGTGAAGACAATGGTGCTCCGCAAGACCCACAGCAGCCCTTTCAATCTCAAAAACAGTGTTTTTAACTTTCTAAAGAGCATGGCTTCCATTAAAACCACAGATGCCTCTCAAAACATGTCTACAGTACTTTAAGAAAGAGGATGTGATGCAAGACGGGTTGGAGCCAGTGAGTATATGGGGAATCTCTGGACGTCCACATCTCAACACTCTTCCACTGCAGCACTCCCATAGGAAACAGATGACAGGTTAAACTGTCTTTTTTCACTCTCTAAAGCCATTCAAATTCATTTTCAGTAAGGATTACCAAATGTGGCCATCTCTGGCTGAAACAAATGAACACAGATGTAGTTTTCCGTTTAACAGCCTGTTTATATTTTGCAGATTTCTCCCTCCGGAGGAGAGTGGTTTGATCTTTTAAGTTGTAATTGATGGTGGAGACCACATCCCCTTTCTGCGGCAAAAGTATTTTCCAAAACAAATGATCAGTCATGCACACATAAACACACCAATGAACCACACACCCACACACATACTCATTTACAGTATGTATATACACTAATATCCAAAAAATGCATGCATGTTTGAAATGTTGCATTTTTCTAATTTTCCCCATTACAAAATTACATCAGCATAAGAATGTGAGGAAACTGCACAATGACAACAAGACAGGACTGTGATCTCACTCACTCTCCAATTTCTAAGGCACCTCTGGGAGTTGAACCTCTGTCTGTGGAGCCCTAGTCTTCAACCACTAGGTCACCACCCCATGTCACAGAAAACTGGATAAAGTTACAGCTTCCTGAATAATATAGAAATGCCCATGCTTGTGTTTTGTTAAGTTGGTTCTGTGAGGCGACAGCGAGATATATCATGTTGGTTAGAGTTAAATTACCATCCTGACTAAAACGAGAGCAAACACTGACTTGAGACCTTTTCTATGAGGTCATCTAACATAGTTCTTTTCGAGGAGTTTAACTTGTAGAGACACAATTTAATTGTTATTTGGAGTGTAAAAGATGGGATTTTTGATATTTTTATGAAATGTCAGTGCTCAACCATAACTGAGCATTTAATAGTAGGCTACGTTTCCACTCCTTGAAATCACTTGACAATAAAAAGTTATATTTCGTATTGAAAAAATAAGCTTTTTTTATTCCAAAAATAGCTAATAGTTGTTGATTTTTTCACAATTGTGAACCATAATTTTCCACTTGCTTTTGGGGAAAGGGAAAATAATTTATACTAGAGTGTTTTATTGGACAAACATTTGGACATTGGACAAAAAAATAAATTTTAAAGTGCCCCTATTATGGATTTTTGAAAATGAGCTTTCATGCAGTGTGTAACACAGCTCTAAGTGAATGAAAACATCCTACAAAGTTTTAAATCTGAAAGTGCACCGTGTATAAAGTTATTGTCTCTCAAAAGAAAGAGTCGACTCTGAATTATTGAAACGAGTCGTTTTTAAAATGAATCTTAAGTCATTTCATGTTGATGTCAACATGAAATATTAGTATATTGCCCGCCCACTTATTGGTCTTTGCGTTGGTCTGAATGAAAATGCAAATTCATTCTTTGCCACCAGAAAAAAATAGCTGTTTCCCTGGTAACGCTGTACACTAAGCAGCACTGTGCTCACAAACACTGTTTTATCAGGCATTACAGGCATGATGCAATGAAAATGAGACCAATCACAGCAGATAAGTGTCACGCAAAGGAGGGGTTTGGAAAAATGAATCAATGAGCGAATCGTTTGGGAGTCGTTGAGCAAATAAGGTAAAAAAATAAATGCATATTATAAGACAATGAAAGTGTTTTTTGACCTTGCATGCATGTCAACCTGTTGTTGGGGATCCCAAAACCAAAATATGAACCTTTCATTAACCATAATAGGGTCACTTTAAACTTTTGGCAAACACTAGCATATATAGATGGTTTCAAAGCTAATATAAATTCACTAAAAGCAAGAAAACTCTAGGCATTTAGCAGGCATTTTCTTATCCAAAACTGTAAAAAAAAAAAAAAAAAAGATATCTTGCTCTTGACAGTTTCTAACAAGATCTCTGAGGAATTGACAGATGATTGCCTCACTATGTGGTTTATGTAATGAGAGAGCTGTGGGGGAGAGCCTGATACAGAAAATCTGCTGTAAAATATTACAGCAGAACGGGCTCAAACCTGACAACAGCCTGATGGGATAAAAACAAAGTCATCTCACATAATCAGGACTGGAATATATCGTCAACATATCTGTCAGCAGAGTATATAAGCCAGCGATGCTATAAATACATCCCATGCCCTGTGGTTGTGTCGTTCCAGTGTTTCACACACTAATGTGAGGGTTTGGGGTGAGGAGCGCTCTAACTCTCTTCTCCCATTACAGCGGTGCTGTAACAGATAGGGAATGTCAGCGCCTTGTGAGACGTGTGAATGTGGGATGTCTTCTCCTCCAGGAGTGTGTAATTTGTGCTGGGCAGGGACAGAAGCGGAGAGAATGAGAACAGGGCCTTGAGCCATTGGTGGTTAACCGTAGCTTAATGAGGGGGAAAAACAGTGACGCAACCCTCAACTCAGATGTCACAAAGCTCTAAGAAGCACTTGAATGGCCACACCAGGACTAATTTTAACACGGCTGGCATGATCAGAGACAGACATACTGACACCATGACTGAAGAATCTTACCAAGAGATGTGATACCACTGTGAAACACTATCCCCAATACAGACAGTTTAAAGAGTAAAATGGTTTTCTCTGATGCTGCTTTACTGGACATTATATGAAAAGAGTCGTAATAAAACAATCCCTACATTAAAAATGCTAAACCAAGTTCTTCATTGTCATGAAATGCCAAATAAATGAAAATAAATGTAGAATTTATTTTATATGAATACATTTTCATGTATTATACAGAAATGTATATATATGTATATATATATATATATATATTTTTTTTTTTTTTCTGTATAATTTACAATGTTATTTACAAATATTACATGATACATATATATATATATATATATATATATATATATATATATAGCCTATATATACATATATACACATACATACATACACGCACACACACACACACACACACACACACATTAATAAATCAACTAATACATTTAAATTAACATCAAATACTATGATGTATAAATACATGTAAAATGATGTAAAAATACTTTTTAAATAAATAACTATATATAAGTTTTATATAAATAACTAAATATTTATTTATACAACATATACTATATATAAACACTGTATATATAGTATAAATATACTACATATAAAATATATATTGAGTTATTTATAAGTTGTACAAAAATACGTTTTATATGAAGAGTTCAGATGCAAAAGCCTCTAAGTGCCATTTGAAATTTTCTTCTAAAAAGAAAAGGTTATTTTCATTGCCATTAAAGTGAAATAACTGAACATATATAAATTTATAAATCAAATATAAATGTATAAATATAACTAGAGATGCACGATATTATCGGACCAATATTGGAATCGGCCAATAATGGCTTTAAATGTAAATATCGGCATCAGCCTGATATGAAAAATTATGCTGATATGTCTTGTTGATAAGAGGAATAACTCACATGTGCTCAGGGTGTGCTAGTGATTAGATCAAGTCAGCAGTGTGGCTCATTCTTGAAGCAAAGTTTTGCCTGAATGGTGATTAGATTCACTGCTTTGGATCTCTGCTTTTAATCTGTGAAAGCATGTACAGAACAAAGCGCTCGGTGTGTGATAGAGTAAACAGTAATAGCGTGCAGTGACAGCCTCCCCCGGGTCCTAATGCCAGCTCAGTAAGGAGTATTAATTCCGTAGGGGGCGCTGTTGGCCTACTTCTATTAAAATGAAAGCAAAATACACAAATAATATTTAGACTGTTTCTGATTAAATAAAGCAGTAATTGATGCCATAAAATCATGAGTATGTTTTAATTTAAAGTTCAGAAGCTATAGCTTACATGAACAAAAAAAAAAAACATGTCACTTAAATTAAATAATTTTATATATACTGATTTATTCATTAATGTGTAAAATATTATATATTTTAAACAATTTATGAGCTCTATATATAATTTTTACAACTCCTGCTTTAGACCATTTACAAATGTTAAATCTTAAAATAAAATGTTAAGGTTACCACTGCATCTTTCGGGGGGGGGTGCAGCGATTGAATATAGTTTATTTATAGTTATTTTCAAATCTTCAATGTACTGTCATTATAAAATAACTTCATTGTTGTTTATTTAATTCTAACAAATAAGTTCTTGTTAAAAAATAACCAAAATTACAAATATTTTGCTTATAATTTCTACACAGGAGAGACTTGGTGCAAACTCATAGATAATAACCAAAATAATCCAAGGTTTTTATTTAGCACAGTGGCTAGATTAACAAATAACCAGACATCACCCGATCTAAATATTCCCTCACAGTTTAATAGTAATGACTTTATAAATTTCTTCACTGATAAAATAGAAAACATCAGAAATACTATAACAAATGTAGGTTCTACAGCGTCTAGTACTTCAGCTTCATTCATCGCACCCAAAGAAAAACTGCAGTGCTTTACAACTATAGGACAGGAAGAGCTAAATATACTTATCACTGCATCTAAACCAATAACATGTCTATTAGATCCTGTACCCACTAAACTACTGAAAGAGTTGTCACCTGTAGCAGAAGAACCGCTTCTCAATATTATTAACTCATCGTTATCTTTAGGTCACGTCCCAAAACCATTCAAGCTGGCAGTTATTACGCCTCTTATTAAGAAACCACAACTAGATCCTAGTGAACTGGCAAATTACAGACCCATTTCAAATCTTCCGTTTATGTCTAAAATATTTGAAAAATTAGTGTCTGCTCAATTGTGCTCATTCTTGCAAAAAAAGATCTCTGTGAAGAATTTCAGTCAGGTTTCAGGTCCCACCATAGCACAGAAAGTGCACTTGTTAAGATTACAAATGACTTGCTTCTTGCATCAGACCAAGGCTGCACCTCATTGCTAGTCTTACTTGATCTTAGTGCTGTGTTCGACACTATAGATCATGGCATACTCGTTGATCGATTACAAAACTATACGGGTATTCAAGGACAGGCTTTACAATGGTTTAGATCCTACCTGTCTGATCGCTACCACTTTGTTTATTTAAACGGGGGTCATCTCAATTATCACCAGTAAAGTATGGATTACCACAAGGATCTGTCCTAGGTCCTCTGCTATTTTCAATATACATGTTGCCCCTTGGTAATATTATTAGAAAATACGGGATTAGTTTCCATTGTTATGCTGATGATACTCAACTATATATCTCAACAAGACCAGATGAAACTTCTAAATTATCTAAGTTAACAGAGTGTGTTAAAAATGTAAAAGATTGGATGACCAATAATTTTCTCCTATTAAATTCAGATAAGACAGAGATATTACTTATTGGACCAAAAAACAGTACACAGAATCTCTTGGATTACAATTTGCAACTAGACGTATGTCGTGTTACTTCCTCTACAGTCAAAAATCTGGGTGTTATATTAGACAGCAACTTGTCTTTTGAAAATCATATCTCCAATGTTACAAAAACAGCATTCTTCCATCTTAGAAACATTGCCAAGCTAAAAAAAAAATGTGCTTGGATGGAACAACAGCTACGCTAATTATGTCTCTATTTGTTTCTCTGTTTCTTAACAGAGATTAACATCCCGTGGTAACAAGGAATTACACAAGCTTCAGTCTGGATCCAACCCTTAAATGATCTGAGATGACCAAACACCTGAGAAGAGATGATGCCAACCCCTCAGAGGACCTCAGAGGATGCCAACCCTCAGACAACATACAGAATTACCAAATTTTGCTTTAAGTTAAATATATTAAGTTTCTACAATATATAAATATATTGTAGAAACTTAATTTCCTGTAAAGTTGCTTTGCAACGATTGTATCGTAAAAGGCGCTATACAAATAAACTTGAATTGGTGTTGTTTCCAAACAGAAGGAAATATATCTGTATCTGCATCGGCTATCAGCCAAAATGAGTTGAAAAATATCGGCATATCGGATATCGGCAAAAATCAAATATCGTGCATCCCTAAATATAACTTATAAAATAAATGGTATACATTTTTTTGGCCTTACAGTAATGAGAATGAGTTTCTAGCATTCTGCAACAGGTGTAGAGCAGGGAAAGTGCCAGTCAAACACCCAGAAAAAAAGAGCATTGAAAAGGAGGTGAAGCCAGCACCAAACCCGGGCAAATTTGAACTCTTCACCTTTGATATTACAGTTAGCTATATGCAAAGACAAAAAATGGGGGTATACTACAGCAAGACCAACAAGAATGCTAATAAGGTAAGCTAAACACCATGAAATTGGTGAAATTGTATAACCTTTAGTTGGGTTCTGTTTTCAAGGGTTGAACACATCTTGTTTTTCAAATGGATCTGACCAGTGCAGGAGCAAAAGTGAAAGCAGCATCACTTACAGAGGTCACGACCCCTCAGGTGAAGAGGTGGGGCCGTCAGCACTCAGTATATGTTATAGCGGACTGTTAAAAGTGATCACCACGCTGTGATCTCTAAGCACACAGTAATATGAGACAAACCAAGTGGGCATCTGGTTCTGGTTAGTGCTTTGGAAATCTGATTAAAGGAAAATTTCCAGGCACATTGAAATGTATTCACCGTAATTACTGAGAACAGATCAGACCACAAAGAACTAAACATGAAACCAATGTTGTGGTTCGCTCCTCTATTAAATATGAGACAATAATAGCTAGGGAGGGAAGTGGGTCTCAAGTGAACAAATTGAGGTGGATGGTGGGGGTTTAGGCTGTATTTGGGGAGGGTCAGGGTTCCTTCAAAGTTAATGGGGTATTATGTTCCTTTCCTGCGCAAAATCTTCAGACATCAGTGGAATAAAACTTTAACGCAGTGCCAAAAAGCTCTTCTCAGAGTCATGGGCTTTGATAAACTATGGTTACAACATGAACAGCCAAGCCAAGAAACTGAATGAAACCACAATGACCACAGTCAGTTCATCATAGAACAGAAAAAAAACTGGTCTGTGCAAGCGTGAAGCTCAGCCAAACCTCAGTGTAGACAATAAATCGTATTAGCACAAATAAAAATCTTGATGGATGACTGTGTTGAGGTCAGTGTTTAACAACAAGTCTCTCATTTTTCTGTTGAGTGCTGAAATCAAAACCATATGCTGAGTGTTTGTGCAGTCTGTGTATTGGGGTTTATTGTCAGGCCTCTTCATGGAAAAAAAAAAAGCACAACTGAGAAAAGCTTTTTTTGCCAAGACCAAGGGATAGATTTAATTAAGTACATAAACAGTGTCTTCCACTTTACAGATGTCGATTCTTCTGCCTAATTAATACAAAACACCAGTAATATGAGTTTTTAGGACATCAGAGATGACTACTCACCACCCTAAACTCATTTTCACAGCAAAATATTTATCCTAGAACACAAATCCCCTACCATTTTCCATCAAAAGGCAACCGTGTAGTACAGAACACAAGAGGGCAGTCTGATCCCTTCACTTTAAAGAACACGGCTTTGTACACGGTCTGATGAAACGGACTGTAATCAGAGAGCTATGACTCACAAGCACTGGATCAGAAGGATTCTCGAGGAGAACCATCCTGAGCGTTTTTATGAAACAACTGAAGTGTAGATGTGATGGGGGGGTTGTTTTTTTTTGCAGATGAAAGTAAGTCATATAGGTTTGGAATGACATGAATGAGGTAAAGTCCAGCATGAGAACACTGGATAAACCAAAATACAAATTAGCGACACACCGATGAATCGGCCAACAATCGGCATCAGCCGAATAATGAAAACAGTGATAAAACTATAATGAAAAACAATGGATAACTCTTAAATAACAGGGTACAACGGGGCTAAAGGCACACCCTAAGAAAAAACTGCACCCAAAGTGTATGAATGCAGAAAAAATATATGTTTGTATTGAACATTTATGGAACAACAGATTTTGTGTGAAAATAAATAATGCAAGTCGTTTATTTTGTTTATAAATCTTATAAATGTATGAGGTGGCAAGGGGGGGCCTTTTACCCCACACACGGGGCAAACGCACACATTATTGATACATATACTTTAGCTAAAATAAAATGATGTTTTTTTTATATGTATAATGTCTAAGTTAATACTTGTTCAAAGCAATCACTTTAGCAAAGTTTGTACTATTTTGTGTTTATTTTTATAAATAAAAGTATTAATATTTGTTCAATAAATATACTTTCATTAAAATGTTAATATAAAACATATTTAAAAAAAACAGAAACAAAATCATTTTAAAAAGTAAAGAATCTGAAAGCATTGAAGGAGATCCTATAATAATTTAATTTAGATTTACAGTAGTAAATTATATTTTATTATATATGATTAATATTATGTTTTTAAATATGGTTTCATTCTAAACATGGTGATTATCTCTAAGATGGACACCCAACATAATATATGATATTTACCATCTGAATCGAACCATGTCATGTCAACAAATGGAAAAGTCAGCCTTTTATTAATTATGTTAATTATTGTGCCTTTAGCCCCAACAATATGGTGCTTTTTACCCTAAATACCATACTTTGACATATTCTTTAGTTATTTAAAAACTGTTGCTTTAATTATCTTAAACAAAACTGAAAATCATTAAGAAGACCTTTGTCTCAAAATATATTCAATAATTTTAGCGATTCTCATTTGCTGCTTAAGCTAAATCTACAATCTTTTAATAAACATCAAATATTAGACCAAGCACAAAATCAACTTTGCACTGCTGCCCACGATAGCGTCTAGGATCAGCCACATTTGCACGTGCATCTTGAAAATCGGGTGTTTTGGAAAGTGCTACGCCAAGTTTTTCTAGAGGCCATAGTGGTTTAGAGGGAAATAATATCCTTTTACCCCGGGGCGCCTTTAGCCTCGTTGTAACCTCAATAAACTGTTCGAACCTTTGTTAGTAAGCCTGCATTGTTGTTGTTAGTCCACCATTAGAATCACAGATTTGACCTTTAACTTCACCCACAAAAAAACAGATGTAGCTCAATTTCAATATTTTATAGTTTATTTGTCAGTTAAATTGGTTACAAAGAACCATGGTTAACTTGCACAAAACATTTCATAATAAAAGGGGAACATATAAAACCTAAATTACACCAAATTTGTTTTTTTTTGTTTTCTGTTAAATAATTAATTACTAATATATAACTATATAGCTTTGAACTGAAAACAAAATGTATCACAGTTACCACAAAATATTAAGAAGCACAACTGTTCTTGACATTGACACTAAATTACATGACACTAAATAATGGAGTAAGACTCAGCACTTGCATTACAGAAAAATAAAAATAAAAATATATTTAAATAGAAAATAATTATTTTAAATTGAAATATAATTTCACTATATTGCTGTTTACTGTATTTTTTTATCAAATAAAGGCAGCCTTGGTGAGCATAGGACTTCTTTCAAAGACATTAAAAAAATCTAAAAGACCCTGCCTTTAAGCACGCACAAACACACACACACACAGCAACAGCAGCACACTGAATGCTCAACACACACACTCCTCTCTCATCTTGGCAATCTGAAGCAGAGCCACTCTGGCCTCTTCATCCATGTAACCCTGCAAAAGAAAAACACAGCTTCAGAAGCAGAAACGCTACCATCTTCATGGTTGTGCTTTGAAAGTACATTAGATAATAAGATAATATAAATTATACAAAAGTAAAGTGTTACCTGTGCTGCGCTGAGCAATCGTGTTCGGTATACTGAAAGCACATGTCTGTAATGTTTTTCACAGTCCTGACAATAAGAAAAGAAAATGAGTTCATAATGCATTGGATTTCCCAAGAGGTTTGAAAGAAAAATTAATAATGCATAAACCCCTATTTCATTTAGAAATGGACAATACAGGTCATAAAGTGCTCTGTTTTGTTGGATTACTGTAAAAGCATTGGGGGGGAAAACAAGAGTTATTTTGATGAAAGTTAAGATGTCTCTGGAGAGTGATTCATGTGTAATGCTGTTTTTGATCAGTCACTGCAGATTTCTTCTAATACCACAGGACAATTTCATGTTACTCTGTGGGATTGTAAAAATGGCTTTTGTTAAGTCTGCCAAGGTGAAGACCTCTCCAGCCACCCATCTCATGGATGTCTCATGTCCACTGATGCCCTTGTTGCTAAGAAACATGCTACTGTAACATATTGCCAGCACATTTCCATCCCCATGGAGTAGAGCAAAATATGTCCGTCTATGCAACAGCACAAAAACTCTACTAGCAAACTGATTTGAATTTGGTGAATTTAGATATGCTGTCCTCTTCTCCACGAAGACAGCACACAACAGAATATTCCATGAATCAAAACAAAACATATTTTAATAATAATTTGATCAAACTCTGTTCTTGCCATTACAAATTCACCTTGTATAAATTTGTTTATTTATTAGTATTTTTAACAATATTTTGTAACTGCTGGGACTGTATCATGTGTTTTTATTGTCTTGGGGTTCGTAATGTATTACTTTGTTTTATTATGTTGTATTTGTGTGCAGAAGTATTTTTGTAGCCCAAGTTTTCATTTCTCCATGAGGTTTATTAAAGCTGTACGTTTAAAGAAACTTGAAATGAAAATTCTGTCATTGCGTCTTTTTTTTCTGTGGAACACAAAATATATTTTGAAGAATGTTGGTAACCAAACAGTTTAGTTTCCCATTGACATTCATTGTATGGACAAAAAATACAGTGGAAGTCGATGGGAACCAAAACTTTTTGGTTACAAACATTCTTCAAAATATCCTCTTTTCTGTTGAAATGGCACGAGGGCAAGTAAATCATGACAGAACTTTCATTTTTGGGTGGACTATCCTTTTAAGTTTTGTAAAATTAATGTACTAAAGAATCTTAACAATTACTCATTTTGAGCCAATCTGCACTAAAATCACTGAGGTCTCTAGTCCAAGAAAGCGTCAACAAAACAAAACCTCAAAGAAATAGCCCTAGAGGATAGAGCTATCAGTAACTAACCTCTAGCTGCTGTTGCAGGCTGTGGACCTGAGCCTGGAGGGAGCTGTCAGGCTGTGATGGTCCACAGGAACTGATGGGTTCTGAGATGTTGACCTGAGCCAACCTCTGTCCCTCATGCTCCACTGATGACTGAGACAGAGAACATATGTAATTAAATTTACTGAAGAAAACATGTGCCCTGTGCAAAACCCTAAGGTGATCAGAGTGTTCTGGATGGTTGGATCGGCAAGAAAAATTAATATAACCAATATACAAGCAATAATCACCTTTTCAACTTGATCTCGCAATGTGCTCCCCTGGTCTTCATTTGCGCTACTTTTGCTTTCTATTTCAGTTGGCTGCACATTTTTCACTGCACTTCTAGTGACTTCACATTCTGCTCTGTCACTCCCTGTAGAAGAAGATACTGGGTTATGCTGTACTTCACTTGTGCATGGCTGCCTGTGTTCTTCTGTCTGAACACCCTTATCCTTTATGTTTGAGATGTTCACAGTGGCCTGGTTTTGTCGCTTTTCCTTCTCTTCAAGGGCCAGTTTGAGTCGCTCCACCTCTTTCTCCTTTTCCTCCATTAAGGCAACAGGAACAAACCTGGCCTGCAGAGCCTCCTGTATGGTGTCCAGCTCAGACTTTTGTTCTTGAAGTTCTCTCAGCAGGCTCTGGTTCTCCCCCTGGGTACTCTGGTACTTCTGTAGCGCCTCATCAGCTTTGGTCCCAGCCTGTTGCAGTGCATCTTTCAGTGAGCTAGTTATGACTGTGTGCTCATTCTTACTAATGTAGTTCTCCAGATCTATAGTTGGTTCAGGGGTTTCTGTGGTGAGATCAGTCATAGTGCTCTTCTCATGAATGGGGCACCATTC
This sequence comes from Schizothorax lantsangensis, assembly GCA_027422415.1. Taxonomy (NCBI): domain Eukaryota; kingdom Metazoa; phylum Chordata; class Actinopteri; order Cypriniformes; family Cyprinidae; genus Schizothorax; species Schizothorax lantsangensis. The sequence continues at coordinate 11,941,247 of CM049846.1, read as the reverse complement.
TGATGGGGTTTGAGCTTCTTTACACAACATCTCAGCTTGCTGTGTCTCCACTTCCGCTAACCTGGTCCTTAGTGAATTGATTTGCTCTTCTCTGCTGAGAAGCTCATGGGAAAGCCGACTAAGTTCTTGTATTAAGGAGCTCTGATTCTCCTTCTGCTGCTCCACCTCCCTCCTGCTCTGGGTGAGCTCCTTCTGCATCCGTCCTAGTTCGGCTACGGCTGCCTCCCGCTGACCTTTGACTTCTTGGAGCTGGACTCTCAGCTCTTCCACCAAGTGCTCCCTGACAGCCACTAGATGAGCTTGCATCTGTCTCACTCGGCCTTCCGAGCCGGCCATCCTCCTCTGCACCTCACCCAGGGCCTCCTCCAGCTCCCACGACCGGTTATGGGCTGCATGCAGAGCTTGCTCGCTGCTTCTCCTCAGTCCTTCGTACTCCTGAGCACGCAGAGCCAGCGCCGTGTCCAGCCTGTGCACCTCCGCGTCTGCTGCTTCTTGCCTTCTTCTTGAATCTCTTAGTTCTCTCTTAAGGGCCTCCACTTCACCAGGCAATAACTCCATCGGAGCAGATCTCACTGGCACAGGAGCTGACTGTGTGGGCCTGACCTGAATAATTCACATAGGTAATGATGAAGTAGGAAATACTTTGTTTGTCTGTTTTAATTCAACTGCAGTCATTTTTTTATTTTGATGGCTCATGTCAAGTGAGGATATGACCTTTTAATCTCTCATTATAAAAATCACTCAACTATATTAGTTGGTGCACTGCATAAAAATCTATATTATATTAATAAATGATTAGTACTACTGATAATTATATATACAAATATAAAAGAAAACATCCTCTAAAAAACAAGTCTTGTAGAATTTTTGTATTACAAGTACATTTATATTTTTACTGGTTCACACACAAAATATACTCATTGATTGATTAGTTCATCCTCATGTCGTTCCAAACTTGTATAAGTTTCTTTCTTATGTTGAACACAAAAGAAGATATTTTGAAGAATTTTGAAGAACCAAACAGTTGTTGGTCCCATTGACTTCCACAGTAGTGAAGGAAATACAATGGAAGTCAACTTTTGGAAGCAACTGAATATCTTCTTTTATGTTCAACATAAGAAAGCAACTCATACAGGTTTGGAATGACATGAGGGTGAGTAAATGATGACAATTTTCATTTTTGGGTGAACTATTCCTTTAAATGTAAAATATAGTTTAATTGCCTAATAAAAGGACAAACTGTGCAAGATATCAAGGTCATACTAAATCTACATATTAAAGGGTTAGTCCACCCAAAAATGAAAATTCTGTCATTAATTACTCATGTCCATGTGACATCAGTGGCTCAACTTCAATTTTGTGAAGCAAAGAAAACAAAAATAACAATTTATTCAACAATTCTTCTCCCCAAGTTACCGTTTTCCGCCATTTTGGAGAGTACCATGACGCATGCGTACGCTTTCCCTAGAACATAATCAACGTAATCAGCATTGTTTACGTTCCTGAATGCTGAAAACGTAGATTATGTTCTGGGGAAAGCGCTTTATATGTTAGTTTGTTTTCTTTGCACACAAAACGTTTTCTGATAGCTTCGCAAAATTGAAGTTGAGCCACTGATGTCACATGGACTGTTTTATCGATATACTTTCTACGTTTCTGGGTCTGGGAACATTTCAGTTGTGTTTCTGTCTTTGCAGGGTGAGAAAGCTCTCAGATTTCATCAAAAATATCTTAATTTGTGTTCCAAAGATGAACAAAGGTCTTACGGGTTTGGAACGGCATGAGGGTGAGTAATTAATGACAGAATTTTAATTTTTGGGTGAACTAACCCTTTAATGCCACTGACATTAAACGAATAGTTAATCAAAAATGAATGCAAATTTAGAGAAATTTAGCATTACATCACTTGATCACCAATGGATCCTCTGCAGTGAATGGGTGCCATCAGAATAATCCACACATCTCCAGTCCATCATAAACGTGAAGCGAAAAGCTGCATGTTTGTAATAAAAAAAATCCACCAAGACGTTTTTACCTTAAAACTGCATCCATTTACTGCAGAGGACCTACTAGTGCGCAAATGATATTATGCTAAATTTCTTCAAATCTGTTCCGATGAAGAAACAAACTCATCTACATCTTGGATGGCCTGAGGGCGAGTACATTTTCATCATATTTTCATTTTTGGGTGAACACAGCAGACACAGATCAAGTCAGGTTAGACAGGGTACCTGTGTAGAATCCAGATTCTGACTTTGTTTGGCACCTTTTCCTTCAGGGAACAGAAAACATGTTTAAAACATTAGAGTCCAGACCTGAAAAGCTTTTGTGATATAACTGATTGCAATGCTGATGTTCTGCCATGACAAAAATAAAATAAAAACATGTGTTCCAAGTTACCTTCAGCGGAGTGACTGCAATGTTCCCTCTGTAATTCAGACACAACCCTTTACTGATGACATTCACAACTGAGCACAGGACCACAATCAGCTACAGGAGAGGAAAATGACTGCCTCATAGCCTTAATTTAAATGTCATCCCCTAAAGAAACTCACTGTTAGTGGCTCTGACAAAGGTTTCTCAGTCTTTACAGATCCTGCTTTGGTCCGGCTAATCCCTGCTGATGGAGGTTTAGCCTGCATTTGGAAAGAAACACAATATGATAATCAAAAACATCATCTATAAATTTTAAATTCAACATCATATATCTCCCAACAGTACGTGCATCTCATGTATGTGTTAGAAGAAAGAAACTATAATTTTACATATGTATGAATTATTCACATGAGCATGAGAATCAGTATTCCTCTCAATCAACAGCTGCAGAAGAACATTAAATTTAATCAAATTGATTTCCATCATTGCAGAAACGGAGACAGCAGCACCAATCGTTATCAAGTTGCTGGGTATTAGGATGGCTCTAATTAAAGTGCACTGCGATTAGCGTTTAAGACTCTAGATGGCAGTAAGATCAATAAACAGATGAAGTTAGTTTGAGTGCAGCAAACCAATGACCTTTTCGGTTGCTGTTAACTGCCTCTCCTGTCTTGGATTATAAATACTTGAATTTGACTGTGAATATGCATGCAAATGCGTTAAACTGTTAAACTGTCAGCTAAATGTCAATGTTACCTGTTGGATCTTCTGTGAAGCAGTGGCAGTTTCTTTGGCTGAAAACAAAATTGGGAGAAATATTTTTGTACATGATGTTTCTGTTTTTAATGCACATTTCAACTAAGCATTTTTGCATTGCTGCATTTAAATATCTGGATATATTGAAGTTTAAAGGGTATAATAAGCATCTTTCAGGGACCTAAGTGACCTTTGTGATTTGCTTGGAATAAACCTCTCTCATGGAAAGGCCTCTCTCTTTAAATAAAACAGTTCTTGGAAAAGGAATACAGACCAGTCACCTCTTGAAAATGATTTCCTTTTAGTGTTAGGATATGAGAAGTTTCTGTGAGCACAGCTGGATCTAAATCTATCAGGCACTTCTCTTAAAGGGATAGTTCACCCAAAAATGAAAATTCTCTCATAATTTACTCACCCTCAAGTAGTTCCAAACCTGTATGAATGTCATTGTTCTGCTGAACACAAAGGAAGATATTCTGAAGAATGTTGGAAACAGAGCAGTTCTGGGGCACCATTGACTTCCATAGTATTTTTTTTCCTACTATGGAAGTCAATGGTGCCCCAAAACAGCCTGGTTACAAACTTTCTTCAAAATATCTTCCTTTGTGCTCGGCAGAACAAAGAAATTCATACAGGTTTGGAACTACTTGAGGGTGAGTAAATGATGACAGAATTTTCATTTTTGGGTGAACTATCCCTTTAAACGACATGACATTACTCTGAAATGACAGTGTGCTGGTTGATATGGCAGGTCTAAATTTAAATCTCAACTGACCTGCCGCCTGCAAGAGCAAGTTCAGTAATTGCTACATGTAAGGATAACAAGACCACCATTTTTTACTGCCTTTCTGAAAAAAAAACAGCCTTGCTGGTCACAAGATTATATGGTGTTCTGACATGGTGAAATAACATTTCACTCCACTTTATAAATGTATATTGCTAGAAAACAGGAAAAAAATGATTGACAAGGAACATGTTACCTTTAGTGTTTTTTTCCAATGCATGTTGTACAAGTGTGATCAAGTCTTGTTTCTGCCTGAGTCTGGCGTAGTGGTAAGCATCATGTCCATAAATGTCTACTGCAGAAACATCTGCCTTAGTCTTCAGGAGAATCTCCACTGCTTCTTTACAAGAGCTCTCGCAAGCTAAGATTAGCGCAGTCCTAGTCGGAACACACACAAATACAGAACATAAAATAAGGGAACAAGTTAAAAAAACGGAACACAGAAACAAAGATTGATCAGTTGATGTGGCAATAATAAGGTCAATCAAACTGATTATTTCTGCAATGGCTTTACTTGCATGAGCTTTATCTAAATGACACATCAAAAGCCTTTCATGTTCTAGACTATATTATTACATAGTTTATTAAATAAATCTAATGCTGTTCCTAATGTTATCACATTGATCTAGAACCTACTGACTTTGCTTACTATATATTTTTTAAACAAAAACTTTTATTTTGGATGCTTTCACAGCACTAATATAATAAGAGCCTCCCATTGGATAATTACTGCATGGATGATTATGTTTCAGCTGGCAACAAGTTATTTAACACTAACTGATGCAGTGAGTAGCTTCTCATTTCTTAAACAACCATGTCGGAAAACACATCCTGTGGTCATGGAAAATATGTTAATCTGTTTCAGAAGGGTCAAATTATTGGCATGCATCAAGCAAAGAAAACATTGCTGAAACTACTAAAGGAGATTGCTGAAACTACTAAAATTGGGTTAAGAACTGTCCAAAGCATTATTAAAAACTGGAAGGATAGTGGGGAATCATCATCTTCGAAGAAGAAATGTGGTCGGAAAAAAATCTTAAATGATCGTGATTGGCGATCACTTAAACGTTTGGTGAAATCAAATCGTAAAAAAAACACAGTAGAACTCATGGCTATGTTTAATAGTGAAAGTAAGAGCATTTCCACATGCACAATGCGAAGGCAACTCAAGGGATTGGGACTAAACAACTGTGTAGCCTTAAGAAAACCACTCATCAGTGAGGCTAATCGGAAAAAAAAGGCTTTGTTAGGCTAAAATTTGCTAGGGAGCATAACAAATGGGACTCTGGAGCAATGGAAGAAGGTCATGTGGTCTGATGAGTCCAGATTTACCCTGTTCCAGAGTGATGGGCGCATCAGGGTAAGAAGAGAGACGGATGAATTGATGCACCCATCATGCCTAGTGCCTACCGTACAAGCCTGTGGGTGCAGTGCTATGATCTGGGGTTGCTGCAGTTGGTCAGGTCTAGGTTCAGCAACGATATGTGCCCAAAGAATGAGGTCAGCTGACTACCTGAATATACTGAATGACCAGGTTATTCCATCAATGGATTTTTTCTTCCCTGATGACATGGGCATATTCCAAGATGACAATGCCAGGATTCATCGGGCTCAAATTGTGAAAGAGTGGTTCAGGGAGCATATATATATATATATATATACACAGGTGCTGGTCATATAATTAGAATATCATCAAAAAGTTGATTTATTTCACTAATTCCATTCAAAAAGTGAAACTTGTATAATGTATACATTCATTCCACACAGACTGATATATTTCAAGTGTTTATTTCTTTTAATTTTGATGATTATAAGTGACAACTAATGAAAACCCCAAATTCAGTATCTCAGAAAATTAGAATATTGTGAAAAGGTTCAATATTGAAGACACCTGGTGCCACACTCTAATCAGCTAATTAACTCAAAACACCTGCAAAGGCCTTTAAATGGTCTCTCAGTCTAGTTCTGTAGGCTACACAATCATGGGGAAGACTGCTGACTTGACAGTTGTCCAAAAGACGACCATTGACACCTTGCACAAGGAGGGCAAGACACAAAAGGTCATTGCAAAAGAGGCTGGCTGTTCACAGAGCTCTGTGTCCAAGCACATTAATAGAGAGGCGAAGGGAAGGAAAAGATGTGGTAGAAAAAAGTGTACAAGCAATAGGGATAACCGCACCCTGGAGAGGATTGTGAAACAAAACCCATTCAAAAATGTGGGGGAGATTCACAAAGAGTGGACTGCAGCTGGAGTCAGTGCTTCAAGAACCACTACGCACAGACGTATGCAAGACATGGGTTTCAGCTGTCGCATTCCTTGTGTCAAGCCACTCTTGAACAACAGACAGCGTCAGAAGCGTCTCGACTGGACTGCTGCTGAGTGGTCCAAAGTTATGTTCTCTGATGAAAGTAAATTTTGCATTTCCTTTGGAAATCAGGGTCCCAGAGTCTGGAGGAAGAGAGGAGAGGCACAGAATCCACGTTGCTTGAGGTCCAGTGTAAAGTTTCCACAGTCAGTGATGGTTTGGGGTGCCATGTCATCTGCTGGTGTTGGTCCACTGTGTTTTCTGAGGTCCAAGGTCAACACAGCCGTATACCAGGAAGTTTTAGAGCACTTCATGCTTCCTGCTGCTGACCAACTTTATGGAGATGCAGATTTAATTTTCCAACAGGACTTGGCACCTGCACACAGTGCCAAAGCTACCAGTACCTGGTTTAAGGACCATGGTATCCCTGTTCTTAATTGGCCAGCAAACTCGCCTGACCTTAACCCCATAGAAAATCTATGGGGTATTGTGAAGAGGAAGATGCGATATGCCAGACCCAACAATGCAGAAGAGCTGAAGGCCACTATCAGAGCAACCTGGGCTCTCATAACACCTGAGCAGTGCCACAGACTGATCGACTCCATGCCACGCCGCATTGCTGCAGTAATTCAGGCAAAAGGAGCCCCAACTAAGTATTGAGTGCTGTACATGCTCATACTTTTCATGTTCATACTTTTCAGTTGGCCAAGATTTCTAAAAATCCTTTCTTTGTATTGGTCTTAAGTAATATTCTAATTTTCTGAGATACTGAATTTGGGGTTTTCATTAGTTGTCAGTTATAATCATCAAAATTAAAAGAAATAAACACTTGAAATATATCAGTCTGTGTGGAATGAATGTATACATTATACAAGTTTCACTTTTTGAATGGAATTAGTGAAATAAATCAACTTTTTGATGATATTCTAATTATATGACCAGCACCTGTATATATATAGTGGTGATAATATAGTGTAATGAGAGATTTACAAGCAATGTTACAAGGCGGGTCATTTTTAACCAGGAACACCAAATTAGGTAAAGGTTTTTTACCACAACACAAGGGTTAAGTTAACTCTTGCATCCTTATAAAATATAAAATTTCAAATATTGATAAAAATTGTTGCTGCACTTGCTATTTTATTGAATGCTGATGAATAGCAAATAAAAGTATTATGGTGAAGCTTCACTGCTGCTTTCTGCATTCAGTGTACAAATGAAACTGTATGCCACTTCAATGGAAAGATGTAGAAGATGGTTTTCTTAAGGACACTGGTGCAATGCAGCTGGGATGACCTGAGATGGCCTTTTTCATATTAGGTTGCAAGCTGATTCACATATGCATTTGCATCTTCTGGTATTTTGGTTATACAGATTTGATTTATTTTATGCATCATTATTAATACAGAAAATCTGATCATTTTTAAATACTTACTTGTTTTGCTTGTCTTGAAGAATAGAGCGTGCTCCATATTGCACAAGCATCTGGCATGCTCCTGGTTGGCTCGCCTTAGCAGCAAGTAATAAGGGCGATCTACCATCCTGAAAAAGGTACCAAAAGTCAACGCAACATACATTGCAACACCTTTTCGTTTTCAATTTCAAAATCAATTCGTCTATCTCCCTTTCTCACATAGCTTCTTATACTTACACGGTGTGCAAAATGAATTGCCATTTCAAAACCTATTTTACTTACTGCATCGACAGCATCAATAGATGCACCGCTGTCACAGAGCATTTTGATGGCGGTTTTGCAGCCTACATATGCTGAAAAACAATAAGACACAAGACGTTATAATTTTCCGATCAAACCTGACAGCTAGACACTATATCTGTCCTTGATGCATCACCATGCAGTAACTGATGAATTTATAATGAAAGATCTGCGCAAAAGAATAACAACAATAAATCTGACACACGCCCAAAATGCAAAGAAGGAAACTAAAAGAACTCATTGTCAAGAGCCTCATTTGTGGTATGTTCTGTAAGCTTGTCATCTGCAGATAAACACTTTTCAAGTCAGTGAATTGAATTCAACACTATAAGATGTTACATAGGGCCATGCTCATAAAAAGTTTCTTGCTTTAGAATACTAAAACATGTTCATGTTCTATAGAATTTCAAATTGATTTAATTATTTTATATTCTAACATACCAAAGATCTGCCGTCTAACGTTACAATGTAGTATTTAAATTATGTGTTGCTGTTGTGCAGTTGTTAGTGGAGCGTGTTATATTAACACTTCTCAAATAACCATCTTCTCAAATAAAACAGCAAATCCGCTGCCAAGAATCAATCATTTTCAAGGCTTTGGAACACATGCAAGTCTTTTCTAAATAGTGGATTTGATCTGAATTTAATAATATGTCAGGCTTCAGGAGTGAGAGGACAGTTCAAGAGCAGGGTTTGTTATTGTTTTATACTTTCAGGACGTTTCATTTTGAGAAAGTTATTTGCATAATATGAAGCTTTAACGATGCATCGTAGTCTGCAAAACAAATGCAAAAGTGGTATTATAAATTATGAAAACTTTACTAACATTTTAAGTGTATTAGTAATAATAAAATGAATAAAACAAATAAAAATTTATTTTATTTTATTATGACCGCATTAGTGTCTAGATCTAATATGTTCCATTAAGATACAATTTTGACACATCTTAAAAAGCAAAAAATCCATATACCTGCATCATGCAAAGCTGTTCGGCCCTGCAGGTCAGTGCTGTCAACAGGACATTTACACTGTTGTAAAAGAAAGTAATTATTAACACATGCACCTGAGCAATATTATACATTCTGAATCGATAAATGTGTTTTCAAATCTTAAATGACTTTGGCTACATATTTCTCTGCTCAACAAGCTAAGAAACTGAGGAGAATGTAAATTGCATAAATGCCATATTAAATCACATGCTCTCATCATGCATGCAAATATACGTGCAATTTGGCTCAATCGTCAGATTCCATTTGATTAAGCTAGTAGGGAATTTTCACACTGATGCTTAGGGTGCATTTTATTTTCCTTCTATTTCTTTTAATACTTTACTTTTAATTATTTTGTTTTTGCTACTTTAATGCAACTGACTGCCCATTGAAACTCATTTGCATTCATTTCCTTCGTTTTCACTTGCATTTAATTATTGCTGTATTCACATCAAAGCCTTATGAAAAATAATTCATATTTTCATACCAGATAACACACCTCACATTCTTAACGGTGCGTTTGTGCGCACAAGTATTGTTGCTATGATACAAAAATGAGAAGTAAATTGATCCGGCCCTGCCTTAAGCACACAGCTTAATGTGGAGATCAAAAGCAAAAGAAAGTGGAAAGTCCAGAGAAAGGAAAAACCAAATAAACAAGGGCTTGGAACATAAAACACAAAACACAGAGGCTAGGGAAAGAAAAGAAAGCATTGAGCAGTCTTTGGCAGAGCAATCGCTAAAGGGGCTGGTTAGATGTCAGCGCTCTGACATTCCAATGTGGTTTCTCATTAGTCTTTCTTCCTGTGATTGTTATTGGAGGAACGCAGTGGACGGTACCTGCAGTAGCTTTTGCACACATATGGAATGACCGCCTGCTGCAGCCAGATGCAAAGCTGTTTTACCTGCAGAGAAGAACAGCAATGACATTTACAACCAAACACACAGTTAGGTCCATATGTCTGAAATGCACGTAATAAATACAATGTTTTTTAGAATTTGGTTGGTCCCTCTTTTGCTATAATGGCAGCAGCAGCTGCATGAACTCTACAAGTTTGTCTAAAGCCTGATGATCATGTTCTCCAGCACGATTTGAAAATGATCCAAAGAGCTTCTTGGGCTTCAATGGAAACAACAACATCTGGTCACTTGTATGAGTATCATCAATTTCACAAATTTGCTTATTTAATAGTTTGATTAGCAACCTACAAATAGTGCAGAATCTTATTCATTTTAAGCCATAACATTTCTTTGCTTTATATTTTTCAAAGACTAAACTTGTTTATTTCCAAGTTTAAATTAGATTTTGAATCCCAATTTTTCAGTGTGGTCTCAGACATTTGACCACAGAATGTCATATGCGCTTTTATATGAGTATGCAGAGACAGGAAGTCTTACCGGCAGCATCTACGGCCTTCACATTGACACCGTTATCCAGGAAAACATTTAGACTATTTAAGAGGCCTTTGCTAGCAGCAACATGAAACCTTAAAAATAACATAAAAAGATATGTGTAATTACCATCAATAACATCAACAGTTTAATTTTATGTATTTAAATACAACATGAATCAGTGCATATATTCAGACAATTAATATTATCATACGTCTATGAAAATCGACAACATATAAGTGAGTTTACCGGTGATTTACCAGTTATATGAGGATGTATTAAGAGCCAAGAAACATGAAAAGAAACATGCAATAACATGGCAGCCTAGGCCTGTTTCAACAGAAAATAGACAAAGCCTATCCTTGAGCCTAGTTACAAAGCAGGCATGAGACATCAGTGTTTATTAGATCACTAAGACTGTTGCTATTTGAAAAGTGAAATAGAGGACAAAAGAAGGATCAGGAAGATATAGGAATGGGTATAAACACACTGTGTAGTATAAAATAAATCTTAAAGGAATGAAAATCTAATGCACAGGAACTAAATTAAAATATGTGAAACTTTTCTTATTCCATCATATTTACTGGCAAGGTCAAGGCAAGAAAATACAAATATTCTGTTTGACAGAAAAACTTTAGCAGGTACAAAATATTTAACAAAAACAGGACATGACTGAAATCCTGTCATTGGCCTGACACACCTAAAGCATAACAACCCCCTTTAAAAACAGCTGACCTGAAGAGATAAAATATGAAATATAGGAAAATTACAGGCTGCATGTAACACTGCACACCATGTTTAATGCTGTCCCATAAACATATTATCACCAGAGCACCACTGTGCTACACATTTATGATTTAGTTAAACGCCTGTAAGTTTTTTAATTTCTGGTTTTATTGTTGTGATTATTTTTTTATGACTATTCTACTTCCTTTTATATGTAAAGCACTTTGAATTACCATTGTGTATGAAATGTGCTATATAAATAAACTTGCAATGCCTATGTATTTCGAAAGATTTACTGTATGATGATTTGTTTACTCTGCGGAACAACTTCTCTGCTTTCCATATTTCTTTGTTACACTAGTTAGGAATCTCTTTTACACCTTGCATGGCTCAATTGTAAATGGGATATCATGCTGTGATGGGATGGACAACTGTCTAGTCAGGTATGAAAAATGAAGGACTTGTTAAAACCCTTGTAATTGCCTTTTTCTTTAATTTTGAAAAAATAAAAATAAAAAGAGAATATCTAAACCAAATAACAGAAGCAGCAAACGTTAATATTAGGAACTGTTTTCTAAGCTAGCATGAAGCTTTTGTTTTTTTAATCTAAGGCTGATGATACACGGGGCAACTTTTTGAGCAATGTTGCTGGGCAACTTTGGGAAATGTTGCTGTCAATGAGCAATCAGGTGAGACACAGGGCCCACGACCGATCTAAAATATCCATATAGAAATGTGTTACCATTCTCAATGGAAAAGTGCCCAAGCAACATTGCTCAAAAAAAGTTGCCCCCTGTATCATGAGCCTAATTTTATTCTATCTATGAAGCAAGCAGAGAGGATATAGTCTTGCTATTACTGTTTAGTGCCATATAAAAAATAAAGATACAAAATCTTATTTTTCTACAAAATAAGATTATGAGATTAAAGTCATATTATTTTGAGATTGTCAATATTATGAGAATAAACTCATAGCAATACAAGAATAAAGTTGTAATATTTTCAGAATAAAGTCAAAAGTCTGAGAATAAAGTCCTAGGATTTTGAGATTTAAAGTTGCAATATTTTGAGAATAAATTCAAAACTAGTTGTAACAACACGAGAATCAAATCTTTGCAAATATGAAATTAAACTTATATTTTGAGAATAAAGTCATAATTTTGAAAATGAAAAGCAAGCTGCAAAGCAAAATCATTCACACGAAACACTGAAATTGGATGACTTTACAGTGAAAACGAGGTAATTAAACAGGTTTTAGCAAGGCAAGGTGAGGGGACCAGAAAACTACATATTTTGACATTATTTTCAAAAAAATTAAAACTTCCTATTTTTTAGCTTGATTCTGAAAGAAATATATACTTATCATACTTCTTGGAGGTTCAACATTTATTTGTGTGTTTTGTTTATCCCATACTAGTATTTATCACCACAAGTGTGCGGCAGGCCCATAAGATCTCATTACAGATTGTGGAAGCAGTACCATAGCTTTGTCAATTATACAATAAAGGAATACAGAAGTCTGCACAAAGCAAACAGGGCATTCTAGATAGCTTATCCTTAAGAGTAAAATATAAGAGTATATCAATGCAGAAGTAGGATTTAAATAGCATTAAGTGTGAAATTGCTTCAAAATTTGTTTAGCAGTAAAGACTTGGTATATGTGCCACTCATGATCCAGGCAATTCTAATGCAAAAGAAGAAAAACACTACAAAACTTGAGTGCTACAGACTCCCTACTTTTCATTCAGACGCAGCTACTGGAAATAAATTCAACAACAATCAAGGCATTGTGCATTGCAGTGGAGGACGAGGGAACAAAAAACAAGGCTATCAAAATCCTTTCCCTCATTCCCTGGCTGGACATTTGCACTTTTATTAAAAAGCTATCTTTTGTGGCAAGAGACGAGTGATGAAATGCATAGACGAAGTAAGCACAGGAGTCCCAGCGGGGAGGAAAGAGATATGTTTTTGAGATTCACATCAAATCAAAGATCGCAAGACCACTTGATCCCAGAGCCCTTCACAGAGGGGTTCGCTTCCACTTCAAAACATAGTGTGGGAATGAGCTCAGTAGTGCACAGACCCATAGAGGATGCTGACAGACTTTAAAATGAGCTGTATTTGCAAAAATGTTATGTCAGTCAGTTTTGCTGCATACAGGTAGAAAATACTACCATTCACTAAATACTGCTCTCTGTACAGTGGACAGTATTTTTCAGCATCACGTAAGAGATGGGCATTTGAAAGTGGCACTTACGCAGAATGGCCCTCTGGGTCTAGTTTGGTGGGGCTGGTTCCTTTCTTGAGTGTGGCTGTGAGTTTCTCTATATCTCCATTCTCTGCTGCCTTCATCAGACGCTCATCATACTTTCCCCATTCTGTACTCTGAGACAATGGCAAATATAAAAAATATTCAATATTTCACAACCTATTCTACTGCAGCTCTACAGAGCCATCAAGTGGAAGTGTAATCAGTTTTGTCATTGTCTGTTTGGCTCTGCTAATAAACACTTTCTTTGTTTTAATTTAACAGAAAAACATAAAACTCTTTGTTTAAGGGAAACAAATCTCCAGTTTTAACTTAAAAACTATTTTAAAATTCCACAATATGATATATTTCCTCCTAAAATAACAGAATGATGCTATGCATAATTTAAAAGTGAGCATTGCTACTATATTGTGCAATATAGCGAGCTGGAAAGCTTTATCGACCAATCAGCATTCAGGATTCTAGAACTATCATGTAGTTTACGGCTCTGGTTTACGTCAATGTGATGCTAAATTCTTGATTTTGATTGGCTGACAGACGTTCTCATCTGTCTATTATTTTCAATAACCGCACTATGAAGTAGTTCCAGGTCTGTTGACCGTATTACAATTCCATATGGCCAAATTATTACAGTTATTCAAAGAGCCTTAGTCTACCACATCCTAAAGAAATTGGATAGAAATACAAAAAAATATTTGTGAAATGTTTCTACTGTTGTATTCCTTTGCAACAACACAGTAAACAATCTCTGCTCGTCTCACTCACTCATGCGCAAAAGGTTTTACTAGAGGCATAGGTGAAATGCAGCGATAAAATCAACTACTGAGCTTTCGCGTAATTCCTGAAGATATGATAAAACGAGTCTGGGGAGTAGTAGAGTCCTTATCACTTTAGACATAAACATAACAATTCATTCCTGGTGTTCAGCAAACTAATATGCAGCTTACAGTACAACCACGCGCAGACTGACCGCCCACAGCCACATTATTACACCACACGCTCAGCTTGAGGACATATTCACGGGCTTGGTCCAAAGTCTTGACAAGCTTTTCAAAACAGTAAAACTTGTATCTAATGTTTACCTCGTTTTTCTTAAGTCGTTGTTTTAAACTTTTCATAGTTCCAGTGTAACAGTAAGTAAGCCCAGTGCACTTGTCCAGATATCCAAATTTGCGTCTCTTGTCAAAGTTTGCCTGCAAACTTCATTCCACCCCTCGGTTACAAGGTTCAGGCTCTATTGAGACCTGACGCACTCCCATGAACCAATCGTCAGGAAAACTGTGTAACTATGAGCCAATCGGCGTGCACTGGGATTCTCCGTATGAAGGTCATACCGTAGAAAAGCTGATTCACATGGTTTGTGGGCTACAGATTCCACAGACTCTAGAGATGCCTTCAAAACCAGCTCGACAATGAGTGTTTGTTTTGGATACAGCTTCGAGTAATACTGTCAGCAAGCTAGTCCTGTTTGCAAACTTGTAAACACAGTTGCGTCATCAGTGGTTGGTTGGAAATATGGCAATTTTTTTTGTCATAATATGATTTAAACAAACATGTATTTATGATATTGCACTTTTTGTGGAAACACCTAGATATATGCGCTACCACGGACCTGTTGTCCATATGTACCAGGTTTTAAAGACATTGCTCTCACAAAATAAAGGCCAGTAATTTTCAGGTTCCAGTTATTAATGAAAGTATAAATGATCCATTATAGCGCCACCTAGTGTCTGTAAAAAGTGTGTGTGTGTGTGTGTGTGTGTGTGTGTGATTGGTTTGGCTTCCAAATTCTTTCTTTTACTGTCTCTGAGTCTGAAGTCCAAACAGAAGGAAAGGAAGAAACACAATTTGGTGCTTGCACCTCTAGATATGACCCAAGCTTTTTGCAGCTTCTTTACGGAAGAGCCACTCGTGTATGTTATGAATCACATCCTGCGAATCCCATCCTCTTTGTGGTGTCATGTATCAGCCCTCTGAACATATTAACAAAAGGAGATTAATTTCTTTGTTGAAGTACAGAAAGACTGAACAATACTACCAATGCTGCTTCTACTTCCAATATATTAAACACCAGTGTTATGTTCTTTGAGGTAAAGTCAGTCATTTTATGATGTTTGAGTGGTTCCAGCTCAAGTCTGGGAACTCGCCAAATCCAGTAGACAAACCTGTTTCAAACATGAGCCTCTTGAAAGACCTCATTCATTCCACCCTTAAAATATGTTCTATGTAACAGCAGCCGCCCAAATAGAGTGTATTCATTACCTTTTCCATTGTATTTCTCAAAAAGCAGTTCTACAAGTGTTTTAACGGTCACTGCAGTATGTTAGGTGAAGCTGAGCTTCACTCTCAAGTTAGCCAGTGCTGCTGGGTGGTTTCTGAACATTTGCAGTATGCTGTAAAATTATATTCATCAGTACTGTAACATGCTCTTTAAATTTCATAATATATTTCAGACAACATACTCAAAAGTTACCATTGCAAACCCCCCAAATGTATATTAGACTGAAGCAAGAACTAAAAACAGAGGCTTGGACTCTTCAAAGACTATACATTTTCAAATTAGATCGCATCTGCTGTAATGTGGCGGCACACCATTGAATTGCTATTGCTACATAACCTTTACTTTTAACATCAAGATGTGAGCCATCGTTAAAGCTATTAAACTTTTTTTTTTTTTATGAAAACTGGCAAGAGTCTAGTGTAGTTGAAAAAAAAAAGCAACAGTCACAGCTGAGAAGAACAATTTATTGACTGACATGTTTGAAAAAAAAAAAAAAAAGTAAAAAAAAAAAAAAAAATGATGCAGCATTTCAACTATACATGACCAGGTTCTGTTTAGCAATAATACATGAACTAAAAAAAACTGATCAATAAAATGGGAGCAATTACCAGCAGCTTTCTGAAGAGATTTAATCCTTATCTGGAATACCAGACATCATCCTTAAAGTACTGAATCAATATTGACTGATGTTGTGGCCACTAAGATCTTCCACAAGACTGATGAATGGATAAAAAAAATAAAATGAGGATCAGAACGTAGCACCAAACATCCTCGCTGCCTTTGCCCTCAGACAGCTTTGCGATGATATTCTGGAGGTGCAACCTCATAGTCACTTGCACTGAACAAAGACGATGAATTCTTCACCAAATACCTAAATTGAGCATAAAAGTCAGTTAAATCGAGCATAAAAGTCAGTTACTTTCTGCAAGTGTTGTATAAAGATCCATTTTTAAATAAACTGATCTTAAATGGTTTTCATAACCTGCATAGTTTTGACTTGACATTAGGTCAGCTTCATTGAAAACTAGTGCACAAGATCATCATAAAATGTCTTATTACTAACCCAACAGCCTCAGAAAGTTGCTCAAATTCTCAAAACAAATTCGAAATAATATTAAAACAGATTTCTGCTCACTTTAAAAAATCTTGTAGGTAGCTGAGAAGCAGGGCCAGACTCTTCTCATCCAGAGGTGTGTAGGCCAGCATTGCTCCAATTCTCACTGTCAGAGGACACGAAAGAGGCTATACATCACCAAATTACTAATAATGTCAATTAAAACATTCTCTGAGATACAGACACTGATTAAAGGAAAACGCCACCGTTTTTCCATATTCCTATATGTTCTTCCCTCAGCTTAGACGAGTTGATATGTACCTCTCCCGTCTCAGTCCGTGCACTTAATCGCTCTAGCGCGCGGCACCACTATGCTAGCGTTTAGCTTAGCATCATTCATTCCTTAGGATCCAAACTGGGATAAATTTAGAAGCCACCAAACACTTCCATGTTTTCCCTATTTAAAGACGTTTACATGAGTAGTTACACGAGTAAGTATGGTGACAAAATAAAATGTGGAGATTTTCTAAGCGGATAAAAATGATAACTATAATGTGTGGCGGAAGAGCACTTTGCAGCACTTCGACCTCGGCGCAGTAATATCATCACTCCTGAAAACTCTCCCTCTCCCTCTTCCGTCAATACAACCAACGTGGCCTGCACTATCACTATCAGTGAGAAGGAGAGCGAGAGGGGGAGTTTTCAGGAGTGATGATATTACTGCGCCGAGGTCGAAGTGCTGCGAAGTGCTCTTCCAATGTGATTATGGGCATGGATTAACATGCATCTTCCTATAACAAGTTTGTAGCATTCAAAGCTCACATTTAACATTTTGTTTCTAAAATATCTGAAATTGACTGGTTGCTCTGATTTTAAAGGTACACTTAGGTTTCAAAATATAATTAGCATTTAAGTTCATACCAAAAAGCCTCAGCAGGTGCGGCGCTCCGTAGATCTTCGACATGGATGTATCTGGATGGTTTGCTAGGATCTCTGCATACTGCGGCCTCTCAAACTTGTAGAGGAGCTGCGTGCCCAACATGACATTGAAGTACTCGCGGATTCCAGCAACCACCTCATTCACGGCAAATTCCCTGAGTAGAGATCAAGTATCTCTTTAGAAACTCTCTCTACATCTTATTTGTGAATTTCTACAACAGGGATGATTTACACAACAAATGAATCATTTGTACAATGGTGATTTCAACTAACTGGATAAGAAAATTATTTTTACATATGGCATACAAACATACTTGTTATCAGAGTTTCCTCTTGATTTCTTGTAAGTTGCATAGTCCTCAAGGACATCATCTACATTCTTTTTTGCAGACAAGTGAAAAAGCTAAACAAAAAAGAAATAAAACCACAAATATTTTCACAATGCACATTCAGGCATGTTCACACCATGTCAGAATTAGCGTAATTACAAGATTACGACTTGTAAAAAGTTCTTGTCTTCATAGAACTCATTACAACCTGTAAACTCTGATGGAAGTATCAACAGTAAAAAGAAGTTCAGTAGTTACCTTTAGAATATTTTTGTTCAATAATGCATAAAACTAATGACTAACGTTAATGTCTGAATATTGCAGTAATCTAAAATATAAAGACCAAAAATACTTAAACGTGACTAGCACATAGAACACAATACATCTAATGTCCTACTAAAACTATACGTTTACTAATAATCTATTTGCATAACAACTGCTTCCCTGATGGGTTGTGGTTTTGTCTATTATTTGATTACTCAAATTTCAAATTCACAAGAGAAATGCAGGAGTTGAATTAGGTTGAGCATGGGAGGATGTTTGTCGTTACCTGCTTCTGTCTAGTGATCAGGTCCCAGTCATCTACCAGCCACGGTTTTAACTCTTCAGGAATTTTTACCTTCACTTCTACTCTGTTAATGAAAGTCTCCTCCTGCATACAAAACCAGTTTGGGAGTCAAAAACAGCCTCACTTTTAACTTCTGTTAAAACACCAACTCAGAGAGACTCTAAATAATTTAAATGGGCTTTGAACTGACATACACTCTCCACAGTTGGGTCAACACGTGCCCTCTTCTTGCGTGGGGGGTGAGGCATGTCCCCAGTGCTAGTGCCCTCTCCAGCACCTGGTGCTGGGAAGCAAACAAGACAAGAGATCGTTATCAGTTAATAATCAATGACTCCAAACCACATAATGTATAATAATGTATGAATTTTATTGCATCTGCAACTACTTAAACGTTTGACAAATAACATGACAGATGTGTAAACTAACTGTGAAACTCTTTAAATGGTTATTTAAATACATCTATACTCAGAAGGTTCAATCAAACTGCTTTGGCAGGTTAAAATACATCAGTATTTGCATAGCAAATAGGAACTTACTCTTTAGCTTGTTCTTCTTTGTTTTTCTAGTGAAATGAATAGAAAGCACGTGGTTAAATATGCACCAGTAAACATGAGTTTGCAGGTTTGACAGTTCATATAAAAAAAATCTAGATGAGGCAAGAAGCAGAGTTCATTTGAGGGCACTTCAAACAGTAAAAGCTGACAAAGTAACACTCACACATCTACATTTTTTTGCTGCACAGCAGCGATTTTCTTGCTCGGTGCGACACCCCTCATCCTTCCCTCAACATAATGGTCTCTGAAAAACAATATTTTGCATTAAAACTTTTCTCATCAAAAGACAAACATGCATCACAGATTGCATAAACCATTTCTTGATCACTAGAATAACAAAAAATAACAGGGATATAGAAGCGTTATGTGCATTAATTAATTGATTTCTTTGAAAGATCTGTTTTATGCCACGTGTTCGTTCTAAACTTTATTACTCACTGATTTGCCTTCTGAAGCTCTTTCTGTTTCTGCAGGTTACTGTCCACATATTTGAGCACACGGCTTTCAGGAACCCATTCGTCCCAGCTAGAAACACATTGTACACGCATTCTTAGAATTAGTTGATCAAATCACATGGTAATTTGCAGAAACTACATTAACCATTTTAACTTGTATACCATAGGGATTTTAAATGTGTCCTTACTACCACTGCATTTTCATCCATTCAAACCAGCATCTTGAATACATACACTTACTTCTTATTCCATCCACTGTAATGAATAAAGTATTTCACTTGTTTGTCCTTGATATTGATTCTTACACACTGTGAGGAAAGACAAAATATGTATAAACATCCAAATAATTCCATCTTCCTGACATCATCAGGAAGAAAACAGCCAATTCACATGAAATTAAATGAGGATGACAAAACATCTTAAGCTCTGAGATAAAAAAAATTAAATAAAAAAAAGTTAAATGGTTGCTGTGCCTATTTTATTCAACTTAATACAGAAAACAATATCTAAGGCATAAATCCTTATCCACAAAACCACTACATCAAACACTTGGACAACATTTACACTAAAAAAAACGAAATTTCCTTCATGTTATTCCTACCAAAAAATATCAAACAGGCTTTTGAAGGACGCAAAACGGCATGGATGATTCAGACAGATACCTTAGCTTCGTATAGCAATGGCCCATGAAAGCACAGCACTCGTTCACCTGAAATACATCAGAAACATTCATGTGTAATGACGTCCACAGGTAGGCAAATAAAGAGCATTTAATTATATGAAAACGTGTATAAGCACATAATCATATGTTTGTGTATATTGTTAGCAAATGCATTCGAAATAAGTCACAACACACAAAACAAATTTATTTAAAAAATACATTAATATAAGTGTTTATTGTAATTTTCCAATTTCTGCCTGCTTATTTAAAATCGAAACATAATTTGCATTTCTATTAAATAATACCAAATTAAGTCTTTGCTTAAAATGTTTCCGTAAGTTTCAATAAAATGCTATTTAGTCAACTAAACAGGTTTTCTGTGTGTATATAAAAATGTCGTACAACCAAGTTTAATTTATTAATTAACATTTTAGCTATTAAACTCGCCCTATCAGTCAAATCCTCGGTTAACTCTCCGTGTTTATTATCAGCTCATTACAAATCGAAAGACACGATCCTTTGTTCAATGAATCGAAGCAATTAATTCATGAACTAACGTGAATCATTTTAGACGGTCACTGTTACCATATTCAAAAAGATTCGATTCCGTTCAGTAACCGGACCTCTCTAGTGGTTGTTTAATGAGCTGAAGCCTCTATAGTCTCATTAGCAACATAAATAATTTAAAACGGCTCTAAGCTGACATTCCTAGCATTATGTTATGAATGGCAATATATCACTATTCCCGCCAGGACTTCAATGTTATAACGGGAGCTTCCTGTAAACAAGGCCTGCTACAAGCTAATGGGCTACATAGACAACAGCTAATGTTTTGATTCAGAAACACGCAGCTGTGTGCATGTATAAAGACTGCTACATATCGTGACTGCTGATAAACAAATCTGCACAATTCATAGAAAGCAATTAGCACTGCTCGGCTAAAACTGCTTTTCTGTACACATCTTGCTGTGTACACGCGCCATTGTGCGGTGGCAGCGCCCGCTTCCTTTGCGCGGCTGCATGAGAGGAGACGGCGAACAACTGAGGACTCCGTTAGAGGCGACAAAGCTTTCCTATAGCGAATCTTACCTTCTTGAAATTTAGGTTTAGGGTCCGGTTTAGGCGCCATTCACAGATTAAACAATAAAAATAGCTGGAAAATCAAATCCAGGCATTGCCAGCTCCGATTTAATTCACACAGGGTGAAGGCGCCGCGCTGCGTTTCTATGACGCACTATTTTGGCGCCCCTGTCAGGTGACTCCCATAATAAACACTATACCAGCAGACCCTGTCACTGAGACACTGCTCACGGAAAATCATTTAGAGCAGTATTAAATTTGTATTTGTATTGTAGTATGTATTCATATTCTTCGGATAGTTATTTGAGTTAGGCTACATGTGCAATGTAAAATATAAATGTTCACAGTTGTGATAAATTATTTTTTATTGTAGGCTATATTTTTTTTAATTTATTATATGTCATATATATATATATATAGTTTTTTTAAGTTGTAAAAAGGGGCATGAGTGTTCTTGAGTGTCTGCTTGTAGTGCAATGAATTTACATTATTACAATATTATTTAAACAGTTTAACCCTTGTGCGACCTTATGGACATTTTTGTCCATTTCAGTTTTGTTTTTTGTTATAAGTGTGCCTGTATTAATGCCAACTGCATAAATTTTGGCTCAGGTGTTTATTTTTATTGGAATTTTTATATTTCACCCTCATTTCCTTCAAAAAATCAATTTTATCCTCCATACAAAAAATACTCACACTCAGGACCTTAAGGACAAAAATGTCCCCATTGAAACCCATTAAAACTGCTATTTTTAATCGCAGTGCCGTTTAACTGTAAAATGATGCAATTTTTGTTAATAGACTTTCATTCTGTTGGCAAGGCTTCAAAATTTAATTTTTTACTATTTTTTACCAGATGGTGCTATTTTTTCAGGTTTGGTCTATAAAGGGTCTATAAAGCAAATACTCGCTTTATTCCTGTTTTCTGCTTCTGCATATTATAGAGCCAATTGGATAAATAATGCAGCTATAATTGTGTGGGTGTGTTGGAATGGATGTCAGAGTGTGGTTTGTATGTGTGTGTTCTTGTAAAAATTGAGAGAGAGAAACTCTACGGCAAATCACAAATCCAGCCACTGTGTGCACCAGCAGAGTTTTGCTGGCATCTAATGGGGAAAAGTTGGTACTGCGCCCAAACAAAATTTTACTGAAAGCTCATTTTTTGAGATATCAACCTCAAATTTGGAACACAACTTGTTTAGATTTATGGCTTTGATTTTCTAGCAGGTTTAGAGTTCAACATGTTTCATATATAAAATATTCATAAAATAAAATATAAAATATTGTTCATAAATCATTTTCATAAACTTAAACCTGTATAACTTTTTTTGGTTTCACTTTTTAAACTTTTTTTACTTCAACAATAATCTGCCACGGGTCTTCTTTAAAATGAGACCACACTTAATTCTCTGCTCCCAAGCTTCCAATTTTTATGACCGTTTTTTTTGACATGGACATTTTTGTCCACTATGGACCTAAGTGTAACTTTTTTTTTATTGATGCACAAGGGTTAAATTAAATTAACCATCAAAATATCTCTTTGAATTTAGTTAATAGGTCCATAGTTCATAAATCTGTTCCATTTTATCTGATGGTCTTTCAACAAAATAGTTTTATAATTATTAGGACAATTATTAGGCATGTTCATGATATTGCCTTTCTGTCAGCAGATGTGGAGTTCTCCCATGTAGCATGTGAAACTATATGGTCAGAAGTGGACTACACCAATAAATGATTTATTCATATTATGTCAACCTTCTGTTTTACAATATTTTAGTATTTGAAAAGACAGCCTGTTGTTGTTTTAAGTCATTTTCAAACATGCATACATTTTTCATTTTTCAGTTTAACAAAAGATGACATTGTTTAAATTACAGAAAGACCCATTTTCAGCTTAATCCTTCATTGGTTCTTTAATGCTGTCAATAAATTCCTTCTCTCTAAAGAATAATTATTGATGCAACTAAATGTAAGCTAATAATAATGTATTACTGGTAGTAGTAGCAATAATAATAATACATCGTTTTATAATAAATTGTCAAAAAAAGAGAGACAAATATACATATTCTATATACATATCCTATAATATATACATACTGTCTACATTTTGCATATAAATTATTATTTTCTCATTTTAATATCGTTGCATGGTTCATGCATGCCTTCCAGATTTCTGAAAAGATCTCTTTAATAACCAAGGGGCAATATTTGACAAACAATTTTTCAGTTTTTTTCTCAATGCCCTTCTCGTTAGACAATATATAAACGGATTTAAGCAACTATTAGTATGAGCTAAGCAAACAGTGACTGGGAATACATAAGTATGGACAATATAATACGCCTCATCCCAGTGAATCACGTTCAACTTTACCAAAACACCCCAAAATGTAATTGCGTGGTTCGGCATCCAGCAAAGAAAGAATGAAAGAACCACAACTGTGATAGATTTGGTGACATGAATCCTGCGCTTTGAATGACTGTTATTCAGATTTCGCTTTCTCACAAATCTCAGAAGCAACAAATAGGACACGGAAAGGATCAACATGGGCAAAACAAAAGCAACCAGGATTTTTTGCAAATGATAAAATGCTAGCCAATAATGTCCGGCAGGAAACTTCAGTAAGCAGAGCTTCTCTCCAGCCACGTTGGTCACAGTGGAGAAAATAGACGTTGGCGCGGTGGCGACGGTAGCAAAGACCCACAAAAATGCGCAAACCCATCTGACAGAGCAGGATGTTGGGGGACGGACCCTGTTCTTGGTGGCTGAAGCCACGGAGCAGTATCGAGTGATGCTCATAGCAGTGAGGAAGAAGACGCTGGCGTACATGTTCATCACAGTGACCGACAGTATGATCTTGCACATGGCGTCTCCAAACGGCCAGCTGAAATCCAGAGCGGTATCCACCGCCCAAAACGGCAAAGTCAGGACGAACTGGAGGTCTGTGACAGCTAAATGAATGATGAAAACATTAATGGTGGTGCTCTGTCTGCAGTGTTTCACTCTCATGATGAAAAGGACGAGCGAATTCCCAACTAAGCCTATGACGCACACGAGAATGTACACCACAGAGATCATGATCCTCAGGACCGGGCTTCTGTCCGCGGTCACGTCTATGTCCTCCAGATTTCCAAATGTGACATGACCCTGAGGGGTTCGGTTAAACACCCTGCTGCTGCTGCTGTTGAAAGGGTCACCCATGGTTAAGCATCCAATAGCGCGTTCCAGCTGCGCTCAGCCAGAGTTCAGCTGTGTTGAAGAGGTTTTCTCAGCGGTTTGCGCTTCTACATATATATCCATAGATACACGCGCTTTGGTATTACCCGCCCTTGCAGAGCAAAGATTGGTTGGAGAGTTTTGACATGTACTGTATGTCAGATGGTGGGAATTGTGGGGGTTTAAACCCTTGGGAATGCGGGAGGGGATTTAAGTACGTTTTTATATGCATAAGTAGGTCTATATCTGCGTTTCAAGTGTGGTTCCAAAACATTTTTAATTATCACAAAAGTTACTTTACAAGTTTGGGCGCGAATTTCTCCTGACATAAAGAGATGCTCGCGAAGAGTAACAGCGGCAGCGATGTAACCATGACAACAGTAAGCTTCTCGATTACATTCACAGTATCATCATTCGATGAAGCAGTAGCAAAACTTTATTTATTTTATTTTACTAGATTATACATACACTGAAAAAAAACAATAAGTGAAATTTACTTAATTTTTTCGTTTGCAGAGTTTTAATCTGCACACAATTTTTTAAGTAAAATTTAAGTATGGAATTAAGTAAATCTTAACTTATGTAAAATTAAAGGAAATAAGTAAATTTAACCAGGCCAGTTAGAGTTTGATGAGTAATTTCTTAGTTATTATAAGTTTATTCTGCAATACTAAAGTAGCCTACATTTCACTTAGTCACGGTTTGTAAACTCTACTCAAATAATGTAGCACTGAAAAAAACATTACAGCATGTGGTTCAGTTACAAACATGTACACAAGCGAGCAGACAGCTTATTATCCTTTTTAAGATAATATATCTATTCAATAATAGAGTAATTACCCGAATAAACACAGAGACCTCAATACTTGTTACACAATACACAATGTTTGAGTATGAATGGGTCATTTTGAGTTGAGTCACAAAGCAGCACTAAACCTAACAACAAAATCAACCATAAAACAGTGAAAAACCTTAATTATTCATGCCCCAGTGCATTATGGGAACAATGGGATCATAACTTTGATATTTACCTAAAAGATTAAACAAACATTTCCAAATAAAATGTACTTCAAACTTTATTTCTACAAGTTTAAATTGAGTACTAATATAGAATTTACTTTTTTTAATTCTTGGCTGAACTAAATTATTTAATAGAAATTACATTCATTTTTCTGTACTTCATACTTCACCACAAAATATTTTTTATCAGTGTAGACAGCACAAATATAACACAAAAACTGAATATGACACAAAAATATTCTGCATTTATTCATTACCTAAACTCGGATGAACCTCAACAGTACCCCTAAAATATAGAAATAATAGAATATCACAGAAAAATACGCTGTTAAAAAAACTCTAAAACGCAATGCGCTGCAAAATTCAAATTACAAGTAAAACATCTGCCCTATTTTTATGGATTTTTTAGTGTAGAGATCTTCAACTGAAAAAATCCAGTATAACCTTGTATGACTTTGACAATATTCCCATATTTATCTGTTTGAAAGTAGTTTAGAAATCTACTAGTCCATAAACTTTTTATAAAACATCAAATGTATTTCTATACATATAATTAAAAATATAAATACTAATTATTATTATTAGTAAAAATCTATATTATATGAATACATAATATATAAATATCAAAAAGTGCTTGTGCTCACTATAGTTGTAACATTTTGCTTTGTGTGCATTCGTGATGAACAATTACTCAAAATTAATATCAAATTAATCAAGAAAATCTGCTGATTTAAATGATACCAGCTTTTCACAAATCAAATTATAAACCACAAGTGCAAAGTAATAGTGATTTTACTATTTTTTGTCTTTTTTAAACATAGGCTGTATTTCTAACAGTTTAAAATGATATTTCATAACTCACCCCATGCACACCTGAGAAATAACCCTTTTTTTTCTCATTGTTAGAGCTGATTTTGTTACACCCTGAAAATAACACAGAAAATAACCTTCATTCTGCAACCAGAGGTCAAACAAAAAGACCAAAATACAGATAAGACAGAAATAGAAAAGATTTAATGTATTTGTTTTATTACAGCTAAACCGCTCTCTACATAAACAAGTAACATTCATTAAGTAAACAATGTATCCCAATTCAAATAATAAATAATTCATATAATATTTTGTACAAACTGGTATTGGTTTCCTGTACATTATGATTTCTCTCATAGCGTACCATACAGTAAGAGAAGAACTTAAGGCAGAGAGTTCATACTTATCAGTTACTGGTACAGCTATACCAGACTGACTGTCTAGTGGTATATTTCAAGGATGTAGCGGATCAGTGGGCACATGAAATGTATGATTTCAGTGCAATGTCGAATGGGAGATTTATGTAGAATGACGGCGGTCTCAATTTTGTGTGCTATCAAGTAACTCAGTGCAAAGGTAAAATATATAAATTAAACAAGCATGGGTTCATAAATCCAATTGTTAATTTGCAACACTGAAGACAAAAATCACTTAGAAAGGTTAGTGGACTCTTGTGTACTGGCTGTCATTAAGAGATTAAAAGTGTGCTAACGTTCATCCAGGCCTAACATTAGCTGTTCCACAACCTTTTTTTTTTTAATGCATGAGAATCAATGACAAACAGCTGTCACATTACAATGCAGCCAGAGGATGTGCACAGGCAGCTGGCTTTATCCTGTTTAATTTCAACCAAAGTTGAATGTGACACAGCAAGTATGATTGTGGAATTAATGCCTCAGATGTCTCATATAGTACAAATATGAGAGAAAGAGAGACAAGGACACGTAATTAGCTACTTGTACAATGCAAAGCAAGTGTTAAGAGCTCTTGAAATAATTAAGAAATAAATGCATGAAAGTAATGCGTGATCAAACAAATAGTAAAAATATAATATATAGTTAAAATAAATAAATTCAATTTTAAACAGACAGCACAGATTATGTTGCAATAAGGTCACCTTCCAAGCACACTTTGAAAATCTATCAATTGTAGCCCACCTGAAGCCCAAACCACACAGACCTCGAGAAAATGACATTTCATACATGCCGTTCTCGACATTTAAAATGGAATAACGACATTCACTGGAGGAGACGCCAAATGGAAATGGCAAGTGCGTTTAGCCATTTTAACAAAGCTGTCAACTGGCGTTCGATAGCTGGAATCTTGGGACCAAATTTAGATCCTAAGGTCTGCTGGCGAGGGATATTACACTTCTGTAAGGTTCCTGTCTTGAGGAAATAATTAACTTCTGCACTACGGCTACTGAAACATCGTTCTGGATATTTTTCTGTCATATCTGCAACAAACTAAATGAGGTATGTTATTGCGTCTGATACCCTCAGCGCTGTTTTTGCAAACCACACCTCGTCTTTTGAGGTTTAGTTCAGACAAACAACATCAAAGGATATGAGATTGTGGGGAAAAAAAAAGTACAAGAGTTTACCTCAGGTACTAACCAGCAAATCTGGGCACTGAAACCAAACTCCACTTCTTACATACTTAATGTGGTGATGGATGAGAAATAATGTGCAACTGGAATAAGACGTGACTTCTGTCCACTCTTCAAGCATGTCGTGGCTAGATTCTGTATTGGCATAAGGGAATGCTTCTGTACAGCATACATCCTACATAACTTAAAAGCAATAATAAATTACCTGCACAGGATAATGGCATTAAATAACTTGATGTTCCCTCGCTGATCAAACAATGGCTGAGGGAAAGAGTCTTAGAAAATAAAATGATGACGATGACTGCCATTCTATTACTTTGACTGAAATAATTATTTGAAGTGAAATAAAATAGCAAAACGTATAAAAGGTACAGAATAAGATAATCAAGGAACAACACACAGAGCAGTGAAAAACATCTTCAGTATCCATGGAGAAAATACCAACTGAAGTCACTCACTGGGTAGGCAGCGTCCTATTGTTTATATACAAAAGTAAAACTGAAAATAGATTTTTCTTCTCTGTACACAGCAATTTTATTCTTCTCTTTACAAAAGTCTTTGTTCTCTTTTTTTTTTCTCCCCACCTTCCATCCCATTAACATCTAAATCCGATCACGAGTGCACAAAGCTCCTTCAGCGTCCTCCTGTTGTTTGTGATAAAGGCTTGTCCGTTTGCGGGACCCCTGGCGTGGTCAGTCCAGTGAAATGACGTCGGGGATGGAGCCATATATTACGGATGCGGCAGCGTCGGAGCGCGAGCGGGACACGTTGCTGTGTGGGTGGCTGTCTCTCAGACTGCTGGAGGACACCAGACTGCTGCTGCTTCCGCTGCTGCTGCCCCCGCTGCCATTGGCTGGCACTAGCGAGCTGCTCGCCGGCGTCCCCGACTGCTCCAGGAAGAGCTGAGAGGAACCGTAGGGCATGAAGCGGTTCAGCAGCAGCTCGTGGTCTTCTGACGCTGATGCAGAAGCCGAGGCTGCGGCGGCAGCAGCCATGACCATGTTATAATGCTGCAGAGACGATAGAGATGAACAACTTAAGGCTATGCTGATGTTTAATTAAAAAAAGTTATCTCTCAGTCAGATATAGGCCCTAGTGTATCTAATCCATCTAGTTTGGCACCAGATGTGGTTAAACATAGACGTTTGTTTGAGCACAATGCTGCCCTCTAGCTGCTGTTTCAGAGAGTAAACCTACCTGGTGATTGTCCCCTTGTAAAAATGAGAAGAAATTCAGATCTGTAGAACAAGGAAAAAAAAGTTGTTTGGCATAAATTTGTTTAATATGTTTACCAAAAAAAAAATACATTAATCACAACATATTTTAAAATCCTTAAACTTTGAAATCACAGATTGAATATACAAAGATTACATAAATTATGTGTTTAAATTATGCAAAGCAAATAATGGATTACAATCAGTGACACCTACACTATCCTTCAAAAGTTTGGGGTTAGTCTTTTTTTTTTTTTTTTAAGAAATACATACTTTTATTTAGCAGGCATGCATTAAATTGATCAAAAGTGGATGTAAAGCCTTTCATAACTTTCCACATTTCTACATGCTGTTCTTCTAACGATCGTATCTTCAACGGTTCACGGGCAGTTCCAAATGGGGATCATCCCTATCCCCTTAGTGGGGACTTTGGAGTGAACAGGGCACGTGCGTGTCGTTTTTAGTTTTGGAATGCACTTGGTGAAGGGAGCGATCTAATTTCCTCATTATCTTCAGCTGGGATGTTCCCGTACACGCACTGGTTCAGTCAGCAGATTCGCTGACGGACACCAGCATAAAAAATAGTATATACATTTTAAAAAGTTTTATATATATTATTTTTTATATATTATATAGCATATTTTAAAAACATATAAAATGTATGTTTATGCAACAGTTATGATAACAAAAATAAAAAAATTGACATAAACAGCGACATCTGCTGACTGAACCGTGCTGCGTTGTGGAACATCCCAGCTGAAGATAATGAGGAAAAAGCTCCCTTCACCAAGTGCATTCCAAACGACATAACGACACGCACGTGCCCTGTTCACTCCAAAGTCCCCACTCCAAAAGATCACTTCCATTTGGAACTGCCCGTTTCAACGATACATGTTACACCCCTATGTTCTTCTGAACTTTCTATTCAAAGAACCCTAAAAAAAAATATCATAGGTTACACAAAAATATTAAGCAGCACAACTGTTTTCAAAACTAATAAGAGATATTTTTGAGCACCAAATCAGCATATTAGAATGATTTCTGCCATCACAGAAATATATTCCATCTAAAAGTATATTAAAATAGTAATACTATTTCAAAATACTGTTTTTACTGTATTTGTGATTTTAAAAAGCAGCCTTGGAAGCATTAAATAAATTTTAAATTCTTTCAAAATGTTACAGACCCCAAACTTTTGAACGGTAGTGACAATGCAGGCAAATGAGCATGAACAATACAAAAAATATTTTATTATTGAAATGATGACAATACCTGAGAGGTCACTGGGTGTGTGGTAGTAATGACGGTAGTCCTGGATGAGAGGAGGAGGCGGAGGGATATAGTTTGTCTCCATTGCTGGCATGCTGGGAGCTCGTGCCAGTGGAGACGCCTGATGATGCAGATTTAACACACTGCAGCAAAATATAACATCAAATAATTAGGAAAACTAGTCAGATATTAAAATAATATTTTAAGTAACAAATACAATGGCTCCAAATATTATCAAAACAATTATAAAACCACACTTGAACATGTGACTTTATATGACAAAATATAAATCAAACTGGCATTTATAATAACTCATTCACAAATACACTTTTTAAAGCATTTCACAAAAACATTTGTTGGGTTTTAAATGTTAAAACAATACATATGCTGTTCAAAATAAATTCTCACCCTTTGTTGACAGGCGAGGAGGTTGGTGATAGAGATGGACAGGCTCTTTTAAGTGGAGGCTCATCATCATCTTCCTCATCTGAGGAGCTGTCCAGCGTCAGGTCAATCACCTCCACTTTCTTACAGCTACTGCTGCTGCTGTGGGACGAACTGTTTCTGTGGTCTGACATAACTGACCGACACGAGTCTTAAAGAGAGAAGCATAAAAAACAGACCTTGAATCACTATGTACTTACTATGTTTAAAACTGTATCATGCAAATGTGTACAATTTTTACTACAGGACTAAGACACAACTGTCTATTGTCTCCATTACTCATAACAAATATAACAGTCTTGGTTGTAATACCTTCAATGCCATTTGACGAGGCTGACACTTCCTGTACCACCTTTTTGGATCTCATAGGAGCCCAATTACAATCTTCTTTAAACTGGATCTCATCACAGTCCACACAACTGCTCAGGATGTCCATGAACAACCTATACAGAAACACACATACCTTTAAAAAAAAACCACACACACAACTTTCCCAAGACTTTTCCCAATTTGCCAGCATACACTTACATAAGTGTTTTTTTTCTTAAAGAAAATTATACTTTTTTCCAGTAAGGATGCATTAAATTGCAACAATTAAAATAAACAATTCAATTCAACCCCCCCCAAAAAAAACAATAACAGAAGTGTTTGTAGATTTCAGATGGCCCACAATCACAGGTGTAAAAGGCGAGAGCAGCACTGACCCGTCAATAATAAGGTGCTCATATGGGGCTTTCTTGTCGCAGACCGGACACACCCAGGTGGGTTTCTTCTCATTCATTTGGATGTAGAGCGTAGCATCAAAGCACTGCAGGTGTGAGCAGGTGAGCGCTCGACAGGGAATCATCAACCGCATCTTTCCGAGCTGTTAATTTATACACAGATGGACACACAGGTCAGCATACATTATATGGCCACATACTGCTCTCAAATTTTATAACTGAATGATGATTATACAGTAGTATCTTATTTCTAAACGGCTAGCTTGAGGTTTAAACTGACAAAGAACACAATATGGGAAGTCAGAGAGTCATACGCAGGGCTCAGTGGCCTTGGTGAAAAGAAAAAGAGTTTTATTATTCTGACAAAATGATTAATGCAATTGTGTCCGAAGGAACATTAAAAGGTTTAACAGAACCCTTTGAAGAGAATAGAATCTTTATTCAGGGTTGGGGGTCCATTACACACCGGACAGAGCAAGGAGACTCGCAGACTGGTGGTGGCAATCTCACTGTCAGGGTCGGCGGTAAGCTTTTCTTTAACTGAAGAGAAAACACAGAACACGGAATCAATCAGATCGCTTGATTTACAACATTGAATATCTCTCATCATATCCACACACAGCTAACAGGTAGCTCAAGATAGAGCTGTAACTTTGCAGGTTATTGGAAAAACATTTTATTTTGATAATCACTAAATCACTTAATTAAACAAAATAGCGAAAATGTTCCAAAATACTTGAAGTGCAAGAAATTCAGCTATATAAAAGGCTCATTTCAACTGTTATAAGTCCAGAGTTAACTTACTGAGTGCTCTTGAGTGGTCTGGGTTTCTAATGCCTTTTGACCGTAGTCTCTGTAGCAAAACTGAGGAGGACTGCTGTCGGACCAGGTACACTGCCATAGAGTAACTCTGTATGGACAACACGGTATTTAAAACCCATTCTGATGATGGTTTTCAATTTTAAACCTATCAAGAAATATATTTCAAACAGATTTGCATTCATTACCCTTCCGATTTCCGATGTCCATGACACAACAATGGTGTTGGGAACTGTTGTAGACAACCTAACCAGGGGGGTAATGTTGATGGGTCTGCTCGGCCGCTTTGGCTCCACTCCATTTTTGGTTGGGGGAAGATATCCCTGAGGACAACCACAAAAAGTCATTGAGTTCAGCACATAAAACAATAAACTACAGATAAATGTTTGTATCTGAAATATGTTTTGTTATAATAGTCAAAGTAGTTGAGGAAATAGCTGTTTCAGATGTTGAAAACAAGAAATCCTTTAAAAGTCTAGTTCAAGTGCCAAACATGTTTGTGTTGGTTTCGTAAAAATGTTATAAATGTTTGTCATTTAATGACTCCAAAAAAAAAAAAGAAAATGAAATATTTTCCTTACACCATAAATATGAGTATACATGTGTTTATCATAGTTTCAAACAATTTGTCTTTCGCAGATGGACTGAAAGATTCCTGGTGATTTGTGACCAAAAATAAAGCCAGACTCACAGGGAGGTTACAGGGTTTTCCATTCACTTTCACACAAAGGTTGGGTGGGAAATGATCTTCCTGAGGACAACTTGTCTCTGATAAGCAAAACCTGAAAAATATGTGTTGAGATTCCTTTAGGAATGTGTGGGAAAGATTTCCAAGACTCTCTCAGAAACCCAAACAAAAGAAAGCTACGAAAATGGGGGTAGGTTAGCCTCAACACAGGAAATCAGAAAATAGACAACACATTCAAATACACATTATTCAACCGCACATTACTTTAAATAACAAAGAATGTGCTATTTTATATGTTAAACATTAAGTTTTACATTATCATAAGATTTTGTGATAACACAAAACAATAAACAATGGTGGCAAGTAAAAAAAACCTCTTCAAATTATTATTTTGCTGCATGTTCAAGAATCTTTTGTGGGAAACTGTTGTCTTATACCTTAGCTGTACTTGCACGGTGAAGTCACATTTGGTCCCAGAGATGTCCCTGTCGAGACAAGAGTGTGGGAGTAAAGGAATGTGTGATAGAGCGTAGGAGAGAAAAGCATACCAGACATTCTACAGGATCGCTCGCTTGGGCACGTTTGATTAGCACTATTAAGGAGGTTTATAATAAGAGGAAGATATCTAAAAAGACAAGATAAAATGCTAAACAGCTGTTTTAAATTCAGCAGGTTTTCAGTTCTGGCTGAAATAGCTTTTTTAAATTTATTACAATCTCAAAATTAGTTAGGGTATTTCAAGCACTTGAACCATGTTACCTTGTCCAACTATGTAATTTAATATCCCCCCCACACTTACATTGAACTGCTGATCTGTTGAACTTGCTGAGGCGTTAGTGCAAACGCAAAACATGTTTCCTGAAACCTCTGACTGCTGTCTGAGGCTGTGAAAAAAAAGAGAGGAGACGATTATAAAAGATGGAGAACCCATCGCTCTATTGATATAATGACAGCGATGAGACTTGAAGAACTCTGTGAAAGAAAGGTCAGCCAAGCTAGTGAGTCATGTTCATTGCTACAATCATATTACACGGATACAAATAAGGAATTCAATGCGTTTACCATTTAAATGTGACTGTCTTACAAAACAAAAGCACAGTTCAAGGAGTTTACAACTAGTCATTTATGTAGCAATTTTGAAAATATGCACTGCATACGAATGACATTTAGAGAACTATGTGCTGCCAGCTTTGTAGCAAAAGTTTGGAGAGGGGCTTTTCTGTTCCTTACAGTCCTAAATAAATGCTTTAGTAAGTCTGGTGTGTTTACTGAAGAGGAAACTGTTAGGGAGGACTAGCTTCCTTGTAATGTAAATAGTTTCTGCTGGTCCACATACTTTTGGTTATATAGTATATATTTTCATATTTCTTGACAGCATCCTTGACCAAGCATCCAACAGTAAGTAGTTAACTCAAACCAATAACAAAGCATCATCTCTGTTACAGACACAAGGTTGCTGGTCTGTGGAACTACTTTTAATGCTTGTGCAGTTTAGTTCAAAGCCAAACTCTACAACATGGCTAAAAATAACTTGGGGTTACATAACCCAATCTTCTTAAATGAAGCAAGGGTTTCAGGAGCAAGAGCGAGTGAGAGGGATAAGAGGAAGCTCTATCTGCACCTCTACAGGCGCTCCACACCGCACACACAGGTGGCTGAACTCAATGAAAGAGACTGAAACGAGAGGTGCATTTTCTGCACACTGACCACTTGAGTAGTCATGTGAAGAGGAAAATCTATTCCACTTGAAGTGGAGAGAGTTTAACAGTGAGAAGCTGGCAGATGATTAATCTGTACTCATGAGGAAGGAGAGGACGTGAGCCAATTCTCTGGTGCCCAAAAGATCCATCAACACTGGTTGCTCTCTCAGCTCAAACAACTCAAAATTCACTAATCATTTTCATCACATTAACCTAGAAAGCATGTTCAATCTGAGGGGCTTCAACTCAATATGGGAGCTGGGAGAAGGACCATTGTGTTTCCTGAAAGTTGTTTGAAAATCAATTTGATGTTACAGGGTTCTTTGCCTTGCATAGCAAAAAACACTTATTATATAGCAATCTGCACATAAATTGAACTCTATAAGAGTGCTTGTAAGAAAATGAAACTTGAAATAAGCTAACCTGCTTCCACACTCCAAAATGAGCTAAGTATTGGTTAAGAACCTAGATTTGATTCAAACTGCACTCATTGCAATTCATTTTTGATGTTGTTTGGCATAACTGTACATACATATATTTTTGAGTATTTACTTTGGCATTCATTTTCATTTAATGAATAAAATGACAGGCTTGCACTTAAAAAAATCCACATAATAATCAAATGTCCTGAAGTGAGAACACTAAGGCTAGTTATGTGAACATCTCGCAGACCAAAATCAGAAAAAGAACATAACACTTAAACCTGCTGACAAGATAACTATCAAAGCAAAAAGGCTTTAACACAGCCTCCGTGCTTAATGACACATCCTTTCCATTGATATTGGCCTTTTATTCTTAGCAGGAGCTGGACGACTAAATATAGCACAGGTGGCCCTTGTCCAATCTGATAAGCCATAAATCACTTGAAGAGCACCTTTATGTTTGTATAGGTGGGGGAAGTGAAGTCTTCATAAGAGGCCTACATTGCTTTTAAAGGATGTACAAAAATACAGATTTTCAAAATCGACTAGTTAGTGGGTTGTACGAATATCTAGTTAGTCTGAAGGCAGCATCAGATCAGAAGCATTTCCAAGCAATATATGGAAGCTAAGTGAAACTTTTAAACACAGTAAAGAAGTTAAATCAGGGGTTTTCAAACCGGAGTCTGTAAAATCTTTTAGATGTATTTTTAGACCGTCAAAGTTAACACGTTAACTTAAGATGTTTAATTAAATAACATTTTTCAACAAATATTTATATATAAATAATATTTATTGTGAAAAGCACACATTTTTTAACATGTTTCTTTGGGTTTATACAGGTAGAATTACACTAGTAGTGTAATAGTGTAAAAGAAATTGAACCTAATACATAAATATTATATAAAAAAAAAAAATCCAGAAAATATTTAAATATTTTGCCATGAATATAAATATAAAACCAATATAAAAGTGAATTATTTAAACAAATCAATGTTGCTGTTGATTTATTTAACAAAGTAACACATTATTTAAGGTGACAGTTACACATTACAAGTACTTACTATAGAAAGAGTAAATTATGCATAATTACAAGTAACTAAGCTGAAACAAAACCCTACGCTTAACCTTAACCCTATACTATATACATGTAGTTAATTAGTATTACTTAGTATCTATTTGTGTAATTACACTGTAATAACATCACCTTAAAACAAAGTGTAACCGTAATTATTTCTCTCACAGTATAAATACACAAAAATATGGCGATAACTTTACATTTTAGGGTTTCACCATATCTGGGGTCCTCTTTTGTTAGGGCACAGTAGTACTCTACGGCATCAGAAAGTCTGAAAATCCCTGGTAACTTTTATTGCAACTCCTGTACAGAAAGACTGCAATACAGAGTGGCACAAAACTGCTAATGTTCATCCAGGACAAATAATGATGCTTCAAAGGAGATGACTTTAGAGACAAAACTTCTTGGAAATGTCTTTACCATACTATACGCTCTCTGAAAAGCTGCATTTCTAAATTCATTACTGTAGAAGCACTATTCAACCTTAATAATCAAATAGTCAGCTGTTAGAGATCATTCCTATTACTCACCTAAACTGGTGGGCTTGATAAGCTCATCAAGTACATCGTAGAATGGCAGCCTTTGGAGCTTGACGTCTGGATGGACTGGGTGAAGGGTGGAGGCCAGATGGGGCAGGCCCAGCTCGTGCTTCGGCCCAAGCAGTGCGACAGGTAGTAGAGACGGTGAGCCATGCCCATCGAATCCCAGCTGTGTCAGGCTGGCAGGCAGGCCTGCGGGAGCCCCTCCAGTGGTGGAGTGTATGCCAGGGAGGGAGAGGTCTGTCGGGGACACCATCTTTGTGGGGAAGCGGCGGCGGTAGAGCTCCTTGATCTTCATCTGCACGGCAGGGCTACAGCCGGCTTTCAACAAATGTAGAGCTTTGGTCAAGAGTTCATGCTTCCTTCCATGTTTGTTACGGCCTGCATATCCCAGAAGAACCTGAAGCTCTGAGACACGGAGGCTCATCACCATTTGCTGTTGTAAAAAAATTATAGAAGAAAGAGGAGTTAAATCATGCAAAAGACAAAACTAAATGTTTTTTTAAATTTGTGTGTTCCATAGAGGGATTTTTTTTTAGTACACATTGCATAGGAACAAGCTGGTTGAGTAACAGAGTAAATAGTTGAGTATTTATTTTTGTAAAAATAGTAATAAATAGTAACAACATAGACAACACCATTCAAAAGTTTGGGTTGGTAAGATTTTTTAAAAATGTTTTTGAAAGAAGTCTCTTATGCTCACCAAGGCTGCATTTATATTAATTAAAACACACCAAGACGATAATATTGTGAAATAATTACAATTTGAAATAACAGTTGTCTATTTTAATACATTTTCTAATTCAATTTATTCACGTGATAGAACACCTCAGCAGCCATTACTCCAGTCTTCAGTGTCACATAATCATTCTAAAATGTCGATTTTGTGAAACATTTCTTATATTATCAATGTTACAAATGGTTGTGCTGATTATTTTTTTGTGGAAACAATAAAACATTTTACTTTGATAAATAGAAAATTCAAAGGGAAGCATTTATTTGGAATACAAATCTTTTGAAACATTATAACTTCAGTCACTTTTGATCAATTTAATGCATCTTTACTGAATACTGAATCACTCACTTCCACATGTTGCACCTACTGACAGATATACATCTTCAAGATGAAATCACAGAGTCACTGTTTCATTTCTATTTAATCAGTCAACCTAACATGGTATTTTTAATGATGGTGATTTAATATGAAATTATCCAGTCTGTTCGATAGGACCTATGATTTATATGACGCATACACAACGTAGACAATGCAGACAAAATTAGCATCAAGTCCTGCCACTGATGAGCGTTCATAAGCCATTATTTAAAAAAACGAATCTTTTGAAACATTTTAACTTCACTGTCACTTTTGATCAATTTAATGCATCTTTACTGAACAAAAATATACATTGTTTAAAAAAAAATACCACAAAATTCTAAACATTAGTGTATTTTTAATAGATTTTGCAAGATGTTGTGACTACAGATAGATATCTTCGAGGTGAAATCAGTCATCGTTTATACTTAAAGATTAGTCAGCCCAACTCATGGTAAGTAACTAGTGTCTAGGTGCCTCATTTTTAATGATGATGATTTACTATGAAGTTATCCAGTCTGTTCAATAGGACCTATGATTTATATGACGCATAAACAATGTAGACAAAATTAGCGTCAAGTTCTGTCATGGAGGAGTGTTCATTATAAGCCCTTATTTAAAAAACGAATCTTTTGAAACATTATAACTTCACTGTCACTTTTGATCAATTTAATGCATCTTTACTGATCAAAAATATACATTGTTTAAATAAAAATACCCCAAACTTCTAAACAGTAGTGCATTTTTTAATAGATTTTGCAACCCATTTCTACATGTTGCAACTACAGACAAGATTTTGCAACCCATTTCTACATGTTGCAACTACAGACAAGATTTTGCAACCCATTTCTACATGTTGCAACTACAGACAGATAGACATCTCCAAGGTGAAAACACAGAGCCATCGTTTCTACTTAAACATTAGTCAACCCAACTCATGGTAACTAGGTGCCTCATTTTTAATGAAGGTGATTTAATGTGAGGCAGAGATGTTCACAAGTCTTTAACTTGGAATCTGAAGTCTGTCACTGGAGTCTGAGTCAAGTCTCGAGACTTTGGTCACGAGTCCGAGTCGAGTCTCAAGTCATTTAATGGCTCACTAAAAGAATCCCATTCAGAATCCTCATGTATTGAAATCTTCCTATTTACGAAGCTATCTTATAGGCTATAGACAAAATATATGATCTATGATTTGCTTTGTAAAAAAAATGTAAGGTAAAGATGTAAGGTTAATGTACATCCAGCCTGTTACTTATATGTTTTAATCCATTACCATGTTCAAAACAGTTTTTCTGTAATCAAATTCTACAATAAGAGTCCGATCTACCATGACACATAAGGAAATTAGGGATGCACCGAATGTTCGGCAACCGAAATTGTTCGGCCGAAAATAGCAAAAAACCTCTTTCGGTGTTCGGCCGAATAAGCGAAAAGACCGAATAATTTGTACCAACCAATGACGTGACGCGATCAAATAGATTTGTGCACTAATGCAGCAAATGTGTCTGCAGTGTGAAAGTATTTAAAACTGTCAGAGAAAGACGCAAAAATCATTACAAGCATGAAGCACAGACAGCGAGAGACTGCTTAGCGCTGCCTCTCATGTCTCCAATGAGAAGAGGAAGAGGTGGTTGATGCTGGTTACTGTATGATGATAGAAATCGCAAAATGGCCTCAAACGATTAGTAAATAAACTGCAGAATGTTAAGTTTTCTAATACACGCACGGACTGCATGTATTCAAACAGTGCTGCATGAGCTCGCGGGGCCAAAGCGCAAGAAAAATCTGCGCTAAAACACTATTACTCATCATTTGCTCAGTAACATTTTTATAATTTTTTTTAAAGACATGTGACAATGTGATATGTGCGACAAACATCTTCCCAAATTCGTAATGAGAATCATTTAAATATCTGCATGCTGTTGTCAACAAAAAGAAGCACTAAGATCTTCCTGCGGGTTTCTGCCAAAATAAAATCTAAGAAAAAGCAACAAATCCATCAACATTCATAAATGTTAGTATTGTAATTTTACTGTTGTTCTGTAAAATAAAATAAAAAATAAGACAATAATAATGATAACAATAATTACCCTACAACAGCTCTATACATTTATTATAACATTCACACAGTGTTCAAATTGGGATCTGTAATATATTGTAATGATTTAAAAGCAGTCTCTTCTGCTCAGCAAGGCTGCATTTATTTGTACAGTAAAAAATACATGCCTGATTCAAGAAGGGGGCCTCAAAAATGGCCAAAAAATATTATTTTAGTAACTTATTAATTTTAAGTTAAATTGTGCTTTGTTGGTATAATGTCTGATAGAATGTTAAAAAATGTTCAGTGTTAAGTAAATATTTTTAAATTGTTGTTTTGTAATTGATTTTTTTTATTTGAAAAGCAGGACAAAACAGTAAAAAGCACATTTTGTCAATTTAATTTAGGCAATGATGAAAAAAATGGCAAAATAGGCCTACGGGGAAAAAAATGCGAAAAACCGTGTTCGGTATTTGGCCTTCGGCCCAGTGTTTCATTTTGTTCGGCTTCGGCCAAGAATTTTAATTTCGGTGCATCCCTAAAGGAAATATTTGACACAGACATTACAAAACCATACAAATTAAGTATTTCTTTATGATATAAGTCAGGGGTATTCAATTAAAGTTCCAAGAGGCACAGCCTCTGTATTTTCTTCCAAGAAAAGGTCCAGACAAAAAAAATAAAAAAATAATTTTTACATTTAGATACATGCGAGGCCATGTGACAAAAAAGGGTTTTCCTCCTGATTTTTTTTTTTTGAAAAAAGCTCAGGGTTTTCCTCCTGAAATCTATACTATTTTAATATTTTACTTAAAAGCAGTATCTAGTAGGGATGGGATGATACACCTACCTCCCGATTCGATACTATCACGATACTTGGGTCCCGATACGATATGTATTGCGATTTTTTAAAGAATTTAAACTCTACAAGTATTGCGATTTGATATTGCTATGTGTTGCGATTTTTGTTTTGAACTCTCTAGAGGCCATGGGAAAAAGTTGAATGATACACTTAATATACAGACTGTCACAATTTTAAAAAACACATCTTAGCAGTTAATATTGCGATTCGATATTACAATTTATTGTGATTTTTGTTTGCTTATTAAAGACTAGACAATGGAAAATAGTTGATTATACCCTTAAAAGAGACAGTATATGATGAGTCATATTAACAAAAACAATGCATCACTTCTTTCTAAACTTTTATTTCAGGAGCAAACACATACACAGTGTATATTTAAAGTACCTTGAACCATGAAACTTTAAAGTACCAAAACCCTGAACTTGCACATGAATATAATAGTCAAATGTTCAACAACATGAGCAGAAAAAATACTTTCTGAAATAAAATAAAGTGCTATGTTACTTTGCATATCGTTTCAGTCATATTTAGTCATGTTTTCCCGGCAGCTGGGATTCAAAACGTGAAGGTGCAGAAAGAATTCTGAAAGAGGTTTGATCCTCTGCCTCCGTCATGGTTTTACTTTCTCGCGACGGCTTTAAACGTATATGACGTCATCTAATGCAGCGGCACTGCGCATGCAGAACGATCGCTGTATGACATCAAAGTACCGCGAGAGCTACAGAGAACAGACGCTCCGCATGCCTTCGAATTGCTCTCGCGGTGCTTTGATGTCATACGCTGATCGTCTGCGCGGTGCTGACAAAGCGCTAACTTCTCCCCACCACCTATTAGGAAAAATAAAATAATGAAATAAAAATCGATTCTGAGGTAAACCAATCGAATTTTAAATCGTTTTAAAAAGAATCGCGATAGTTAGGTGAATCGATTTTTTCTCCCACCCCTAGTATCTAGCCTACTAAAAACAATGTAGCTACAATAATCAAGACATTCTCATCTTGAGCAGAAAAAAAAGATACCTAACAGTTTCAAAGTTTAAGTTCCATCCTAGCCATCTAACAACAATTTTCCCAATTATAATTAGGCCTACATATTTTTTTTTAAATGTTCTTAGCCTACAGATTAATAATGCTAAATGTAGATCAGAAACGTCTTGTCACATCTGGTTTGTAAATAGTCAGTCATAGGTTATAGATAGATAAATAGATAGTAAGAAAAATAACTATATTTGCAGCATTGTTGTTTTCTGCTGTGTTTTTGTGAACGTAATTATAATTTTGCTGCTCTCCGTGTTTCTGTTGTTGTTAAAATAACCGCGTCATCCGATGAGAGAGAGAAAGCGCACGGAGCTGAAAGGGCTTGAATAAAGCACGTTTGGCTTTAGATAAAAATACTAGAGGATATAGCGCTGAAAGATATTTACCATAAAAGACCCTGAGCGCTTATGTGATCTGCTCTGCTGTTTTGACGCGCTGCTCACTTAAAATGGTGCTGCTGTTACGACTCGTGGTCCAGATGGATGCCGGGGTGCGGATGTGGTCCGCCTTTTGCTTTTTAATAGAGCAAGTGAGGCAAGACAAACGCACATCTTATGAGGTGCAAGTTGAAGGAAAAAATATGAATCAATTAGAGGCGAACAACTGCACACTCACTTAAGCATATTTATTAACCAAAGTTTGTCAAGTCTTGAGTCATTTCAGGTCAAGTCTGAAGTCTATAAAAAGTCACTAACTTGAGTGCCCATCTCTGATGTGAGGTTATCAAGTCTGTTCGATAGGACCTATGATTTATATGCCTTATACACAATGTAGCCCGACTAGCACTAAATTAGCTTCAGGCTTTATCATGGATGAGTGTTCATTATAAACCATAATTCATACTGGCCAAAAGGCATGTCAGTGATGATACAATCAGTTCAGTTTGCCAAATGCAGATCAAGTCTGTTTTTTGAAGGATTAGGTTGCAACATTTGCATTGTGTTGTTTTGTTTGCAACGCAGACCTGTAATTGTGACGGCCCTCATGTACAGCATTGACCACACGTGTAAACGTTAACACCTACATGTGTGGGATCAAAGCCACTTCTCATGTGCAGACTTTTCCTCCCCTGTCGTTCTTGGATATTCTGAGACTATAAAGGGCTGTGTTGGTGGTACCGGCATTTGGATTCTATTAAAATCTATGGGCAAGTAGAGAGGTGAAGAGGGTGCAATAGTGGGGGAAGGGAAGATCAAGCCAGAGCCTGGGCCAGTGAGCTTTCATAACAAAAGCAGTGGAGCACAGCTCCAGGGAAAACAAGAGAACCGCAGACCAGCAGAGGCTCATATTTCTCCACCTCAGAGAGACCGAAGTCCCCTCCCCAGTTTACTGCCAAGTGCCAACTGGACTGTTCACACAAATACTGACACAAACACTCTTTATTAATTTCCACCCACCCCACCTCCCAACACAAATAAACTGCTTCACTGCCGGTGCACACAAATGATGAGACTCTTGCTCTTGTAGTGAGGAACGGCCCCCAGTGTAAACCTAGAAGAGATCAAGAAGTTTGGTGATTCAAGAAGAACCCATGGGAAAGCCTGATCTTTCTGGTAAATCATAGCCAGCATGGTTTCAGAACGTTTTTCTTTCATACTTCTAAAAGCAAATGAATATCCCACAACCTGTCACAACTCTTGAAAATCTGGACTCTTGGTCAACAGTTGAAGCCCCTAGTCAACAGGGAGCTGAGAGATCAGGGAGAAAGGAGCAAACACTCGTAAGTAAATGGTTTATTAGGATGAGCTCATTCTCTTCATGAGGGCCCAATAACCCTGTGAAGAATAGGAAGTGGACCCTGAGCTTTGCAAAAATGTTCCTGATGATTAAGCAAGCAGGTATCTTCATGTGATTCTAAGAAATCCTAAACCTCATGAACTTTCACAGCTACAGGCTGAGTCCACCTGCACAACGTTCAAAAATTTGAGGTCGGTAAGATTTTTCAAATGTTTTTGAAAAAAAAAGCCTCTTATGTTCAAAGGCAGTAATATTGTGTTAAATATTATTACATATTTAACTTAAAATAACTTTTCTATTTTTTTTTTTTTTTTAAAATACAATTTAATCTTTTGATGGCAAAGCTGAATTTTCAGCATCATTACTCCAGTCTTCAGCATTACATGATCCTTCAGAAATTATTCTAATATGCTTATTTGGTGCTCAAGAAACATTTTTTTTTACATTTTTTAACTTTGATTAATAATGAAAAAAAGTGCAGCAGTTACTTGAAATACAAATCTTTTGTAACTTTTGTAAATATTTTTACTGTCACTTTTGATCAAATTAATACATACTTGCGGAATAAAAAAAGCTTAAAAAAAACCTTACTAATCCCAAACTTCTGAAATAGTGTTTGAAGCATAACTTTAAAGACAACTTACACTCTGTCACCTCTCAATGATACAGATACCCTGTGGGAAATGGGCTCTTGGGTCTGTAAACACACGTCTAAATACCTCTACAAACAGCAGGATGCTGAAGCCAAGGTTTCTACACAAGCTAAGTCCATTAGCGCAGTGGTGGCCTAATGGTTAGAGTTGGACTTGTAACCCGAAGGTTGCGGGTTCGAGTCTCAGGTCCGGCAGGAGTCGTCAGTGGGGGTTGTGAATAATGAGCGCTCTCCTCCACCTTCAATACCACGACTGAAGTGAGACCCTTGAGCAAGGCACCAAACCCCCAACTGCTCCCCGGGTGTGTGTTCATGGTGTGTGTTCACTAGGCTACTGTGTGTTGTGCACTTGGATGGGTTAAATACAGAGTA
This sequence comes from Schizothorax lantsangensis, assembly GCA_027422415.1. NCBI lineage: Eukaryota > Metazoa > Chordata > Actinopteri > Cypriniformes > Cyprinidae > Schizothorax > Schizothorax lantsangensis. Next base: position 11,896,675 of record CM049846.1, on the reverse strand, counting down.
CAAATTCAGAGTATGGGTCACCATACTTGGCCACACGTCACTTCACTTTCACTAAGTCAACCAGCAGCTAGAAAACAAGCACCACAGGTCATGAAAAAAGGTCTTCTAAAAAGCCACAGTGAGAGATTATAAATTTGTAAAGAAAAAGACATCTTGCAGAAAATATTAGAACAGGGTTGGCCAACACCAGTCCTGGAGAGCAAGACTCACCTGCTTTTAGCTTTCTAGTAAGGCTTAGACCTTGATTAGCTTGTTCAGGTGTGTCTGATTAGGGTTGGAGCGAAACTCTGCAGGACTGTGGCTCTCCAGGACTGATGCTGGCACCCCGTAAAAAGATTGCATTTAACTTACGCATTGAAAGGGCCCTCAAATTAATAATTTCACTCTTCCTCTAGCTAGATCTGCTTTATAGTTGAACTGAGTTTATTTCATGCGTAATGAACTTTGCAACATTGACAGTTATTGAGCTAAACTGAATCAACTTTGAAAAACAAAAGGAGATGAATAAGGACACTATTGTCTTTTCAGGTATGTTTTGCAGCTGAAATTGTATTCATTTCATAAGTGAATAACTTTGTAACATTAATAGTGTTATTTTCCTGTTTATTACTAAAGCTGCTTTGAAACTATCAATATTGTATAAAATGCTATAAAGGTGACTTGACTTATATAAATTTACATGACTTTAGATTTTATTACATTTCCAAGCTTAGAAATTAAAGTTTTCTGTTATTTCATGGTTTTACATGGCCAAGGGAACCCTGCAGGTTGCTATACTACAATATTCTTAGAAAACTGATACATTCTTCGAAAGTTATATTTTTTGGCTTTTTTTTGTGTGTGTGTGTGTGTGTGTGTGTTTTCTGTTTCCACAGGATCGGTGGGATCGGGAATGGTCTACATGCCAGGACTCAAACTCAGGCTGTCCGAAGCTCTGCTGCGTTACAAATTTTATAGAACTTTGAGAGAAAGTACCCATTATAGTACTTTAGTACCCATTCATTATGAAGAGTGAGTGACTAGCACAGACTTCAGAATTTCTCTTTTGTGCACCATAAAAGACAAACAGCATACAGGTTTAGAACAACATGAGGGTGAGTAAATGATGACAGAATCTCTCTTTAGGCCCTCAGATAATTCCAGCACTACTTCCAAAAACATCAAAGCAAAACAATAGCAGGCTCTGTTCTATGGTCTGCTCTCTGAATTAAGAACAGTCTGAATAGTACACTTCTCAGAAAAGGTGCATTTAATAAAACAACTGCTTGAATTAACAGTAAGGTTACTGATTTAGTTTCAATGAGTGTAGTTATCATAAGCCTTGACTCAGTTATGATAAAGACATAACTTAACCATAGGAAGCACTTCTCTGAAAGGATGTAATATTGGTACCTGCATAAAAAAGGCTTCCTTCCTGCATAACCCACAAATGCGCTGATGCTCAATAACAATGAAATAAATATCAAACTATAATTGATAATTAATTAAAATTAAGCTGAAGTATTGATAATGACCTACCTCCACACCACCAACAATTTACAAAATGATAAGAGAAAATAACTTTTTAATGCATGTTTAAAGTCACCACTGTTTCATTAAGTACCGGGAAGTGGTTTAAACTATTAGCTTTTTGTTTAGATTAATAATTCAAACATTATGATACAGGTTTGCAATGCAACTGTAAAAGCTAGTATTAAAATTTCACAATAACATACTATAACTAGAAGTACTACAACAGGTGTACATTTGATCATCATCTTAAGATAAGATTGTTATTAGATGAGTTATTTCAGACAGTGGTGTGTCAAAAGGTTCCGTCATTAAACAACAACAACAAAAAAAAAAACACTCAGGAGTCAAAAGGCAAAAATATATAATCTGAGAATGTCAATATTTGATCACTTCACTTACACTTCACATTCATTTAATTGAAATTCAAATTTAAAGACAAATATTTTCAGTCTGTAATGCCAATGCTGTCTGTTAGCATACCAAATATTTTATATTTACATTCTGGCAGCAAAATGTCCTTGTCCTATATGTAGCAAGTTGGTACTCCAACTAAATCTTTGGCTCATTGTTTGTGTCATTGTTTGCAAAAACAACAGGAAATGGCTCCTATATTGACAAATCCAAAATGCCCTGCTTAAAACATAACAGCAGTTTTACAACAACAACAACAAAGCAAAGTTCTTTGGATTATCAGCAGCAAAAGTCATTTTGCTCTCTGCAAAATAGATGTTTTGTTACTGCCAACAGGAGTATCATGGTACAATGTGTCATTGCCAAATAAAGCTATAATTCTGTGAAAAATTTAAATTTACTACATAAAGGGGCATGTTATCATGCCTCCTCTTCTCTTTTTGAAAAAGATTGTTGCTAAATGGTCTGATCCATAACTCTTTAATATTAACAACTACTTTTGACAGTATACTGTCTAAGTGACAAAATCAGAGCCAGTAGAGGTCTACATGTTCCTCTCCGTAAGCAGTTACATTATAGTACAACAACAAATAGCTGACCAAATTAATTTTAATATCACTAGCAAACATAGGTGTGACAATCAAACAATCACATCAAAATAAACAACAACAATGACAGAAGTTTTCATATACTGTCTCAATGCAGGACAAACAATCTCACAGCATCACCAATGTAAACACCAGCTAAACATACACCAACTTTAAGCGAACTTCCTACTAAAGCACAGTGAAACTAAAAGAAACAGGCCGTGGTCGATTGTTTGCATCAAAATCTGGTGCGGTGTAAACAGAGACAGCATTTTTGGAAGTCACATACTCGATTCAACGGTTCAAACGTGTCTATGATGCCCAAAATTCACTCTTTGTTGTCAGATATCTAGGTCATGAGCCTGAGCAGTTGTCTGTTTTTATAAATGCATCAGGTTAACAGAAGTCCTAACTGTCAAAGTACCGAATCTCCAGGCTGTTAGCAGCCTACGCACCACCCACATGCTGCTTCACACTTACGAGCGACTCCTCTGACTCTCCATAGACCATTTAATCACTTCATTTAAACGTTAAAAGAACAATTAGCAATATTAATATCTTAATTCAGATGGAAGAGAGCTAATTTCACACGAGCAAGCAGACAGCTGTGCTGGTTAGCTGGCAGCTAGCTGGATCATCACAACAATAACACTGTTCCTTTAACCGGGCTCAAAACTGCTCATAAAGCGCGTTTAAATCAAATACAGAACGGCGCCTCGTTTAAAAGTAAATCGCAGGAACAGGTCGGACGAAAAACATTGCCGAACAGGTCTTGTATAAAGGCTGTATTGAAAGTAATTTGCGGGTTACACTTTACCTTCAATTCCGCACTCTCCGCCATCTTGTTTCTCTGGCGCAAGCGTGATCTGAGCCTTGGCACGTGACCAGGACGTGTGGTTCAAATGTGCAGGAATCCCTCTCAAAAATTAGCGCGCGGATTACGTGATTTCACACTGTTTGAATGGAATACACGGCATCATACATCAGCGACAAGATCTCCTGTAACCAGATTAGATTCATCAATTTATACCATTCATAAATGTGTTGTTGTATTGATTAAACAAAACAGGTAACGGTACATTCTCTCCAGATAATGGGATGCAATTTGCATTCAGTTTTGTTAGTTGACCAGTGATGGGAAGTCCTTCTTTCGAACGGATCGTTAAAATGAACAGGTATTAAATATATAAATAAAAGTTTGGGGATTATGCTATGTTGTAATTTTGTAACCACGTGCAGTTTTTACAACCATGATCCATCTTTCAAAATCAAAACCAAATATAATTAGCATTTACATTAAACAATGCCATTAAAATCCTTTAGTCTACATCTTTTGGCTGGTTTTGATAAATAAAAATAAATCACGGAAATGTGAGTTGATAACTGACCTCTAATCAAATCGTAAACATAGTTTTATTTGTAACATTTCAGCCTAAACAAACAAACAAATAAATACATTTTAAGTCCATATGTGTGTAAGGTGAATCAAACACTCTTTCTGTTAAAGAACCGAGCATACTTGATTTACAGCTTTATACAGCAACGCATGTTTGAAAATATTTCAGTGTGAGTCAATGAGAAAGGTGTCCACTAGATGGCAGACACACACCTTTTATTGTAAATCCGTCTCTTAATGGACGTTTTCTTTCCTTTTTCTTGTAGCCTAGTACAGTGCAGTCAAACTCAGGAGGGCATAACCATTTATTATTTTATCCAGTTTCTTTTAGTTTTATTATCATCAAATAGTTTTATTTTGGGTTTTCATTGTGTCAAAACAGCCATTATGATGCTGCATCTAATTATTCTGCTTATTTGTGCTGGATGATTGCAAAGACTTAAATTGATAAACCAGTGAATATGGTAATATGTTTATTTTTTGGGGGAAACAGCTTGTTTAATATACAGTAGAGTCAGAGATAAAGTCTTCCGAACCATAACCATTTCTACAAGAAGAAATCAGCAATATAGATTGCAAATTTAGGCATAATTGCAAAATTCAATGTACACTCAATGTAAAATATGGACAAACCCAGCGATTGGGTTGTTTTTACCCAGCAGTTGGGTTACTGCCCAGAAGGTTGAGTTAAACATTTAACCCAACTGTTGGTTAAAAACAACCCAGCATGTGTTCTGTCCAATATTTACCCAGCACTGTTGTATTTAACCCAGCATTTTAGAGTGTATGTGACCGAGCTATTAAGATTCTAAAATAGCAAGGTTCTAGAAACCTATACAGCTGACTACATAATAGCAGTAATTATGAAGACAGGACATTTATTTTTAGCCCAAGTTTCATGAGTTGGTAAAAGTGGGGTCTTGTTACTTGTGATGTAGTTCATGAATACTTGTTCTGTGGGAGCTGATGGGCTGAGAAGAAAGAGCCAAACAGTACCTTCTCATCTTCAAAGTTGTTGTCGTGAACCAGCTGAAACAATACATGGAGACAGAAACTAAAGTAGCAGTAAAATCAGTTACAATGCTAAAAACAAATGTGTTAGTGGATACATGTAGTGCGTCATGAACCTTTGTGACCCATAGTTGGCCTTTAGATGTAGGAACACCACGTTTCATGCTGCTTATACAAGCATTAAAAAAAATAAAATGAGAACTGAAAATCTATGTCTGCTTTACAAGTAATACTTCATTATTTTCAATATATAAAAATCAATAAATGAAGAACAGCATAAGATTATGAGTATCGCAATCATCTTTCAGACGCTAAATAATATAAGCTCGAAATACATAATAAATTGAAAAAACAGATTATTGATTATATGATAATAATTGTTAGTAAATATATTCAGCTCATCAATAAACCAAAAAGGAATGTCTAATAAAGGGGTGATCATACATCCACCCCGTCAATATGTATATGCTACACTACAGTATATACAAAATAAAGCAACCTACAGTAAGAACTTTCTTCAACACCCTGAATTTAAGACTATATTTTTAACAACCTTCTTGAATTTCTGCAATGATCAAAACTGTCATGATGGAAATATGCACATTCAAACTAAGATTTTGATATCAATGTCATGTTGTTCTTTGGGACTTACATAGATGCAAATGTAGTTCATTGTTATGTAAATTGATGAAATGAAGACCGACTCTCAAACAGGATCATTTAATCCACATTTCAGTATTAGGGCTGCCAATTTAAAGTGCTTTACATCAATAATATACAAATATGCAGATGAGAATAAACAACCAACATGGACATGGAATAAATAAAATATACAAAAACATTCATCATGTTGCATCTAATTTAACAAAATGTCCTAACCTATCACTAACAAAAAAGGTATCACAGGATACATAACAAATATATGCATTGCACATAGCCACTTAATACCAGTGATTTCTACAGCTGATCATAATCTTTTTAAGTGGGACGTCAATTTTTTTATAATGCAGTTTTCTAGAACTTTATATAAATTATACAGTACATACAGTGACTCTGAAAACACTCTTTTGCAAATGAAAATGACTTCATTACAGTGTAAGAGCTAAAATACTACAGTACACACTTGCTTATTCCAGGTCTAAAGGTTGACAGTGTTTTGCAGAGGGGAAAAAAGTAAAGTTTTATTTGACACAGCAGTATTTCTAAAGAACACTTCTGTCTTCAATAGGTGTCCATCAAGGCGGTAGAAGAGGAGGTTTGAAGGTGCAGGTCCCAGCGCAGTGACGGGGAGTCAGCATCTTACACGAGAAATGGTGTAGTGCGTCGTGAGCTTCTGGGAAAAAAGTGAATGAATAATTTAAAACAAAAGCGGCATATGATTGTCTGTGTTTGCATGTGTATAGAGAGAAACAGAGTGAGAAACAATGTGTTCTAGGACAATAACTGCTATAATAAACTGCGGTGTGGCTCAAGTCTGCTTCTAAAATAATATATAAATGAACATCTAGCTGACATGGGTTATCAAAAATATTCAAGGTCACACTTTTGAATACTGTCATACTGTGCTTTCCAAGTTTTTTTTCCAAGTCCTTTAGTTATCCTGAATGCTAATATTTGCTTGCCTTTGCTAGAATCAATTACCTTTTAACTTCTGCTGAATAGCATAACGTGTCTCTCTCTCATGGTCCAACTCGCTGCACAAAGTGTCTGCGCAGGAGAGACAAAGGATATCTCAGGTGTGGAAAACTAATTTTCCCCTCATCTAAACTGGTTCAGTTTTGTGCATGGGATTTTTTTGGTATTCAAGTGTACATGTTTCAGAAGTTGATAAAACCCATCAGATCCCTGTCTGTGCTAGACCCTTACTGCAGCAATGCAGATTCATAAACCTAATGCTTAGTAGCATATAAAACAGTCATAAGGACTGAACAAACTCCAGAAAGGACCAGAAAAAGTCCTAAAAGGATGTGATCAGTTCTGATTAGTGTATTGTTGTTCTAGAAAGCCAGAACTTGTCATGTGAAGTCAAACGCTTACCTCGAACAATCTGGAGTTGCTGCACCATTTCTTCTCTGTATGAGAGCTCTCTTTTCATTTGGTCTTGAAAACTGTCTAAGAAAAAAATGTGAAGTAAATTAAATATCAAAGCACATTTATGTTTATCACTATATACAAAATAAAAAATATATAGTGCTTTGCAAAAATATTCAGACCCTAATTAATTATTTTAACTGCTTTTAAGCTTAAAGCACTGAAACTATGTTATGTATATGTTTATGTATATGTCTAAAAATGTACAGAAATATACCATTTACAATGCATTTTAAAATTGTGTGGTCATGACATTTAAATGTTGTTGTTGTAAGAATCAGTTTTCATCAGCCTCGCCAATATTAATTTTTCCTGTGATGAAATCATTGTGATGCTAAACTTTATCATGTGCTTCAGTATTTTGTTTCTGTTGAAGTAGTTCACTATTTTATGTACTATTCATTCTCAATTTAAAAAAAGATCCATCCAATTGTATCTATCCACAGAGAGCATAACATTCAACCAAATGACCGCTAAATCTTTTCGCTCATGAATTTTGGCAGATTTTTTATGTGGTGCCCCTGTCTATTTCCAGCTACTGATCTTATAGTTGGACTCTTTGTTGTATCTCTTGCAAGACTCCCTCCTGTTTACACATGACAATATCATTTTTAACTGTAATTTTTATAGCTATTAGTATTTCATTTTAAACCAACTATTAATCAGCATTTTACAGGCAGATGCAATTTGTAATGCATTTGTATCCATCAATCAAAAATAATTATAATCAAACAGTATTTTTATTGTTTTCCCAGTTTCAGTTCTTATAAATAAAAATATTTATCTAAAGTAAATTTAGAATGACTTAAATTCAAGCTATTGTAAGTTTGTAACAATCTATAAATAACAAACTTATTTAACAAACTTAGTAAAGCGTAAATAATACATTAGAAAGAATTTTACCATAACCTACCTTTTAGATTCTGGAATTCACGCTCCAACTTTTTTCTAAGCTCAACTTGTTCCACAAGCTGTTTCTGCAATTCCTCTGTTAAAATAAAGAAAAGAAGCCACTCATGCAAATGTTTTAAAACGACTTTGTATTACAAAATGATTAATGGTTTTATTACCAAAATAAACGAAATTATTATGCTATTGCTATGGAAACCATAATTTCTTAAAATCAATTACAACTAATCATTTTCATTTCAGCTCTTCTAAATGCAGCACATCTTGTTTTGTTTACCTTTGGCCATGTTCTCTATGTTTTTCTCAATTAAGCAGACCCTGCTGCCAGTGTCCTTACGCACTGATTCCTCATCTGCACACACAACAAATACATATGAAGCAAATCAACAGACTAGTGTTGAATATTAGGAGGTGCAGTTAACGGTAAGCACCATCATTTGGTTCCTTCAGGCGCTCCTCGTTGATGTTGGTTGAATCCTGATTATTTTTGGGTTCTATCTCTTCCACCGTAGATGAAGGTTCTTCTTCATGCACGTCTTTAACTAGAAGCATATATATTTGTTACAAATGCGATATGATAATAAGGACTTTGTTTTCTAAAAAATGAAGCAAGAAAAATCCACATGAATGAAAACAGGCCTACCGCTCTGTTCGCGTTGGTAAGTGGTCGTTGAACCGAAATAAGACGTGCTCATCTGATGCACGTGCTCGTCTCTTTCACGCGCATAGACCTGTACAATTGAGAAGACAATTATTCGCAATTATCCAATTTTGCATTTTCTATTTGAACGCGATTAGTAGAATACGAGTGGAACGTCCGCTATTTTGATCTAATTACATTTTCAAAGAACTAAGATTATGAAGAGCCATATCAAATTTCATGAATTAATCAGTAAGCTTTAAAAGCAGCGCGACAATTATCCCAATAATCTGGATACATTCACCTTACTTACTCATTTTAAAACATTAACAATAATTAGCCGAATTATATCAATTAGATTAGAATAAAACACACTTAATAAAATTAAAAATAAATCGAAAATATTTACTTATAGTTGAAGGGAAAAAGAAAAAAAATATTATTTTAAAATAAAAAAGACGTTTCCTTAATTCTACTTTTCTGACGTTTTTTTTTACTATAACGGACAACTTTACATAGATATTTATATTTATTTATATTTTAAAATAATAGAGAATAAATATAATGTTTAGAATAAATATAACAATTAATAATTTCATAAAAATCAAGCTGTTTAATAGGCTACCTAACCCTGCTTTTTTTTAAAACAATGAGAAAATAATCTTAGCTATTAATACAAAATCGCAGGAATTACGCATGGTTCTGTAGTTACTCACTTCAAAGCGCGTCGTGTGTTTATTGCCGTGACTCTCCAAATCAGACGACCGCGTTTCACTTGAACTCGTCGTGTGTAGATCACTCATGGTGTGCACTTGGCTATTGTCTGGGTCTTGACCTTTAACCCCGTCACTTTGCGCTACGGTCAAACCGTGAGGACTCCGCCGGTCATCCACAGTCAGCTGCAAACACTCCTCGTCCTCGTGCACTTTATGTGACTCAACATCCACATCCGGATCGTCCACGCTGTCCACGTCCGGAGACACCGATCTATAACTAGAACTTTCACTCAAGAAATCTGGTGACATATAACCAGATCGAGGACCAGAATACGGACCCCTGTTTCCGTATAGTTTTGCGATGCTCTCAACATCTTTAACAACCGGCCTGAATGCAGATATGTAGCTTATTTTTCTTGGGGTGGCTGGTATCCCTTCTACAGACCTGCTCTCATCCCCAGATTTATCCTCCTCGTTTCTGGTAGACTGAGTGCTGGAACACCGTTCGTTATCAAGTACACTGTCTTTAGGGGTGCTCGTGCTTCGGTCACTTTGCTCTGACACGTCTAGCTCACTATGTCTGGTGCACAACACGTCAGGAGGAGGTTTAGGCTGGGCATGGTGGTATGTTGGCATGGCCAAGTTGCCTGTTGTAGGCCAAAACATCGGAAAGGAGGGATAGGCACTGTCCTTCGCGCTCGGCCAGAACACACCTGACAGGTTTGTTTTGTTTGGATCTCCCATCACCACACCGTCATCCTTCTTATGACACAATCCAAACGCCGGGAAACCGTATGGATGTGGAAAGAGCGGTGGCGGAATTTTCTGTAACATCCCAAAACTCTTACTGGGCACCGGAATAACGGGGTAACTGCGTATGCTGCTCGGCATCGTCACGTTCCCCCTGTCATCCTCACATCGGAGAGTTTTGTGGGGCACCTCAGACGGTTCCCCCTGGGTCTGACCTCTCGGTGCTTGCGTACTAAGCGAGGACGAACTATTAGACCCACCGATTGGCAGCGTCCTCTTGCGGCTGCCACCGTTAAACATGGCTTTGACGTCTTCCCAGGCATGGGACACGTCGTCCGGTGAGTTTTTATCGCTTAGTTTTAAGTGTCTTCTCCAGGAATTGAAGTTTGCTGCGTCGGGTTGCGTGTATTTGGACTCCGGCGTGCGATGAGAGTGAAAGATGAACTTGTTTGGAGAGAAATACATGTTGCAGAACGAACACTTAATGCACTTCGCTCTCGAGCTGTTGTATCTGGCCGGGATGAAATTGCCCCGGCTGCCCCACGCGCATTCGTGCGACACGTCAAAAGCGAAATTTTCTGGTAATTTCGGCGGGTTGTGGGCGCCCAGAAACGACTTGCAGAGCCTCTCGGCCTCTCGCTTTGTAATCATCCCGCAGCGTCTCGATGAAATAGGCATAGCACCTGCGCGCCTGAGAATCTCCAGCTGGACCGGAGTGCACTGCACACAAGTGATGCCCAGGGCCACGCGCCGGTTGTGGATTTCGTTATAGCTGTAGCTCTTCAGGAGAGTGTTGGATATTTGGGCTAGGCAAAGTCTCTCTTGACCGTCTATGACTAGTGAAACGATCGGTATTCCATATAAAGAGGTCTCACTGACTTGGTTCGGCTTAAGTGTTGGCCCAGAGTAAGACTGCAAGTCTTGTTTAGAGTTCGGCGAACAGCTGGAGTCTCTTCCAGCCGGCAGCTGATTTGGGATGGATTCCATTCCTGTAAATCTGCGAAGATGGATAGAAGGGATATTTTTAAGTATACTATTGTTTATACTGATTTACAAACTGAAACAAAAAACGACGTAGCCTATTAATGTCTTATTTTACAGTATTGTAAAAATATCAAATGTAATGATAATAATAATAGCCTAATGAGAAGAAGCAGAAAAATAATATTGTATGCCTCGATGGCCACCATAGTTACATTAATCTATTTAAAAAATATATTCTGTCTAAAGATGTTTGTAAATATAGGCTACCGAGATGGCCGTAGTGGTAAGCTAACTTCTAATTCCACTTAGCCCATTTTAATTTATTTACAGTTTGTTTACAATACAAGTTTACTTTTTGTATTGAACAAAAGACAGTTTAGAAAACGCAAACAAGTGTTGTGTCAACACCAGGGATTATAGAGGAAAAAGCGGAAGGAAATTACTCCTTGAGCCTTGCCAAAGATCTTAACAAAGGTGTAAGAAGCTTTAAGACGCTTTAATTGTAATTACTAGAGCTGTGCTTTACATATTAGATCTCTTGATAAACCAAATGAATTATAATTAAGATTATAACTCATTTTTCTATTTTCAATTTAAGTAAAATTGAAAATGCGCATCAAGTAGGCTACAATTGATTTTATAGCTATATATATAGACATTGTAAAAAGGCTATTTATTTAAACAGATTGCACATTTATATCCCGTCTTTTAATACGCATGTAGCTTATTTATAATGTTTAAAACAAAGCAGTAGGCTATGCTTTTGGACAAATTGTGGATAAAGATACAGACAGTGTTTGGTTATTATCGCAGCTCCTCGTGATTAGCCTCTGAACAGTTAAATAAACAAGAATTTACACTGCAAACATAAACAAATCTCACCTTTTTTTCAGAAGAACGCGAAGTGCCTTTTATCTGTGGAGGAAAACGCGTATTCGATACCTTCCGAGTCCTTTGGATAAATGCGCTCTATCTGTCCTCTATTAGAGCGTTCTGGTAATCAAACGCCTTGGAATCGCGCCGATCTGATATAAAATGTCCACGAGCGCTTGTTTAGCGGTTTTCTCTCAGGCCTGTTGGACTTGCATCGTACTCGGCTCTCCCGCGACTAGTGTTGAGGTGCGCGCGGAGGGTGACCACATGCTAGTGCGGACCTCAACGACACAACCACTGAAGACATTCGACAGCGCTCAAGTGACAGCTAAACTAATGGCGAGGCACTCCCACTTAGCGCCAGCATATTTACATTAACTATTTGCCTTCGGGACCAATGGGGACGACAGTCAGTGCTGTCATTGAGGCCTGGAGACGTTTAAAGTTCACCACGTGATCTTTTAACACATGTCAGTGTGTGCGGGGACGTGCGTGGCATTTAGGAAGACTTTAGATTAGCCAACCTAGTAGTAGTAAACTAAATGCTGTATGTAGCCTAGGCTATGAAAAGGTTTGTTTAATGTGAAATACCACTTTTCGAGATTGAACGTGGGAATTAGGCTGGTGCGTTCTGAGGAAAACGGGTTGGCTATGTGTTGTTGAATGCTTTTAATAGCTACAATAAAATGTTTTCTCTATAGCATAACGGTGAATATGTTTTGTTGCATGCTTTTTTAAATCGAACCAAAACCTAATAAATACAAATACCAACAACTTTAAAATAAAAAAAGGAAAGAATGCAAAATAAAAAAAAAATCGGAGAAAGGAGGAGTCATCTGATTAAGTCTCTTGAACCAAACCTAGTGTTTACAAAACGAAGAGAAGAAATGATCTAGTCCAAGTCGTTTAGGGAAACGTTTATAATGTTAAGTATTTACAAACCAGTCAATGACCACCATCACACTACAACGAGCTCGTGCACGAATGTCAACGTCTGACTGGACCACTGTGTCAAAACCTAGCCTATATAAATTCACTCGTGCACTTACCAAAGAAAAACAGTAGTTAAAACAGATTATTTATTTTGTGCACAATTTATTTTGTTTTGAAAGGGAACATTTTATGGAAATCATAGAAATAGCATAAATTAAAAGAGTGCATAAACAGAAACGGAAAAAGGGAATGGCCTCGAGCCTTTTCATCTATATTCAGTGTCTGTTTAAAAATAAACTATAGTGTTATTGAAAGTGCATGGTGCCGGGGGACTTCTAGGCTAAGCAATGATTGTCTCCGGGGGCTATTTGGATCGGCGTGGGTTAGGGGTGTGCTGTTGCCCGCATATGTTTTAGTTCCCACGGGTTAGTTTAACTTTTAGGAGCAATAATTCTTATGAAGACTAAGCGTAATTTACAACGTTACGCCTTAAATTCAGCTTAAAAGCCACTTCTGCATTAAATATTTCAGATACAACGCAAAATCAAGTGGATTCTAAGGTAATATGGGATGTAGGGGCAATAATTAATAATAAAAAGGATTACAATAAAATAGCATAATAAAGCATTAAATTATGGCTACAAAAATCGTTATTTTGCTTAAATGGTGTGTGATGGACCATCATGAAAACAAAATCAAATGAAACAAACACGTCCTATCAATGCATTTAAAGCAATACCAGAATTTATTTCATGATTAAAGTGAAGAGTGAACTTTATCCATATTTTCTTGCTTTTATCCTCGCGGTGTTTAACTGTTCGTGATAGTCTCCAGAATGCTTGTGATGTGAAAACGAGCGCTTTCTGCAGTATTGATAGCGGAGGGAGTTTAGAGTAATGCGACCCAGCCCAGTGCTATTGACTTTCACAGGCAAGAGACTTTCTTTCTCGCCAACAATAATTACCATTTTGGACTGTAATTATTCACTTCTTTTAAATTATTCAGGGACCGAGCTGAATGCCATATTGTTATCCATTATTTCTTTTACTTACCCATCATGCTTGGATTCGGGGCAGGTACGGGAATCCGACACCTCACACGATATTTAATTTAGCCCCTTTGTTGATCTTTAAGAAATTAGAGACCCCATTCTAGAACAAAGAACACTCAACGATGTGACAATATACCTTGGTTGTTATACTGATGATAATAATAATAAAACATAGGCCTAAAATAACGAACAATAACAATTAACAACAAAACAACAACATCAATAATGTATTATTCATATTATTATTATTTCAAATGGAAAATAACTGTAAAGTTATTAAATGTCATCAACTGGACGTTAATCGGTTAATGGACGGGAGATTCATTAGCCTATAGTTTCTCTATTCAACATTTCTACATAAAAGCTGCAGTCAATTTCAACAGTACAGACAGAGACATATGCTACATTATCAATAAGTAAGTCCTAAGTAGCCTATTAAAAGCATTAAACACGCAAATTTGAGTCCCTGTTAAAAATTGCAATCTAAATGAAAAAATTGCCTATTTATAAACGTCCTCGAAAATTCAATTTAGTGTTTGAATAAATATAGCCTACTGTTTATTTATTTATTACTTTAGTTATTTATTTAGCCTAGACCTATTTATTTATTACTTAAGTCAAAACACACCGATTAAATACATTTTTATTTTTAATAAAAATTTGGTGATCACATCATGAACATAAAAATAAGTAACACTCATGATTTTTTCTTTTAAAGATATAGAAGTAGGCCTGTTGAAAAACGTAACAGCCTGACCAAACGCAATATTTCAAGCTTAATTACTATTGGATTGCACGCTGGCATATCGACAGATTAGAACAAGAACTCTAGAAACCGTGTTGTGTTGTTGTAAAGCGTCAGGGAGGTTCCAGTGACCCTTATTCATTCCTGTTAGACAGCTCGTTCGGACAGGTTTAATGGTCTTTGAAGAAAGAGCAGACTAATGTAACTTTCTTTAAAAGTTACAAGCCAAAACCTATAAATATGAACATTAAATAACCCCTTACGAATTCGCCTTAGAATGGAGCTTGAGAGTAAACACTATTTCTACGAGGTATCAGCATAAAACCATGACCCCAATACATTTAATTTTAGGGACAAATCAATCCTCTTCTCCTTTATCGATCCCAGCTAGCTCGCCACACTTGGGCCGCGTTTCAACGCCTTTTTTGTTTCACTTCGAAATAGCATTTCGATTAGATCCTTTATTAAGAGCGGATTGCTTCAAAAGGATCGGTGTAGCCAGAAAATTAAACGGTGACAATTTAATTACTGGACATTGATAAAGGCGTCCCGGTAATAGTTGTGTATGAGGACTGGCACACTGTGTCAACCCAGGTGGACTGAAAAGTGAAGGCTGTGCAGCACACACTGCACAATACAAACGAGAAAAGACGCAACAGCTGCACTACAAGCGACTGAAAAGATGTGTGCTTGTGAATGGCGAAGCAGTCAGCGAATCACACCGGGTTAATTATTTATGATCATTTATAAGATGTTCTAAAAATTTACAAAATTATTTGAAAGGTTAACTACTGAATGTGTACAAGAAAACTGGTGGAATTTTGCTGCAGAATATACAATGAATGGTCTGCAATGCATTGTGCTGCTGTTAAAGCAGGTTGAGAAACTAATGTGTAAGATCAGTTTTGAGAGATGGCATAAACCCTTTACTTGGCTCCCATGTCCTTGGCCCCTGTATTGATATGAGTGCACACATAAGTAAGTTTTATATGCTGCTTTGTCTCTGTCCTCCAGTGTGTCTATAAGGGTCAGGATAGGGTCACCTGATGAGGCAGTGTGGCTGCCCAATTGTGAGTGGCAGCTACGGTAATTTTACTTGTCAACTCAGAAAATTAGGTACAAAACAAACAAGGCTTTTAAAACGAACTTGTCACTCTTGGTTCCCTTGACACAGGGTCACTGTGCTTAGACTCCACTAGAAGATTTTAAATCGCAGAGACTAAACAAAACCCAGCTAGGTTAATAGCAATAGGTTAATCCTTGATATTATCAAAACAGAAATACACAAAAACAAATGAGGACTCAAGTGGAGTCATTCCTAAAATAAGTCAAATCACAGTCACACTATGGTTCATTTATGAACATTAAAGCAGACTAATTTTAACAACAGAAGAGATGATCAAAAGCTTTTCGGACAGAAAACAGAATGAACATTATGAACGGTTTTAAAAGAAGCTGCAGAAAAGTCAGCCTCTGTTATTACACAATGACAGCAAGAAAAAGAGAAAGTTATTAAGAGATGAATCAGGAGGGTCATTATGTGGATCATGCTTACCTTTACAAGACTGAAGGAAAGAAAAACTCATTTAAGTGTTCCTACATTAATCACAGCCTGCACATCAAACTGTGATAATCACCTGAACACTCCATTAAAATAAAACTGCCAGCCCTAGGGAAATCTCACCTTACTCTTTAATTGTTTTGAGGCTTTGATCGGCTTTTTAATCCAAGATTAATTTATGCATTTTTAAATAACTCTACATATGATTAATAAGCTTGAAAATTAAAAGGAGTCTAAAGCAATTATAACAAGTGGTTGGTCATCACCTCATTAGATGGTGTTGGGAGATGCAGTATGTCTGTGCGCGGCAGAGAGAAGCGTGTTTGTGTGTGTGTGTCTGAAATAGAGAGGCACGTAGATTTACATAAGACTGTCCGTACTCATACATTACAAACAGGAAGAATAGCTATGCAGCTGTTTATGTGCACTGCATAATGCATAACAGGGCTGTATGAGTTATGATATGACATGCACACGATGAAAGGCACAAGTGGTGCTAAGTGGGGAAATAGGAGAGAGTAGATTGGCAGAATGAGAGTGGTAGCTAAAAGGGTCAGTATAATAATGGGGACTTTACAGATTTACATACTAATAGTTTTATTCCCATGAAAGTAAAACGCAGCTCAGAGCTCCCAGACTGCCGGCCACGGCCAATTTCAGTTCCACAGCACTGGCTCTATTATTTTGGGAATAATGTCTCTTTTTAACTAATTGTGCTATGGAGTAGCACATCAGCTTCTCTAAGTGTAGATTTACACCAGGCCTTCAAAAGCCATATAGTCTGTCAAGGTCAAACAGGAGAGCAATGGAGCTTCGGCCATGTGTGTATGTGTTTATGTCATGCTTGAAAGAAACAGCAGCAGACAGGGATGTTAGGGAAATCTCTGGAGTGAGGCAGTGAGAGAGTATTGAAAGTAAAAGCAGAGGTTCCTTCAACCTGCTAATGTGTAAACAAGACATCAGTCTACTCCTAGTCTGATGCTCATCGACCTCCTTAAAAACCTTCCTTGCACTTTGGCCCGTCAAACTTAACGGCTTTCAAACACATACACAAACACCATCTGCAAGCGCTGAGTAGTAACTGATTATACATAATCTGCATTACAGAATCAGATTCCAAATATTAAGTACTTGTAATTAAATGACATTACATTTTAAAATTGTATTAATTAAATGATTACACATTATTCACACAATGGCAGCAAATTATTGTATTAATCAATGTATTAATTGATTAATGACATGCAGGTAAACAAATAAAATATTTCTATTTTATTTATAAATACATTTTTAGATTTCAAGTGTTTTATTTGTTATTTCTTTTTTCATTGTTATTTTCACTATTTTTAGTTTTTTATTATTATTATTAAGTAATCTAAAAGTAGTCTGATTACATTACTTAAAAATGTTAAATCTAATATATTACACTACTAACTACAATTTTTCCTCACATAGTTTGCTATCAATAACAGACTACAATTTGTAAGTAATCTACCCGGCAATGCCTTGTCTTACATCTGCTGTGTATCTATTTCTTTATAACTTTCTAGGCTTTTAATAAAAAAAAAAAAAAGTTTGTTTTTATAAAAACAAATACTTTTTTTGTTTGCAAGTGTTTTATTTTTTCTGTTTTCCTTTTTTTAATTTGATCTTTTTAACAGTTTTTAGTATTAGTTTTTTTACATAAGTAATCTAAAAGTATTCTAAAAAGTAGTCTGATTACATTATTTAAAAAAGGTTAATTTAATAGATTACATACTTACTACAATTTTCATCATGTAGTTTGTTATAAGTAACAGTCTACAATTTGAAAGTAATCTACCCAGCACTGCCTAATGCAAATCATAACACTTTCTTACATCTGCTGTTCTCTATAAAGCCCATCACTTTATCTTACTGTGGGAGGTCTGTGTGTTTGAAACGGACTTATATCATGTTGTAAAATGCTTTTGTAGCATGCATTTATCTTGCCAAATTTGAACTGATTTTTGAATTTATACCAAGCATTAAAGTGTAAGGCATTATAGAGGTTATCTGCGACGTGCGTATGCGTGTCTGAGTCTGTTCACAACAGCCAAGAGCACAAGAACCCTTTTGTCACAAACGGAGCCTCATCTGTCACTGCGGAGACCTGCTCTCAGGAGAGAAGATGGGAACAAAGGTGCTAAAAGGCAGTGTGACAGTGAGGGCATCCTGAGGAAAGGGGAACCCTTTCACACACAACCACAGCTGTCAATCATTCTTCAATCACAAACACGCGCACAGCACGCTCTCGCCACACGCTAACATATAGAGTCCAGATTGACTGACAAAGCTCCTTTATACTTAAAAGAAGCATTTTACAACAGCTACACTCTTAAAAATAGAGGCTGGTTTGAGGCCAATGCTATTGAAGAACCATTTTGGGTTCTTCAAAGAACCTTTTAGTGAACAGTTATTAAAAGAACCATTTCTTTCTTAGTGTGAAGAACTAATAAAGAAGCTTTGTGCAATGGAAAGATTCCATGGATGTTAAATATTCTTTAAAGATTACCAATTATTTTTAACAGTGTAGAAAACACTTTGATTTGTTGCAAAGTTAAAGAGGTAAGAATGTACCGCTTGACCTCATTTCAACCGATTTTTGCAGGCCACAAGAAAACGCATATTAAATCTGAAAAAGAGCACCACCTCAAAAAGGCAGTTCCATCACCTCAGCGTGTTGGCCAATAGTGCCAATCACAGAACGAGCCTCAGCCCGCGATAATGGGAATTATAGTAATGAAATCCGGTGCCTGGGCCCATGTGCCGCCCGAGGCGCTGGTATACTATAGCAGGGCATTAACATAAAGATGCGACATGCTTGTTTTGCGAGGTCTATCAGAGGGGTAGTCCACAGAGATAATAACTATTAGTAAAAGGACAGTGCTTTGCTGGATTCCAGCTGTGGAGGCTACATTTCCATACAGATGGAAAGGCTCTAGAGGGGTTATATGTATGCAGAGAGGAGCAACTGTGTGGGGTGACGCCATCGGCTATCTTCACCAAGAGCCCTGATCTGATCTTCATCCTCCTCATCATCTTTCCCTGTAGGTGTAGCAGTGAATTAACTCCTGCTATTAGAATACTAAAAGTTCTTTGCTGCAAGAGGTGAGATTGAAGGTGTGCGTGTGTAAATTTGGGGCTCTTTATGGGACCATTGTCCAATGTGCGGAAATCGGTACTCTCAGAGGTACCAAGTGCAAACAGCTTGAGCGGTCTAGGTGTGACCATCTGCTTGACATCTCTAACAGGTTGGAAATGTGAGAAAGTGTGCAAATAGCAGTCAAAGTCTTTTTTAATCTTGCATTAAAGGGACAGTTCACAAAAAGTAAAATTCCACCATTCATTCACATTCACTCATCCTCATGTCGTTCCAAACTTGCATGACTGTCTTTCTTCTGAGGAACACAATAGAATATATTATGAAGAATGTTTGTCAAAATATCATATTTTGTGATCCACAACAACATGAGGGTGTTCCATATGTGCTTAGCCAGTATTTGGTGTAATCAGTACAAAAAAAGTTCATAGTAATTGTTCATGAAACAGAAAACACTGATTGTGGTATGCATGTATTTTACATTTTTGTATCAGTGGCCCTGATAAAATGATTATGTGATATGAGGAAGAAGAGAGAGGATGGGATTTTAGGGTATAGCCTGTTAGCATTTGATTAATTATGCATGTGAGGGCTACACTATAAATAGCTATGGAGAGATGGGTATTGGTCCTCTAATGACCAGGCCAATGTCATGCTTAAGGCAACTAGTTTGTGTAAATAAGGCCAGCGGTCTACAAACAGCAGCTGTTACACACACACACACACACACACACACACACACACACACACACACACACAATGACATTCTCTGGTGTCTTACATTCCCTTGATACTAGTCAAAAATAAATAAATAAATATATTTTTATTACATTGTGATATTTGCATCAATCCATATCAATACACCAATTTTTCTAAACCATACATTCAGTATCAATTCTCTTTCTCTATATTCACTAGAGCAATATTCATCTCTTAACAGGTGGGTAACAGAAAGGAATAATGACAGTGTTTAGATTTGCCCTTGATTAAGAGCTTAGAGTTAGTCAGAAACCATCATGTCCCTTCTGGGTTATAATCACAGTCTACATAATGTTTTTTTCCAGCACCTGAACCCCCTTTGTTACTTGCAGACAATAGACAAAGTGTGCTACTGTAGAGAACAGAGGACAGCCAGACACACTCCATCAGGAATATTCTGTGTTTAAGAGGTATCTCCTCAATAATTAAGCAGTATTACTCAAGTAAGTGTGCTGCTGTAGTCTGTTTGTGATTGAAGAATGATTGCTGCGGAGGTGTGTAAAAGGTTCCCTTAAGCTCAGATTCAACTGCAAGTGTGATATTTGCTCTTAAAGGGATAGTTCACCCAAAAATTTAAATTCTGTCATTAATTACTCACCCTCATGTCATTCCAAACCTGTAAGACCTTCATTCATCTTTAGAACACAAATTAAGATATTTTTGATGAAATCCGAGAGCTTTCTGACCCTCCATAGACAGCAAGGGGAACTACCACGATCAAGGCATAGAAATGTAGTAAGGACATTGTGTGTGTCGGGGTATTCTTGTGAATGGAGGTGGACTGACCCAGAAGAGAATAAATTGTTGAATAAAGCCATTATTTTAGTTTTCTTTGCGCACAAAATGTATTCTCATAGCTTGGTTGATCCACTGATGTCACATGGACTATTTTATAGATGTCCTTACTACCTTTCTGGGCCTTGAACGTGGAAGTTCCATTCCTGTCTAAAGGGGGTCAGAAAGCTCTTGGATTTTATCAAAAATATCTTTGTTCTGAAGATGAACGAAGGTCTTACGGTTTTGGAACGGCATGAGGGTGAGTAATTAAAGACAGAATTTTCATTTTTGGGGTGAACTAACCCTTTAATATGATGTAACTTAAATTTTAGACACAATATGGTGATATTTTAATTTTGTCCACCAAGGAGAACCATTCCAAACAAAGCCAAAGCAGGATCAACTATTGCATATATAATGTACAACTCCAAAACATAAGCCAGATGTTTATGTAAAAGTCTTCAAGGGATAGTTTAATTAAAATTCAGTATCATTTAATAACTGTCATGTCATTCCAAACCTGGAAGTGTAACTTTTTATTTTTATTTTATTTTACTTTAAGGAAAATATTTTGAAAAAAAAAAATTCCACACAATGAAAGTCAATAGACCTTGGTCATAGTATAGCACCATATATACATTTTAACAGGAATGAAAAGTAAGAGATAGAAGTACAGTGTGTTCAGTGGACTGTACTGTTAACAACATACCGATTATTCAGCTGAAGAAAACTCTCAAAAACTCCATAAAAGAGTTTTAAAAGTTGTGACAATTCATTGTGTGCCATTGTAAGGATTATAAGTCTATTCTTACGGCTTCGATTTCATTCGCGTTAAAATCAATATGGCATCTAACCTGATTTTTTTTTAGGTTTATAGGGTCCAATGTTGTTTGGACCCCAATGTTCTTCAAACTTTAAACTTTCTACAGAAAATTCTACAGAAAAAAAGAAACTAATACAGGTTTGGAATGACATGATTCACTTTTGAGTGAACTATCACTCCAAGTTAAGATCTGCAAAGCTCTAACCGAAATCACCATGGTTACCAAACAGACAGGATTCCAGATCAAGGATGTTTCTGTACTATGACCTCCGAATGAAAGATATTTTCATTAACATGTTAATGACAGCTGAAAATCTAAAGTTTCAAAAACATCTCGGTGAGGCAATGCGCTCAGGCTGCCACGAACACAATGCTTAGTAATTAAAATAAAGATCTGATCTGAGGTCGCCAAGAGTGAACAACACCAGACCTTCCAATTCAAAGCAAATTACAATCGTGGCAGAGAGAGCTGTTCAATTCTGCTGTAGCGAATACGGTGAGAACTCACCCGTGACATCAATCTCATTCATGTTACATACCAAAACGGTCCAGGAGATGCTGTGAACATAGCAACAATCACAACAACACAAGCAAACACAGGGGCAATAAGTGCAAGCTATCAACCCTCACAAGCCCAATCTAATTGAAGCTCACAGAAACACCTCTTGGCTGCTTTGCCTCAGCCCCAGTAACCTGCCATAATGCATTCGGCCATTTAAATTAACTCACAACATTTCCCCCACTTTTTTTTTTTTTTTTTTTTTAGGTGAGAGGGGGTGGAAAAGCTGTGGCTGCTCAGATGAGCAATGTATCATTATCCAGAGTCCTGCATCCCCTCCTAACTGCAGCACCGCAGGCTAGGCAGCCTTGCGTGAGCTCCATCTACTGAGCCAGGCAATCTGGCCAGCAGACATGCATGTATTCATAATGGCAGCAGCATTTCATGTAGGAGAGAGAACGAGAGAGAGGGATGAAAGCTCTTTTGGAGGACACTAATGCTCATCATTACTAAATGCTACTCACATAACAGCTTATCCCACCCACAGAATGTGACTAGTAAATACATATTACTACAGCGGTTCAATTGGATTTAAAGCAAAGAGGCTGAGTGGTAATTACTGTAAAAATGGTTAAATGCAAGATACTTGTAATGTTGCCTGATTATTTGATTATAATGATTATGCCTGATAGTGGATAAATGCAGACGGACCTACAATTAAAAAAAAAAATTCTGGCTGAGCTTATTTCAGTTGTGGAAAACTGTATCTCATATCAGTTTTCTTAATATTTATATTACATATAACATACCCCCGGTTTCACAGACCAGGCTTAAGCCTAGTCCCAGACTAAAGTGTAAGTCTGAGCTGTTTTAACTGAAAGAAACTTGCACTGACTGATCATAAAATATATCAGTGCCTTTGTTTTGTCTTAAGATGCACACCAGTAATGTTTTTTCTAAGGCATGTTAATAAAAATTAATTACATTTCCTAATTGAACAATGGCCTAATCCTTGTTTAGTCTAAGCCCTGTCTGTGAAACCGGGCCATTTCTTACTTAAGTATCTTGTTTTCCAGTACTGACATTTTTAAGTCAAGATGCATTTACTTGAGAAGCAAAATTACTTAAGATATTATGTTTTGATCAGCCAATGCAGTAGAAATACACTTACTTCAAAGGGGAAAAAACATTATTTTTCTTACTCTATATTTTTCCTTGCAATAACTCACTTAATTTTGATAAAACAATCTTTCAGAAAACAAGATTTATTATCTTGGGTCATTTTACCAAGTAAATGTATCTTGTTTTAGGAATGCATAGATATTTGCACTGGAAAAAAAGTTAAAACACTATTTTGCAGTGTGTGTGTGTGTGTGTGTGTGTGTGTGTGTATAGCAAAAAACAAACCAAATTTCTGTCACAATAAATCAAATGGAATCCCAGCATAAAAACAGTAAATCACCAAGTTCTACCTTTTCTCATCTTGCTAAAAAATACATAAAATAATTTAAATGTTTAACACCCCTTCCAGACCCATGCAAAAAACATGCTGGGAAATGGAATTTCCTTGTCCAGTTTCTGCAAAACTATGTTAATATCAACAAGAATGGATCAGGGATGCACAATATGTTGGCACCCTATAATAATAGTAATAATTTAATAACAGTTAAATGTAGCAAATCTCAGAACAAATGAATATTTTCATACTTATATTTTACAATCTTAATGGACATCATTAATTATGACTTTTGGGTTACATTAGCTCCTTGTAAGTAAATTAAGCAAGCTACAAAAATCATTTAATTTGAGTGTAACTGTTCTGACATTCGCCTCACAGTATCAGGCTTATATTTTCCTCTTTTGTCTTTCTCATCCCCGTCTTCATGCCAGAGAGTAAAAGCTGAACAGGATTACGACAGGAAGCTGTTCAGTGGGATTTAGAGGCTTTTCGTCCTCAGTGGAACTGAGAGTTTTAATTCAGTCCAGACCCATATTAGGCCGCTGGTCAGCTGAATATAGATGCTGAAATAGGTGTTCTCTAGCCAAGGGGGGAAAGAGAGGGGCGGCAGCGCAGCGGCTGATTTTGAATGATGCCTTTGCCGTCTGAGTAATGAACAGGTCAGAAAGGTCAACCCATTACAACTGCAGCTACTTAATTATTAATTACACACTTCTATAAAGCAAAGGACAACTTCACTATGTTGTGTGTGTGTGTGTGTGAGAGAGAGAGAGACGTGGAACCTCAAACACAAATGCAGTGGGTACAAATGTCTAAAAAATCTGGGATAGCCCAATAGGATTTGGAACATTTAAAATTACATTATGACATACAGTGAGATATTTAAATTCTATGCTATTTATAGGCCACTAGTTACATATGCAAATTAGCAACACTGATCATTTGACTCTTTGTACAGAAGATTAGATGTATTTGCTTTCACTGAAACACAAGATGCTCTTAGTGTTTGACAAAATGTGACATTCTGAAATGTGTTAATTTTCTAATTAAACTATTTAAAACTCAAATTGTTATTCTGAGAAATATTTATATATACACACAATTTATAAAATATACAATATATTTAATAATAAATATAAAATGGCAAAATATAAGTATTTTCACTAGTGGTCTAATGGACATTCAGACCCCAATGTAAATGCATGCAAAAGTGTCCACAAAGTTTTCTTGTTTGTTTTTCTATCTCTCTCACATGCATGCACAGAAAATAACAGCAGATGCAAATAGTTTAGAGTAATACCATGTAGAAATGTTCCACATTCAACAAGAGCTACATGAGATGAGATGGATTTAACTTAATAATTACACGTGGTGACAGAAAACCACACTTGGCTCACACAGTTACTGTATGCAATTAAAATATTATTCATTACCTTTTAAATACAACACTGGTGCCGAAATCCCATTAAATTTGGGATAATTGAGAGTGTTTAATTATCAGCTGTGGCATGAAGTTAGTTTAGGAGAAAGTCAGTGTGAGAGAGAGAGAGAGATGCGAGTGAATGGTGACCTAGTTAATGTCAGAAACATTGTGTTTTAAAAATGACCTTGCTCTCGAAGCTGGGCTCAGAATAACTCTTCTCTTAGACACCCAGGGCATATGAGAGTAATAATGTTCAAATGCTGTATCTTTTTCCACTCACCTAACAAAATTATGTGTATTGCAAAAATATTACCATCTCAGGGCAGGCCACGGACCGTCTTTTCTGTAAGTGATGCACTGCATGAAATGCCGCTGAGTAAAAGCTGTTTTTGGCTTGTAACTGAGAATTATTTGTTATGGAGATGACTTATGATCCGTAAACTTTGCTTTAAGCCAGTGGTTCTCAACTGGGGGGTCACAACCCAAGAAAGTGGGCCGCAGGTCTGTTCTGACAGGGATAGCAATGAAAAAACAATGCTAAATGCAAATAATTAAAAATATTGTTAACTTCTTATCCTTTATTGTAAAACTACAGTATTCAGCACAAATTCATGTTCCCATATCGTTTGTTGTAAAGCTACAATATTTTGGCACAAATTCAGTTCCTTATTGATTGATTGTCAAACTCTACAGTATTTTGGCACAAATTCAAGTTCCTTTATATTTTGTTGTCAACCTCTGCACAAATTCATATTCCTTCATCTTTTGGTTGTCAAATTATGCAGTATTCTTGGCACAAATTCATGCTCCTATATCCTTGACTGTCAAACTCTACAATATTTTGGCACAAATTCATGTCCCTTCATCTTTTGTTGTCAAATTCTGCAGTAT
Source organism: Schizothorax lantsangensis (assembly GCA_027422415.1). NCBI lineage: Eukaryota > Metazoa > Chordata > Actinopteri > Cypriniformes > Cyprinidae > Schizothorax > Schizothorax lantsangensis. Next base: position 11,870,753 of record CM049846.1, on the reverse strand, counting down.
TTTTGGCACAAATTCATGTTCCTTTATCCTTGATCGTCAAACTCTACAATATTTTGGCACAAATTCATGTTCATTTATATTTTGTTGTCAAAGTCTACAGCATTTTTTGGCACAAATTCATGCTCCTATATCCTTGATTGTCAAACTCTACAATATTTTGGCACAAACTCATGTTCCTTTATCTTTTGCAGTCAAAACTATGGTATTTTGGCACAAATTTGAATTCCTTTTGTTGTCAAACTTCAGTATTTGGCACAAATTCATGTTCCTATATCCTTGATTGTCAAACAATATTCTGACAAAAAATCAAGTTGCTTTATATTTTCTTGTCAACCTCTACAATATTTTGGCACAAATTCATATTCCTTTATATTTTGTTGTCAACCTCTACAATATTTTGGCACAAATACATGTTCCTTTATCTTTTGTTGTCAAACTACATTATTTTGGCAGAAGCTCGTGCCATGTGGAAGAAGCCAACCAAATCCAGCAGATGCCAATATGGACAGGTTGCATGACATCCTTGAAAAACATGAACAAAATATACAATTACACAATATAAAAATAAATATGACTTGGATTACATTATCGGATTACATGAAGTACTTGCAAACTGTTTGGTCTATATGGGTCCTAAAGCAAAACCAGTTGAGAACCACCGTTGCTTTAAATGTTCAATTCACAAAACCAGCTGTTTAACATTTATGTTGAAAAGCCACAAATGAAAGTGTCTACCTGTTTGTCTGCACATTTGATCTTGTCTGAAACTGACTCGTCATCATAACCCTCCGGTAACATGCTGCGTACTGCCCCCCGAGCTCCTCTTCTCCTTAGGCCGGCTGTGCGGTTCTGCCTGGCCTGCCCGGTTCAAGCTCAGAGCAGGATGGCTGGGGGCAGTTGAGTCTGGTGTTACTGAGCGAGATGGAGTCGCTCTGCCTGCAACTCCACCGTGCTTCATTAGGAAACAAAATATAAGCTTTCCACTCCATTACCAATGACTTTAGGAGTGAAAGCACATAAGACGGCGACTCACCTCATCAGCAATGCATTGCAATAAACGCGCAGGCTTGAACAGGCTACAGAGATAGAGAGAGAGAGAGAGAGAGGAGGGAGAGCGGGGGCAGAAAACAGCATTAGCCTACATATGATGTCTTTACAGTGGAACAGCGAGGAAAAATCATTAATGCAATAAAATGTGCCCAGATTAATCAAACGCATCAAACTCTTATGAAAATATCACAGGGGTAGAAATGTTCTATTACATCTAATGGTGTCTAATCTAATACAGGCAGTTAAGGGCTTGGGTATTTCTTCATTGTGAAATGCAATTTGGGAAGTTTAAAGGGAGCCAGTGAAGCGTGGGTCTCACACTGCCGACAGGAACATGGGGCATGATGATATATTTTTTCCCTCTCTCTCTCCCCTTTCCTTCAAACTCATAAAAGCTCACTATTAAAGATCCCTGGATGGAGTGCATTTGAAAAGCTGAAAAAAAAAACAACAGAGAAAAAGATGAGAGGCAATATGTAATTAGCATGTCATAATCAAAACGACTCATTCGGACACATTATGATCACAGGGAGGAAATTATTGCATCGCTAGTGGCAATCTGTGGGCATGTGTTAACACCATTTCCATAATGAAAATACACAAATGTTAATAGCCCGCGCCTTGATTTGGAGGGGGAATACGGAAAAGAACGTTAATTTCACACTGCACTTTCACTAGCCCTTAGGTTGTTGGAGAATTGCAGGGTTGAAGAAACACATATATAGGCTCAACCCGTTTGCAAATGTTGTTTTTCCCGATTTCTCTCATTTGACGACGTTCTTCTCAGGCTGGAAGAAAAAACAGCATCGCTCCCATGCTACTCTTTTCCAGAGAGGCCCCACACAAAAATTCTCATTTTCAATTAAAATCTCATTTAATTTGAAGTTGACATCAAACCATAAATGGGAATTAGCATATTTGGGTGCATGCCAAAGTGTATGTTGTGTATTTTTTACTTTAAAAATTGATTTCAGCTTCATCCATTTAGTTCAGAATGGCAATGATTGATGAGAACGCAGCTTTCTTTCTCAACACAAACAAAAAGTAACAAGTCCTGGCAAGTTCTTTTCTTCTTAAGGATTATACAACTCTTTTTAAATTCACAACAAACAATCATTTGCACGTCCAATGATCATGCTCAAATGGAGTATTAAGGCAATACGAGACAGACAGAAGAAAGAGTGCAAATGCAATAACACAACGACATGTTTCCTTAGGGTTTAAAGACAGAAAAATTGAGATGACTATATCCAATTTGTTTTTGCTCATAGAACAGATATGGTTAAATTAATAGCATATTACATTTAAGAAGTCAAGGTTTGTGCATGCTGAATCATCCTCTCCTCTGCCCTTTACTTTAGGCTGAGTGGCTAAGACAATGCAAGAAATTGATGTCAACATTTCCAGAACATTTTAGCAACAACAACAATAATAATACATAATATAAAAATCATTATTTCCACAAAGAACTACACATCAGAAGACAGATCTGGTGTCTGGTGACATTTCTGTAAAATTGTAAATAAAACAAAAAATACCAAAATACATTTTACAAGAAGATTTCCTATTAAATTATCCTTTGTATGTTAAAAAAAATACAGATTGTTGTCCTGCGATTCACAACCAAACCGACATTCAAACCTTTACCGTAGAATCAAAATGTGCTATTAAGAACACAGAAAACAACTTTCAAATGAGCTATAAAGGAGGGAATTCAGAAACTTTTGTTGTATCTTGAGTCGATCAATCAAAGGACAGGCCTGAGACACCGTCCTTGTGGATTTCTTCAATGCCCTATTTCCTGGATGGGACGCAGTAAATTACTTGCTCATTTTACAGGGCCTCTTTGACAAAGCCACAATGCATTTATTGATTCATTCTCTAAATCAAATAAGGCTTTTTTCCCCCTCTGCGTTAATACCTAGAGACCCCCTACCTGACACAATATCCATTCTGCTGCTGGAAAATGAAGTATCAGTCGACGTGGATAATGAATTCATCCTGCATTGCTAAAATAACTCTAATTGCCAACCACATGCCGGAGCAATTGGAAAATAATATTAATGCGCATTTGCTAGGTGTATTATCCATTTGTCCAAGTCAATAAGAACTGTCATTAAAAGCGGCAATAAAACTCACATTTCGCCTGCTTATTTATCTCACAGGGAATTCAAACTTGCATTTAGCACATTTTGCAGACTGATTACTTATCACATTACAATGCTTTTTCATGTTAAAATTCAAATGGGATGTTTCTGGAATGAATGGTACAGTTTAATTTGCATATTTATTATCTTTATGGGTAAGGTTCCAGAGTAGAGTTTGAAAGTAATCATAAAAGCGCATATTTCCTCTTCATCGCATCATTTCTCATCAGCCATATTGGCCCATTTCGACACTTTGGTTCTAATAAATGATTCTTTGCATTATTTTGTGTGCCGCATGTAAACAGTTATAAATACGTTAAGTTTACCAACTCTACAATGTGTCAGGCCAAAGTTGAAAAAACATTGCATTCTCTTGGTTCCCTTTGAAATAATCCATAAGCAGTCGTCCAAAATGGACAAAATCAACCTCAAGGCCCATGAAAGCACAGCTCTAATTGACAGACCTTGGAGTTTCTGAAAAAAAGGGTGACTACCTGTGATCAACAGCTGCTTTTGAGCCCCTAATTCACTTCAGAAGAGAATAAGCGGAGGGTAGAGGGAGGACGTTGGGTGCTGAGCAAGGGCATTTGGCTTTGGTCTCCATGGAGATAAGAGTAAAGGAGAATGTAAGATGAGAGAGGGAGAGAGGAAAGCCCTCTGTGTCTCTCTTCACTCTGCCCCATTGTTATCAAAATGACAGTCCTGTGGGTGAAATGAAATCCAGGCGAGTTAGCTCCGTCAGGACAGAGGTTAGCACTCTGTTCATCTGTGTGGGAATTATGGGCCGGCAAGGTGCCCGCGGCACATGGGTTTAGCTGTGACCTCAGACATGGCCTCTCTCAGCAGCGGACACATTTTTATCACGCCCACTTTCGAAGGACCCTACCCAAAACCCCAGCCTCTGGCACACAGTTAAATGCCAAGACACACACACACACCAGTATCGACAACTGCTGTCCAGTAGTTCTTAATAGTAGTATTGTCTAGTAGTCTTAATGTAATTGTAACCACAAAAATAAACTGTTCTGTCACTGTGAAATATTCCCATCAACACATATGTTTTAAAATGAAAATGTTGGTAACAGAGGTCTTTACAAAATAAATTAACTCCGAAAAGATGATAATATGGAAGTGTCCCTGAGAGAAAGTACACTGCATTTGCACTGTAAAAAGGTCTTGCTAAAATGATTCACACATTTTTTTATTAAAACAAGCAGTCTTTATATGCTGAATATAACTTAGCAGAGGCTTCATTACTAAGTGTAACTGTTAAATGAAAAAATGAGGGGCCCTCTATAGTGATAAACATAAGGATATAAAATAATGATTTAATTTGATATATTATGTATAGCAAATATATAGAATTATATAGTGGTTGCCTGAGACAACAATTAATTAAAACAATTATACAAAATATCTGACTGCAGAAATGCGACTGACCAATAAGAATAAACCACTGCATAGAGTCATCTGATAGGAAGAACAGGATAGTTGTCACATGGGGATGTTGACAAGAACTATATCTCAGTTCAGTAACACAAATACATTTAATTTAAAATTAATTAAGATTTTATCCAGCAAAGGTGCATTAAATTGATCATTTCAGACATTTAAATTGTTACAAAATATTTATTTTTAAAATAAATGCTGTTCAATTGAACTTTCTATAAAGAATCCTGAAAAAATATGACAGTTTCCACAAAAATATTAAGCAGCACAACTGTTTTTAACATTGATAAGAAAAGTTATTTGAGAATGAAATCAATGATCAATGATTTCTCAAACATTATGAGACTCTGAAGACCGGAGTAATGGCTTATGTACATTTAGCTTGCCATTACAGGATTCATGAATCAATTACACATTTTAATATATATAAAAATAGAAAACAGTTATTTTAAATTGTTATAATATTTCACAAGATTACAGCTTTTACTGTATTTTTGATCAAATAAATGCAGCCTTGGTGAGCATGAGAGACTTGTAGTGCACTGTAAAGCACTGTAGTGTGTGTACAATCATGTATACATATAAATACACATGTATATAAAATATATAATTTTAGCGCTCCAGCTGCAGACCAAGAACTAAACTTCCTGTTCTCAACTCATCCAGATGATTTACATACAACATATGTAAAGGTGTCACTCTTTCTAAACACATCTTCATATTTGTACATCATATGCAACATCAAAACAATATTGGTATATGCAGATAGCATAAGCATAACGCTCTCAAAGTTGTATCATACTATGACAAATACTTTCAAACATAAAGAAAAAATGAGGGAGAAGAGGAAAAGCAAAGAGAGAGAGCGAAAGAAACAATCAATCAGAAGGCAATTCGCTGGCGGCTGCATATGCATCAGATCATGTCTCATGTCTTCAAGGATTTTCAGAGCGAATCGTAAAACAAAACTCCATTACCTCCTGCCAGAGCATGCAAATGAATCACACCATGGGGTGAGAGGGAATTAAAGAGCCTTCTCTAATCAATGACAAGCCAGGATGAAACCCTCCCATCCATTCCTCTACTCTCCAGTAACAAAGAAAAGCTTCCCACATCTTCCTATGTATCCGTCCCTCTGCCACAGGGCACACAAAAACACACTCTGAGCCTCAGAGCCTGCGCGATGCTAGTGTCACCTGCCAAACGGAGTGGACACCCCTAACAGGGACAACATAGCTCAACAAAGCCCCTCTCCTGACCCCTGACCCCCTCTGAAACACGCGCTCGGAATCTGCCGTACTCAGTTTGTGGCACGTGTGAGTATGTTTGCGCACAGGGGAGGCCGGTCGGTTCGCACACAGATGCACAGGGCTGCGTAAATGACAGGCTGGGCCCGAGGACGTCTGTTGGCGTTTCCCGCTCCAGCCTGCCTCTCCTCTCTTTTCCGGTCCTCTCCACCCGCTTCCCACTGCCAGCCTGCTACAGCCTGCAGGTGAGGAGTCTGTGGCGCCATATGGAGCGAGGAAAATTAACAACGAGGAGAAAATCTCCACAGCAGCGGGAGGCCTCTATACCCTCTCTCACGCTTTGGCTCTCTGCTCTACCTCTCCTCCAAACAAAATTCAAAGATGTAGAGAGAGAGAGAGGAGGGGGGTGATAAAATTAATGGGGTTCAACACTTTAACACAACACCGGCGGCAATATTTGCACAGAACGAAAAAAAAAAACGAGAGAGAGATTTCTTCTTACAGTTCGGTCATATTGTGGTATTATAAATCAGACCCTGGCTTAAGTATTTTACGCCCCTGTTTTATAAATGTACATTAACCCCATTTGCCCCCCTCTACCTCCGGTAGATAGTCCTGAACGCAGGCAGATCATGCTGGGGGAGATTCCATTGTCCCTGGTGTGTCCTCATGTTTGATACCATCATGGAGGAAAAGTCCCCCATGGAGCCTCTCCCGGTCTGGGTCATTGATTACAAAGAGCCTCCTGGTTTTGTCTGACAGATGTGAATCTGTGCTATTTAATTTGGAGCGTTCCCCTCAAAGGGAGACCATTAGCCCATCCAATAGGAGCACAAATAGGATTCCATTAACAACTAGTGTTTCCGTAGAGCCAAGAAATGGGGAAAAAGCTGCACTTTATGCTCCCGGATAGAGGAGGAGGCCATTTGCGTGGGGCGACCTGCATAAAGTGCGTAAACAATGTAAAGCATGATCTGCGTAAAGCGCGACTGACAATCGGCCTCTCCTCTCAGGGGTACGACTGCCACGTGTTGGTGGTGCGAGTGTCCTTGTTTGGCACCGGAGGAAGGTGGGGTTGCTAGTTAAAATGTTAATAAGTGTGATACAATTTTAATTTAACAGCCTTCTGCATTTCTAATTAGATCAGTGTCTGTGACTAAATGAGAAATAGAGAGAATCTGTGGCTTCTTACACTCAGGCTACAGTTTGTTATGCTCCTGTTTGTTGTTTACATTTTTACTACATAATAAAGTTCAAACTCAAGTAAGAGCTGTAATGTAAGGCAGGTGTTTTCAAACTTTTTAATACCAAAAACCCATAAACATGATGTTCCCATTGTGAGGGACTCGTTTAATATGCATGTTGCTTCCAAAATTAAATGATTGACTTGTTTGTAATACTTGTAATACATAATGATTACTTGAAACATATTTCCTTAAGGTAAAAGAGTATTTTTTTATGTGAAACACTTTATGTGTCTTAATGAATAAATACTTAAAATATAATGATTAATTATTTTAATTAATAAATATTAATTAATTAATAATAATTAAATATGTATACATTACAATTATCTATTAAATATATTAAACTAAAATAAATATATAATACACATATTTGAAGTTTTTGAAAACCCTGATGTACGGCATACGATTATATATAGCAAGCAAGATTTCACAGCACAATAAAAGGCATTAAAAGCACAATAAAATAATATACTTTAACATGCAAGTTAGCTATATCCACAATTAAACTTTGAGCAGTGAGTGAGCTGGGTGATAAAAAGACGTGGACAGCAAACAGAGGCACTTTTCTGTGTGTAGCCTTGCAATAAAAGTGTGCATAAATTACTTTATGTAATCATACAATGTAGATTAGCATGATAATGGCAGTGTTAATAGATGCTGGGAAGCAGGGAGTGACAGCACTCCGAAACGAGACATGCCGGGGGCAGAGCGCCACGTACACACACGCACACGCATGCAGACACACCGCAACTGGGAATAGCCAGTCGCACAGGCCTCAACGCCATCACTATGACTATGAGTGACAGAGTGTGGAGCCACTTCATCTGTTTTCCCTGAGGTGGACACAGTGCTTTCACTCTTCCACAGGCTATGGGCCGCAGGGGAGAAGATGCTAATGTGGGCGAGTCAACAACTATCACTTATACATTCATGATGGGAGGTGTTCTGTAGCAACAGTGTGATTTGCCACTGATTTTTCTAAGGTAGAAAACCAAGACCTCATCCTGGTTATATTTGCATGCTTAACGGTGCAAGATGATTTCAGGATTATGATAAACCAAGGTACACTTTCTCTGCTTTTTGAAAGATTTAAAGGAATAATTCACCTGAAAATGTACTTATGTAGATGAGTTTGTTTCCTCATTGGAAAAGATTTGGAGTGTCACAAATTTAGCGCCACACCAGCTCTGCAGTGAATGGGTGCCGTCAGAAAGAAACAGTTCAAACAGATGATAAAAGCACCACAACAATCCACAAATAATCCACATGACTCCAGTCCATTAATTAATGTCTTGTGAAGTTAAAAGCTGCATGTTGGTAAGAAACAAATCCATCATTAAGGTGTTTTATCTGTAAACTGTTGCTTCTGGCCAAAATATCAAATATCAAGCTTCCTCCAGTGTCTGGAGTCCATCCCCTGTTGTCCTCTAACTTCAAAATCCACAAACATATTTGTTTAGAGCTATTCTGGCCTGTTTCATGTGTAAATGGTGCATGATCTATGCATATCTGCATTCTCTCCTTATTGAGACAAGACAACTTTTTCACTGGAGCAATATTATGAATAGAGGACTTGTATTTAGTGTTGCTTTCGTCAACGAAAATTATGACTAAATATCGTCGTCAACGAACCTTTATCACAAAAACGAGACGAGGCGCAACGTAAATGCTGGTCATGTGACGATGACTATAATTAAATGTATAATGCAATATCGTTGACGAATAAAAACGAGACTAAATGTGGTTTACAAAATAAAAACTATGCTAAAATGTCTCTTCATTTTCGTTGACCAAAACGAGACGAAACGAAATGTTATAACGTTATTTCGTCTCGTTTTGTCGCGTTATTATTATTATTTTGCAGTATTTCTGTTTCCAGTGTCTCACTTCAGGGGCTGTCAGGGTTGCCAGGTTTTCGCAACAAAACCCGCCCAATTGCTACTCAAAACTAGCCCAAAACTAGCCCAATTTTCAATCTCTAAATAAAACTAAAACTAATAAATTCATCAGTTTTCGTCGACTAAAACTAGACTAAAATGTCATCAGTTTTCGTCGACTAAAACTAGACGAAAATAGTCATGGATAATTCTGACTAAAATAAGACTAAAATGCTCAGATTTTTAGTTGACAAACTTGACTAGACTAAAAAGTGTATGAACGTGACTAAAACTAATAAAAACAAAAAAATGACAGCTTCACACAAAGACTAGACTAAAACTAAAATTAAAACAGGCCGCCAAAAACAACACTATTTGTATTTTAGCCAGAAACAATATTTTGAAGTAAAAAATGCTGCTTGTCACTTCACAAGACATTATCTGATGGACTGTGGATTACTTGTGGATTATTGTCATGTTTGTATCAGCTGTTTGAACTTTCATTCTGACGGCACCCATTCACTGCAGAAGACTCATTGGTGAGCAAGTAATGCTTGTAAACATTGACAAAGTTGGCAAGTGAATGATGTCTACTGTTTTAAAATCTGTTTAGATTTTAAATTCCATGTATTCCAGCGTTTACTCAGCTCTGATGATTTTGTGAGGTCACATGTCAGTTTCCTGGTCTGGGAGGTGTGATGTGTTGTTGACCGTTCTTAATTTGGTGTCAGGCTACCTGCTGCTGGCCAGGTTGGCTCAGAGGCATGAAGAAGGGCAGCTGGTTTAATCTCCTAATAGGCGTCCAGCGGCTTTGAAGGGACCTCTGCTCTCCCGACCGGATTTCTCTTCTTAAAACACCACCACCATTAGTTAATCACCTCCTTACGGCCTCCTGCGGTGCGACTCAACACAGCGACTACAATGAGCATCGGTCGAGCACTAGATATATTAAAGCTATCATGAGCAACGGACCACTTCAGAGACAACATACAGTTCAAGCCCTGTTTCATCCTACAAAGTCCCAGCAGGCCATTTCAGTCCATCAAACACCCAAACAGCATGAAGGACAAAAGACTTACTCACCAAGAGGATCCACTTCTTCCTGGGGCTTAATCTGAGTCGGGCAAAGTTCAAGACCATGGCAATTTTATAAATCTGGCGACTGGGTTTATCCACAGATGTCTAGGAATCAAAGCGGGTGCAAAAGTGGCCAAAAGCAATGCGGTTTAATCAGCGGATTGAGCGGCAGCAAAATCAAACTGTGTGGAATTTTTCTCAAATGGTTCTATCAATTACCAATAAAATCAAGATTATGTTTCAAACTATCAATAAAACGGCAGAGGGAGGCATGCGGAGCCATTTGCCGCCGCCACAGGAAGTCCGTACAGAACAGATGTAGAATCAATAGTCTTAATCAGCTGAACACGGCTGCCATATTGAAGTGTAAAATGAGACCGTTATTTCAAAAAGTCATCTCGACTGCAGTGATTATCATGTACCTGCATAGAAACACACATTCACTCACGTTAAAGACAATATGGACTCTCAAGGGCCCGTTTTCTTGAAACGGAGTACCAGAAGCAGCCCTTCTGACAGCCGTGGATGAGTAGATGGCTCCATTCAGACTGCGATGTGGGGGTCAGCAGCACTGAATCACACAGGAGAGAGACGGATGAAAATTAATTAAAGTTGGTGCGTGTAGTGAATGACGTGTGGCTCGGGCAGCCCTCGTGCATTCAGAAAGAAGGCAGCTCTGCCCTGTGTCCCTGGTGCAAACAGCCCCGTCTACGCCCAGGCTATTGTGTGCCAGCCCGCCACTTGCCCAGCCACCAACAGCATATCAATGAAGCTGCTCTCCAGTTTGTGCTAATGGTAATTACAACATGGGCAGTTTTGTGCTGAGAGACAATGGCTGGGCGGCCATGAGGGAAAGCAGGGTGATGCAGTGTGGAGTCTTAATGACTGCAGGACTGATGGGACCACAGAGGGCAGGGAACAGAATAGAGAGGAAGGTCTCTCGGTGAGCCAGAATGGGAGGATCGGTGGTAATGCTGCAAAAACAAGGCGTTACTAATCCTAATCCTACCAAATAAAACCTCAAACCTTGCTGCACATTTGTAATTAAGCAATAATGTGGCGATACTATGAGTATAATCACAGCCTGCAACCCCTTCAGCTGTGAATACTTACAATTGCTTTTATAAAATGGTTACGTAAATAAATAAATATTATAATTAATAATAAATACTGTATGTATATATTAGATATAATAAAAAATGAATATATTTATATAAAAATATGTTTATATTATTAATTAACAGTACTACTACTACTAAACACAGTGTTACTAATCCTAACCAAGTAATAAATCAAGTATAATCATGTATAAATCATGGCCTGCAACCATGAATACTGACAACTGCTTTTATAAAATGGTTACTACTACTTAAAAAAAAAAAAAAAAAATAAAAATATATATCGCTTTATATTATTAATTTAATAATAATAATAACCCTAATAATAAATTATTATTATTATTAATCCCTAAACCTATAAAATAACCCAAACCTCAATTTATAAATAAATAAAAATAAATAAAATAAATAATAATCATCATCATCAAATGTATATACAGGTGCATCTCAATAAATTAGAATGTTGTGAAAAAGTTCATTTTTTCTTGTAAGTTATTTCAAAAAGTGAAACTTTCATATATTTTAGATTAATTGCATGTAAAGTAAAACATTTCAAAAGTTTTTTTGTTTTAATTTTGATGATTAGAGCTTACAGCTCATGAAAGTCAAAAATCAGTATCTCAAAATATTAGAATATTTACATTTGAGTTTCAATAAATGACCATCCCTACAGTAAAAATTCCGGGTATCTCTTGTTCTTTGAAACCACAATAATGGAGAAGACTGCTGAGTTGGCAATGATCCAGAAGATGAACATTCATGCCCTCCACAAAGAGGGTAAGTCACAGAGGGTCATTACTGAAAGGTGTGGCTGTTTACAGAGTGCTGTATCAAAGCATATTAAATGCAAAGTTGACTGGTAGGAAGAATTTGGGTAGGAAAAGGTGCACAAGCAACAGGGATGTTGCTTGTGAATACTGTCAAGCAAAGCTGTTTCAAACACTTGTGAGAGCTTCACAAGGAGTGGACTGAAGCTGGAGTCAGTGCATCAAGAGTCACCACGCTCAGACGTCTTCAGGAAAAGAGCTACCAAGCCACTTCTGAACCAGAGACAACGTCAGAAGCATCTTACCTGGGCTGTGAAGAAAAAGAATTGGACTGTTGCTTAGTGGTCCAAAGTCCTCTTTTCAGATGAAAGTAAATTTTGCATTTCATTTGGAAATTAAGGTCCCAGAGTCTGGAGGAAGAGTAGAGAGGCACAGAATCCATGTTGCTTGAAGTCCAGTGTGAAGTTTCCACAGTCAGTGATGATTTGGGCTGCCATGTCATCTGCTGGTGTTGGTCCACTGTGTTTTCTGAAGTCCACAGTCAACGCAGCCATCTACCAGGAAATTTTAGAGCACTTCCATGCTTCCTTCTGCTGACAAGCTTTATGGAGATGCTGATTTCATTTTCCAGCAGGACTTGGCACCTGCCCACACTGCCAAAGGTACCAAAAGCTGGTTCAATGACCATGGTGTTACTGTGCTTGATTGGCCAGCAAACTTGCCTGACCTGAACCCCATAGAGAATCTATGGGGTATTGTCAAGAGGAAGATGAGAGACACCAGACCCAACAATGCAGATGACCTGAAGGCCACTGTCAAAGAAACCTGGGCTTCCATACCACCTCAGCAGTGCCACAAACTGATCACCTCCATGCCACGCCGAATTGAGGCAGTAATTAAAGCAAAAGGAGCCCCTACCAAGTATTGAGTACATATACAGTAAATGAACATACTTTCCAGAAGGCCAACAATTCACTAAAATGTTTTTTTATTGGTCTTATGAAGTATTCTAATTTGTTGAGATAGTGAATTGGTGGGTTTTTGTTAAATGTGAGCCTAAATCATCACAATTAAAAGAACCAAAGACTTAAACTACTTCAGTCTGTGTGCATTGAATTTATTTAATACACGAGTTTCACAATTTGAGTTGAATTACTGAAATAAATGAACTTTTCCACGACATTCTAATTTATTGAGATGCACCTGTACTACTAGGCTACTTCTACTGGTAATACCAATCAGACCAATGAGATGCCAGTACTGGAACTTTCCAGTTTATAATTTCCAACAATATTATAGTTTAATATGAAAAGGTTTATATTGTGACTACAGCTGTGAGTGCCAATAGTGTTAGTTTTACTCCACTTCATTTAATGCAAATATAATATTCTATGGAAAGAAAGAGAGGTGTCAGGGGTCTTAAGCAGTCTTTATCGATGGAGAACCAGTCAATGCATTAGTAAGGCAAAAAGGCAATTTGGTTGCACTCAAAAATGTGCAACTATTAAGTCACTGTCAGGAGCCACAGGGGACTAAATGATCCCAGCATTTCTCGATGTTAACTACTGCCATTCCCTTGGTTCCCCACTCATTAAAAGCAGACTGCATCTGCCCATGTAGCTTTTAACACACACAAACTGACCAACGGTACATCTAACAGCTCTTTACACAGACATGTTCAAACCGAGAGGTGTGAATGGATGGATGCCTGTGGATTTGTAAAGCTGTTTCACATTTAGACCGACCTTATCCTTGTGCTAAAGAAACTCCATTTACAAAAGGCAAATATCTAAGAAAAATAGATTCAAAAAGGGAGACAGAAAAATTAAGCCCATACAAAAGCTGTCTGTTGGCTTAGCAATACCTTGCCAAAATATTAATAACTATAATATAGAAAAATATTTACTGATTGAGCTTGTGTCCCGTTTACCTGTTGTCTGTTACCATTCAAATATTTGGGGTCAGTACAACTTCTTAAATAATACTTTTACTCAGTAAGGATGCATAACATTAATCAGAAGTGACAGTACATTTACAATGTAATATATATATATATATATATATTTCAAATTTCTATTCGCAGAATTCTGAATAAATATGTCTTATCTTGAGCACTAAATCAGCACAAAAATCAGCTTTGTCATCACATTTTAAAATATATTAAAATAGGTTTTTAAAATAAACCAACTCTCTGAGAGTTTAGCATGGTAATATACATGGCAATGTTTCTGCTACACTGCTACTGCAAATACATCCACAGACATGCTGCTGTGAGCATGTAAGAAATACTGCTGCTGCACATATAACATACATGAAATACACCATAGTAGATCTATATAGGTGGAGCTGGGGATGGAGGCTTTCTGAAGCACGCTGCAACTGCTACAGCAAGCACTACCTGATTATTTAAATGTTGAACAGCAAGCTCATTGGCTGCTGATGCAACAAAAACCAATCAGCTGCACCATGTGAATAATGATGTGACTATATCAGAGTGAATTAGAACCTGTTGGCCTGTGCCATCATGACAGTTTGTATTTATTTTAAATTGCAATCATTTTCTGTAAATATTCAGTTTTTACTGTATTTTGATCAAATTAATGCAGCCATGGTGAGCATAATAGATTTCTTTAAAAAATAAAAAAATCTTAATACCCTAAACTTTTAAACAGTAATCATTATTGATTCACAGATTAAATAAATTAATAAGACTCTAATCATTATTGATAAACATTTTTATGGTTTTGAAATGTAAGCATCTTAAAGTATATAATATAATACTGTATGCATGTTTTCATAGACCAGACTGAAACACTAAGTATTATGCAATATACAAGAAGAGATCCTCGCTCACTCTATGTATCCACTTAGGGGGTCCTCATTGGCCTGAAAAAGGTAAATGTGAACTATGCCAGCACCATGGACAGCGCAAACAACAATTAAAAAAAAGGAGAAACAATAGACCGAGTCAGAGGGAGGGAGAAACACAGTAAGGTACAGAGGTCATTCTAGGGACAAAATAGCTCTCTCTTAGCTCAATACCAACAGTTAAACAGTTCAATTACAAAATGTGCCTTTTGTGCTCACCTAACAATTAGAGAAGGACAATTACAATCCCCCCACTGAACACAGTCATTCATCACCCACCTTCTGCCGGATCTCTCTTCCCCAGTGGACCACAAGTCACCGGGGCACGATGACCATCACCGGCCACTGCAACCCCACAGAGCTGACTCTGCTCCTAGAAGCTGCTCTCATACCATCCAACTGATGCTTTCTGCAAATGTGTGCAACTGCAGCGCTTGGTTGCGGTTGTGAAAATGTATTCAAATTAATACAGCACATCCAAGAATATATTGCTGTTAACAGTTAACTCTAGTCTGTCTTTACTGGTAATGGATACAATATATACATATACCAGTATCATATGGGTTAAAGTATGGAAAAACTTGACTTGAATTTTTGATTTGAATTTTTGTAGTTTTTTTAGATTTTTTAAAAAGGTTTTTAACCTTTTGAACCAAACACTTATGATTCAATGCTTGAAATTAGTAGATCATAAAATAAAATATGCACATATAAATTCTTCACAAAGCTAAAATGACTAAATCTTAATAATTTTTATAAACGGTAAGTAAATGGACTGGATAAGGAAGACGAAAAAGAGGCAAGTATACAGCGTACTTTGAAATACTGTTTACAAAGTATTCAAAATAGTGTTGTTATTGTTGTAAATGTTAATTAAAACTAAAACTATTAAAAATCATTTTCAGTAATTAAAATAAAACTGAAGAAAATTGTTTAAGTACTAAAATCAGTAAAAAAAAATGAGTTCAGAGATGTAAAATAATACTGATTAACATTTGTGGTGACCATATAATGCACAGACTTGTGTGTTATTTTGTAATTTGATCACTTCACTATCATTCTAACATTTGGAGGAAAAAAAAATCATCAAAAATGTAGGCGTGTCCAAAATTTTGACTGGTAATGTAATATATTATAATGTCACACAGAATTATTGTGGCCAGACACATGCAGCTTAAGGGAATGAATGTGAGTGAGAAGCAGTAAATAAGGCAGTAAATAAAGGTGCTCCAGCAGTAAGTAAGCATCACGGTTCAGAGATGTTCAGATAAGCACTGGTCGGGTGTTAGGTGGGCCAGCTTGGGTCTATGGGCAAGCCTCACTGCTCTATTCAGAGGGCAACACGGGCCCATCAGTTTGTCAGCAGACGGGCCTCACTCGGTGTACTCTTACAAGGACCCAGACTGCATCGGGTTACCTGCCGATTAAAAGAGAGGAGCTGATGATTAAATTATAATGCTGGCTCATTCGGACTCTCAGATCAAATGTCTGATAGAGTACAAAGAGTGATATACAGAGGGAAGAAACACTACACAGACACTTACAGAATCCATGATGATCATTTAACATTTAACAAGCACTGGAGAGTGGAACACACCAGACAGGACATCATGTCTCACTGAAACTATATTCCTCAACACATCAGTAAAGTCCCAGCTCTCTTGCTGTATTCAAAGATGGCATTTCTCCAGACAACTGTGCTTAAAAGAAACATTCAAACAAAAATTTAAATTCTGACATCATTTCTGTCCACTCTTTCCATAACATCAAAGTGAATCAGAACTGTAGCTGTCCAATTATGAATAAAAAAGCACCATAAAAGTGTCATGAAAGTGGTGCATATGGCTTGTGCATTAAATTACATTAAGTCTTCTGAAGCTTTACATTAAGTCTTCTTGTGCATTAAGTCTTCTGAAGCTTTACATTAAGTCTTCTTGTGCATTAAGTCTTCTGAAGCTTTACATCAAGTCTTCTTGTGCATTAAGTCTTCTGAAGCCATATGATACATTTGCATGAGGAACAGACTGAAACCTAAATGGTTATTCAGTTAAAATCGGCCCCTCCAGTGAACTGGTAACCAGTCTGATTGCTTTGAGTGAGATGAACTCAAGAAGCAGATCAGGCAAATTTGTAAACAAATCATTCAGACTTGTTTTGTGAAAGGATTTATTGAAAAGATCAGATTTAAAACAAGGATTCATTCACAAATAAGACAACTCTAATTCTCTCACAGACTAAATCACACCAAAAAGAGAGAGTTCAGGGATCAATTTAAAATTCAGTCTATTTCTCACACGAACCTAATAACTTAATTCTTCACAAAAATAAATTAAATAAACCTTAATAATTTCTTGAATGGTGCATATAAGAATAAAGCAGCAAAAAAAGATCCAAAAATTATCCAGCATACATTGGAATATTGTTTATAAAGTAAGTTAATCCCAAGAGTGTTTTGATTAGAGTAGTTTTGATTACCATTTTTAGTGACAACCTAATCCACACACATTTGTGATATTTCCTGATTTGATCATTTTTATTTCCTGATTTGAACATTTTTATTTTATTCTAACATATGGAAAACAGCAAAAATCTAAAATGAGTAGAATTGTTCAACTTTGACTAGTAATGTAGGATATCTTAAATTTCTGTCTGTTTCGGTCTGACTTTAGAAGACTTCAAGTCACTTTGATACTTTATTTTTCATTCATTTTCAATGGAAAAAAGAAGGTCCTACAGGTTTGAAACACCATGATGGTAAACAATAACAGAAGATTCATTTTTGGGTGAACTATGACTTTAAAAGTGGTTATGCATGAGACCCCCGTCAGATCTTTTCACCTTAATCTATTGAGCAGAAGGCAGGGAGACTATCAGTGGTGAAAGCTGTCAGTGTGAGGTTAGGTTTACCTCCACCTCCACTGGACTCGCTGCATTATCTTTTGAACTTCTAGTCAAGGGCCTTTTAGCATTGATGGGTTACATTTCCTATGAGTCACAATCAATACCTGTTAAGCAACACTTTCATTTCTTAATTAAATGAGGAGAGAGATATTAATTTTGAAGCGTAAGGAGCCTTATGGTGTCTGACAGTTTATAGTGATTACCCTCTTCCGTATATGCTAGCACAAAGGTAATTAGACTTCTGTCAGCACAAGATGTTTTTCCTGAGCCAAACCAATACAGCCTTTGAGCAACTGTGCCGTTAACGCTTCCGCATTTCCACAATGGCCTGCTGACACTCTCTCACGGTTATTTTGCTGGTATACCACTCTTTTGTGGATTTTCACCAATTTTTCCACCATCATATGACATGTGAGAGAGCTTTACTTTCTGTATCGACTGAGTTATTCAAAGGAATGTATAATAACTAGGAGTCAAAGGACACGGATGCAATTGAAAAAAAAAATCATCCCACTTTCCTGGTTAAATAGAGCCATCTTCTTATGAAATCCGAAGAAAATGCCCCCTGCCACCGTGTATACCTGGTAACCTTGGGGAATGAATGGACGTGTGCAATGCAGATTTGACTGACAGCTCCTACCTACCCAGGCTCGCCTGACCCCTGCAACTGCGCTCCACTATCCTGGTCTTCCTGTATCTTATTTACAATCTAGTCTGGCCTGTAATGAAAGCTTGGCCATGCACTATTCATGGTCCACTCTAAAAGACCCTTTACTGCACTCTGAACGGCTCAGAGAAAGAGAGAGAGGCAGATCAGCTCACCATCAGGGTATGATACCATTTGGCCTCGGGTATCAAATCGGCCACCACGCTCGGGTCAGAGCACAGCCCTGAATCTACAGTTGGGCTTTGCTTATATAAAGTATTCAGCATGAGGTACTTTTACGGAGCACTCCAAAGACAATAAGACATCCGCAGTTTCAATTACAGCAAGGCCATAATGTTGGCTAAGTCTAAATGCTTCTTTCCTTTTACCTTTTCACAGCTTTTCTTGGGCTTTAATTACAGAGTAAGAAAGTGATTAAACAGCCACATCACCAACAATAGAAGTGTCAGGCTTCAAAATATCTTTGTCTCAAGCAGGTGGTGCGCAAATACTAGGCGTGCGAGTGTGTCAAAATAAAAGAAAAAAAAATGCACGCTTGTTATGGCCTTGTAATGACATGGCCAGGAAAAATGCAGGTTTAAAGCCCCATAGACTGGTGGGTTGAATTATATTCTAAAAAGGCAATATAGGGCCATATCCCAGATGCCTTATTCTGATACAAATAACTGCATGGAAGCACTGCCCTCAGAGTGCTTTGTGTTTTACATCGCAGGCAGTGTTGAGCACAAGCACTGGGGTACAAAAACAAATTATAGCCCAGTCAAATGGCAACAGGGGTGAGCTCAGCTAGCGTCAGAGAAAATACAGTACAGCTGGCTCCATGTCAAGGTCTGACCTACTCAGGTATGCCACTCTCTGGAGGAATGTATGAATACAGAAACTAATTCACGCACAGGCACAAAAAACTGTTACGATCTTATAATAATATTAAAATACTGTTATTATACGTGTTATTATACACGTATACTAATATTATAGAGGTAGTCCACTCAAAAATTACAATTCAGTCATCGTTTACTCAACCTCATGATGTTCAAAACCTGTATGCTTTTCTTTCATCTGCAGAACACAGAAGAAACATGAAGATGTTGGCAATCAAACAGTTTTGGGTCCCATTGACTTCCGTTGTATTTTTTTTCCCCATACAGTGGAAGTCAAAGGGAGCCAAAGGTGTTTGATTGCCAACAATCTTCAAAATATCTTATTTTATGTTCAACATAAGAAAGAAAGACAGTTTTGAAACAACATGAGGGTGAGTAAATCATGACAGAATTTTCATTTTTGGCAGACTATCCCTTTAAAATGAATATATATGTAATATATAATAATGGAAGGAATTATACAAGTTTCATTCAGTTGACAGCAACTGTGGCATAAAAGCACAAAAATTAATTTCAAAATCTGTCTTACAGTGAAGCACTTGCACCAAAATACTCATTTTCAATACTAAAGTCACAAGACAAACAATATACGTGTCAAAATAATATTTTATTGTAACAAAAAAAAAGAAAAAGAAAGTGTACTAACTTCTGTCAATTTCTATCCCATTTTACAATTTGCTGCCATGACAAAGTAACATAAATAAATATATATAAATCATTTTTTTTTTTTTTTGCAGCAATCATCATTATGCCACAAATGCTGTCCATTGAGATGAATTTGTATTAAACCTGGAATATCCCTTTAATAAATTTTAGTACTAATATATTCATTTAAAATCGCATCATGTGTTTTCATGAACAAAAACATAAAATTGCATGAATCACTGCTTGGAAAGCAAGTAGGCATTGCAGCTTTAAATGAGACAGGGTTATTTCTCACTGCCATAAAGGGATAGAGCTGTGCTGTATGGATTTTCTGTCGAGTTCAATTGAGTGAGAAGTTGTTTGGCTTGCAGTATTGACTTTTCCTGAACGCAGGCTAGTCAGGTGCTTCTGCTCTTCTCCAATTATGCTGTCATAAAAAGACCACAGTGCAATAGTGAGCTATGGTTGCAGGTCTATGACATTAAGCAGCAAGCAGAAATCCCTCAAGGTTAATTTTTCATTAATAGACAATAGGTCCGTCATGTCTTAAGATTGCTCTGATATTGTTCACGGTAAGGAGGGTAATCAATAATTTTAATCGGAATAAAGCGCTTGAGATTGTCGAGATTCAGATGACAGGGCCAAACATGACAAAGTTATTAGGCTGGCAACACTCTAGCATTTTGATAATAGAGAAGGATGATCTGACCAAACTAAATCTGTGCATGTCAGGAAATGTGCTCATCCCTCAAGCTAAAAATCAATATTAGAAATGCACTCATGCTTTGAAATCAAAAACAGAATATGATAAGCATTTCACTTTTAGTCTGCATCCAGCTTCTCGTGGATAAAGTTGCAAATCTACTGTACATACTGTAAAATATATGTAATGCATGCAGGCATAAATAAAACAATTATAAAATTACGGAAATATAAAATAAAAGAGTATAAATAAGAACATAAATAAAAAAAGTATGAATTTAAAATAAAATGATTTACAATAACATGTATCATTGTTTGAGTGATCTATTTTTCTTGCTTAAAAACTGGTGAAATTATCAAGATAACTGTCAATTGACAAAAAAAAAGATGAATTGCTGTGGCAATTTTCTTTATTTTTTCCAAACACGTGCAACTGTATTTTGGATGTGCATGCATGAAATTTGCCATTTTGTATGCAATATACAGTCTATAAGAGAAATACTGTAATTATACTGCATATTCAAAAACCATACAGCATTAAGAAATCAACTATAAAAAGGCCAATTCTTTATCTGTTCTAAATGCTGGATGCAGGCATGAAGGTCACTTTATAGAAACTGCTCAGGCACCAAGGGAAGGAAGGAAATATAATGTAATTATAAGTCTTTTTGCTACGATTAACTTTTAGACAGAACCAAAGCCTTTGTGGAGTTGGAAAAGCAATTTCATCTAGCTCTTGCAGACCACATACTCAGGCAGAACAACAAAGCCAGATGCAAAGAAAATCTCTCTTACACAGCTAAGTGAAAAATAAGAGAGTGTGACATAGTACATGACCACAGACCACCAATAACAAACACAATACGCCACCGTGCTCCCATCCCTCCCCTACGTGTGTCAGATACTGAGTAACTATCAAATAACATATCGATAAATCTCTTCAAGGTGTGAGGTGGAAGCTATTTGCTTTCCCATCAATAGCTGATTTTACCAGAGGATAATCATTTTTTTTCTCCCAGTGGCCTGCCCTGATATTAAGTCGATATTTGCTGTCAGAGTTCATTTTGGCAACAGAGGCAGGACAGATTGCGGATCGGGAGAATAGTGACGAGATAAATTTTACGTATTTATCTGATGCGTGGGTTTGATAACACCATAATAAAATAGAAAACATGCTGTCGATCGGCCTTACTGTATTAATAAAAACAGTAATGATATATAAATAGACCTATATGCAAAACACTGCCCTGTCCGGCTCATGTGTATGTGTGAGACAATTCACATCACCAATCAGTCAAGATAAAGATCTCCCTCTCAGCAGCATGAAAGGGGAAGTGACTAGAGCACTAGAGAGAAAAATCAATAAGGAACCACTCATTGAGGAGGCCACATGTGTGTCACTGTCAATAGGAGTTAATAGGCCTGGGCCCATCTCAGCAGACTGGACCGGCTCAGGCTCACTGCGTCCCCCCTCCATCACCTCATAGTGACAACTTAATACATACTGATAGACTGACTGCTTAATGCCACACCAGCCTTAGCATCTAATAAACAGGCTTGTTTAATAGGCCAGCATTAAGAGAGAAGGAACAAAAGACGTTGCATTTTAGATTAAGGGCAACCTTCTGAAAGTGCAAAAGGTGTAAACAAAAGGGTAATTTGATATAGGTGCTTCTGCAATAGGCGCATATATGGGAACAAATTTCTGATCGGAGCATGTTTACCATATAGCCAAGAGTAGGTTGACCTCCAAAGCAACACAGAGCAAGTAGATCTCTGAGCTGCCATTATGAAATCTAAATTTAATGACGTTTGTCCAAACAGAAGATAAATGGTAAAAAATTAGCTTGTTAATTGGGGTCTGCAGGTCACATTGTTTGGTCCAGTTACACATTCTCCCCCTCATTAACACCCATTAAGACCTCATTTAAGGGGATCTAATTTTTTAATTGATTCTGGTTTAATTAATTTGTAATTAAAGAGGACCTCAGGAGAAGTTCTGCAAATTTTATGGCCCTTTGAAAAATTACATGTAGGGAGAGTGAGAGTCCCTGAGTTATAATATGAATGCTAAATTATGCACTGATGGAAAATACAAAATAGGAGGAGAGTGGAGCAGAAAATAACATCAAATATCTATAAGGAGCATCATTTCAAAATTATTATTATCACTAATACATTTTAATCATTTTAAGCTGTATAAATTAACATTGTTATTATGAACATAAATTAACAATTCATTTACAAATTATCATTTAAGGAATAGTTCACCCAAAAATGAAAATTTGCTGAAAATGTACTCACCCTCAGGCCATCCAAGCCAAGAAAATGTAGCATTCCATCACTTGCTCACCAATGGATCCTCAGTGAATAGGTGCCGTCAAAGAGAGTCCAAACAGCTGATAAAAACATTACAATAACTTTGTGAAAAGTTGAAATATAATTTGTAATAAAAAAAATCGAGATATTTTAACTTCAAACCATTGCTTCTGGCTAAAATAAGTGTCCTCTACCCATAACATTACTTTCTCCAGTGAAAAAAACAAAAACACAAAGTCATCTCATCTGAATCAGGAGAGAAATATGGACAGATCAAGCACCGTTTACATACAGAAACAGTCCAAAACAGTTCTAAACAAATATGTCAGTGGATTTTGATTTAAGAGCACAGGGTTGGAGGAAGATTATGGTATTTTGGCCAAATTTGTTTCTTACAAACATGCAGCTTTTCATTTCAAAATATGTTAATTAAAGAACTGGAGTCACATGGAATACTTGTGGATTATTGTGATGTTTTTAACAGCTGTTTGGACTCTCATTCTGACGGCACCCATTCTCTGCAGAGGATCCACTGGTGAGCAATGTAATGCTAAATTTCTCCAAAATTGTTACGATGAAGAAAAA
The DNA here is from genome assembly GCA_027422415.1 of Schizothorax lantsangensis. Taxonomy (NCBI): domain Eukaryota; kingdom Metazoa; phylum Chordata; class Actinopteri; order Cypriniformes; family Cyprinidae; genus Schizothorax; species Schizothorax lantsangensis. Next base: position 11,847,206 of record CM049846.1, on the reverse strand, counting down.
CTCATCTACATCTTGGATGGCCTAATGGTGAGTAAATATTTAGCAAATAATCATTTTCGGGAGAACTATTCCTTTAATCTAGATTAATAAATGCTGAGAAAGATTGCTGTTCATTATTACTTATTGATACCAATCACATTAACTAAACATGAACAAATGCAACCTTATTGTAAAGTATTACCATTATAAGCAGTTAACCAAGAATTACCTCGTGAGAGCATCAAAGAGTCAAGTACTGTTTGCACACTTCACTTCAACTGAAGCACGACACAGCAATTCCTGCAGAAGACAAATCCAACGACAGAAACAGAAAAAGACAACATTATAACATTAATCACGATCAATTAGCCTGTGATACCATGCAAAAGAACATTCCTTACCCAGTACAGAGTGAAAAATCACTCCAACCAAAAAGCAAGTGTGAACAACACGAGCCAAACATCTGTTGCACTCTCCTTGCTTCAGGTCAGACACATAAAGAGGAAAGGAGATCTATACATTTTTAATGGAACATAGAAATGTATAAATAGAGAATGGTAAGTGTGAAGTCCTGGCTCCAATTGACATTTCAATAAGTAGAACACAGCGTTACCGATCCATTCCCAACTTTCCTGAAACAATTATTGAGATGGTACCTTCAGGCCATGTGTGCTCGGCCTCCCTGGAGCCCCAGTGGCTGAAACAGTAATTGACTAAATTGTAGAACACATCGGGGCCATTTACTGTACAAATGTGCTGAAAATGAATCGTTTAAAAAGAAATGAGGGTGACTCTCAAATTAGCAGGGAAAATGATTGAGATGTGGCTCAGGGAATTAGGAAACATGATTTAGAGGTCTGCTAGAGCCTGTGTGTGTGAGAGAGAGAGAGAGAGAGAGAGAGAGAGAGAGAGAGAGAGAGAGAGAGAGAGAGAGAGAGAGAGAGTTAGAGTGGGCCGTTTTACACACCATACGGGTCTGACTCGTATTTAAACACTGCAGCACACACACACACACACACACACCTGACCTGTGCTTAAGCAATACACCATCATGATAATCATCTAGCGAGTGCACTGTCAGCTTAGACATGACTGATGCATTCAGAAATTTATTCCAAAAGCCTAATCAACTGCTGTCAATGTTGCATTTGACCCCCTGTCTCACAATACTGAATTTTCCTGCCTAAAACAATAATGCATTTGACCTCAATCATAACTGCCAATCCCATGACACCTTGTCACTTCTTGCTAATACTTATTTTGTGCATAATTTCCACCGGCTAGGGAGAGACTGCTACTTAAAAACGTTTTACCACCAGCTGAGATATTTCACCTACTCCTTTTAAAAAAGCTCAAAACCAGCAACGACAACAAAGGGCAGAGTCACAGATCAAAGGACACAGCCCAAGATTGGTTTCAATGTCAACTGCTGCGAGGTGTTACAAAGTGATCTTAGCTACACATTACACAGTGTACCCATTTCCTAAGAACAATTCCAATAAATTACACCGTGTGGTAAAGGCGCTGACAGATTTGATTGATTGTCCTGCAGCCACTGTTGATTTTTGCTTCTTGTGTCTTTTTTTTCAGCTCCCAGCGTTCTTTATTTCTTAATCATCCCTCACAGTTCTCTGCCAATTAACTGTAGATTTGTGCTCCTTGGTGGCCTGTAGATCTATGTGTAATGATGTGTTTATGATGAGCACTCTGGCATTTCGGACTGCTAGCCAGATGAAACTACACTGTCTCATTACGGTTATCCCTAGGTGGTAAACATAACTGCACATTAATACATGTCTAGATGCACAAATACATACATAGCTTTATATGTATATCTAATACATACATGCAGAGCAGGGCCTGATCTTAAAGAGACAGTGTTGCTCTATCTAGCAGTGTTGGGGAAACTACTTTGAAACTGTAGCTTGTCAAATGTAGAAGCTAATCATAATTTTAAGTAGTTTATCTACAACTAAGCTTTCGTTTGCTGTGCTACTAGATTCAAATAACAAGCTTACTAAAATAGAGTTATTTAAGGGGCATTGTATACATACTATACAAGGATAAAATTATTACATTTTATTAAATCATTAAATTATATTAAAATTATATTTAATTATTTCAATTCCCAACATTCAAATACTTACACACACCCAAGAAATAAAAATAAATAAATCTAGATTTAAACTGAAATCACACCCCCCCCCCCCCCACCTTAAAACCTACTATTTTTATTGAATCTTATATAATCAAAAACAATCCATGTTTAATTCAATACATCATTCCCAGTTACTGTTAATAAAACAAATTGAAAACATGCAGCACTGTCATAATTACAGCAGAAATACTAGAAGCATAGGCAGAGTGTGTGTAAGTCTGGGGAAGGCTTAGCCTTAGCTTAGCTTAGCTAAAAGGGACTTGGGGCAAAAATGCCACTAAATTGGACAAAAATGCCCCTGCACAAACAAATTAAATCTATTATGTTTGTTGTTAACAAAGTGAAAATAAATAGACAGCGTCGATTGTGGCGTTAAATTAAGATCTGCTCATGTTATTTCATTTTAGGCGTTTTTAAAGTGTTGCGCATTTTAACCAATCACACACAATTCTGTTGAGCTTAGGAATGCAATGGCCAATCAGAGGCGTTCAGATGAGTCATCGCTGAAACTCATCGGTTTTGAGTGCGCGCGCATTCTATGATTGAATTCAGGACTCTTGCGAATTCTCTCATCATAAACAACAAGTAAGAGATTAATTTCACAATGTATACAGCTTCTGTGATTATAACTATAGTTTTGTTTTTTGAGAGTGCTTAAACTCGCGATAGATCAAAGTTGGTGATAATGTCACTTACTATATACCTATAATTTATTCGCTGTTTGAATAACCGTGGAAAGGAAAAGTTATATAATTATCAATTTCTAATATTTTTATTAAATTGTAATCACGTTAAATACAAATTCAGTCCCATTAAACATATTTTATTAGCCTACATGACACCCATGTCTGGTTCTTGCCTAAACTGGCTGCTTTTAGCCTTACCCTGGAGTTGGTTCACCCTCCGCCTATGACTAGAAGACATATTTTTAGCCAATATGAGAGGCTTTTGAATATTGTGTTGGACAATGGGGGACACCTTCGGGTCAAAAAAGGTTGAGAACCACTGGTCTAAACAAACCAGAATTTTCATTGTTACAAACAAGAGAGGACCATCCAAACAAATCAATTTATATATAAGCCTATTCAACAATCCAATGACATAATTAAAAATTCAAATCCAAATTTTATCATTTAAAGATGCATTTTCTCAGTGTGCATATCAGTATTCATCTTGAACAGATACATTTATGCTAAACACAACAAAACATCCCAGTTTAAATAACTGAGTTGAAAACATAGTAGTAAGTATGGACTTGACGCAGTAAATATTTTTTAAATAAGTTCATTTATTGAAGCATCTAAATTAACTGATTCAGTAAAAGAATTATATTTCCCATCAATACACAGAGAGAGAAAAAGGACCATTTAGGGGCATTTGATTATTCCTTCAGCTCTGACATTAAAAACAGATATGTACTACTTTGAAAATTATTGCTACTTTTATTGCTTACTCCCCAACACTAGTACCTAACGTGTCACTCCACAGCGTTCAAAATGTTGACCAATTTAAGTCTATCAGTGATGGAGCTGCTCCTGGCTATTTACAGCAATGTTCACGTAATCTTTCTTTAATGGAAAATTTGCTGCTTATCGATCTACACTTTGCAATGCCTGCCAGCCACACTCCAATTATGACAGCTGTCAAAAGCATTCACAGGCTCTCCATACACCTGATGTGAAGTCACGGAACACTGTTGACTTACTACCGATAGTCTGATCAGTTTATTTTGATGTGATACTACCATACTATTACATATTGGCTTTACCAGAAATCCATCTGGAGTAAAAATTTGTGAAGAAAAAAAATGTGTTTGTATGTTTCTGCGTTAACTCCAGGCCAGAGCTGTGGTTCGCTGGCCGTGGCTATTAGGTTCTGTGATTTGCTATTCCGATCGCGCTCTCTTTACAGCCCATTTCCTCTCCACACAATAACATAAAAGACCATTTTTGTTCAATATCAAAGACTCCAACCGAATAATCACAAGGGTGAAACTGTAACTATTTTACAGGTACCTCTGGGATATCCCCACACAACAGGGGTGTCAAAATCAGCGCAGAGAAAAGTTTCTGCAGGGCAAAGCCTGTTTTGGCATTTGTTCCAACATCTGCCTATAATTACTTAATTATCCCAATCAGTTACTAGCTCTGACATTAACATTTCACCAAATGCTAAATCATAGCCGAAAGTTGCCCTGTTCTATGCTGCCACGGTGTTAAAACGGATCATGAAAAATGCATAGATGATAATGTACATGGATACTTAACTAATTGAGCCAATTAAGGTGGGAGAATTGGTTTGAATGAGAGTAGGGGAGACAGTGCCCTGAAGGAACCCGCTCTGACACCTCTGATATACTGCTGTGACTTTCACTATTCAGTCATTCAAGCCCCGGGTCATATTTCGGCAGACAAAAGAACTTGCCCTCAGTCTAATGGCTTGGTTAAAATCAACATAAAAGCAAGCAGCATGTCTTTAAATACAACAGAGAACTTCTTCAGGCCACACGCATGCTCTAAGGGCGGAAGATATATAAATGGTGTAAAAGCAGAGAGTCAATTTCACTGAAAAGTTTTCTACAGCACTAATGGGGTGTATTGTGAAATGTATGCGATGAAACGATAGAACGATGGATAGAATGATGGACAGACAGATAGATGACGGACAGAAAAACGGACGGACGGACAGACATAAAGACAGACCAATGGACAGATAAATAGACAGATAGATGCCGGATAGAAAGACAGACAGACAGACTAACCAGTGGACAGATAGATGACAGACAGAAAGACAGACAGACAGACAGACCAATGGACAGATAGATGCCAGATAGACAGACAGACAGACAGACCAATGGACAGATAGATGCCGGATAGAAAGACAGACAGACAGACAGACAGACCAATGGACAGATAGATAGACAGATAGATGCCAGATAGAAGGACAGACAGACAGACAGATAGATGACAGAAAGAGAGACAGACAGACCGACCGACCAACCAGAGGACAGACATACAGACAGACAGATAGAAAGACAGACCGACCGACCAACCAGAGGACAGACATACAGACAGACAGACAGATAGATAGATAACAATAAAGAAAGAACAATAAAGAGAAAATGATAGGTAGATATATAGATTATTTAAGAAAAGACAACCCATTGGATGTGAAATAAAGAAAGCATCAATATTGTAAAGGTCATCCTGTAGAAACACAAAGAAAAGAACAGGCAATATTCATGCTGAATATGCCAGAACATGGATCTGCAAAGGGCCTTGATGCAGAAACACAAAGTCATTGGAGACCTGAGAAGAGATGAATGATTTGGTTGGGTTGAGTACTACACCCTCTAAAAAGCCAAATCTGTGAAATCACCAGACCCCCCCCCCACACACACACACACACACAAAAAAAGACATATTGGAGCCCTACGGTTGTGATTTCCTTCTTGCTATAGATGCATAAATAAACATAGAAATAAATACACAGAGGACACAGGCTGTGAGTGGCTGGCCAAGTGGGGCAGCTGTTATTAAAAGGGCTATTTATCACTGTCACCCTGCTCAGGTTTCATCCCTATCTGCCCGCCAGCGTTGTCACTAGGCCGCACAGGAACAATGAGGCTCATCCAAGCAGACCCAGGCCCACTGTTTGCACCCACTCACCCACACACACAAACATATACATAGACTCTCTTTCCTATACATTCACATGCCAAAATCTATCAGGGTTCAACTCAAAATGCAAGCTTGCATGAAAGGACACATGGCTAGTGTGTTGATATGAAATGAACATATGCAATCTATAGCATAAACTAACTAAACTCACTGAAAAGACCCTGCAACCCATTTCAGACCCCCTCCCTCACACAACAGCACCTTTTATTTTATGCTCCGGTGACTTATCGATTATAGCAACAATTACCCACTAATCTCTGCAGGTTGTGTTAAGTGAATTCCCCCTTTGTTGGACAATAACTAAACAGGGCTGTTGTATAAACCTCGATGCCTGAGGGTTCAGGTCTGCACGCTTCCAATCACATCATTAAATTTACATATAGGTAATAAATTAGCAGCCGTGAGACTCCACCCATCAATTACTTTATCCCTGAAGAGAGACCATGATAGACACACACTTGGCTTTCCAGGTCAAGCATTTACCCCGGTATAAGTCCTCACAGACCCTAGTAAGCCACACCATTGATTTAAAATTACAGGGTGGTTGCAACTTTCAAATTTTTTTTTTTTTTTTTTTTAGAGAAATGTGAAACCAGAGGCCTCACATTAAAAAAAAAAAACTGAGGGTGCACATACTGCATTTGATTTTTATATATTTTTTTAAAAAAAACTGCTATTTCCATGCAACATAAGGGCATCTGCATCTTAACTGAAAACTGTAACAGTAATTTTTCAGGTCTTTATGATGGGGATTATCAATAAATAGTTCCATTTGGTGGATTTCTGAAAAATAATGCCCATAAATGTCATTACATGCCTGAGCATTCAAAACAAAACTCTGTGCACAGATGTAGAAACTTGCTTAATGTACTGTTCGCATAATTACTGATATTAACTTTTTACAGCCAATTATTCACAAGAGAGAAATGCATTTTCCAAAAATATAACAGCATAAATAAAAACAATAATCACAATTTAAACTATTATAATATATTATAAAGTACTATAATAACATTATTGCACAATGTTTAATTGCAATGCACAAAATGAAGAAAGAAAAAAAAACATAAGCATTTTTAGGTGTCTGTCCAGGTTCTATTGTCCTGTAAAGTCACAGTCTGCATCGCCTTCATTCATGAAGCTGCTGGACTGTGTAAAGCTTAATCAAGTGCTTGCTTACCCAACTCAATCCTCCTTAATTCCTATTAATTTAGCATAATAGCAATCCTCTCATCTGGAATTAGCGACAGCCCAGCAGAAACCCTCGAGTCTCTGTGGAGCAGCAAACAGTCCAGCCAGCACATTCACATCCAATTCGATATGTATGTACATACAAGTGTGTAGATGAAAATGGTTAAAATTCATAACCCTTGCATAAGACCCCCATCAAGTCTGCTTTACACCTGTATTACATTTTCCTCTTCAATCAGCAGCTTTTGGGTCGAGCGTACGACTTCGCACTTCCCATGAGAAGCAGAAAGCCATTACAGAGAGCCAGGGCTCATTTGCAGAAAGATTGGAGATCTAACATCACATTTGAGAAAAAAAGAGAATGAGTATCAAAGTGGATAACAGGAATGATTTATTTCACTTTCTTTCCTCCACGTTTTTTTCCCTTTTGTAAAGGATTGCTCTTTGCTGCTTGCTCTCTGAAAAAGTGTATTTAAAGTGGATGGCTTTTTCACTGAATGCAACTATAAGATCTGCGATGGCTAGACACGATTTCTGCTGTAACTATAAGAATGCATGCATATGGATGTATAAAACACAGAACCACATATCGCATTTCTTAGAGGAATACAAATCTTGACCTTCGGTAGATGCCGTTAACCTCCAGCTGGAGAGAACGTGCCCTTGGAACAGCAGATGTGTGAACTTTGGCGACCCTTAGAGACGGTCGATACACATTCAAGAGGTGAATCAGTGTTAACCCTCATGTTGTGTTCTAGCCATTTTGACCTGGAGAGGATTTGTTCTTTTCCGAACATGCTAGTTAATGACTTTGCTCACACAGGGTATAACAACTTAACAAAAATGTTTTGATAATTTTTGGACTGTTGGGGTATTTTTTCCCCGCCTTGTTACACTTGTGGTGTTCCTAGTCAAAAATGAGCAGCCTACAAAAATTGCATATAAATTTCTCTTTACGCTATATTATTACCAAATACTGGATTCAATATTTTTATCAACTTGCTTTCTTTCAATTAGCAAAGGTTTTGTTTTTGATCGTAGGCCTGAGATTATGCACCTCAGTTTTTAAGTGAACAATGATTTTGAGTGAAAATTATCCACAAATAATGTTTTTTTTCCCACTCAAGAACTGAAGTATATAAATTCAGATTAATGAGCCCTATGACCAATGAGTTCCAAAACCTGTTCTATAATCAGAGATTTACAAGCAATTATTTAAAAGGCCGGTTATTTTTGACTGGGAAAACCAAGGAATTTCAGCACAACAAAAGGGTTAAATGAGTATAACCTGCATCAAAAAAACAAAAACGAGAAAAGAAAGTGAAAGCTGGATTAAACCACAGAAACATGCTTTACATCATTCATACTTATTTTAAATATTAATATAAACAAGTCGTACCACCTCAGGTTCCTTAGACTAGCGTAAACTCCTTCAATAAAAAAACGTAACATCTGAATGCAGAAGCAAAAACAAAGCATTAGTTCAGAATATTGTAATAATGCTTTTCTGAAGAACAGATATAATGTAGCCTGTGGCAACAAGGGCATCGCTGCACACTAGCAGGGGGTAAAAGACAAACTTGGGGCGGGGGGAGGGGGCCGTCTGGTTTTTAATGACCCAAAACTTTAAATACTGCATAATATATAATAAAATGGAGAGTTCATTTAACTCTCACAATAATTCATGGAGACACCATTAGTATCCATTATTCTTAATGTCAACACTGTAAACAGTAAATATGAGCGAGGCATCTTCCAAGCTCCAAGGGAGAAGCACAAGCGAAGTTGTAATCAGCTCGAAGGAGAACCAAAAACAATGCATTAAGCTAAATGTTCGAAAATATCAAAACAGAAAACATGAATTCAGACAACGCGTTAGAGATACATTTGCACGGATGTGTCAGTCAGATGATGAGCCATTAACATAAAGCATGTATTAACACGCATTCATAAATAACATCATCTGCACTGTGCACTTCAAATGAACAACTTTTTTAATGAACTTCTGCATTAATTAATGTTGCATTTATTTAAACACCAACTAAAGAGCGCTTCAGAGACGGCCTTGAGGAATTGTTCTGCGTGAATCGTAAATCGCTTGCCTGAATCCAGACTTGAAAGGGTCAGTGCCTCGCATGACTGACAGCCACTGGAACCACCTGCAGCCTGTAGCTGTAGAAATACTGATTGGCACAGTGGGCATGCTGCCTTTCAGCTGGCCTTTTCAAAATAAAAAATGCAGAGAGGAAAGAAAAAAAAAAGGAGAAAGGAAAATAAAATAGAAATATAGAGCCACTTGTCATCCCTTCCAATCTGCTTAGTAATGAGAAGGCTTTCCCCTCTGGGTAAAAAGATCTGCTTTAATAGATTTTTAATGGCTTTTCCCCTCTCTATAAGAACCACTCTCAGCACCCAATAGCATGTGGAAAAAAACATCAAGTAATTCCAGCCTCAGTGGTGTGAGGTCAGCAATTATAATACACAGAAATCAAACAATGGCACTAAATCCATTTTCATTTTTCTGTCTGATAATGCTATGCTAACATGATGCAATAAAGGAAATCTCTATTAAAACATACTTACTATCACAGGGCATTAGGGAAGACCAGGAATGGTTATAGCATGGGGTCAGTTGTAACAACAACACTTGGAAAGTACAGCGATGAAATCACCATCATACATGACTTCCTTCCTCCTAAGCTGGCAGTTGAATAGAAAACAAAGGATTAACAATTTAGAGGTATAACATTTCTGACTTGATCACGTTAATGCAGGCAAAATAACAATGGCATCATATGAATCAGATTCTCATTTAATTTAATATGTAACAGCTACTCAAAACTATCACCTAAACGTTAAAAACAAGCACGCACACTTAACTAGAAATAGTATGGCAGAGGAAACGGAGAGGTCTGTTACACTAATGGCAATTTACTTCAAATTATCTCACAAAAACTTAAAAATTGGACAGTGTCTAAGCCAAACTATGACAATTGTGAAAGTGACTAAAGCTGTCTTTACACAAGCGTTAAGGCTGCTCTGTGCCTGCTCAAAGACTAAATTCTGCCTTCCCAGACCCACCTCGGCCTGTAGTATCAAAGTATACAGTCGTAGATGCTGTGTAAATGCATTTACACATGCAAAAGCCACCTCTTATTACATTTTCCCTTAATACTGTTTGAAATGGAATGCTTAAAATGGAATAGGGTGGGGGAGGGAAGAACTTCATGCATGTAATAAAATAAGCACATGTAGAAATTTCAACAGCCCAAGTTACAACTCAGGTTGTGACAAAAGCACTCTTTGTACTTGAAATTAATTTACATAGTTTAGGGATAAGTTTAAGATTTCAAAACGTTAATTTATGGCAGAGAAATGTGGAAAATTTTTGAAGTTTGAAATAAATGGTGTTACCAAATAGGCCTACTGAGTTACAGTCATAAAAAAGTGTTATATAAGCATTCTCAACTTCACTTACTACTACTTGTAGACTGGATCCAACAAGACAATGGTATTTGTGAAACTGAAGATGTGGGTTAAAATAATCCAAACCAAGCAGCTGACAAAATTGTAAGTAAACAAATTATATTTTTGTATATTTACCTACAAGACATTTACATGATAGTTTCATTAGAAAGTAAATTACACTCTTAATAGTGATCCTATTCTATAAAAGAAAATCTCTTTCCACACTAAAATGAATTTAATCAGAATTTAGGACTGCAGACAATGCTGTAATATCACGAGACACAAATGCAATTAATACACTGGCAGATTTGTGACATTCTTGAAGATGTCCTCATGAACGTGATTCAGTGAGCTATAATTGCTTACCTTGGTTTGTCACCATCATTTAATGACTTCTGACAAAAGAAGTTCAATTCCAAACCTGTTTGTCTCAGTACCTCTGTTGACATGAAGATCATGGCGTACCTGGAACAGATGACACAAACTGTAATACAGCTGACATCCCCCTGCTGCTAGAGCAGCCTGCGAGGAAGAGGAGCCCGTAGTTGGTCTGAGAACTCAATGATAACCTTCACAGAATTAGCTGCAGGGGTTATTCATACAATAATTGTTTCTGCCAAACCCATACATCTCCATGTCAACCAAAAATTAATGTGATTTTTCTTTCTAAATAATAGATAATGCACCATGTAGCTCTGAATCCCCCCCTCCCCTCATATCACGATCAAATCCAGCTTTCACATTTTCATTAGTTACCTAAGATGTAAATAGTGTTTGTATTTAAAGATTTCAACTTGGTCTCCTTTATTTGAATGTAATTGAACTTGTTAATACAAGTGCTTAATCCTTTGTTGATTAGTACCTTATATTCAAGAGAGGGTAATTTAGACCTCCAATTACAAACACGAGTCTTGATTGCACGGCCCTTAAAACAAGGCACTGATCTCTTAACGTGGCACCGTTAAATTTTCCGTTACTTTACAGTAGCCAATTTGCTGCTCCGTTATCCTAGAACGTTGACCGAGGTGAGGTGTAAGTGATAAGCACCCGCTCATACTAATGTCGTCTCCTGTGGCTTGGCACCACACTTGTGTGCCTGACCAAAAACAGGAACACCGCGACATGGGCTTGAGTTTCTCAGAGCTCACGTCAGCCTGTCAAAGCCACAAAGGCCTGTCACCGCGCTGTGATACTCTACTCCTCCTCCAGGTCTGCTACAGTATCAGTGATGAGGAAAAGGTCAAAGAGTCAAAGAGGAATTAAGACATGCTTCCCTGAGCATTCCCCACGCAGCATTTCAGCACTCATGCTAACTCACATGAAAAGGAAAAGCTGGCCGTTCAGGCTAATAGTGCTGATCAGATTTCACTGGCTGTCTAAATGATTTCCATTAAGGCCAATTAGCCCCCTCACTGATGATGTAATATAGGGGCTGCCTGCCTGAATATATATTGTGAATAAGGAGGCAGGTATGTAATACACTCAATGATAATGGTAGACAGTAATACGTCATTTGTTTTAAAATTTGATATAATTTCCTCATAAAGATTATTGGTAATTCATTATAGGCTACAGGGTTTCTGAAGGTTAACTTAAGACTTTTAAGACATTTTTAAGACCAAGTAAAAACATGAGGAATAAATTAAAGTGAACACATCATAATATTCTGTAAATGTCTAAGTTGTCTTAGCAAGACTTCAAACATTCAACAAATTTCCAATACTTTTTACTTTGTTTTACTAGTATATGGAGATAACTTTTACTGTACCTTCTGATCAAATTGGAAAAAGTAATGTTCTTCCTCAGTATTTTTGTCTTGTTTTTCATTGCAAATGTTTAAAGATTTCTAAATCATGATACACTGAGAAGCAAAATGACAAAAGTCTCATTTTCTGAGAAAACGGTCAAAATAATGTGAGTTTGATTAAAACAAGAACAAATATCTTCCAAAGGGTCAGAAAAACACCTAAAACAAGAATAAATATTTCCTTGAATTACGTATAAACTCAATTTTGTTAAATTTCATATCTTCATTTTGCATCTCAAGTGTGATTTAAGAATGTTTAGGTATTTGCACTGGAAAATGACAAAAAATACTGAGAAAGATATTCATTTTCATGCAGTGCATTCACCATTTAATGCCGTGACTATGAATTTAAGACTCCGATTTAAGATCTTTTCAAAGACTTCATTTGTGGAAGGGTGAATTAAGACTTTTTAAAGACCCACTGAAACCCTGTTATAACACTGAAATGGCCATAATTCATGCTAGATTTAGTCATTACACAATGGCTCAGTCAAATCAAAATCCCTTGGAATTATGGTTTGCAAGACAAAGGCCAAGAGGTCCATTGATTTGCATGTAATACATGAAATTATTACTTTGGTACTGCTACCCAAGAGAGAAGGCGGCAAGGCTAGAAAATCGAGGCCTCTGATAAATGTGATCAGCAGAAAGCTTTGAGAAGTCTAGAGAATCAATATGGTAGTTTGTCAAAGACGATCTCAGAGGTAATGTGACGAAGGATCCTGCAGAAGAGAGCCAGAGTCAGCAAAGTACATTATCAGAAATCAAAGCATCTGAGAATGACAGGGGGAGGGGGTTAGGGTGGGTCCTGAACGAAGGCCACACTTCCTCTATTGTAATTAAAAACCATTTTATCAGACCTGTCCTCCAAACAATCCCTCTTGCTTCCTATTGACAATATGCCAGGCAGGGCGTGAGCTCTAATTTGACTTTAAATAAATGAGCTGAAGGTATTTAAAATTCTGCATTAGCTTTAGGGAAGAAAACAAGAGGGAAAACAAGGAGTTGCAGAGCTTGTAAACTTCAAAGAACAAATCAGATGCATCACAATAATGCCTAATTATCACGATAATGGCATAATAATCTGCATACCATGTGTGACAAAACCATTTAATCAAAAAAAAAAAAAAAAGACTTGTCAAAGAAGTGGAACTGTCAAATTTCAAAATAAACTTGCCTATTTATACCAAATGGATGAGACACAATAGCCAATTTGATAAAAAAATAAAAGACGTAAGATAAAGTCCATACCTTTACCTTGAAAATATTAAATTTTCTTGAACGTTCTGATGAAAATTTTAATCAGCAGTTTTAATCTTTTATCATTTATCTAGTTGGTTATGTATATAGCTTCACTAATTTCACTAACAAAATACTATTGTTAAATAAATATTGTATTTAGTTTTTTTATTATTATTATTAATTAACTTAATAAATACAAATGTGTAATATTGAAAAGAAAATCCCAATGTTTAAAATTAATAATTTATTTTTTTTGTGCAAAAGTGCATTTGTGTATTTCAGGCTGCACTTGGCCATTCATACAAGTTTTCAGACAGTCTGTGACAAACATTTTCTTGTGAAACTCAAGTCCTTCTTTTCAAATACTCATTGTGTCTCTGATATTAGAACTGAGCACCCTCCTCCTCCTTGTATGCAAAGTAAACAGTAACAGCTCCTGCAGAGGTCTGAACTGTCTCTGTCACTCCAACTACCATCCATGAACCCAAGCCATATGCCAAGCATGGGATACCTTAAGAGAGAGAGAGAGAGAAAACATTAAAAATGTATTAGTGTGCTGTCAGAAACATAAAATAAAACATGTGTAACTAATACTTTAACTGACCTAGATTGATGACTTTCAATGCACCAAAAAACTTGTTTTCAAACTCCAGGTTCTGTGGAGGTGCTTTGGTGCAGTGGTATTTGATAAAAGGGAAAGCACCGGTCCTAAGGATGTGGTAGTTCGCTCCCTGCACCTGCCAGTTGAAGTTGGACAGACCGAACTGGTCGTTGACGACATCCCGGTAGCGCACGCAGAATGAAGTCCAGGGCGGCAGCGCGCGCTGAGTGAGGTGACACGTTAGTACTTCAGAGGCGGCAGGACGAGGCGCTTTATTCCCAAAGCTGCTGAGGAACAGCGCCACTTTTAGAAAGCCACCGTGGATTCTGCGTAGAATCTCTGTCATAGCTGAGTAAACCCTAAAGTGGTCTAATATCTAAAATACGTTTCAAGAGCAGCTGTTGGCGCGTCACATCATTATTTCGTCACGAGTAATAAATAAATAAATAAAGCAACGTAAATCATTAATAAAGAACATCAAACCTAACCAAACTGCAGTTTTGCAACCTTTAATCAGCCCAAAAATGCTGCCGAAACTTTGTGTGACGCCGAATCACTGTACAAGTCCCTCACTCGAGAGAACGGCTCGGTTGTCAGTGAACTTACCGGCGCGGCTTTCATACTAGTTTGACAAACATTTATATTACTAACGTTACTCCATTGCTTTTACGAAAATACGATTAATGAGCTAGTTTTCTGCAGAAATATAAAAGGCGTTCAACCTTCACTGGTACGGTTAATATCTTCTCCGGGAAGAAACAACCGAGCGCTTTTTTGTTCCTATTTGCCCTAAGTAGTATCTTCATTCTCATGCACACGACTTCCATTCATAAATGGAATTACACATAAAATACAAGACAGTAATGGAACAAAAATTGGATATATTATATTTCCTATATATATATACACACACACACACACACACACACACACACACACACACACACACACACACACACACACAAAATACTGGATTTATTAGGCTAAATTTAATAATTGTGATTATTTTATATGTTGGTCAGTCTATAGAAATTAAACCCATATCTGGAGCCAATTACATACCAACGCCACTTAAGTTTGTTTATTTGTTTATTCATCAGCTGGTCACAGCCAAATATAACTGGTTACAGTTAGATTCAATAACTAAATTTCAGATATTAGTCTTTTAATATTTAAAAGGTTTTTTGATTTCATAAAAAACTCCTGAATCCACAAAAACGTTATAATTTATTGAAGGTTGTCTTGAAATAACTTACAACAAATCCAATTATTAAGTGGATGTTGCTACTGTTTAGAATCCGTGTGCATTGTAATGTACATTATATATCTAATAACAACTATCAAAATGTATTATTTTTTGAGTGATTATAATGTATGCATTATATAGTTTACTGATTAAGCAACATTCCTCTATTGTATCTCTTGCTATTAAACGCTAAATGTCACGAATGGCACATGTAACTTAAATGTAATTATCCTGTTCACATTGTTAATCTTTCTAGATATAAATATTGTACAATATTTCACATCACTATAACAATGTGATCTAAAAAAGTCATGGAGAAATCCACTCAAGCAGATTTATACATGTGTGTATCTCCTTTTAATGTTACTGTATGTTAGCCACTTTACAGCTATAACTAAGTTCTATAGAATTGTTTGGTAACAGCAATTATAACTGAATGTGTAAATGCTATTGTATGACACTCTATAAGCATGTTGATTAATTTAGGGTTGATCTGTGAGGTTTGTGAGATGATAACTGTTCGCTTTCGGCTGCAGTAATCTCCTTTTCTTCTTGAGATGTGGTTTGGTTTTGTATGGTCATGCCCAGGACTTCCTCAATGTCCTTGATAAGGCCCTTATAAAAGCAAACAATAGCAGACATTCAGACCACAGATCCTAACCTCTAGCCACTGAACAGTGAAAGAGAATTCCTCTAGAAAATTAAGTAACACTGTTGAATGCAGCTATTCAGGAAGTGTCAATGAATCTACAGTTCACTCACAGTATCCAACATTGTCTACAGAGTTCTACATTTGAATGACTTCAGCTGCAGATAATATAGACAGAGATAAAGCCTTGACTTTAATAAATGAATACCTTGTGTATTGTATAAAATGTTATTCTGACACACAATTGACGTTTTCTCAAAACATGTGCTCAAGTATGATGAGTTCTCATCTGATTTTGACCAAAAGCTCAAATTCACTACTCTTCGCCCCAAAAAGTCCCAGCAAAACTTTGGTATAATGTTGGTAATAATAAACTTTAGTTATAAAACTAACAATAACTAATTTAGAATAGCATATTTAGAAAAGATTGCAAAAAAAGTTCTGTGCAAACTGGAAGTTAACTTTTTTTTTTTTTCGCTGAACCTGTATGGCCCAGTCTATTCATCATTTGCCAAAGGTAATATGCTGCCAATTGTTGTCCCAAATTTCAATTTGACTTAAAAAAAAAAAGAGATTATTAAATTAAACAACCTTAAACGCTGTGAAGGATGAAGTTTATTATTACTAGCATTACACTAAAGTTTTGCAGAGCCTTTTGGAGCAAGTGTTGGAGTAGTGGACTTGATACAACTTTTCTACCAAGTGACTGATTCTTACTGCTGCGTTGTGGATATATTTTTGTTAATTATTTGATGGTTATAGTTCATTTTTTGTCTTTGTAAAGTGACCCTGAGTGTTTGAAAGGAATATTATAATAGGTAATATGGTGAAACCATCAAGAATCATTGTGATTAATGTCCTACACTCTCAGACAAAAACTTAATATGCACATAGGAACACTCCACTTTTTTTTTGGAAATAGGCTCATTTTACATCTCCCCAAGAGTTAAACAGTTGAGTTTTACCGTTTTTGAATCCATTCAGCCGATCTCCGGGTCTGGCGGTAGCACTTTTAGCGTAGCTTAGCATAGATCATTGAATCGGATTAGACCGTTAGCATCGCGCTCAAAAATGACCAAAGAGTTTCGATATTTTTCCTATTTAAAGCTTGACTCTTCTGTAGTTACATCGTGTACTAAGACCGATGGAAAATGAAAAGTTGCGATTTTCTAGTCCTGATATGGCTTGGAACTATACTCTCATTCCAGCGTAATAATCAAGGAAATTTGCTGCCGTACCATGAGTGCAGCAGGCGCAGTGATATGACGCAGCGCCTGAAAGTAGTCCCCAGCTAGGCAACTAGTATGATATACCTGGGGACTACTTTCAGGTGCTGCGTCATATCATTGCGCCTGCTGCACACGATGTAACTACAGGAGAGTCAAGCTTTAAATAGGAAAATTATCGAAACTCTTTGGTCATTTTTGAGCGCGATGCTAATGGTCTAATCCGATTCAATGATCTATGCTAAGCTAAGCTAAAAGTGCTACCGCCAGACCCGGAGATCGGCTGAATGGATTCAAAAACGGTAAAACTCAACTGTTTAACTCTAGGGGAGTTGTAAAATGAGCCTATTTCCAAAAAAGTGGAGTGTTCCTTTAAGTATGCACTTTTAAGGTGCTTTTGTACCTTATGGTATCACACCAGTGACAGCTTTGTACCTTTTTTGTAAGAGTGTAATTTATACTGTAGATACATGATCTGAACGTGAAACATCTGAATGGTATTTTTTTCTGTGAAGAACATACCATTAGCAGGTCTTTTAAGAGTAGGTTAAGAAAAAAACGCCATTTGCATACCTTAAAATTGTTTGTTCCTTGCATATTTGGAGCTGATATTTCCTGATGAATGATTGACAGGTTGCGAGCAAAGGTCAGCAGAGCTCCCTGGAGATCCTCCGAGATTGTTCTGTTAACGACACACAGAAACAAACGAGCTTACTAATGATCCCCCAGAACCATCATCAGAGAAAAACAAAATAACAATCACCTTGTTTGGCTGTGGGGCTGTAAGGAGCTTAATGAGAACTCTCAGCCTTAAAGAGTGTGCTATTCTTCAGGGAGAAATGAGGAAGGAAAGCAGGGCTTCAATGGGATAGGTATAGGATTTATGTGATGAATGCCTTTAATTCGACTTGGCGGTATTTTGTGCGCTGCCACATTTCGGGTTGAGGTATTCACTACATAATGT
The DNA here is from genome assembly GCA_027422415.1 of Schizothorax lantsangensis. Classification (NCBI taxonomy): domain Eukaryota; kingdom Metazoa; phylum Chordata; class Actinopteri; order Cypriniformes; family Cyprinidae; genus Schizothorax; species Schizothorax lantsangensis. The sequence goes on along the minus strand of CM049846.1, from coordinate 11,828,995 downwards.
TTAATCTGCTCTTGGGAGTGTGCTCAAGGTCTAGATATATCTCTAATGGTAATGGGGACAGAGGAAGGGAAAACAGAGCCAGAGAAAGATAAGGGTAATGTGTCTGCCTGCTTCTTGTGGGAACTCACAGCATGCCAAGGCTTCTTCGATCTCTGCTGTCATGGAGGGCGAACACAGTGCCTTGCCTTGCCTGAAACACACATAAAATATATTGAAACACTTGCTCTGCAATCAAAGATCTCCAGTTGTATTATTGGAAAACAAGCAAAGGTTTTACCCTGACATCATAACCTATGCCCTGCGCTTTGCACATCAGAAAAAATGTGCTATAATATACCAAAGAAAGATTAGTGTGAAGAAGTCGGGTGCACATCACTGCAAAGCGATTGGTCACTGAGGTTTTCTGAGGAGAGAACACACACAGAGAGTTAAGCAACAAACTGCATGTGATTCTGTTGCTAAAAATTTGACCAGTACATCTAAATGATAAATTAACCTCTCGGGGACAGCAATAACAGCCACGCTAGAAACAAATAGAAGGGTTTCAAAAGCCCACACTGAGAAATATTAGGCATTAGTCTATATATAGGGCACTGGGGAGAAAGAGTCCTGCGTTATTAGGTTATACTGCTGCAGAAAACAGAAAGGTTTCCTCTAAAACCCAACGACGCACACAGACACGGCAGATAAAAGATGTGTCTAAAAGAACACCACAGGAGCGGATTAGTTAAGAGTGGCAGGACTCGCAGGACTCGTAGCGGGCATGAGGCATATTCTCAGTGACAGATATGAAGCGGAGGGTAAAGCCCTTGCACAGTGTGTGGGGCATGAGTAATTCTCTTCTATGGAACTCTGTTTTCAACTGTCAGACACACTATCCTCAAACAACAATAAAAAGCTTTTCCTGCAGGGTTTTAATTGTGTTTGTAATATTCTGGGCCTGAATGATGGCCAAAGCCAGAGCCATTAAGACAGGCAGGCGGGAGCCGGGCGAAGCACATACAAACTAAATTAATGTTTGATAAAATAATACAAGTCGCAGATTAACAAGCGTAAACTCCGGTTTGCCGCTAATAAAGGAAGTCTATTGTTTAGGGGCTGGCATCAGGTTGATGAGGTGCTCAGGCATGCATACACATGCATAATGAATATGGTATGCATTATTTATGGGCTGATTATTTAGACTCATCTATCAAAATGATAATGAATTCAGCTTCTTCTAAACACCAATCAGGTCGGAAGCGTAATTACAGCGTTTAGTTGTATTTAACCAAAATAAAACAACAAAGCTTAGCTAGATCAATCTTTATGGATGCCGTGATTTATCGGGATAATATTCAGCAGTGGACTTTTATTGCTCTCTGGTCCGGTCTCAGGGAACAAATTCAGGATAATGGCATTCTTGTGCTTTAAAGAGCTAAAATAATCCCAAACAGTTTAGAGCGTTACCTTTAAAGTGACATTTTTCACCCGAAATTTAAGTTCTGTCATCATTTACTCACCCTCAGGACCTGTATGACTTTATTCTACTGTGGAACCCAAAGAAGATAAGTATAGCAAGATGTCCATGCTGCTCTTTTCCATGCATTGAAAGTGAATGTGACCACGAATGACTAACTTTTATAATGATTTCATGGTACTTTTTGACATCCCATGGTCCCCATCCACTTTATTGCATTGGCTTTATTAATACTTGTATTAAGCAAGAATGCATTAAATTGATTAAAATGGTCAGTAAAGACTTTTATATTGTTACAATAAAATTCTATTTTAAATAAATGCAGGTCTTTTGACATTTCTATTGATCAAAGAATCCAGAAAAAAATGTCAGTTTCCACAAAAATGTTAAGCATCACAACTGTTAATAACACTGATAATCAGAATGATTTTTGAAGGACCATGTGACACTGATCCACTATTATAATAGAAAACAGTCAATTTTACAATTACAATTTTAAATTGTAATATTTCAAAATATTATCGTTTTACTGTATTTTAGATCAAATAAATGCAGCCTTGGTGAACATAAGAATTTTCTTTCAAAAATATTTTTTAAATCTTACCTATCCCAAACCTAGGTAGGTTTAGAATGTCATGAGTGTGAGTCAATGACAGAATTTACATTTTTGATTTAACCATCTCTTAAAGGCTGTTACAAATCCAGTATATAACAACCATGTCGTCTTAATGCTGAAAGAGAGAGTGGATATTTTAATTGAATTTACAGATTCTTACAGCTTTAGTCTTTACTCTGGCATTGCGTACGGATGACTTCACGTCTCTGACTGGAGGAGGAACCTCCAATTTACTGGTGCGGCAGTCCAGCGTCCCCCTCGTCATCATGAGCATCAGCTGTGTCATGGCCAACTGGTTACTGTAGCCCAGGTCAAGATCAATAGCCCATACCTAAACAAACCAGTGCACACAGACATAAGTCAGCAGATACAACACATAAATCAAAATAACTATTCACTTATTTTTAGCCAACAAGTAGACAATGGCAGACAATTTTAAACAAACAGTCAGATGGACATTTCAAAACTGTATTTGCAGAAAAAACAGAGCTCAACAGACATTGTGTGTGCATGAGAGAGAGAAAGAGAGAGAGAGTAGCATACTGTGTCTAAAGCCCAACTGGAGACTCTCTTCACATCTGTATGGTTAATGGCATCATTATAAGGATATTAAGGGGTCAGGCCCAGTCGTGGCCTTCTGCTTAAACAGGGCTAATTTTCCCTGATAATAATCTAATAGCTATGCCCTCTCTTCAAAAGTGGCAAATAAATCACCAGTGAAGGAGTTGTTAATAACTAAGTGGCAGTTGGCTGACTCTCCTGTCGTCCCTATTTGTCAACCTAAACGCTGCTGCCAGCGAATGCAAATGGTGGCCCGGCTGCTGAAATCACTTTATGATCACAGTATCGTGCTCAACGTTCACATGCTGAAATACAGTGAACCGAATCATTTATTTACACTGGCTTCATTTCAGCTGCAAACACTAATTAATTTCAGTATATAAAAACTATTAAAAAGAAAGAGAATAAAGGATTATGTAATTTGCTTGTTTTATTCTGTCCTTTTATCCAGAAAATATGTTGTAACTAATATAAAAGATGATGTTATGTCCTCCAGATTAATTTTTCCAAAATTACTTAGTTTAAGGAATAGTTCACCCAAAAATGAAAATTTGCTGAAAATGTACTCACCCTCAGACCATCCTAAACGTAGATGTGTTTGTTTCTTCATCGGAAAAGATTTGAATAAATTTAGCAGTGAATGGGTGGCGGAATGACAGAATCAGAATGAGAGTTCAAATGTCTTAATAATCCACATGACTCCAGTCCATTAATTAACATCTTGTGAAGTATAAAGCTGCAATCCATCAGTAAGGTGTCCATAATCCATAATAATGCTTCCTCCAGTAAAAAGGTCCATCCCCTGCTGTCCTCTCACATCAACATATTTGTTTAAAACTGTTTTCGTATGTAAACGGTGCTTGACCTATGCATATTTCTCTCCTGATTCAGACAAAACAACTTTTTTTACTGAAGGAAGCAATATTATGGATTGAGGACTCCATTGTAGCTGGAAGCAACAGTTTAAAGTTAAAAATGTCTTGATTGTTTTATTATAAACACACAAATTTCATTTTACAATATGTTAATTGATGGACTGGAATCATGTGGATCACTTGTGGATTATTGTTTTGTTTTTATCAGCTGTTTGGTCTCTCATTCTGATGGCAACCATTACCTGCGAATGATCCATTGGTGAGCAAGTGAAACAAACTCATCTACATTTTGGATGGCCTGAAGGCAAGTACATTTTCAGCAAATTTCCATTGTTGGGTGAACTATTCCTTTCATTCAAAATTTGACTTTCCAAAAAAACTATTTTAAAGCTCTTTTAAAAGCTAAGCAACCAAAAAAGAAATTCCTTTTAGAAATAAGCTCTTGTAAAGGGATAAAGTAAAGCAATAACCTTTGAAAACAGGACTCCAGGCTTACAGGAAGACCTCAATACAGAGAGCTGAATTCACCCAGCAGTGCCTCCCGTTCATAGTTAATACCTGTGCTTGTGGGATAGCTGGGACCATTTAGCCAGTCTGTAGAATCTGCCAAGCCTGCTTCATTGTCAACCTTAACAAAGGCGCTTGATATATACGCCCAGATTGTACCTGTCTTTTATAGCCCCTTCACTTTCATTAAAAACTGCAATCTTGCAGCTGAGCCTCCCTTCGCACACAATGTGAAGCAAGCCTGCAAGGGCAAACACATGCGACCCACCTCTCCCCCACACATACAAAAAATACAGACTGCTTTTAGCAACAGGTTTGAATGTAAATTGATGTTTAAATAGAGACAGGTTAGCACTAGTCTGGCAGATCTGTCTGCCTCTGTGCCAGGAGTGATGGGACAGTAATGTTTGGATTTAGCCATCTGAATTCCTTTTGTCGCTTTAATTGTGTGTGCAGTTTATTCTCCATAAGACACGCTGAATAAAACTCATCCCGTGCCTCTGTGAATCCACAATATAGAGAATCCTGGTGCTATTCAATCAGAATAATGTATGAATTACTTTCATTTGCAGGAGTAAAAGCTATTCTATCAGGAGACTGTATGAGATTCAAGTGTGAAATTTTCTGTTTCTGTGGAAGAGTACATTCCACCTCAATGCGTAATTTATCTAAAAAAGCTGCCGTTCTCTGACTTCCAAAGTCAATCATCTATTTTAAAATCACAGCATGCCAACTGAGTCAATGATTAAAACAGCAGCATGTGACATTCATTTGAAAATATATCTGTTCTATAGCATTTCACCATTTCAGAATGATAAATAGCATAATGTGCATATATGGAGCTGTAAAAATCAACCACTGACTCAATGGGGGCTTAAGACTTTCACTGTGTTAAGTAAATGTCATAAGCTATTTTTCAGAGCCGTAACATCTCATACATTTCAAGAACATACACACATGATTACAACACAAACAAAAGCTTTAGCTTACACCAAAAGGTCAGTCCATCCCCGCAAAGGGCCCTGAAACATTAAGAACAACTGAGAGGAGGTCTTCTGTATGCAATAGTGAGATGTAGTGAATACAATGCGAGTGTGTTCTGCCACCCTCTAGTGGCAGTGGGAATCGCTAAAAGAACAATGTGACAAGACACATTTCCATCTTAGGCCTGCCAGCAGGGATCATTGATAAAAATCACAGTACTCTAATTAATTATGCATCATGTTGCCTAGTTATATAATCACTTCTTTGCTCACTTATCATTTGCACTACAACATTTCCACAGGGGATATTCACATTCCATGACTTAAACAGACCTAAATTTAGAAACACAAGTTTTGAAAAATGACTAAATCAATATCTAACACAGCGAGGTCAGTGAGGTCAAATCCATACCATTTTTTCTACATTAGACTCAAATTTATTTTAATGCATCCCCTCCTTTTTCCCCTGCAGAGATTTTTCAGTTGTCATGTCCTTTGGCAGAGATGCAAAGTGAATGGTCTGAAATGCAAGGAATGCTTGTTAACCTCCTACTGTTAGAGGTAGCTCTGCACTGTAAAAAATGTTTATTTAGGTAACATTAAAATGAGCTTCATGAGGTCTAAATTAACATCTAGATTAACTGTTACTACATTATCTTATGCTGTCAAAAAGATTAGAAATAAAACGCTCTTTAGATAACTGCACAAGTACGTAGTCTCTAAAATTTACTCAGTGTAGTGTCTTAATGCACTTTTTACAGAAATTGAAAAAATAATGAGAAAATCTCACAAATAACCAAGCCAAAAAGAACATCAACAGTAATTTGCGAGCAAAAGCATTACAGTGTTCAATCTGTCTTGGCAGTGACCAAGAACCCCAACGTCTGAGGAAAAGACTCTCCAGCCTGACCTCCTGTCTGACACCACTACATAGCAGGGGTGTTGTAAGGTCAGGGGGCAAGGCCTTAAAAGGGGAATTAGTTTATTGACACAATAAGACCTGACAGTTTATTAGATAGCCTTTTGGCACATTAGCTCCTGGTCATTCTCTCATCTGTACAGCTCTTAAGGGGAACCTATAGGAGTGTCCTATAAGAGCCCTGAACCAGTAGATTGAACCCTCACACTATCTATATATTCTAAGGTGAGAACAATGTTACAGGCTCTGACAGAACAGTGCCACGTGTCAGATCCCATCTCACTCTCAACAGCTTCTTAACATGGCAGGATCTGTTTTCATAGAGCTGTAAAACAGACCACTGACATTTAAGGGTCAATTTGTTTCAGAGAGAGCTTGTTTGATAAAAGATAGATAGAGCTGAATGTTTCCATTATTCCTGGAGCTCAAATGGTAGAGCATGGTGCTAGCAATACAAAGGTTGTGGGTTCGATTCCCAGAAAACACTGCTGATAAAAACCTTGCAGTATAAGTTGCTAAGGAAAAAAGTGTCTGACAAATGCGGAAATGTTACCATTATATTCTGCTTTTACAAGCGTTATCTATTCTAGCCCAACGTACTGCCTAATGTCATATCTATAAATGTACTGGAATGTATTGCATAATGTCATACACATAAATTTAGCTTATATGTTATCTATATTCATATTCAAATGTACATTAATAAGTGACTACTATATGCTGCTTCATATCTTTAAAGCAAAACATTAAAAATAAATAAAATACATATAAAATTTATAATATATAATATTGCATTTATCTTATCTGAAACACAGTAAAACAGTATTTTGAAATATTATAACAATTTAAAATAATTGTTTTTAATATATTTTAAAATGTTATTTGTTCCTGTGGTGACAAATCTACATTTTCAGCAGCAATTACTCAGTGTCACATGATCCTTAAACATGATTTGGTGCTCAAAAAACATTTCTTATTATTATCAATGTTGATAACAGTTGTGCTGATTAAAATGTTTGTAGAAACCATGATGCCTTTTTTCAGCATTCTTCAATGACTACAAATTCAAAAGAAAATTAGTTGAAATAACATTTTTTGTAACAATGTAATAGGCTTCACTGGCACTGATCAATTTAATGCATCCTTGCTGACTACAAGTATTCTTACTCTAAATCTTACTGACCCCAAACTTTTGAATGGTAGTGTAAAAATAAAGTGTTTTTATGTAAGTGTTTTAAAGACTGAGTACTGAACTGGCTATTATTTTTCCTAACCTGCTGCTCCAGGTTGCTGGGATCCAGAAAGGTGACTAGATCTAGGGAGATGTGGCCCATGATGGAGTGCTGCTGACAGGCCTGACCCACACGAGTGCAAATGGAGTGCAGGACGTCAGGGCAGATGGAGGTCTGAGGTACGGTGCAGCCCACCACTTCCAACCCACTGGGCCCACGCAGTTGATCTCCACAGGACAGCATGCAAACATCTCCTCCCGGCTCCACCAGAAGATCCACCGTCAGACACGTCACACTATCCGAAGGCGGGAAGGCTTCTATCACTCCACCTTTGGAAGGAGATGGATACAAAGAAAAAGAGTACCAAGGAAGATCTGACAAGTAATTGGTTAGAGGTACTTTGCAAAATTGGTTGAAGCTACCTTCCCTGAGGAAGTGTTCTAGGAAACAGGTCCATGTGGCATAGCAGGATGTGTTGACTGGATGAGCATAAGTAGCCAGAAGATGAGGAACCTCCTCTAAGAACTTGATCATCACCGACTCCTGCATCAAAAATGACAGATAAAAGCAAAGTCAGGCATAATGAAAATCCTCTAAGCTCCATAGAGCGACCTAAATAAAACTAATATCTTGACTTTTACGCTATAAAGCAATTTCTAAAGTGTCTGGGCCTGATGTAAAAAACATATAGCACTACATAGTGTCGATACCCTTGATGAAGCAGTAACTACTGAAGTGTGTCTTAATTTGACATGCCTTACAAAAGCACAGAAGGTGGTTGTGTATGGGGGTGGTGGTCGGTGTTGATTGACAGCCCATTGCCACGGCATCACAGTAGTCTAATAGCTTTAACTAAAGGCAATAGTAACTGCACCTGTCCCCAATAACTGACACATGCTGGCAGATAAATACCCATGCAAGCCAATCGATCAGCAGATCAATCAGGGTCTGTTTCTGATCAATACAGGCCTTGTTTCTGTAACTAGAAAACACCATAATGGCTTTGACACTTAATTATGTTGTTAATTGCAATGTTTGACTTCCTGTGAGTGCCTCTTAAAACCTGTTGGTTAGTAAGAGAAAGAATTTCATCTTAAGGACCTCTTAAAGCAGAGAAGAATGGACAGAGCACTTACGGATTGCATGTAAGTGCATAGTTTGTGCTTACAACTGCAATGAGATGTATAGAAAACAGTTTCTAACTAAGCAGAACATAAAAGGGGAAATAATCTTTTTGGTGGGAAACTATTTAATAAAAGGCCCTTTTTTATTTAAGCGCATTTAACAAGTCAGTAGGTCCTGTTTTACAACCTTGAGAAGTGCAGGTTATGCTCTAGAAGATGTAAGGATGAATCAATTTTTGATCTCCATAAAGTCTTTATCCTTTTCAAGTACATTTATAATGTTCAAACAAAACTGACATCACTGAGGAAGTTGTCTCAAAACAGGGAGATACGATGCTGTTGATATTCAAGTCATGAAACAGTCATCATCATATTCAAGTACCAGAAGAGCCAGGGTCAATCGCTGCGCAGTGATTTCACCCCGACACAAGCCATAAAGCACACAATGGTGCGGCAAAAAGTGTAAGGAAACGGCCTTCGTTCCCCGCGAAAGAGCAGGCGCGCTCTGAGAATTTGCCAATGCACTTCACACGAACAGCGGGGAGGGAAAGAAAGCGCGAGGGAATAATTTTTGCCATTCTTTATTTGGACTTAAACTGCGAGCTGTACTGTGAGAGAGGATTCGGGCCTTGCTTGGCTTCCACATAAAGATGAGCTATTTGAAAATAGATAAATAAAATAGACGTCTCCTGTGTGCTTTGATTGCTGTTTGATCTCTACATTAGGAAGAGCAACATTGCAGTCACGAGCATAGTCAACAGCATACCTCCTAAGAGGGATATGGGGCTTTTTTTAAAGCTTTCCTTAAAGAGATAGTTCACCCTAAAACAAATATTCTGTCATCTTCATGCCTTTGGAACACAAAAGTAGATATTTTGGAAAATAGTTTTTTTTCTTGCAACAAAAGACCCCATTACATTTCTTTTTTATGGACAATAACAGGTATAAACCTTCTTTAAAATATATATTGTTTTGTGTGGTGTTTGTAAGCTCTCTGATATACTGTTCCTATACATCAGGTATTAGATATACCAAAAATCCTAAACAAATATGAAATTATGTTTTGAATAGATATTGTAATTTTGAATGAACATGGAGCTGAAATCACCTGAAAACAGTCTGCCATCCTCATCTTTTTGTTCAAAAGTAAAAGCAAAAGTAGATATTTAGACAAATATTTAGTCTTAGTGTTGTTGTTATTGTTTGTCCATACAATAAAAGTCAGGTCCAGTGTTGTTTTGGATACCATTAGCTTTTATTATATGGACAGAAACAGTCTTCAAATTTATTTTATTTAATTTTTTTATTAATATTTGTGTGTGTGTGTGTGTGTGTGTGTGTGTACGCCATATATCTTTATGCTATACCTTTCTTATACATCAGATATTAGGCATACCAACAAATCCTGCACAAATATAAAGTGGTGATATCAGGTAAATCGACATTTTGAATGGGTCTGAAAATAAAGCCTGGTTATAATATGGACATATTTGCGGATTACTTCCCAAATGCAACATTAACCAAAGAGAAATACAGAAAGTGTCGTTACATTCAAAATCTAATAAAATAAACGTGGTACAACACGTAATCCCACATGCATTGAATAAAATAAGTAGCAGACAATCTGTCTATCTGTTGATGCTATTAGTATAATGCTCCCTCGTGTCTAATGACCCGTGTGCTGGCAGAACGTGCATGTTTGTAATGTGTAAAGTGTAGCGTGTACGAGTCCACCCAGCCGTTGAATAGAGTGAGATCCGCATGTCTTTAACCCATCTTCTCTGAATAGCTGTGAGGCTTGCCCCAGGCTGAAACACCCCTCGGGGTGTGGGCCTCCCAAACACATTGCAAAGAATCACACAGTCTTTTTTTACACTGCCTCTAGGTCTGTTTTCACACTTATCTCTGTAGCTGTTCCTCTATAGGACCACATGGGTTCTGGTATTCTTCCTCCTGCATTAGAAGAGGCTCTTTATACAATCAATAATTAAACAATGTGCACATAGTAAATAGGGTAAATAAAGGGGGAGCTCAACATAGGCCTGGGCTTGACAGGGGGAAATTAAAGGATGCAATACAGTGAAAGACAGCTCCCTAGAGAGGCAAAACAGCATTTAAACTTCTATGACTTATAACTAAAGCCAAACGTAAAACTTAAGTGAAGCCTCTGAGCACTGATAATTGCAGTCTGATAATTACAAAATCATTATAATATTTTTTCTCAAAGGATAGTGGCCTACAAATGCACATTTTAAAAATTTAATTGCAAATAGACGTCATACATACTAATGTTTTGTACTTAAAGAACAAAAGGCAATATTTACAATTTATTACCCACTGCAATTAAAACATTAGACTGATATATGTGTTCTAGAATATTTCCGCATTTGTTGTTGAATTTATTAGCTTGGAGTAATAAAGATAAAACGCAATGAACATAACATCAAGCAGATAAATAAAACGAATGACATGCAAATACGCAACCGCAAACAGAACCGCAATGAGGGGCGCTGCAGAACGGCAAAATTACCACTAAAAGAGTGAATACAGATCTGTAGAAAATACGCTGAAATAACCTCTGTGCTCTCCATTCTGTTAGCAGAGCTTTCCATTGATTAAAAAGGTTGAAGAGGTAGAATAAAGGCCCGTACTGGCTTCCATATGGCCCAGAAGCCCTAAGGGTGCAGGCCAGCTCATCAGGCCCCAGCTCCCTTTCCTCTCACTGGGACCCCAGCTGGTGAAGAGCCCCCCATTTAAAGCTCCTTCACCGCCATCAACCATAATGGAGCTTGGCTGGGCCTCAACCGCTTACCTCTGTAATTAACAGCACCAATGCCACCACAATTACAGCCCCAGATTCCTCTCTCGGCCTCAGTGTGAATTAGGGACTGAGCTAATAGCTTGGAGGTAGGACACGCGGCCTCCTCTTGCCCCCGGGATAGAAGGCTACAATAAGAGGCTGGAATAAAAAAAGCAAGGTCTGATTTTGCACACAGCCGCGTATGATGATAACCCTGTAATTAGCTTACACAAAGCTCATGGTGTAATGGCAAAACACGGTATTTAAATCAAGGGCCAAATTGTAAGCATATGATGCAGGAGAGGGTTATGAACACGATTACAGGCGGATAAAACTGATGTGTTTTTAAAGCACACAACAGAGTGTTGAATACATCACATTTGAATTAGAATACATAAATATGCTACAATTCAAATGACTCATTATTAATTTCTCATGAATTTGAGTCATAAGCACTCTCTAGAGTCTAGACAAATCACGATGATGGCATCAAAGTTTGGCCTTGGTCAGTAATGACAGGCTTGTCATTGAGACAAGGGTGCATTTTGTACAGAATGTGAATATAAAAACCAGGCAAAGCGGAAATTATAATGAACAGGGCTTGTGACTGAAGTGTAGCTGCATTTGCAAAATAAAAGAAATGGCACATTTCATTTCGCATTTAAAAACAAGCCACTTGATACTTCTGAATTGCTACTGTTGCACAACAGGCACTCACTAATGTAGACTGTGCATTTGAATGATGTAACTGCACTAAGAACAAATCAGAACAAATTTTGTCAACAGATTTATTTTATTTGTTTAAAAGCAAAATCTGTGTCATGTCCCCTGCCTTACCAAAAGCTTTGGATTTTATAAAATGTTTAGTAATATCACCATTGTAATTTTTTATTAAACATTAGGTATTTTAGAACTGAAATAGTTCCACTTAAATTCAATTTCATGTAAAAAAGGTGCATATGATGCATATAAATTATCCTGATTCTTATTAAAGTTAATATAACTAAATAGTTAAACAAAATTAAAATAAAAACAGAATTAAAATTTAAAATGTATAATAAAAACATAATTTCAATAAAATTAACAATATGAATAAAAATAATTCAAATGTGTCTTTTCTCCAATAAAATAAAATAAAATAAAATAAAATAAAACATACATACATACATAGATAGATGCATACATAAATGAAAATAATTGAAGGTTATTTATATATAATTAATTTAAATCCAAAACAGTCCTACCTTTACTTGAGACTGTGATGTTCTCCACTGTTCAGGCCTGTAGTGGCTAAACTCCTGCTGTGCCCATGGGCGGCATTTTAGGTGGCATGCGTCACAATAGGCCGTTCCCCGTCCACCCACTTCACTATCTATCTTGAAGAGCCATCGCTGGACTTCCATGTGTTCAGTCATCAACCGGGCCAGACCTTCATGAAGCTGGAAGACAGACATATGAATCATATTCCATCTTTTTCCACATCATCAAATGTAAGTTTCACATGAGGTGTTTAAACAGATGTCTGGCACACAGACCTGCTTCAGGGTGTATATATCCCACTTTCCTGGAGGCATGTCGACCCCTGCGCTACTGAAGATCCTTCTTCCCCCGGATTTAGTGCTGTATAGCTGGGTCACCGCAGGCTCTGTGCCCAAAAGTGGAACTTCGAGCTCATCTGCCACAGCCAGGTCATCAATATAGGTGACACCGCTGATCATGTAGGCCTGCTTCCCCTGGATCAAATTCTTGATGCGCTGTAGCGTTCGAGGACTGTACTTCAGGAGCGAAGCTAGACACATATTCCGGGTCTGAAGGAGGAATATAATACACTGTGAGTTAATGGTCAATTTGAAGAGCACAAAAGCTGCAGAATTAATGCTGTTGTTATGTTTCATAACATAATAAGCTCTAATAAAGAGAATACATAACAGAAATACATTTTTATTATGTATATTTCCCCCCCAAAGGTGAAATCTCAGCAGTCTTTGTGTACATAAATAACTGTCCTTTCCACTCCAGCTCTAAGGTCTTACCCCTCCCTTTGTCTATGGGTGTAATTTATGAACGTGCGCAAACACATTGGGCCCATTACGTGCAGCCGGAGGGGTCATGACCTCTCCTGTACTCCAACACGTTAAATTGATAAAGGAGAGTCAGGGGAGGGCCGTACACCTCTGCAGCCTCTTGTCTTTACTATGTGCTTAGTGATGGGCTCCGTGGGGAAAGCACTAATTACTCCACATCTGTATGTTTGATCCAAGCAGAATTGTCCCGTCTGTCATTGGCACGCCATGCTGGCAGCAACGGCTAACAGAGATTTATCCTGCTGACACGTCTGGCAGAGTTTACACACGGAGAGGAATCGACAGGGAAGAGGCAGCGCGTGCCGCTCGTACGCTATGCGGCAATAAATAACAGAGGCACGTTGCTTGCATGTGCAGTCAGTTAGGCCTACAATAATAGAAGAAACAAATCTGCATATAGTGTAAAAAAAACTCTCCTTCCTTGCAAAATATATATTTTCAAGAATAGTTTACATTTGTGTTGTATTTTTCTATTCACCACTTGAATTGGGGTTTTAAGGTAATTGTTTTTATTCTATTAAAATAAGTTAATGAATGGAATTGAACATCTGTTTCAGGTTTATACATCTAACAATGAGTAGGAAAAGATACTCTAGTAAATATTATAAATAAACGTCATAAATAATAAGTAAATATTAAAAATGTTTTAAAAAGTAAATATTTTAAATTATTTCGATTTTTATCATTTGTTTATATAAAAGCCAATTATTTAATTCTGCAAACATTTAGCATTTATAATACCACGAGTAACATTTTTTTTCTGATAAATTATGAGAAAAATCCATTAAAATAAGTTTGAACTGAACTGAATATCTGTTTCAGGTTTATACATCCAATGAGTAGAAAAAGACACACTAGTAAATATTATAAATACATGTTATAAATAATAAGTAAATATTACAAATAGAAAATGTTCTAATAGTATTTTTTTAATACATTATTTAGATTTTTTATCATTTATTTATATTAAAGCCAATTATTTAATTATGCAAACATTTTGCATTTATAATATCATGAGTAATATTTGTCTGATAAATTATAAGGCTTTATACATATAAAATATATAGTATTATTATAATAAATATATACTGTAGCAATATTAGAATCATTATAGTTTGGTCCCTGATATCAAAAAGTGTTTATGTGACCCTGGACCACAAAACCATAAGGGTCCATTTTTTAAATTGAGATTTATATATCATCTGAAAGCTGAATAAATAAGCTGTATGGTTTATTAGAATAGGACAATATTTGGCTAAGATACAACTATTTGAAAATCTGGAATCTGAAGGTGCAAAGAAATCTAAATATTGAGAAAATCACCTTTAAAGTTGTCCAAATGAAGTTCTTAGCAATGCATAGCACTAATCAAAAATGAAGTTATGATATATGTACAATAGGATCTTTACATAATATCTTAATGATTTTAGGCATAAAAGAAAAATCTATAATTTTGACCCATGCAGTGTATTTTTAGCTATTGCTACAAATATACCCGTGCTACTTATGACTGGTTTTGTGGTCCAGGGTCACATATACTGACAATGTTAATGTTTAGTTTTGAACACTATCAAATATTTTTTTTAAATGCTAATAAATGCTAATATAAAAAAGTATTCTTTATCTTCTTTGCATTTCTCCTCTTCCCTAGCTTGCTTCCTAATATAACTGTCTAATAAACAGCATTGTATATTACGAATATTGTTGCTCTGTGACATTTGCTTTTGTTCCTCTTTTGTAAGTGGTTTTGGATTTTTGGATTTCTGCTAAATGAGTAAATGTAAAAGTACAGATCCTTTTCACTGAAACCTAATCAATTATGGCAGGTCTGCACAGAGTGGTAAATACATAGGTCACCTCTTTCGCCCTCTACAGGTGAGAAATAAATCAAATTCTTCTATGAAAATTGTTAACAAATTCATGTGGACCACAATATTTCAGAAATCACTTTGAGGGGAGACAAAAGGTATCAATGTGTGTGTGTATGTGGTGCACCATACTGAAAAATACTCCAGTGCTTCTGGCATGAGGATAGTGAAGCGTTTGGCACAGTGGGACTCAGGCGCAGAAGCGTCACCCAGCTCAATGGCTGTCTGCAGGCCCAGCAGGCGAGTGTAGTACTGGAGAACATCCTCACCCAGGCGCACCGGAGACACATAGATGACCTCGACGTTCTCATCTATATGTAACACAAACAGTACTGTGTTTGCTCTCATGTGTCTGCTGTCAATCCAATTTGATCATGTCATGGTTCACACCCTCACCTCTGATATCACACAGTCGGCCCATCTGGGTATTCTGGAGAACATCAAATCCTCTGAGACTGAGCCGCTGATGTTGGGAATATCCTATTGAACAAATCAAAATGATTTGAAATGAGATTGAAATATTTTAACAATAAATTAAAGACTTTATTCAAAGTCAGGAAACCTCAAAAAGACTGCTATAAACTAATCTCTATAATGAAATGATTAAATGCATGCAAACTAACAGAGCGAGGCAATAAAAACAATAGGGTTCAACTTCTTAATTATCTGAGCTCACACAGGCCTCTCCTCAGCCACCCCCAGTGCAAAAATCACACTCCATCTGCTGGTGATTACAATTCACACTCATCATCATCCCCAATAGCCAGCGCAGGTCTCAATGACAAGTTTTCGGGAAATCAATTTTCTGTGTTTTCTGCAGGTGCACCCAAATACATGTATTTTTTCCCTTTAAAATATTATGTGACCAGAAGCCATCATAACGGATGGAAAGGAATTACCCAATGATGGGACATGGATGATCGTCCTTTTGGTGGAGGTGATGTGTTTCCAGTTGGCTGCCAGACTCTGTGAATCACAGACAGCAGAGAATAAAAGAGAGTAAAAGTGATCGGTGACAGACAGCACCCAGCAGCACATGGATTTATCATGTTGTCGGCCCACCGATGGCAGCAGAGGGAGGAAATTATGCTTGTCTTTCTCCCTGGGTCTCACGGAGACAAACCAAGCATAAATCACATTAATTAAATCAGCTAAGTGCATACTTAGAAACATCTTCCCTCTATTAATTCAATTAGCAGGCTACATGAAGCTTTCTGCCAGGGGAAGATTAAGGCTTAATTAAAAGGATGTGAGTGTTTAAAGGGTGGAAACATACACAAGCTTGTGTCTGTTCTCACAGTGAGTGACGGTGAGGATAAATGAACATGTGGGCACTAATTAAGAGACATGCTAGTTTCATAAAGATGTTACAGGAATGACAGCACAGATGAAACATCTGTTCTGACAAATAGAAACTTAATCTAAACGTGAGACTGTGCTATCACAATCACTCTTTGTATAAGCACCTCTGCATTGAAAGTTCAATTCTTTCCTGGGCTATATTGATAAATATACAGTATGTACTATACAGGTGTGGTTTCACAGTTTTTTGTTAAACAGACTGATTTTATACAACAACTCATGAGTGGAACAACTGTACTTTCTTATGCCACGGATTCATGATCTGCCATTCAAAAGATGTGACCGAAGTTACTGGAGTAAAGACCTGGTCATTCCAAGAAAAATTATAATTATAAAATTTAAAAAAATCAATCTAAATAACAAGGAGACAGCATGGTTGTGTGGTTTTATATAACATTTCAAATTAATATACTGTAACCATTTAGACACTATATTGCCAGTTACGTTGTCTGTTTTTGCCACGCCAGTCATAATAGTTTCAAGACATCAGTTGAATGAATGATTCAAATACTTATTCATAAAGATAGTTGCAAATGAATCAGCGTTTTTGAAAGAACCAATCTTTGACTCACAAATATGAGCAGTGTTTCATTCCTGAATGAATCTTTGTTTTAAAAATAATTCGTAAAAATAATTAGAAAATAATATAGCGCCTCTAAAATAAAAGTACCAAAATAACCAATTTTTTCCACCAAGGCTCTGAAGTGTGAATCCAGTGAACACTTTACTCTCCAGAAGGTCATGGGAGAGGAGTTGTGAATGGCAGAGAAGTGACACAACATGACAGATGTAGTATTAGTTTATAATGCACACATTCTTACTATATAGAACATATTTTTCACGTCACGAAGTTTGTGCCTCATCAATTGTAGTATCTAATGTATAGACTGACAGTCTGGAACGCACACAATGAAGGTTAATACAATGAAAAGTTAAACTGTTAAGTCAATGCTCTTGGAACGCTGCTCAACAAATCAGATTCAAGGACCTGAACTAACTGTTATATAAATGTGTATTTTATTCACCTCTGCCCTGATGTGGTAGTTTTCCAGTTGGTGGATACGTGAGGCCTGTAGACTCTTCTTCAAATGGCCCAGTTTGGCACGTTTCAGCAGAGACATGGCAATAACTTGTGCCGCCCATTTGGGCCTGAGTTGGAGCAGGTAGGCGGTACGGGCAGAGCAACGCCTCCAGCAGGTCTGGATGCACACAGCCGCTGCCTGATGCCCATCGATGCCTTTGTAGCGCTGGCCAGGCTGACACATCAGGTCCCATACCTCATCTCCATTCTCCAGCACCGAGAGCAGCTTCTCCACATGGGTGCGCCGGCCCCTGCCGTCTCTCCAGTTGAGCTCACCGCTCTGCACGCACACTGCCAGACGCTCCCCACACACCCACGCCAGTGGCACCGCAAAGTCCAATAGCATCCGCTGCAGCTGGTCCAAAGCCTCTACCATTGCACCCCAGTAGAGACAGTATTGCTTTTTAAACCTACAGAAGTCAGGATCTTCTGGGTCAATCTGACCCTCAGCTATGGTGAAAGGATATTTGCTGACAGCAGCTGGCACTGGAATGCTCTAAGAAGAGAGAAATACATATTATAATAAAGGCAAAAGGCTGTTGCAATCATTTAACGGGATAGTCCATTCAAAAATTTTAATTCTGGTTTAGTGTCCCATAATGGGACCAAAGCTGTTTAATTACCAACATTCTTCAAAATTTCTATTTTGTGTTCCACAGAAGATAAGAGATCATACAGGTTTGGAATGACATGAGTAAATGATGACCAAATTTTAATTTTTGGGTGAACTATCTCTTTAAAAAAAGTGTTATGGCCCCCCCCCCCCCCATTTTTTCCTTGAAAACTGTTTTAGTAATATAAATAAACAAACAATAAAATTGTAATTGTAAACAAAAATTGTAAACAATAAAAAAGCGAATAGGAAGTAAGTATAAAAGCTTTTATTTTTTGCAACAAGTCATAAATACAAAAGACCACTGGCTTGCAGAGGGTGACTATTTCAAATCATTACCTATATCTGCCCTAAAGCTATTCCTGACACATTTTACATTACATCAGGCGTAAAAGTTCACTTTACACAGAAGAAGAAAATTGATTTAGAGTCAGTTCTAAAGCTCTCGTGACCAGATTATTACAAACAGAAAACACACTGTCCAAATCATCTAAAATGTTACCCCAGCAAGCAGAACACACTATATATCCTTGTCATACATAACTTTATGTATGTCGGTATAAATAAATACTACCTGCAGGTTAAGTGGGGTGAGTCGGGCTATCCCTCGGTTCAGTACTCCATTGTCAGAGCTTGCAGAAGCAGCTGAAGGAGGGGGGGTGTGAATGGTCCTGGACGATGGACTCTCGGTTCCTGATCTTCCAAGAGCCATTTCATCTCTGCTCACATCCATCTCCAGTTTTGAAGCCCTTTGTGACTCATCTATAATCATATAAGAAGTACATACTACAGTCAAAGACTGTAAAAAAAAAAAAAAGTGATGTATTGTCAAGTATGGTGACCCATACTAGAAATTGGTGCTCTGCATTTAACCCATCCAAGTGCACACACACAGCAGTGAGTAGTGAACACACACACACACACTGTGAACACGCACCCAGAGCAGTGGGCAGCCATTGCTCCAGCACCTGGTGCCTTGCTCAAGGGCACCTCAGTCATGGTATTGAAAGCGGAGAGAGTGCGGTTCATTCACAATCCCCACCTTCAATTCCTGCCGGTGTGAGAATCAAACCAGCGACCTTCAGGTTACAAGCCCAACTCTCTAACCGCCAGGCCACAACTGTACAATATACATAACCGAAATAAGAAAACAATATATAAATATATGTAATATTTGTCCAGTTATTTGATTGACATTTTGTATCAGAAGTGCACCACCATTTTAGACTGTATTAATGATTATTTATGATATTGATATATATTTTTAAAAAGTACTAAATATGCCTGACACTTAAAATATCACAGACAGCATAAAATGTTCTGCTGAAAATTAAGTGTTAATTGAACAAAAAAGCAATACTGGAGGCTTTTTTCCATAGTAATTCAATTTACTCCCTCTACATATGTAGATTGTTGGGATTCAATACACAGCAAAAAGCTGAATTTTTGTAAACATACAAATTGAAGAATCATGTGACCCTTCGACTTCGATGCACGCGTAGTCTTTCGCTCTGCTGACTTTGTCAGATATTTTATTATCCTGTCAGTAAATTTCAAACCACTTTGCATCAGACCCATCATGAATTCTTCAGCAGTCAAAGGCGATCGGAAAAGAGAGATTGGGCAATCGCGAATAAAGAAAAAATTAAAAGATTCCACCATCTCCAGAGAGGATCTCGACGATGCTATTGCTAGCGGTGCTAAGCTAGCACTTAAGGAACAGCAAGGCACTTTGAATTCGATTGTGACTTTGGCAGTAAGAGATGCGGCGGACTCTGCTGATTCCAGCATTGCGTGAACTGCGAGCGGACATACAAGCGACCAACAAGTCTGTTAAAGAGATAAGAGAGGAGCTTGAGGCGATAGATACCGCGGCGAAGCAGACACGTGACCGGGTTGATTCCGTTCAAGCGGCAGCACGTGAGGATAGGAGGACAATCACGGACTTAAGAAATCAGATGGAGCGACTCACCGAGAAGATGATGGATATTGAGGACAGAAGCAGAAGGAATAACATACGACTGGTGGGGTTACCAGAGGGGGTGGAGGGCTCCGATGTGGCTGGTTTCCTCAGAGTTAATCTTTCCAAGTGGATTCCTTCCCTGAAAGGTCGTAACATCGAGATTGACCAGGCGCATCGCGTGTATGACGGAGGGAGGGGCTCCGATCGGCCGCGCACTCTCATCTTCCGTGTACTAAGATGGCATGACAGATCGGAGATTCTGAGAGGTGCTCGGCAGGCTTATCCGGTGAAATGCACGCAGGACAATGTCACGCTACTGTTTTTTCCTGACTTTAGCCGTCAAGAGAAAAAGCTTGGTTCCGGTTTTGAGGTCGATGACGGCGCTTGGTCTCCAGCCCTTCCTCGCTTATCCGGCGGTAATTAAGCTACGGCACGGGGGTGAGCAGAGGAGTTTCGACTCTCTTCGGAAGGCGGAGGATTTTGTCAGCTCCCTGTCACAGAAGAGGGCATTTACTGCAGCTCCACAAGACAGCGGGAAGGCGGCGGCCGCCTTCTCTTCGGCCCGGCGGGAGGGGCTTGATGGCCGGGATAGAGGAGATGCCGGCTGCCCAGAAGAAGATGGTGGCGGGAGGGATATGGATGCTTGCTAGATCTCTTTTTTCCTTTCTTCTTTCCTCTCTCCTCCTGGGATAGTGTTCATATATATTCGATACAACTGTCTCTTTGCTGGTAAGACTAACCCCCCCCTTTTTCTTTCTTTCTTTTTTTCTGGAGGGGACTGATGGAGAGTAGGTTTAATTAAAATAATTTTTTGGTTATGTGAGCCTTTTGGGAGGCTCGTTTTGCGCTAAAGTGGATCGGTCACGGATCATCACAATTTTTTGTTGCTCAATCAGACCTATGTTCTCGGTAACGTGCGGTCTGAGTTGTTTTTTGTCTATAGCTTATTTCTGTCTGTGTTGCTTTTATTTTTTACAACAGATATTCATACTTTTATTTACTTTACCTTATTTCTAAAAGGATTTTTCATATAGGTGGTTTGATATCTAGAATGCATACCAGTGATTACATCTCATTTGCAGAATGGGAGTGCTTTTGCTTTTCTTCATTTACGGAATACAATTTTGGGTTTAAATATTTTTAAATATTTATATTTAAAATATCTAAATATTTTGTCACTGAATGTGAATGGTTTGGATTCTGCCGCTAAATGAGCCCGTGTGTTAGAATATTTGCACCGTGGATCTATTTTCTGTGCCCTAATACAAGAGACATACTTAATATGCGGGACTGGATTGCGCCATCTTCTGGTCGGCTATCTGTTTGTAACGCTGTTTTTTCTTTTTTTCTTTAACGTACATGACTATATAAAGGAATGACTTGTTTTGTTTTTTCTTTTTCCCTCCCTCTCTCTCTTCCTTTTGACTGGATTTTGGGGTGTTGAGTATGTGTCTGTTGTTTTGTTTTGTTTGTTTTGTTTGTTTTGAGTGGATGTTATGTTGTGATGTTGTGTGTTAAAAAAAATAAATAAATGTTGATCACAAAAAAAAAAACAACAACATACAAATTGACTTTCTAACTTTAAATGTAGGCCGCAAGTGTGTAATGACATTGTGGAAATAGACTGACCTGTCTTACTTTGGCCACTGTCCTCTCTCTGGAGCACATGGACAGCTTTGGGCTGTACTGGGGTTTGCACTGAAGAGAGGTCAGCTGCTGAGGGTAGCAGCCCTGAAATGCAAAAAAATAATAGAATGAAGAATAGAATAGAAAAAAAGTCTTATTACAATCTGCGGATAGGATCTGTACACAAAATTACAGCATATTATTCATGAACACAAAAAGAGGGCACAAACAAACAAATGAATGTATGCAAACATATGCATTTACAGTACACTACTGTTTAAAAAGTTTGGGTTCAGCAGTTGTTTTTTTTTGGGGGGGGGGGATAATTTTTTTCAGCAAAATAACATTAAGTGAAAGTAAACATTCATAAGGTTACAAAATATTTCTATTTCAAATGTGGTTCCTTTCATCAAAGAATCATGCAAAGAAAATGTGTCACAATTTCCACAAAAATATTAAGCAGCACAACTGTTTTAACACTGA
This sequence comes from Schizothorax lantsangensis, assembly GCA_027422415.1. Classification (NCBI taxonomy): domain Eukaryota; kingdom Metazoa; phylum Chordata; class Actinopteri; order Cypriniformes; family Cyprinidae; genus Schizothorax; species Schizothorax lantsangensis. The sequence continues at coordinate 11,806,839 of CM049846.1, read as the reverse complement.
AAATAATTAAAAAAAATATCTCTTGAGCACCAAATCAGAATATTCAAATTATTTCTGAAGGATCATGACACTGAAGACTGGATTAATGACTGCTGAAATTTGCCATTACAGGAATAAATAATTAAAATATATTAAAAAGTTATTTTACATTTTAATAATATTTCACAATGCTACTCTTTTTACTGTATTTTTGATCAAATAAATTCAGCCTTGGTGTACATAAGAGACTGTCAAAAACATTCAACAATCTTATAGACTCAAAACACTTGAACAGTAGTGTATATAATACATAAAGAAATACTGTATCAGTTGTAAAAAAAAGAAAGAAAGAGGCTTATACCTGCATTCATGTCTCTACATTCGGGTGGTGGTTTGGGGTGTAGGTGTTTAGGCAGACCTTCACGTGCTGCAGCGAAACTCGAAGTGGGGCCAGTGACAAATCTTTGAGTCCCAAACTAGAAAAACCAAGGCAAACAAATGTTATGTTTTCATTACATAAATGCACACTATACTCTTTCTAACCACTATGGTTCAACTAAGCCAGAATATAGTTATTTTAAAGAGCTGCTTCACCCAGAATTAAAATGTTGTCATTTATTTCACTGTACTTCATACTTTTAATTCATAATTTTAGATTCACATTGACTGTAGCATTGAAATCTCATTTGAGTGATTAAATATGTGCATATTCAAGTTTGATGTGAAAGAGAAACATGGTCACCATATGCTTTCATCAACAAGGAAAATTTTATTTTCGTTTTTGGGAGAACTATCCCTTTAAGCTTGAACTAAGTAATGGGCCTTTCTTAAAAAGGCAATAAAACATTGTCCAAACATGAAGGAATTACTGAGCCCCGAATGATAGCTCTGTGGTCAAAGGTCAGAGATATTGAAAGTGACAGAACAAAGGGTATTAACCTACTGCCCCGTCTCACTGGGCCAAAAAGACCTGCTTGCAGGCTCTAAAGCCTTACCCTATACTAGAAGAAGAGAGAGAGGGAATATACTTCGCTCAATAACTTGCTCACGGAGAATGCTATTAGCTTCGGGTCACCGATCAGATTTTTCCCTCCAAACAAAACTTTGTTGTAAAAGGCTGGGAGACGACTATCCATTAATCAGGCTGGTGGCAGCTTGTAGATGTCAAGAAATATGGTTTCTCTTTCTCTCGGTTCCGTTGGCTGTCGCGAACCACAAGTGCATGCACATTTGCGAGAGAGAGCGTGGTGATGTTGTGTGATTACAACCAACAGATTTTCCGCATTCATTAAAACAAAGCTGGAGCTAAAATACAGGCAGTTAATGACATTGTAAACTGGCCAATAAGCCCCCTTCCCTGAAGCAATCAATCACATGCTGGCAATGCTTTCTGGATACTTTGAGCACGGCTCGGTTTATTTGTCTCGCACCTTCTCTCAAGTGAACAGCTGCTTGAAATCTTCTAGAATTAAATTCCATCAGAGCAATGCCTAAAATGTTCGTACCACCTCATTATCATATAATAGTTCATAAATCGAATGAAAGTCGTGCTCCACATTCCACAATAAAAAGGATGTACTGCAATAATTAGGACTTTCATGGTAGTCATATAGCGACTAATATAATTCATCATTAACTTTTACAATCATTTTGATAAAAACAAGCACCAAAAAGCCTAATAAAAACATGTTATCTACAGAAAATTTATAGCCGATTAAAAGCAAGATGGCTACATCACAAGCTAAACTTTTTTGGTGCAGATAAACGCAACAAGCAGGATGTGCATTAATCATAGCAAACAAAACAGCATCAAAGAAAGAGGTCGGACATTTCCTCAGTGCATATAAACATATAATGAGAGCACACTGAAAGTTTGTCAAGTTGTGGGCACATGCCAGACAGAGCCCTTCTGTACTCTCCTCATCCTGCTGTTCCGGATTCTCCCCCTGATGTTCTCTGGCCTGTCTGTTGTCACACCACTGAGCTCCCTGACAAACCACGAGCACCGGCCAGGTGTTTGGAGAGGTTTGGAGGCTCGCAGCTGTTTAAGTGGTACGAGGGGACATTTAAAAGAAAAAAAACAGTGGGAGCTCCTTCGGAGACTCAGCGGAGAACTAGCCGACAGCACAGAGGTATTGACGCAGCAGGCAGAACGCCAGCGAGTGCCAGTTGGGTAAGCCACGGCTGTCTTATTGGCATGCGGGAACAGGTACCAGTGCCTGTCCTGAGACAGCTGTAAAGCAGCAGCCCATACAACTGCAATCAGGCGGTGGCCGTCCTCCGAAGAATGCTGATGTGCTGCAATCTGCGTCTGTCTGCTTTCGGCAGCCAAGTCTCATACCTTCTTCTCAACAACATGACAGCCTCCTCACGAGTGACAGGCAGAGGATGCAGGAGATAGAGGAAGAACCGCAGCGGAAAGCAGAAGGGGGGAAACAGAGCAACAAAACAAATGGTGACCTTTAGAAAGATTAATTTGTTTACCAACAGACAGATTTAGCTGTCACTGCCAAACCAGGTGACCTTCAAATCCGCATCTCCTGTTTGAAAGCAAAGTGACTGGAGTCATCTATTATTACACGCCAGTCACGTCTTTTCTTTTCATGAGGTTCATGTGACAGACGCTGGCGTTAAGGCAACAGTCAGAGCTGGCCACCATATAATCAACACTATCAATAAGCCTTAATCATAAACGCTGCTGAATTCTAATGCAGCCACATATGTAAAATAAAAAAACCAAGTACACTAGTATTAGAGGGACAATTCACACACACAAAAAATACAATTCTGTCATTATTTACTCACACTCATGTCGTTCCAAACCTGTGTGACTTTATTTCTTCTGTGGAACCTAACAGAAGATATTTTGAGAAATGTCGCATACGATCGTTTGGTAACCAACATTTTTCAAAATATTTTCTTTGTGTTCTGCAGAAAAAATAAAGTCATACAAGTTTGGATGGAACAACATGAGGGTGAGTATATGATGACAAAATAATAATAGAAAGAAATAAAATAATATCTTTCAGCAACTCACACTGGCCCCAGGTCTCTTGTGCAGGTGAGGAAGCTGAATCCCATAATTTTGTTGCACAATCTCCTTGTTCTTTGGGTGAAAAGGGTTATTTAGCAGACGCATGATAAATGCTGACTTGTGCTGTTGGGGAAATAGAGCCATAGATTACAGAATAAAGACCTTTCTTGTCTTAACAGATGTTATAAGTGTAAAGATGGAAACCTTTTCCCCTGGTGATGGACCGGGAATCTGGCATCTCAGAGGTCGTGCATTTGGTATTGTCTCATATGGTGGCTGCCTACAAAAATGTTATAAATATATGTTAGAGGTAATGTGATTTTACATAATCCAATTGACAGAGGTTTTTTTTTTTTTTAAATACCATTTAACAAGCTTCGCATGGACAGGCTTCTTTTCAGGCTCTTCAATACAGGGTAGAGTCAAAAACTGATTACTAATGGTTTTCAGATGATCTTCTGCATGCCTCTGTAATTCAAAAAACAAATATTTACAAGCATCATTCTTCCATGCTCCACATTTCATATATTTCCACTGCATGAATCTTACAAGTCAGGGACTGCAAGACGAGACGACTTATTTAGATTATTAAGATGTAGTAAGATAATTAGTTATATATATATATATATACAATATAATTAGTTATATATAAATACATATTTAAGTAATTATTTTACTTTTATATTAAAAACAGATGTTAAAAAATACAGGCCTACAAAACTTCAAAAAAACAAGAAGGAAAATAGATTTTGCAATTTTTTTTCAACTCTCCCCCCACAGAAATTTGGTACTGTATGTTGTGTATTTAATTAATGCAGACTTCAATTATCCAGAGAACTATTCAAGTCAAGTTATCATAAAGTTGGCTGTATATACCCTTATTCCATGTTCTGTCCTGCTGATGGCTGTATCCAAAGCTTGAATGTCCAAAACTTCCCCATTCTCTTGCACAGTCAATCGAACAAGATTCTTTTTTAGTTGTCTTAAATCATCCTGCACCTAAGACACAATAGAAAATAGTTTTACAAACGTAATTATATCATATTCAATTATATAATGCAACTAGCATAGTTTCAAAGTAATTCAAACTTCAACAGTTGCTGTCAAGTCTTCTTTCGTATTATTCTATACTTGAGCACATTACCTGTACTAAAATATGCCCAACTTCGTCCTTATTTTTAATGACGTCGGCCATTTTTCTACTAAATAATTCAGGTCACATTTAAGCTATTTTTCTAATTGTGCCTTCACGCTTCCTTCCAAGTCTTCCAAACAAAGTCTGGCTGTAACTATGGCAACACGACGCGTATGTCAGTACAGTCTCCACAGTTAGTAACACAGTATTATTTGTTATTATTACCATTTTGTTATTAATTGGGGTGTATCGCTGACTGACTTGCGTTATTTCTAAAGATATTCACTGGAAAGCTGTTTTGTTTTAACACTAGAAACTCTCTTAAACTTTAGATTTTCTAACACACACGCGCGCGCAGACACGGAAGTAAGTTGAGGTTAGAGGTGAAAGGTTTCCTGGAGGTGGTTGACAGCTGTTGCTAACGTGCTAGCTTTCATTAGGAGCTGTTTTTAAGTGTCCAAAAGCTTAAAATGGCAGATGATCAAGGAGATGAAGCACCTACCCTGCCTTGTATCTTAGTCACAAGTTGTGATTCAAGCTTTAAAGCAGAGGAGCTCATTAGACGTGAGTAAGAGGGGGGAATCTATTCTACACTCGTTAGCCTTTATGCTATGCTAACGTTAGCTGTCAACAACAAAAAAAACCACACACACACATTCATAACGGTTTCATTGTTAATCGCCTAAAATATACTGTGCGTTAATGTATTGTGTAACGATAGCATAAAAGCATTTTTTTTCTAGAGATTGCCCAACTGTCATCTTATAATTCTTCATCTGGCTTTTTGCTGAGTTCATGTAACATGCGGTGTTTCGTAAACATTACAGTTTACACGTCTGTCTCTTATATAGGTTTTCTAATCACAACAATCTTAGATTACTGATAAAATATGATCCAACTGGACAATAAATGTGAATCACACTACTGATGCTGTTAGTGATGGGCTACAGTACATAATAAGTGTGCAATATATATAGCCTGATACATTTGGTACATCAATTTTTAATCCTTATGCCTAAGTTAGTGCTTTACTTTAGAACATTATAGGATTTTTTTTTGTAATTCTTTACATCTAGTGATTCTTTGTGTCCAGCAGGCGGCAGTGTTGAGCTTCAGTTAATTTACACAAATTATGTCTTACTTTAGAGACTATTTTCACTGCTAGTGCTTTTTTAATGATATCAAACACACACTTTGCCAATAACAGTTTTGAATGTTTTATTTCAGAGATCTTGGGCTCAGAATCACTACCTCAAGCTACCAAGATAGAGGAAAGAGTTTCTTGGTATCCATGGACAATCAACAACAAGTACTACACAGCAAACGTCAGCTTATGTGTTGTTTCAAGTCCATTCGACATGAATACAGAGGTTGCCCGGTCTATGCAAGCATTCATTGTTTACTTTGACAGCAAAACTGTGAGTTATCGACATTATGATCATTTTACAAATTCACCGTTCCGTGCGTGTGCCTTGCTTCAACTCTTTTTGTATTTCAGAAAGATGGTCTTAACAGTGTCAACTGCTGGTTATCAGTAGTGGAGGATTTGGCTCCAGAAGTGCTGATCCTAGTGTGTGACCAGGCGTGTGACAGTGGTGAGTGCGTGTTTGGTACTACATACTTATTTAGTGGTTTGGGTGCAACATATGCAGATTTCTGCTAAGTTTGGTGTAAATATGCCATTGCAGGTGTTAGCAAACAGGAGGCCCAGCAGTGGTGTCTGGCTCACGCATTTGAATTAGTAGAGCTCAACCCTCAAGATCTACCTGATGAAGATGGTGAGAGACAAAACAAAGTTTAGTCACGATTATGCACGTGAATCATTTTGTTTACAGTCTTTGTGTACCCCATAGATGACTTCCCAGAGTCCACTGGAGTAAAAAGAATCGTTCAGGCCCTCAATGCCAACGTGTGGTCTAGCGTCGAGATGAAAGATGGTGAGATTGTACTGCTCTAATGCGAAATACACAATGACATCTACAACAAATCATATTCATATTCAATTAGCTTTCCCTTTAATTATCATTTATTCTTCTCAGAACACAATCAGGGATTTGGGCTAATGAGCAGCCTGGTGGCCTCTCATCACAACAACCCACGACCCAGTCAAGAGACACTGGTTAGCCTTTTCTAATTGTGCTGCTCTTTAATGTATGCAGATGAACATTATTTACAGTATTTTAGAGTCTTAAGGTCATCTCGTTGTAACAGACTATTTTTTCTCGTTATTAGTCCTCTCATTCCCCATCCAACAGTACAGATGAAGGCACTGAGAGCCAGAGAGCAGAGAATAACCAGAATAATGCAGTAGATACAGCAGTCGGTAAGTGCTTTTGTTAAGGCCAATATATTTATACTCATTTTGTAGGTAAATTAATGATATGATAAAATAGGATATTAGCATTTAAAATACAAATGGAGTGAGCCATTGTTTGAATACTTACTTGAAAGTACTTGTGTGCAGTGTTTAATGAAATATTTGCTAATCTGTCACAGATCCCATGATTGACGTAGACATACAAGAGTTGGCAAATCTAACAGCTGGAGATGCAGATGTGGAGAATTTTGAGCGACTCTTTACAAAATTGAAAGAGATGAAAGGTACACACACACACACACACATATATATATATATACACACACACTACTGTTCAAACGTTTGGGGTCAGTAGTTTTTATAATGTCTTGGTAAGAGGTTTCTTAAGTTCACCAAGAATACAGTAAAAACAGGAATATTCTGAAATATTTTTACAGTATAACCTTTTACTGTTCTATAGTTTAATATATTTTAGAATAAAATTCATTCCTGTGATGACAAAGCTGAATTTGGTGCTCAAGAAACATTTATCACTTTTAAAAGTTGTGCTGCTTAATGTTTTTGTGGAAACTGATATTTTTTATTTTCAGGATCTTTATTGTGATAATTTAATGTGTTCTTGTTGACTAAAATATTTTTTTAAATAATTTACCGAAACTCAAAAGTGAAGACCCGTTTTTACAAATAATATTCATTATATTCTTAAAACTTTTTATTTGTAGACAAGGCCTCTTCGTTGCCACATGAACAGAGGAAAGTACATGCAGAAAAGGTAATATACCTTTAATATTATCTCATTAATACTAATGCTAATATTTTTAAAATAGAAATGTTGCATTAACAATTGAATTGCCCTCAATCAGGTTGCTAAAGCGTTCTGGATGGCTATCGGTGGAGACCAGGATGAGCTTGACGGCTTGTCATCAGGAGAGGAGAGTTAAAGCCCCAGCTTCCACTGTTGATACTCAGCCCACCGTTTGAACCCCCAGTCATCCCAAATCTGCCCAGTCCCACCCGAGAAACATGGAAGAATGTAGGCAAAAAACAGCAATGGAGATTTTCATGATACTGCTGTTACTATAATGTCAGTGTCCAGCACCTCAATCAGGCAGTACAGAGTGATTATGGGCTTTTGGCTTCAAACATTGTAATCGCAGAGCCATGGGACAAGATTGTTTCTTGCCTGTTCTTTGGTGGTGTCAGTGCAAGTCTGCAGCCACATACAAGGATGAAGCCTATGGTTCTGTCAAAAGAGTTGTAAATCAAATGACGGATGAGCTGACAAAAGTGGATTGTTTTTAAACTTTTATTTTTCCGATGCAAGTCACAATTACGGACTATACTTGTGCATGTCATTAGCTCTTCATCAATTAAAATAATGATCTGTCGAATCAGTTTTGATGTTCTTTTTTGTTTGGAAATACATTTGTCAAATACATTTGACATGATGAAATCATTCTTTACATACTGTAAGAAAGTCTGAAGCGATGCTCTTAAAATATTTTATTATTAAAACTTACATAAGTCAATATGACAGTGAATGCAAGAGAAGTAAACGCGAGTGTACGTTACAGAAAAGCAAAAAGGAAATTCCGGGCAAACAAGAACTAAGCACCAGTTTGAGAATATGAATGAAATTACTGACACTATAAGACAAAGAATGTTGTATTTGCTCCCAAATCAAGAGTGCAAGAAAATAAACAGGATATAAGCAATATTCCAGCAAAAAGGACTAATTTAAATAATATCAACAGTGTGGGCCCTGTTGAGTCACAGATGAAGAGCCGGCAAGATTAATAGCAAAAAACATAGCTTGGGGGAATCAAACACAAGCATCAGTTGTTCAATGAAACATCAATTTGATTTTAAAAATCAAACAGAGATTGTCAGGATTTTCATGATCAGTGATTCAGAGCTTATTCCTTGAGACCAGACATCTTCCAATAAAATGAGAAACATGCTTTTGGACTGCTGATGTATGCTGTTAAAAGCCAGACCATGCATTGAGTTAGTTGTTGAATGTCTACTAACAAATCAAGGGATTTGAATAACCAGATGAGCAAAGGGTCCACATAAAAATCTAACCATTTACACTATTCTCTTGTGAAATCAATTTTTACATGAAAATACAAGCGTTTCAAGAGCTGCCAGCAGTACTTGCCTTACATTTTTCTGTGAAAAATAAAAACTCAAAATAGTGGCAATTTTTTGACCCACTCAGAAATCACAGATAGTAAAATAGTGTAGTATGTAGAGATATGAAATGCTGTTAGTTGTTGAGTTTTGAGCTCAAAAATCAGTTGAATGGATTGACAGTCCTGAGTTTCAGACATCCCTTTGATGTGCCAATCATACACAGAACAGAATCAACGAAAGGACAATGAAATCAAGTGATTGCTGAAAAGAAAAAGTGATGACTAATGGTGAGGTCACATTAATGGTTGTGAATTTTCACAGGCAAAATCCAGACATTTCGATAGGAGTCTGTGCAATCACGCGAAAGACTGATGCTAAATATATCACAACATTGTTGACAACAGACTGTAAACATCTGTGAAATTTTGCTAATGTGACCATTTTTTGTTTTATATCTGTAACATGACAAGGATCTTAATTACAATACCCTACGGCAGCAGTAAAAATATACGTTCACAATCTCCATTCAGTTTATAATGCAAAAATACTTCATACAAAATGTATTTGCTGAGCATAATTCAAACAGTAGCCATCAAGTTCAAGAAATAAAATGGCACTATTAGCTACAAGCATTTGTCACTGACAAATTTCCAATGCTATTTTCTTGTTCACGCCATCACTGGGTGCTTTTCAAAACAAGTGCTTTTCATAATCAAGGCTAAGTACCTCTGTTCTAACTCTACACACTCAGTTCCTGTATACAAACCTGGTCAACCGTGCATATGAGACCAAAGGCAGTCACATTGTATATTGACCTGTCCAGCGCAGTGCAATTTACTTACACACAAACAGCTTCCCGAAGCACTAGCTTCAGGCTAACAGACTGTAAAAGTTCACAAGACCCCTTCACTGAAGGTGGTGGAAACAAAGCACTCTTTGAGGCCCCCTATGAGGATGTTTATGATTTTAAGCAATCATATTCCGAGCCCATGATTCTAATACCTTCAGATCAAATTAAATGCGTGATACACTTCTTGATCAAAACAAAAACGGACCAAATCATGATTTCATCATCACATTTAAATTCACAATGAGGAAAATGCCTCATTTTAAACTCATCAAACTGAGGAAACATCATCCACGCTCCTTGAGTGTCATTGTTCAAAGTGCTTCAACTGTACGTGTCTATTTTTGCCCACAGCAAAATATTAGGATCTGTAAATGATAAAGTGACACTCTGAGGAGTCCAGCAGGTGTTTGTCTCCCCGTCCTTGGTTTCGCTTTGTTTGTTTGCTTGGCATTCAGCAGCAATAGAGGATGTCATTAGAAGGGTATGGTTACATGAACCAGGCTGAGGGTTTGTCCTATGACACGCTGGAGCAGCGGAGGTTCGGAGAGCCCATCTGAGTGAGCACCTTGTCCAGCCACTGCAGGGGGCCGTTGAGATGCAGCTCTATCCAGCAGGGGGTGCTGGTCACCGTCTGCCGCCTGCAGGAAGGAGAATCTGGGTCACTAATGTGCTTCCATGCCTGCCGAGCATTTTTAACAATTACAATTTAAAATACTATTGTAATATATTTGAAAAGACCTGATGGAAAAGCCAGGAATATCCGTTTTACTGATACTTTTTTATCAAGTTTCAGGCAGTGGTAAAATTCCAAGCTTTTTTATTAAATAATTTTTTTTGTGTGCTGGAAAATTAGTCATCAATTTTGTCAGGACAGTATATATAAAATAAAGTAAAAGATTAAATGCCATTTGTGAATATATCCTATAATAATAGGTTTGTTTTTAATACTAAAAACAGCAGTGTTTATAGAGTCTTTACTATTACTTTTTATTAATTTAACACACTTGTTGAATAAAAGTATTAATTTATTTAAAAAAAGAAGAGCAAACTTTTGATTTCTATTTTAAATAAAGTTATTTTTTTTACTCTTTATTCATCAAAGATGCAGTTATGTACAACTTTTTCCAAAATTGAACATATTAGAAGATTTAGAAAGCAGGTTCAGTACCTTTGTATATACACACATGCCAAAAGTATTGGGTCGCAATAATAATTATTTCTATGGTAAAATTAATGTCTAGGGAATTGTGTGCTTCTAATATTTAGCAACATTACAATTTAAAATAACTGTTTTCTATTGTAATATATTTGAAAATGTAATTCATTCCTCTGATGGAAAAGCTGAATATTCTCATTTTTATTCCATTCCTAAGTGTCACATGATCCTTCAGAAAGCATTCTAATATGCTGATTTGACTTTTTTATGGCTAACTGTTTCAGATTTGCCATAGAAATTACTAAAGGTAAACTGTTCATGACCCAATCTTTTGGCAATATAGTGTATATATCTGCGATTCTGAGCGCGAATTGCGTAGCCTGTCGGTGAACTACGGCTCTGTGTATTAAATGCCGCTCCCTTTGAAAACAGGTGATGGATGATTATTATTACTAATCACAGAACCGGCTTTATTGATGAGATGCGCATGACAATCGCATGCGATATATCGTGCAGCCCTATTCTGAAGAATCATGTGACACTGAAGACTGGATTAATGATGTTCAAAATTCAGCTTTGCATCACAGAAATACAGTATATTTTAAAGTATATTAAAACAGAAAACCATTATTTTAAATTGTAATACTGCGCAATATTACTGTTTTGTTCTGTATTTTTGATCAAATAAATGAAGGCTTTATGAACAAAAGATATGCAATGTTTAAAAACATTAAAAATAGTAATGTGTCCAAACTTTTGACCAGTACTGTACATCTGTATGATAACAGAAAACTGGCTAGCAGAAAGAGCATCACAGCTTGAGCTAGCTAGCACATACCTCATAAATTGTCAATTAAATAGTGCTAACTCGCTTAGATTTTTCATCTTGATTTACTGGCTAGCTAGCTACTGTATAAACACTTTTTGGTATTTACTAGTTAAACTTGAATCCCATAGATCAAATATATTTAGAATATCAAAACTTAGATGTAGTCTTTGGGCTCAAATGCAGCAAGTGTGTCTTCAGAGAAAATGGAGGGGAATTCCCCTCTTAAGCCAGGCTCACACTGTGCGATTTTTTAAAAGTCCTTTAGGATTGTTCTTGTCAGACTGTACGAACATGATGATCATGTCACACTATGGGATCTCAGTTGTCATTAATGTCAGACTGTACGACATTTTTACATTATCAACCCATACACGTCCAGTGAATGCGAACTGCATTGCATGCGGGACCGAAATGCTGGCTATCATGAAAAGTATATGAACGGCGGCAATACCGGCGTATTTAAGAAGAATAGTGTATGCAGCTCTACACACCCACATGAAAACAGTGGCGCAACCAGTGTTTATATAGAAAAGGCAACAACAAAAGCGCCGGAGTATATGGCTGATAGAATAATTCTCTAGCATTAATTCTGCTCATAGTTTTGAGACAGTTTGACATTCATCGTAGGGGTAGTCACACTGCAGGACTGTGCGCCAAATTTTGCCAGAATTTTGTCGGAGGTGAAATTTGATCGCAACAGCCATTAATCGGCTGTCGGTGAACATGTCAAACCAGCGATCAAAGACTACAGATTTTAGCCTAGGATTATAGGAATCTTTTAGGATTTTCAAAATTTGTCTCAGACGAACAAATCGTGGCCAAAATCGCAAGGTGTGAGCCGGCTTTAGGTGACTAGAGGGGATTGTGTGTGGGGGAAGGGTCATTTTTAGACTTTTGTTTTATTATTATGTCACCTAAATATTTGTTCAGTCAGTGTATTTGTTTTTACAATGGTATAGCCTAATTTAGTTGCACAGTATATTACACACAGCACAAGGACAAAATCACAACAAATATTTAAACATATTTTTTTGTAATATTCATGTAATTTACATGAATACTTGCCAAGATGGACATTTTGATATTTTGTGTGCAGGATTTAAGAAATGAGCTGTGCATGTTATGGAGGAAAGCACAGTGCATGTAGGGGGTGTGGCCTCAATAGCCCTGCAGTAAGCAGTGTGCTGTGTGCATGTGCTTGAGCAATGTGTAGGGTTGAAATTAAACTGAAATTGCATTAAATCTGGTTGTTTTAACCAAGATTATGCTGCAAGATTTTTTCTCAACTACATTTAAGTTCCCAGTTCCTGCAATTTTGCAAATGTCCAGTTTATTCCCATTAATTTCCGTTAATTCCCATATATTCCCGTTAATTCCCATGGAAAGTTTCCAGTCTTGAAAATTCCCGGAAAATTCCCGGAACCCTAAATAGGAATAATATATAATTTCTTGCAGAATAAAAGTATTAATTTCTTTCAAAAAGAAAATAAAACTGATCCTAAGCTTTTGAATGGTAATGTATGTGCTTTCTCTGACGAGTGTCTTGGCTTACCTGTATTCCGCCCCCCAGCCTTTGACAAAACTCATGCGAATGGTGCACATACGGGTCAGCTGGTAAACAGCCTCAAATCCCTGATTCACTGATTGGGCCAACAGAGCTGCAAACTCCTGATTATTGAAGATCTTCAGATTACAGCCTGAGGCAGACACAAATATGCATATGCTTGAGTGCTTCTATGAAACAGAATGAGGAAGTCTGACACTATAACATGCTTGAGTAACTCACAGGATGTATATACACAGCTGCACATTCATCCAATCAGTACACAGACGGGCTGACTCACCTGGAGGAATCTTACATACTGTGGCGGGGTGCCAGCCATACCGCTGGTTACAGTTCGGACTCTGGACGAAAATAGCACTGTCGCTCAGACACTCAGCAAACACCTCACCGCCGATGTAATACAAACGCACACCTCGGCCTGAGGAAAGGTTATGAGGTTAAACAGATAAAGTTTATTTCAGAAACTCTGATTCCAATATATTCCAGTACATTTTTTATAAATGTGAGCTGAATGTACCGATGTGTCTGCGCGTCAGCTCCACAGCTGCATTGCGGTTGACGTTGGACAGCAGGCCCAGGCAGAAGCGCTCTGCGTTAGAGGGGTCCGTAAAGCCATCTACGGTCAGAGATGGTTGCGAGGCGTGGAAAGTCTCGCCCACACGCTGATTCAGCTCATAGTAGGAAATCGAGCACCAAAATGCGGATTCACAATATGTTACCGGCTGCAGATCTAACACACACACACAGACACACACATAAATGAGCATGAGAAAGGATCAGAGTTACAAAAAAGGTGCAGAACAAAGGTAACGTGTGAAAGAACAGGAAAAGCTCTGGACTTTGGATTCTGGTGTAAAATCAGTGTCACATTGTGACAGAATGTGGCCCTTTGAAAACAGCAGGCTGTCCATGTGAAATTGGTTATTTGTTATTTTTACTGCAGGGCCTCCTGGTGTCTCTGAAGAGATAGAACAGCCCAGCGACAGGATATTATTATTATTACATTATCCTGGGCTGACTGAGAGGACAGAAACAAAGGACCCTTTTATATGAGGTTTCCTCTTATTCAGCTAAGAGGCAAAGCCTGGGACTGGGGCTCACTAACCACACACATGGTTTATTGTGACGCGAGAGAGAACAAACTCCAAAACCCATTCAGCGATGGGTCGACTAATAGCTTAGTAAATATATCTATATTATTTCTTAGATTGAATGTTTATTGTTAAATAATCATTTTTCAAAATTAGTGTTATTTAGCCTATTTAAACATTTACAATATAGCAAAATATTTCTAAAATGATTATTTCACATAAATGTTGTTCTTTCTATTCATCAAATAATCCTGAAAAAACATGCATCACTGCTTCCACAAAATATTAAGCAGCAACAACTGTTTTCAACACTGATAATAATAAGAATTGTTTCTTGAGCACCAAATCATCATATTAGAATGATTTCTGAAGAATCATGTGACACTGAAGCCTGGAGTGATGAAAATTCAGCTTTTATAACACAGGTATAAATTACATTTTAAAATACATTAAAACAGAAAACAGTTCTTTGAAATTGTAATAATATTCCACAATATTTGTGAGCATAAAAACAAAAAATGTCTGTGCGCATATGGCTAAATGATTTAAACAACTAAAGACCGAGACACACTGCATGATTTTTGGCTGTCCCAGATGAAAGATTGGCATTGTGAAACAATCATGGTGATTTCTGTGATCGTGACTCCTAAACGGTGGTCCTATGTCGTACAGTGAGAGAGGTTCAAAGATGGCTGTTGTCGCGGTCTTGTGACCAAAGATCGCCTACGATAGTTTTCTGAAAGTGTTAGAAATTCAGCATGATCATCACACAGTGTGTTTGCTGCTACGACCCACGTTTACTGACCAGCCAATAAAAATGCGAGATGAAATCAACGTGACATGGTGCTAAAACATTAAACTGCTTACTTCAAGCTCTTATCCCTTCCTCTTTCGCCGCTTCCAATTTTTTTCAGCACACATAAAAACTACAACTGCCAAAGTGTGATACATCATGCTCTTTTTGTTTACCACTAGCACATGCTGATAACGTTTTATTCTTCTATAGAAAAGTGCGTCGTAGCTCACGAGTCAATAGGTGCCATCATCGAACAGTCTGCATAATTGTCATACCCAAGATTATTAGATCCATGTCGCACAGTGTGATCTGCAATGATCTTATTGGATTGCTAAAATCGTGCAGTGAGTAGAAGGCTTAAGGGGTAGTAATAATAATAATAATAATAATGTAAAAAAAAAATTGTCTCATTTAATGAGGATAGTACAGGATGCTGGTGGCATTACTCATGTGTTTTACTGGCAGTGACTTGTCCTAGTGTTTTCTCGTGGGCTCACTGAAGCAGACTTCCGTTCTCACTAAATCACCTCACACAGGACCAGGCAGGCAGACTAACGTTATGGAGATAATATGTCAGAGATAATCCAGCCAGATTAAAATCACAGTGGGGTGGAGTATTCACAGAAATCAGACTGACTCTGCATGGTTCCCATCACAACAAACACTTTTAGTGATGACTGTTTTCATGAAAGAAGCTACAGCCACACATGAAAGGCGAAAGATGCCGACAGGAAAGTTTAACTTTTTTTTTTTTTACTTTTTTGTTAAACTATTTTCCACATGTTAGAATAATAGTAAAGAATGAGTAGATGTTTAAAAACGTTTGGTAATCTATACCCATTAGACAATCTGGGATCTTTATGAATAGATAATATTTGGCTGTGAAACATTATGAATAAGTGTCTGTTCTTACCTAGGTTGCTGTTGGCAGGAGAGACAGGGTTGGGTGAAAGGTTTGGGGAGCCTAAAAAATAGAATTAGGTAAGTACAAACAAATATAATTAGGTATCTAATAGCAACAACTTGTTTGTGATCTCAGGGCTCTTACCTGTGTCCATGCTGTGGTTCATTTGGTGATCGCTGGTTTCCCCATCCTCACTCAGGTAGCCTGGAGGAGGGGTCTCTGAAACATAAACAAGACGTTTATTATTATGAACCACACAAGACAGAATTTTGTCTCCCTGCAGAACACACATTTAAAGATTTTTAGAGTTATTTGGTGTGTTGGACATTTATTTATATAGTAGCCTGAAGTATCATCTGAGACAGAGGTACCAGAGACTGAAACAACTGACACAAGAGAGTGACACGTGTAGAACAAACTAGAGGTGGGAGATATGACCAAAATCTTATTTTGAGGTATGAGAATTAAAAAAAATAAGAAAGAAGCAAATTACAAACAATAAGACAAATACAATAGAACAAGGATACATTTAAAAAGCTAAAGTTTTTCAGTTAAAGTAGGTTTATTTAAAGTAGTAAGAAATTGAATAATCAATTTAAAATTAAAACACTACACAGTCTACACTGATATAGAATATAGATATAAAAGTGATTCAGTCAAGAGCAGAGAGTGACTTTCTCTTTGTCTTTTGTTTTTTGATTAACATAAACGACAGACAGCAGCAGGTTTATTATGCTGCTGTCACTTTAAGACCAAATGAACCGATCCAATATACTGCTACACATCCAGTCTTCTCTCAACTGTATACATTCACTTATGACATAACCGACTGTAAATATTCGACACATTGTGAATTTTGACATAATTTTGTGATCTGACCATTCAAGCACAATAAGAAGTGAAAACGAGAAGAATTTGTGAGCCCATGCTGTCTGAGGCGGATTTCTGTGCACATACTTTAGATGTGTGTCAATTTTTCACAGCTTACTGCACTTAATAACTATATTTTACTTCAAGTATGTATTGCTTTTTATTTTCTCATTCATGCATATTTCCTTATCACACTAATGTGTCAATAACTTTAAGTAGTACTGTGCTATGCTGACACAAAATAAAATAAACAATATAGCAAGATTTCTAAGGATTGACACTTTATATCGTTGTCACAATATAAATTGTCATAACCTAGATCCAACCCTACTAGTCACAGACTTTAGAAAACTCTTTATATTATGTTCTTGGATTTCTGAAGCAATTTACTCAAATGCCACACTGTAAATGTGTTGTATAGTGAGAAGGTCACCTGAAAAGAGGAATTCTTTTACTCAAGTCATGTGAAACACTTTTAACACCAACAGTCGTAAGCCTCAATATGATGTTACCGGTCATGAGATCAGCACTTTGATCTCTCCTTGTCTTATACGCTTTACCAACTTTGTTAAGATGCCAGACTAAACACTCTGATTTTGACAAAACAGCTTAAACGAACTGAGACATGACAAAATAAACTCAAGCAGATGTGTCTGTGAACTAGCGTGTGAGTGTGTGTTAGAATGAGCAATGCCTGTTGTGTAGTCCTGAGGGCATGTCTGGGTGAAAGTTAATGTGTGATTTTCAGAGAGAAAACAGAAAACATGTTTTCACCCGGTATATAGTTGCAGGGAGGCTCAATGCCCGCTGGGAATATGGTGTTCTCAGGGATGAAATCATCCAGTGGAGGGAAGTCTGTGGGGATGTCAGCATGCCGAGGAACCAGGACTGGAGGCAAAACTGAACACACACACACACAGGAAAAACTTATTTTATCCCCCCAAAAATCAATCAAATTAGTTTCATACACAAAACTGATTATGGAAGCAAATAGTCTTTGAATAACTAGAGGTAAAACATCTGTCGGGCTTACCTGGTGTCTCTACACGCTGGTAGTGGTAAGGGTTCACACACACCTCGTCCTTCTTCATATGGAAGGCAAACTCGCACAAGTCTACAGCACGCAGCTCATGGTGGGACTGCAGGTCAGGCCAGCGCCACAGCCGGCAGTAGATCACATGGGGAAGGCCTTTTCTGTGAGATACTTGCAGACGGCCATCCAGAGACCTGCACAAACCGTTCAAGGAGACAATGAAACAACCGGTCCCATAAAAGTTACCAGTTAACGCAAGAACCATTCTACCTTCTTTATATTAAAGCAATTGATTAAAAAAAATAACTGATGGATTGATTTGTAATTTTTTTTTTTAAATGGATTGGAATGGATTTTCATGATAATCAGTTCAGTCTGTTCTTCTACTTCTGCTGATGCTGAAAGAACAGTAAACATACATCATGACTAGGAAAGTCCAATTAAAAAATGAATGACTATTATGAGCTGGTTCTTATTATTAATAATAAGTACCTTATTATTAGTAGTAGTAGTCAAAAAGGCCCATATTATTGGTTTGAATCAGTTTGATGAGTCATTTGCTCATTGAAGCAGTTCTTCAGTGAACCCAAAGTCATAATTTAGAAATGTCCAATTCAAAACAAAAGTAAGCATTACTTTTTACTTAGGGCTCATGAGATCTAAATCAGTGTAATTACTGATTTGACATACTATAACGTGTATTTAAAAAGAACATATGCTAGAGATATTTATATTGAATATATGTTTCCTAAGTGTTACTAAAGTAGTAAATTAATCGTTAATAGTATTTTTAGTGAAACAAAATCTGAAACATTAATTAATTGGTTTTCTATTAACAAAAGTTATAATAGTATATTAAACTGCTGCAGAATAAGTTTAACTGCTGTTTCTAAAACATAATGTACCTTATTGCACTAATGTACAATGTTATTAACGTGAGAGCCCAATAAATCTTGCCCTGTGAGTCTTTTAATAGGCTTGCACTGGGTCAACCATTCATTTTTCGCAGAACTCGGGATATTCAAATGGTGCAAGAGCCTCATTTAGTGGAAAGTGAATCAGGCCTTATTTTCATTCAGGGGGAGAGGTCACCGGCTGTGAGTAGAGAAAGCCACGGAAAAAAACATGAATCATCCTCATGGTATTGTGGTCTATGCATCATGACAGCCATATCTAATGAATTTCAATGCATTAATGCATTTTCACCCTACATTGGGATTATCCTATTTCTTTAAAAATGCTCAGACTCAGGGGACTGACACAAGATGAACAGAGAAAGTGAGTGAGTGAATTTAGAGGAAATACCAGGCTTGAGTTCAGGAGGGGAAAGACGGCGAGGCAGAGCAGACAGCAGACAGCAGACTGAGACGAGCGCCTGCACACTTTTCCAGTCTAATGTTTACCTATTCATTCAGCTATGCACCAGCAGTATGAATGCCAGCATTCTGCACTAGAAATATCCACTAGAAACAGATGACATCTGTATTCACCAGACAGAACAAAAAAATTAACCCAGAAATTCATGTGCTGCCTATATCATCTTTTATGTAATATGTTTGGAAAATCAGCTTTAAATAATAACACTTAAATGTAGTGGTCGACTGAAATGGGTTTTATAATAGTGGATGCCTATTTGTAGAGAACAAGGTGAGTAAATTTAGGTGATGTCAATTTATCATAATGAAATGTAATGACATATGAGATCAGGCATGTGATCAGCTAGAGACAAAAAAGAAGGAAAATCTGAACACGCCCCAAGTCACGCCCACAATCCACGCCCACAAGCCACACCCCCAGCACTTTTTAAGAATATATATTTTAGCACATTAAAAGATATATCTTATACTGTAAGAATACATACTATTGTCCTGTAAAAAATAAAAAGCAGCACTTAATAATCATGATAACAATATAATATATAATAATAAAATACTATAATATATTATAGTAAAGTATACAGTATATAGAATTGTTATTATTATTAAAGTACCTGCTAAAGTTTGGAAACATTACAATTAATGATTCTGAAATAAATATCTTCTGCTCATCAAGGCTGAATTTATTTGATTAAAGTAAAAAAAACCACAAAAAAAAACGCAATATTGTGAAATATAATTACAAATTTACATTTTACATTTAGTCATTTGGCAGACGCTTTTATCCAAAGCGACTTACAATTGGGGAATACATAAAGCGATTCATCTTGAAGAGGCAATCAGACAGAGGAAGTGCTCGTAACACCAAGTCTCAGTCATTGTTCAAATAAGTACAAGCTAGCAAGGGAAGGAGAGAAAGATAAAGGGAAAGTGTTTTTTTTTTTTTTTTTTAAGAACAAGTTTAGGATGAAGTCAAGTAGTGCCGAAAGAGATGAGTTTTCAGTTGTTGCTTGAAGATTGACAGGGATCCAGCATTCCGGATAGGGGTGGGAAGATTATTCCACCAGCCAGGAATGGTGAATGAGAATGTTCTGGAGAGTGATTTTGAGCCTCTCTGTGATGGTACCACAAGGCGTCGCTCACTAGCAGATCTCAGACTTCTGGAGGGGATGTAGATTCGTAATAGTGAGTGGAAGTAGGAGGGTGCTGAGCCTGTGGTCGTTCTGTATGCAAGCATCAGTGTCTTGAACTTGATGCGAGCTGCCACTGGTAGCCAGTGCAATGAGATGAAGAGAGGTGTAACATGATTACACCTAAAATTAAATTAAATTAGATTAAAATTAAAAAAAAGTTTTCAATTTTAATATATTATAAAATGTAATGTTATTCCTGTGATGCAAAGCAGAATTTTCTTCATCATTACTCCAGTTTTCAGTGTCGCATGATCTTTTAGAAATCATAATTTATTTGACTCTCAAGAAACATTTCTGATTATTATCAATGTTGAAAACAATTTTGCTGCTTCATATTTTGTGTGGAAATGGTGATACACTTTATTTTTCAGGATTTTTTGATAAATATAAAGTTTAATGAACAGCATTTATTTGCATTTATCAAATATATTAATTAAACTTGCTAATGCATTTATTAAATAGAAATCATTTTAAATGTCTTCACTCACTTTTTTATCACTTTCATGCATGAATAAAATTATTAATTTATCTCTCTTTTTTTAAATCTTATACAAATGTTTGAGTGGTATCATTGTTTCCACAAAAATATTAAGCAGCAAAACTGTTTTTAACATTGATAATAATGAGAAATGTTTCTTGAGCAGCAAATCAGCATATTGGAATGATTTCTGAAGGATTATGTGACACTGAAACTTCTCTTTGTAAACAACAACATATTTATAAACGTTTCTAATGACGAATGTTGCGTTTCCAAATGCAAATTAAAGTGGCACAAAGTTAACCAATCGCAGCGCAGCTAGCACTAACAGTGAATCGAAACTAAACAGTACTGTAACAGCAGACATATAGCGCGTCAGACTACAGTCTATTATATAATTACAACACAACCGTTGGGAGTTTTATGACAGCACTAGCAATCTCAAATTCTCACCGCCATTCATAAAAAAATCACCGGGTCGAGTAACACGTTTCAACGCTGATTCTGGCGCTTTGAATCATTTGAACGCTTTTAACTGTCCTGCAGATGGCGCCGCGAGCTCGTGCAGCGCTCTCAGGATCATTCCGTCCATGATGCTTTAGAAAAGAATCTTTTCGCAGTTTATTTAGGTAATAGCTCAAGGCCATTTGCGCGATTTCAATCATCATGCTGTAACCAACCAAAGTTTAGATGAATTAATCAAAAGTAGGTAATTACACTTAAATCAAATTGCCATATGGACTAGTATCTGTAAATATTAAGCCGCAAAAGTCGATTCAAATATGAATCCTGCATATTCTGTGTCTCTGTGTGAATGAATGAATGAATGGCTTGGAATGAATGGGTTTTGTTTACCACATAGACTGAAGCGCGTGTGACGCTCGCAGTGAATTCAGCATCTGCCGTCTCAATGAGGACATAAATACATAAACAACATCTCCAGAACTGTTCTGAGAGTCACTGAATGACTTTAATAAAACTTTATTTTTAAGAAATAATCTCACAATATTTCTTCCATGTTTTAATTTTAATAGTAAATCCCCTGTATTTACCAAAAAATAAAATGTTTAAATTTCATTAATTAAAAGACAAATTAAATTTGGGTGAAACTTGTTTACTGTTTTTCATACTTTTATTACTTGCGGAAAAACTTGAAACACAATTTTAAATAAGTATAAAGAATGGCATTGATTTTTGTACAGTTACTTTTTGTTTGACTTTATTAATAAAAAATAGTGTGTTTTTTAATTAGCATGTATTTGTGTTTTTCTTTGGTACTGAAATTGGTACCGAGAACCATGGATTTTCACTGGTATCGATACCGAATACAGAAATTTTGGTACCGTGACAACACTACTGCAAATCGTTGCTCTCCACTGCAGCCTAAAATACGGCTTCTTTCATTGCACTGAATCAGGCTGGATGTCAATGACATCAAATTAATAAATTTAAATAATTCAAGTAAAATCTCAGGACATTTGGACCCTGGCAGTCACTATAAAGTCTATAAGCTGTTTGATGATTCTATAAAAACTGTCTTCTTGTGTGCCACAAAAATAAAATAAAATAAAAATAAAATAAATAACAGCCTTAAAATAAAATAAAGTTTTGGGTGAATCAATTTTTAAATTCGCTTTCAACATCTACACCATAATCACATTTTAATAATTAAGTTTGCCAACTGCACATGCGTTCAATCTACCATCAGACAAGACACAAAAAGCTGTTGACCAGACTTTTTGTGAGTTTGCAACCTGACAAAGAGAAGACAGACTATCCCATTGTCTGATTCACTCCACGGAGACAAAGTAAAATCCTGGAGTCTCCCACAGTCACAGCTTAGCTGAAAACAGGCACACGATTTCAATTCCTTCTGTTCAAGTCAAACTGACCCCCAGACTGACCTGAAAGTCACACACAGCAGAACTCATTCACCCTTCTGTCAAAGCCAAGAGCCGTCTTTCTATCCCATCCCCTCCTATACACACACTGCCTCTCTAAAATCAACACTGGAGTAACAACATGACTAAAACCAGAATTAACAAAACAAATAGGCTAAAAAAAAAAAAAAAAGGGTGCTGGAGAGAGCTGAAGAGGGAAGACGTGTGCGTGTGGCTCACCAATAACCTCAGCTTTCCTCTTTAAGCAGCAGTGTTTGTTGTCTACTCTCCCACAATCCACATCTGTGGAGTCACACTAAATCCATTAGTCACCATCATGGCCCCTAAAAGGCCCCTGACCTCAATTCTAACCAGTTTTGCCACTGAATGTTTTATGTCGTTGACTAATCCATTTAGGGAAATTGTTCTGTAATTGTCACTGTGCTAAATTATTATTATGAGAAATCAGAAATTACACTAATAATTTCACACATTTCACACTCAGATGATAGCCCTTTGTTAAAAGATATTTTCAGCAGTTAGCATGTCTCACTTTGGTTAGAGGCTTTCAGAATAGCTGTGCTCTGTTTGAATAAGCGAGTGGAGCAGGAAGTAGCATAACCTCAGAAACTCAGAGCAGATGATGTTTTTCTGCTCTTGTTCTGTTGCACACGTGTGCATGTCCCTTGCCACCCAGATAGCCACTACTGCAGAGAAGATTTCATCCAGAAGAACAGAGAACAAATCAGTGTAGGTTGCATCAGGACCTCACAGACTGTATGACACAGTTGAGTAGTATATTCAAACCAGCCTAACGCCAACCTTTTACACTCAACCACAATCCTGGGAACAACCCACACCCTCCTCCAGACCTTGCACTGCATTCTTGATCTTTGAATAACCATGCCACATAGTGTGTTGAATAAACACACTCTCAGCTGTGTTTAAAGTACTGAGAAAGTCTGTCTGTGGGAACAACGTTTTGTGGGGATTGGCTTACTATATACAGATTTAGTCATAAAAAGGGTTGCTTGACAGAGCAGTGAAGACAAGAGATGCAGCAAAGAAGCATACACATTAATTTCCTGTGTGAACGCTTCTTTAAAAGGGGCAGGATGTATGTGGTCAAACTGTAGAACGCCACAATTCAACAACACAATATGTCAGGAACAGTATGATCCTGTCACACTTTTTATTAAACTAGCTCAGGATACTGACAATGCACACACTGCACAAATAATAATTAGCAGAGATAGAGGTGGCTTGCAAGATCTACTCATTTTCAAGTTTTCACCTTGTTAGCCGTCTCAACCATTCTCAAGAGATCTCTCTCAATTTGAAAACATATGTAGGTTCACTTTATTTTGCCATTGTCTAATTTAAAATATTTTGGCTAATATTTTTTAAAGAAATGATTCACCAAAAAAAATGAAAATTTGCTGAAAATGTACTCCTCAAAGATGTAGATGAGTTTCGTCATTGTTACAGAATTGGAGAAATTTAGCACTACAATCACTTGCAATGGATCCTCTGCAGTGAATGGGTGCCATCAGAATGGGAGCCTAACCAGCTGATAAAAACACGACAGTCAATCAACTGATGCTTGTGAAGTGAAAAGCTGCATGTTCGTAATAAATAAATCCATCAAGACTTCAAACTGTTGCTTCCAGCTAAAATTAGAGTCCTCTATTCATAATATTGCTTTATCCAGTGAAGAAGTCATCTCATCTGAATCAGGAGAGAAATATGCACAAGTGCACAAGTTTACAAGTGAAACAGTCCAAAACAGTGAGGAAACATCATTATGGATTATGGACTAGCATTTTAGCCAGTAGTGGCGATGGTTTAAAGTTAAAACACCTTAATGATGCAGTTTTTTTCTTACAAACACAGAGCTGGTCACTTCACAAGATGTTAACTGATGGACTGGAATCATGTGGATTACTTGAGGATTATTGTGATGTTTTTATCAGCTGTTTGAACTCTCATTCTAACAGCACCCATTCACTACAGAGGGTCCATTGATGAGCAAGTTATGTAATGCCGAAATGTCTCCAAATCTGATGAAGAAACAAACTCATCTACATCTTGGAAGGCCTGAGGGTGAGTACATCTTTAGCAAATTTTCATTATTGGGTGAACTATTCCTTTAACTTTAGGCAAAAAAAAAGGCTAATGGAGAACAAGAAGCCAAACAAGAAGGGATCCCAATGGGATACTGTAGTGGTAAGCAAGCACAGTGAAACGATTATGCAATTTCAGCTGACCTGCCATAATCTCTGATCTATAAATATGGAAAACAGCTGGAAGACGAGATAAGATACGAACTGATACAGATTTTTCGCAGACTAAATTCTCCACTCATAACTACACAGATGGTAAGATATACACTTACGTGCTCAAGTATGTAACCCCATGTTCAAATGCCGCTTGCTGATATCACAGCTATTTATTAACACTATGTTAGTCATTGGATTCCCACTAATAGTGACCTGATTCTCACTCATTTATCTGTTTGAACAGACCAGCATGGACAGGAAGCATTCTTAACATGACTTTTTGACATCATTAGAAATGCTGGCCTGGGCAAGTAATAAAAAATATTTTATTATTATTTTGGCTTTCAACTATTATTGTGCTGCATTCCATGTTTAGGAAACTCAATATAATTCTTCAATTTTATTTTGCCATTCCTAAATCTAAATTATTAACTAAAAATTACATGTACTCTGCATATAATACTTGATGTTATCAAGTAAAAATATGCATATCTCTATACACAAAGCTACAAAGGCTTTGCGTTTTCATCTGTAGGGCTACTAATTCTCCAAATCCTTTTACCCATGACAAAATGTCCTGAGTACAATTGGATATAGCTACCACAGTGGTTATGATATAACAAGCTTTACCCTCCTCCATCACCACCATCTAGGGCACAGGGCACAAGTACTCCCATTCACAGATAAATTTAATAACACTACTAAAATACACAAAACAACATGTAATTTACTCAATATCTGTAAAATTACATTTTACAAAGCCATCACATTCACTAGCTGCAATGATTTGTTTAGATCTAGAACTACTGACCATTCACTAAATGGTGTTACTCTAACATTCCCGATAATTCATGACATACTAATAAGGTTGTATCTGTAAACTGTAAATGAATGCACAATCCAGCTATCAAAACTAATATTTGTCAAAACAGCCCCAGTCTGCCCCAGATATCACAGACTGTTATATAACAGCTTAGCTTGGCACACAGTGGTGTTTGGCATTTTATTCACGTAGACGAGCCTGGACATTTAACTTTATCGCAGCCGTTTAAACTGTCTGTCTGTTATGAATATAGATGGTTGAAGTTTATGATCATCTATATAAGCTTTCAAAACCAACTCAACAGTTAAAAGTAACGAGTATTTTACACCATACCAGCAGTAGACGTAGACCGGCTAACTTAGCTGACAACTGCTTGACTTGTATGAATGCTAGCAAACCGAGAATGTTTAACATGAAAACTTGATATTATAACAATAACCCCACCCCCCTCAAATTATCTAGATACTGTAGGAATCTAGACGTGACACTGAAAGCAACAATGTAAAGCAATAATGGCTTTAGCAAGCTAGTCAACTTATGCGCGTAACGTTACTTAAGTGTAACGTTAACTGTCAAAAACATTTAGATGGCTTATGGACTAATGAAACACCTTAAACAGCTGACAGAGTACTCGACAACACATTAACAATTTAACCAGTGACAGAAAAGCTTGTTAAAATGAGAATATATGCTGGCTTTCGCTAGTTAGCAGCGTTAGCTTCACAGTTCTTGGTTGTATATGGATGTTTAAAAAAAAAACTAGTGAGCTGTCTACCTAGACACCTTGTTTGTGAACCGAATTTGCTTTCATATAATCCCAAAATGCCATCTAGGTAGGCAGCTCATTATGATTTGAGACACAGCCTACGGTAAGTTATATGTACCTCGTTATAGTGATGCATTTGGTGTTGATATTCTGGGTGGTGATGGCCTTCTCCAACTCCTCTAGCTGTCCTGTCTTCTTCAACTTCTTCACCAGACTCTTCACTGCCTTTTCACACCATTTCTCCTCCTGTCCGTTCTGCTCGCCCTTCTTCCAGCCCAACAGTCTCTTCACAATCGGAGGCGTGAAAGGTAATATAGACATCTTTAGTAAATCAGCAACAGCTCCAAATACTGTATATTCCTTATCAGTGAACTACAAAGTCCTATGCTTTTAAACACGTAGCATCGATGGACCTGTGAAATGGCCAGATCAAAACGAATAGAAAGTTTATGCCCATAGAGTCACATTGGCAGATGCTGTTCAGCCCCTCAGGTCTGTGGAAAGTGAACCGCAAACAGATGAACTCCAGCGAGACGCAGCGCTGTCTGGACCCGCCCCTCCTCCTTCTACTCCATACTCCTACTCTTTAGTTTAGAGTAGACTTTAGTGATTTTAGAAATAAAAACATTCATTCATTCATTCATTAGGCAAAATAAGATTTAGGCCGTCTAATACTTTTTAGTGTCAGTTTAAAAAATAATTAAACAATATATCAACACACATGTGCTTAAAGCTTATTTATTTAGAAAAATTAGATTTTGGAAATAAAAACATTCATGTCCAATGTGTTTCTAACATTCATTCATTCATTCATTCTTTCGGCAAAATAAGATATAGCCTACTGTTTAGTGTCAGTTTCAAAACTAATAAAAAATATATATATTACAACACATCCTATATGTGCTTAACACATTTATTTATTTAGAGAAATAAGATAAGATACATTTTTGTGTCAGTTTTAATAATATTATATTATTATATATTACTACTGTCCGTTTTAACATAATATTATGATTATTTGTGCATTGAATAACTTAATATTTTAAGGATTTAGAGATTTTGGCAATAAAAACATTTGTACAGAAAACCGATATGCTATATGTGCTTAACTTATTTATTTATTTTATTTATTTGTTTGTTTATTTGGAAAATATGATACATTTAAGTGTGAGTTTTAGAGGTGATTTTTAATATATATTGTATCATATTAGTACTGTCAGTTTTAACATATTATATAATTATCTTATAAAGAAAAAAGTTTAGTGTGTTATGAAAAATTATTCTTCAAACATGCCTAACACCAAATAATGTTTTTCTAGCTTGGATTTTAATACTCTTCATAACATGTTGATTTTATTTCACTTCAGTTTGCTTATTTTGTTTTAACTACGTGCTTTTGTTTATGCATTTAGTTTTATTTAAGCAGCATGCCTCACATTTGATTTAATTTCATAAACATTCCATAAACCCGCTTTTTAAAGTTGTAGCACAAATCAAACTGAGGGGATGCTGAAAAGCTAGCAGTGTTTTGAGATACACAGCATTATTTGGACCTGAAGCCCTGGCTGAAATAGTGTACAATGGTTCTAGACTCCAGACGGGGGTGGGAGGGGGCAGGGGCTGAGACAGCACCAGTCCTGTGTGTACTTGCATACATATTCAGGCCTGTTGAGGCTTGCCCTCTGCAAGCACATACTGGGAATGCCCCGAATCAGTTCATGTTCATTCAGGAGAAGGCCGTCAATTCAAGCCAGCTGGAGGGAGTACAAGGGCTCTGGGTCCATAGAAATCCTTCTCTGTCAGACACTCTCCTCTATGATACATTAATTGAGACTTCCTACATTTGGTTGACTCAGTTGCCCAAAATGGATAACAAATATATTACAAATTTTTATCACAATCACTACTTAAATAACACCTGTTCCAATAAACCAAGTCTCCGTAACAGTGTCCCATAATTATTTCAACATTAAACCAAATATTAAGCAAGACCGAATTCCCTGAAAACATTGCCTTATCACCCAGTGAAACAAAAACTATTCTGACTCATTTCTAAAGTCACGTCCTATGAGAGTGACGTGCAACCTGACATAGTAAAGAGAATTGGCTGGTTGGCTGCCCCAGCATGTGAAGTGTGGACACATTCCCTTTTTTTTTTACAACCCACAATGTAAGGTCCTAAAATAGAGGACCCCTGTCAGACTAACCCTTTGATCCCCCAATAAAAGCGATTTAATTTCACCTTTAATGCATCCTGTGGAAATTGTTGAGGTGACTGGGGTGTGGGTATTTTGATCTGTTTGTGGGCTGTTATTCATATGTTCTGAATACCACCCCCCTCCCCCTGGACAGATTTGTGCTTATGATATAAATAACTCTAACCCAGAGGCCCATACTGATAGTCCCCTTTTCCTTTTATCTATTTTTATCTTACCATCAATGAACACCATGTAATAATTTCATGCTGGGCTCTGGCACGGTTTCATACCTTTTCAAGCAGGCCTAAAGAGAAACCCCGAAGTCAAATTATTCACAAGTAGCCACAAAACATAAATAATGTGATTGTTAATAAGATATTAATGTGAATAAATCATTATTGACCTTTACTGTGTGATGTTATATTCAATTTTACACCTTCAATGCAAAGACGACATAATGCCTAAAATCCTAAAATGACCATAAAAAAATGAAGAGAACATCATTATAGCTCAAGCTCAAGTTTTAATTATTAATGTAAGTGGTTTTATAAAATTGTATACTTAACATTTCTGCTTATAATTCTCAAAAAATTTGGCCTCATTTGCTTCCATTGTAAGTGCCTCACTGTAACCTAAATTTTTGCCTTTTTTAAAGAAAACATAGGACAAGTCAAAACTAATGGTTTAAAGTTACCTTAAAGGTAGATGAAATATTATTACAATTTAAAATAACAGTTTTCTAATTTTATTTATTTTAAATGTGTCACATGATCCTTCAGAAATCATTCTAATATGCTGACTTGGTGCTCAAGAAGCATTTCTTATTATCATCAATGTTGAAAACATATATTTATGGAAACCATGATGCACAAAACTGATCTTGGTAACACCAAATTCATGTGTTTTGGGGAAGGGTGAGGAGGCAGCGCGTGCCATGTGCCGTCTGCTTCGGCCCGCACAAGCCCAGCACCTGTTTCCACCCCAGGGACTTCACCGGGACAGCTGGTACGGAGCGTGGACAGAGTGTCAGTGTGTGTGTGTGTGAGTTGGGGGCAGATGGGCCGAGGCCGAGCATGATGGGAAAGCAGCAGAGTCTCATGTCCATGGCCAGAGTGAAAGATAGCTGTGGACAAAAGGCAGAGTGGATGGCCGAATGAGTAATGACCGCAGACAATCCGATGGATAACAATGGCATTGTGCCGGACTCCACACTGGGTACATGGGAAGCAGTCCGGATTTGAGGGGGAGTGGGAGGATCAGCTGGACTTTACACAATGGTGTGAATAGGAGGGGGCAAAGGATTATTGGGGCTTTTGTGTAACCACAATAAAACTTAATAACACTGATGGAAACCTAAAAGTGATTGTGTGCTTTACTGCGAACGTTTAGATTAGAGGTTTTCTTGTGATTGCCATCCGTAGATTTATCTCAGAAACAATTAGTAGCTATATCCTGTTTAAAATATACCAAAGAAATGTGAAACATATTTTGTGTTTTTTTGTAGTATATACAGGTTTTAATTTCACAAATCCTGGATTGGTAAGCAGCGTTGCCATCTCAAACTTTTATCCACAGACCATATGCATCAGTCGGACCAAACAAAATCTGGGGCAGCATCACAACCCCCCACAACCCCCTGTCCCATATCATTCTCCCCTGACCTCATAATAAACCCCTCAGACACACTCCTGCATTATACACACTCCCCTCCCCATTGTCTGTAGTCCCAAATATATTTAATTCTTTCCTCAAAGATAATGACTAAACTTTCTTAACGGTAACCTGATTTTAGTCAATTTACTACTTATTTTATTTGTAATTAAGTTTTTTTTCATGACCTCACTCACTATTGTAGGCATAAGAGAAATTATAGACTTTTAAAATAAAACAAATGATCATTTTATAGTGATGTTTTTACTTACTGTGATTAATTAAAAGCACTTTGCAAAAAAATAAATAAAATGCATCACATACAAAGAAACGAAGAGCTGGAAACTGTAAGGACTATAACTCTTATGTAAAGCATCTGTATCTTGAGGAATAACATCTTGTTACAAAGCGAAGCTGATGAAGAGCTATACCTTTAAAAATATCAATATATCTCCACCTAGTGGTCAATTAAAATATTGCAATATTTTCTTTTTTCAGTTTGTCAACAAGAAAATAAGCATATTATTATAATTAGAATTTTACTTGAATTGTTTATAAATTGCTATTGTTGTTTTTAATGTAATTGTTTAATTTACAGACAATACTGTCGGTAAATTACTGTCAAAAGAATGGAGTCAGCAAGTTATTTACTTATTTATTTTTGGAAAGAAATTAATATTTTTATTCAGCAAGGTTGCATTAAATTAACAAAAAGTGACAGAGACATTTATAATGTTACAAATTATTTCTATTTTAAATAAATGCTGTTC
Source organism: Schizothorax lantsangensis (assembly GCA_027422415.1). Lineage (NCBI taxonomy): Eukaryota > Metazoa > Chordata > Actinopteri > Cypriniformes > Cyprinidae > Schizothorax > Schizothorax lantsangensis. The sequence goes on along the minus strand of CM049846.1, from coordinate 11,775,732 downwards.
TTTTCAACTTTTCCACAAAAAAATATTAAACATATTAAACTGTTTTCAACATAGCAAATAATGTTTCTTGAGCGCCAAATCAACATAGTTATTATAATGATTCTAAAAGGATCATGTGACACTAAAGACTAAATTAATGGCTACTGAAAACAGCTTTCCATCACAGGAATACATTTTTTTTTAATAAATATATTAAAATAGAAAAGTTAATTTTAATTTGCAATTATATTTTACTATATTACTGTTTTTACTGTAGCTTTGAAAAAATAACTGCAGCCTTGATGGGCATAGGAGACTTTTTTAGAAAACATTTTTAAAAATCCCAAATCATCCCGACTACTTTTGAACAGCATATAAATCAATCTGAAACATAATAAACTGTGTCTAATCAAACGTTAAGGTTATAAACAAATGATAATTATGAGTATGAATTTTCATATCACACTAGGCCTGCATAAGCTGCATGTTTTACACAAAAACACCATGACTCTATACACCATGATTCTCTATGCATTTACCAGATTATTAACTCACTTAAATAAGCCTTCACAACCAACCAATCGATACATTCCAGAGCGGAGCTTTTTAACTCTGGAATGATTTTTTCCAGTCATTAGCTGAATATAATCATTAACTGAAGCCCTACTGACAGCTCAGCCTTCTATTTCCTTTGATTACGAGCCGAATGCTATTTTCAATCACGCTAGTAGGAGGAAAATATACCCTATAGCTAAACAACCCGTGTTCTACTTTCACACAGTGTTTCTAAAGCTCATGCGCTGAACCTCATTTAATTCATGAGCCAGTGTGCCTCTCTCTGGGGACATTTTAAACCTAACACCACTATTCAGATGTTAATTGTCAATGATCATGCCTATCCATCTCCAGAACAGGCCCTTTCACACTGTAATATCCCAGGAGAAGCAGTCGGACGGGTAGGAATCGTGTAAATGAGTGCATCGGCTTACGCTTTATGGTAAATGAGTGCATGACAGTGCATTTACCTTCAGGCAAGACAAGAGACTTATGGGCGTTAATGACATTTACCATCGCTAAGCGAAAATCCTAAACACTGTGATGCAATAAGACACGTATGCTGACACATATACACAAAATTAACCAACTAACCTAATCATTGTGAAATTACTTTTAGTGCAATCAACCCCCCACCCCCTTATTGCCCCATGCTAGGAGCCACTGTTTCCATAACGCATGAAATTGCCAACGTTAAAGTGGGTTATGAAATGGGGGTAATGCTGTGGATAATTCCACTGCACACCCAGTAATGTTTTTTTCCATTAAATTAGGGCCTGTCGTCTTACTGAAGTGGCTGTGCCTTACAGCAAGACGCTTGTAAATTGCCATTTACGGATAATTAAGCATTCCTCATGAACATTAAAACATGCTTATTTTGGAGGGGCAGTGGCAAGGGATGTCTCCTCGTGTGGTGACTAATGTCTCTGGGGTACGCAGAGCTTCTTCATGGCTCATAGTTGCCGGAGGGCTGTAATAACAATTTTTTTCCCCATAACAACACGGATTGTGTAATTGCGTGGCCTACTTTTGACTAACTATTCGATTATTGGCACATAGCCTGTCATCACAGGTTTAGATTTGACTCTAAATGGCAATGCAAAGCTAAACCATTATTTCACTTTAAGATAAATTGTACCTCAAGTTATGGAAAGAACAACTTTCTAAATGGTAATGTCTGTGCACATAAACATTATAGAAGAAACAACAATTGTTAAACAATCCCTTAAGCAATCACTACACTTTTACCCTCTTGTTTTATGTCTTTTGTAAGCTTTTTTTCTACATCGCTGGTTCGGAGAGATATTCTGATGCAGCAGTGCATTAATAATCATTATTTTCTTAAAATGAATTGATATGTAAATTGGTCAGCAACATTATAGCACTCGGATTATTTTACAAAAGAGCCACAAATGCATTGTTCCCTAAAAACAACATGGACAGTGTAATTGCTAACTAACTATTTGATTATTTGCAAATATCCTATCATCACAGATTTAGATTTGACTCTAAATGGCTTTGCTTTAAGATGAATTCCACTTTCTAAATGGTAATGTCAGTGCATATAAAAACATTATAGAAGAAACAACGATTGTTAAACAATCCCTTAAGCAATCACTACACTTTTACCCTCTTGTTTTATGGCTTTCATAAGCTTTTTTTTCTACATCACTGGTTTAGAGAGATTTTCTGATGCAGCAGTGCATCCATAATCATTATTTTCCAAAAATTAATTGATATGTAAATTGGTCCGCCATATTATAGCACTTGATTACTTAACAAAAGAGCCACACATGCATTGTTCTCCAAATCTGATTGATTTCTACAGCTTCAGGCGGTATAATAAAATACTATAGCAATAAAAAACCCAATGCTATTTTATGGTTTAATAAGCACAATAGATGTAAATTGCTTTGCATTCATTCTATCGCATTTTCCAATGAGTTTCGGTGTCTATAAAGTATACCAGGCTAATTATATCTTGCTAGTGATGGGTTTAATCTAGTTGCTGAATCAATAATATCTCCTCTTTGGTTAACTGAGAAGTTATTTACAAAGCAAGCAGCTTTGAAAATATAGATTTTCTAAGCTTATTTAATTTTTACATCCACTTTCTACTTTTAATGCTGCCCGAGGAGCCGCTCTTGGAGTACATTAATTGACTTTTTACGAGCGCATTTGTTCCTCTTCCCCGCTGAAAGGGAGGGCGATGACCTTTTGATGCTCGGACCACCACCGTTATCATCTTTACGCCGCTTTACGGGCGGTTTGCTGTTGCCTTCATCTCCCTCCTCTGGCAGAGCAATGGTATTTCCTGACATGATATGGGCCTGCGAGCGTGTAGTTACATGAGAGCCCGTGTGTGTGAGAGCATATGTGTTTGCATGTAGGGGTCAGAGGTCAAACTACGGTGCCTGGAGGAAAGCAGCTCGAGATTGAGAGCACTTATTGCACTTATTGCAACTCTACTGTTTATTTTAGCAAGAGGCCTGTAAAACTCGGCTGGTTTGGACTGTGATGTATGTGGATATAGCGATATGATGTTAGATCTTGCGACAGGGGGAGAAGCTGAGGAGGAGAAATGGGTTTTCTTCATTCTTCATTTCTAACTCTTTTCCTGTTTGTTAGATTTTGCATACAAGTTAGAGAGAGCTTGTGTGTGAGCTTGTTCTGTCTCATTACACACAGACTGCATTGCTGTGATGGCTGTATGCTCTCGCTTCCATATGTAAACCATTTCCCCGTTTCCCAAAAGCCTGGCCTCATTAGCGCAGCCTTTATGACACGGCTCTACCTAAATGCCATAGATTTTTCCATTCCCGTTCTCGTCCCAAATACACACTGACAAACCAAAACCTCACAATGCTTTGCAAGACAGAGGCAAGAAATTCAAATACACATTGTGCATGAACAACATGAACAGTCAATATCGTTTTTGAATATATAGGTAATGTTTTTCATATATTTGATTATTTAAATATATTTAATAAAAAACACAAAATATAATTATTTAATATAAAATATAACATTTTACATTGAGTATATGCTCACAAAACATTTTGTAGTACTGTTAAAAATGGTTGTGCTGCTTAATTAATTAATTTATTGTTATTATTTTTTGTAGAAACCATGCCAGTTATTTTTAAAGATTCTTTGATGACATTTAATTAAAATAGATAATTTTTGTAACATTATAAATGTCTTTATGGTCACTTTTGATCAATTGAATGCATCCTTGCTGAATAAAAGTATTAATTTCTTTTGAAAACATTACTACCAGAAAAAAAAAACAGAGGAATGTCACCTATTCGGTAGAAACTACACTGGCTCTAAATTATATGGAAACACAGAGAAAACATTACTTTCATAAAAAGAGCACTGCATGAACTGTGCTAAACCACCAGAAGGTGGGGATGAAATCTCCTTTAAAAGTTCATTTCTGAGCAGGATCCATGAGCACAAATGTTCCTTCAAAAGAGGGAGCTCTGGTAATGCGTGTCAGTAATGAAATGTCCCCAATGTGATGTGTGTTAGCTACTAACTCACAATAACCACACAAGACAGAGAGAGTGCCACCTCAGCACTCTTCACTGTTCTGAAGTTTCTAGACATCACTTATATACAGTATAATGAAAAATCACTTGTCCTACATGAATGCATGCACTTAATGTTTATATGCATCCTTCTTCCAAACTTCAGTCCTTCAAAACCCACAAATGAGCGACTGAAACACAAGGGACTCGTAGATTGCGAGAGAACAGAGTGAAGAAAAGAATGAGAGAAAAATACAGCTCTTGTTGCAAATGCTGTGAGGGCAAGTTTTGTTTTATGGTTATAGCTGGTTTAAGCATTCCACTAGTTTCATTTGAACAAGGAGATGCCATTTCAGCACTTGTTTTTCCTCTCTGAGAGTGAGACTCGAACTGAATGTAGACCATTTTGAGAGGCTTATCCGCTTTCTTCCTCCAACCGCCCTTGAACTCCACACATATGTTTCTGATAGACCTTAGTACACCACAGCACTCCTACTCAGCCTCTCATTCAGAAAGAAATTGGGGGAGAGGGGAGGGGAGGTGGTGGGGGGGAGAAAAAAGTTTCCACTGAAACACTAAACAGTTTATTTTCTCTCTGTCGTTCTCTGGGGCATGCTTTAAAGACTGCTCAATCACACGCTGATGTGCTCTGTCGGTCACACCGAGAAACAAACCAATGATTTAACTCTCCTCAAGGTCTCTCCATTCACATTTTGTTCCTCTCCAACGCCTTATTTTCACTTTTGCAGCTGAGCTTGGGAACAGTCTGAGTGCAATATTTATTAATTTAACAAACGCAAAAATACATTTTTCATCAGCAGCACATTTCATACATGCATTTGTGTAAAAGTTTGAACCGGTTTGACTAAATTTATGTTTATCAAGATAATAAAATATTAAGATCAACAGCTGAAATGGTTGAAATTATTTTTTAGAGTATACAGTATGAATTCTTTTTTTTTTTTTTTGCTTTTTTGTCATTTAAAAAAAAGATTTATTTATAGTTTCCTTTTTTTTGCTATTTAAAAATGACAAATAACAAAATATTTGTAGGGTATAATATATATATATATATATATACACACACATATATAGACACACACTCAAAAGAAATCTGTAAAAATATGGCACTGCATTGCATTGTGTTTTAGAATTAACATATATGTTCGTAAAAAAAATTAATGGATAATGTCCCATGTAATGAGCTGGCAGTAGTTTTTTTTGCTATTTTAAGATTGTTTTTTAATTTGTTTGTTTTATTTTTTTTTTTACAGTGTAGCCTATATAATATATTTAAGAATAAATAGGTGTGTCCAAGCTTTTCACTGGCAAGGGCGTCTATAATAAAACTTGTACCACAAGATGTGTGGCATCACATATTTTTCCAATGTTTTATGTATTTATGAAACATGCAGTCAGAGAAGCTGAATGGATTCACACATAAATGTACCAGGAGCTGCAGCACTGGCATGCTTACACCACACACGCCGCCTGTCCTGCAAGTATCTCATACACAAAGTAATCCTTCATGCTTAATTTCCCTTTATCCTGTATAAATCACTATTAGACCTGTGCGGACAGATGGGGAAGTGTAAACACCTGTTGTGGTGCGTGTCAGAATTCAGACAGGCAGGAGAGGTGCATATGTGTGGGAGCCGGGAGAGGCAGGGCATTATGGGTTTAAGGGGGGTGGGGGTGGCAGATGGGTAAAATCAAAACCAGCCGAGACATCTTTGCTAGCAAGCTCAGCTGGAATAACTCTCTCCAAAAAGTTACTCTTTCTCTCCTGAGTGTGAGCAGATTTGCCTGTCCCAAAATCCAGGAGGCCAAATTCTGTCTACCTAGTTCAACTCTTTAACAGTGTGGCTCAGGAGCCATGCTGATTTTACTGACATCTATGGAGAAAGAAATACACAGACTAAGTCTTGACTATCAGCACTTCAGTTGATCCAAACGGTATGTGCCTCCCTCCTGAATAACACATCAATTATGAGCTGTCACTGGAGTTCTGTTGGTGAGATAGCTTGTCTCTTATGGCTCAGATTACAGTAAACATTATTTTGGTCTAAAAAGAAGTTTGAATAAGTGCTTTTGTGCAGTTTCATGACAACTGGCTCTAGCTTTCACAAATGTTCTGGTCCCATTTTGTGATCTTTGTAAATCATATACATTTTCTTAGAATTATTATTTGTATATTTACAGTTTTTCTCAGTTGCTTTGGTGCATTTCTCAGAACAGAAATGAAATTTTCAAAACTACTTGTTCAACCTCCACATCATCTCGTCACTTGTGCACATCATAAAAGCAGTTTCTCATTCTTTTGAACAAGTTGTGATTGCTTTGGTACATTCATGCAACTGATTATGTACATTTGTCTGCTGTTTCCTACATTATCAGTTGCTATTGTCATGTTGCTCAAAATGTATTATGTAGTTCTCTGTGCTATTGTCTTACCCCTCAAAACCTCGAGTCATTAGTTCATCGTATAAGTCATTAGATGTAAAATGGTTGATCTAGTTGTCATAAACTGTCAAGCATATTTTCTACACATCTCTATTAGACTTTTTGTAAATTTGCCATGAATTGTGCAAGTGAATCTTGACTCTCACTAATGAAGAGAATATAGATCAACCAATGACAAACCAGTTCTCTGAAATAGCTCAAAGGTGCATTTCATGACCCTTCGATTGGAGAGCATATAGACAGAGGACAACACAAGAGTTACAAATTCTGACAGTGGATGAACATCCAGAAAACGATCAGGGTCAACAGCCGAGAGGAAGAAGAGGAGTAAGGATGCATGGAAGTGTACAGAGGCAAAACAGAGGAAGAGGAAGAAGAGGCCAAGGACAGAAGTGCATATCAGATGAAATAATGTTGTCAATCATGGCCTTACAATGGCTGAAGGGTGCAGCTAAAAATTGGGAGACCGACCATATCCTCAATAATTCAAACATTTTGAAACAGTCTCTTTCAATCAATCTCCCACATACAGTAATGTGTAAATGTGTACTTTTGAAAGGAAATATGGCATACATAAGAAGTGCAGCCTTCTGCATTTCAGTACAGTAACTGTCATCCAGACTGTTACCATAGTTTACATCAGGTAACACTAACAGAGTGCACTGTTACACTTCACACTACTATACATGTAATACATTTGTACAAAAATAAATGTACTGTATAAATACAAATGTTCATACTTTTTTTTCTATGTACTATTGACTCTTCTCAACAAATATCAGATTTTTTTTATAAAACCTTAATTTCCATGGTTGACTGTCATGGTGAAAAAACAACTAAACATTTAGACCAGTGTGGCTCACACGATGACAAAAATACTGGCCAAATTACTGACACGATAACTAGGTTTTGAAGCATGAATGAAATGTTTTGGGTGAGTAACTACATTTTGCAGACATGCAATAAAGTTCTGAAGTTCCAGCAAACAGTTGTGACATTTGCACTCACAGTTTAGAGAATGTTAAGACTGTTTCGAAAAATGTGCCAAAGCAATTGAGAAAAACTGTAATATTACTGGTTTATGTAAATTGTGGACCTTGTTCATAATTCTGATAATGTAATGATGCATACCTTCCAATGTCCTGAATTTATTATATTTCCATCTGAATAGAATGATAGATAGAACGATAGATATAATGACAGATAGAACAATAAAATGAGAGACAGACAGATGAATGATAGAACGATAGATAGATAGATACAGTAGATAGGTGGATAGATAGATAGATACAGTAGACAGATAGATAGATAGATAGATAGATAGATAGATAGATAGATACAGTAGATAGATAGATAGATAGATAGATAGATAGATAGATAGATAGATAGATAGATAGATAGATAGATAGATAGATAGATAGATAGATAGATCTGGACAAAAACGTTCCCTGACAAATTGATCTACATACATAGGCATTTAATTGATAAAAGAGATATGTAGTTTGGTAGATAGATTGGTAATATTGTCAGCTCTGGCAGTCTGTGTTCTACATTTGGACTCTATCAGCTCAACACTTTAGGGAATAAGGCTACACTCAGTACATGACCCTAGCAAGCAGAGAGTTGACCTTAAATATGTTTCAGAGAATCCAAATTGACCCTACATCAATGTGTACAAGAGAGCGAAATGTGAATGTGAAGAGAAGCGTGTCTCAATCTTCTCTGTTATAAAGGAATGAAAAGAACGTATGACATTTCAAAAACTGTAGGTGTATATGGAGGCAGTTTTAAAGGCCCTTTAATGCTCATGTGATCTAAAAGATGCATTTACCTGCCTGTCTGTTGAACACATACTGTATCACCTCACCTGTGTGGAATGACCCAAAATTACTGATTTCAGGACAGTTACATTTTAAAGTATAATTTTTTTGATACTTGCCAGTTCCTCCTAAACTGCATTTAAAAGTATCAGTTTTCCCTTTTCATAAAAATACCAGTAACAGGCTACAACATTGGAAAAGCAAACAAATTTCAGTAAGGTCTTTATAAACACAATTAGCTGAACTAGAAAATGCCTGAAAAGACTGGGCTTATAATCATTCAAAACAAAACAGAAATAAAAAACAGCACTGTTTCATAAAAAATATCTGTCTAGCATCAAATTAACTGAGGGAGATAGTGGGGACATGTTGATGCTGCTCAGCCATTCACTAGTGCCACTGCTCAATGATCCAAAACATAATAAATCTAACATTTCAAATAAGCTAAATACGAATCTGTTTATGTCATTGTGTACTAGTATGTGTGTGTGTTTGCGGGTGTGTATGTCTGTGTTATGGCCCACAGGCTGGTTTAGCTGACCTCAGTGAAAGCGAGCCTCATGACAGAAGGTCTGGCATTGTCTCTGTGCCCAGGCTGCTGTGGAGCCAGCCGGTCTGCCGGCCGCCAGCTTTGCTTGCTTATAACTGCTGAGAACATCCGATCCCCTTGGGGAGGCCAGGGAGGGAGAGAGAGACAGAGAGAGAGAGAGAGAGAGAGAGTGAGGGAGGAGGACTCTACAGCACTCTACATTCTTTCTTCAGCCATTATCTCTTCTCTTTAGAAAAGCAACATGCATTATCCACAGCGACGGCCATGTACGTGTGCATGTGTGTATTTATTTATCTGTCAGAGCCGGGAGAGAAATCAGAAGGAGTGGAAGAGACAGTAGTAAGAATTATTTGGAGTAACAGTGGAGGAGAGAACAGAGAAAGCGAAATATGGAGATAAGCACATATATCTTAAAAAAAAAAAAGAAATGAGAAAAAAAGAGAAAACAATTACCCTTTGTCATTACATGCCGAGTTGCAATTCTTTCACAATTATGTCACTCTATTCAAAAATCAGTTTTATGTTCACCTTTTCTTAAAGGTAAAGTGTGCAATTTCTTGATGTTAAAAAAAATCTAATTGCAATATATTGCTTCATATTGCTAAGAAGTTTATAGACAAAATATGTGCTATTAAACATATTGTATGTTTTTTTGCTTCTTGGCCAGCTTGGCATAGTAACATCATCTCAACCAATGGTGTGAGTTTAGGGCGGGGCTATTTGTTGGTCGACCAATGGAAAACCTGTTTGAAGACACAGCCTTTAATTTTGCACATCCATTTATTGTTATTAGTACCATAGAAATTACACAGTTGACATTTATGTGCAGTCCCTTTTCTTTGCTATTAAAGTTTAAAAAGTTTAAAAGTGCTATACTAGTCACTTACCCTAGTGAAAAATAAATATACTAAAATGTATCTGAAATACATTTATTTCATGCTAAGTATACTACAAATGCATTTACATATTTGTGTACTCGATAAAAATACCCTGCAATTGTACTTTTAGTATGCTAATCTGGTATACTTAAAGTCTGATAAACTGGAACAGCTAATTTTGTGCTTAATGCACTTTAATTGTGCGGAAGTAGTGTTAAAGTACAGCTAAAGATACACTGAAGTATATTTGCTTGTGCTAAAGTGGAACTATTGCAAGTATACTTTTTAAATATCTTGCATTTAAAGACTGATATTATTCAAAGATCACAGAGTCCTCATCAATAGTGACATTAAAACACATTTTAGGCTTAATATTAAGAAATGTGCACTGTGCACAAGTAGTACTTCAAATAAAGTTTAATTATATATATTTTTTATCAGTAAGTCTAGAGTGATATGTCAGTAAATATGTTAATATATTTGAACTATACTTAGTATGAAATAAATCTATTTAAAGATATTTTACTAGGGTAGGGCCCCACAAAGCAAAGTTTTATTTATTTACTTTTTAAATATAGACTGTAAAAAAGATTTTTTAAAGTTGTAAACACAACAACATTTATTGCAGTACATTTACAAGAAAATACTATTTCAATCTTTTTACTTAAAAAATTCACATTTAGTCGGCGTGATAGCCTCGTGGGCAGCGTGTCGACATGTTGTGCATCGGCCATCCCGTGTTTGAGTCCTGGTCTCTCTCTCTCTCTCTCTCTCTCTCCAACTTCGCTTCCTTTCTAATAACTGTCCTTTCAAATAAAAGGCAAAACCGCCAAAAAAAAAATCTTTAAAAAAAAATCACATTTAAGGGTATGTTTACCTGACAACACTGTGCTAAAAATGGAAAAGTTCTTCTTTAGCATTTTTCGCATACAAACTTTGACAACAATGTTGTCAAAACGATCCCTGTTCACACAGATCCACGAAAACGCCTTAAACCACTGTATTATGCATGCCAGACCAGTAGTTGGCGATGTCACTTTGTGAAGAAAAACACTACGCAAACGCAAACATGCATGCGCATGACATCACCGTAGTATTGTATTGTATTGTATAGTATAACAGTATTACTTTCAAAAACTTGCACTTTGAAACCCATTTGCATTTTCAGGCCCCCAAAATGATATTTTTTAGTTGAAAACGGTGTTGTGTAATGCCCCCTCATTCAATTAGTTGTTAGCTGTTTCATTCAGTTTGTGTTAGTTGCCATTTCTTTGTAGCTGCTTGTGAAATTTACTAACAATTTTTCTGAATGAAAATTTGTTTCAAACTAAATCCTACACCAAAATTTGCAGCGAGTAAGACTTAGGTAGCTGTTCAAATTAACATATTTAAATTTGTTGAAGAGAGCATCCCGGCCATCCTAGCAAATCAATATAGACTCAACCAATGACATTTGTTTGTTTATCTGACCAGTGGAAGACATGAGTTTTGGCAATTTCCCTTTAAGACAGCAGTGCCACAGAAATTACACACTTCAACACTGTAAATCCAACATTACATTATATTGTCAGTGTGAATCTCATCTTTAGTTTGAGGGCTCTCTCCAAGGGCCTCGTTCAGTTACTCTAATTCATCTATCACAGGACAGGCGAGTAGCCCCACACTCTGACAGAAACCAATGAGCTTTAATCGTGACCAGACGCCCCTGTTAGAGCATGAAGCACTCCACACTCATTTTTGCTATTCAGTGTTTAGTTGTCAGCAACTGAGGCACTTCCAGGACAGTAAAGAGCACATCTTTCATCCAGCCCGAGGCCTCATAAAAAAAACCTTCTCAAACAGACCTACATGAATGAAAGTATTAACAAAAAAAGTGAAAGAGCGCATAAAAACCCCCCCAAAAAAACTCCAACTGAAATGGAAAAAATGTACGATTCTGTACTTGTAATTACATAACCTTTGGGAGGAGATACCTTTTTTCAGCTGTATTTTCTAGAAATAGTAAGTGCGCTCATTCTTGGAGTTTGGTATAAGGTTGCTATACCGGGGAGTGGTGTTAATGAGAGTTAAGTAAACATACGGAGAGATGAGAGACCTCTAGGTTCTTCTATGGGAAATGACAGACGTAGTAGTGCCACTTTTCTGAGCGCATGGAAAACGCTTCGGCCAAGCGTAGAAGAGAGACACATCGTGTCCTTCACTACGGAACCTGAGGGGGGAGAGTTTGGAAAGAGAGATGAGAAGGAAGTGGGAAGTACAAGGGGAAAAAGAGACAAAGTGACCTAACATGAACTCAGCCAAATGTGGATGATAAACAAGGCACCACAGGTTATTTCTGTGTCTATTTGTTTAGTATTTCTACTATCTTTGTAAGCGCTGTGTATGGAAAAAGAAGTGCAAAGCTGCGGAAATGTTATGCTGTTGAGTAAATGAACAGTAGATGTTAATTTAGGAAGACGTATGGGATACAAGAGCTCCTTGTTAAGTATTTTAGCTTTTAAAGGTGAGGTTTTTTCCATATCTGTTCGAGGTTTTCCCATATTTGTAACCAGACAGATCAGGAGAGAATATTAAATGAAATCTGGCATGTGCTCGGCAGACCAGCAGGGTCTGTTCAGGGTAAGCCCTTATTGTAAGAACATGATTCCACTGCCAGACATGGCCCCAAACAGAGCTGCACATCTGGGGTATCAGCTGGCCAGCAGTCCCCTAAAACTCTCGCCCGCTTCCCCTTCATGCTCAGTCAGTTGTAATGCCTTTGGATCTATAGCTCACACCAGAGGTCAGCGCAGGGCTCAGTGACTGATGGCTACTATCCATATCAAAGGGAGGTTAACGCTCTGCCTGGCCAAAAACACACCGGCACTCAATCAAACAGAACTTACACTTGGGCCGGTTTATAGTGTAGCTTTATCTATAGAACCTATAATGTTACATACTGTAGACTTTAAGTCATGAAATCAAAATTGAGCCTATTTACTTTCTAAATGCATGTTTCTGGTCTTATTGCGAATGATACATCAGTGAACGTTATTCCAAATAAATAAAAATTGTTTGTTTGTTTCCGTAAACTTTAAGCAAAATGTAGCAAATTGCTCCAACTGTAAAGCAACTTTTCTTTTGCCATTGACATTGCTTAGACCTCAAAATTGGATAACGTTTGCCAATCAATTCCATAGTTTGGAAAAAAAATACATTGGAAGTTAATGTCTACCATGTCTACAATGTATTGTGACCTTATCATAAAGTGCTGCCAATATCCTGTTTCACTCTAAAAAACATATTACGGATTTAATAATGGGTTGTGAATGGCAAAGGCAACACATACATGGTTTGAAGGCAACACAGATGATCTTTTGTAATCATCTGTCTTCATTGGTCCCACTATTTGGCCATTTGGAATGGCAGAATGGTTTCATTGAGCCTGTGCACTTTAGATGTTCAAGATTTCAATTGGGAAGCACTTCAAAGCAGACTTGCTGTTAGCATCGTACATCATCACTGTCCTCATCAATGTTTTTTGTCAGAGCTGATGAAAATATTTCATCTGCAACTTTTGAAGTGAGAAGCACCTTGAGCGATGGATTCAGCATACATTTTCTATGCTATTGTGGTGTTTATGAGGATATCTGTCAACACGTCAGCCATATTCCGTAGGCTACATTCAGGGTGATAAAATCTATCTTCTTTGTGTGCTACTCAACAGGTTTATAGACTCTTAATAAACATTAGTGATATGAATATACTAAATTGTCTTTTCTTGTCTTTTACAGGTATAAAGTATACAATGCAAATAAATGAAACATAAGTGAATGACAAATGATCAACCAACATGCCTTAAGCAGTGAAAAAAGCAGTGACAGCTGATGTTGTTAGGTCATATGATAATTACAAACTAACAATATTCATACTTTTTAACAGTAAAAAAGGACGTACTTATTCAAAAGAACCTACTCAATTTTGGATACTGCCATTGTTCGTTTATATCTGACAAAACCGTATTTGGATGCACACAAAATGTTCCCCATTATTTTGTAGCATTTTAATCGCAGTCTGGGCTATGTAACAATTACATACTATAACGTGAAACTTTTGAAAGGTGGAAATTAAAGTGCTGGGAAAGGAAGCTTTAACAACAAAACAAAAAAGTGGTTTGAATTGAACTTTGGATGGAAATTTGACTTCAGAGACCAAAAGGCAAACACAGCTCTTTGCTCTTTTTCTTAAAACCATAGTGAAATACAGCTGACGTGACATGAGATTGTACATTTTAATTACAGACAATAAATAATACAATGGAGACTACTCCGAACATGTTTTTGGGAGGAAGGTAAACCTTTTATTCAGTTCCTCACCACACAGATGCCGCACACCCCGAGGATCATTGAAGAAGTGAGGACGTTGCTTTCACTCCCTTTTGTGTCTGTAGTACACAAAAACTTCCCATGTCATACACCGAGTTTTGTTTAGCGGTTGTGCAATGTACATAACAATACAAACCACATCCTCAGTCAACGCCTGGCAGTTGAACAGCCTTTTAGTGTTTTAACTACACAGGTCTCATTTAATCAGTCATACTGAAGTATGCTTTTCATCTCTAATATGCCAGGGCACAGTTTAACTGCTGTAAAAACCCTCCTCTCTTCATCCAAACGCCTTCGGGAGAGTAGGGCTATTTTCATGCTGTTAGAAGTCATGATCTTGTAAATAACAAAGTGCTGGGGTGGTTTAAGAAAAAGGAGACCTTTGTTACCCGTCTCTTGTCTGCACCGACAAAGTGAAATTAAGTTATTCAGTTTCAAACCTGTGCCTGAACCAGACAGAGAGAGAAAAATCTCTTTTGTGCTCCACAGACGAACCTCTCTCCATCCTGGTCTCTTTTTTTTCCTCTCATCTCCCTTTCACACCGAACAAGGGTTGACAAGCTCTTGTCGTCCCTGGCTGGTTCTAGAAAGATCCAACAAAAGCCCCCTTGTTCCTGACTTACTCCTGTCAGACAGTGCACTTTGATATTAAAAACTCTGGAGTGAGGGAGAGAGAGTGGGGAGTGACGGAGGGAGTGAAAAGATGAAAAGGATGAAAACAAACTCCTACTGTCTCCTAAGCTGGTGTCTGTAGGTGTAACCCCATAATGGACTCACAAATATTTGTCCAGTCAAAACAAAATGAAAATGGCTCTTTGACATTATATAAAGTGGGCTTAGTCAGTTGTGACCTGTGTGTCCCTCTGCTCCATCTCCTCATAGCAAACACCTTCTGAAACCTGCAACACTGATGCCACTGACACTTACAGTACCCGCTGGGAACTTCATCGGGTAAAGCTCCCTGACATCTAAACGGTCGGCACCAAAATTCTTCCAATAATGTAGCTGTGTTAATGAGGTGGCAGAAAATTCATTGGAATACAAAGATGCTAAGGATAAATATAATACCATCCAGTGTGCCATTCATTGGGATGTAACTCAACCTAACCAGTATGTGTCTAAAGGGATCCAAAATCACCCTCATGTTGTTCCAAAACTTTATAACTGTCTTTTTTCTGCAGAACACAAAAGACGATATTCTGAAAAAATGTCTTTGTATAAATGGGGTCCAATGTTCTTCAAAATATAACAGGTTTAAAATAACATGAAGGTGAGTAAATGACAGAAATTAAATTTTTGGTTAAATGATGGCCATTTAAGAACCAGTGTTATGGACCCTTCACACAGGGCATGTTCTTGTGTTTAAAAACAGCTAGTAAAGTACAGAGGAATGGAACAAAAAATAGGTGTCTTGAAACACTTTAAAGGGGCTGTTTATACTGAGCTATTTTTTAGAGTTTGTTTTTATTTATAGACGTTCTGTATGGGCACTAAACAACATCTCTTTTTTTAGCATCTGATATCTAGAATCTAGCATGTTGACCAGTGGTTCTCATTTAGACTCGAAGGCCCTTCATTGTACAACACACATATTCAAAGGCCCCACATACTGGCTAAGATATGTCCTCTAGTATTTCTACTGACAACAATGCTTATTTTCAAACTTTTTCTTTAACAAAAACTGGGAGTATTGATATATTAAATTAAATTAACTACAACTCATTTTGTAATTACAGAAAATCCAAGATTCTCATTATGTATGTTCTTCAATAAAAACAATAGTAATTGAGGGCAAAATAAAAATAAAATAAAATAAAAATTAATTAATCAATAAATAAATAAAATTTCAGTTTACATCTCGATTTTTTTTATTATTATTTTCAGTTTGAATGGCTCTCAAAGTTTTGTTCTGCTGATCAGAATCTTACTTTTAGTACATTTTAAGTGAATTGTGGAGATATGAATCACTTCAAAATGACATTGATAGTATTATTTTTTAGAAACCATTTTCATAAATGCAATAAATTCGCCTTTCCAAACCAACCATTGGTTTGACATGATTTGGGCTTCACATCAGGACAGTCACGATATAGATGTTGGACTAAACTACCTGTTGCACGGTTGGCTGGCTGTGTGAACAGCAGAGAAGCGTGTTAGCAAGACAGGCTGCACACTTTTCAAACAGCAGCAGCAAGCCTGAGCATGCAGGTCTTTAGGAAGAATGTAGAGGCCCGCTTGTCTCTCTCTCTCTTCTCAGGCGCCTGCTATTATACTGACTCTGGAGAAGCCTCTGGGCAGTTATTACTGCATTTATATTAATAATCTTGCTTCATTTTGTTCATGCAAGCAGAAGAAAACACAGACATAAGAGGAATGCCGACAGGGATGAAATGTATGCAAATAATAAGGCAAAAAGGAAATTCATAGGAAACAGCATGAGCTTTAAAAATACATTGCTATTGTACTTTTTATTTTCAACATTTTATTTTTATTTGAACAAATTTTAAAAATGTAATTGTTTTTTCTTTTGCTAATGCCAAGCTAACCCCTGTATAGCTATGGTAAACCACAGGAAACACTGCCATTCAAAAGTTTGGGTTAGCATGATTATTTAGTTGTTTATTTTTAAGAAATTAATCATTTTATTCAGCAAGGACTCAAATAGATCAAAATGACAGTAAAGACAATTAAAAAGTTACAAAAGATTTCTATTTCATATAATTTTTTTTGTTTGTTTTTTTTATTCATCAAAGAATCCTGAAAAAAGTATCACAGTTTCCACAAAAATATAAAGCAGCACAACTGTTTTCAACATTAATAATAATCAGAAATGTTCAAAGACCAAATCAGCATATTAGAACAAATTCTGAAGGATCATGTGACATTGAAGACTGACGTAATGGCTGCTGAAAATTCAGATTTGCCAATCAAGATAAATTACAATACAAAGGTTATTTTAAATTGTAATAATAATTCACAATAATACAGTTACAATTTTACTATAATGTTATCAGATAACTCCTGTTTACAATGTTATTTTTACCGTCATACCGCACTGGCAAGCACAATGCTGTGTGGGTTTCAGAGCAATGAGTCTGTACACGCTGCGTATTGAGCCTGAGGTTAAACCTGCTCTCTCGTACCTGCAGGGTCATTCCTAATAGGGATTCTTGGCCTTGTTAATGACTGTTTGAACATTGTCAGCGTCGTCATCCCTGACAGACTGCCGCCACTCGTACCTGCCGCCGCAGGCGAGGGGAAGGGTGCTTGCATAAATCTCTCCGCAGGAATCCGTGAGAACCAGGCCAGGAACATCTCTCGTTCCTGTGACACGACTCTTTTTTTGTCATTTGCAAGGAGGATGTATGGTTTGGTGTAACTGCCTGGTGTACCTGTGGGTTTAATGGTATACATTCTACAGATGTCGGTGAGAGTGTATGTTAGGTTTGGAAACTAAACCGCCATGGAAAGGGCCAGATGGAAACACTTCGCTGCTCCCTCTCACTTTAAGCAGGCCTGCAAAGCTCACCAATGACATGTAATATATTCCTCCAATAACTTGCCTTAACAACCTCAAGGTCTCCATCAGGCCAAGACCTGATTACAAACTCCAGACATTTGAAATTCATGTAATGCAATTATCATATGGCCGATTTTCAAAATGAAGCTAACAGAAAAGCATCTGTCAATGCAGCACACATGAAAAACCTTCACTTGTCAACTGTGCATTTCTGTCTTCCTCCCTCCCCCCTTACCTTTTCCTCTTTTTCTATCTCATTCACTTGTCCCCCTTTCCGCCCCCCAAACCTCAGGTCTTTACTCCCAGGCGCTGACAGAAGTTAGCATTCACAGTCAATCAGTTCGGGCCTTAACAGGGCAGAGCTGACAGACAGGTCCAGATTAAGGCCTTAAACAGCCTCCAGTAGGATGGCACAAGACAAGCGAAGCAGTCAGGAGCTCCGGCAGTCTCAAAAGCTCAAAACTAAATCAAACAAAAGAGAGAGGAATGCGAGCGGGGGCTAGGGTTACACAGCGGCTCAGGAATAAGACAGGTTATTAACACAGGGTGCTGCCAGGGCCTTTTAAAGCCTTTAGCAGATTTTTTTGTTCAAGTTTGGGGGCCCTGGGGTTCCTCCGTTGAAGATACGGATGGGTAGAGGTATACAAAAAGAAGTATACCTTTCTGCTCTTTACTTTGTTAAATAAGGTACCTGAACAGGCAATAATCATGTCAGGGAGATTTTTTAGAAGGTGAAAGGGTGAAAAAGTGAATTTTGTTATTTTGCAATATACTGCAATGCTGAACTTTCTTTATGTTGATTATAATTTAAGCAACAAAAAAAAGAAGAATTGTTGTTGTTACAAATATCAGACAACATATTTTGTAACTTACATTTTAAATAATATTGTTGTTACTTCCTCTGTTCAGTTTCTCAAAAAATCCCTTTGCATCTCACAGTGACTGGCTTACCCCCTACATATTTGGCCTGACTTTTGCATAAAGTTATGATTTTTTGAACATCCTGATACTCTCAGTCACTCACAAGGCTTTCTCTGATCTGCTGTCATGAAAATGACTGCTCACTCCCCATCAGTAAACATGCACTCACCGTCACTTGTTTCAATCCTGAATGAATCAGTGTTTTTGAACAAATCAACCGAGTCAATGATTCAATGACTTGCTCCAGAAGAGCCTTTTTAGTTGCATCCCAAATGATGCACTATGTAGTTATGCACTCAGCTGTGTAGTGTATGAATTTTGTACGGTTATTTTGTAATTCAACATCAGAGTCTGATAGCCCCTCTCCTCCGCTGAAAGCTGCAACAGTTGAGTGCATGAAGACTCCAACATTCCACACTTTGTTTTCTTCAATTAATAAAGTGCACTTTTTCTTTTTGGAAACTTCAGTGTAATCACATTATTCACACTAAAAACAGCATAGAATAGTGCATAAGTAGTAGTGCATAAATAGTCCCAAATTGGGACACACCTTTTTAGTTCCTGAATGAATTTGTGGTTTTGAATGAATAAGTTCACTGAATGAGTCATTGATGATGTTTCAATGGAACCTGCAAAAACAGGAAGAAAAAAACACTAAAAAATCCTCACCACTAATTCACAAACAGACAGTATGTCTGGAACACGCAAACAAACATAAGCGCAGCATTATAAACAATGAAAAAGTGCTGTTGTACTAAATATTGGCCAACAAAATGTGAGTTTTGGAACAAACCATTAAATAATAAGCTAACAATTATATAATTTAAGCTCAGAAATAAGTGTAAGTCATTTCCTCTTTGGATTTGTTGTTGTATTCTTTAGTTTTGTAAGAATGTAACATGTCAAGTACAGCAAGCCGGTTTACTTCATCTAAAGAACAAAAAGGACATGTAAATATCTAAAACCCCCAGCGAATCAGCTGGTTTGGATGTTTAATAAACAAAAACATAATTTGCTGTACATCTAGTTCCCTTTTCCTTGTTCCTCTGTGTGTAGAAGTCAGAAAATAGTAAAATAAACAGCATTGTTGCCTTAATCAAAGCCACGGTGTGGAAGGGCCTGGTCCTGCTCTCTCTCTCTCTCTCTCTCTCTCTCTCTCTCTTTCAATTACACACATACACACAGCAGTCCAGTAGGCACCAGCAGCACTTAAAGCCACTCCCGTGGTTTCTCTTACTGGATTCCTCAGAGTTTTAAGGGCACAAGCTTTTCCACAAATTAGACTAAAAGAGCAGCGCTCTTTCTTGCTCTTCTTTTCTGTTCTCCCTTTCCATTTTCTTCCTTCATTTAGTCCCTCGAATGCAGCTGTTTATGACTTTCATTCTACCAGATACATGTGGTAGTGAGCCTGTTACTTACAGTAATGAAATCAGTTTGAGACTGTACACGTCTTCAGATGTTTACCACAGAATCTGGGAACACAATTGCATTATTATCTATAAACGCTTCCCCGTGAAATTGAAAACCAAACTTTCAGTTTCCTGCACTGAAGTGTCTTTATAAGATCGATCGTTTATCAAACAAAAAAATAATTGAAGATTTTTTGTAAAAATGCAACAGATGGGTGTGGCCAGTGTGACTCAGATATCAGAATGATTGAAGAGGGCGTCCAACATCTGGAAAGTCCATGTGTGGGGGTTTGTCCCTGGGGCTCTTTGGACATTTACAGCCCAATTACAGTGGCTGCCTCTGGGCTCCTCTCTCTCATTACCCCTCTCCACAGCACTGCTCTGGAGCCTGGCCCTCATACCAGCTTCATTCTCTCCCACAGTAATGTCAAAGTCTTCTGCACAAAAAAGCCCTCCACAGACTAATGCCGGGTAATTCGCCTCTTACAATACTGTAATTATATGCTGGATATCATATCTGGAATGAGTGTGCGTCTGTGGATTTATGAAAAGGAATACTGTGTGTGCGTCAGAGTATTGAAATGCATTTGTTTATGAAAAGTTTGTGCACAAAAGAACACACAGACACACACACACACACACACACAGAGTCACAAATGCACACAGGTATTTTAGTGTGGAGACAGGCAGTAGTGTGTGCCCCTGGAATGTGAAACCTGACCTCTAAGCTGAAGCTGAATCTATTCACTCATCTTTTTTCTTCAGAGAAGGACTCAAACCCCCCTTTTCTCTTCTACGCACACACATATGCACACTCCTTCTGGAGTGAAGCTGCAAACAGCCGAGCTGAAAACCACAATAAGAATATTATTTAGAGTCAGGAGGCATTTTCCTCACGGGTAATTCTGCATGAGATACAGCCTGAGATAAAGACATGAATGAGAACTACAACGCTGCTCTGTCTAATTCCCCTGCAAGAAGCACTTCAGATGTTTGGCAGCAGCAAACCGAGCTCTGTGATTGATTAGCTGGAGTAGAGAAAGAGGGAGGTATTCACAGAACATCTCTGATCTCCTCTGCTCCGCTGAAGTGTTCTTGAAGTTCTCCAGATTCTCCGAGAATGAAGACAGGAATCTTTAGGATATGCAGTGGACAGCATGATCTAGTGCATGCACAAACTCACTACTGCAGCATTCTCACACCTCGTGCAACAAAAATTATTTGCAGACTTTTATGAGTATAACACAACATCACTAAGCTACCATAACTGTTTCAATTACCCTGTGAAATGTCTAACAACTGCACCTAATTTGCAGAAGGATTGCATTGCAAAGCAGCAGCAGAAAACAAACCATTCTGCATATAACAAGCAAAAACAGGCGACGTGGACACCTATTCTCCCAAGAGGAGGAAAACCGACACAGGCTTGCCCAGGAGCCCGGGCCCGCAGAACCACCGACACACTGGGCCAAACCTCAGCCTGGAATCTTGGAAAGGCAAGCCAGTGTGACTGCATTTCCTGAGTCCACCCTATTTAAACTCACAATATGGAACATATTAGGAGGGAGAAGAGAGGGAGAGAAAGAAAGAGAGAGGTGGTTAGCATTGTACATTTTCTGTTTAATAGGCCCCCTTGGAAAAAAAACAGTCTCTCTTACTGCTGATGGGACAGGCTGGTAGAGCAGCATAAAAGTAAAGCCGCTTCTTCACCCCAAATTAAAGTAGCATTACATTGGTTAAAATCACGGAATGCTATGCCTTGTAAAAACAAATGGGACATGAGAGAATGTTGTGGCAAATATACACAGCAGAAAAGGGCATCAAAGAATGACTTCACCAGCTCTTTTACAAATTTTTAGTCACGATTGATTTACATTTATTTTTGTTTCATTGTCTGTACCTACAAATTTAGAACCAGTCATACACTCCAAAAACCTACTGAGTTGTCAAGCTCACTGGCAACATATAAAACCGTGCAAATCATTTAGCTAAATATTAGCCTGAATTGGTAAGCTAGCTAGTTTTGTTTTTCAAAAATGGCAGCTATGGGGCAAAGAGAGCCAAATGCTGTGAGGTAAATTGAGCCAGCATTTTAACTTACCCCACCATAAGACACTGAAGTCAAGTTAAAGTATAAACTGGTATTTTAATGTGATATTACACAACTGGTTTAATTTATCATATGTACACATATTATTTGTAGTTTATTTGATAGGGACAGTGAGTGTACATGTGCACCTAATCCTTCTCTGATAAGAACCAGAAGATGCTTTCACCACATTTTAATCATATATTTATTTCCACCTGTAGTCCCTAATGGCCTGTTCAACATTGCAGAAAAGCTACCATGCCAAGAATCTTTTGACTAAAATGTTTAGTAGTTTTAGTAACATTTCTTTTAGTAACTTTTTAATTCAGTTTTTATTTAATTTTATTCAACAAACTCTCAGTTTAGTCTGTTTTTTAGGAAGGTTACAACTTTGGTGTTCAATTTAGAAATGCAAACAATTAAAGATTTAAATTTAAACTTCATTTGGTTGGTTTTATGTTGTTTACGTTAGCTTTAAGAAAATAAATGACTGTTTGTATAAGGAAATTTGATTATTAAATTAGTTTTTAAAAGAGGTAAATTATCTTTAAAATTTCACATGAATTTTTGAATCAAATTCAGTCAGATGGTCAGTTTATATCCAAATGGTGCATCTTACCCACGGACTCGGGTCAACTTACTCCTAACCTGGGGCAAATTGAGCCACGGGAACACTTTGTTATAAAAAGCCATATTTTTAGAACCCTTTGTCATAGATACATTCTGATCACTTAAAATGACAGGAAACATCTTGAAATTACCATAAATACTTTAATTGTACTTCTGCCTCATTTTCCCTTATCTGGAGAACCACATAAGTAGAAACTGGCTCATCTTACCCCAGTCTCCCCTATGTATGTGTATAATTGTAGTATGAATGAATTTTAGACACTACATTTGTTGTCACTGTCACGTGACCTACAGTGTCAATTGCATCAACTTAAAGGAAAACGCCACCGTTTTTCCATATTCCGATATGTTCTTCCCTCAACTTAGACGAGTTGATATGTACCTCTCCCGTCTCAGTCCGTGCACTCAATCGCTCTAGCGCGGCACCACTATGCTAGCATTTAGCTTAGCACCATTCATTCCTTAGGATCCAAAGTGGGATGAATTTAGAAGCCACCAAACACTTCCATGTTTTCCCTATTTAAAGAAGGTTACATGAGTAGTTACATGAGTAAGTATGGTGTATGTGTAACTATAATGTATGGCGGAAGAGCACTTCGCAGCACTTCGACCTCGGCGCAGTAATATCATCACTCCTGAGAACATATTGGAATATGGAAAAATGGTGGCGTTTTCCTTTAACTGCCATTCACAAATCCTCTCCTGTGGCCACATGGGATAGTAAAGTGTCCATCAGATGTGCACTTAAGTATCTCACTGGAAGTAGCAAGTCATCCGGGTACATTTTGTCTACTGTCTTATGAATACTATGAATTCAGACACATTACTCAGCTCACATACTGTTCTCTCACTCTGGGTGTAGGCATATTCAGATGCAGGGCTAGTCAGAATCTGCGGTCATTTTTGTTAATCTGCACTTATTTTGAAGGAAAATCTAATTGTGCCAAACAGACATTTAAATGTGGCAAAATATATTCAATTAAAGGGATAGTTCATCCAAAAAAAAATATTTTGTCATCATTTACTCACCTTCAAGTTGTTCCAGACCTTTATGATGGAAGCCATTGACTTCATAGAGTTTTGGAGCAACAAGAGTGTGAGTAAATGATGACAAAATTTAGATTTTTGGGTAAACTATCCTTAAGCTGAGTTTCCTGCTGTCTAAATGGAATGTTATGAATGATGGGTGCAGAAATCTGTGGGCAGATCATGTATAGGCGTACATTTATCTGGAACGCTCAACAATTGGAAGTGAGTCGTACAGAATTGCACCGCAGGAGACTCAACTCACAAATGAGTTTAATACAGGGCATTAGATGAAGGCAATAGTCTTAATAAGTACACACAAATTTGGGGTGAAATTGTATGCTTCTAATTATTTTAAACTATTTTTATGGATGCTTTGCTCGGTTAGATTATATTATTTTATAAGAAATTTGTTGGAACTACATTCTACTCGAACTATTTTTGCCATATAACAATATGCCAAAAATAGTATGCTAGTACTAAAACCATAGCAATGCATACTGGGATTACTTTCAGGTTTAAAGGAGGCATAAGGCATGATAATTAAGTTGCCTGTCTATTGAAACAGCTTTTACAGAGGTATCGCTTTATGAAGCCTTAAAATTCTGCCTTCTGTCTCTTATTCAATAGCGCAACTAAATATGGTAATGCCACATAGAAAAAAATATTGCCAAGAGAACTAACAAAACACTGGGCCTCATTCATTCACTAATAATTTCTTACTTGTATAAATATGTGCGCAGAAAACATTCACAGCGTAACCTTACATAAATTTGTTCTTACCTTCGATTATGTTGATGAACCTGGATTACTCAAAAAGAGTGAGGGCGTGAACACAGCTAGTTAGTTGTTTGTAATAAACTTTGCCAAAGCATGCCCATATAAGGGCTTTCAGTACAAGCTTCACTTCTCCTGCTCTGTAGCGTTGTTTCCTGCTTTTGCTTGATAACATGTGCGGCAATGTTTTTAAGGAACTTAAATCCACGGTCACACTAGACTTTGATGACGCAAAATTTATTCGGACACTGCAACGAATAGACATATCGTTATTCTGTTCGTCACAAGTTTTCACGTAATACGAATTCGCAGGTTCACCAAACTTGAACTTTGGAACGCAGCAAAATGCAAAGCGTTTTAGTATAAGTTTGCGTTTCCGGTCTTCAGCATTCAAATAGCGGGCCTTTAGTCAAAAATAATTAATGCTTTATTAATATTTAATAATATTGTATGCACAAAATCTGCATACACACGTGAATGAGTGAACCACACTGGTCTGTGGTGGACTGTCCATATGAAAAACCACCTTTCCTTTCTTTAAAATAAAAGGACTGACAAAGTAATTTAACTTTAACTCCATTTTAATGGAGCCTTGGTAGGGGTTAACTGAAAAGGAATGCCTTTCTCATTCTTCAGGAAAAGGGGGGTCTTGGCCAGGTTTCAGGAGTAGGGACAGGGCCCACTGTCATGGCTACATGCTGCTGAAAGGGAAGATTGTAGTGGAGTCAGGCGCAACGTCTCTGTGTTAAGAGAGAGAGAGAAAACATACTAATGTGCTCCATTTTCAAATAGAACCTGAAGACAATGAGTCAGTCTTTAAAATGCAAAAAAACACCAAAAACAAACCGAGTAGTTTACAAAGCCGGCCCATTGTATCAGTGCTTGCGCTAACAAGGAAGCCCTTTAGAGGAAATATTCTCAATGAAATTGTGCAGTGACTATAAATTATCAAAGGTCTTTAACGTTGGTGAACAGCCAAACTAAAACCGCAAAACTAAACAAGGTCTATTGTGTGTTTTTTGCCTAAAGAGAGCTTTGAGTGAGGTGAAGGCTCTGAAGATGTACCGGATGATTTATGTTATCAGAAATTTGCCCAAGGCTGTATGTGGGTGTGTATTTTTGAGTGAGTGCATGCAGGGGAATGAGAGTGCATTTGTATTTATTGCATGTTAGACCCAAAACTATCTATGTGTGTGTGTGTGTGTGTGGAGGGTGTGCTATGGAATTCTTTTAAGCTCTGTGGAAACTCACTAAAATAAATCCTGTGTGTTGTGTACGTCAGTGAGGCCCCTCTTAACCCTGCAATTATAGAGTGGAGGGAGGGAGCAATGCATGAACATTGCTGCTGCAATGCTCTCAAAAGCACCTCACGCTTTCAGCACATGCATTTCACCTCTTGGAGGAAACTCTGCAAGGTCAGTTTGATCTACAACTGAGCTGATATTGTCATAATATTGCCCAATATACTTCTAAACAACACTTGTTGCCCAACCTTTTTCTGGAAAGTCAGAGAACATAGATAAGCAAGACTCAGAGAGAACAACATGACAGGAAGATGGCATTTTTATCATGCTCCATTAACTGAGGTGTGAATGATGCACCTCAGCCACACCAAGGCATGTTAATCCAATCTTACGTTTCAGAAAGGGAGGGAACATCTCCGGCATTGTCTTCTCTTAATACCCCGAGTGTGGTCTCATCTCCTGCTCTGTACATCCCCGAACCATCAAGCTTGAAAGCATGTGCGTGCATGTCCGTCTAACTGCTGTCAGGTGAAGTTCTGTAATTAGAGCGCCCTGAGCCAAGGTGAGAAGACTTCCGCAGGTCTCGCTCATGAGAGAGAGCGAGCAGGAAGTCTTCCAGGCGCTCCATGTAATCTTCCTCTCTCGCCCGCCTTCAAATGTGCTATTACTCCAGTGTGTTTGTGCCAGCGCCAGATGTGCCGGGCTGGATCAGGTCATCAACTGCAGCAGCAGCTACTGTGCAGTACGGTAATCAGGCAGCTGCTGCTAACTGCTCCTCCACTCCCTGTCCGTCAGAGCTAAACATGGAGTTTGAGCAGCAACACAATTTGGTTGCTAGTTTGTGCAGTGCAATTCTGTTGAACAGTTGTCATGGAAGTAAAGGCGGGAGAAGTAAATAGCCTACATGAGGCTGTTCTGTTAAGCTTATTTTTTTTATCATGGCTGTGTAAAGAGTGAGTGATTCACAGGATGTGACAGCATGCAATAAAACAGCATCTGAACACATTCCAGTGCTGTATCATCAAACACTCTGATAACAGCCTAGGGAATTACCTGGGAGTGGTGTAATGGCGATTTTTACAAGAATAAACCTTGACGTCTTGATATTATTTCTCATCTGGAATTCTTTCAACACATTATGTATTATGATCTAGTAAAAATCAAGGGAAAAGTGACGTTCTGTCATCATTTATTCACCCTCATGGTGTTCCAAACCTATGATTTTTTTGCTTTCGCTGAACATAAAATATTTTTTATTCTTTCATAAAATAGTCAGTGGTCACCAAGACTGTTTGAAAGTAAGTCATACAGGTTTAGAGCGACTTTTTTTTAATTTTTGAGTGTACTATTCCTTTAACTGTCATGTTTACCAGATTTTCTCCTCAGAAATCTACCAAGATAAATCTTACACGCGTCTTCTCTAGAGTTTTAGAAGAGATTTCATCAGCATCTCACAATGTGGTCATGTTTGCCAAGATAAAAGAGCCTGCAATCAAAGGTTAGTTATGTTTGAGACCAAATTATCAAAGCAATGCTATCTACATTCCTTGTTTTTACTGTATGTAAAAAAATTATGTCTTACTGTATGTTAGCAATGATCTAAATTGGGTCTATTTTTTTAATTTTAGGAAAAAAGAGAACAGTTTGACATCAAGAAGTTAAAAGACCTTAAAGAACTTAAAAAAATAACTTAAAAAAATAAGAGCAACTTATAATAATAAATGTTTTTACTGGTTTACGAAGATGTAAAGCAAAATGCACTTCTGTGATAGATGGCACAGGACATGGTGAGTCATAAACTGAGTCTAAGCCATTGTTTAGTTCATAGAAAGACAAACGTGGGTGGGTACTGTGGGAACTTTTTAAATATCACTTTAGAAGTATAAAATTATAAGTTATCATCAGTGCAACTGACTAATGCATGCATCTGTAAGATTAAAGGCAACCGCCTGCACCTGGGGAAGAGATGCTAAAATTCAGGATCAGGCGAAAAACACGTACAAAAAGGTTCCAGAAATACTACATTCCAGATTGCACACATAATAACAACAAAACAAATTGTGGCTGGTTTGTTCAGATTGGCTTTTCGTGGGAATAAGCTTCAACAAAATCCAGACATTATGTTGCAAGTATGCAAGACTACTCTTGTCATCATTTCAGTTGACTTTCTGGATGATTTGTGACAAAATCAAGTAAATTTTAGTGTTTAGCAGTAATTACCCTGTATGCAACAAGGGAGCAGCAGACTCGAGGAGGGAGAGCATCTTGAACTCTGCGGCCTATGGAATTCATTGAGGGTTTGGCAAGAAGCACGTCATAATCACAAAGCCTCCTAACTATGCTTAAAAAAGTAGTCAGATGCAAACTCGGGACACTCAAGAGCAAGCACGAACACTCAAATGTCTCCATTAGAGAGACACAAGAGTCTCAATTAAAGAAGAGGGAGAAAGGACATTCTAAAGAACTTTCGCGAGGCGCAAAGGCCACTGAACTGTACATTAACAGGGCAAACAAAATGGCGTGCTTGGCCCTCACCAGCTCATAGCAGCTCAAGACATCTTTGGCAGCGAGAACGCTCTGAAACCCTGTTAATCAATACCATCCCTGATGTAGCGGCACACTCGCAAAGCTGCTTACATGGCTTTTCCGTTTCTCCTCCTCCTTTTTCTTTCTCCCCCTATCCGTCCCTCTCTTACTCTCTCCATGCTGGAGCTGCTGCTGAGGAGCAGGGCGCGTTCTCAGGCCTGGTAGCTCTCGTTCTCGCTATTTCTCTGGACCTCACCCAGGCCTGGTCTAATTAGGCCCCCTTTTGTACCCGCTGAGGTGCCTTGTGTAATCTGTGTACTATGTGTCTCAAGCTCTAGCCCTGCCCAGTATAATAGTCTGCCAGTTCCTCCCCGAGTGGTGATCCGTGCCCTCTTCCCATAAAGCAGACACAAAGGAGCAGGATAATGGCCCCCAGTTGCAGTTAGAGGAGCCACTCCTCTGGGCCGTTTGAACTCGGCACGGGGCTGGCGGCAGACGCCGCGTAGGGAGAAAGAGCTTTGCTCTCTGTGTGAGATGGCAAAGCAGTTTCTGCAATACCTCCAGTGTTGCACATCTCTTAATTTACGGCACTGTAAAATTTTCAGTCCACAATCTCTTCGCATTGTTCGCCTGCATGGACCAGATTGTTTTTGGGTTTTTTTCAAACTGGCTTTTGGCAGGTTAGTCCACAGCCCCCTCGTCCTCTCCCCCAGCGACTCTGACAACCAACACCCACAATTAGAAAAGAAGCCAGCCCTACCACATCCACCTTGGAAGTAGTTTACTGGCCTGCGCATAGTTTCTTTTAAAGGTCTTGGTTTTGCCATGTGCATTCATGGAGATATATCAATGCACTGGGACGGGAGCCACCACCTCCTCTCCTCGCAGAAGAAAGAAGCACAGCTGGTCCCATAAACCACTGACCACGGCCGCTGTGGAGGCTAGTCGGTGAGGAGCTGCAGGGACGGAGCAGAGAGGAAGCCATGCTTGAGGATACATCATCTTCTCTTCAGAAAAACTCCTCCTCTCTCAACACCGGCCAGCAAGGCTCTCAAGGACCTCAAGGAACTCTGGCTGTAACCTCCTCTCAACCAACGTGTAGATGTGAGCTTGGCTCTGGAGCGAAATGGGAGATTGATGCCTGAAATAACTTTGCGCCACCGAAACGACCTCCCTCGGTTTCAAAATGTTAATTCCAGAGGTTTGAACAATTTTTAGAATGACAGCCAATGCCCAAAGCCCCGGTTTGAAAAATCAGTTTCAATAGCATGGATTTCTTTTCACTTCCACAGCGACGGTTTGTTTCAACATCAGGTTGTGTGAAACACCACGTCCTAACCAGGCACAATGTTTCCAGCGAGAAGCAATATTACAACATTGCATTAGACAGCCAATCAGATATATTTTTAATGTTTAATGTACTGTTATGCAGAACGGGATTTTTGACCAATCAGATTTCATGGTGGACAAGGCTTCCCAGAATGATGCTGGAAAAAGTCGCATCTGGTTAGGACACCATGTAAAATACAATTGAGGATGCGATGATAAAACACAAAGCCTAATATCAGATGAAGATGATAGTTTACACTCTTGAAAATAAAGGTTATTTATTGGCATCTATGGTTCCACGAAGAACCTTTAATATCCATTGAAACTTTTCATTGCACAAAATGTTCTTTATAGTGGAAAATGGTTCTTTAGATGTTTTCACACCAAGGAAAAAAGGTTATTTAAAAAAAAAAATTCAGTTAAAGGTGCTTTGAAGAAACCAAAATGGTATCGCTATGAAAACCCACTTTTATTCCATTCACATTATCTTCTTTTTTCATGTAAAAATAAGCATTTAGAAGCAAATATTTTTATGGGTGAAAAAAGGGTAAGTGAGAGACAGAAAGCACAGCAATATTATGCGAATACTTTATTATCAATGTGTGAATGGTGTTAGCTTTTCATCTGGATATTAATAGTATATGAAAACTATACACCAAAACCAGGCTCTTCCTATTTTTGCTGTATAATTTTTCAAATTGGTATTGAAAGATTCTTTATCTTTATAGATATTTATATATATAATATATAAGCCAAAGTGCATTTCCCGTTTTTTTCCTCTTGTCCATGTACACATTGCACCATACATAAATAATTACATCGTAAAAATGACTCCAGTATTTACAAGTATAATATATATTTCTTATAATATATAAAACTTTATATTAAATCTAAGTAGATGATATTTGGGATAGTCTGTGGAGTCCAAAAGTCTCTCAACACAATTGAGTCCATGTGTGTATGTGTTATCTGTGGTTGTTGAGGAGGATCTCGAGCCAGCACGGGCAGGAAGTGATGAACTGGCGGGAGTAACAAGGGCCCCAGCCTTTCGCGAAGCTGATGCGCACACTGTTCGGGTCATACGGTCCGTCTAGCAGCTCGGACTCGGCCCCCTGCCTGAGCATGGACGAGCGTTCGTAGTCGAACACTTTGATGGAGTAGCCAGGCATCACCTTGCGCACCACCAAACTACGGCTCCCCGGTACGTCCAGGGTAGGTGAGTTGACGAAGATGGGGTGCTGGCTGCGGTTGTAGGCCCAGACTCCATCTGGCTCTTTGCTGAGGAGCAAGCCGTAGCCGATCTTGCCGCGCGTCCGCTGCACGGTGCTGCTGCGCTGGTCCAGGCTCAGCTGGCCGAGGCAGAAGCCCGTGCCTTGAGGTAGGTCATAGAAAATGCTGACGGCGGGCTGGTACACCGTGTAGAGGCGGCCCACCCGTGTCCGATGCTCCCAGTACGCCACGTTACACCAATGACTCTGCTTGGGGGCGTCAGGTGACAGACTGGCATCTGAAACAAGAAAAGAGAACAGGTCTGTTAGTAAGTTTGCAAATAAAATACAATGCAAACAAAATGAAAACATTTGCTGGCCAGATAGTTTATTATGTGGAGTTTAATGCTGCACTGTCATGTGCTGCCTCAAGAGGGCGCTACTTCAAAACTTAATTCATTAGTTATTTATTTGTATACTGAATGCAAAAGCACAGCTGAAGGTGGGAAATTGTAAAACAAAAAATATTACTTCAACAAAAAATATTATATGACATTAAAAAATACTTCAGTTGAAGCTTATATGCTCTAAAAGAGATGCATACCGGCAATGCACACATTATACAGAACAACTAAACACCCTTTAAATCAGCTCATTTAATTCACTTTCACTGCTTGGGAGTCTGTCTGCAGACTTCCATTTGGTGCCAAACCCTGAGTGAGTTACAGCTCCCTCAATACGTGTCTATCTCAGCCACACACACTCTTAAACGTTTCCAAGCACAATGTGCCACGCATTGTGTGCATTTCTGCCTGCTCTTTCTTGATCCGGGGAGAAAGTATTTGTGGAAGGGGGGATATGGAAAAGCTATGAGCTCATATCCGGCGACAACTCCCTCCCCCGTCTCTATTCTCCTCCACATTCCTGTGGGTGGGTGATGGTGGTGATGGCTTGGGTGGAGAGGGAGCGTCCCCTCCCTGCCAGCTCCCACTGTGGGCCTGGGGACAGCTTTCAGATCCCTGACAACTTAGCGCAAGCTTGTGAACCCCTGACCCCTCAGGCTTCGTGCTATCAGCTCAGATTAACTTGCACATTGAGTGATGCCATTATTTCGCTCCTGAGACACTATTGGCAGGGAGACTTTAAGGGCCAGGTCTAATAGTCCCTGTTCATTCAGGGTCGAACAAATGCCCAGGTCATTAAAAAATGAAACTTTTGACATCCCTCACCCTTATGTCATTCTAAACCTGTATGCTGAACGTTTTTTGGGTGAAACACAAGCACAGGAGAGTTCAAGAATCTTTATTAAGCTTTTCTTCATATAGCAACAGTTCGCAGTGACCAAGGCTGTTATGCTCCAAACAGGATTTGTGAATTATATTTCCTGTCTTCTGAAGGAATTCATCAATAATGTGATGTTATTTGTTCTTGTATGTCTGGTGACCAAACAGTGCCATATTTAAAGGGGTCATCGGATGCCTGTAGCGTCAATATGAACCTATTTGGTTATTGTATAGAATATAGGGCTGGACCAGAATATTTGATTATTCGAATATTCGTTCGGTGGGTTGGCATTCGATTTTCGATTTTGAGATTCGAATATCCTTTTTTCTTTTTTTTGAACACCTGGCATCCCCCGCGAAACAGTTCTCAACTTGTCCGTCTGGCTGAACATCTGCAACAGACCGTTCGCCAATGAAAGACGTTCGTGCTGACCTATAGCATGCATATATTTCATGAAAAATCTTCTATTATGAGCGCGCTTGCCGCACATCTACATTTGAAATAATGAACTTAAGCGCGCAAAAGACGCGACATGTGAACGGACCCTCTGCTATCACAAAACCGAATGCGATGCATGCATTTTCTTTTGTCAACTGTCCCGAGATGCGAGTGAAAGTCTTTTCAGTGTGCAGCGTGCAGTAGCTCTTGTAGTGCAGACGAGATGCGCTGATGTGAAGCCGCTTTGAGAGAGTGAAAGAGAGAAGACGCAGTACAGCTGAATCACTCACGCTGTTTTCAAATGACTGATTTAATCTGCTAGTTTGTGTGGATTTATTTACTCATCTAACCTACATGCTATATTCAATAAATGTTTGCAGTAATTTCCCTCATTATAAACTCGAAAGCTGCGGGAATGAGTAAAACTATGCGATATACATACAAATTCAGGACCTGATTAAATATAACTCTATTATACAGAGATTTGTGAAATAAAATTCCATGACTTTTACAAAACTTTTCCAGGCCTGGAAATTGCTATTTTAAAATTTCATAGCTTTTCTGTCATATTGCACCAAAATGCGACACTGCGACACATAGAATATAGGCGCAAAAAGATTCTTCAAAAGTCTAATTTCGTATTCTGTGTTTATCAGGTTGAAGATGAATAAATATTGATAGAATTTGCAATGTTGGATGAGCTATCCTTTAACCAGTGCCAAGATAGACAATCAACACAAACACAAACACACAAATTCATGAATACAAAATACACTGGAAAATAAACACCTCAAACAAATTCGAAAGAAATTCATTATAGGATAACTACTGCCCATTAAAGCACAACTGTTTGGATATATGGAATCAGAACCAATTTTAAACACACTTCTCTTTACTGAAATGGCCCCTTGCGCTGGGCCCCTGCATGTTAACATTACAGAATTCCTTACATCCTCTTGCAAGGTGTTTTTTTCTGCCCGAATGGTCAAACGAAACCATTGCGCTGGCCGTTTTCATCCAAAAACACTTCATGGAGAATGGTGTGAATAAATCATAATAATCATGCAGATCTTGTCTTGCAGATTTTGCTCTACGTTAAGCCAGTAGCTCTATGTTAGGTCAATGGAAAGGATACAGGAAGACATGCTTCCAGCTATGCCGCCTAATGAGGGCTGAATTTGAACATATACCTAAATCAATGAGATGCAAAAAATGAAACAATGCAGCAGGAAGTTTCACATGGCCGTCTAACATAGAAGTGCTGTGATATGATTAATGCCCCCCGTTTTAATGTGAGCCAGAGGGAGAAAGACAGAAAGGGGGTGGTTGAGTCTGCGCTGCCTGTTCTGTGGGTTTAAACAGAGGTGCGAAGATTAAAGGTTAATAATCTATTTAATGTTTAGCTTGGGAGCGAACAATGCTCAGCCCAGAGACCGGCCCTTTTCCTGAGGGTGTTGTGCATGTGTGTTCATGTGTTTTAAGTATATTAGAGCTGAAGAGAATATCAGCCAATGTTTGTGTTTGAGAGAGGAGTGTGTGTTTTGGCTGTTCTCGCCTGAGCGGTGCCGTGTGAGTGTGTGTCAGTGGGAAAGGAGACGGGGAAGGAAGAGAACTAATCGGGCAAACTCATTAGAATCTTAGAACTCAAATCCAGCCAGTGCCATCTCTTTGTTTTGCAGATTACTCTTCCTTTACACTCCCTGCTGAAAAATCCAGTCTAAGATTGGAACATGGTAGACAATCCTGGACCAGCAACAAATCACCTACCAGTGTTCAAACCAGCTTAAGATGTTCAAACTGTTTTTTTGGAATATGGTAGCTTGTCCACCAGCTAGCGACCACATTGCAAAACATCAATACATTTATCAGTAATTTTTCTTTATTAGGTTCATTTTACAGTAAGAAAGTTTTAAACATTGTGAAAACCCATAAAACAAGACATTAAGACTTTCACTCAACCTTATTCAACTGGATTTAAAAATAATATTTTATTTATTATTTATTTTTATTTTAATTTAAAACTAAACTTATTTCCAAGTTAATTTTTTTAACGATACTGGCAAATTTTAGCTTACATTTACTTATATTATATATTGCATTTCTTTTGTTATATATAAATTATAACATATAACATTAACATTAAACATGTATATATTTTTTACTGAAGAAAACATAATAAAACATCTAAACCTAATTAAAACACTTAAAATGTATCATTTTGCAGAGAATTCCATTGAGTTTTTTTTTTTACCCCAATGGCAAATATACGCATATATACATAGATTTAACTTAATATTAACTTAATACACTTAAATTAATATATATCTTTTGCATGCAATGCATTAATATATATAATTAAATGTATGTATATAAAGTACTTAAAGGGATAGTTCACCCAAAAATGAAAATTCTGTCATCATTTACTCACCCTCAAG
The DNA here is from genome assembly GCA_027422415.1 of Schizothorax lantsangensis. Taxonomy (NCBI): domain Eukaryota; kingdom Metazoa; phylum Chordata; class Actinopteri; order Cypriniformes; family Cyprinidae; genus Schizothorax; species Schizothorax lantsangensis. Next base: position 11,740,754 of record CM049846.1, on the reverse strand, counting down.
TAGTTCCAAACCTGTATGCATTTCTTTGCTCTGCCGAACACAAAGGAAGATATTCTGAAGAAGGTTTGTAACCAGGCTGTTTTGGGGCACCATTGACTTCCATAGTAGGAAAAAAAATACTATGGAAGTCAATGGTGCCCCAGAACTGCTCTGTTACCCACATTCTTCAGAATATCTTCCTTTGTGTTCAGCAGACAAAGACATTCATACAGGTTTGGAACTACTTGAGGGAGAGTAAATGATGAGAGAATTTTCATTTTTGGGTGAACTATCCCTTTAAGTATGTTTAGATATTCTATTATTTACTATTGTATACTTTTTCTTAAAAAAAATATAGGCAGCGGCTATTTGTTATATATTTGTTATATATTGCTATTGTTATATTTGCTATATAAGTTTAAATAGCGATAGATGCTATTTACACGGTGTAAATAGCAATTAGATGCTATTTACACTAAGTGTAATACTTAGCGGTACGCTATTTACACTAAGTGCAAATAGCCATAGCTTCTATTTACACTATGTAAAAATAGCAGTATTTTATGCTATTTATAATACTTATTGCAAATAGTGGCAAACCTACCCTAACCCTACCCAATACATTATTTTCAAATTTTCAATTATTTTTCTTAGTTTTTATTGAACATAAATGCCTTTCCGATGTGATATGAGATGTGAAAAGGGACAAGAACGAGTTCAGCAAAAGGCGAATTCGAACTCGATTGCGTTAAAAAGGCTGCATTATACGTTTTACCACTTACACCACTGGAGCTATTCTTTGATAGCCTTCTTCTGTAATATTGTCTAGCCCAACCACATGTTGGTGGGTGGAGTTAATGTAAATAGCCTCTGCCAACAAGGCGGGCTATTTGCACTTAGTGTAAATAGACACTCCGAAAAAGATAATATATAAAAAGATGCACAATATAACAAAACTATTCAAGCTACCATTATAGAGTTTTCCTAGCTAAATATTCATATTGCACAATGTCTGTCATCTCTGGATCATCCTGCGCTTCAACGGGCCATTTATCTGCACAACTCAAGAAACTTGAGAAAACATAACTCAAGAAACAAATTCGTCCCTTGACAGAACGTTAAATGACTGCACCGACAGTGTGTTTGTGTGTGCGTGCATGTGTTCAGGTAGGGGCTGGAAAATGCACATTAGCAAACACACAACAAGCAGGATACAGAGTTCCTGTCTCCCCCTTCCCTGGAGGCCTCACTCATGAGTCAGTGAAGAGCCTCTGACAAGCCGCCAGAGCTGGAAATACAGTCTTACTCAGACCAGGGAAGACAGACAGACGGACGGCACTGCAGCTCTAATCGCAGCCAATGATGGTACTTTAGTATAATAAACCTCATTTAGGCTATCAACTGCAGAGAGTAGGTGTTAGTTCAAAGGCGGTGGACATCTAAACTCGTGTACCTTAATGACTCAGCAACAGTTTAGTTAACAACACTTAAGCGCTGTGGGCCCATCACTTTGAGTTCAGATAATAACGGCAGACTAAGCGCTAACTAAAGTGAGAACGCCTCAGAATTCTTCAGTTTTCAACATACCCGGACGCACTTCATGAGGGGTGGAAGACAAAAGCTGGGAGCAATTACGCTTCTCTGCATTCATTTAACCCCAGCACCTTTTAACAGCTCGGTTTACCCATTAGAAAGGTAGCGTATGTTATTATTGTTATTATATTCTCAAAGCTGTCTCCGCCGGTGTCAATCTCCTCGGAGACACACGCTGTCAGCGGGTCTGAGGGGACAGCAGCGTCGGACCCCTTCCCGAGCTCAGCCGGAGCGACTGAAAAACACAAAGATTCACAAACAGGCTGTTGTGTGCTGTAAACTACAGGGTTAAAAACAATCCGTTTAAAAGTATCATTCTGTGCACAGCCCACAGGTGCAAAATTGGTCAAAAACGCACCAGTTGCTTGAGGAAAAGATTATATTAGAGTAGTAAATCGCTCAAAGGAAAGCAAACATGGCCAGCTGAGATCAAACAACGGCGAGGGCCTTGTTGACTTACAGAGTAAGAGCTTAAGGAGGCCGTGAGACTAAAGGTTACTTTGTCATAAGGCTTAAGTCTTTTATTTAGTCCCTATTTTGTTTTCAGACAAATACCTGCTCCTTTTACAAAACTTGAAATGAACAAAACACGCACACACGCTCAGCTAGACAGCCACAAAGGTATTTCCTTTGAAATTCAGAGCTTGGACATAATGCTCTGGTGGACGTGCTACTCGGTCAGTAAGGTAAACATGCAATTCACAGTCCGTTCCCAGGCCAGACGGTCACATTCACATCAAAGGAAAAAACAGTCTATGTTGGACTGGGTGGAATTGTGATGTATACAGTGTGTGGCTATCAGTGGGCAGGACCGTTTTACGTTATTTACACGTGCAATGAAGAAACGTGGAGTAATGAGAATAATACAGAGTGGGATGAGCACCAGACAAGTCAAGACGAGGAATAACGTGTTATTAAGTGGTGTTGTTAAGCACAATTGTGTGGTTGTTTATGGTTGTCAAGCAACAGTGTAAAGATTTAACTGATAAGCAGTCACAGTCGTGTGTATATTAACTATTTTACAATGCAATGAATGTGGCAAAATATAGTTTAAAATATTAGTTATAATTTCATTTTACTGTTTTCAGTCCTATTTTAAATTCCTGTACCTCTAGTGTTCAAAGCTGGTTTTGCACTGATGCCAAAAAAATGAGATGAATACAAAAATGAGATGAAGTACATTAAATTTGTTAAATTTGGGGTCAATCTACTAAAGATTTATTTTAAGTATTAAAGAAATTAAGACTTTTCAGAAACTTTTATTTCGCAAGGATGCATTTAATTGATCAAAAGTGACAGTAAAAAATATTTAGAATGTTACAAAAGAATTCTATTTTAAAAAAAGCAGAAAATAAAAATATTAAGCAGCCCAACTGTTTTCGACATCGATAATAGTAAAAAAGGTTTCTTGAGATTAGAATGATTTCTGAAGGTTCATGTGACACTGAAGACTGGAGAAATGGCTGCTGAAAATTCAGTTTTTCCAGCAAGGGAATAAATGACAATATAAAATATATTAACATAGAAAAAAGTTATTTTTTTTATTGTAATATTTTTCACAATATTACTGTTTTTACTGATGTTTTAATCAAATAAATGCAGCCTTGGTGGGCATAAGAGACTTCTTTCAAAAACATAAAAAGTGCTCTAAAAATATAAGTATATTAAATGTGCACCTGGTTAAACTATATTGCAGGTGCTTAGTGAACAAGAAATAAAGCATGTTAAACGGTTTCATGTATTTGCACCATTGTGTTTAGGCAGTGCATTATAACCAAAGACAACAGGAATGGTATAAAATGAATTATGCATGAAAAAATGTGGACAATACATTGATCATATTGTATTTCAAACAATGTCTCGCATTACATTTTTGCAGATGCACAGGAGCGAGACTTCATGTGAGGTGGAACGACTACAAGAAAAAGACAGAAAAAGAGATTTGGAGGATCTGCTCACACACACACACACACACTCCACCCTCCACACCACACCAAAAAAAATCATTTTGGGTGAGTTGGAGGTAATTAACTCTAAGTACACAAAAGGGGGTTGATTTCAATGGCGATACTATGTGATTATCCACTAATGCTTTTAAAAGCACCATGCAGGGAGGAGAAAAGAACCGCCTCGGGGTAAACACACGTCCATAGAGCTCTGGGCAGATCCAGAGCGAGAGAAAGATCGAGAGGAAAAACAGCAGCTTGTCATCTCTTCCCACCAAACTACAGGCCCACATCCCTGTCTTTTTCATCCCCTCTAATCCAGGGAATTCTGAAAAGATGAACTCATTCCTCCACAGCACTCCTGCCAGACCCTTTAACCAGAGAGGGAAAGAGACGAGAGAGAGAGAGAGAGAGAGAGAGAGACACTGTTGCTTTGGAAATAATGTGATCCTAACATTCATGGCAGCGAAGCTTTCTTGAATTGAACTGAACTGAGAGCGAGTGAGAGAGAGAGAGATGGAGAGGGAGTCTGAGTCTCTTATCCTGTGCCAAGGATTAGATTCCCTCCAGCTATTAGACTGTACCACTGCGCTGACAGGCGGAGGGGGAGAAAGACAGAGAGTGTTTATGTGAGCAGGAGAAACAGAACGAGAGAGCACAGTGAAGTTATATGGTGGACAGAATTCATCTTTTGACGCCACTCTTGACAGGCCTGGGCATTCTTCTTCTCGCTGGGGTCAGAGAGGGAAGCTGGAATTACGGTTGCCTGGACCGGGGGAAAAAGTGAAACATAACAAACATACTTCCCTCCCTCCGGCCTCTCTTTGGTACGGCTCTGATTTTTTTAGACAACTATCACTACAGGGCGACTTGCAACACACTAACGGGCCACATTTAGGCTGGCGTCTGTACTATCTCTGCCATCAAAGACTGCTTTATCAGCCAGACGCACTAACTGGGGCGGCACTCTCACACAGATGGGTTTCTTTCTCTTTGACCTGCTCTCCTTTTCTTCCCTTCACTTCATTAATTTTAGAGTTTTTACAGTTTTCTCAGGCTCCTTGTTACCATTGCTGGGCTGTTAACAGTGGTGAGACAACATATCTAAGGCGGCAGAAGTAAAAGCAATGGAATCATGCTGAGAGAATAACTCTCTATTCCATTTCTGAGAGAGGATTAAAGATAACAGGAAAACAAAATGACAGTTTTCTGGCTGCTTTAAATAATCTATATGCTAGTGTTAATTTCGCTTTTAGCAGATATCATATTTAAAATACACTCTTATACAAACATATTCACTATATCAGTTTTTGCTAACAATGTCCTTTCTGCTGATACTACACATACTACCTGTAACTGCCAAAACGCAAATCATATATATATATATATATATATATATATATATATATATATATATATATATATATATACCAACCTATATCTGTCATAGGTTGCAACACTCAACTCCAAAAAAACAAATTCACAGCCTGAATTTACAGAGTGCACGCAGATTGCATTGCAAATGGCAAGTGTGTATTTTAATCCTTTCACTATGGCTCTACCGTGTTAATGACGACTTGGTCAAATGTGTGTAAGATTCACACCTCAGACCCATATAAAGCACAGCTTAGCTAGTCAGATTCACTGACGGCCGCTGCTGCCCTGCCTCTCTGGATTCCTTAACACTCACTAGTGTTGACATTTCAACACATGGGCCATCTGAGCCCAGAGCAACAAATGAACGAGTATGCGGTCTCCCCAGGTCAGATCGCTGGGCCTCTGCCGTGATTTCCACAGCAGAGTCAAACGGTGCGAAGACCCACAGATCTGTGTACTGATCTCCACGGGTGAGACTTAGCCAGAAGGACTGGGGGATCCAAACCGAATTCCTTTACCATGAGAACAGACGGGGCAGTGTGAAGGACAAACTCCCAGAAATACAGACCATCTACTGCTCGCTCGCAACCTCACACTGCTGCTGCTTCTATATGGGAGTGTGGGATAGATTATTGGTTCGTGTTTGAGTGTGAATGTTTAGCGCTTTCAAGGTGCAAAAAGCAGATTAAAGGTGACTGCATAGTATTTAAGAAGCCATGAAAATATCCATTACTTACACCATAAAGATCTGATGAACTCTGAAACCCTTTCACTAAGTACTTATCTGTCATTTAGTCAACACTTTTATCCAAAGCAAATTACATACACTCATTATGGGGACATTCCAAAATCTTGCAGTTAAAATCCCTGAAATATAATTACTAAGTTACACCACCCTGTTAAAAACAACTCTTTAAAACAATATGGATTACTCTGCCTATATTTTCACTGGATCAACCACATAAAATAAAATGTAAAAATATAAAAATAAATATCTCTTATATGTGCATGTGTGTTTATGTAAAAATATATTTTTATAATTATTAATTGCATAACAATTAATTTATATTTAATATAAATTTGTACTTATATATTTGTGTCAGAATTTTTTTTTTCATTAAATCTAACGTAAAACTAATTGCAACCATTTAAAATTATTTGTACATTTTTAATTTATTATTATTTAATTTTTTTGCATAGCAATAGCAATTAAATAAACAATCACAATTTTGCTGAAAAACACCAGCATACAATTATTTATCATTTTCAACCCATTGTAACTGATGCTGCCAAGACTATCACAAATCAGTCTCACAAATTTGAAGACATATTTCACAACAAGCAGAATTCACAACAAAAACAACCAAATGAGTAGGTTGCAAGACATAAAAACACATATGCATGATCAATGAACATAAAACATTACTGAAAACACAGCAGTGATCCAATAGGGCAAATTATAGTCCTGTTAATTTTCACAAAACTCTCTTTCACTGGTTCCAGTGCCATCCTTATTGTTATTCAAGGAATAAAGATACAAAAAAATACAAATCATCTATTATTCAAGTTATTATGATCTGTTAAGTGTAACTTATCAGAAATTTAGACTTTGATCACTGCAAATATTGCTGTCATAAAAGATATTAGCCTTACATTAATGGGAAATGGGCTCTGGCAGCTGAATGTTACACAGCAGGTACGGTTTCAGAGCAGGGAGCCAGGCCAGCGGTTGAGACAGTTCTTGAGCTCAGGTTAATTCAAGGCGAAAGCTGTGTATTTGGATACAGCTCATCTGCAAGGTGATGGACACATACTCAGCTCAGATGATGATGTGCTATTGATCGGCCCAATGGATAATAAACACTCAAGTGAATGCATTCTGACAGCCATGCCGTCTTCACCTTCTGTTTCAGTCACAAAAGCTTGAAGTCATGCAAGTGCTGGGTAGCTACACAGCTGCTTTCTAAAACAAAGCAAATTGTTTATGTTCCCCCATTAAAAATGCACGAGCGAGCACTTCTAATACTTTGTGAGGTATCTCACAATGACTAGGTAAATCTGTCAACATGGATGAAGAGACAGTTTAATGCTCTAGGGCTTGGCGATATATAGAGCAATGTTAAATTAACAGGTTTTAATATTACTTCCTAAAGATATTAAGAGTTTTATAAGTACTAAATAAGTATGCTAAATATTGGTGTTTATCACTGTGTTGTTTCATAAGTGCATATAAATAAAATTTTAATGATTTACAGTCATTCTTGACTGTTATTTTTATTAGACAAACTATTTTTATTATGATTTACATTATATATTTTCATTCTACTTCATAACAGTGTCTGTTAAGAACAAACACAAAAATATTGATTAATGTATCAAATATCATCTAAATGAAAATCATTAAGATATAATTATGTACGTAAAACAAACTTACTCAGTTCTAGAAGGCTTACTTTAAAACAGCTTGTTAGGTAAGAAAGAGACAAAGCAAGACAGACAAAGACACAGAAAGACTGAAATAGCCAAGCACCAATGACATAGCCTTGAGGCACGCCAGTAGCATATACTTTAATAGACACTCCCCCCCAGACATGTTTACCTCAAAATACCACTAAAATCCATGAAATACCCCACAATAAGCAGAAGTGAATAGGCTTGTTTGCTGTGGGTTTTCCAAGTCCTCAATAAGGACCACTGAGGTATGGCATGAACTCCCCATTGAGGGCTGTAATTGCATTTAAAAAGAGAGACCAAACTCTGGACACAGAGCAAATACGTCCAGTTAGTGCAGATCAACTTAGTGTTCCTCTTGCTCTCCGGTGCTCACAAATCCCGTTTTGTGTCTCTGAGGGAGTCTTTTGTTCCACGCTTAGATTGACCAACAGGGCAAACTAAAACAGGTACAGTGTGCTTCGTCATACCACTAATCACATCAGAGAATGTGCTGCGGCTAAGTGAGTGAAAGAGTGAGTGATTGCAGTTTGATCGCCAGGCCTGTCTCTCTTGCTATATCTCTATCTCTCTTTTCTTATCTGTTTTGCAGTCATTAGCGTGAGGATCAAGGACTCCTAAATGTTAAGAAAAACAGACGGCTTCTTCTTTAGTCACTAGAATAAGTTGACTATTTTGCAATACCTGGGTACTACTTGGTACAATCTCTTGACTTCTTTGAGAGTATAATAGAAGTCCCCCTTTGTGAGCTCAGCTCCCTCTGACAGACATGCATATCCTGCTTGGTTAGTCTGAATAATATTTCCATAATTTTGAGCAGCAAACACAAGGGGGAAAAAACAACTCTCCTCACAGAGTTCTGGAAAAATCCAAAAATATGCCAGTGCCAATATGATTTAGCCTGACAAGTGTGCACTGCCTTCAACCCTTTTGATTGTAGCACCCGTTTCTAAAACAAGAGAACATCATCACTGCTTGGCCAAACTTGTGGAAAGAAAGAAAAAAAGAAAGGAAGAAACAGAAAAACAAAACTGAGAAATTACACATTAAAACGTTTTAAAAAATGCTTTGTGTCAAATATATCCAGTGTGAGAATAACATTGCGTCATAAAAGTACTCACACCTAGAAGACGTACACAAAACTGAAAGGAATTCACCTGAAAATCACAAAAAAAGAATGACGGTGAGTAAATTTGAGAGAACTAAACTAGAGTGAACTAGCGCTCCATTATGCCCCACACATCGTGTCCGTTTCTCCATGCACGCTCTGTGTCTCTCTCTTAATGAAGGTTAACGTGAGGATGTCGGACTCCATGGGCCCCTGCAGTTAATCCACACAGTGCATTCTGCAGGCCAGAGGAATGCGTTGGCTCTCCCACTTTTAAAAATACTGACTGCCATAGGTCCCTGCACAACTGTCAATGTTCCTCTGGGGAGGAAGGGGGGAAAACATTCTTCACTTTATTTTAGCTAGGCAATCAAACCGCAGGCCTAAATCACCGCTTGTCCATCCCAGTGCCAGGCGCACAAATGTATTATTACTGTGGATCCTAAACTGGTCTGAAAACAAAACCAGCTTTTGCATATACTACTGCCACCTTTTTGCTGGCTACCCTCTGGGCGCAGGCCAACTGAGACCGAAAGCAAAAGCTTTTACGGTGACGGTCACTGAACGGAGTATTGTTCCCCCTTCCACAGCCTTGAGAGGAGGCTCGCTAAAACACTAAACTAACAGTTGGACATTCCATACATTTTTAATGGCATGGCTGCCTCTTTATTTGTTTCCCTAACCCCGTGGCCCGGACTGAATGAATGGCTCTATTGGAGGAGGCAGGCAGGCGCAGCGGCGTGCAGGGTGGAGGGAGAGGAGAGATGGGCTGCCCCAGCCTTCCCAGAGCGCATTGCAGGACTCGATCTCTCACTCATTACTGGGTGGGGGTGGGCTCAGTGAGGAAATGATTACCTGTACGAATGGTCGGCAATTTTACACAAACTCTTCTCTCTTTTGAAATGGACAAACACATTGGTTGTCACATATACTAGATGATAAATAAGCATGCTTTATGTCACAGTGTAAGCTTGTAAAATAAAATAAAATAAAATAAAAATTTAAATACTGCGACTGCATTTTGATGCTTTCTGTCAATGTGTAGGCTAATATGCCTGGCTGAAATTGATGTCACATTCACTTACTAGAAAGAGCTATTATCATACTGCCAATAGTGACTCAAATAGTCATTCTTGATATTGATTTTGTGAAATACGTGACTGAAATCACAACAATACAGCAAATACAGTCTTTGGAGAAACAAAATCTCTGCTTTTCCAAAATGCTTCACATCTTGAAATATTTACAGTGGTCAAACAATGTGGTGAGAAAAAAATACAATTTAATCTAATATCCCTAAAATCCAAGTCCAGTTCCTCATTGAGAAGGCCAAGCTGCATGTACTTACACACGTAAACCTACTGACAAAGACAAAAATATGATACAGTCTCAGCAAGACATAAACAGCACGACCATAAACAAATATGCATATCTTTTTCTCAATCTGTTGTGAGATACAATAGAGGTGGGCGACTAATTCAGCTGTCCGCTATTGGCTGATGAGCATTTGTTTGCCTTGTTTACGTGTGTTATGCAAGGGGAAGAGGAAGTCGGTCATTCAAGACAGGAACACACGTTCAAGGAGAGTTGTATGGTATAGCCATGACGGCACGGTACCACCTGTGTTATATTTGCATGCTGTGCATCTCTCCGTCAAAATGAAAAGAAAAAAACTAAAATCAAACGAATGCCACACAGACACATGTAGTCTCACGCACATATACAAATGCACATCCCAACCCATCACCTCCAGGCCGCTGGGCTTCTCTTCAACATTCCTCAGCTTCCCCCTGCCGTCAAAGGGGTAGTTGAGCAGCCCCTGCGCTACAAAACCCAGGCAAGCTTTTTAAAACAGGATGTTTGGCTGAGGCCTCCTTCCCCTCAAATAAACAATCCGCAGAACCTGATTTTCTGGAGGCAGGGTGGAAGTACTCCAGTCACATTATTTCCACATCCCGTATCCTGGAGCACTTGGGGCCCTGGGGGAGTGTGGGCAGGCTCTGGGGCTGCGGTGGAAACCTGAGGCCCCGTGCCAGGCAACGGGAATAAGGGAGAGGGAGAAAAAAAGATAAAAGGAGGGAAAGAGCCAGAGAGGGAGAGATACTGAGGTGAGGGAATATGAGGGGGGAGGGCAAAAGGGTGGCCCCTGCACTGTCCACCCCACTGTGGCTCATTTTTCACTGGCATAGTAACACCGTTACAGCGGCAGGGCAGCGTGTGCATGTGTGGGACTGTTCTGTCTTTCTGTAATATGGACTGGCATGGGTTTTTAGGAAAGAGAGTGGAAAAGGATAGCTCAAATTGAAACCGTCCCAATGCAGAGCTGTTTAGACTCTTAAAGTTACGTAACTCATTATTCGTAGTTCTGCTGTAAATGACGTAATACAGCTTATGTCACTCCCATGATCCTAGTTTACCTCAGCGACGGAAAAAATACAGTGTAGTTAAAGTCTTTGTATTGCGTACATAATATCAAATGTCTATGATCTTTCTCACGATCACTGTTTTAAAGGAAAAGTTTATTCAAAACTTAACATTTTGTCATCATTTATTCACCCTCATTTCATGAACGTGTTCGGAAGTTTGAATCAATGCTATTTTAGTATTATTAATATAGTTATTAATATTTTGAATTATCTTTTATCTTTTAATTTTAGTTTATTTTTAGTAATTCATTTAGGTGATTTTATCATTTTTATTATTTAAAAAAAAAAATTCAAAGTTTATTGATTGATTATATTTCATTTTATTATTGTTTTAGTATTTAAACCTAAACTTTTTTCAGTTAGTTGCTAAGGCAGCATTTGTAATTTTGGTTTAGATTAAGTTTAAGTAATGACAACACTGGTTTGTATCTGCAGAATTGCAAATAAAATTTGAGAATGCAAGATTGCCTTACGTGTTAAACTGTTACACAATGTAATGTTTGGCTTCGGAAGACTTGGAATATAGAGCACAGTGTTTTGGGAATTTTTCTGGTACTTCCATGATGCTTTTTTGGAGGTTGACAGTACTTGGTATGATCTCAATGTATAGAAAAGATCAGCATAAACATTCTTTCAAATTTCTCCTTTTGTTTTGTTCTTCTAAATAATACAGGTTTGGAACGACATTAGGGTAAATAAAAGATGACAGAACTATTATGAAATATTTAAGCACTGACAACAAAAAGAATTTGAAACTCAGTCTAGATATTTTCAAGCCTCTGCGAGCCAGCTAATAAATTGAGGGGAAGACATCACATGCCTTTTTAAGGCTTTTCAGAATCTATGGACGCAATCAAATCAATGGTAATCAGCACGCCGTCACATGCTTAGATTACTTTGTTTAATTGTTGGGCGTCCAGATGCCCTTTTCATGCACCACAGAAATTGAGGTCAGATCAGACCTAGACAGACTGGCATGTGTGTACTGCTGCCAGTTTATTACATAAAAACACGTCTGTTTGTGATTTTCTGATAGGGAGAGTATGTGATTATGCTTGTGTCAGACTATCAGTCAAAACAAAACATTCGCTGGCCTGTAAGACGGCAGTTTTATGAAAACAAAGACAAGAAGTTGTACTATCAATACTGTGATCAACCAGTGGCTCCTTGTGAAAGCAATGCTACCTGTTTAGATCAGCTCGGATTCAGCACCTCTCATACTTCATGACGCATACCCTTTTTCCACTGAAATTGTGCAGATTGGTAGATCTTTGAATCTGCCCACATTGCCGTTGATCTGAGAAATCAATAATAACTGAATGTGTTTCTACATGACCAACTCACAAACCAATATAGCACATTTAGTGTTTGTTTATTAACTGTTTAAATATATAAAGATTTCATATTTTAATTTATACACAACTAATTTAAATGATTTCAAATAGGGAAAAATAAATGTCTTGGAATTAGTCCAATAAATGAGCATCGTGCCACATATTCAGACAATAATGGGATTGATCTAGTTTTTCACCATAACCAAATTTTGCGTTTTTATGTGGTATTAAATTAAAAACTATACTTGGAGATATTATCCCACACCCTGGCTTCTGATGTTACCTGTTTATTGTTTAAAACCACCAGATCTAATGGGCAAAGCAGAGCCAGAAAGGATCCAGATTGGACACTGACACTCTGTTGATGGAAAAGAGGCATTGGTTTACAGTCACAATGCTGATCACTTTGGTAAAGTCCAGTACAGTTGAATGAGACTGTTACTGCTTTCCATTTTTAAGACATATAGCACCGATAGGCCGCACATAGGGACGCCAGCCTGGCTGTGGTCTACTCCCCAAAAACAGAGAGGGCAGTGTAAACATCACAAAGCACCATGAGTGAACCCAGAGTAAAATTACAGATCAGCAAACCATTCCTCTATACCTGACTGAGCCTTTCCTCCTCCTCACGCCAAAACAGCACTCGATGATCCTACCCGCACAGCCATCCGACCGCCTTTCCTACATTCTCAAGGAAAAATAAACAACATAGAAAACACAATGGCACCACAGGGCTCCTCAGTGGGACGTGGGGTCTCTCTCATAGTGATGACACAACTACAGTAAGTTCTCACTGTGATTGTGAAGTCTTAAAGTAAGAACGCACGCACGTGAAAACACATTGGATTTGCTTCCTTTTCCACATATGGTGACAAATTCCAGGGGGCTTATTAGGGTGCATCTCTCAGCTGTAGCACATCTATGGCTGGTCTGAGAATGATTTGTAAACAGCCACTGGTTTTTCGGCCCTGCCGGCCTTCCACATCTTTCAGATCCCTCATCATAGAGACTAATAATCACTAGAAAAACAATTCTACTGCTCTGCAGCAGGGATGTGCATCATTCAGAATCCAATTGAGATCTTTAAATTCCAATTCACTTGCTGAATTACTAGCAAATATGATGCAGAACTGCACTCGAGAATTAAATTTTCCAGAATACAGTTATCTGTTTTGTATTTGTATGGACTAAAAATCCAATTCAACATCCTTTGAGTGTCTCCAATTCAAATTACACCCCACGAACCATGACAAAATTGTGCCCACCCTCACGATCATGCTGACATTCTCAGTGAGCATCAGAGGATGAGGAGACCACCTCCCAATACAGGGGCTTGTGAACTACAAAGATCACAAAAACCCCAATACAGAGAGGAAACACAAACTCACATGCATGCAGTTATACAGGAAGCAATGAGACCTACTTCAAAGAACATAATTCTGATCTCCACACGGCCACAACAAGGAGTGAGGAAACAGGTGGGCTGCATTACAACCCAGTCACAGCTACAGAATGTGACTGGAACCACACATGCACACACACATTTTTACAGACACACATGTAGCACATCATGACCACATGTTTCGACGGCCATGCTTTGAAAACATAGTGAACACTTAATCAATAGCTGTGCGTTGACACAGTGTAGACATAAACTGACAAACACAGTTGCTTTTAAATGAGAAACTGCGGCTGAAACGCTGAACTATAGACATCCAGATACAAACAACACAAACAGACAGAGATGTACCCAAACACGGGAGCGCAGACATCTCAGACACCAACACAAACACACAGAAACGCAAATATTCACACGGATTCCAGGACGTGAACAAAAAAAAAAGAACAGTCGTGCACAAACAGGCAAAAATGCTAAATACGTGCAGAAAGGCTAACAGAAACTCAATGAAGATTTGAGCTGAAAATCCTAATGTAGTGTGCTTCAAACAAATTCACTGAGGCAGCAAGACATCAAAGATCTATTACATAAATAGCCTCAGATCTCAAGCATCCACAGACTGTCTTTCAAACCAAGACGCTAAATTCTCTAAAATCTCGCCCTTGGGCGGCAAGTAGTTTTCATCAGACTCGTTGAGATGTGTTCTGTTGCTATTGTCAAACAGAGTGGATGAGTGTTCAGAGCAGGAGTTACACTCGCCCAGGGGGCTGCAATCTGCTCCCCCTCCCACCTTTGGCCCCCGGCCTCACTTTCAAGAGCTTTACTAGTTCCTGCATGTGGGTGGGGTGGGATAAGGGACTCAGGGTGGGTGGATGGCCATATGTATGAACGCTTTTAGATTGTAGATCCGTTTCCTTTCTTTCTTGCTGTACAGGTAGCATAAAGGAAAGGGATGAAATTCCATAGGTGACCCTCTCCAAATCTACATACCTTATGTTTAGTGATTTGGAGAGGGTCACCTATGGAATTTTAACAATTTCAGCTACAGACATTCTTTGGAGAGTTGTCAATTCAATGCTTCACACCAAATTATTATAAGCTGTAGTGAAAAAAACCTGCATGTGATATATTTTGAATGCTTCACTAGCAATATTTCCTTGTACGGAGACACTGGAATTAAAATTCTATACTTTGTATAGAAATACATGTAAATATTAAAACACTTTTTTACTCTACAAGTGAATTTATTATGTACAGTATGAAAAATGTATATTCATTTCCAAAAAATTACATTTAAAAGTGTTACTAAAATGTTTAAATGAGTGTTAGATGATGGCAAAAGAAACTCAAATTCTACAACAAAATTTAGCCACCACAATATAAAAAAATATATATTCTCCAAAGATTACATCTAAAAGTGTTACAATTTTTTTTAAGTGATCTAAATGCAAAAATAGGGGAAATGAGCATGCACTTTTAAATATTAAATATCGCCAATATTCATAAAATGTATTAACAAATAAATAAATTGGCCGATAACCAATATGGTACCATATGCATGCTATATTTGTTCTTTTAAGTCAGTATATGACAATAATAAACATATCTACTTAAAAATGCTCCTGCATGCAGGCTAAAAAGGCCCGATTATGAACCTACAAGCAAGTCATAGCTCACACGAACCCAATCCAGAGAAAAAAATCTCAGCAAGCATTTGAAACATCATTTGTTTGCGCAAGGAGTGTCGCCAGCCTGTGAAGTGGTGGTGACAGGGTGCATGAAGCCGCAAGCTCAGGTAGCTCCTTCTGGGAAAGGGGGTGGATTGACCCGCTCTCTTTGAATGCTATTTCTAGCGCTGCAAAACAAGGCCTTAGCCTTTCTGTCTCTGCGGCCATGATCCTACGCATGCATGGTGCGGTTCCAGTTTTATGAGAGAAGCATGTTGATTTCATTCCATAAGAGGGGAGTGTTTAATCTCAAACCATGACACAAGAGTGTTTCTCCTCTTTTCTCTCAGTGTGGCCCTTTCACAGCAATGGAAAAAAGCCTACTCCGGTCAAGATAGAGCCGTAAAGAATGATATGTGCGTTTGCGTGTGCGTTTTCCGTTACGCGCCGTTGTGTGCAGAGCGTATAATGTGACTCGGTGTGCTCGAGTGTGTGTGTGTCCCTGCGAGCTTGGATCTTATTACAGTTTGATCCCACTCAAATATTTCTGAAAGAAAACAGAGGAGGGGAGGCAGGCTCTATGGCCAGCCAACACGGCCCACTGAACCTCTGCTGGGCTCACAATGAGAGCTTTATCTCCACCGCACTCTCTCCACTCCTAATGGCCTTTAATGAGGAGGAGCAAAGCACAACATAAAAACCAAATTACCTGCAAAGTTTGCTCATTTATTCAAACACACTCCAAGGGAACACGCAGAACTTAGGACAGCGGAAGGTATGCCTTGCTGTTTTCTTTGCATTTTAGACTTTTACTGAGCACTACAGCTTTCCTGTAGCTCAAATGGTAGAGCATGGCGCTAGCAACGCCAAGATCATGGGTTCGATTCCCAGGGAAAGCAAGAGCTGATAAAATGTAAAAAAAAAACTGTAACTTGAATGCAATGTAAGTCGCTTTGGATAAAAGCGTCTGCTAAATGCATAAATGTAAATGCACTTAACCCCTTCCTGGCCCTTAAACCGGATGCAAAACTATGTCACTGGAATATTCCTGATAAACTCTGAGATTTGTATGACAACTAGAAGGGAAAACACCCTCTGCATGCTTAGTGCTTTCTCTTGCAGAAGGGGGGAAAAAGTAAATATCTGGTGCAAGGTCACCATCACAGGCACGTAGCCTTTGTTTGAACAAAGATGTTACCACATGAGCTCTCTCCGGGACTGGAAAAAACAGCAACAAGTCTGACAATGGTATCACAGGCCATGCTGACACAAAGATTCCAAACAAAACGAATTAAAACAGAGCAACTCGACAATTTAGAGCAGATATATATAAAAAAAGAAAACTCACCTGAGAATTCCCCTTGGGTGACGTTAGGCGAGCTGGCAGCCTCTGTTTCAGTGTAAGACAGTGTGGAATCTGACAGATCTGAGGAGATAAAGGATGTCATCTGGTTAGAGTGTTAGTTAGAAATTTCATTTTTGATCCATTTTTAATTTGACGATACAACTTAAAAGCACAGCTACCAAGCAACATGCCATAGTTTTCTATTATATAAATATCCACATTACCCTTCAAAAGTTTGGGGTCAGTAAGATTTTTAATACGTTTATTCATTTACAGTGTTACAACAGATTTCTATTTCAAATAAATGCGGTGCTTGTGAACTTTTGATTCATTAAAACAATTCTGAAAAAAATTAAATATCATGGTCTCCACATAAATCTTAATTTTCAAATGTTTCTTGATCACCAAATCAGAAAATTACAAGGATTTCTGAAGGATCATATGACACTGAAGACTGCAGTGTTGGCTGCTGAAAATTCACCTTTGCCATCAAAGGATAGAATAAACATTTTAAATACATGAAAACAGAAAACAGTTATTTTAAATTGTTATAATATTTATAATATTACTTTTAATCACATAAATGCAGCCTTGGTGAGCATAAGAGACCTTTTTCTAAATAAATCTTACCGACCCCAAACATTGAATGGTAGTTTATATATATATATATATATATTTTTTTTTTTTTTTTTTACATAGAAGTGTGTTAACTAATATATTTTGCTTGCTGTCAAGAATTGCGAAATCTCATTGGTACTGGTGCTGTATCAACAGCTGATATGTTGATATTGAGCCAATCCTAGTAACAAATAAATGAGTTATCAGGCTGAGCTGCAAACCACCAAAGCATCAGTTCCAGATGGTACCACCTCCTGTCAACAGTGTGCCCGATGTTGAGCTATGGTACTGGGAGGATATCCCAGCCCAGAGCCAGACCCCAGCAACCCTCACAGCAGACAGGGCCGAGCCCAGGCCGGCTCCAGATTGGCATGCTGAAAATGGGCCCGCCGGATACTGGCTGCAGCCTCCACTGGCTCTCAGTTGGTCACTGTGCCTAATTGCCACCATTAAAATTCTTCACGTTGTTCTACTTTTTGCTTCCCCTTTGGCTCTCCTGTAAAGCCAGGGATTCAACCAGTGGGTGACAACTGATGGCACTGACTTATTTTGGCCAGGTTATTTTGTTACACAGATTATTTTTTTAAATTTGTCAGTAAATGATCTCGCATCATCTGTTCCCACAGAATGTGCATATACATTTACAATGACATCTTAAATAAATACATATTTAATCAGCAATTAGAGTGTGTATGTGAAACTTACCCAGTGGCTTGTGTTCTTCGCTGGGGGAAAGTCTTGAATATGGAGGAGGAGGTGACTCTAAAATATAACAGCAGTATGATTACAATCGGAATAGAAAAACAAAGGACAATTATATATAGATATATTATTTAATTTGGACAGCCTAGGTTGGGTCTGTGGCTCACAAAAAGAGCATTATATTAATGACAAAACCCAATGTAGATGATATGTACAATATTGTCTACAGCACTATAGAAAATGTATGTATACTGTAGGTCCATATGCTAACTGTATACACAAAACTGCACAGAAAGCACCCGATTTCTGCAAAATTCAAATGCCTGCCATTTACAAAGTTCCACACATTTCCTTTCTTGCATATTCAGTTGTTTAATATTTTTACTGATTTCATACAGCTTTGAGGTATCAACGAGAGCGTACTACTCTTAGTTCTGGTTAACACATTTTTCCATGTTTAACACCATGAGTTACATTTAAAAAAAAAAAATCTCAAAATCACTGGGGAAAAAAAAATCTGCAGATTCCATCTTGCTATACAGGTAGGTGCTGCATGTTACCTCAAAATGCACAAACTTATCTTTTAATAGCAGTTTAGTTTAACACTTTATATAAAATAATTTTCTAGTGAGTTTCCGTAAAATAACAAACACCAAATAACATTTAAAAATAGTAGATTAAAACATCAACACATTGGATTAAAAAGAAAACAAATATTTAACTGTATTTTTTTCTGAGCCAAAATTCTTCTGAAGCTGAAGAAAACTCAAAGCAGTTTTATAGATGATTCACCATTTAATGGCATGGACACAGGTGCTGGACTAATCCAAAAACAACATATATAAGGCGGTATAATTAGGTTTTTCGAAATTTCAACGCGCAAAGACTCGTCTAGTAACAAAAGAAAGTATTAAAAGTTCGAAGGCACAAAGGAAAAAAGTCTCTGGACAAGTAATGACCTCGCCTTTTGGTCGTGGGGGGAAAAAATAAAATCATAATGTGGACTGTCTCTTTAAGAGTGGCGGCAGTAATTGCCAGGATCCTAAACTCAGTCACTCAGATACACAGCGAGTCAGTCTGGCGCCAGTTGTATGCAAACTGTATATTACCGCCACTCCTTCACCTAAATAGCATGAGGGGTCCCTCCTCAGCAAAAAAAGGGACTTTTAAAGCGCAATTTGAAACTGATATAATTTCAAAGCGATAAGTCTTCGCAAAAAGGAAGCGTGTTTTGTCCAAAGTAAATACTGTCATCATAATCTATAGCTACAACAAAGCAAAATACATTTATTTAACGCTAAACATTCATAAACAAACCCATTAGTAAAAGAAAGTTTCATTGTAAGCCCTTGCTAAATACACTGAAATGTTTGGCCAAACACTGTTTAACGTGATTAAATGCGCTCACAGACATGGGGCAACGTCTGAACAATAGGATTTCTCTATTTAACGTCGTCTGTGAAAATTAACCTTGAAAAAACCCGTCAAAACCATTGATGGAGTTTGAAGATTGAGAGGGCTCTGTTGTTCAATCTCATGAAAGAAATACCATCTTCATGTGGACACGCATGAGCGCCTGTGAGCTATGTGTGTCTCTACAGAGAACAGAGGAGAGAGAGAGGGGCTGCTGTCTCCCTCAAGCGTCTCTGCTCTGAGAAACTCCAATAAAACGCTGAGCAAAGAGTGTAATTGTCAGTTTGAAGCCTTTGATTAAAATTATCTCTTAATATGCGAGGATTTATTATGGAAAAACTGATTTATAGCTTGCCAAGTGCCTCAGATTGCCAATGTCCTCCACACGGGATTGTCAATCTATCATACGAATGCTAGGAATTCTAATCGTTAGGTTAGTCCATCAATCTGTGGGATTGTAAAACATGTGAAGAGCGGTTTAACGAGTTAATCTGCTCGTTTGAGTTGTTTGAGACTAAACATAAAATAACATCTGAAATTTGAACAAGTATTGGTCATTGTGAGCCTTGTGAGAGGAAAGTAGCCAGCGGATGGCTATATTATTGCTAATGACTTGACTAAGGAAATATCGGAATGAAAACGTACTTGCATTCCTTAAATTGCTTGGACTTGGATTTTAGATCTTTAAGGCCACACAGCCAGTGTTTACATGAGATCAGACTTTAATGAAATTTTCTAAATCAAATAAAAATTACTGTCTCAACCGTACTACTACTAGCCTATTTGAGAGACAATCATTTGGAGAATACATAACCCATACCAGCAGATAATTAATAAACTAAGCAGTAGCCTAATTTAATCAAGGTCTCACATAGCTGTCTGTCAATTCTGAAACCAGCATGAAATACATTTTTAAAAAGTCATGCATTTTATATGCAATTGTTATGCTTGTATTTTACTTCTAGTTTCCTGGATACAATGCAACTGTTTTGGGAAATTATGAAGTAGCAGAAAATAAAAAAAGGACAGTACAGGGCTGCTACATTGTGGACAATGTGCAAATTGCTACTTTTTAAGTCACTGTTGTCATTACTTAATAAGCTATATAAAGCATTGCAATGTAATTGCTTACATTTTACTAACAGCATTTCTTTTCACACTGAATAGCAAGTCGAAATTCTTCTTTGCTATTGCACTCATTTTATCAATGGCATTCTGTAGTATATGAATCACTGTAACAACAAAGCTTCAATGCATCTGTTGGGGGAACCCTGAGGAAAGCCCTTTGGCATAACAGCAGGTTGAAAGCGAATAATGAGAAAATCTAGTCAATTCAGATTTTAGACATTTGTCAATGAAATCTTCGCTTACCTGGCCCACAGAGTCGGCTATAATGATATGGATTGCAGCACACTATCGGACCGTCCTGAGCTCCGAAGCTCTTGCACTCACAGAGCGCTTTAAGCTGGGCCGTGTGCTGCAGGTCTGACCACCGGTAAAGCTTACAGATGAGCAGCTGTGGAGGAGCCATGTGGCCGCCTAACCGCAGCTCGGTCCGCGATACCATCACACAGTCGCTCGGCATCCCTCCTTTGGACTCCACGGCTTCCAACAAAGTATCCAAGGTTTTCTCCTTTAGCCTTTTTAATAGCGAATAGGTGGCGGTCTTGAGCTCCAGCTCCATGACGGAGCGAGGTTTAGTCTCCTGGCTCTCAAGAGGACCGGGGTCCCGAGAAGAGCCAATGTTCCTCAGCACGAACTGGCATGAGCCTGGCTCCGGGCTTCTAGACCCAGAATGATGGTCCCGATCTTTAAATAAACAGCAAGTGACTGTTCTACAATCGCTGTCCTGCACAGACCGAGGGCTTCCCACCGTACCCCCATCTTGGTCCAAGACGCCCCCTGAGGTGCCACCACCGCTGCTCGCAGTGGGATTCCTCGCACACACTTCCCCATAGTCCACGCCAGGCGACCCGCTCGGGGTCATCGGTCTGAACTCCGTCTTGGGAATTTTCTCTGGGTTGGAGCCAAGCAGATCGTCTCGAGACCCCTCGCCGCTTTTGCCATATCCATCGCCCCCCTCTTTATCTGGAATCAAACGGCTTCTCCAGAGTCGCCGCACAAGACCTGAGCGTTTCGTCCTGAACATACGATAACTTGAAACTCTAGATGAGTTATTTACGTTCAGATCTTAGCGATTTGAAACTATTTCTGAGCTCGTGCAACATTAATGTTGGCCGAATGCCGTGCAGCGCGTGCACAGCCGAGCACCGTATATTGGTGGTAAAACCACAACATTAGGTTTGAAGGCACAATGTTATATTGCATTAAAAAACGGAGAACATCAAACACCCGCAAGGCTACACAGGAACGCATTCATTTTAGAAGAACGCTGTCAAGTAGCCTACATGTGAACAATGTTTGGAAAGTGGAGCTACAGTGCGATGCTTTTTAGATTTTAAATGCACTACGGGTTTTAACTACACTAAAGACATTTATTGTCAAGACACTAGTCGCACGCTCTCAAATGTTTTCGGACTTTGAAACACGTTCAAATCCACTCTTCAACAGCGGGTCTGGTGACATGAATGAAGCTGCTCCTCGGCGAATTAAATCCACAGACAATTCCTCGCAGAATTCACCATTCCGGTTGTTTTCCACTATTCCAGCGCACTCTTTTATGCGATCCAAAAATATCCTTGTGCGTGCGCCGGGGCCAGAAAAGGAACAATCCGTGGACTTATAGTGTGCTCCTTGTTCCGTGTTCAGACCTGGTCAAACTGCAACCCAGATCTCTCTCTCTTTCTCCGTTTCTCTCCCTTTTTCCTTTTTTCTCCCCCTGTCACACACACATACGCACACACACAGGGCCCCCGAGGAGAGCGATGGAGCCATTGGCTGACTACCATCATGTGCTAGTCTAGACACTTTGGCGGCTCTGAGCTGCACTGATTGTTGCGCAAACAAGGTTTCAAGTTTCTTAACTCTTAAAGGCGTAACATCCATCTATTTCTTTTCTCATCATATATCCTAACTAAGATGATTGCTTATTCGAAGCAGAGGAAGAACTGCGAGTAAATTAGAACAAATGTAAAAATCCAAGAATTATTTAACAAATTTCCAAAATGATGTCAGTGCAACTTTACTCCAGTCATAATTTTAGTTTCACGGGGTTTGCATGTATCTACAACGACGTACCTTTCTTTTCTTTTTTTTAAACAAAATATAACCTAATAGTTTATTTGCATAAGAACTTTGAACAGCCGTTAACTGCACTCCATAATATAACAAATCACTGAAAGTCTTTAAAGGTGTACTCAGAAAGCTTTTATTTATATTTAGTGGCCTCTAGTTTTGGACGTTATACTGACACCTATTGGTCTGGATGCATTAGGGTTTTTTTTTTTTTTGTATATTTTCTCATTTTACACATTAAAAAACTACTGGGAAATAAGACTATCTTTGAAAAGAGAGACTTCACGAAGTGAAGTATAGTGTGTCTCAACACTATTTCAACACATATTTCTATTGTTAGGATTAATAGTAGTAACTAATTCACTTGGATGAGTTTTATTCTACATAAATAAAAATCTTCTTTTTATGTCTTAATTTCACGTGTGATTATATTCCTCAAAATTGCTATTCATTTCATTTATCTTTTTTATTTATTGCATTTTTATATCTATATGTAGCTACTTGAGAACTCCTCTACACATCTAATGTCTGTCTTACACCAGTGACTGCCAAGTTCCTTGTAAATGTACCTTGCAAATACATCAAATTCTAAAATAGTTTTTGTTATTGTGATGCAGAGTGTGCATTACCTGCACATGAGGAATTTTCAGTAGACTGGGAAGCTTGCAAATTCCATAGAATGACCTCATGAGCTGCAAACGGCTCTCATTTGGGTGTGAATTCCAGCAATAGGTCATGCATAGACTGTGAGATGCAGCCCCTTTAAAGCCCCCTTCAATTTACTAATCCTAAGTAGCCTGAGATGTAATGCATTCATGCAAACACAATACACCTTATACTTTGACCTTTCGGTTCGATCCATTTTCAATTTCAATATAAGCTAAATTGTTCCACATTATTTTTTTTCCAAAATAATAATAATAATAAAGTAAATCCTATGCATGTACATCCAAATGTTTGCCTTTCATCACTTTTCCAAGGCATTTGTTCACTCATGCACATAAAGGGTTAAAGACTTTGGCTGGAGTAGACCAGGCGGGGCGACATCTCTCAGTGTATTAACTTGCTCAAAGTAGCAAAAGTTCAGTAATAAATACTGCCGATTGGTTCCCCAACATTTACGACATGCCCCCGGAGACAGGGATTGGTTGAAAGGGAAGAAAAACGCAAATAGACGCGCCCACTGTTGTTACAATTGACAGTGAATGAAATAAATTTCCCGGCAGCTTGCCAGAAAGCAGAGCACAGTATTTGACACGCTTATTCGGCAAGAAGCTATGTAAATACAGTCTTAACAATGGACTTGTGCTGACAGCCTTATTTATCAAATGATCAAGAGGATGTGAAATTAAACTATGTGGGAGGAGATCCAATCCAAACCATCCAATAAGGACTCCAAGCATCCCAAAATGAAAAATATTTGCCTATATCAAAACTATTTCAAGTAAGGCATCTTAAAGCACACAAAGAATAAAAATAATTCTCATATTAAAATTGAAATTTATAAGTACATAACTAGGTTTTCAACACTCATAATAAATCAAACTAAATTCTACACTGTAAAATAAGTTATAAAGTTGTATTAAAGCACTGCAGCATGTGTTATGTGTTTATACCCACAAACAGATTTAAAATAATGCAATAACATTAATTATAATAGTATAATTTTTTAATTTTTGGTAAATCGTGGTAATTATATCTTATTTTTTTAATTTTTTTAATTATATGTGTGTGCATCAGTGTGTGACTAATACTGCATGTTTGGGTTGGTTGATGATTAAATTTGATGATTTTTCATTTATTATTAGTTAAAAAAATTGCTTTCTTTACACCCATGTTTAACTGACTTACTATAACTTTTGAAATGTGCAAGTACTGTATATGTATTGATTGAGCAGTAATGTAAATATGAAGATTATATATATATCATTTTCATTTTTTAACAATAAAATTAAGTAACATTTCCTGCAGCATAGACATACAACTCAATACATATTCTTGTACATTTAAAAAGTTATAGCAAGTCAGTTAAACATGGGCATATTAAAAAGCACCCTTTTTAAACTATAAATAAATGAAAAATCATCAGATTTAATCATCAACAACCCAAATGTCCAGTATTAGTCACACACGGACATGCACACACACACACCTGTCCTCTCCTTCTGCGAGTAAGAGTAGTGTGTGCCTGTGTGTAAGCGGGAATCGGATTTCCCTGGCAGGTTCATGGAGGTTATAGAGAGAGAGTGCATGGAGCCCCTCATGCCTGCTCCGTATTAGAGGCACCTGTTGCAAATACATTCTCTTTTGTAACTTAATCACACGTCAGACAGGGCAAAGAAAACTGTTATTGCAGCACTGCACTCCATGTTCAATCATTCTCACACTTTCCTGAAAAATCTGTGAAAACCCCACTCATGGTATAATAGTGCTAATAGTAGCCATCCACCCACCTGTCTTTTGACATTTAGTTAGACTAAAACATGTCTCTGTTTTTTTTCCAAACCTGTTTCTTTTTGATCACATTTTACAATTTCATGCCTATAGGATGTTCTATGATAAATGATTTGTGACTTAATTCACTGGCTATTGATATTTTTAATAATGTGGTTACAATAATTTTTTTACCCTAGGCAATGTTTTACCTTTCAAACATTGAGAAACAATGATAAAACAAGTTTTGCTTTCTGTCCAACACCATGTAAGCCTTGAGAGATTTGGCATTCAATGGCTTTGGCAATGATCATTGTGTTTCTCAATTCCAATTGCTTGATAAATGAAAAGAGAGCATTTTTAAGGGAACATTATGAAAGCTATGCAAAAAGCATACAAGGAATAGCATTAAGATGATGTTTTTGGCTAAGGAAAGACATTTGTGGTTTCATGGACAAAGCCTGTTGTAAGTACAAAAATGCATATTTAGTGTAATTTACATATTATTGGATTCTTTTGATATTAGTAAATATGCAAATATCGCATAATGATGAATTATTCACCCCTTGAATTATTTCCTGAGGTTGTCTCTGAATAATTTCCACTCTATCCAAGAAAAAAGGGGCTGTGTATTTATCAATTTTACAGTGACAGCATATTAACCATTAAATGTTGCCTTACCACATACACAGTAAAATTATATAATAGATATAATAGTTCTTGCAATTTTATTGTAAAATAAATAAATAAATAAAAAATGATTGTTTAAAATGTTTTTATAAGTAAAAGTATGAAATGAGGTTACTCTATTGACCCTAATGTTTGCTGCATATGTGAAAGTGTGTAAGAAAAGAGCTTTTCAAAGAGGAGGTAATTGAGTCAGAGGGCTGAAAACAGGGCCCAGCTGTTCACACAGACTGTCCCCCTGCTCCGCTCTTCTCTATGTGACCAGCAAAGCAGACAGTCCGCACCACTGGAGACCCTGGGGTAATAATCCAGTGGTCACGCCAGCTTGGTACAGCACTGACACTTCAGAGGAAGAGGATAACAAATCAAATTAAACACAACCGAGAGATACGTGTAGACAAAGCCCCAGGAATCAAGAAGAAAAATGGTATCTGGTTAGAAGTTTCTGAGATATTAATGTCCTGTCTTAGTATTATGGCGCAGTTGAAATTTAAACTGTCTTTGATCAGTTACAGGGAGTTATTTTTGCATCGGATTGAAGATGGCAAGAGTTGCACAAATGTCTCAGATTGGAAGGCAGAGCTGCTTTGAACATTTAGTCCTGCCAACAGCAATGTTGCATGAAATGAGCTGTTCATATGACACTTTAAAAGATATCAGATGCATATAATGATGCATACTGATGTACAATGGAAAGCAAACTTCAAACAGTAAGATTAGTTTTGAACTTTTAAAATTTTTGGGTGGTCAACAAAAATGAAAAATTTGTCTATTCCATAATGAAAAGGATGATCCAACATAAATAAATTAGAAGAAGGAAAACGGGGGGGGTAAAGCAAAATAAAAAAATATTATAAATTGCAAAAAATTGTTTTCACTCAAAGGATATACATGTCACTTTAATTAAAATGATCTTATTATTTTTTATATATTAGTTAATTTACTAATATTAATAATATTGCTGAATAATATCCAGTACAATACAGTATAATAAGTAAACATTTCTGGTTTGCATTCATGAATGGGTACTAGATCCTTATTGATGGTCCTGTGGGGGGTACATAAGACAAAACGGTTTGAAAACATTAGTATAGAGGAGTGAAAGAAAGACTGTATGAAGGAAATCAGTGGAGAAGGAGAGTACATGCAACAAAACAATAAAATGCACCAGCCTGTGACAGCAGTCATATATTCAAAGAGCAGGAGGCATTAATTCTCCATGAGGAAATTGCGAGGGAGTTCAGTATGGACGGATACTAATGAGAAACAGACTCGCACACTTAGGCCCGTGGACACAGTGGGGGTGGAGGGCACTGGAGTGGAGGGGATTCTACAGCTAATCTATTCACTCAATGCTACACGAGACAACCCTGTATATTCAATACTGTACAATCGTGCCATTCTTTGTAAATGCCACAAGACATGTCTGTGTTATGAGACAAAGCACGGTGGGAACTGGAAAAAAAGAAAAGAAAATAAACAAAGATGGTTGAATCTTTAATTGGAAGCAATCTGATTCACTAGGTTGTATTGGAGACGGGAAGGCCAGGAAGACAGGGCCTGAGGCTGCGTGTGTCATCTTCTCTTTGTACCAGTCAGGGTAATTTGTGCCCCTAGGGGCGGACTGTCAGGCTTCACCATCACATTCTTGCCGATCCGGCCCATTGTGCGTCCATTCCACCACTGAAGAAGCTTGGGAGCACAAGGGAATAGAAGTTACAGTTGCATTATGGGACACTTCGAATGGTCTCCTCAAACACACTAGCCAGGAAAGGAATAGTTCACTTTAAAATTTAAATTTTGTCATCATGTAGTTCCTATATGACCTAACCTAACCTATATGATTTACTTTCTTATGTAGAACACAAAAACAGAAAACTTTTAGATACATTGAAATCCAGTGTTGTTTTGGACACCAGTTTGTTCAGCAGAAAAAAATGACATGAGGGTGTATAAATAATGACAGAATTTTCATCTTTTCCTTTTGGCAGCTCCTCTAAAGAACTATGAGACCTTAATTCAGGTCAGGTTTAAGAATTTAGGTCACTTCACAGAAAAAGAAGAATGTATTATGTTGTTTTATGACACACTGCCTCAGACTGAATAAATGTTAGGTAGATTTATTAGAGCACAAGATTAAGATTAAATGTTTTGCAATGCTATTCTGAGTTTGGAACAGTGGATTGAGTAATAAATCTGGAAATAATTTAGGTTCGTAATACATTACTTTTCCAAACTTGCCTCTAAACATTCCACACACTGCACCTTTTCCTCCCATGCTTTCTGTCATGCCGCTGTCAGAAGTCACGACCCCAGAAAAGACACACTGAAAGTGACTAATGAATCAGAAATGTCCCCGTTTGCATCAACAAGTCCCAGGAAACACAACTAATTAATACTTGAACATGGGAATCAAATCAAATCAGGACACCTGTGGTGTGTCTCTATCACAAAGTTGTTTTTAGAGGCTGGCGTTGTAAAATACTGATCAATAGTTTGGTTATCTGAGTGTTGCGTGTTTTTTTCCTATCTCTCTTCCTGACTGGGAGAGACGGCGAGGCTGAGCCCCATATGACTGGGTCACCAGAGCCCAAACCAGAGACACACTTGTGTGAAGAATAATATTTTCCAGCTTTTTATCAGCATTTGTTCAGTGGGTCATGGAGACAGTCTGTCTTTGAGAGCCAGATAACCAAGTCAAAACCTCTAATTGCACTGTCTCTGCCAGATTGATTTAAACCCTGTCTCTCTCTCTCTCTCTCTCACACACACACACACACACACACACATTCCTCTAGGCCCTAAATTAGAGGCATGTTCACTGAGAAAAGGCAACCCTGATGGGAAAGACAACCTATTCCTTCTGTGAACCACCCAAACTTAGTTTGTGACTTCTTTGGCAGATTAATTGCTTGTAATGATATCTTTGTGAAACTTTGTGTTTAATTTGAATTAGATGTTGACTTAGGTTTGGGCTGACGTCATGTTTGACTATAATATTGCAAGCGTAATCACAACATCTTCAATTATACAACAGTTAGTTACGATTCTCGTATTTGATTGGCTGAGGAGCGTTCCAATAGCATTGATATAACAGTATAACAGCACTGGGATGAAGGCAAAGGTCTGATTGGCTGATTTCTACAGGTTTTCCAGGAGACTAGTGTGTGGAGATCTTTATTAGTCTGCCAGGAATCAAAAGCCATGTTTACAAGTTCTGGAACTTCAGCGATGAGTGCTTCAAAGGAGCAACTAAAAGCTGGATTTAAAAAGTTTGTGAAGTTCACGACATAATAACGTCAGAAGGTATTTTGTTTGTCGTTTTGTCTTGCACTTAGTTGAATTTAAACTAGACGTGTTTACGTTTACCATGGAATACTGTACTATTTTCTGATCTTGGCTGACTCTTTGGATTCTGGAGTGATTCCATTTGATTAGTTGTGTTTTCTGACATCTATAATGAAAGATCAGGTACAGTACCTCACTGAGAAGGGAATATCTGTGGCATATGAAAGTACAGACATTCTGTTATAGCACATCATCTATTACTGTAGCGACATTTACCTGCACATAAACATGTCATTGAACAAATCAAAACTATGATCAGTCACTTTATCACATGTCAGTCAGGTGGCCTCTTCATCATTAAGTGGCCAGTTGCAGTGAAGAATCAGTTAGAATCAAGTCTATATGTCGCCAGGCAAAGGTCTGGCTATGGGAGACTTGGATTCTGCTTTGGATTTGTTCGAAACAATTTTTGTTGGTGGAATAATTCATAATAACTTGTTATGCATAAATGTATTAAAATTAAGCACAAAATGAAATCTGTGTCACATAACAGGACAGCAATATTGATACGACTCACTTTTACACAAAGTATTTAAGGCATCTGGAACTTGCAAAGTTGCTTTAATATAAATGTTACATATGCTATAGTTAAAAATATATCTAATAATATAATATATTGTGATGGACAGTTATTAGAAATATGATTTTTTTACTACCAAGTTTGTTATGGGAGAACTGGGTTATTGTAGTTTTTATAGTTAACTAAAGTCAAAACAAATAAAAAAACAATATTTTAGTTAGTGGGGAAAAAAATCAACGGTAATTGTAGTACTTAAAAAAATATTTCATCTAGTTGGCAATGCAACATTTCTCATTTTCTTTTAGTTTAACTTGAAATACTAAAATAACTACAACTAAACAAACTAAAACTAATAAATAACAAATATACACACACACACACACACACACACACACACACACACACACAACACACACACAAATAAAAACAATTTAAACAGCCATTTAAAAAACTATTAAAAATATCAAAAACACATTGGAACTAAAATTAACTGAAAATTGAAGAAAACAATCCTATTTTAAATATTAACAAAACCTAAGACAGCATATATCAATGATACTAAAATAACAATGTGAGAGAATTCGATCAGAATATTAGCACCGAATATTAGATGGCCAAATCACAGCTATAGTAACTATGCCTCCTTTCAGCGTAGCCAAATCAATGTAGCTGTACCTAATGTGCTAAAATGTATAAATTTACATACCCAAGTGTATTAAAAGACTAGTCTAGGCTCATTACAGCAAGTATGTTTATGTAAAGGTTTATACATTCATAAAGTTTTACTCAGGATTGCCTGCAGTAGTAACCAGGATCCATTACAGTAAGAATAATACTGCGTGAGAAAAGATGCCAACACATACAGAAAAAAGAGTGAGGGCCAAAATAAACTGGCACCAGGCAGACTTTCACACCTTGGCATAACCCAGTCCTCACACTCTGGCAAAAACATTCACATGTAGGCCCTAAACACACTTAGCATACCCTCCACCAAAAACAGATTATTGACTTAGCACAACAAAGCATTCATAACACGCTACATCCAAAAAAAAAGGCCAACTTTTCAGAGGGCGAAGAAGGGGGGGGGATCCTATTCCCAAACGGGTGAAATGAGAGTATAAAAGTGCTGAATGTTTTAATAAAAAAGTGTGTTTTTAATGTGTGCCGCCATGGCACGGTGGCAGGGAACGGAGGACCGCTGGAGAAAGCACAAGCTCTCTCACTGTGAACCACTGTACTTTATAACGTTTCCCGAACGCTAGTAAATCTAGCACTCCAAAAACCCATGTTGGAACCACATTGCCAAGAATGACATCATCCACAGACACTTTTTATGATTTCACAAACTTCATTTGCACGGGGCCACAGAGCCAGCTATGTACCCCATCGAAGGGACGGGCCCACCAAGCCATTTTACAATGCCACTCGCAGTTCTGAATGTATATGACTCAAAAACATAAGAGATAAAACATCAGTAGCTGTTTGCCCATTACAGTTTGCTTTGCTAATGAAGTCCATCTGTTGTTGGATTCCTGCTTAATTGACGATCTGAAGTGTGACGTGGCGAATCTCATCGCTCAAGTGCTAATGTGAGCCTCGGGGCTGAGAAGTTCATTATATTGCCTTGTTACTTCTGGAATTTGCTTGTTCCATAGGCTTTGTTAACGCAGATCAACAGCATTCCTGCATGGCAGAGTAATTGAGCATGTGGGCTGATGTTTGTCTGAGCATTCGCAGGCCATTTTAATAGCCAAATTCTTCCTCACATTGGCAGAGGGAACCATTTTGATAGCCGCAGATCAAGTGTTTTCTGAAGGCCATGCGGGAATAAAACCCTTTCAACACCCCATTTACATGAGAGGGTTTACAGAATGATTCGTTACAACACAACAGCAATGAGAGCACACATAAAATCAAGTGAATGGGTATAAACTTTTCTTACATGCATGAATAGGCACACCCTATAATTATTATCATACGCAGTCACCATTGTGCCATTCTTGAGTGGACTGTACAGTATATAAGATTAAACAAAAAGCTTGTGAATATGGCGTTCAATGTTAAAGATCTTTTTGGAACAGGATAAGACCAGGAGGTCAAGGTTTGGCTGGTCAGCATGGCAACCATTTGTTGAAGCTACACCAAAAAATAAGCATGTTTCTTTATTGACGGCTATCTAGAATTTGTTTTTGTTTTTGAGTCAACATACTGTGCACTACCATTAAAAAGTTTGAAAGAAATTAACACTTTTAGTCAACAACTATACATTAAATTGATAAAACATGACAGTAAAGACTTCTACATTGTTAAAATAAATGCAAATAAATTACAAATTTAAAATAAATACTGCTCTTTTGAACTTTCTATTCATCAAAGAATCCTGAAAAAAAAGATCACTTATTTCACAAAAATATTAAGCAGCCCAACCATTTTCAACTGTGATAACAATAAAGAAATGTTTCTTGAGCACCAAATCAGCATATTAGAATTATTTCTGAAGGATCATGTGATACTGAAGACTGGAGTAATGGCTGCTGAAAATTCAGCTTTGGCATCACAGGAATAACACCAATAAATTGAGTACGAATGACTTTAATATTAATGTGTGCTGTTACCTCTTGATTAAATGCAACACCACAAACCATAACACTCGTTTGTGCTGTGGAACTCAGTCTCTTTGGTTTATTCACTGCACGTGTTGAGCTTGGCTTGGATATCTGAGAGTTACTTAGTCACATCCTTTGGAAATATCAGGGATAGAGGATTGTAAGCACTGTTTATGGAAGAACTTTCCGCGGAGACTGAATTCTCATTGCTGCAAATGAGAAAGAAGCCAACAACAACATGCATTTAATACGGAGGGACCAAAGTTTATTTGTTTGTTTGTCTGTAATATAGTGCCATGCCAGCTACCAAGGCTATATTCATGGCAAGAAACACCTAAAAATAAATAATACCAAAGTCATACATGTGATGGTTTCTTTACTTTTCAGTAAATTCTTATGAAAAAGTTTTTATTGTAGTGAGACCAGATTTATATTAAATAATAAAAAAGTTATGATTATATAAATTATATAAAATTTATATATAAAATTTGTAAAAGTATAGTTATGTAAAAATAATTATAACGTTTTAGCTATGCATTTATTTTAATATTCGATCATGTCTATGATATCTTCAAATATTCAGAAATCCAGGTCAAGTGTCCTGTTATAATGTTATTTCCTAACATTATGACAGGACAGCTACTGCCTTAATCTGGTTAGAGTGTCCATTACTGTTTTTGATGTTATTTTTGCCACTCCTTCACGTTACCCTTTCTTAAAATGCTCATTAGCGCTAGGAGCAGTTAATCTGATGTCGGGGGTCTTGATAATGATAACTGGTTTGCCTGGCGTCAGGCTGGTAAATGGCAGTGTCTCCCCTTTAAGAGCCAGCAATCTGATAGGCTATCAGCAGACAGGCAGTCCTGGGGAGACAGGGCGTCCGGCTCAAAATGACCTCCCAAAATAGAGCATTATGCTGGGCCTCGCCATCCCCTTCGTCAGAGGGGCCTGCAAAGGGGCAGACACAGGAAGAGTATGTCATCAGGCCAATTTCTGTTAATGGGAGGCAGGAGAGGTGCTGGACACAACCAACAAGAGGTCGAGATTAACAGAGGTCGGCTCTGATAAAGGACACTTGCGTGCCCAGTTGTGTCCTGTCTCCTGTCTTGTTCTCATGCTCCACACGCTACTTCTCAAAGACCATCTTTGTGATGGAGGAAGCTGAGGTGACATTTGTGCTATGGGAACCAGAACAACCGTTCAAACCCTAGTGATCTCAATAGGCAGCACGCACCCAAAACAAAGCCTCTTCAAACTGGATTATGCTGGATTTCAACATTGATAATAATTGGAAAAATTTCTTGAGCAGCAAATCAGCATATTAGAATAATTTCTGAAGGATCATGTGACATCGAAGACTGGAGTGATGACTGCTGAAAATTCAATTTAAAATATATTGAAACAAAAAACATTTTAAATTGTAATATTATTTCACAATATTACTACTTTACTTTGTTTTTGATCAAGTAAATGTAATGTATGTATATAAGAAACATTTATAAGATTTATGGGTAAAATTATGAATTAAATTTTTTTTGCATTAATGATGTTTTTTGTATTGAAGATTTTTTTGCATTAAGGAGTTTTTATCAACACTATATGTATAAGAATTTCTTAAGGTAAATAAGATATATTGTATGGTGCTTTTTTGTGCCTGCGTGCATATGATGTCCATGGTGAATATTGATGTTTTAATGGGTGCAGGTGTGCACTAATCAATGTGGTACTGAGGAAGAGCTTTGTCTCGAAAACATTTTGCACCTTTGTACACCTTTTGCACTTGTTTTTTTATGGCCTCTGATAAAGCATTGAATAAAAGTTTTTTTGAGGAGGTGTAAGCCCTGCATATAACGTTGTGCGGATTTCAATTTCTGCTATATTATATAACAGAAATGTTGCATACTGACTACTTCATAAGACCTACTGATTTGGGGAAAACCAAAATAAAAAAAACACCAATATTGCCAATAAATATTTGACCAGCTTGCTGCTTGTGAGTCCGTGCAGAGCGTGTTGGAAAGCAGACCCTCTGTTTGAGCAGCAGCTATGTCAAATGGAACATGCTGTTTTCATTACGTAGCTCGCACTGTCTCTCTCCACCCAGGGAAGCTGGATGATTTAAGCCCTGCTGGTGCTGCTGAGGTCATCCTTGTGACCCTCTCTCTCCACTCTTGATTTATTCTGGCGTGGCGGGCACACTTTCCACCGTGACCCCCAGCCTTGCCCTGGCCCGATCCTCCCAGAAGAGCCACTTGTTTGGAGGTGCACAGAACATGGGCAGTAATGACGGTACTATGCCTCTATTTCCTGTCTGGTGAAATAAATCAGAAGGGAAAAGGGTGCCAAAAAAAAAAAAAAGACCGAAACAGCACAGAGAGGAATTTAAATCAAGCAAGGTAGGGATGAGTCAGAACGTTAGTTTAACTAGATTATTTCCCAAAAAAATCCAGTCAAAAAAAAAAAAAAACCTCAGGAATGCTGCATTCTTTTTCATATAGATTACTATTAATATTAATATTAAATTATATTTTATGACATTTGTAGGTTTCAAGGATTTTGCAGGTTTTATAAAGGTAAATATATATATATATATATATATATATATAGTTTTTATACCCTATTGACAGATTTTTGCTCTTGTTTCAATCATAAACTCACTTAATTTTGTTCAATTTCTCAGAAATTTCTGTCTTTTTTTGCAACATCTGACTTTTATGACTTTCTGCTCCAGTTTAAGACCTTTTAAGGCCTTAATTTGTGGAAGGGCAAATTAAGACTTTTTAAGACCCTTTTAAGAACCGCAGAAACCCTGTGTAAAGCATGTTGTAAATAAATAAAATTACAAATAAATCAGCCTCACTATACACAGGGCTCCCTTAGTACCAATCATTCAGCTGACCCACAGACTAGCTGATTATGAAAATATGTAGATTTGCACAGTCCAAGCATAGGGCAACCAGCCTGGTTTGGGAGCACTGGGAAAAAGAGGGAATGTAAGGCTGGCATGGAGCACTGGTAATGTTTTCTAACCTGAAAAGGACACCACAGCCTTACAGAAAACGGTTGGCAGACACTCACATTATATTTGCAGAGCTCCAGAGCTGATTGAGACAGGCTTCTGAGCGCATTTCAAAAACTTGCTGTATCCAAACCAAAAATAAGTTATCTATTTACCACTTATTCCCCTTAAGCTAAATGTATCCTCTTACTACAGTTTACACCAAATGTAAACAGGTTTCTCAAGTGACTGATTAACCTGAAAACTTGACGAGTCTCTGACACAACAGATGCAGAGACCCACAACACAACTAAACTGACAAAAAGGCATATGCACATAGGCCAAGTCAATGGGAATTTAATCTAGAGCAATGGTTTTTTTACCAGGAGGCTCGGGCCCTCTAGGGGGCCTCATTAAACTTTATCAAATTAATACATTAGTAATATATTAATAAAATTAAATTGATTAAAATACACATAAAATCACAATGTAAATTAAATTATATTTATTTTAATTTCACTAAAAAGCTACTGTTTTTATTGAAAACCACACAGATCTGGAATACAGAACAAAAAAAAAAAAAAAAAAAAAAAAAAAAAAAAGGAATTGTTCATTTATTTTATATCAACCACAAAACGAGGGGCTTAAGCTGCGGTCACACTGCACTTTTCGCTCCGTTGACTTCCATTCATACGCATGCGTATGCGTCAGACCGCAAACGCAAGCCCGTGCGAAAAGTTTTTGCATTTCGCTGCGTTCCAAAGTTCAAACTTGGTGAACTCTGGCCTGCGAATTCGCATCACGTGATACCGTGTGACCAACGGCAGATCGATACTCACAGCATGACCTTCTATCTGAATTAAAAGAAAACTGCAGCACTACAGGAAAGTGGAGTAGATTTTATGTTTTTACATTTTAGATGTATTATAATATGTTACGTGTTGAATGTAAGTTTTTAAAAAGACGCTGCACAGCGTGACGTCATATCACGACCGTTGCAGCACGCGAAACAATTTCGCATGCTCAAAGACTAGTGTGACCGAGGCTTTAGAGTTAAAAAGTTTAAGAACCACTGGGCCAGAGGTTCACCGAAGTAACACTGAGCAGACAAACCACATAGAAAAACACAACAGCTTTGAATAAAGGTGGCCAAAGTGCATTAGATCAGCCCTCCTCCACACATCACTGCCGATATATCAATAGGCTACTGGCGCAGAAGAGATTAATCTCCATATGTCCACTCTCCTGGGTTCCCCTGACATGGAAGCCATATTAAAATCAATTGGTTTGTCTCTTGTCTTTATGGTCTGGGGAAAGCCAGTGAAAAAATGGATCTCTTTAAGAGGTGATAAAGTAACAGCTTGGTACCAGGGGCCATGGATCTTAGCAGCTTAAAGGGACAGTTCACCTATGTCTTTCCAAACCTCAATAACTTACTTTCTTCTGTGGAACCTAAAGAAGATATTCTGAAAAATGTCTCTGTCGTTGTCCTTTTTTTGTCTGTTTGTTTGTTTTTTGTTTCATACAGTGATGATATTCAATGGGGTCCAAGGCTGTTTTTGGATTTTGACTTCCATTGAATGGACAAAAACAAGTAACAGACTGTGCGTTCACACCGCAGGCGGCGAGAGCGTCAAAGTGGCCGGCAGTCATTCATTTTCAATGTGAGCCGGCGGCGAGCTCCGGCGAAAGCGGCGTGGCGCGTTTTGGACGGTGAGAGCGTCGAGGAGAGTTGAAATCAAGTCAACTTTATGGTAATGAGCTATGACGCGGTTCGGCGGCAACCAATCGGAATGTAGAAGTCCTCCGCTTGAGAGGATTCCAGAGAACGCAGTCTTGTAAACTTTGGTTCCGACCACATTAGTTCCAAAGCATTTTAGCGCTAGAACGCTTTGTTTTTTTTTCAGCGGGAATGCTATTAATTTCCTCAAAACAACATAGTTGACCAATTACATTAAGACACTTCAACCAGGACAGTTTGGAATGTAGGCTGCGCACAAATTAACATTAATGTTAATTAAAGACCTAGGCTAGTAAACGTCTCCTATAAACTGCATGTTGAAATTAGACTAGCACTTAACCAACAAAAAGCACACCACACAAATGGCATTTATTGGTTTATTTCGTTAGCAAACATGTAACTATAATTGTTGTAACTATAAAGCTCTTTTCATTGATCAATTTCTTATTTTCACAATTAAAATATTTAATGAGGTTAACTTATACCCTACTTGTGGTCAGTCTGCACAAGATCAACATGCTTGTTTCCTTTTCGGCTCCTTTAAATACAAGACCAAGCGTTCGATCGTCAGAGCATCAACGAATCTTTCTACAGCGTCGTTGGCAGGGCGGCCAGAGCGAATTTTGACGCTCTCGCCGGCGGCGGTGTGAACGCACAGTAAGGCCGGGCGATTTGGAGGAACAAAAAAATCTGTGGAATTGTGGAATTTATATATTTGTATAATTTTTTTTTTTGTGTGTGTGTGTGTGTGTATATATATATATATATATATATATATATATATATATATATATATATATATATATATAAATGTTTTATTTTGGCAGAAAACCCCAGAGCACTAAAAGTTTCTCTTTTATTGCAAACAGCCAGTTTGACAGTTTGACAGTGCTTCTCATTAGAAGTTTGGGAAGATGGTTGGCGGATGTTGGGTTCCCAAATGCCTGTTACAAGCAACCCAAGCTTGCAGCCCTTGCAGAGATGGAGTTTGTGTAGAGTGGTATTTACTGCAAACCGAGATGCTGAAAACACCAGCTGCTCACATGGAAATGAACATGTATCACTCTGAAACACACAGTTCATATAGTTTTTTTATTATTATTTTTTTATTGCAGCCTTTGTGATTTGGTAACTCAAACTTAACTATACCGTGATTCTGTTTTATTTGGATTAATTTTGCAGCCCTAGATCAAACCTTCCACAAAATATCTACTTTTGTGTTTTGAAAAAGAAAGAAAGTCATACAGATTTGAATTAGCATGAGGGTGAGTAAATGACAGAACTTTTATTTTTGGCTGAACTATTCCTTTAATACGCCTCGTCTGTGAGTCTTTGTACGTTAATACCAACACAAACACTTTCAGTCTTACTCAGCCTCAAGTTCACCACACCAAAAGAATGCACGACAAGAGAACAAATACACAAGAAATGCTTGTTGACACGGCTTCTTCAAAGACTCCAAACATCACCTTTTTTCCCACAGCGGGCCGCCTCTCTGGTACCGTTGGGTGCTCGGTGAGGAGTCACAGTCATAAGGGCTCCTGAAGGGCTAACAAGTTCTAATTCTGATTTACTTGATCTGGTATCTCAGAGGAAGCCGCAGAGTGCCTGCCAGTCTGGCTCCCCTCATGACCTCAGCACACAGGCCTGATCACAATGGGCGGCCCAAAGTAGCCCCACAGCCTCATGGGTAACTCACAGTCTGAGTCAGTGGCAGGGGAGGATATCCTTGTGGAGTTTATGTACTAAGAAAGGCCATCTAAGACAGACAATGTAATGATATAGTTAGGGACGGCTTCTCTGAAGTCTTCGACTATCAATGGACGGCTTTATTTAGAGGCTGCGTGCAATAATGACTGATATTGCTAATCAATGTCATTTTAGTATCACTGAGATACTATTACAGTTTTTTACTTGTCTACTTTAGTAACTTTGTAGTGTTCTAAAATTTTAAAAGTATGCTTTATTTCAGTTAACATTTATTTCAAGTGAAGAAAAGTTATGTTTTACTTTTAACCCTACTGCTATGAACTAAAATACTACAGTGATAAAATATTTGGTGTAGGATTTAACAATTTTCACTCTGAATTTCACAAATAATTATAAAGAAATGGCATGTAACATTTAATTAAATGTGAAATTTTGAATTAGAAACAATAAAATATTATTTTCTTGTAAAGCATACTCCAAATAATGTTTGTTTTATTTGCAACTTCAACTCAAAAAAAAAAAAACTCCTGGGATATATTTCTGAGCCTCTGACAATTGTATGGAATATATTTGCCATAATTAAATTGCTTGATCCCAACTCTTATTCAATCATAAATACACAAACACAAGGAAATGTGTCTGGACAGGAGGAGGAGGGGCTGATTTATTGTTGCTTCCTTTAAAGTCGAGTAAACTGGGCTTTTTCACTGTTGATATAAAAACATCCTTGAATTCATTTGATCCATAGATTCTTGGTGAGAGTTTGCTACAAAAACATGGCTTCCAGTTCAGGGCTGGTGAATGTTGCAGCAAAGTTAGCCTTGCCATGATCAGCACATCAGAGCTGCATGTGAAATTCAACATGACACATGTAGTGTTTTATGTAGATCTGAGTCTGTGTACTCTCAAGGAAACTCATATTGAATTGCAGTCTCAAATGTATGCTACTGACTAGCCTCTCATACTGTGTTGCATGACCTTGTAGATGCACAAAAATGTAATCTAGTGGGGTTTTATTAATTTTTTTTTCTTTTTAAGTGAACAAATTATTCTCATTACATTTGCATGCAACCTTATAATCAGTTTATAATCAGATTGCAGGTGCAACCCAACTGAAAAGTCTTCATGTAACACTTCAAATCAATCCGACTGAGCTTAAGCTCTTAAATAATCAGTTTAATGGGAAAATTTAAGCATGTAAACTAAAAACTGTAATTATG
This sequence comes from Schizothorax lantsangensis, assembly GCA_027422415.1. Lineage (NCBI taxonomy): Eukaryota > Metazoa > Chordata > Actinopteri > Cypriniformes > Cyprinidae > Schizothorax > Schizothorax lantsangensis. Next base: position 11,700,938 of record CM049846.1, on the reverse strand, counting down.
CTCACAGAATTCTCAGTTTTTCTGAATTGTGCAGTTTTGTTCAACATGGATGTACTGTGTATGTAAAATAATATGTGAATTGGATTGCAAAGTTTAGGGTACATATCAAAATTGGATTATATCAGATTATATTAATTTGGATTGCCAAAAATCATTGCATGTAAATATACTAAAATCTCTCACTTTGAAGCTCATGACTGTCTACCTGCCTTCAAAGACTGACTATAGAAAGATTAAAATTATTCAAAAAGCTGTGAAAAAGCTTTTCATTGATTGAATGAACTACTGAACCTACTGAACGAGTTGCTGTTTTGAGTCTGAATAACTAAAATGAATCATTTGCGACTGATTCAAAGACCGACCTACTGCTGTAGCAATGTAACCTTCAGAAAGGCCAGGCCACTAAATCAATCAGTGAACAAATTAAAAAAATCCACCGAGATGACTTAAAATATCTGGTAAAGCACATAGCGCAGACTCTGAGTTTTTACCTCTCCAAAGAACAGTAATGAATCCTCCTCTTAATGTGCTTTATGGCTTCCTCTTAACAAAACCAGTAGGGTGGAACCACTCAACCTACCCTGTAAGATCTGAACATTGAACATCAGCATATAATCATACATTTTCAAGAGAAGAAATCAGATCCTTCAGTCTCAACAGAAGTGATACATAATGCTAGAGTTCCTCTGACAGTAATAATACTCCTGAGAATCCAGTGCTGTTCCTCATCATGAATGAAATGTTTTTACACCATATCTATATGTCAACCACATTGAGGAATCTCTTCTTAGTTAATAAGGGCTGTGACCGGCCAAGATTGAGACATCATGCTGCATGAATGCCAGAGCCAGTGAGGATTTTCCCCTCATTTATCTGTTCATTTTCTCAATAAGCCTGTGTCTGGCTTCACATTGCCAGGCAGAGAATATCAAGGAAAATGAGGAAGGAAATGCAGTGGAAAACAGAGGAAAGGGAAAGAAACCCTCGTCGATAGCAGGCTGCCCCTGCGTCGCTCCTGAATACGGCAGAGGGGTGCTAGTGCATGGCGCCATCAGAAGCGGCCATCCAGGCGACTGTACGAGGCAGACGGGGGAGAGGAAGACAAACGGTGACGTCCACTAAATACCAACTGGAAAGGCTAGTCGGTGAGACAGCCTGGAGCAGAGTTTATATATTTTAGATGGTACTGATTTGGCTTCTGTTAGAAAAAACACAAAGAAAAACAAAAGAATATGAACTCCTCCCAAAGCCAAGTGTTTTGAAATTATATAACTTTAGTGTAAGTGTTGGCAACCGTCAGATAGCAGCGTAAATATTATCATACTCATCTGAAGTATTTTGAAATGTGATTTGGCCAAGAAGTATACTTTAGGTATTGGCATGTTTTACTTTAAGAGATAATAGACAAGTAACATATTAAATGTTTTTAAAAATGAAACATGCATGCAGAAAGCAATCATAATGAGATCTATAACATACATTTAGAAATTAGACAAAGTGAATTTTTATTTCATGCTTAAAAAAAATAAACCTGTCTGTATCCATGCAAATTAATTTGCAAGGCCAACATGTGGCTTTGAGTGAAACTCATATCACAATGACTCGCAATGCAAATATCTATGTAAATGAGGATTACACGGAACTTAATAGATATTACATAGAATATTGTTCTAAGATGCCAGACAGAGATTTCTATTGCACATTCATTTGAAAACAAAAATATGGGTCAAATTACACAAAATAATAAATGAATAATGAATAAATAATGTGCATAAGTTATACTAAATAAAAATAAATAAATAGCTTCAGGGACCAATTTAGTCTATACAGTATAATAAAATAATTATATCATATTTTAAATATAATTATTATATAAAAAGTATTTTTCTTTAAGTGTACATATAAAATGCATTTGATGGTTTGCTTTATTATTTATTTTGAAATCCGTGTGGACCCATTCATTTTACATGATTCAGAAGTCCTGTAAGCATAAACATTTCATTCATACATGTGCATGATAGTGTTGATGCATTTACTGTATGTCTACGTGTGGATATTTCCTGTCTTCCTGACATATTAGCATGTCCTGTCTGCAATGGGAGGCTCTTGGGATCTCATTGCCGTCGATTATGCAAATAACTCCTCAACATTTGTGAGCATCCGTGCATGGCGACAACATTCCAGTCTCTTGCACAAGTCATGTCAACTGGTAATCCATAGTGAAATGAATATGAAAGTTTAAAAACTCACAAACACTTAACAACAAAGCAAGAACTGGGGAGCCAAATAATGTAAAAAAAGAAGGCCGGAGGAGCCAGGGAGAGAGGGAGGCAAAGTTTGGCAGAAGTAGGAATGAAGAGAAAAATCAGCAGTACGGATTTTAAACAGGAAGAGAGTGGCGTCAGTACAGCTCAGAGATAAGAGAGCCGCGCTCCATACACAAACACAGAGCTCAGCAGCCTAGCAGCTCCCAGCTCTACAGGCGCCTCGCAGTAGCACTGTCCACCCACCTAGACTGAGCTCCAGGCCCCAGACCACATACTATCACACACACACACACACACACACACACATTGCCCTCCTATCCCACCATTCAATGGATTCAAGGCACAATACCAACAGTTCAGGCCCTGGAACACAGGGACTATGGAAAGATTTTAAGCTTCAAAAAAAGCAAAACACCATAAAAGAATCATAAAAAGTGGTCAGTATATTCCAAGTTTTCAAAAGCTGTATAAATGCTTTCTCAGTCAAATCAGTTTTGTGAACTGCATCAATAAGTTATGAAAAGCACTGCTACATCTCTCATGAACAACAACAACAGCTAGGGTGGATGTTGAGATTTTTGAAGGATTAAAATTGACATAATAAATAAGTCATACAGGAACAACATGAGGGTGAGTAAATAATGACAGAATTTTCATTTTTGAAAGTCCTGATGCTACTTAACTGACAAAACCAGCATTCACACATTACTCTACTTTTTCTTTTTTCTGACACTTAAATGGTAAGTTCACCCGAAAATGAAAATTCTGTCATCAATTACTCACCCTCACGTTGTTTCAAACCCAAAAGACTTTGGGTTATCTTCAAAACACACATTGAGATATTTTATAATAAAACATGAGGTTTCTGTGCCTCCAGTGAAGTCCTGGTAACTTGACTTAGAAGTACAAAACTTAGAAGATCCATAAAGTTCATAAAGGCATTGTAAAAAGAATCCATATGATTTGAGTAGTTTAATCCAAATCTTGTGATGACATACGATCACTTTGTTTGAAGAACAGACTTAATTTTTGCTTTTATTTACATCTAAACAATAATGGTTACATGCTAGAACAAACCTGTTTACAATATATGATATGCTTTATGTACGCGTGATGATATTGTGATGTAGATAAAAGCCTAAATGAAATCTGTTCATTATATGAAGCGATTCGAATCTCTTCACAAGACTTGGACTAAATTGCTTGATTCATATTTATTTGTTTTACAATGCCTTTTTGGATCTTCTAAGTTTTGCTTACCTGGGCTTTCAATGGAGGGACGGAAATTTCTCAGGTTTCATTAAAATCTCAATGAGGGAGAGTAAATGATAACAGAATTTTTCCCTTTAAAGACATTGAATGATGGAGGCTGAGAATATTAATGTATTTTTCCATACTGGCAAGTTAAGTGAAAACTAGGTTAAAAGACCAATGTTCTGAGCTTACTAAAATATGAATTATGCATATGAAAGCAGGGGCAGTGATAAAATGCTTAGGGAACAGAGTGAAGTATGTATGAGATTCCGAGACGGGTTAATAAAAGTGGCCTGTGGGGCTCTGTTTTTCCAGCCACTCTCTGTCATTTCTGAATGTGAACTCATAAAAACTTTCATTGCGCTGCCACAGAGGAAGCCAAGCTGGAGGCCTAATTGCGCGCACACTCAAACACAGAGCCACAGACTAACAATCACCCTGACAACAGTGACCAAGCGTTGCATGTTTTACACCCAAGTAGAAAATTCTCAGTACTTGATCATGCAATAGACAATGCATTTAATAATAAAAAAAAAAAAATCCTGAAAAAAAAAACATGTATCATGGATTCCACATAAATATTAAGCAGCACAACTGTTTTCAACATTTATAATAATAAGAAATGTTACTTGAGTACCAAATTAGCATATTAGAATGATTTGTGAAGGATCATGTGACACTCAAAGACTGGAGTATAATGGCTGCTGAAAATTCAGCCAGCACAGGAATAAATTACATTTTAAAATATATTAAAATATAAATAAACATATGAAATAACAGCTTTTAAAAATAGCAATAAGTTTTTATTGGATCAAATAAATTCAACCTTGCAAAAAATATTACTGACCCCAAACAGAGTGTTACATTTGTGTACATTACATACTAGTGATAAATAATCTGATAAATAATAAATTGACTTTTTTTCCAAAACCAATGGTAAAAGTGTGGAATGTGTCTCAAGTATCCCTGAGCAGATGCCACTGTGCAAGGAGGGATTTACAATTACAGCTGAAGACAAGCTGAGTAGCACACAAATTGGGTCAGAAGCACAGAACCACTATCCTTACCCTGATGAGACAGGACAGAGAGAAAGAGAGAGACTGGCCCTGAAAGACTGCAATCTAAGGATGGTAATTAGAACCATGCTCTTCTGTGTGATTGTGGATTTGCATTTCCCAAACCAGCGGCAAAAATATGCCTGGATGCAGTGGGTAAAAGTCAGATCTACCCACTGGGCCATTTATGCAACATCCAGAAGAAAATAATTAAGCTCCCTCTGAGGACCAAGACTTCTGGGAAATATGAAGGTCAAGGATTAAAGACAAGCTTGAACTTTAGCAAATTCAAAACAGGGAGGCAGTGCAGATATCAGCAGATTGACAGACTTTCATATTTACCTGGGGATTCACTTTGATGAAGACAGTATAAATTCTGGGTATCTCTTGTTCTTTCACACTAATGGAACACCAGCTGATCTTGGCAATGATCACTTGGCAGATCCAGAAGACGATCATGGACACCCTCCACAAAGAGGGTAAGTCACAGAGGGTCATTACTGAAAGGGGTGGCTGTTCAAGGAGTGCTGTATCAAAGCATATTCAATGCAAAGTTGACTGGAAGGAAGAAATTGGGTAGGAAAAGGTGCACAAGCAACAGGGATGACCGCAAGCTTGAGAATACGGTCAAGCAAAGCAGCGTCAAACACTTGGGAGAGCTTCACAAGGAGTGAACTGAAGCTGGAGTCAGTGCATCAAGAGTCACCACGCTCAGACATCTTCAGGAAAAGGGCTACCAAGCCACTTCTGAAACAGAAACATCGTCAGAAGCATCTTACCTGGGCTAAGGAGAAAAAGAACTGGACTGTTGCTCAGTGGTCCAAAGTCCTCTTTTCAGATAAAAGTAAATTTTGCTTTTCATTTGGAAATCAAGGTCTGGAGTCTGGAGGAAGAGTGGAGAGGCACAGATTCCATGTTGCTTGAAGTCCAGTGTGAAGTTTCCACAGTCAGTGATGATTTGGGCTGCCATGTCATCTGCTGGTGTTGGTCCACTGTGTTTCTGAAGTCCACAGTCAACGCAGCCATCTACCAGGAAATTTTAGAGCACTTCATACTTCCTTCTGCTGATAAGCTTTATGGAGATGCTGATTTCATTTTCCAGCAGGACTTGGCACCTGCCCACACTGCCAAAGGTACCAAAAGCTGGTTCAATGACCATGGTGTTACTGTGCTTGATTGGCCAGCAAACTCGCCTGACCTGAACCCCATAGAGAATCTATGGGGTATTGTCAAGAGGAAGATGAGAGACACCAGACCCAACAATGCAGATGACCTGAAAGCTACTGTCAAAGAAACCTGGGCTTCCATACCACCTCAGCAGTGCCACAAACTGATCACCTCCATGCCACGCTGAATTGAAGCAGTAATTAAAGCAAAAGGAGCCCCTACCAAGTATTGAGTACATATACAGCAAATAAACATACTTTCCAGAAGGCCAACAATTCACTAAAATGTTTTTTTTATTGGTCTTATGAAGTATTCTAATTTGTTGAGAGTGAATTGGTGGGTTTTTGTTAAATGTGAGCCTAAATCATCACAATTAAAAGAACCAAAGACTTAAACTACTTCAGTCTGTGTGCATTGAATTTATTTAATACACGAGTTTCACAATTTGTGTTGAATTACTGAAATAAATGAACTTTTCCACGACATTCTAATTTATTGAGATGCACCTGTATTATTATTTTTTATATATATATATATATATATATAAATATAAACATATATATTTCTATAATATAAACAAATATATTGCTGAAATACTGCACACAAATGTGCCGCCACTGTCTAATACTTGGCCTTGTGTCTGTTCTTTGGCCATAGTAAGACCAAAGCCTGCACTTGACATGTCTCTGTCATCATTTGAATAATCAGCCATTATGCATGCAGGCTCTCAGACGTGTTATGGCGCTTGGTAAACACAAACTGAGTAATTTCCGTCCCGTGATTATCAGCAGGGAGACAATCAGTACATCTCTATCCTGCCCACTGTTTAATGGTTGCAGCCGGCTCTTGAACTTGACTAAGTAAACATAAGATCACTGCTCTCTCAGTATGATTGCTAAGGTTTCTTAAGTGGCGCCTTGGAGATGTTAGCTATAGATTATGTATACCTGATTCTGTGAATGAAATGATTTTTTTTGTCAGCTGTTGAAAAATCAGATGAAATTGAAATGTTGAAGCTGACATATGAGGCAAAAAATATGTTGGCGTGCAGAATATGAATATGAGATATTGGTAACTGAGGCATATAAAATAAACATTACAGAACCGAGGCTCCTGCTGAGGGTCAGTTAAGCTCCATACATATACATACACATATACGTTTTTTTTTAATCTTGATACGTATGTCCAAAGTCCAACATACACCCACAATGAGTCTGTGGCCACATATAGTATAATCCTCTTCATGAATTACACTGGGTTCAGGTTCTTTAAAAGCATTGCTAAAGTCACAAAATTTTACAGCATTGTGGATTTACAATCACACATTCAGCAGAGTCAGCAGATACAAAGTGTCAGTCAGTCATAAATAAAGATTACTGGAGTATGTTCTACAAGTTTTTCTACTTCAAAATTTCCCTTGATTCAATGTTCCTTTGTGAAATTTACTAGCAATTTCTGAGTGAAAATTGTTTTACAAAAATCCAACACAGATTTTTTTTAGTGTAAAATGTTCTTAGGTTAACTAAACATTCCTATTTACCAAATGTTTTACTAAACATTTTTCTAAATGTTTTAGGTCAAAAACTATGCCTACAGAGATTTATGGGACATAAAAAGAAAACCATTTTGCTTAGTAAGCTGAATAAATTGTAAATGTCCTAAAAATGCAAACATTTAAGTCATGCAACTTTTTGGGCCTGAAGTCCTCAAAGTCAAACATCTGTGATCCGATCACAAGCAGACAGGGCTAAATAGAGGTGTAAATGAGGTCCAAAACGTTTTGTGATTGCATCACTCAAACTATATTCAGAAGAAGTTGAAAACACATGTGACCACGTCCTGAAGCAGCTGTCAATCATACATATAAGAAGCCTAAAGTGTGCTTTCATTTATGAGTTAAGGGCTCCTGGTTGGTGAGACTTTCTTTCCTCTATATCAACCAATCAAATAACTTGTCAGTCTCTGTCTTCCTCTATATCTGCTTGTTTATTAAAAGAATGGGGAAACAGCAGATAGCTGAAGCATATCTGCCTGCTGACATGTCTTTCTGACTGCCAGATAGAGGAACCAAGAGGCACTTTTTTTTACCCCATGTCTCAGGAATGCAAAGCTGAAGGCATTTGAGGCCCATCTCAGAGCTTATTGAGGTGCATTATTAAAATAACAACATTCACACAGTCAGTTTAAGATTGACAATCATATTTACTAACAGGTATGACTCTCATATTGTCCTGTACATGTAACAGAAGTCCTCTTCTCATGATAACTTTGAATAATGCCTGCAATCATAAAGACAGGCAGATAATGATAGTAAATATCAGCAATTTGTATTACACCTTTAGGCATTTATATTTTATTCTGAACCATTTTGAACTTTCAACTTCTTATGCATTTATGTTTATTTCTTCTCCACCTAAACAAGAGTTTTTCCACAAAGCTGGTAAGTTTGGATGTAAATAAACTACGCATACTACATGCATGTTGCTCTTTATCTTTTTGTGATTATTTGAATCAGTGTTATTATAGTTAACTAAAACTACAACCATTAAAAAAAACACTGATTTGCATAGATTTTGCTGTTGTAAATAAGACTGACCACAGAATGGTGGTATAAAGTGAGACAGCTCACCACTTTTTGAAATTTTTACAACAATTTTCTGACATTTTTAATTACTAAAGACAGGTTTACAGTCCTAATGTTACTACATTAATGGTACTTAATGTACATTTTGACTGTCAACTGGTTTTCGATTCTCTGTTATCCGTTCTTACAACACATATCAAACCAACTTACTATCAAAGTTCCGTTTAATATTTAAGTTAGCCTTGCAAACACAAGGAATGTATTGGAATTTACATGTACAGGTTTATCTGAAAAAGCCAAAGCATTTGTATAGGACACATAGAATCCCTATACGCCACCATTGTGGTCAGTCTTATTTACAAAAGCACAACCTTTTGAATTTTTAGTTAAAGTTTTTAGATTTAGTTAACAATAAAACCTTCCTGCAAATAACCCAATACACAAAAGATCAAAGCTAAAGAGCAACATACATGCGTGCTTAGTTTATTTACATCCAAACATGCCAGCTTTGTGGAAAAACCTCAAAGTTCCCAACAACTCAAAGGAAACGATGATGAAATGCATGTCGTGTGACAGGACAGAATATAATAAAGACAAGAACTGTGTGTGTAGAGTGACTGTGGGAGACAGAGGGTGCTTCTCTATTGATTTATCCTTCTGTAACCTTTTGTCTCTTTTTTCCCCTGCAGACTGTGTTTTTTAGGAGCTGGTCTGGCCAGGCAGATTTGACTGGAGCCAGAGTGTAGATACAAGGCTGAGCTCAGATAAACAGCTTCTTGTTTGAGCCGCCGCTGCACTGAGCTGCTCTGTGCTGAGCTGAGCAGGCTGATAAGAAAGGCAGTGGCGGCGTCGGGGCCGTCGCAGCCAAGAGAATGGACCAGGGCCTGGGGAAGTAGACACTCTGACTGCACCCTGCCCTCCCCTGACCGCTTCTCCTCCCAACCCTAATCTCTCCTCTTTTCTTCTCTCCCTCGCTCTTTTCACAGCAAAGGGCAGAGCTGCCTAATTGCCTTGTGAGAGTGAAATGTATCAGTGGGCCGCATCAGCACGGGGAGCAGGGGAAGAGATGCAGACATGGCCGGCCGGTCAGACCCAGGAAGAGACGTGACCTCGATGACTAGCCATAATCAAAGGTGTTAAAAGGGGGAAATTTTGCAAGAGTTGAAGTTACTTATTTAATAATCAAAGTATCAAAGTACTAAAATTAAAATTATTATATTACTAAAATTATATATAGTACTAAAATTATTTTATTATTAAATAATTTAAATGACTAAAGTAATTATAATTAAATTAATACACCATAAAATTTAACTATAATTTATTTAATTAAAATAACGATTTCAAATTTATGAATTAACCTGTTTAATCAAGGTCCTGACTCAGAGTACGCTGTGATGTTAAACTTAGTGCTACAAATTTAATATGCACAAGTGCAAATGTGACTGTGTTTTAAGACCCACATTAAAAATCCTTTTGTGTTCCACTAAAGAAAGTTATAAGGGTTTGTATGGAAGCCCATTCCCGCCACAGAAATAAAAAATAAAATAAAAGGTAATTGACTTTTAATATCATAATTCTGACTTTTTTCTAACAATTCTGAGTCTTACTCTTACAATTCAGTCTTTTTTTCTCTTGAAATTCTAAGAAAAAAGGCAAAATGTAAGATATTAAGTCAGAATTGTGACATATATAAACTCTAAATTACCTTTATTTTATTCCATGGTAGAAAAAAAACAGAATAGCAAAATGAAAATTCAGAATTCAGAGGAAAAAATGTCAAAACATTTGGAAATATAAACTCACATTTGTGAGGAAAAAAGTCAGAATTCTGAGTTAGAGCACACAAAAATGTAATTATAGTAGGTCACCAGTTTTTCTCCCTTATGGTATTCCAAACCTATAGACGCCTGTTTCTTCAACAGAATAAACAAATAAATAAATAAGTAATTGCATAAGTAATACATAAATAAGAAATTGCATAAGTAATTGCAATTTTTTTGTTTCGCAATTCAGAAGTGCTCTCAGAAGTCCAAGTTTAGACCTCACAATTCTGAGTTTATATCTTACAATTTGTGAGAAACAAAGTTTGTATGCACTTTGTTTTTGGGTGCACTATCACTTTAAATACCAAATCATCCTTGTCTGTTTTTATTTGATCACTACAATGCAAAATATGCAATTTTCCCAATGCCTTAAATTCTCTCCCAGGCCTAGATACCTCCTACTGTCACAATTGATCATCACGCCTGCAAAGAGTTGCTGATACGCCAAACATGCCAGAAGATTGGCAATCAATAACACAGCAAGAACGCTTTGGCTCAGCTTTGGATTAAACCCACATCTGCTTCAAATATCCCTGTCTCCTAACTACACAACCTTTGTGTGTGTGTGTGTGTGTGTGTGTCTAAGCAGCCTCAAAACTTGAAACAACGTCAGTCACACTGAGATTCACTCACACACTTTCCATACTCAGGCAGAGTGAGGAGCAAAATATACCAATATTGTGAATACCACTAATGAAATAAAGCCCAGGGGACACTCTATAATCACCATCTATAACTTCATAGACATGGATATATTAAGATATGCACATAACCACAAAAGATAAAATAAAATAAGACATTTTTTATGTTTAAAGCCAAATTGTGTAAGATAATAACATACATTGCTGCTTGAAAGTTTGTGAACCCTTTAGAATTTTCTATATTTCTGCGTAAATATAACCCAAAACATCATCAGATTTTCACACAAGGCCTGAAAGAAGACAAAGAGAACCCAATCAAAAAAATTAGACAAAAATATTTTCTTTGTCATTTATTTATTGAGAAAAATGATCCAGTGTTACATATTTGTGTGTGGCAAAAGTATGTGAATCTTTGTTTTCAGTATCTGGTGTGACCCTCTTTGCTGCAGTAACTGCAGGTAAAGTTTATTGTAACTGCTGATCAGTCCTGCACAATAACATGTAGGAATTTTAGCCCATTCCTCAGTATAGAACCACTTCAACTCTGTGATGTTGGTGGGTTTCCTCCTATAAACTGCTTGCTTAGGTCCTTCCACAAAATTTCAGTTGGATTAAGGTCCAGACGTTGACTCAGCCATTCCAAAACATTAAATGTGTTCTTCTTTAACCATTCTTTGGTAAAACGACTTGCATGCTTGAGGTCGTTGTCTTACCGCAAGACCCATTTTCTCTTGAATACAGTTCTCGGACAGATGTCCTGACATTATCCTTTAGAATTTCCTTTAGAATAATTCAGAATTCATTGTTTCATCAACGATGGTTCTGGCCCAGATGCAGCAAAACAGGCCCAAACCATAATACTACCACCACCATGTTTCACAGTTGGGATAAGGTTCTTATGCTGGAATGCAGTGTTTTTCTTTCTCCAAAAAATAATGCTTCTCATTTAAACCAGAAAGTTCTATTTTGATCTCATCTGTACACAAAACATTTCTCCAATAGCCCTCTGGTTTGTCGACATGATCTTTAGCAAACTGCAGATGGGGTGAAGAGCGGTGGCTTTCTTCTTGCATCTCTGCCATGCACACCATGGTTGTTCAGTGTTCTCCTGATTTTGGACTCATGAACATTAACATTAGCCAAAGTGAGAAAAGACTTCAGTTGCTTAGAAGTTACCTTGGGTTCCTTTGCAACCTCGCAGACTATTAAACATCTTGCTTTTAGAGTGATCTTTGTTGGTGGACCGCTTCTGGGGAGGGTAACTGTGGTCTTGAATTTCCTCCATTTGTACACAATCTACCGATTCCGCTCCCCTCTCTCTTTACCTAATGATTTCAAGTCTGCTCTCTACTGTCCTGTATGAATAAAGGCATAAAAAGCCCATAAATATATCGTTAAAGAAAAAAAAAAAAAAGGCAGGCACTGACACCTAATTGTCATCCCACTGATTGAAAACACAGCTGAACAGATTGACTCTAATTTCACTTTAAAATTAACAGGTAATCCTAGAGATTAACATACTTTTGCAACTCACAGATATGTAATATTGGATCATTTTCCTGAACAAATAAATATCAAGGAAAATATTTTTGTCTCATTTGGTTGATTGGGTTCTCTTTTTCTACTTTCAGGACTTGTGCAAAAATCTGATTATGTTTTGGATCATATTTATGCTGAAATATAAAAACTTCTAAAGGGTTCATAAACTTTCAAGCAGCACATCAAAGTACGTTTAGAAGAAAGTACTGTTTCAGTCTGTCTACTTCAAAATGTAATGTTTAATTAATGTGTTACTAGCTTTTTCTTTGTAATTATTTGTAAAATTTATTAGCAATTTCTGAGTGAACATTTTTACACCAATTTTTTTTCAATGTGTTTGCAGTTATGACTTTGAAGCATGATTTTCCCCCCTTAATAAACACATCAGGCAATGCAGAATACAGCTCATACCACTGTCAGGTCAGTTGATCCTTCTCATACTTGGCTCCAAGTCTTTCTTTCTCTTTCCCTCTCTCCCTCTCTGACGCTCTACCTCACAGTCAGCGCCTGAGGACTGGCGGCGGTTTCTTTTGTGCTCTTGCTTATTTTTGCTGACCTGGAACAGACAGACAGACACTGAACAGAGCCTGGGTAGGGGGCGGAGGAAACAGGGGGCTCTCCTGAAATACGGCCCTCTGCGTTCGGAAGGGTGAGGTGGAATAACAGCATCATAGCTCTCAGGTGTCACGCCGTCTGGCAGGGGGTTGGGAATGGGGGAGGAGGCAGAGAGGGGGCAGTCTTAGATTAAATGAAAATACATCTACATATTTTAGAAAAAAAAAAACATGTATATATAGTAGTATCTCTATCTATGTATAGTACATGTAGTGTACTCTATGAAGTGATATGTGGTTATGAAAATGACAGTAATCTGCAAAATATTCTAAGACAAGCCACAGCAAAGACCCTCTGCTAATCATCATTGGCCATGGGTTTGAGGTCTTTAATGTCATTTATTAACTCTCTTCACACAGTCCTCTACTCCACATGGTGTGGTCCGCAGCATTCCTTCCCGTCATGGCACCGGATCAACTCGTCAAACACAGAATGGGTTCAGAATGGAGAAGCTAACCATGGTACATTCAATACAAAGAGGCCACAGTTTGTTTATTCAAAAGAATCTGTTTTAATTCAATATCTTTTAACAAGTTCCTCTCAGAGGTGGTCCGTCCAAGTAAGGAAAAGTCATTCCAAACAACCACCACCGAAACATTATAGGATCCAAATCATCGCCCAGTTAAACCCGCCTGAAAAAAAGACAGTTGAAAACTGTTGTCAAGCAACTCAAGCAAATATTTCACTAAGGAAATTCGCAACCACAAACTGACAACTAAAAACTAAATATTTCAACCAGATTCCAAACATAGCAATCTTTTTCCTTTTACGCTTAAAATGACAAGGATTTCAGGAGTGGTTTAATGACTGTACCAGTCCAGACTGGTTAATCCACAGTAAAGCCCCAACACACTCACCACCTGCTTTTTTTTTGTTTCCATACTTAGTTACAGGGTGTTCACCACAAATTTCTGCATGATCTAAAGAAAGACCATTTTGATTTTACTCTCCAGCCTCACCTATGCCTAAATACGCACAGCTTACCTATAACAATAAAAACTGGAGACTGATATGATTGCTCAACCCAGTTTATTAGGGTTTATGGAGAAGCAGTCAAGCCAAGCCTGCAAGGTCAAATAGATTAAAGTACAATTAAAAGCAAACAAATGATTAAAGTAGTTAACCATGTACTGACACCCTTTGCACCTTCAGTCATGCTTCTGCCAGCAAAATATAGATTAACGGGAAGACACGGGTGGGACGGTACACTAAAGAACAACTGTTCTTTAAGAAGAGCAACAAACAGAACAGTTTGTTGGGAGGAAAAGGTGTGGATCAAAATGGGAAACAATGAAAAGTAGGCTTTGTTCACACTGCACATTAATCTCACTTGTTTTTGAATCTGATTTTAGGACTCCATTGTCATTTTGCAAGTTATCACTATGTTCAGACAGAGATGTTACATTAAGAAATAAAACCCACTTGCAATCTGACTGAAACTTACTTGAGAACAAATGTTTTTAAAATCAGATTAAATCCAGATTTTGGATTTAATCTGATTTTAAAAACATTTGTTCTCAATCTACACACACACACATACATGTGTGTGTGTGTGTGTGTGCATGTTTATGTGTTTTATGAGGACACAAATTTGTATAATGACATGGGTATGACATAGGTATTACAACGTGAAGGTGATTTATGAGGACACTTCCCATATCCCCATAATTCAAAAGGCTTATAAATCATACAGAATGAGTTTTTTTGTAAATCTAAAAATGCAGTTTTTTTTTTTTAAAGAAATTAATACTTTTATTCAGCAAAGATGCATTACATTGATCAACATGTTATAAAATATTTCTATTTTAAACAAATGCTGTTCTTAGGAACATTTTATTCAAAAATCACAGTTTCCACAAAAATATTACGCATTTCACTACCATTTTTAACATTGATAATAATAAGAAATGTTTCTTGAGCAGCAAATCAGCATATTAACAATGATTTCTGAAGGATCATGTGACACTTAAAACTGGAGTAATGACTGCTGAAAATTCAGCTTTGCCATCATAGGAATAAATTACATTTTAATATATATTACAACAGAAAACAGTTCTAAAAATATTTTCACAATATTGCTGTTTTTACTATATTTTGTCACATAAATGCAGCCTTGGTGAGCATAAGAGACCTCTTTGAAATCTTAAAACATTTGATGCCTGCCAAATGCGTAAATATGATATAAATCACAGTAGTAATATGTTGATTTGTGTTTCAAACTACGATTTGAGTCAGATATGCCAAAAACACTTTTTGCTACAACACAAAGTGAGACGTCACTCGTCTCTGCGAGTGTCTTTGGATTGGGTTGGCCAACCATGGATCTCTTTCAAGGATAGTTTAAGGGTAGTGCAAAGATCTTCCTCGAGTTTCTGTGCTGCCTTTTAAGGAGCGGGCATGCATGATGGGGCCACAGGCGAGATGTCCTCCTGCTGCACCCATCAAGATCATAAGATCAGCCCTGCTCACGGCGGCTCACCCTGCCTCTCCGGGCCAGGAGCGGGACAGGCCATGACTCAGCGGCAGACAAAGAGGCCGATGACGATGGAGATAAGGGCTCATCACGTCACCAGAGCGCACAGAGACTATGATAATACCGCTGGCCTCTCCCTGCTGGCTCCAGTCTGCTCTGCCCTCCCGCCGGTGCCATCTTGTCTTCATTCTCACACACAAACACGCACACTCACAGAGGCTAGCGACTGACTCTGTACTTTTTCTCACGACAAAGGGTTCCCCACCCCCCGGACAGACCGCCTCCATAATGCCACGCTCCGCTGCACATAGAAAGAGAGATAGACAGAGAGAGATACTGCTCCTGACAGCTATCGCGGGCTCAGACGCCAGTCTCTGCGCTATCATCAGGGCGATGGGGGAGATAATTCACGGAAAACTCTACCAAACGCATTCAATGCCATTGTTCGCAGATAGTCGGAGATGCTCAGACACAAAAATAGACAGAGATAAGATCTTTTGCCATGTCGCCAGTCTTTGTTGCATCATCACAGCATAGCTAATGATAATGCATCATAATAATCTGGCTCTCAAAGTTTCCTCTTGCACAATTAGCTAGAAATGACTAGAATAAATATGTGTGAGCCCTGTGAGTCCTGTACTCAAAGTGGCGTCATGTATGAACGAGTGAACGTGCCTGGCTCCACGTTACAGAGCCGGATGTGAAAATTGGGGTCAAGTTCAGTTCAGGGGTTGACGACTAGCCTGCTGCCCATGTGTCCTCCTGTTTCCTCTCGCTGGAGGAGAAGAGAGGTCAGCAGTGATGGCTTTGTAACGTGACCCTTGGCTACAGCCTTCTTTCCATCCTGCCACGGTGACAAAGCTCACGTTCTCGTCTCAAGGAAAGCCAGTGAGACCTTGATGCACTCTTTTGAACTGACCGTTGAATTGTTTTGGATGCAGTAATGGTGGAAGTAAGTTCGTTCATATGCATTACAAAGGAAGCCGTAATCAGATCAGATCTCGGGATGGAATACAGAAGAGGAAGATGCATGATTGTTATAATGCTTTTTTACTTTATATGTCTGCATCCTTTGAATCTGATCAGATGTGAGGCTGGGCGGCTAACTTATCAGATTGTGGTAAACAAATGCATGTTGGGAGAAAACGTGCTGGTTTTAATCATGTCATTCATGTCATACAACTGGTATGATTTTAGGCATTAAATTACGCAAAGTTAATAAGGTCTGCCAAATGTAAGCAACTCCCTTATTTTTCTTCAGTTTTGATTGTTTTGTTGGAAGATGGAGCAAAAAACAAATAGGTTCCAGGTCTTAGTGGTTTAGAGAAAGTTTGTGCTCGCTTCAAAGAGCTTTATCAAAGCCACTTTTTGGGATTTAAAAAAAAAAAAAAAAATGGATTAAAATAATATTACTGCCATCAATCAACACAAAATGAATTCATGACAATACAAATGTTGACAAATATTGAAATGCATAAATCATGTTGATATATCTAATTTCCCAAATATTTCACACTTTTTAATATGCTACAAAACATTGAGACAACAATACAACCACAGATCTTGAACCTCTTCGACAATTTGAAGAAAAACCTGAATATTAAAAATCGAGAATTTATGATAAAATCCACAAGATTAAGAGGATATGCTTAATCCATTTATTTTTGACATTTTGTGCAGAAAAATCATTCCAAAAAATATGGATATAATAAAGTGCTGTGACGTTTTCTGAGGCCAGCAGTCTGGATTGGTCTGACTGATAACGGCTTTACAATCATAGATGTTCTTTGATGGTCAGATGTAAACGCAGTAAAACATGAGACAGATAGTACAGATATTCATAAGAAAAAAGAAGACAGTATAATCTAAAACACAACCAGGTTTTACTGATTATTCTCTCTGTTCCCCTGTGCTTGTTCTCAGAGAAATGGGGCTGCTAAGGTCCCTGACAAAATGGTCTTGTTGTTTAACCCACTCTTTTCCAATGAATAAGGCATGTACAATGAAATCTATGAAATTCCATAAACAAAAAGCAGATGGAAAAGGAATGGGGTGAGTGGACAGGTCAGGAGACGCATAGAAGAACGAATCTAGTACCAAAGTCTGCTTGGTGTGTATTGTGCATTCTAACCTAACAAACTCTATCAAAAAGACGATTATAGATCAATGGCTCTAAACCATACGCCATGCTGACTGTCACAATTTCTTCCATTCATATTCCTATAAGAGTTCCATCTCCTCTCCCTAATACTGGCTCTGCTAGCACTAACCCAATCTTAGCATGCAGCGCTGTCTGCACCACTGCCCCGTTCCCCATTCACCATGTCACAGTGTCCATACTGATCTATAATTAATTTAAAAAGGCTTGTGGCCCAGACCACACTGTTGAAATGCTCTTTGTGTTTGGCTGGCTCACTTCCACACTGTCTGACAAGGATTGTATTTCTCTGCCTGACACGGCCATTGTAATGCTAAAAGCTGAATAATGCACACAGAGAGCTGATGTATCTGAAATAACGGGCTTGTTTTGCAGGAGACGCTCAGTCCAGTCAATTCTGATTTGGTACTTAGAGGCTATAAGGGATATTCAGCACAAATCTCAGTGTTAACAGTATAAGCTCTGTTCCAAATCCTAGCAAGCTGTCTTGCTGCCTACACTTCAAAGACAGCATCCTAACAGTGATGAAGACTAAATGAGTAATTTAAAAACAAATAAGTGGCAACTTCACACAAATAGCGATCTGCAACAGAGACCAACTTGCAATTTAGCATGTGATAACCGAACAATAAAGTAATATGCTTAAGAATGATAATAATAATAATAATAATAAACATACTGGCTGATAAGATAATTATTTTCATAATAATTATACATTATGAATACTTAGAATAACTATTTTACTAATTACTACAACTAATAAAAATTATTATTAGTCGCAGTAGTAGTAGTAGTATAACAAAATTCTTGCAGATACTGATTATTTCCATGGTAAAATATGAATAAAATGTTATGATGATGATGATGATAACAATAATTATAAACTATTAATTAATCATCATCTACAACATAATTCTGACTGTTAAAACATGATCATTATTTATGTTAATAATGATGATGATGATTATTTTATTGATTATTATAATCAAAATTAGGTTATACATCTTTTCCGGTTAAAATGTGATAATTATTTAAATGTTAAAATGTATAATCCATTTTATTTTAATAAATGTAACAAAACTAAAAAAAAAAAAAAATTAATAAATGCTAAAAGGGACTTTAGGAATCACAACATTAGCTTAAATTGTTTATTTAAAAACGACCTTTAACAATATATTGTGCATTGCCATCATGCATGTTATGCATAACACATAAATAATTGTGTAAAATATTTTTTTATATATTACTCTGTACTACTATAATACTTTTCAGTACTGAATTAAATATAACCTTTTTTCCTCTCTCTCTTTGTCCGCCAGTGCTGTCAGAGTCAGATTCCTGATATTCTCAATCTGCGGCCATAAATTAAATGGGTTTATGATGCTCCATAACAGATATGCAGGATTATAACAGCCCTCATCCTGAGAATAAGAGAGGGAGAGAGAAGCAGTGTTGATGGCTCTTGGCAGGGCACGATACGGGCAGCGGTGCAGTCACGGGCAGAGTCATCATCTGGCAGCACATTCCTGCCCTATCTGTGCAGTAAACTGGATCTCCTACTTCCTCTTATCAGCTGTCAGGAATTCTCGAACTGAGGCTCTCCCTGCTGCTCCCTCCCACTCGCTCTCTCTCTTTTCTCCATCGCCTTCTCTCCCTTGATGGTTAATGGTCATTAAGATAAGAGAGTGCCACGGGACGTCAGACGCCTCTGGGGACACGCTGGAACCCAAACACTGGGAGGGGATGCGTCACATCATCACCGGCCCAACATCTAACCTTCCTCCAACCTCCATCAGCCAGTTAGTTGCCATTAGTGTCTAACAAATATGTGCTCATTAGACAAGGAAATGGTATTGTAAATGCAAACTATATGCATCCCCTAAAAATGTACATTCATTAATAAATAATCAGTTTGCCTGTTGTTTTTTTTTAATGGTAAACAACTGAACATTATACATGAGTAATATTGCTCCAAGTACTACTGTAAATGTGAAAAACAAAGTTAGATAAACATTGTGAAAACTGAATTAAAAATACATCAGTATTCATTATTGTCCAACAGTATAGAACTATTGCATTACACTGTATTACACTGACTCATTAATCATACCATGTTTTTCCATTACTTTAACCAATCACGTTAATTTAACCAATTTCAACTTAAAAAAATAGTTGTATCTTGTATAATTTTATTTTTTAAGACACTTCAATTTAATTTAAGTTGAAATAAATAACTTGTACAGCCAAAAATGATTATACTTAAAAATGTGTCAGCAACTCAACTTAAAGAGATAGTTCACCCAAAAATAAAAATTAATTTACTCACCCTCAAGTTGTCACGGTGCACACACGAGGGAGGATACAGGAACACGCAGACAAGGACTTAAACTCAAATAATAGTCTTTAATGACATCATAGCAGGACAAGGCAAGGCTTACAGACAAGATACACCGGGAAATAACGAGTAGACCAGACGAAATCAAACTCAAAAGACAGGAACTAAATACACAGGGTAATTAACACATAATCACATACACACAGCTGGACACAAATTAACTCATAATCACATCAGACGAGGACAGGAAACAAACCAAATATGGACACAAGAGGCGGGAACACATGACACACAACAGAGGACTGACACAAGTTGTTCCAAACCTGTATGAATTTCTGAACACAAAAGAAGATATTTTAAAGAACGTTGGTAACCAAACAGTTGCCATTGACGTCAATAGTATTTTTTATCATGAAAAACAATGGGGACCAGCAACTGTCTTGATAGCCATTCTTCATTCTTTGTTTAAAGTTCAACAGAAGAAAGAACTTCAGAGGGTGAGAAAATTATGATTTTTGGGTGAACTACACCTTTAAGTTCAAGTAGGTGATAATATAGGTGATTAGTAGGTGATAAAAATAATACTTTACAGTGTATTGTTAATATTAACATATGTGTCCAAATTACTGAGTCAGGGAGTTGAATTCCAAAACCAGATAAGTTTTGTGAAACAGCTTAAGTGATTTGTTTAAAAGTTCCAAATCAATAGAATGTTTCGTTCAAAAATCGGACATCTGTAGCTATTTTTCTCATAAGCAAAGTAAGGTGGATGTTAAAATATTTCAGTAAATAATGACTTATTTAAAGATCTGTTCCTTATTGTATAGCTTCAGGATACTTTGAATATAGTGCATGATTCATATTATGGACCACTTTTATGATGCTTTTACATTGATGCTTGAAAGCTTCGTTGTTACTGCATGGGGAAAGTTTTAAAGTCTTCATACAGCCATACCATTTTAAACAACATAATGGTGTAATGATACTGTGGCTGTTAAAAAATAAAAAAAAACTTCAAAGTTTCTCATGCCTCCTCTTCTCGACTTCCAGACCTGCTCATCAATGGCATTCCTACAGTGAGTACTATTCTGTTAATACAGAAACGCAGAGCTGTAATGACACTTTATTACAAACACCTTCAGAACTTCACTCCACTGATTCAACAGACATTAAACCAAGTCCTTTACGTAACTAAATTGGAACCAGACGCTGACTTTAGATCTGCTGTCTTGTGATATAGAAAACGAGAACTTCAAAGCTAACTCCCTATTTAGATGCTAACCACAATGTAATATTACACGACAGAGTTTCAAAATTCCCATGCCTCAGATTCTTACAACAGTATGAGCAAGCCAAAGGATTGCTCAGTAGCTTAGCTACATAGTCACACGTGCAGTTAAGACACAGTTTGTTCAGCTTATGAATGCAAACAGGTTAAAGCAGATCCATAAAACGGAAATCATTTGAGCAATTTTGTCAAATGTCAAAAATTCATGAACAATAAAAAAAATCTGTACAAAGTTATAAAGTCATTAAATGTGTTCCTCTTTTTAACACTAATGATGTACTCTGCACATGGATATAGATATTACCATTTAAATGTTCAGTCAGAAATTGTTCTAAAGAAATTAATACTAACAATGCATTAAATTGTCAGAAGTGACAGTAAAGATATTTAAATATTGCAATGGATTTCTATTTCTAATAAAAGCTGTTCTTTTAAACTTTCTATTCATCAAAAAATAAGCAGCATAAAAATATTAATATTATTAAAATATTATTAGCACAACACTCTTTAACACTGATTACAAAAAAGTTTCCTGATCACAAAATAAGCATATTAAGGACCATGTGACACAAAAGACTAAAATGACAGCTGCTGAAAATTCAGCTGTGGCATCAAATGAATAAATTGCATTATAAAATATATATAAAATAGAAAAGTTATGTTAAATTGCAATAATATTTCACATAGTATCTTCTTAATGAAATGCAGCCTTAGTGAGCATAAGAGACTTCTTTTAAAACATTACAAACATTACAACATTTTTATGTAAAAAAATATAATATAA
This sequence comes from Schizothorax lantsangensis, assembly GCA_027422415.1. Classification (NCBI taxonomy): domain Eukaryota; kingdom Metazoa; phylum Chordata; class Actinopteri; order Cypriniformes; family Cyprinidae; genus Schizothorax; species Schizothorax lantsangensis. Next base: position 11,678,952 of record CM049846.1, on the reverse strand, counting down.
GAGTAATGCCCCAACATGCTCACATAAGCTATAAAATGCTAGAAATAATGTTTTATTTAAATTTATAATAAAGCATGCATTATGATAATTATTATATTTTGCAACATATTGATGATTATATATCTATTATTATTTTTTTATTACTAAGAATAAATAATAATTAAATTTACTCAATATTTAATCTGCTATTTATTTAATATGACAGCTTTTCAAATAATGTTAGAATAATGTGACTACCAAAGAGATATTTGTAAACATAAAGGAACTGTAATGTACTCAAAAAGGTAATGTGTTAATTATTAGTAAGGATACATAAATACCTAAAAACAATGATATGAATATGATCAACGAAGGCTGTGAAAATTAATTTGCACTGTTAATCCTTTTGATCTTTTATTAAAAAAATTTACAAAAATCTAACCTTTCATTGGATAATAAGAATTTAAAATGGGGGGGAAATATCATTATGAAATAAATATTTTTCTCAAATACACGTTGGACACAATTATTGGCACCCCTAGAAATTCTTATGAGTAAAATATCTCTGAAGTATATTCCCATTCATATTCACAATTTTAAGCACTCCAGCCAAATTATCCAGCCATGGCTTCCTGTTTCACAGAAATATAAATAGGAGGGAAAACAAAGCCCAAATTCCCTTAATCATCCATCACAATGAGAAAAACCAAAGAATATATTTCTGATGTGCAGCAAAAGATAATTGAGCTTCACAAATTAGTGAAGTGGCTTTAAGAAAAGAGTTTTCTTAAATTTTTGCGCAGTAGAGCAGAAGAAAATGTTCTTAAATTTTTGCGCATTTTGCGCACTAGAGCAGTGAAAATTCCCATTTCCACCATCAGGGCAATACTTAAGAATTTCCAATCAACAGAAAATGTTACGAAACTGCCTGTAAGAGGATGTGTGTCTATATCGTCCTAATGCACAGTGAGGAGGAGAGTTTGAGTGGCTAAAGACTCTCCAAGGACCACAGCTGGAGAATTGCAGAAAAAGGTTGAGTCTCGGGTCAGAAAACCTTAAAAAAAAAAAAAAAAATTAAATGTCAAACAGCACCTACATCACCACATGTTGTTTGGGAGGGTTTCAAGAAAAATTCTCCTAGCTCATCCAAAAACAATCTCCAGCATATTCAGTTGTCAGACACGACTGGAACTTCAAATGGGACTGGCTTCTATGGACAGATGAAACTAAAAAATGAGCTTTTTAGCAGCAAACACTCAAGATGGGTTTGGTGAACACGGGGATAAAAAGTACCCATGTGTACAATGAAATATACTTGTATGTTGTGGGCCTATATTTCTGCTGGAGGTCCTGGACATCTTGTTTAGATATATGGCATCATGATTCTATCAAATACCAACAGATAAAAAAATCAACAAGTGACTGACTCTGTTAGAAATAATCACATATAATGGGCCATGTTTGGATCTTCCAACCGTACAATAATCCAAACACAAACCTCAAAATCAACACAAAAATGGGTCACTGAGCACAAAACCAAGCTTCTGCTATGGCCATTCCAGTCCTCTGACCTGAACCCTGTAGAAAATGAGTGAGGTGAACTGAAGAGAAGAAGCACCGTCATGGAGCTGTGAATCTGAATGATCTGGAGAGATTCTGGATGAAGGAATGGTCTCTGATCTCTTGTCAGGTGTTCTTTAACCTCATCAGGCATTATAGGAGAAAATTTAGAGCTGTTAAACTGGCAAATGGAGGTTTCAAAAAGTATTGAATAAAAGGGTGCCGTTAATTGTGGCCGATGTGTATTAGAGAAAAACATTCATTTCATAATGATATTTCCTCCCATTTTAAATTCGTATTATCCAATGAAAGGTTAGATTTTTGTGATTTTTTTTTTTGTTGTGAATTTTAAATAAAAGATCAAAAGGATTAACAATGCAGATTAATTTTCACAGCCTTCTTTTATTATATTTATCAAGGGTGCCGATATTTTTGGCCATGACTGTACATACATACCAGTGGGGATTTCTTTAAGACTGCAAGGGAAGCTCGGCTTCCCCTATAATGTAAAAAAATTCATGGTCAAATATGTACTATTGTGTTAACATTTTATTGACTAAAAATGCATTAGAACACGTTCATCTCGAAGACGAGTTCGTTCAGAATCAGCTACATATAGCAGGTCGGCTGACTCGATTTCCTTCTCATACATTCCCGTAGCGTCACAGTGTATTTCCTTGTTGAAGCCTAGCGTCCATTGACTTCAATGGGGCTGCTTTGAACAGTTTTTTTCAGTGCTTCAAAACTAGACGGTCATTGGATAAATGCTGCGATCATGTCCCGCCCATGGACGCTCAGCGTCTCTGGGGGTGAATGGAGGAGTGGGCTGGCCTGGACTCCGGGCTTCTGCGTGATGATTGGAGGGTCTGTCAAAAGACTGCATCTCCTTTTGATTGACAGCGATTTTGTACTATAAAACGTCGCTGGCGCTGAAGCTATTCGAGCTCAGTCCCATAGCGGATTTTGCAAGACAAGTGTAGTCAAAGACAAACTGCTGCAACCTATTTCTTGGTATTTGCTTGGCGAAATTGCTAGCCAATTTTCATCATACATTTCACACAATTATACACCTCATTCCTTGTTTTTTAGATCGCAGAATTAACTTATAAATAAATGGACAATTTTTATGATGTAGGCCGAAAATGAGCTTCCCCTCTTTGAAAGACCAGCAGCCGCCACTGATACATACATACATACATGCATACATACAGACATACATACATATACACACACATATACAATTCTCAACACAGCTATCAAGGCTCCATGAGATGTACAGGGCTGTAAGTATAAAGTTCAAGTGTTCTAACAAAGCTTTTTCACACACAACCACAGAAGGAAATGATTCAGCCTCTTCAACACACCAGCTGATCAGTGCAAGAAGACTGTGTATGGATGCACATGTGTGTATCTCTTCAAATAAAGATGTCAGTCAGGAGGACTCGACCTTTGAAGTGACAGCAGCCTGCATCTGTCCCAACTTCCCCCTCTGCTCACGTGACCACAGAAGCAAAAAGAAAAAGAAAAAAAAAGATTTATCGCACCTGCTCGACACGCTAAAAATACAGCCCTGCAGCAGCCCTCCACTGCAATCCTATACATACTAGTGAGTTAACCCGGGGAGAATGTAATGCCCTGTAAGTGGCTACAACTGTGGAAATATGAGATGACAGAGTGTGCAAGGCTGAGCAGATTATCAATTAATGCAGTGACCTCTGTAGTAGCAGAGGCTCCAAATAAATCCAATGACCTAAAGAGTGTCTCTGCTTGCCTTGGAGGAAATATTTCTGGGCTCGAGCTGCCAAAGGTTACAGTGCTCTTCTGTAGAGTCCATAGTTTGTCTTCGGCTCGAATTTAGCATGTTGATGAAAACATTTAGACAAAAACTCTGGCAAAGTGCCTTATCATAAGTTTTATGTAACTGATATGGATTTACAGGAAAAGGAGGTCAGATGTGTGTTCATTGTTGAATGATTTACGATTGGATCTCTCAGTGACTGAAGATATGGAAGCCAGATTGGAGAGGGTAAAGAAGACAACGTTATAGTACTACTACATCTGTTTCAGACTACACTGCACAGATGAAAAACTAGATGAAAAACTTAAATGAAAATCAGTATTTTATTAATATTTTGAATTATATTTACAATTTTCAAGTTTTAGCAATTATATGCGCTTTTATCATTTTTATTAGCTTTTGTTTTTATTTATATTTAGCTTTATTTTAATTTTAGTTTTAGTCATTTAAGTGCTTCAACCTAATTTTTTTATTTTCCAATTAAGTTTGAGGTTTTTCATCAGTATTTATATTTCATTTTATTTCAGCTTTATCAGCGTTTTAGTTTTATTTACCAATAATGACATCTGTTTCAGACTACACTGCACAGATAAAAAACTAAATTAAAATTTTATTTTAGTATCATTATTTTAATATAAATATTAATAGTATTTTATTAATATTTTGAATTGCATTTTACGTCTTCAAATGTTAGTAATTTTGTTTTGTCATTTTTATTAGTTTTTTATTAGCTATAATTTATTTTTAATTTAATATTTGTTTTATTTCAGCTTTAACTAAATTATTAAAATAATAATAGTTTTAGTTTATTTAACAATAATGACATCTGTTTCAGACTACACGGCACAGATAAAAAAATGAAACAAAAAACCTAAAACATTTTTATTAAAAAAAAAATTAAATCAATTTTAAATTTCAATTTTAGTAGTATTATTTTAATATAAATACTAATAGTATTTTATTAATATTTTGAAATACATTTTTGTTGAATTTCATTAAATTACATTTTACGTTTTCAAATGGTAGTAATTTTGCGTTTTGTAATTTTTATTATTTTTTTATTAGCTTTAATTTATTTAAAAAAAAAATGAATCTAATTTTTGTTTTATTTCAGCTTTAACTAAATTATCAAAACAAATGTAATACTTTTAGTTTTATTTAACGATAACTAACTTGTTCAAATCCTTCCAAAGAAAGTTTCTTAAGTTTATTCTTTTGGGGCCTGAAATTAAAATGAATGTAGTTATTTACTGAGAATCTTCCATGTTTCACCTGATTAATTAAAAAGATTGTACTTAAAACAATAATTTGTTAATTATTTCAGTCCCTATTAATTGCATGGAAAACAAGTGACAAAAATAGTCTTCAAAATTACTTCTTTGTGTTCCAAATGAATGAATGAATGAATGAATGTTTCAAAAATAAATAAATAAATAATTGCACAATTTTCAGGAAGTCTGCAAGATATGGCACCTCAATGCTCTGTAAACAACTCCAGTTTGGGGTTGAAATGGTGCACCTTTAATGGGTAAAAAAGATATCACAGCTCCACTTTAGCAGTGGGTTTAGGGGTCTATCGTAGCTTACATCTGTTTCAGACTACACTGCACACAGCTAGCCATAATTCTACTCACTCCGCGTGTTAATCTGTTCATACTGCGCTTGGATCAGCCGAGGGGATCAGGAGAGAGCTGCTCAACTCATCTCACATTTCTGAACTTATCACCCCTTTCCTCTACTGCCCCCTCCAACCCTGATGTGACGACAGACCTGGAAAGACCAAACCTTTGTTGTTAATTGCGCTTGCCTCATGTTTGGAATAGCAGAAGCAAAACGGACAAGAAAATAGTGCCTATTTGGAGTGCATATTTGTGGCTGAACTGCAGTGCATACTTATACAAACTACAACAAAAAGCGCTGGAATGGTCGCAAAGTTTTAGTCTTATTTTAAACTCCCACTAAACCCGTCAACCTTTACCAAAGTTTTTTACTTCATCCTGTTCAAAACTGCAGTGGGAAAGTCGCCATGCACGCTACAGGCACATCACTGGAACCTAGTAATATCCACATGAGAGTCTGTAATTACCCACAATGCAGCACTGGGATCAGTGTACTTTCTCTCTTTGCTTCTGTTAAAACATGTATTTCTGCTGCTCTCCAACCTATAGGTTTCGATCCAAACCCCTGTGACTTTTTTTTCTGTGGTTCAGAGAAGTTGTTCTGAAGACTATTCTAGTCGCTCTTTTCAGTGCAATTACAATTGAGACTTAAGTAGTTAACGAAATATGCTTGTGTTATAAGTGTTATTTTAGTATTATTTATATACTAATATTGTATTTATTAATATGTGGAATGAGCTTTTATTTTTTATATTAGTTTTCAAGTTTTAGTAATTTTATGTGCTTTTGTCATTTTCATTTTTTATATATATTTCTTTTAAATATCTATTTCAGTTTTAGTTGTATTCATTTTAGTGCTTCAAATTAAGCTTCTTTTTTTTTGTCAGCAGCCAAGGAAACATTTCTGTTCAAGGTTTTCCATCTAATACTAATATTTTAGGTTTATTTCAATTTAATAAAAAATATTATTTTATTGGTAAGTTTTTACTAATAACAACACTGATTCCTGTGAGTCAGAGTTGTTATTTTGAATAAAAAAAGACATAACTGCATCATAAAATTGCATAAAAGTCATCCATATGACTTGAGCAATATACACCAAGTCTTCTGAAAATTTGTTGTCGTTTATTGAGAATCTTCCCTGTTTCATTAAAAAGAGCTGACTTAAAAAAAAAAATATTAATTAATAAATTCAGTCCCTGTTCAATGTAATAACATAGAAAACAAGTGACCAATGCTGTCTTCAGAATTACTACTTTTGTGTTCCAAATAAATAAATAAAAATATGAGAAACTGAATGAATGATATTTTAGAAATTGATGAAATAATTGCACAATTTTCATATCTGGGAGAAGTAAGGAAGTCTAGAACGGAAGAATTTAAGGAAGTCTGCAAGATATGGGACCTCAATGCAACAACTCCAGTTTGGGGTTGACTAGATAAATGGTGTCCTTTAAAGGGATAGTTCACCTTCAGTTGCTGGTCCCCATTGACTTGCATATATATTTTTTTCAATATTATGGAAGTCAATGGGGACCAGCAACTGAAGGTGAACTATCCCTTTAACGGGTAAGAAAGATATCATGGTTCCACTTTGGGTCCATGAAGAGGGCACTGGGAGTTTAGGGGCCGACACGGAGTGAAATAAGGCAGGACTGATTAAGATGGACTGCTGATAAGGGTCCAGCATGCACAATGGCTTCCATACTATTCGTGGAGCGAGCGACACACGGTCGCACGCAACCCTACACAAGCACACAGGAATGCTCTCTCTCTCGCGCCACCATACCATTGGATATCTTAGCATCAGCGTGGAGGCTGGCAGACACGACCCTTTGAAATGCGATCCTCAGCATTTCCAAGAGCAGCCTCTTGCCCTAATTAGATGATTATATCCAGAACAACATTATTTTAACTCAGGAGAGGAGAAAAAGTCTTTATTACTCAGTAAATTCCTCCTGACTTGCTATTTGTAACCGTGGCTAAGAGTTACCAACTTCAAGCTGTCAAATGAGTGCCAGATTGTGTCGAGTTTCGAAGCTTTAGAGGAGGGAATCATTTCTTTAGATTAGTTCTGCTCTCGGTTCCTCGCCACAGGCCCGCGCGCCCACATCCAATTCATCACGTCAGATCGCACTGGTCCAGCTGTGGCGAGACTGGGCTTCTTTTTTTTTTTGGTGCATAAAGGGCTGTGTCCACAAACTTTTCTACTTAGAAAACAAGCACTCAGCGCACAGCCCTGCATGCAATAAACAATTTTTTGTGTCCAAGTTCAAGAGCCCCACTTGTTCAGACCGAGCACTCTGTGTCCTGGGACGTCCTGGGTAAAAAGTCAAGAAGATAAACACTTGGATAATCAAATAATGGTGATCAAAGACTGTTTGTAAAGGGCAGCTATTGCAGCACAGACTTTGATGTCTTTACTAGTTGACTAGCCTCTTAAGACACAGACATTATAAATTACAAACCGACTCGCTCGTCGCATCTTAAGAAGGGAGTCTTCGGTCTAAACTCCCAAAATGTTGTCACTGTGTCCAGAAAGTTCTTTGTCTTCCCAACATGAGAAGGCTTGTTAGTGGTGGAGGGGAAACGTTGCATTGCATCTCCTCTTGGCAGCAGCAATGGTAATTTAGAGGCTGGAGGAGCTGTGGAACAAAGGAGGGTTCAGCTCTGGGCGGAGAAGAGTCTCTAGCATGTCATTTCAGCGGTCGTCCATATATCTAAAAAAAACTAAAAACAGAACGTGCCTTTCAAATATTTCACTAAACTCTGTTTGCCCCATAATCATGTTGAAAATGACAGTGTGTTTGCATTGTGCAAGCGGCAGAGGCCTGTTCTAAACACACACTGAAACTGCGAGGACAATGATGGACCTGTGGAAATTATAGAGGTTCTGCATTAAGTTTGCTTACATCCACACACACTTTACATAAAGGGCAAGCATACTGTAGAAAATATAATGTAGACTTGTTGTCTTCTGCTGACACAGGGGTTGGGGAATAACTAAAAGTGGTGACACTACCAACTACTTTCATATGGAGCTTTGCAAAGTGTGATTCATTCTAGTGAATCGGTTCATTCAGATGGTTCATTTAAAGGAGACCTCTTATGCCTCTTTTTACAATAATGTAATATAAGTATCAGGTGTCCCCAGAATGTGTCTGTGAAGTTTCAGCTCAAAATACCCCACAGATCATTTATTCTATAATTTTGAAAATGGCTACTTTGAGTGGAAGCTGAAACAGTGTTTTTGAGCATGTCTCTTTATATGCAAATGAGCTGCTGCTCCCCGCCCCTTTTCCAGAATAGGGCTGTGCCCATAGACTGGGCTGTGCCTTTACAGCTCGTTCCTCAAATACTCAGATACTCTAAAAAAACATCTGTTTGGTTTTGATCATCATGTCAACTGTGCTGAAATCATACGTTTTAAACCATATTAGTTTAAATTCCTGATATACGGTTTTCTAAACACACACATCCGAAGCACTGGCTGTCACACGGCATGCAAGTACTAAACTAAGTTCTCTTTTAGGTCTTATTGCACTTAAATGGTCAAATTCACACAAGTTTATGTTAAAAACACATGAGTTACAGTCGGTTATGTCTGTGAAGGTAAACAGCTGGGAAAGAAATTGCATGTTTATATTAGATCTGTGTGGCAGCGTAATATACAGTAAATAAATCAATAAATCCACTGCTCTCGTCTCCTCTGAGGCTGGGACTCCTAATAGTGTTCTGTGCTTCTCAGTGCAGCCAAAGACAGAACAGTTAGCATGCTTTGCTCAAACTTTCGCCATAGCATTAGAACTGGTACACCGTTGTCACTTGTGAAAACAGAATGGCAGTGCTGTGGGTGGAAACTTGCAGATTAAGGGTTGATAATATTATAATAAGATCCCCTTTCTACCTTACCAAAAAAATGTACTGGGTTAATATTTTTCACATTTCCTGGGTTCGTAGAAGTACCGGGGACCCGATTATAGCACATATTATAGATTATTACACATGGAAAAAGTCAGATATTCATTATATGTCACCTTTAAATTATCAAATTGAAGTACCGTGTACACCATTATTCAAAAATTTGGCATCTGAATTTTTTTTTAAATGTTTTTGAGATAACTCTTTTACACTCGCAATTTATTTGATCAAAAAGTACTATTGTGAAATATTATTAAAATGTAATGCTGCTTTAATTAACTTTCTGCTGCTTAATATTTAACTTTTTTTTTTTTTTGATGAAACTGAAACATTTTGTTTTCAGGATTCTTTGTTGAATAGAACATTCAAAAGAACTGCATTTATTTGAAACATATATTTTGTAACTTTATAAATGCCTTTACAGCCATTTTTGAACAATTTAATGCATCCTGGTTGAACAACAGCATTCATTTATTTATTTTAATTCTTACTTACCCCATACTTTTGAACTGTAATGTATGTAGCTTTGAAAAGATAGATTCATTCTAGTGAATTGATTCATTCATATATTTCATGTAAATGAACAGATTTTAAAATTGATTTGGTGGTTCAAGTCCCTGCACTGAAGCACTATATATCTATATAACTATATCTATAAATTTACCAATTTATGTTTGCTAATGTTCCCCAATTGAAATTGATTTAAATCTCACTATTTTGCGCAGGCAAAAGTATGGCTCTGATTAATTATATTATTGGAAAGTGATATTATTATTAATATCACATATTATTACCTATACTTTTAATTCTGTATAAATAAATAAATAAAATAAAAAATGTAAAACTTTGCTGCCCAGTACACCCCAAGACGATTCTAAATAATAAGAGCTCAATATAAGCCATAGGTACTTCCTGTTGATGTCACTGCAGAGGGGGAGAGATCCAATGAAGATTGAAGGTGACAGGAAATGCTAAAATGTGGTCAGGGTCATGCCTGAGAAGGGTTACAAGAGCATGTGATGACTTTTTCCTGAAAACACACTCTCTATGCCTCCATGTCACTCCTTCCTGTTGCCGTGCCATGAGAGCTAACAATGTTTTGTCTTAAGATTCTGTTTCTGTTTTCTTAACCTGAGTACTAAACACATAGTCAAGAATGTTTTGATATCTCTATTAGGTCTGCACAGGATTTAAAGGGATCTGTTTGAGCAAGAAAAATAAAACACTTTACAGTAAGACGGAAACTGAACTGGCTTCTCTACAAATGTGTCTTTAAATTTGATGGTGGGAGACAAATTAAAGAATGAATCAGAAAAAAATGGAACCTTTTGAAAGAAAGTGAGAAAGAACATCCTGAGCAAAGCAAAAGTTTTCTTACAGATGCTTGGCTTTGTGCCTGTTAGAAAGCAGGTCATGGAAAATGCTCTCAGAATGGGCCAAACAGCAGTTTATGAGTATTTCTGTGGCACGAGTCCATACCACTGGGCACAAGAAAACCTGCATACTCCTTTCAAAATAAACAGGGAATTTTCAGAAAGTAGTCCCAATCAAAAGAAGTTAAAAAAAAATACATTTGAATCTCAGTATCTATATACTTTTCAAGAGTTCGAAGAATGGTAGGACATTGCATGATTGCTGGATTCTTCACAACCTGAAATATGCATGCAGAATGATTTTGCATTTTAACCTTGTAAGATGTTCAGAAGTTTAATAGACATCTTACATATTTAATTGTAAATCTAAATGTTCCAATTTCATTGGCAAAACTTGTATAGTGTGGTTTACAACAGTCATTTGTTGTTATTAGGAAAATTATAAAGACAGAATTATTTGTTGTTAATAGAATGGGGAAATTATATTACAAAAATCTGAAATTATTTTATATATATATATATATATATATATATATATTATTTTTTTAGTTAGAATTCAAAAAGTATTAATATATATATATAAAATATATAATTAATTACATAAGTACTCTGCATGAAACAGTTGTCCATGATTCAGGAAGTCATACTAACAAATGTGGTGAGAGCTTAGGGTGAGGGTCAGTATGATTCAATGTCATCTGAAGTCACAGGCCATCCAGGTCCAGCAGGTGAACAAACACTGGCCTCTGAAGTTGTCCCAACACTCTGGGAAGTTGTGGCTGTCATCACTAAGCTCCAGTCTGGATCCAGCAGTATATACAGACTGCAACTCTCGCGGATGGAAAATCTGAAGAGTTCCTCTCATTTAATTATTCTTTCCTCTCGCTGTCCAACACAAGTCATCACGTTCTGCTTATGTACACAACAAATACCATGAAGAGAAAAACAAAAAAGGACAAAAAAATGATGGTAATTCAATCTTTTTGCTGTAAAGACCCAAACCAATTATCTAGCAATAAGAAAATGTTTAGGGTAGTTTAGTCTCCACGCATTGGCTGGTCGATGCAAACAAAACACAAGTCTCAAACAACCTTGGCGAGAATGAGCAGCACATTGCTTCATTTCCCCCAATGCAACTGAATCCTATTAAGATCTGGGTGGTATTTCCTCTGAAATTCTGCACGCAGTGCTAGAAACCCAAGAAAAACACCACCAGGAACAAAAAATAAATGGCAGTAAACAGTGTATTAAGGGATGTGATCGTGCGCTTGTTTATTTGTACTTGCTGCTTGGGTTCACTGCTGCTGAGTGGACTGGCAGAGGAAAATAGGGTCTAAGGGACCAAGCTGTAATGCGGCCATTAGGAAGGAGCAATAGGGACATGTCTCTACAGACACCCAAAGGTCATCTGGACCTTCCCTAAAGACAGTGACTGAGCCCCGGCTGACCTAACATTCAGGCCACCCTCGACCCTTCAAAGCCAACAGACAAACCACCTAGACTTCAGTTCCTCCCTTTGCTAGTTTCTGTCTCTTTCACTTGCAGTAAGACACACAGCCATAAATAAATGCTTCTGCTCCAGTTTCTCGGTCTTGCCTTTCATTCTCTTTCTCTCGTTTCCACCCATGCCAAAATCTTGTGGTCAACATGAGGGCAAACCTAATGGACTTAATGACTGGCCAGAGTTCACTGAAGTCACTTGGACCAACAGAAAAAGCCAAATATGGACTACATTTAAACAAATCAGAGATTTAAAGTGAAGTGTTTGCAATGTAAAATAATTTTCAAACAGGTTTCCCAAACACTACTACCATCTGCCATTGGTCAGATAAATAAATTGTCCCCTTCCCCAAACTCATGACATTGGCAAAGCCATTCTTCATGAGTCGGGATGCAGCAATGTTTTGAGCCAATTTTTAGAGAAAACAACGAACAACGCCTATAAATGGCTTACTTACAGTCGTCTCTGCACATTAATCAGGACTTGGAGATGCTTTTTTAACAACTTCACCGATAAGATGTTGTAAATTTGAAGGCAGTTCTTGAAACATCCTTTCTATTCTTCGTTACTCTCATATCTCCAATAATTCCCTCTGAAATCTAGTAAACCAGGTACATCCCACTCCTTCCATCGCACTCACCCACAATGCACCTGGAGTGGGGCCAGGGCTGCGGTTAATTGGGTCTCATTATTAAGTTAAGTGTAGTGCAGGTGGCGGTGCAAGAGCTAATGAGCAGAAGGGAGGCAGGCTGTTTTGGCCCAGCCATTAGAAAAATTACTTGAGTGGAAAATGAACGCAGCAGAAAGAGTCTGACTGGGCTTTCTGATCAGACTGAACCCTAGGTTAAAAGACTACCAAGAAGCAGTAAGCATTCATTTTAGAGAACAACAATGCTGAATTATTTTACTACAAGATTGTTCTGATTGTACTACGACCCTTGTTCTGTAGAACACAAAAGAAAATATTTGTATCAAGAATTTTTCAACTGTTTTTATTCATACAAGAAAGTCAATGGACTCCAAAACACCATTGGACCCCAATGACTTTTATAAGATGGAGAAAAAATGAGGAACAAAATAGTTCCATGAAGCTAAGTAAATGATGACAGAATATTAAATTACAGTACATGGTGGTTCTAATAATGAGGTTTGATAGAATACTGTCAATTAAACCACCTTAATGTGCATTTTGTTGAACCTAAAGCTCTATTGTGCTAGACAGAGCCAAAGTCAAAACAATTTTATTTATTTTTTTCATTGCACAGTATTCAACAATATAGTAGGTCTTCATTAGTAGGTCTTAGTATAGTTGGTCTTCACTAGGACTTTATTAACAATATATGTACCATTTTATCAATACTTACTTTGTTGAACTCAAACAATGAGTTCAACAGTTGAACTCAAAAATAACTACTGTAAATTGGATTCCAAATGTTCCAAAATACAACATGAGTAATATGGTTGACATCCCATCATGCTATAAGAATGATAACAAAAACACAGAAAACAGCCAAATCCATGCTTATTTGTTCCACTACATACAATAATAAAGAAACCTTTCATACTGGGGCAAATGTTCTTGAGTCAAATGAATCTTAGTGAATCTAATAATCCTTCTCCATATTTTCAGTAAAAAATCTAATTTGTCCATAATAGTAATATTTGTATACTGGCAGAATTGTGTAGGGAACGTTGCCAGTGGAAAATATTCTGAAACACTATATCAAAAATAAAACAGAAAATCTAGACAAAATAAACTTTTCACAAATTTTGAAAGGTCTTCGGGCATTGTTTTCATTGAAGTGATTAACAGAGAAGTTAACACAGGAATAATATTTTTGTTTAAAGGAGGATTATAAACGGAATGGCTTTAACAGCACTAAGAGTGACTTTTGGAAAAGACTTGTGTGAGAATCACTGGCTGTGTGACGTGTGTGTTTGTGTGCACAGAACAGCCTGTTTTTGTTATTGAGTGACTGGCGGACGTTATGTTGAGAGGAGGGCTAGAGACCCAGGCGGTGTTGATATCCTGTGCATGAATACTTAAGACCATCCACAAAAAATAAATGCCACACACTGGCAGATCCCATTAAAATTCAAAGGCTTTTCATAACAGTACATTGTTATATCTCTAAAAACTATGGCTGGCACACAAGCTGCAGGAAAACACATTATGATCACATTAAGAGAAAGCAAGAAGAGGTCACATAAGGGGTCTGTTATGGAGAGGAAAGTATCAAAACAACATGTTTTTGAAGTAGCTTTTCCATGCAAACAGCAGAAGGGACAGCGAGGCCTGTACTGCGAGAGACTCGAAGGCGCGCAAGTGTTTGGATGACTTTGAGGGGGTTTTCTTCATGCAGCCTCTGTTAAATTATCCAAACACAACCACACCAGTATTCATTTGCAGTTTATCCTCCCCAAAAGCAGCTTATCTTGACCACACAGTGACAATGTTCTTCCTGGGAGATGCCCAGGAGATAGCTGACTCTGGCTTTGAAACTCTGCTCCGCAGCTTAGGGGCATAAATAAGCACGCAGCACAGGGGCTCCTCTCTGATATTAAACTAGTCAGGGAGATCAGCTGAGTGTTTTAGCCTGGCTGAGGCCACGAGAGTCAGATGGCTGGACATGAAACAGCAGAACAAGAAAAAAGATGAGAACGGCAGTGTGAACCTCTCAACAGACCAGGATCTCAATAGGCACTCATTTGCATGGTTTCAAAAAACTAGTGAGTTGCACAAGCAGCTACATTGTATGGCAGCATGCTAACTTAAAGACAATTAATTTGGAACAATCTACAGGGTTTGTGGGGGAAAGAACACAAAGAAAGAAAAAAGAAAATAGAAAATACATTTTAGGGGTCTGAAACATGTTTTCAGCAGCATGAAAAAAAAAAAATTTTGTGAAAAACATTTATATAATTTAGTATATACTAAAGTCCAAAAATTTGAAATTCAGTAAGATTTTAAAATGCTTTTGAAAAAAATATCTTATGCTTACCAAGGCTGCATTTATTTGATCAAAAATACAATAAAACAGTAATACTGTCAAATATTATTATGGTTTAAAATAACCATTCTATTTGAATGCATTTTAAAATGTAATGCGTTTCTATAAAGGCAAAGCTGAATTGAAACCTTTCTTATTTTATGGTATTTTGCAATTGTTTGATGAATAGAATAGAAGTTCAAAAGAATAGCCTTTATTTTAAAAAAGACATCTCTTATAAATGGCTTTACTATCACTTTTGATCAGTTTAAGGTGTCCTTGTTGAATAAAAGTAAAAAAAAAAAAAAAGTACTAACCCTAAACTTTTGAATGGTAATGTATTTTAGAAAATGAAACGCTAAGTTAAAACAACATTTTTAAAAACATTATTGAACATAGCAGAAACATCTTTTTTAATTTTCCAGAATAATTTAACCAAATTTTTTTTTTTTGAGGGGGGGTAGTTGTCTTCACAATATCACATTTGATATATTTCGTATTGTTGTACAGGGTTTTTACATGCATGAAAATATAAATATTTTTTGGAAGCTGGGGGTCCGTTTTGGGCCCAGCTATATTTGTGGACCATCATATTTGGGGGTCCCCGTCTTATCACCCACAATGCACAATGTAACGTCTTATGGGGGTCATCGGATGCCCATTTTCCACAAGTTGATATGATTCTTTAGAGTCTTAATGAAAAGTCTATAACATACTTTGGTTAACATTTCTCAATGGTAGTGTAAAACAACATCCTTTTTACCTTGTCAAAATCAGCTCTGCAGAAAGCAACCCGTTTTTTGCATGTTGCTTTAAATGCTAATGAGCTCTGCTGACCCCGCCCCTCTCTTCTGTGGGGTGACGAGCCATGCTCTGAAAGACTGTTTACTTTAGCCGCATTTAGCCACGAAACTTGTTAACTAGCACGTTATTAGGAATAGCGATTGCAAAGATTCATAAAAAAAACCTTATACTCACTTCTGCTGTAAGTGAAGCTGGATCATGAATGATTCGCGCAAACATAAACACATTTAGGTAGATTGGGGGCACATTCCCTTCACAAACAAAAGTAATACACTGCGTCTTCAGTGGCTCAGATGTCAGGAGTAAATGATGACTGCTATGTTCATTATTACATAAACAACAAAACACCTCAATTGCTTAGGAGCCATTCTTGTCTACGTTCATACTCCGGCGTCGAAACAATGGCGGACTGATGACAGCTCACTCAGGGCGGGTCTAAGGTAAAACGCTAGTGTCAATCAACTATCGTGGGAGAAACCTGGGTCTGTGTGACGTCACACAGACAAGAAGCTGAGAATGGCATGATTTGAAAAAGGGGATATTATTTTTAGGGATTAAATAAAATCCCTTTTTTTTTAACCCTACCCTTTTATCATTAGGGTAGATGTGTACACACACTGCCAACACACATTTATGTTCAAACAACATGTAAAAGTGAATTTAGCATCCGATGACCCCTTTAAAGAAAGCATAGTTATTTCCCTACATTCTGGGTACACTACAATGCCTAAAAACGCTGTCTATGGAGCCAGTTCACTAAATATGGTTAGTTTGTGCTCACATTTTTCTCTCTTGGCTCAAAGGATACAGTAATTGAGCTGTAATTGAGTGTCTAAGCCTCACCTCCCCTCTTCCTCTCATTATTCCCCCAGCTTAGGCTCCTTGGCCTGAGCTCAGGCACTGTGGCTGGGGTGTGGGAGGCCAGAGGAGAGCCTCTTCCTGTCACAGTATTGTCTTCCAACCGACCTGTTGCTGACGAAGAGCACTCAGGTCTGCTTACAAACACACAGGTTCAAAGAGCAGCCAGTGACACAACAATGCAGAAAGAGAAAGAATGAGAGCAAAATAGGTATGGAGGAAATACAGTTTTCATTTCTCTCTCTTTCACCCTTTGCCACCCTGAATCCTGCAAAAAACATTTTCTCTTCCAGTCAGCTGAAGGTTATTAGCAAAAGGACCCTTGACACAATAACGGATCTTTTAGGAAACAGCGCTCAGGGTTATTTTTGACAGACTAGCATAACAATGAGCTCAATGTTTCTTAACACGTAAGCTTTTCAAAGCAGCTTTTCAGCTTCTGCACAATAAGATCTAATATGTGCATTCTGTAAATGTTCTTCATATCCTTTGTTACTTTTTGCATTGTATTATTGTATGGAGGTACATACAAAATCCTCCCATGGGGGTTGAGGCTGAACTACAGAAAGCAATGCCAAAAAAGTTAATAAAATAACTTGTACAATGCACTAACTTTCCGAGCATCAGCAGTTTGTGTCCCTCACTGATGTATGAAACTGCCTGAAGCTTGCCAAGAACTCCTACAAATTGAGGTCTGAGTTCTCATCTTAAACAGAAATAGCTGACCATGACAAAGTACACTTTGATCTATATATCATATACAGCAGAAGAAATTGATGGCTCTGAAGAAGCAAAAAAAATAATAAAAAAGCACAGCAAACCATTCACTCATTGACACTTACTCACTGGTACCTTAAAGTTCCCACAACAGCAATTCACAAGTTCATATTATCCAGCTTGAGACTCGACTCCAGCTTTAAAAGGTATCTGGCACCAATTTAGACAGAAAGAGTAGATGGGATGGTTACGCTAAAGGGATCTTATGTGAATGTGCGAACCAATGAACACAGCAAAGCACTGTTTCTCATGCGAAGAGTGTTTATAAGCCATAAAGGCCCATCAGCGAAAAACAGCCTGTTTAATGAGTCAGAAAAAAGGTGAAAAATGTTATGAAAAACAATTGAGGTCAATATGATTTTTTTCAATACTTTTAGTCAGCAAGGGTGCATTGAATAGATCAAAAGTGATAGTAAGACCTTTTTACAATGTTAAAATAGACTAACTTAAATGTTGTTCTTTTGAACTTTCTATTCACCAAATATCCTGATTATCATGGTTTTATTAAGCAGCAAAATTGTTTTTAACATTGATAATAATAAGAAAGTTTCTTGAGCAATCAAATCAGCATATTGAAATGATTTCTGAAGAATCATGTGACGCCGAAGACTGGAGTAATGACTGCTGAAAATTCAGCTTCACCATCAATGAATATTTTTTTTAAATATACTCAAATAGAAAACTAAATTGTAATAATAATATTATTCTATTTTTATCAGTAATTGCAGCCTTATTTCAATACCATTCAAATAATCTTACTGACCCCAAACTTTTGAACAGTGTTGTATTAGACAATTTACAATACCAGAACTCTTTTCATATGCTATGAACTGTTTAAACCCCTTCCCATCATAATAAAACTAACCTTATCATAAGCTCCATGCTTCATTCACAACAAACAGAGGACGCTCAGCATGACAGAGGCCTCTATAAATAGCATTTCATTGAACAATGTTGTGAATGGGAGGTACTGAATGCCTGCTACAGTTACAAAGGTTAAAATTTAACAGTAAGCAAATATTTGTATTGCATATTAATTAAACACAGACTAAAGAAGAAGAAAACTCTTGAATATAGAAAAAATTTTGATTCGCAACCACAGTTCGATTAGAAGTAGACACAAAAAGTCTCTGAAAGGGAATGTAGCGCTTTTAAGGAGCAAATCCTTGTTTTGTAGTTGGATGCAAACAATGGCTGAGCTGTAGATCATGCCTGGTGTTGGGCAGAGGCCCAGCCTGTCAAGGGTGCAGTGAGCAGACTTGATTCATTGATCATTAATTCAGTTTACTAACACTGATTTACAAGCAAGCAGCGTCATGGACCCATTCTGGCATAGATTAAAAGGTCTGGCATCAAAATCATGCTTTTACCAGAGCAGGAAGAAAAAAAAATCTTCAAATAAATAAAAGGAATTATTCTGA
This sequence comes from Schizothorax lantsangensis, assembly GCA_027422415.1. Classification (NCBI taxonomy): domain Eukaryota; kingdom Metazoa; phylum Chordata; class Actinopteri; order Cypriniformes; family Cyprinidae; genus Schizothorax; species Schizothorax lantsangensis. Next base: position 11,660,351 of record CM049846.1, on the reverse strand, counting down.
TGCAGTTGTTTCAACTCAAAACCATAAAAGAATTTGACGGTCTGTCTTCCCCCTCCTTGCAACAGACAAAATGATCTACAGTAGCTCTTCTCCGCAAACTTTACATCATCCATCATACATTTTGCACAACAGAAATTCAAGTACTTATAAAAAAATATGTGAGAACAGCCATATTCTCAAAGTAAAGCATAAACATGAACTCTTGTTTTGGATTCTGCATTCATGGAAAGTAGCAGGCCTGAACGCCAAAGTTGTTGCCAAGCAACCACATTGGATTTGTAAGCTTAAGAAATAAAAATAGACTGAGCATATGTTCTGTTGGGCTGACTGGTGTTCTTAAAGTATAATGTTACATTAGTGCTAATGATTAAGATTTATCATTGCTCATTTATTATTAATACTTAAGTAACATTTTATTAAAATGTGATTAAATCACTGTTCTGTAAAAAATTAAATGTTATTAATTAATTAATATAAATAATTATAATATTATATATGTGTGTAATTATGAATGAATGTATGAATACATAAATAAACAAACAAAACAAATAAATAAATACATTTAATTACTGGAATATTTCATTAAATATGTACAATGAACAAAGGAGCACTTACTTTCTGTCTCTGTCATCTCTATGCATGCATGCAAAACACTCTTTGTCTTCCTAATATATCATGAGCCTTCACTCATTCTATAGCTTCTCACATCGGATTTTTAAATGTAGGTTAATAAAAAGTGAAAACTTGCATGGTATATTTCAAAATTCTCTTTATGAAAAAACATTCTCAAAGTATTAACCATCAAAAAAGTAAAAGTCAGGACATTAAGAGGTACAGACAGGCTCTTTCAGCAGGCCAGGGGAAAAACAACGAGGTGCTTCAAGCCTGAAGGCCATTAAACCTGATCATCAAACCACCGCCAATTAGAGCATTAGGAGAAGTCATTTATTTTGCCTATGTTAAAAAAGGTGCTAAACTCTGTGAACCATTCCCTCATACCCTGCTGAAATTTCATCCAGAGTGCGGCCCCACGGAGCGAGAGACAGAGGGATATTGAGGGGCAGTGCAAGGGAAAGACTGAGGGAGAGAGAGAGAGAGAGAATGCAAGACCCCAGAGATGTAGACCCCTGGTGCAGACTCTGCCAGTCCTATGCAAATCCAAAAATTACCAGGCAATTTTTTTCCCTCTGCCACTTTCTACTCTTCCTCCTCTTGCACTACTTACTCGCTCCCACCTTCCACAATTCTAACCCAATAGGCAATAGACATGTATGAGTGTGTGTATATCCAATATATGCTGCTAGGTTTGATATCGTCATTTTTCACACTGCAACAGCAGGTAACTGTGGTTGTCATTTACTGTATTTACAGCAGTGAGTGGATCCAAATTAAGCTGCAAAATGGACCATAATTTATGCCACATGTCACAAGTATAGACATGTGACACTAAGTCAAAGGAATCATCTCTAAATGTTGGTGAGACCATTTGGGAAAGAATTGAGACACAAAGGAAGTGTTAAAAATAAGCAAGTAAAAATGGGTTTCTCTACATCTCTGTCATCCCTAGCTATTGTTATCCCAAAAAGAACAAACCTAACAAGGCACTTACAAAGAAGAGAGGAAAACTGTACGGACTAAGCAGTAGTTCATTCTCTGTATGGGGATGGTGGTGAAAGGCCAATTGAAATCATATAATAAATAACCCTTCACCAACACAGGTGCAGGTTTTGCTGTAGATAGGTTGCTAAAAGAGGCAATCTTACTAAACCCACACTCATGTCAGACAAAGAGAAGGCTCTTTCCAAACTGCTCTAGATTGGACCAATCCACATTCTATGTTCTGATGAGGACCCCTATTCAACAGGTCATTGACCATTTTTATATTTCAGGTTACTGTTTTACTGAGACTCTTTTTAACTCTGACCGTATTTTCTTTATTACTGCGACATATCAGAGTGATTCAGCTTCATCGGAGAGGAGATGTTTCGTGGATGATAAGTTTATGTTTTTGATTATAGTTTATGTTAGTAATGATGCACATGGATAAATCATTTATAATCAGTGTTGGGCAGTAACTAGTTACTGTAACTTAGTTACTGTAATAATATTACTTTTTGCAGTAACTGGTAGTGTAACTAATTACTAATAAGATTTCAGTAATAATATTACAGTTACTATCCATAAAACAGCTTAGTTACTTAGTTACTTTTGATGCCTCAACCCCGCTGATTTAAAATCCAACAATCAAATAATTCCTAGATTTATTTTCATAATTTTCATGGCTCGCACATGCATGTGATGTCCCCAGTGCAGCAGGCGAGCTTGGAATATGGAAAAGCTTACATTCAGCAGACAGAAATATTGCATTATATTGATTTTGTCAAGAAAAAAGATGATCTGAACACTGTTGTGTGAATTGTGGCTTTACTTTACTCTGGCATTACATCCCACCCACATCCCTCTGATCAGCATGTGGCACATTATATTACTATAATTACAAATCTTTTTGGAAAATTAAACAGTTTCTTACAAACTTATGTGATTTCATAAAATACATAATGAAATATAATCGTATATGGAGAAATTACAATTAGCTTCAAGCTACACATGACAATTAATGAGATTAATACAACACTTCTACTTGAATGTCACTATCAGTCACTATTGAGTGTTTGTAATAACTTCTGATTGCGATCCAATGTGGATTTTGGTCAAATGATGAGGCAGAAATATGTTGTTAGTAACATTCTAGAAGAATTTTATGTGGAAGATACACAGTTAAACTTCTGTGGGGCATGAAGAAAAAGTAATGTAACTAGTAGTGTAACTAATTACTGTTGCCAGAAAGTAATAAGTAAAGTAACAATATTACTTTTGAAAGGAGTAACTAGTAATGAGTAATATATTACATTCTTTGAGTAACTAGCCCAACACTGTTTATAATAAACTTAAATTTTACATAAGAATGATGACTTTAAGAAAGTTATTATGTGACAAGTAGATAATTATTTTGCAGAAACGGGCTGAGACAAATATGACTTATAGTTTAATATAGATTTTTGACACTAGTAAAGCATTAAAGAAATGTACATGTCACATCGCTACATTAATAATCAGCATTTGTAACTGATAATCCAATTTTGAAAGCAATTTTACAACAGGTTTCAAATGAACTGCTACTGAATGATCAAATAACAGATGCAAATCCGGTTTGTTTTCCATTTCCAAGTATTTTTATTATAAAACTCTACATTAAATTTTAAGGAGTAGTTAGGGTAGGGTTGCTTTTAACTCTTGCTCCAGGCCCATGACTTGAATTTTTGGTTTTTGATTAAAAAAAATATATAATAACATATAGGTCTGCATTTGATTTTATTTATTGTATATTTCACTAATTGCTATTATTTCATATTTCAGGAGATTCAAAAGCAAGTTAGCCTTAAAAAAAACTATGCTACTTGAAAAGATTGCCTCAGTCAATGACTTCCACACTAACTTTCAGTAGGCCATATAACCTGAATCACCTGTAACCATAGAGACTACCGTAAGGAGGCTATTAAAGATAGCACTGTCCATAACAAATGTATCTCAGCTGACAAAGTTATATCATAGGCCTAGAGACTTAATCGAGATGCGAGTACATCTTAATTAACAGAAATCAGCTTTTAGTTAGTTCGTTTGTTTTTTACCTGTAGAATACAGCATTTGGTCCACGCAGAAGAAGAGATGAGATTAGCTCCGGAGGAAGACTGGATCTGAAATCTTAAGATGCCACACTACTCGTATTTCTATCTCCGTAAGTATGAAATTCTACACGAAGAATCATAACAAACACGGGGCGCGCGGTGTGTTAACGCATTTAAAGACGTACAACTAGTAACGTTAGACCAGTACGTTCCGTTCGCACAACACGTGACGTTAACCGAGAATTTAACAGTTTGGTCATAAAATGTGGTTCTCTCTCGCTAATAACCGATTATGAGTAAACGTAATAGTATTTAACAGGGCTGACAACTTTATTCTCGTGTTGTCGTGTAAACGTTTTCTTCAGGCATTCTTCCAAACTTTTAATAACAGACAATTAAATACCATATTAGGGCTTACATTTTGAGTCACTACTATATAATAATGTTCAGATGTTTCACTGTAGCAGGTAACATTTTTGCTAACATACCATAGGTTTTGATCATCTTTTACAGACTAATAACACAATAGCCTTTATCAAACGGGTCTTTCAGTTCCTAATCCTTCACTTCGCCAAGTTTAGTGAGTTAGCCTGAGGTCATGTATAGAAAAGTTTGGGTTGTTTGTTTGGCAGTTAATATGTTCTATGCGATGAAATCATTTTCATTTTGTTCACCCATGAATATCATCATGCATGCTATGAACATTTAATTGGTCTCTGTGGCTGAATGTGCCTCATGCAAGGATTGTGGAAGCCCATGTGACGAACAGCGCCATCTGCCGGAAGCAGCGAAAAAAAACATAGTCTATAGCAAATTTTGTGCTGTAGTCTGTCTTTCAGCCTTTTAATGCTTCGTAATTAAAAAAATAGTTTAACTTTTAAACGTAAGTAAAGCAATGTATCTGATCACAGTTATATTGTGAGATGACATTTTGTTCAATATTGTCTAGACACAATTTTTGTACTGATCAGTGTCATGCCCTTCTGAGAAAAAAAGCAAGCTTAACCTCAGCTGGTTTGCTGGTCCTAGCTGGTCTGCTAGCTTGTTCTAAAAGGGTCTGGGGTACCACCTGGTCTGGTGGAGAGACTAACCAGCAAACCAACTAAGACTGGCTTAAAATGTTTTCAGCAGTGTAATTTGCCATTATTATCCACAGGGACTTGTTACCCTGAAGGAACCTGATTTTAAGCAGCACAGTATTGGTAGTTGATTGTGTGGTTTTAGCCTCCAACATTTGTCTCTAAAAACCGTTTTTAATGTCCTCAGTACACCACATCACAAGCATAAAAGAAATACAGTGGCATTTTATGCTTAAAAGCAGCTGGGTTTGTTGGCTTAGGCAACTTTTTGTTTGAAAGTTCCAAATCTGATGAATGATAGAAAAAACAAACATCCAATTTATTAATCAATACCTATATTACCCAAGTGCCCCAAAAACTGCCAAACAGACCTGAAATTGAGCTCCACAAACCAACCGATCCAAACCAAAATTCATGGGCCTGGAGCAACAGTCAAATCTGCAATAGGGAAAAGGATATTTCATACGACAGCCATCCATGGGCCTCCAACAACAACACCTCAACACACAGAGGAAATTCTCCCCCATCCAGGGCTCACTGCTGGAACACAGCATCCGCTTAATCCTGCGCTATAATGAGCTCATTTCACAATGTCATTTGCAGCCTTTTCTTTCTACTATTACAGCCAAACTGAACTCCATTATCTCCAGGGTTACAGTAAAGAAAACAATCACATAGATCCCATTTCCACAAGTTTGTGTAATCCTCCGCATTTGTCAAACAGCAGTAGTTTGTGTATATGTATTTTGCAGGTACATTCAAGTGTCATAAACTTCACTGACTGGATTTTGGATTGCTTTTTAAGAGGGCTATAACTTTGGAAAGCTCGGGGACCGCAAAGCAGGATCTCTTCTAGTTTTTATAATAATTCTTTTATATGAACGTGGCGAGTATGTGTAGTATGCTGAATTGCTAAAATCTTATATAATTTCATGTCACAGTAATGGTATATATCTTGAAATAGTTATTTTTGCAGGATATTCAACCACAAAAAAAAAATGTATTTCATAATTACAATATACAATAATGCCATTAAAAAAAATTAAATTCTGTTGTCATTTATTCTCCCTCATGTCATTCTAAAACTGCATGACTTTCTTCTGTGGAACACTAAAGAAGATATTTTGATAAATGTTGGTTAACAGTTTTGGTGACCAATGACTTCCAATGTATTAAAAAATACATTATTTAATATATTATTATTTATTAAAAATATATTATTTTTAATAAATATATTAAAAATATATTATTTAATGTTCCACAGAAGAAATAAAGTCATACAGGTTTGGAACAACATGACAGAGAATAAATATTACAGAAATTTGTATCATTTTTGAATGAACTATCCCTTTAAATCCCCTCAATGGAGCATTAATCAGATTATTCAATTTACTTATACTCAAATAGAAATATTTATAAATAATTATTAATTTAATTTATTTAATCCCTTTCTTCTTTTATCCAGGCATTGTCAGAAAAACTAACCGCAAACCCATCTCCTGAAAGCATCTGATGAGAGGAGATGGCCGCCCCAAGACCCAGCACTTAAGCCGAGGTGACAGTGAGTCTGAAAGACATGATGCAAGTCAGAGAAAATTGGAGATAAACAGATAAAAGAATGCACTCTCTGCTGGACACAGCAGGAAGCAGAGGACAGGAAATAAACCTGTATTTAAGCTGATTACCTGCCCAGTGCCCCAGGCCCTCTTAGTAGCTCCACACTGCCCGGCCTCTCTACATCCACCGCTGTTAATTAGAGTTGTGCTCAGGGGGAAAAAGGCTGCCTTGTCAGCCTGGCAAGAGTGTTAGTGATGGCTGGTTGGAGGGGGATATGCAGGGGCTCTTAATTGGGTCTGTATGCTGTATCAGTGGCTGGCCTGAGCATTGGTGATGATTGCTGTGAGCAGGTGGCCATGGTGGCAGCTCCACACAGGCAGTCCCAGGCCAGTATGTCTGTTCTCGTCAAGACCCGGAACATTGAGCAGACAGCTCTCACTCATTACCCCAAACCTGCGCACCCCTCGTCGCTTAGCAACCAAACCTGTGGCCCCTCCACAACACTTCCTCCAGCAGGCCCAAAATCTACCCAACAGTTGCTTTGCGTCTGCATGCTTTCCAGACTGTCCTTCTCTATAAAAGGGGGTCGTGGGTGAACCTCGGCTGCAACGTTCATGCATAAATAATTAAACCTGTAAATGCATACCGGTTCGGGATTGAGGGTGAGTAAATGATGACAGAATTATATTTTTGGGTGAACTATCGCTTTAACAACCAAGCTGAGGGACAAGAAATTACAGTGTCACAGCAGATGAAGTACTTCTCCATATCCTACTCTTTTTTTTTTTTTTTTTTTTTTTTTCTCTGCAACGCCTTACGTGATGGGCTATTTCTCCTCGATGTGTGCATGCCTCCAGACATGCCAGAACTAGAAGTCTTAGTCCATGACTTGTACGATTGAGATCGGTCTGATAACACCTTGTCGAACACATACACAGGAATTGTTAAGATCTTGAAAGCATTCTTGTGAAATCTGCAGCCGTCTCTTTCTGGCACAGATCACCCCCAGATTACGGTAGATATCTTTGAAAAAAAAGAAAGGGCTTACTTACAGAACCACCCTTCTTGTGACTTCAACCTCAACACAAGAAGATCTTGATGGACCAGGCCATGTGACCAGAGAAAGCATAAAACATCTTCCTGACCATGTAAACATCCAGTTTTGTTTGAGTAAAATGAAAAGAGACAGAGTAGACCCACGACTCCAGAAATACCTCCGAACTCATTGGAGAGAGGCAACTGTTGGTTTTGGGATGACCACATGTCATCTGCTGCTCAGCCAGGCACATGAACTTAATTTATTTTTCCATATTTTTATATTAAATCAATCCATTAGAAAAATCAAAGTCACACAAGTACCAGGGAGGTAGCGGGGGAAGGGCCTCAGCGGATAAAGCTGGTGAAAATGTCATGAGTGAATGGAAGTTTGGAAATGAGCTGTAAAAGACTCAATCATTTAGAAATCTCATTTGACTTTAGCATGGCTTAGGAAAGTGGTATTTGGTGGCATCCAGCCCAGGCAGGGAAATTGCAGGAAATGACATCAGCTGTTGAGTTGCGCAGGGCTGCGTTTGTTTAACGGGCTTTGGAAATAAATGGACATTTTACAGGCTTCACACCTACAGCGTATGATTGTGCTGCTCGCTGTGGCATTGAATATATTTTGACATTATTGCATATCGTACAAAAATTTTATGGTGCTGTATTTAGATTATAAGATGCAAGCATTCCAATAGTGATGACAGATTGGAGCGAAAACATATTGCATATTGAATTCTGAATGCGTTAACGCATAACCTCCAGAAAGTAACCATCTGTAACTTATAATGATCTGTCTCCTCGCTATGTCTGCAGGTTTTTGTTTATCTTGTTTTGTTGGTAATGTGGCTTGTCCTCTCATATTGGTAGGGTGAATTGGCAAACAGTTCCTAAAACTGTAAATCAAAATCAATTTTTGCTTTTTAAATGCACTTTGCGAACTAGGGCTTGGTTAAAGTGTAGTGTAGTCCAATTCACCAACAAATTACTTTTATGATCTGGTTCTGTTTCATGAAACAAAAACAAACAGTGTAATTAAATTCATGAACAAATGATTCTTTTGAGCCAGTCATGAATGAACTCATTGAATCCATCATAGCTGCTACTGAATCAACCACTGAATCATCAAGTTATCATTACTTTTAGTTGTGATGTATTTTAATATATTACTGGATGGACTGAAATGACTTTCCCTTTCCATTCCCACTTTTCACTATCCAATCAATTTCCAGTAAATAAAATCAAGATTTCCTTGCCGAACATCCTACTGCACTCATAAATATGTCACATTACAGAAGTTAATAGAAAATTGGTTGCAAAAAGCAATTCACATTGACTTTAACTGGTCTGTGAGTGAGTCAGTGAGATGTTGTCTTTTGGACTTGCTAAAGGTCAGAGTTAACTTAGCAGCCCACCCCTCGGGGCTTAACATTAATATAATAATCCAAACTGGATTCCTGTAGCTTCAGAGCCGAGTTCTCTGTTGGATCAGTGTGTGCGGTTTGGGAGGAATCCACACCGAACCCAAACGGACCCGCTGTAAGACACACACCCTGTTGTATGGCAACGGACCCACTGGAATTCCCCTGGCTGATCATTTGTCACGGGTTGAGTTTCGCACGGCTGGAATTTCACAGTTTGCACATGCAGAATATCAGACAAGATGTGTGATGTTTCTGCAGCTCAGGGCTGCCTGTGTGCCGTGTCGATCAAAGTGCGCAATGCCGCTGTTACACTGTTCACACACAGCTGTGTGTTCGTCGGGGTTGTACTTGGACTGCAGGTGCTAGACCTCAGTGTGGAAGTGTTTGTAAATGAATGGTTTTGTCAATGTGTTCACACATTCCCCCTGGAGCTAATGCAGACTATCACCCCTATAGTTACAGTGTACAGACTCAAACAACACAACCAACGCAGGTCTTCCGTGCCTACCGGTCGACGTTATTCAGGTATGACGCACAACGCTCAGTAACTCGTTTCCACCTTCAGTAGTTTCGCTCATCCACATCATTTCATTACACAAATCAGTCAGCACTGTAGAATTCACACCTCTCTGTTCTCCTGCTTATTTGTCCCTGTAGTCCTAACATCAATAATGCTTTACGATTTGCTAGTTCATGACATTGTTGAAGCTTTCATCAATCCAATTGAACTCTAAAGTAAGAAAAGTTCTTTATTTTGTCAAATGTAAGTGTATGTGTTTTTAAGGGAATTACTGCTTCAGGATTGAGGTCATGGCCCAAGGAGATGTAACAAATGACAACAAGAAGAGAGGAATACCTGGTGGTCCACTCCAAAAATGTCCATAAAAATAGGGTTCAGTAGGGTGCTAATATGAAGGAGTTTTCTGTATTGATTTTTCACATTACCCATATTTTAATTACGCATTGCATTTAGTTGTGTTTTAGGTCTAAGGAAGTGTCCAGGACCTTAACGGATAATGGCAGAAAATTACCAGAGACTTTTCCATTTTTCTTTGGATTTTTTTTCCTACAGAGACTCTCTAAAAGTAACATATGGAATGGGACTCTCCTTCAATATTTGATTTAGATGATAAGTTAAGAGAAACTATCATTAATAATTGTCATAGGAAGTAAGATTTAAGGTGTTATGTACTACCGTTCAAATAAATAAATTTAAATAAATTGACAATTTTATTCAGCAAGGCTACATTAATTTGATCAAAAGTGACAGTTAATACATTTATAATATCACAAAAGATTTCTGTTTTAATAAATGTTGTTATTTTAATTCATCAAAAATATTGAAACAAATGTAGCAGGGTTCAAACAGAAATATTAAACAGCACAACTGTTTCAACACAGATAATGATAAGAGGTTTCTTGAGCAACAGCATATTAGAATGATTTCTGACTGCTGAAATTTTAGCTTTGCCATCACAAATTATTTAAAAAAGAAAAAAAATTTAATGAATTCATTAAAAAGAGAAAAACAGTTATTTAAAATAATGTACAAAATATTTCACACTGTTTATACTGTATTTTTGATCAAATAATGTTTGATGAGCATAAGAGTCTTTTTTCAAAAACATTTAAAAAGTCTTTCGACCGCAAACTTTTGAACAACATACATTTTAAGTCATTATAACAATAGTTAAACCAAACCAAAAATCTGCATAGATTTCTCTTTCTTTCTTCCATTGAACACAAAAGGTGAATTTTTGATGAATATTCTGACCATTTTTCTTCAGTATAATAAAAGTGAATGAGGACTAGATCTGTCATGCTTCAAAACGGCCAAAAAAGGACTATGAATGTTTTTTTAAATCCAAATGACTTATGCGTTATGTTGCAAGTCTTCTGAAGCCATAGCTCTGTGTGAGAAATAGGCACACTTATGGGAAAATAAGAAAGGTTGAGTTCATGAACTTATTGTTCTTTTGTATCAAATCTTTTAAATTAATCATTAGATCCAGTTTACAAAACCCGTCTGAATGATTATTTTACTAATTGGAATATCTGGTTCTTTAAAAAAAAAAACTCACTGACTCAATGACTTGGTTAAAGTAGTTAACAGCTCATTAGAGGAAATTTACTCTTATGCTTCATGGAAGAAAGAATACCATAAAGGTTTGGAGCAACATGAAGGTGAGTAAATGATGACAGGATTATTATTTAGTTTAAACACTTATTTTTAACATTGCAATGCAAAATCTGTAGGGTTTTTAACTATACATTTGTACATTCTAAAGAAAACTCACAAAGGACAGACACCTGACCTTTGACTGAAATTTGACATTTGGCTAAATAGACACTTTCTCACCCTTTCCCAGGGTGGATTTATGTTTTATAGTTTCCTAATTCCTCCTTTCCTCTCCTTTGACGTTCAGAAAAAAGAGAATAAATAAGAGTTAAAATTTCCCTCCAAAAATCTTTCAGCGCTCCACTCAGCCATGCATGCAGAATGCTATCTGGAATTAAAAGGCCTTCACTTGAATAGGGGAAGGAAAAAAACAGACTTGTAATGAATTATTGATGTGAGAGAGAAGGAAGGAAAACAAAGACAAACCAAAACAGCAAGAATTATGTCTTGTGTGCCATGTGGCTCTGACGTGACCGAGCCGTTTAACAGGAATGCCACTGAAGGTGAACTGCTCTGAAACATGTAAACAAGCAGGCAGACGAGGGGAAATGGGCCTGAATGACTGTGTAAGTTAACCACACCAGAGCTCCACAGGGCAAAAGCCACAGAGCCAGTCTGAGAGGGGCTTGGGATTTCACTCACCCCAGCTCCTCTTAAAAAACAGGCCTCCAAGAGCAGGATTGCTGCATACGGGTGGTCAGTTCGTTTAAATGTTTCAGCTGTGAGCAGAGCGGTGCTCCAGTGACTGGCTTTGGATGCTAGTTTAGGCTCTCTCTCCCTCTTGAACCACATCAGATCAACAACAGTCCAAACATGCACACAAACCGCATGCGTGATCTGAGGCATTCCCTCGGCTGTAACATAAAGAAGCTCTTTCCATTTAGTCCAGCCTAAATCAACAGGCCTTTTTACTGTGGTCGCTGTTCATATGAACGTATTGCCAGAATATGACCATGCATCATTTGCGCTGCTTTGATTAGTGCTCTCCTCCACGCTAAGTTTGTTTAGTGTAACAGTTTGTTATTGACTTACATTTGAGTGATGCTATCAGACCTAAAAGCTTGTATCAACATCCAATCACATCAGTCCTTTGTTCTCTCAATAATGCCAGCATGCATTCCATTGTAAACTACCACATTTTAAGGTTTAGGAACATCACTAATGAATCTCCAGTGCAAAACATACGGTGATTGTATATTCAGTTTCCTGAACAAACGACTCTTATAAGCCAGTGGTTCTTAGTAAATCTCAAACTTACAGCACGACCAGTGTAGTGCAATTCCAAAGCGAATTGTTTTTGTGAGACAGATCTTAGTGAATCAAAAACATGCATCATGACCACTGTAGTGCGAGTGATTCTTGTGCAAAATATTCCTATGAGCCAGTTCTTTTTAGTGAATCCCAAATATAATGCGACCAGTGTAGTGCATGTGATTCCTGTGTGAATGATTTGAATGAAAAATACACAACAGTGTGTATAATGCTGTCTGATTCCCAAAGGAATGACTCTTGTGTAAATCAAAAACAAAAGCGCTCAAGTCAGATTCTCAAAGGAATGATTCTTATAAGACACTTCTTCTTGATTAAACACAAACATACAGCACGACCAGTGTAGTCTAATTTACTGAATTTCAAGTTATTTCATATGGCAAAATGTATACATTATATGTTTAGTTGTCATATTTGGCATTTTAATATAAATAAATTGAGAAAAGAACAAATTAAATTTACCACATTTTTGTTTGTTTAGCTTTTTTTATATATTTAGAAAGAATTATTAAATTGCATTTGACATTTCTAAAAACACTAAGGACATTTACATTACATTACATAAATTACATTTATTTCTGGTATGTTGACTTAAAAAATAAAGGTGCTTCACGATGCCATAGAAGAACTTTTTTGTCTAAATGGTTCCATTAAGAACCTTTTAACATCTGAAGAACCTTTCTGTTTCACAAAAGGTTCTTTGTGGTGAAAGAAGGTTCTTCGGATTATAAAAAGGTAAGAAAGAGCTGGTTCTTTAAAGAACCTTTGACTGAATGGTTCTTTGTGGCACCAAAAATGGTTCTTATGGCATCGCTGTGAAGAACATTTTAAGCACCTTTATTTTTAAGAGTGGGACCTGCTGGGGGAAGTAAATTCAATAAGTTATTGATTGATGGATGGGTGGATGGACTGATTGATTTATTGATTGAAAAAGTACTAAAAATTGTTAATTGAACTATGATGGAACCAGAATTTTTAAAGGGATAGTCCGCCCAAAAATGAAAATTCTGTCATTAATTACTTAGCCTCATATCGTTCCAAACCTGACACCTTAAGATCTTCGGAACACAAATAAAATCCGAGAGCTTTCTTACACTGCATAGACAGCAACAAAATTGACATGTTCAAGGCCCAGATAGGTAGTAAGGACATCGTTAAAATAGTCCATGTGACATCAGTGGTTCAACCTTAGTTTTATTAAGATACAAGAATACATTTTGTGCGCAAAGAAAACAATTTTTAATTCTATTCAAACACCTTTATTCAATGATTTCTTCTCTTCCGGGTCAGTCTCCGCCGCTATTCACGAGAGTACCACAACAAATGCGTGTGAAACAAAGGTCTTACAGGTTTGGAACTACATGAGGGTGAGTAATTAATGACAGAATTTTCATTTTTGGGTGAACTATCCCTTTAAGAGGCATCTCCCATCCCCACTAAATCCCAAATAAAAGCAACACATTAAAACGTATATTTCTGAAGAAGCTTGTCCGTTAAACTTCTGTGAGTCATTGGGAGAAAGTAAGCTTGTCTTATCTGATTTGTTTTAGTGGCAGGACTCCTGATTCGTACGTACCCTGTGAGAACCGGTGCTGACAGACACAGACCACTCTGCTGACCAAGTCGCATTCCTGCGGTTGTTCTGATGATGGTCTGAGACTCTTTTATTAATCGTGATCTTTGATGTCATAACCCACTGCGGAAACTCAAAGCAGGTAATTCATCTGGTGTGAAAATCGCAGCGCACATAAAGAAGCCCACTGTGTTCACACATCCACACTCGCCCAATTTCGGCATGGACTGCAGGCAGACACAGACTGCAGCCTTGAGCCTGGAACTGTGTTTGAACACCACCGCCAAGGGAACGCAAGGCCACACCTTGAAGGTGAAACCAAAAATTGCGGAAAAAATAGATTTCCCTCCAAAAAAAACAGGCCCTACTTTGTGGTTCATACAGAATTAATGCTCCAGTTCAGAACAGCGGCCAATATATGGAGTCCTTTGAGGACAATTGTGTTCATGTAGTTGTATACGTGCAGAAGCGTATATGGCCGAGACTTGAGATGTGTGCGTGTCTGAATGCACGCGAGTCGATATGTGTAGAAGGAAGAGTGAACGGATGGGAAAGGTGAAGGTTGAGACGGACCTTTGAAAACAAAGAGTCTGAAGTCTCCCCACACACACTTTTCCTTTTCCTTGGAGCACAGGGCTCCTTCCACCATTATGGGCTCAAGGGGTAACATCCTGGACATTATGGTTTTGTTTGTTGGTGCATTTTCATTTATAGAATAGATTTTGTGAGAAAAAAGTGCTGCGGCTATGGTAAACAGCATGTTCGGTCTGATTTTGTTTAACTGCATTGTACATATTGTCGGTTCTTCCTTACAAATAAACATCTTTTGAATGAGAAAGCAGATAGAGAATATGCAATTGGATTGTTTGACAAGAGTGACCACATACTTTGGCACTGTTATCAGTTTGATATAAGAAACAATGACAAGAATATGGCTCCCATGTTAAGCTGCTGGGGCTTGGGATACTCAAAAATGCATTTTTTTTTTCTTCACCACTCCCACTCCATTCCTTCTCTTTCATGAATACTTTATCTCCTTATCTTGCAATGTATATATTTCTTATTTCATTGCTTTTTTGAGCCCTCCATCACTGTTGCTTGTGAAATTGAGTCACAACTTCCTGACTTGACTGTCCAAAGGTCAATCCAGCTGACTCAATCTGACTCCCTTTCCCCCCTTTCCCTTTTGTGAGGCCCCTCAAACAGCACGCCCAGCTCTGCATTCCTCAGCCATACAGCACCTTCAAACGGAGCAGCGCTGGGCTTGAAGCAGCCCCCACAGCACTCATCCAGCCAGCTCGAGGAAAGGTCTCACTGCGAGAAAATGCAGGCCAGCAGCAACCCGGCCCCTGTGATGACAGGGAGAAGGCAACTGGGGGCTCTGCGGGGCGCAGATTGGTATATGCAGCACATTAGTCGCCTGAGCCAGAGTCCACAGTTAAGCCCACCATGAGAATATCTTGAATATCTCACAAAGCCTGTCATGAACTGTCTGGGTTACATATTGTATTTCATCCCATAATAATAAAAAAATTTAATAAAAGTTTTAGGTCATTAAGGTGTGTGTGTGTGTGCGTGTGTGCGTGCAATTTTAGAATAATTATTACACATTTGCACATGAAACATGTATGGAATTTTTATTATTATTGTATATTATTTTATATTATATCTAAAGTATTTTACATTATATCTCAACATTTTTGATAAAATATTTTTATTTTATTTTTGATATTTTATTTTAAAATAGGCTTTAGTTTCTTTTTCTTTTCTTTAGTTTCTTTTCTATTTTGATTTTTAATTGTTTATCATTTTTTTATAATTAAAAAACATTTAGGCTCTGAAATGTAATTTTAATTTAATTTTACTTTACATATATATATATATATATATATATACTATTGTATATTATTTTGTTATTATATATTTTATATTATTGCATATGTTATTTTATATATTTAATTTTAATTCATTTTTATTTTATTATATTTTATTTTATTAAATATGTCTGGAAAATGAAATAATGTTTTATTTCTTTCCTTTAATTTTAGAGTGAAATATTTTTCTGACCATGTTCCGTGAGAATCACCCACTCACTCCCTGAGTCTCTTCCATGTCTGTGCTTGGAACTGGCAGCTGTGTAAGCCCTGCACCATTTCCCCTCTGACCCCAAAAGAGGCAGGCAGCAGCACTATGGGCTCCCCCTGTGCTGACGGAGCGCTCCAGTTACATCCTTCTGCGCAGTCTGGCATCCACACACGCATACAGCACGCAAGCGCTAAGCCCTCTTTGGAGGTCTGGCCGGAAAGAGAGGAGACGTGACATTAGAGGTGGGTGAAGTTGGCCAGGTTTGTGTTATCAGAGCCTCAGATGTCTCCAGTGACCATCATCCAAGCGCTGTGCACTCACTGAACCCAGTGACCTTACCTGAGGATGGCAGCACCAGGCTGTATCTCTGCCACAGCCACTGCCTTGGCTTTCACCTGGCCAGAAAGAAGTCTATCTGGACATGCCATATCTGCCACAACATGTCTGCTGGTGCCATCCTCACGTGAGATATATGGAGATTGAAAGCAACGATTGAGGAGCTGATAAGAATCAGGAGTCAGGAGTCTTGCACGAATGAGCTTCACGCAAGCACCTTCTTGGCAATTATATAATATACTCATATATCATGTATGAAATACACAATGATGTAATGAGAAAAATGTTGAAAGGAAAAAAGCCTTACTTTCTCAAAATGGTGTTAATGGTGTAATGCCAGTCTTTGGTAAAGTGCAAAGCTCATTATACATGAAATAAATATTTAAAATTTGAATAATTCTAAACTAGATTTTTTTTTATAAACTTGATCAATAACCATAATAATAATCAAATATGGAATATTACAACTATTCATGTGTATCAGTGTTCACATCTGGATGGGTTTAAATAATACAACAATTTAATAAATAAATTATAAATAAAAAATAATAATATAAATAACTATAAATAGGGGAAACCCCACTAAAAATAATAATCAAATAATTAAAAAAATCATAATATGACAATTTTAGCATGAAATAATAATATGAATAACCATCTTCTTAAATCACTAATAATAATAATAAAATCAAAATATGACAATTTTAGCATGATTTATGCATGAAACACACAGGTTCTCTACACAATGTCCAGTGATGCTGTGTATCATGTACACATCTGGAAGGTTTAAATTATTAAATAAATAAATAACTAATAATAATAATAATAACTATATTCTTAAATCCCTAATAATAATTCAAATCAAAATATCACAATTTTAGCATGATTTATGCAGTGGTGCTGTGAGTGTACACATCTGGATGGGTTTAAATAATTTGTAAAATAATAAATAAAAACGAATAATATAATAAATTGAAACTATTATAAATATAAGCTAAAAATAGAGGGGAAATGTAAATAATAATAATGAAATAATTAAAAAATATAGCTGCAAGAGCAGCAATTGACCCTTCACAAAGACCCGTCCCCTCTAAAGCCGGCTCACACTGTGCGATTTTGGCCACGATTTGTTCGTCTGAGACAAATTTTGAAAATCCTAAAAGATTCCTATAATCCTAGGCTAAAATCTGTAGTCTTTGATCGCTGGTTTGACATGTTCACCGACAGCCGATTAATGGCTGTTGCGTGTCAGAAGATTTGGCGCACAGTCCTGCAGTACCCCTACGATGAATGTCAAACTGTCTCCGTTATTCAAGACAAGCTATGAGCAGAATTAATGCTAGAGAATTCATCTGATATGTTGCCTTTTCTATATAAACACTGGATGCGCCACTGTTTTCATGTCGGTGTGTAGTGCTGCTAACACTATTCTTCTTAAATATGCCGGTATTGCCGCCGTTCATATACTTTTCATGATAGCCAACATTTAAGTCCTGTGTGTAATGCAGTTCGCAGTCACTGGACGTGTATGGGTTGATAATGTAACAATGCGGACAAGTTTTCTTGCGCGCACCCGTTTTTAACTCGTCTTGACTGTCGTACAGTCTGACATTAATGGCAACTGAGATCCCATAGTGTGACATGATCATGTTCGTACAGTCTGACAAGAACAATCCTAAAGGACTTTTAAAAAATCGCACAGTGTGAGCCCAGCTTGCTGTTGCTACACACATCATGTTCTCACGCAGTAGAAAATACGTCACAGAGCAAAGAGGAAACTGCCAGCGTGCCGACAGACAAGACAGAGCAGGTTACTTCTGGTATGAAGCAAAGTCTTAGCTATAAATTTAGGCTTTTTTAAAATAAATTCAAACAAAACAGTTTTGTGGCTCTTTAATGTGTCATGAAAGATCACTGTAACGCCTCAGTTTAAGCATCACATGAACCAATCATCTCTTCCTCTTTACTAGTTATAGCACAAAATAAACATGAATGAACATCAGAAGGTATCTTGTTTCGACTGGAAAGACATTAATACACACCATTTTTCAAGATCGCCACGATTGTTTCACGATGCCAATCTTTCGTCTGGGACAGCCGAAAATCGTGCAGTGTGTCTCGGGCTTAAGACACTTCTATGACAAAATGTCTTGGAGTTATGAGCAATTTCGTGTTTTTGATCACTGTAGCGCCCCTACTGGCTATTTGGGGTGAGTCTTTGCCAGTGCCTCCCCAAATTGAGCTGCACCATCTGTCCAAGTTTCAAGTCTCTAAGCCTTACGGTTTGATCAGTTTAATGGCAGAATAATAATAATAATCATCATAATAAAAATCCTTACAGATACAATAGGGTTTCAGCGCCTCGCAGTTGAACCCCTAAAAATCATAATATGACTATTTTAGCATGATTTATGCATGAAACACACAGGTATATCTTTTAGACAGTCTCTTGTTCTCTACACTGTCCAGTGGTGCTCACGTGCTGTGTATCAGTGTACACATCTGGATGGGTTTAGTCAAGGAATCCTATAAAATAACCTAATGGGCTCTCCTAACATTTTGAGAGTCTGATTAAGAGAGCTTTTAGATGTGCTCCACATCAATGAGTTCCATCTGTGATGTATGTGAGTTTACTTTAAATGAGCATTCTTTTCCTTTGGGAATTGTTTGGGCACGTGCAAAAACTTGTTTATGTCTTCTGAACAGGTTGATGTGATGAGATGGTACCTGCAGTAGCTTTATTACCCAAAAAAAGGTTGGATGGAGGCTTTTGAGTTTGTGTGTATATCACACAAGTCTTCCTTTTATGGTGTGTAAGTAATTCCAGTCATCTAATACAAAACATACATTAGGACAATGCGCAATATGTTTTGTATGTGATACATAAAACAGTCATAATAAATAATGTTCCCAAGAAATTCTCTTGGATGCCCTTCTAAGCATCCATTGCTTTCAAGCTGACACTGAAGGTTTTATTAGATCAGGCAGTTGAATAAAAGAACAATGCCCTCTAATGGTACCATAGACTCTGACAAATGCACAAAATGATATAGGATAATATCAGCTCAGAAGTTTAATGTAGTGCAAATCATCTGAGAAGCAGGGTGTGTGTTTTGTGTGCTGGACTCGAAACATGCAATCAATTAGGCTTCCTGGTGCTGTAAAGTTGACACCTGCCAGTTCAAACATCACCATATGCAGGTGAAGACTACAGCACTGCAGGTAATTGAGGGACAGATGTAAACTTTTAAACTTCTCTCTCTCTCTCTCTCTCTCTCGATAGGTGTATATCTAAAAATAAAAAGCATGGATATGAATAGCATGAATATTATTTAAAATGTCTTAGACTTTGATGTGTCTCCAAACATTCTCTTTTATGGTAATGCAGTTCCTACATTTCTCCACATGGCGTCGCTGCTGCGCTCCGTGCAGAATGTTATAATATAGTGTGGGTGGGTGCTTGATATGCTTATTAAATGGTAAAAAAAAATAATCAACAATTGTAAACATAAAATATGAATAATATATATTAAATTGTATCAAAAAGAAGAATGCCAATATATATTAAAAACAAAAATATAATATTTAGAACATATAAAAAGAAAAATATATAACTAAATATAAAATTGTAATAATAATTATAACTAGAACTATAAACTATAATAATAATAATATAATAAATGTTCTTTGTTTAAAATACCAACACAATTATAAAAATGCGCTGACATTATTATTTGTATATTTGTTATTTTAATAAATATAAACAAATTATACCATAAAATTAAATATAATATTTATCATTTAAAATACATAAAAATAAAATTATTAAAAAATAAAATCTAGAAGTCTGAAAGTTTAAAATAGCTTAATAGACAAATAGTAATAGCCTAGATAATCTAAATACAAAATATAATATATAAATAAAACTAAAATTAAATAAATAACAACCATAAGTTTATGATAATAATTTTAAATTTAAAAACAGTATATTGGCTTTCTTAAGCCAACATTATTATAAAAGATGCCCTGACATTATCACTTATATTTACCGTGTTTTTTAATGATAAAAAAATTAAATCTAGAAAAATAGCCTAAATTAATTTAAATATTATATTATAATGTATAGTTGTATCATCTTTTTGTTTATACTATATAATATAGAAGAAGGGAACAGTTCAGACCTGCGGCACTTTCACGTGCTTTATGCGCATGCGCGTAAAGTGCGCGTGACATGTTCTTCAGAATGCTACAACTGTGGAGTTGAGAAGAAAATAAATTAACAGTTTAATCGAAACCATGCACTTTCCTCAGTGCGTGTTGAACCAATAAAGTAAGTCAAGTCGTTTAGTTTAGTTTATGAGGCTAAAAAAGAAATGAGTGACGCTAAACAAAATAAATTGCTTGTAACTGTATTTATTTCCGCTAGCATGCTTGCTAAATGAGCTGAGTCTGCACAGTACATTATTGTGTTCCGACACGGTTTTACATTAGAAAATGTCAGTAAAATAACCGTTTAGAAGATGCATTATTTACATGTCTATTAACGGTCTGAATAAAACTCGATAACTCATGAAATGACAGCGTAATTCCCAGGAAAAGCAACAGCAGTTTTTAAACCACAGGAGATCAGGAACATGATGTACTCATGAACCAAACAGCAAGCACGATTACAAAATCACAGCTAATTTCAACATTGTTTAAATGTAATTTGTAGTTCATATAAAGCAATTAATATTTGTTTCTTAATTCTGAGGTCATGTCCTGTAATAGAGCAAACTAAAGACATCTTGTTGTGTTTTTGTGTGCAGGAATGCTGTAGAAACTCATCCACTATGCTGAGTCGCCTTCAGGAGCTCAAGAAGGAAGAGGAGACTCTTCTAAAAATAAAAGTCATGCTGCAAGATCAGCTTAACAGACTTAAGGTAAGAACAATCATATCTAAACAATTTCATTGTGGTCTCTGTGCATAAAACTGATCCCTGTATCTATGTTCATCAGTTTGAGGAAGGGACCCTGAGGTCAATGATAAATGCTCAGACTGAAGAAAGCCCAAATGAAGCCCCTGCTCCTGAGGTAAATAAACAAAAGAACAACACACACACAAAAACTATTCTGAACTGGTGATTTACATTAAAGGATCAGTGCACTCAATAATATTTTAGAATAATAAAAGTAATAGTAAGTATCATAATATTTTGTGCTCCTATTTTCTTTTAACCTTTTTTTTTTCATGAAACACTAGGCAGAATTTTTAAGTTTGCCTTTTATATAACAAATATGAATAGTGATTTATATTGCAAAACTCCATAATGGAAAAAAGCATCATAAATTCACATTTGTGGTCAATCCCTTTAAACTCGCTGCATCTTTATTGGTCACATGACACAATCAGGTCAAAACAACAGGAGATTAAATTATGATAAAGTTTTCAGATTTACTGTACACTACCATTCAAAACTTTGGGATCAGTCTTTTTTTGTATATACATGAAAGAAATTAATGCTTTTATTCAGCAAGGACACAACCAATTGATCAAAAGTGACAGTAAAAAACATTTATAATGTTAAGCCGGCTCACACTGTGCGATTTTTAAAAGTCCTTTAGGATTGTTCTTGTCAGACTGTACGAACATGATGATCATGTCACACTATGGGATCTCAGTTGTCATTAATGTCAGACTGTACGACAGTCAAGACGAGTTAAAAATGGGTACGCGCAAGAAAAATAGTCCGCAGTTTTACATTATCAACCCATACACGTCCAGTGACTGCGAACTGCATTGCACGCGGGACTTAAATGCTGGCTATCATGAAAAATATAAGAACGGCGGCAATATCGGCGTATTTAAGAAGAATAGTGTAAGCAGCTCTACACACCCACATGAAAACAGCGGCGCAACCAGTGTTTATATAGAAAAGGCAACATATCAGATGAATTCCGTGAGCGGAGGACGGGAGCGCCGGAGTTTATGGTGGATAGAATAATTCTCTAGCATTAATTCTGCTCATAGCTTGTCTTGAAAAATGAAGACAGTTTGACATTCATCGTAGAAGTCGTCACACTGCAGGACTGTGCGCCAAATCTTCTGACACTGCCAGAATTTTGTCAGAGGTAAAATGTGATCGCAACGGCCATTAATCGGCTGTCGGTGAACATATCAAAGACTACAGATTTTAGCCGAGGATTATAGGAATCTTTTAGGATTTTCAAAAATTGGTCTCAGATGAACAAATCGTGGCCAAAATCGCACGGTGTGAGCCGGGCTTTAGAAAAGATTTCTATTTCAAATAAATGCTATTCTTTTGAAGTTCTATTCATAAAAGAATCCTTAAATAAAATGTATGATGGTTTCCACAAACATATTTATAATATGACAAGTTTCTAGAGCACCAAATCAGCATATTAGGATCATTTGACACCGAAGACTGGAATAATGGCTGCTGAAAGTTCAGCTTTGCCATCACAGGAATTAAATTACATTTTAAAATACAAAAGTTATTTTAAATGGCAATAATATTTGACAATATTACTGTTTTTACTGTATTTTTAATGAAATAAATTAAGCCTGCGTGAGCATAAGAGACTTTCTTCAGAATTTTTAAAGCTATTCTTTTAAAAACAATGGTCTTTTTTCACACCCAGTAAAGATGTTTCTCTTGACAAATGGCAAATTATGATATTGATGTTTTGTTGTGCGCAGGTGGAAGTCAACCTAGATGATGAGACTGAGATCAACCAGACCAAACTAGTATTAGGTGCTCAAACAGACTATGACATGGAGGAAGATGAGGAAGAGGACGATGATGAGGATGATGATGCAGATGACGACCTCGATATGGTACTAGAAGATGAGGAAGACGAAGATGACTACTGACTGTGCCTGCAAAGACGGCATTATCATTTACTCCTGTGTTTAGGTGTGTAGTCTGCACATTTGGCATGCTGATAGAGACTACAACAGTCTCTCTGTCTTAGATTGGTGTTGCTTTAGATAAACTGTTGGTTCACCCATCTATAAAATCCTCCAAAAGTATGTGTAGCACAAATACAACTCCTCCTATTACTGTGCTGTTGGCCAAGCCTGCACTTTATGTATTTTTTAAATACATATGAATTAAAGATTGCACCAGTTCTATTTCATGGTGTTCACCAAGTGATGCTGTACTATATAGGCTTTATTTAATATTGTATTGTTTTGCTTTCAGATTGAATGCATTATGATTATGAAGCTGATGATAAGTATTATGTATGTACATGTTCATGTTGTGAGGTATTCGCAGAGGTATTTTTTCTATTTGGAGTGAGTGTGTGGACTAGGTTGTGTATGCATGGGCATGACAATTGTTCTAGCTGAGCCAGTATTCTAACTTTTTTGTACTTCGTGTGCAGCATTGTTAATGTACAGAGAGTTCCTATGTTTTCTTAAAGAAAAACATCTTTTCTGCAGATTTTGAGAAGGTGCTCAGCGTAATTGAAAACACTTCAACTTAGCACTGTTTCTTTAACAGAGTGAGGCAGGTTGTTTGGTTAGGCGTTTTGGTGTTGCCTTGATGTAATTGTATGATGTGTGAATGACATTTTTACATTACACTGTAGGTACATGCTAATAAAGGCGAGTATGATGACAGATGCATTTCCTCTGTTGGCCAGTATTATTAATATAATAAATTACAGTTTCTGTGACAACAGACATCTGCCCCCTCCCAATCACAGCATGAACCTGCAATGCAGTAAAAACACTTCCAGCATTCAGTATTTTCCAAAAAGCTGTTAACAGTGTACTACACTTCACAAAAAGAGGGGCACCTCTGGAGACGAATGAAGCCACAATAATAGATCAATTTATATTCTTATAACTTTAAGAATGTTTAATATTTATATGTTCTTAAAGTGCAAAATAGATTGGTTTAGAAATAAATATGTATATCCTCCTATATATTGTGCAAAATAAATGTTAATATTTGATATTTTTGTTTTTTATATAGAAAGTAAGGTTTATGGATATGTCAAACATTTTTTAATTAGTAATTCAATTCTAATAATGTACTACACTTCACAAAAAGAGCAGGGTCTGGAGAAAAATGATGCCACAACAGTAGATAAATTATATAGATAATATTCTAATAACTTTAAGAATGTTTAATATTTATATATTCTTAAAGTGCAAAGTAGATTCTAGAAATAATTATATATGTGTGTTTGTGTGTGTGTATCCTCATATATAGTGCAAAATAAATGTGAAAATATTTAATATTTTTTTTATTTAATAATACTATTTTATATAGAAAGCAAGCATGCTTGTGGATACATCACTTTTTTACATATGTGACCCTGGACCACAAACGCTGTCATAAGGGTCTTTTTTTTCAAAATGGAGATCTATATGTCATCTGAAAGCTGAATACATAAGCTTTCTTATTAGAATAGGACAATATCTGGCAGAGATACAACTATTTGAAAATCTGGAATCTAAGGGTGCAAAAAAATCTAAATATTGAGAAAATCGCCTTTAAAGTTGTCTAAATTAAGTCCTTAGCAATGCATATTACTAATCAAAAATTAAGTTATGATATATGTACAGTAGGAAAATTACAAAATATCTTCATGGAACATGATCTTTACTTAATGTCCTAATGATTTTTGGCATAAAAGAAAAATCAATAATTTTGACCCATACAGTGTATTTTTGGCTATTGCTACAAATATACCCAGCGACTTAAGACTGGTTTTGTGGTCCAGGGTCACATATGTAATTCAACTTTAACAATGTACTATACTTCAGAGCAAGGTCTGGAGAATATAAATATTAATTTTCTACATTTTTTAAAAATATTTTTATCTGTACATTTTTAACTAATAATACTATTTTATATAGAAAGCAAGGTTTGTGGATACATCACAATTTTTTACATATGTAATTAATTTTCTTTATTTCCTCCATTAATTGCTTTTCTCGCATCACTGCTTGCTAAAATACAACATAAGAGTCAGAGTAAGACCTGAAACCTGTTGTATAATATTTGGGTCAGTTTATCCCACCATATGCTGTCATTGTTGTAGTAAACACAAGCGTATCAGCCTCTCCAACATAAACTTTGCTTACAGAGTGAAACCCTTGTTTGTGGGAGATCTGTCCACCATTGCAAAATGTGATCACAGTCCATTGACCCTCAATAGGGAGGCTTTTGGGTCTACAGTGGGGTCACGAGACCACCTTTAGTACAGCACAGCGCTTTGCCACCCAAGCTGAACAGTAACAGACTCTGTATGACAACCTTCAAACTTCAAAACTGGATGTGATATCAAGGTGTGGGATAGTTTTCATCGAATTTAAAGGCATTTCCATGTGGAATCGATGCAGATTCTGAGAAAGGTATGTTCAAATCAGGAGTACGAGCATGAAAATTGCCATTCATTGGTCAATGGTCATTCATTACTGGGCAAATTGCATTGTGTTTAGTAACAGCAATGAATGATGTGTAGTGAAAGGGTAACTACCTCTCACATCAGGAGTGTGGTGCTGATGAGAGTCACTGAGCTGGAGCTGAGATCTGGAATATGATGCTGTCACACCGTGTTGGACGAGCGTGTCATGTGCTTGTGCTGGTGTTGTGTCTGTCTGCGGCTGAGGACTTCGACTGGTCAGCGAACAACCACGACTCCTTCTATTATGGCACTTTTCCAAATGGTATGCCACCATTACCAAATGGATTCCTTTCTCAGACATTATGTCCTTTGTGAAATGAATTGATCTGCATGGATATCAATGATGAAAGTTAAATACATTAACTGACAAATAATACTTCACGTGAAAGACGTATTCTCTACCGTTTCACTTCATTTGTCAGGATTTTCGTGGGGCGCCGGCAGTTCAGCCTATCAAACAGAAGGAGCCTGGGACAAAGATGGGAAAGGACTGAGCATCTGGGATGTGTTCACTCATAAGAAGGGAAAGACGTTCTTGAATGATACTGGAGACTCTTCATGTGAGGGATACTACAAAATCAAGGTGACCATGCTGGTTTTTGCTATGACATTGAATATGAAATTCCCCAGCTGAAATGCAACAACATTTTTGCTTCATTTTCTTCTATAGGATGATATTTCATTGATAAAAGAGCTGAATCTGAGTCATTATCGGTTTTCCATCTCCTGGCCCAGGATCATGCCAACTGGAATCAGGTGTAAGTATCTGTACTGCTGGCTCTAGGTAGGATTTTTATATTTTCCCAAAATATTTGACCTCCACTTTTGTGTATTTGCAGCTGACCATGTGAATGAGAAAGGAGTGAAGTACTACAATGCTCTTATTGATGAGCTGCTTGAACACAATATCACTCCCATTGTGACCCTTTATCATTGGGACCTGCCACAGGTGTGTATTCCTGCATATATCCAATAGGCCTACTAATAGCGCTATTTAAAATATTGTATTCTTATTTATTTAACCTCTTTAGAACGTTTTACTGAATATATCTTAAATAGCATATTTTATTTTAACTAAAACAAAGCTGTAAGGCAGCAGACTGTTCAATGGGCTTTAATGTTTTTGACTTATTGCTCGTTCAGATAGCGCAACGTTGTGTAATAAAATTAATAACGACATATAACAAAAACTGCGGAAAACGTGTTGTAAAAAATAGACGTGGATATATTGTGTGTCATATTTACTGTTGCTATGTTGCATGTGAAATCCAGAAATCCATCGGGAGTTTAGCGTGAGGGCGGAAATTTAGCAACGGTTTTAAGTTGGATGTGGATTCTCTGCGTTGACCAACAAGTTGCTTGGTTCGAATGTGATATCTGTATGTGCTGTGCTTTATATACAGGTGCATCTCAATAAATTAGAATGTCGTGGAAAAGTTAATTTATTTCAGTAATTCAACTCAAATTGTGAAACTCGTGTATTAAATAAATTCAATGCACACAGACTGAAGTAGTTTACGTCTTTGGTTCTTTTAATTGTGATTATTTAGGTTCACATTTAACAAAAACCCACCAATTCACTATCTCAACAAATTAGAATATGGTGACATGCCAATCAGTTAATCAACTCAAAACACCTGCAAAGTTTTCCTGAGCCTTCAAAATGGTCTCTCAGTTTGGTTCACTAGGCTACACAATCATGGGGAAGACTGCTGATCTGACAGTTGTCCAGAAGACAATTATTGACACCCTTCACAAGGAGGGTAAGCCACAAACATTCATTGCCAAAGAAGCTGGCTGTTCACAGAGTGCTGTATCCAAGCATGTTAACAGAAAGTTGAGTGGAAGGAAAAAGTGTGGAAGAAAAAGATGCACAACCAACCGAGAGAACCGCAGCCTTATGAGGATTGTCAAGCAAAATCGATTCAAGAATTTGGGTGAACTTCACAAGGAATTGACTGAGGCTGGGGTCAAGGCATCAAGAGCCACCACACACTGACGTGTCAAGGAATTTGGCTAGTTGTCGTATTCCTCTTGTTAAGCCACTCCTGAAACAGACAACGTCAGAGGCGTCTTACCTGGGCTAAGGAGAAGAAGAACTGGACTGTTGCCCAGTGGTCCAAAGTCCTCTTTTCAGATGAGAGCAAGTTTTGTATTTCATTTAGAAACCAAGGTCCTAGAGTCTGGAGGAAGGGTGGAGAAGCTCATAGCCCAAGTTGCATGAAGTCCAGTGTTAAGTTTCCACAGTCAGTGATGATTTGGGGTGCAATGTCATCTGCTGGTGTTGGTCCATTGTGTTTTTTGAAAACCAATGTCACTGCACCTGTTTACCAAGAAATTTTGGAGCACTTCATGCTTCCTTCTGCTGACCAGCTTTTTAAAGATGCTGATTTCATTTTCTAGCAGGATTTGGCACCTGCCCACACTGCCAAAAGCACCAAAAGTTGGTTAAATGACCATGGTGTTGGTGTGCTTGACTGGCCAGCAAACTCACCAGACCTGAACCCCATAGAGAATCTATGGGGTATTGTCAAGAGGAAAATGAGAAACGAGAGACCAAAAAATGCAGATGAGCTGAAGGCCACTGTCAAAGAAACCTGGGCTTCCATACCACCTCAGCAGTGCCACAAACTGATCACCTCCATGCCACGCCAAATTGAGGCAGTAATTAAAGCAAAAGGAGCCCCTACCAAGTATTGAGTACATATACAGTAAATGAACATACTTTCCAGAAGGCCAACAATTCACTAAAAATGTTTTTTTTTATTGGTCTTATGAAGTATTCTAATTTGTTGAGATAGTGAATTGGTGGGTTTTTGTTAAATGTGAGCCTAAATCATCACAATTAAAAGAACCAAATACTTAAACTACTTCAGTCTGTGTGCATTGAATTTATTTAATACACGAGTTTCACAATTTGAGTTGAATTACTGAAATAAATGAACTTTTCCACGACATTCTAATTTATTGAGATGCACCTGTATCTCTACATCTCATACATATTGACATTAATTGCTTTTTTGCCCAGATGAAGTCGGAGTTTTGCTAATGTGACAGCACCTTAAGATAACGAACAGACTATGCGCCTGTCCATCACAGCCTACTTTTCATTTTCTAAACAAAAAGAGCCAATTTGATTCATTTTCCAATTACTTGACTCTCTCAACAATATATTTCAACAATATCTGTCAAGATTTGACAAGTAAAAAGATGAATACAAATTTAATGAATTTCATTCATCCACTGTATTGACTGCAGTAATAATGGATTAGTCGACTCTAACCTTTTTAGGAACGTTTTATTATTTATCATTGTGTCTGTACATTTGGACAGGTTTTGCAGGAGAAATATGGCGGATGGCAGAACATCAGCATGATTAATTATTTCAACGACTTTGCCAATCTTTGCTTTGAACGCTACGGGGACCGTGTCAAATACTGGATAACTTTTAATAACCCATGGGTACGCTCACTCTATTAATCTCTAGTTAATAACAGCGAATTAAAGAAATGTGTAAAGGATGAGCTTATTAATGCTCATTGTGTGGCAGTCAGTGGCAGTGGAGGGATATGAAACTGGAGAACATGCTCCAGGACTGAAGCTCAGGGGCACTGGGGCCTACAGAGCAGCTCACCACATCATTAAGGTAACACATCAGTTCCTTGACATAATATTGTACCATGGTATTTCAGAATGGAGTTTTTGTACAATACTGTTTGTGTTGGTTTACTAACAGGCACATTCTAAGGTTTGGCACACTTACGATACTCAGTGGCGAAACAAACAAAGAGGTATGAGCTTATAGCAGTATCTATAAGCTTATTAAAAATCACACCCTCTGAACCCTCTGGCTGCTTTCTTTTCTAGGTATGGTGGGTATTTCACTGTCCGGGGACTGGGGGGAGCCTGTGGACATCACTAACCAGAAGGACATTGAGGCTGCAGAGAGATATGTCCAGTTTTACATAGGCTGGTTTGCTACACCTATCTTTCATGGAGATTATCCTCAAGTGATGAAGGATTTCATAGGTACTGTTGCTAAGTAGATGTTGAATATGTGAGGTTAAGAATGGCACAATCCAGCATATTAATGACAATTTTGCATCCAAGGGAGAAAAAGTGCACAGCAGGGTTTGGGAACGTCTCGCCTTCCCACCTTTTCTTCTCAGGAGAAGAGTTACATCAAAGGCACTTCTGACTTCCTAGGTGTGGGGCACTTCACCACACGCTACATCACCCAAAAGAACTTCCCTTCCAACCGTGGCTCCACCTACTTCTCAGATCGGGATGTAGCAGAGCTGGTCGACCCACGTTGGCCTGATCCTGGTTCGGAGTGGCTCTACTCTGTTCCTTGGGGCTTCCGCCGTCTGCTCAACTTTATAAAGGTGCACAAAGGCTGTAAATGTTTAAAAGGCACCGTTTCACCTCATTTACTCATGCTGATCTTTGATCTTGTTTCATAATATATATTTATTACCATGTCATAAATTGACAACTTTTGACTTATGCTCTTTGACATTCTAAAGACTCAATATGGGAACCCCATGATCTTCATCACTGAGAACGGGGTCTCAGAGAAGCTGATGTGCACAGAACTGTGTGATGACTGGAGGATACAGTATTACAAGGGTTACATCAATGAGATGCTCAAAGGTAACAAGTCCAAAAATGAGTAAAGGGATGGGTCACCCAAAAATGGAAATTGTGTCATCATTTACTCATCCTCATATTGTTTCAAACTAGTATGACTTCAAAATATCTTTTAAAGAATGTTTAAACTGTTTTTGTCCATATAATGGAAGTCAATGGGGTACAAAACACTATTGGACCCCATTAACCTTCATTGTATGGACAAAACAATATCTTCTTTTATGTTGTACACAAGAAAGTCAGGTTTGGAATGACTTGATGGTGTGTAAATGATGACAGAATCATCACAAATTATATTGCATTTTATTTGTTGTTAACCTGCAGCTATCAGGGATGGAGTGAATGTGAAGGGCTACACCGCTTGGTCCCTTCTGGACAAGTTTGAGTGGGATGAGGGCTATTCAGAGAGGTTCGGCCTTTACTATGTGGACTTCAGGAACAAAAATAAGCCTCGCTACCCCAAGGCCTCTGTTCAGTTCTACAAACGCGTCATTAAGTCTAATGGATTTCCCAATCAGAGAGAGGTACATCTATTTTGTTGAAATGCTCATTATGAGTTACTAAAAAAAAAAGAATGAAAGACTGAATACAGTAATAACTGAGTCCTAGAGATATATAAAAGTAACAGTTTCTTTCTTCTTCTTCTTCTTATTATTATTATTATGTTTTCTGTTTTAACATGAAATGTCAATTTTATGCATTGCAAGGACTCTAGCTAAACCATAAATACACAAATATATATACACATGTTTATGTATACATATAAAACACAAAATACAATACCTAAAAGACTACAAAACTGTGGCGGGAACCAAATCCCATACCACACACTCATAGTTAAATAATAAAAGCCATTTTTAAGGAAAGTGCTGTTTGCTCGCTGATTAACATTTTGAATGAACTGATTCTGCTCCAGATTATTTGACAGCCGTCTTGTGGTACTATTTGGATTAGAGCATCTGTTTTGGTATTGAAACATGCTATTTAGAGTCAATGAAATATTTGCGGAGAACATTTCCAATTAAATAGCTGTTTAGGGTGAATACACCAATAACCTCATTTGGTTATCTACCAACAAAACCGTCTTGGAGAACCCCCAAGATTAGGATGTAATTATCATATAAATGGTATTTTCTAATTATTTTTCTGTCGCCTTATATTGAACAAACTCCAGTTGCCTTGGACATGTTCCAAATGTTTATTTTCAGATGATACAAAACCATATAAACCATTTTATACATAACTGTTTATACAATCTATGTATTAAAGGTTGTGTAATTAACTGAATTAAACAGTCACATTAAATACCATATAAAAAGACAGATTATGGAACAGAATCCTGAAAGGAGTGCCCATCTGCGCAAGCCTCTATCTGTAAGAGAACAGTATGAATAAATGAGACAATGACTGTATGCTCTGAATCATCATCATTGGCAGGTTGAGAACTGGAAAAAGAAAGCTACAGAGACTTGCTCCACCAGTAATCAGCTCCTGGCTGCAGGTCAGTGGATCATTGATTCGAACTTTGTTGAAGAACCGGGGCAAACAAGGAAAAATTCCATTTGTTGATCACAGACTAAAATAAATAATCATGTAGCCTTTAATCAAGAACAAATTCGATGGGAACAAATTCCTCTTGAACAGTACATGAGAACATTCCTTGTCTTCATCTGGATCTCCAGTTTTATTATGCTAACCTCATTTGTGGTTTGACTAGGTTTCTGCTTAGCCATTAGTGTCCATAGGGACTCGGTATGCTTACCATGAGAACGGATTGACAAAGACTTTTGGGGAGGTCTGAAACAAACAGGATTTTTCTTTGTTTGCCCCTCCAGCTAGAAGCAAATCCAAGGAAAAGAAAGACCATGTAGAGATGCCAACGGTTTGGCCAGTGCATGATGAAGTTTAGACACTAGGGTACATATAGAAGTAACTTGTTCTTTTCTTTTCAGCTTGGAAAACTTCTGACAAAGTCTGAAAATGATTCAAAAACCTCAGAATGATTGTGTGGTGTAGTTGGATAAAAAGAACATTAAGCAACTCCAGTTCTGGCTTACTCTGATCTTGGGAAGCTGAAATGTCTGAAGTCTTCAGGGGCCATATTCTACAAGCTTCAGTGAATTATGTTAAAATGGCTCCATAGTACATAATATTCTTAATTAAATGTCACCATAAAGAAATAACCAGATCAGCTATTGGAGCACCTTTGATTTAAGGGTCAATACACCGCAAAGCCTCAATTCATTAGGACAATCTATAATAGAGTGCAACAGTGCTCACCCACTTTTCATGGCCTTGGTTCTGAAAGTTATGTTTCCCATTCATTTTACTTTCTTTCTTTTTTAAAGAGTTATAGGCTATGAACCAAACCAATCAGCAAAAATGCTAATTATAACATTACAAACTTGATTTGAACAAAAAAGTATTTGAACATTGGGCAAAAACACAAAGATACAAGACAGTGTACTTAATGAGGGAAAGAATTAAGAGGTTTTTTTTGGCATGCTTTGCTTGTTTCAATTCTCTGATTGGAGATTTACAGAGTCTTGGGTAATGTAGTTTTTCACCAGAAAGGACTAGTTTAAAAAATAAATAATGTGGGCTGATAGCTTCAACAAAATAATATATCATCATATACCATCAATGAACAACGTTGTAGTTTGTCCTTAAAAGTTTACAAGGTATCATTAAAAATAATTGATGGTTTTTTTGGGGGGGTTTTATGAATGGGAGTTTTTTTACTTGTGAGACTGTTGCACACTATTATTATTATAAATTACATGCTATGTTGTCAAGGTTTAATCAGGCGCAATTTCATAAGTCACAATGACATACTGCTTATGGACTGGCGACCAGAAATTCAATCAACATAAACTTGATGAACTGTCTGCCGCTTTCAATAGAGCTTGCTTTGCTGAAGTTTTGATTATCAGCAAATAACCATCTGATTATCAAGATTTGGAAATCCTTTTAATCAGAACCTTAAAATGTTGCTTTTGCTAATACTCTTAATATTTTGATGAATCAAACTTAAATAATGTATGTGCTGTATAATCCTCAACAAACAGCCAATGTAAGTATAAAACTAAAAGGATGCTTGATGTGGATGCATGCTGCCCTTTTGCTTATAACCCAGTTGACTGTGCCGCTTTATTGTAAGCTTACACAGCGGCCCTCAAAGGGTTAATGTGTCCTACTGCCATCCTAAGATTATTTCTCTCTCTTCATTAGAGGAAAAGCGGAATACGGCTGCCAATATTCTAAGGCTTATTCATGGTAAGCCATCACATACACACACACACACACACACACACAATGGCTAGAAGAGAACTATATTAACCCTTTGAGTGCTCCGTAACGCAAAAGCAGTGTGAACCTGGGCTATGCTAATATGTTTGGTCTGATAAACACATTTGTGTATACATTTCAGATCCTTTAACCAGCCACATGGAGATGGTGACCGAGGTTGTGGTTCCCACAGTGTGCACCCTCTGCATTTTGATCAGCGCTGTCTTTCTCATGTTCCTACTCCGCAAACGAAATTAACAAAAATTCGGCCCTTGTTTCTTGGTTAATACTCTTTGCATTGAGAAGGTTAAAGGACACTATGCTGAATTTAAATGATATAGGCAAATAGTCATCTGCTTTTGGAAATTATTTTTCTCTATGTGGACAAAACTTGTTGTCTTAAACCCTGTTGAAGCTTAAACTTCTGCAAACTGAAGTGGTTGCATATACACTGCCATTCATAAGTTTGGGGTCTGTAAGTTTTTAAGAAATTTATATTTTTATTCAGCTACGATGCATTAAATCGATCAAAAGTGATAAAGATGTAAAATGCTACAAACGTTACTATTTGTTTTATTTCAAATAAATGCTGTTCTTTTGAACTTTCTATTAATCAAAAAATCCTGAAAAAGTAACAGTTTCCACAGAAATATTAAGCAGCACAGTTATTTAAAATTGCAATAATATTTCACAATACTATTTTTGACTGTATTATCAAATAAATGTAGCACCGGTGATCATGACTCTTCTTTAAAAAACATAAAAATGACCCCAAACTTTTGAAAAGTATTGTGCATAAGCAAATTAAAACTACTGCATAAAAAAAACAAATAAATATGGCATTTGACATTTGAAATGACATTTTCTGTGAGTTCATTTCTATGATATGGAGTCTTACCGGTGTTAAATGAAGCTGATGAGACTACAGCTCACCGTGGTCCTGTAGTAAGACATCTTCTCACTTTCTCCATTCACAGACTCATCTAGGGGTACATCTGCATGTGTGTGACCAGATCATTTAAAATGTCATAATTTTTCAATTAACTCAACAAGACATAAAACTAGAACAGCAAGTGAAAAAAACAAACAGCTAGTGACTTCACCTAAGTCAAAACTAATGTGGTCTACTAGAGGCTTGTCACTGAGATACAATGCTGTCTTGACTTCCTTTGACCCCTGTCCACTGGACACCTCCATAGCCCAAGAGAACGGTTGCTCCCTGAGAGAATAACATAAACAAATATTAATTCATACATACAAATATCATTATTTTGTTTAATACATCTTACATCAACTGGAAGATTTATAAAGAAAGAATATGACAGCTCATAAGAAATGCAGCAAATACTCACTTCTCATAAAAATAGCTAATAAGCGCAGGTTTAATTTGCAGCTGGAAGACATGGTCCTCGTCACAGTTAGATGTTTTGTAGTATTGCAAACAGGACCTGATATCAAATATCATAGTTAGAAACATGTAAGATCTAACTACTGAAATTAGTTTCATCTGTTTATTTCTCTTGCTATGCACCATCCCCAATGCAATCAAGGGATCTGCAGTGCTCTCATAAATCATAATTTCATGTGAAACAAAAGGTTATGATATATTATTTCTCTACATTTTGAATCACCATTTGATTAATATATAATTTCCGGAAAGGGCAGGACGCTCACTGAGTGAAAAGGAAGAGGCGATCATGAGGAAGACTGAGGCAAGTGCTGCAGGTGCCCAGGATCTCCAGCAGATGGTGCAGTTTCCTCACTCTTATCACCTGCTCCTGCAAGTCCACCTCTGTGTCCAAGTAGTATCTCTAAAAATGACAAATAACATGTATAAACAACCCCAGTACATGCTAGTATTTATCTAAATCATAGAAGAAAAAAAAAAGTTAAAAGTAGTTTTCTACCAAATAGTTGAGAGTTGTAAGTTCCTTTCCTAAAAAAGAATAACGTCAGAATTAAGTCTGCAATCTGCTTCTCAAAGAGCATCTAAAAACTAATATTTTATTTAGGTAGTTAACAGATGAAGTGAACTATAAACCAAAAAACGCTAGATTTGAAATTTGAAAAAGTATGTACCAACAAGGTAGTTGATGAAGTCTTTCCTGATCTTGTCCAGGCCGAGCTCTAGCAGCATATTAGCGGGTGTGAGGCCAGTGAGAGGCACGGCGTCTATCTGCTGCTGGTACGACTGCAGGATCAGCTTACTCAGAGTGCTATTGCTGTCTTTGTGGATCTAAGGAAAACAATACTCTCATGACATAATTTTTTAAATATTTATACTGAAAAAAGGATAAAGATCATGTTTATTCACAATAGTTAACCAAAAACATCTTTAGTGCGTTTAAATAGACATGAAGCTACACACACCCATGGTTTGATTTTACCAAGTTTCACTGCTTTGACAACAATTTTCAGGCATTCTGTTATGTCTTGATATGAAG
Organism: Schizothorax lantsangensis; assembly: GCA_027422415.1. Classification (NCBI taxonomy): domain Eukaryota; kingdom Metazoa; phylum Chordata; class Actinopteri; order Cypriniformes; family Cyprinidae; genus Schizothorax; species Schizothorax lantsangensis. The sequence goes on along the minus strand of CM049846.1, from coordinate 11,624,317 downwards.
TTACACCTATGAGAAAAAAATAAATAAAATTGGTTTCAGTAAAGATGTTTTGCTGTATTTCGTGAAAATTCCCAACGGTAATATTTACTCTTCCTCATCTTCTCCCACAGCTGTTCTGTAAAGTCCAGGTCTCCTCTCTCAATCACCATCGAGCTGAAGGCTGCTATAGCATCCGTCTTAGCTTTTCGTTTCTGTTATAAAAGATCAAATGGACAGTTCACACATAAATTAAATTAAATTGCCATTGTTTACCCATTCATTCCAAATCTGTATGAATCTTTCTTCTTTAGTGGAACACAAAATGAGGATTTACCTAACAATATATAATAAAAGTGAATGAAGAATTGTGCCGTTTAATATTATATTATTAAATTTACCTCAGACGCTTTGGCAGTGTGTCCTGGTGCTCCTTGTCCAAAATTCTCAAGCTCTAAAACAAGGGGAAAAACAGCTTCATAAACCAGCAAATTATCTCCCTCAAACTGCACACGCTACACTTAAAAGCAAAAAATTCAAGGACTGACCATCAGCAGCATTTATATCTATTTATGGTTTCTTGCTATGTATACAGCACATACAGTACAGCTGCTATACCCTCAATGAGTGCTCTGGTCAGGTCCACTGCAGACTGAGTCTCCATTGGTTCCAACCATTCAGTTTCTCCTGCTCTCAAACCCTCTGCTAGAGCCTAGTCAAATGTTTTAAAACAAAAACAATAAATGCTGATGGCATGAAAATTATTATATTATTAACAATATAATATATAATGATAAACATTTCTCTATCTAGAATAAATCAAGTTTTTTATTATAGTAAGTTATTTTTTATTCATGATTTATTACAGAAAAACTTAGTTATTTAGTTACTGTTAACTAAAACTATTTAAAATACTTTTCATTAATTGAAACAAAAGCTGAAACAACATAAAATATAAATATTACACAACAAACTTAAACTTAAAATGCTTTATATTTTATTAAGTTAAAATTACATAAATTTAAATAAAATACTAAAATGACAACAACTAAAATTAAAGTTAAATAGATTTTTTTTTTAAAATGACAAAAGCAAATAGCAAAATTACTAAAACCCTTTAACTAAAATTAAAATGACACCTGAAAATCTAAAAACAAAACACCAAAATAGTATATAAATAACATTAAAATTACACTGTATAGGAAAAACAATTTATTTACAACACTTACCAGAAGGAACTCCATCTCTTTATAGGTCTGATACAATGGACTCCTTATGTCTCCAACTGCGACTTTGATATTCTGTAAATAGGGGGAGAAAATGCTAAACAAATCACTTAGTAACCTCAAGAGGCAGTATGATCAAAACTTGGGACTAAAGTATCAAAGGCAACTGGATGCGGCACTGATGCTGACCAGAGATGCTTTAGAAGACAACGGAGGACACTCCAATACTTTCTCCACATTATTCCATGTGAGACTCGCTATTACACTGCTCTGGGACTCAAACATCATGCTCTCCTCTTTTAAAGAGCAAAACAGGTTGTACTGTGCATAGCCTTTTGTCGCCACCTGAAAAAATAATCATAATACTCTTAAAAGATACCTAATAATGAGAAACCTATAGGAGCTAAATGACAAAAAATGCTTACTGTAGAAGCATGGTGTCTTTTCTCATGCTCTTGTTTAAGCTCATCCAGTGTGGTGAAAGAGGTTTCATCTCCTGTTGGACCTGCAGAGCATTGGGAAAGGTTTTGTCTCTCTTTATAGGTACTTATCCCTTTGAATAATGCATGAGTAACAAATAAGTGCTACTACCTTTGCAACTGACTGTATACAGTTTGACACCACTGGTTTTGTTCCCACTATAGACAGTTTCTACTCCAAGCCAGGCAGTGGCACATGGGTCCAATTTGTCACAACGGACCCACAGAGGGTGTAGAGTCCCTGGGGCTTCCACCTGGGGCATGTTGGGGTTTTGAGCCATGGTGTACCAAGACAATAGCTGCCTAGTAAAAGAAAGTGAGTAAAAATTATTTATTATGGTGCTCAGCTTTTGTGAGGGAAAAATAATTCTTCAATCGTACTATATTGCAACAAGCAGCTTCTTTCACCTTGCTTTCATGACAGAGAGAGGCTGAGGCCCTAGATCTTGCTCCACTTTAAAAAGAGTTTCTTCAACAACACTGGTGTCAGCTGTGGTTTCTGTAGCTTCTGGTTCACACTTTGGTTGCTTTTCATTAAATAAGTTCACATGTTATGTAATGTTTAGTGTAAATAAGAATAGCACATACTATGTATATGAGGCCATCATAAACTAACTTACTGCTTTCTCACAGACAAAGATAGGCTGATTTCCACCGATTATGTCGTGCAAAAGTTCTTCCTTCTCCACCAGTAGTACTGAAATATCATCCTGAAATCAATAAATAAACAAATAACTTGTTTTTCAATACGCATGACTGAACGTATTTTTTTATTCATCTGCACACTTTTTAGTTTTACCATATACGTGCAGTTCTCTTTATTTTCATCTTGACACAACCTTAAACAAGCAAGAAAATAAATATAAGATAAACATATGAATCACACATAACAAAAACATGACAGATATGCCAGTTATTCAAGTTCAGTCAATCGTAATAAAAAAGAAATGTACAGTAACTCACTTCAGAAATTTAACAAATGCGTTGGCATCCGAAACTATTTTTGATCCCATTCTCCTCGTTTTAAAACGAAATCTATATTTAATTACCAAATGCTATCCGTTTGAATGACAAACTTACAGGATTCAAAACTATTTGATAACAGCGCGCCTAATATACGTCATGAGGGTTACGACGCATGCGTCCTTTTGCCACGCCTATTCTTGTTAAAAATAATTATATTCAACAATTTATTTTTTTTTTACAATATTATTTTAAACTAAGATAAAACTAATGAAATACTAAAAAAAATCAAAACATTTCTATGAATATAATATTCATTCAATATTGAATGAATTACTGAAAGTAGATCCATATGACCCATCCGCCAGCTTCCACTACTTATATAGTGCTAAAACATACTGCCACGTTTATTACTTTATCTCATGTATCTTATTGAAATCACTGTAATTAAAATCATAAATGATACAAAATGATTTTATAATTAAATCTAGATAATGTTAATAAAAATAGTCTTTGACTAAAATGAAGCACAGGCTTGGGCGGAAGTGACATATGTCGGATGGATATGCAAGTAGGTGGAGTGCTTCATTCTTCCTTTTCTTCCGTGGCCGCCATCGAGTTAGGAGCGTGGTTCCTGGCGAGCCGTGAAAACTTACAATAATGGTGAGCACATGGAATATTTTTTTCACCGCCTTAAGCGCGTATTCAATAAAGCTTCTTCCTTATATTGTTTTATGTGCATATAATTAATCAGCAGTTGGTTTTTGGATGAAATATTACACGTTAGCTTCTATGCTTGCACTAACAGCGGCTCTCGGGAGCCATTTTGATCTAGTGCGGCGTGTATACACGTGTGGTCATGATTTTTCAGCTGACTCCGTTTAGAGGTTATTACCTCGAAATTCAAACACGATTTTAAAGAAATGCTATTCCGTCCTTTTAGAAACCCTAATACCTAAATAGAATTTAACAGCCTTGAGATCATATGTAAGAACATAGTTGGAAATGTTAGCTTGCGTGTTGTGGCCTAGTATTAGGTTTGAACGCAGACACTTCAGTTTAGGTGTGCAATAGACAAGTATTGAAGTGGTCATTCACTTTAAAATATTTTATTTTATAAAATGTATTCATCCTCATCATAGTAAAAAGAACATTAAAAGGAATTCATACAAGTTATATCAACCTTAGGATAAGCAAATAATAACACAGTTGATTTTACGCTTAATTATCACTTTAATTTGCATCAATTTCCCACTATACTTGCTCTGAGTTTTTCACATTATTATTTTTTTTTTACCTCCCAAGTTTTTATCTGGTATTCTTGCTATGATGGTGTAATTTGCGTCCTACTCTGTGTTCAGTGACAGTTGCCTGCTGTCTCATGCTGGCACAGAAGGTTGATGAAAACAAAGACTGAGCAAGATTCAATGTTATAACTGATGAATAAACTTGTAAATGGAAATACCTTAAGTTATTCATGCTTCTGTTTTTGTTTTAGGCTTGTGCCCGACCGTTAATCTCGGTCTACTCCGAGAAAGGGGAGACATCCGGCAAAAATGTGGTTCTGCCTGCAGTGTTCAGGGCTCCCATCCGCCCTGATGTTGTGAATTTTGTGCATACCAACATGCGCAAGAACAAGCGCCAGCCCTACGCTGTCAGTGCACTGGCTGGTGAGTGTTGTTTTAAATACACAGTTGAAATGTCAATTCAATGATGAGATTCCACTTCAAGGTCCGTGTTTCTGACGACTGATTATGTTGGAAGTTCTGAGAGACATTTGTCTGTCTGTGATATTTTGCCATGGTATGACATGATCAAATATAACTCCAAAATGTGTCATTTCAGGTCACCAGACCAGTGCTGAGTCCTGGGGCACAGGAAGAGCTGTGGCTCGTATCCCCCGTGTGCGTGGTGGTGGCACCCACCGCTCCGGACAGGGTGCTTTCGGAAATGTATCCTGAACTATTGCAACGTTTACTTGAACAACTTTTCAAATCTTGATTATAAGCAACCCTTGCTGTGATGGTGTAATTTGCGTCTTACTCTATGCACAGCGACAGTTGCCTGCTGTCTTATGCTGGCGTGGAAGGTTGACGAATATTTAGACTGAGCTGGTTCACATATACATCTAAAATGAAGGCCTGTTCACACAAATGCAAATGTTCTGCATAGAAATTTGATCTGATTTTCGCATCAGATTTGTTTGTTCGGACCTATGAGTAAAAAACAGCAGATGGGAAATGTAGAGATACAGTGGTTTACCCCAGTTACTATGGTACACAAATGGCTATCTGCAACTTTGTTTCTAACCGATTTATCTCAAAGTTAGTCGAACAGAATTTACTTGTTTTCAAAGCAGTTCAGGTTTTTGTATTCACTATGGTGATTATAAATATTGCTAAAAAAGAAGAGCACAGACAGGAGAGCTTGTTCAGGATTCTTCCTCTGCCGTCCGTGCAGACAAAACTTTATAACAGCAGCAGCTCTTGGCATGTGACCAAAAGTGTGAAATTCTTGGCCAGTTTTCTTTGTAGTGCAATGGAAAAGACATTAGAACCACTTTCTGTGAAGGGGAAGTCACATTGACGACGTGTAAATGTTTGTATCATCTGAACGGACACATGAACAGCCATTGATTCAAATCAAAATGCTTAATGCATAAAATTTTCGCACTGAATATTCAGCTTTGTGTGAACAGGCCCTTTAGTGAGAAATGTTGACCCTTGACTCCACTGTAGATGTGTCGCGGCGGCCGTATGTTTGCCCCCACAAAGACCTGGCGCCGTTGGCACCGCAGGATTAACGTTAACCAGAAGCGTTACGCCATCTGCTCTGCCCTGGCTGCCTCTGCTCTGCCTGCCCTGGTCATGGCCAAAGGTAAGTTAACATATTGTGTCCAGAGCTTCATAATCCTTTCATTTACTGCAAGCTGGGGTCTCTCTGGGGTCCTTATAATGACAGTGCTTGTATGCACTGTATATATTGTGTTGCCATTTATTGGCATTCTGCTTTAAATTCAGTGCTAGAGAAACCTCAGTTTGCAGAAGGGCCGAACCAAATTATTTTTTTCCCTTTCGACGGCTGAGCACCGCAATAAATATAGAATATTTATTACATTAAACTTTTTTGGTTTCACTGACTTGAAACAAATGGCAAATGTTTCAGGTCACCGCATTGAGGAGATTCCTGAGGTCCCACTTGTTGTTGATGATAAAGTTGAAGGATACAAGAAGACTAAGGAGGCCGTGCTTCTGTTGAAGAAGCTTAAGGCATGGAATGACATCAAGAAGGTGAGCTACTGTCAAACTGATTTAAAATGTGCGCTTTACCAGCATGAACTGTTTTTGATGCATATTTCTGGTCTCTAGGTTTACGCCTCTCAGCGTATGCGTGCCGGTAAGGGTAAGATGAGGAACCGAAGGCGTATCCAGCGTAAGGGACCGTGCATCATCTACAACGAAGACAACGGTGTGACACGAGCTTTCAGAAACATCCCTGGTACGAGATCTTGTATTTTGCTGTTGCTTCACTTGAACACTGTAAACATGATGATATCCACTTCTGGTCCGTGTTTATGAATCGTATGATCTCAGTGGAAGTTCTGATCCTTACCTTGCATCACGCAAAATTTGTTGATCCATATGATTGCAAAATTCATAAACCACAAGGTCTCTTTTCTCAGGCATCACACTGCAGTCCGTGAGCAGACTGGACTTGTTGAAGCTTGCTCCAGGTGGACACATTGGACGCTTTTGCATTTGGACTGAGGGTGCATTCCGTAAACTGGATGACCTCTATGGCACTTGGCGCAAAGCCTCCTCCCTTAAAGTGGACTACAAGTGAGTTCCCTTACCATTCGTTCTTATCCTTGTCTGGTTGTGCGTTGAACAACAGTGATGATCTTATACTTTACAGTCCGTGTTTTTGAACACCATGATAATATCAAAGGTCTGAGTGAAAAATAAGGTGGTCTGGAACCCCACTTGTTCAGATGCACACCTAGATATTAAAATGTGTAGATATTGAGCATAAACTTTTGGACTTACTGTCTTGTCATGTTCCAGCTTGCCCATGCACAAAATGAACAATACAGATCTGCACAGAATCCTGAAGAGCGAGGAGGTCCAGAAGGCACTTCGTAATGCGAAGTAAGTTTTGGTTACTTTGATCATCTATATTACCAACATATCATTGCAGTGATGAGATTCCTACTTCAGGTCCGTGTTTCTGACTAATGATTGTATAGGAAGTCCTGAGCCATCTTGCTTTGAAACTCGAAGACTTATTTTTTTTTTTTTAGTATATGACAAGTAGGGTAACAAGTTTTTATGCAATTGTAGACACAAGATTCATCGCAGAGTGCTCAAGAAGAACCCTCTGAAGAATCTGAGAGTGATGATGAAGCTCAACCCCTATGCCAAGTCAGCCCGTCGCCGTGCTATCCTGGCACACAACCCTGACGTAAGCACCCTCACGACCCACAAGTGTCACTATATTCTGATAAACATGCTAAGCTGTTTCTAAATCTGTAAATTTTGTGCAGATCAAGGCCAAGATGTTGAAACCCAAGAAGAAGAGGGTTGTGAAGAAGACCAAGGCCAAGAAGCCTGCAGCTGCTCCTGCTCCAGCTCAAGTTTAGACCTTGTGAACAGACTAATGGAGTTCACAAATGATTTTCAAATAAAACAGCTGTTGAAAATTCTGATAAAGCTGTCCTTTTTAATCCACTGCATACAACTTAAGCACTGGCACATTCCATCAGTTGTCATCTGTTAAATAAATATTTTATTATAATATACAAGTTTGTATAAGTTATGACTGATTTTCTCTCGCTTCGAGTTAAAGGCTGCAAATTCACCATTGAAATAAAGCAGAACACAAAACATTACAATGAAATAATGTAATCACGTCAGGGGTAGCTGATAGTGCAGTCATAAACCTTGAAATTAAGATTTTAAAAAGTATAACAATCACAGCAAGTTAACATTTAGGAGGATCCATAGCATTTTAAGTTTTTGCAGTGTAATTTCAGCCTTTGAAAGCTTTTGCAATCAACATTAAATTAAAATTTTGTATTAAGAAAAAATAAAATGCATTTTGTAAACTGGTCTTATGGATGCTATCAGCATTTAACAAAAAATATTTGGCAGAACAGATTTCAAGCGACCTATTGGAGCCGTAATGCATTGTTAATTACAGCAGTATGCTCATTAATACTCAAAACAACATCTAAAATAAAGAGTGCGTTCAAGACGGCAGTAGTTTGCTGTTGGCCTCTGGTCTGCTTGGTAGAGTGGACCTGGAGATGTTGCAGGTGAGGAAACCACTAAATAGCTGGCGTAGAAAAAGATGGCTGCTCTCACATTCCCACGCTGTGAGTTGGAGTTGCTGGCTGGTTTAGCCCAATGGTGCTGCATAACCAACCAGCAAAGTCAACCTCCTCTGCCTCGGAGTTCTTTATGAAGGTATGGACCTGGAAAAAATATGATTAGACGTTAGATGCATGAGGTGCATTCATAGGAAAAATAGATCCATTAGTATTGAAAGAAAATGATTATTCCTACCATCAGTTGCTTGAGGTCTGCTCTTTCTGCTGGATTTTTGATTAAACTGCACAAAACACAAAGAGACAGTTAGCGACAGAAAAATGTTAATGCATTGGTCTGTCTAGTTCAGAGACCCTAAGAGGACATGGAGATGAAAAAGTATTAAATGAGACTCAAATTTTCTGCGTTCTCTTGCAAAACTTGCATTCACCGGAGAACCCCAAACTAGTTTTAGTTCAACCACTAGATGGAGCAGCAAGCACCAATGAAGAAGAATTTGTGCATTTAGAAGATGATTTTATCCAAAGCAGCTTTCACTGCACTCTGCATTTTTATCAGTATGCCAGTTGCCTGGGAATCAAACCCATGACCTTGGCATTACATGCGCCATGCTCTACTAGGTGAGCTACGGTGTAATTTTGCTTACCATTTGTTAACAAAGTCTTGAAATTCTGCACCAAAGATGCTTGGGAGCTTGGGAGGTGGCTGAAAAAAAAAAAGAGAAACAGCTCCATTAAGGCTAAGTGAAGCAGCCAATAAATCCTCACTTTAATTAATTCACTGCCATAAAACTGTTTAGTGATCTTTTAAGCACCACTGAAAGCTTACTTCATTGACAATATAGTCAAGCAGCTCAAATATAGCCATGGGAGGTCTGCTGTCTGGAGCGTATGCTGAAAAGACAAACCGATTAAAAATAAAATCATTTTATTATATATTATAGTCTCAGAAACACCTAAGTTACAGGATAACAAACAGACACTCACAGCTGCCAGGTCGACCAGGAGGCCTGGGTTTAGGGGAGGCGTCGCTGGCCGAGGGGTCCCCCTCAAGGGGCTGACCAAAGATTTGCTCCAGCTCTTTGGCATCAGGTGGTGGGATAGGGAAGCGTCCAATAGCCATCTCCACCAGAGAGAGACCCATGCTCCATATGTCAGACTGGACAGAGTAGTGAGTCCCTTGAAGGCGTTCGGGCTACAGATGGACACAGAGATAAAAGGATAAGGATCATAGAGAGAGGAAATGAACATTATCATAAAGGAAGCGATGTGATGAAAAACAGGAGCCTGAACAAACAGATGGCTGTACTGAGATACTCCAAATCAAACATCCAAGGATTCATGTCCTGGCTGAAGAATTAAACTGACAAAAGATTGTTTTAAAGAATATACACTGATCAAACAGAACATTAACACCACCTGCCTAATTTTGTGTCCTGTGGTATCTTTGAAACCAAGACATTAGCAGAAGATCCTTACATTCTGTAAGTTGCAAGGTGAGGCCTCCATGGATTGGATTTGTTGGTCCAGCACATCCCACAGATGTGTAGGCAACACATTGTCAAGTTCCTCAAGCCATTCCTGAGCATTTTTGTTGTAGTATGGCAGGGTGCATTGGGCACCAGTTCACCAGTGGTTGTCCTTCCTTGCACCACTTTTGGTAGATATTAATCACGGCATACCAGGAACACCCCACAAGACTGACCCAGCTGTCTAGCCATTACTATTTGGCCCTTGGCCCTTCCAAAACATGAAATTCAAGAACTGACTGTTCACTTGCTGCCTAATATAGCCCACCCCTTGACGGGCGCCATTGTAACGATATAATCAATGTTATTCACTTCACCTGTCAGTGGCTGTAATGTTGTCGCTGATCAGTACAGTTGTGGTCAGAATTATCAGGCCCCTTGGTAAATATGAGCAAAAAAGTCAGTGAAAATAAATCTGCATTATAATTTTGGTGTTTCATTCAAAACTTCTAACCTTTCATTTAAGTGAAACAACTGAAAGTGGGGAAATCATCTTTTAATAAATGTTTTTTTTCCTCTCCAATACACGTTGGCCGCACTTTTTAACAAACTTTTTTTAAATAATTTTTTTATGAATCAAATATCTCTGAAGCATATTCCCATTCATATTTACATTTTATTTTTAACACAGAAGGGTGGCTAGGAACATGAAATTGACTTACTGTTTCACAGACGTATAAATATGAGCTAACACAAAGGCCAAATTCCCATAATATTCATCAGAATGAGTAAAACCGTAGGATCACAGCTGGAAAATTGGGTCAGAAAGCCTAAAAAAAAAAAAAAAAAAATCAAACAGCACCTACCTCACCATAAGTTGCTTGAGAGCGTTTCATGAAAAAATATTCTGCTCTCATTCTAAAACAAACTCCAGCATATTCAGTTGCCAGACATTACAGGAACTTCAAACAGGTGCAAACAGATTAAATTAAAAAAAGCTTTTTGGCACACGAGAGGATTCACAGGTATAAAAAAACTACCCCATGCCCACCATTAAATATGCTGCTGGATAAAATGTTGTGTGCCTATATTTTTGCTGGAGGACCTGGGTATCTTGTTCAGATACATGGCATTGTGGATTCTATCAAATACCAACAGAAAAAAAAAATCTAAACTCTGCTAGAAATATTGTAATGGGCCGTGGTTGGATCATCTATCTGGAAAATAATCCAAATCAAAACAAATTGGGTCACTGAGCACAAAATGAAGGTTCCCAGACCTGAACACTGTAGAAAATGAGTGGGGTGAAATGTAGAGGAGAGGCACCTCGGCATTTGAAAGATCTGGAGAGATACTGTATGAAGGAATGGTCAAATCTCTTGTCAGGTGTTCTCCAACCATCAGGCATTATAGGAGAAGACTAAGAGCTGTTATCTCGGCAAATGGAGGTTGCAAAAAGTACTGAAGAAAAGAGGGCAAATAATTGTGGCCAACAAATATTAGTGAAAAACATTTAGTTCATAATGAGATTTTCCCCGTTTTCAATTGTTTTACTTCAATGAAAGATTAGATTTAAGTAAATTTTTAAATGAAAGATCAAAAGGATAAACAACGCAGATTTATTTCCACAGCCTTCTAAAAATTCTGACCACAACTGTGTATATACCTTGAATTATAATATATATTATTATATTAACATGGGTCATCAAGGGTCATTTTTTAAATAATATATTAACATATATATTATACCACAATGGATCATTTTTTAAAGAACTCAATGGGATGTTAGTAAGAGGATTTGATCGAATGGGTATTTTTGTTGGGAATACACTTACAGACATGTAGGACCTGGTGCCCACGAATGAATTGGCCATGGAGTCAATGAGCTGTCCACTCACACCAAAGTCACACAGCTTGATCTCACCACGCGAGTTCACCAGTATGTTAGATGGCTTCACGTCTGCAAGACAAGGGCAATGTCTTCCCTTCAGTAAATACAGTGTCAACAGAAAAAGTAAATGAACAGATATCAGTTTGAGATAACATGACACCAGTCACCTCTGTGCATAATCTTGTGTTTCTCCCTCAGGTAGGACAGGCCTTTTATCACCTGCATGAATAGAGAGGAAACAGGTCCAGAAACATTAGGCACCGTGCTTTAGCCTTGCTTTCTGGAAACAGTCCAGAAGAGACCACTGAGGATATTGTTGAGAAAGGTTGCAGAGATACCAACCGCAATGCTAACTTTGCCCAGTATTTGTTCTGGGATCTTGCCTGCTTCCTTCAGGCACTGGTCCAGCGAGCCGCCATCCTACAGTAAAAGATTTCGGTAACACTTAACTTAAAGCCTTTATGTATAATGCATTATAAAGGGTTATTAAATGGTATAATGCATTATCATTATTCATTATGTGTGTTGTAACACATTATATGTTGTTGGAAATAATTATAACCGAATTTAAAATGCATGGTGTAACAATGAATTGATAAGTGTTATAATGTATTAACTGTAGTTGCAATTATTCATGAGATTGTACAATGTATTATAAGGTGCATTACAAGGCATAATTAATGCATTAAAACTACTTTTATAATACATTACACATAAAGGCTTTAAATCAAGTGTTACCAAGATTTTTGATGGATTTTTTTAATTCAGCAATACTTACAAAGCATCTATAAATGCAAAGGTAGTGCTTTTAAGGATACTGAAAGGATGCTGGAATGATAAAATGAAATATTTATATTTTATTATATTATATAAAATGAACATATATATATCTTTAAAGAAGTATCTTATGCTCGCCAAGGCTGTATTTATTTGATTAAAAAAAATACAGTAAAAACAATATATATTTTTTTTTACAGTTTTCTATTTGAATATATTTAAAATAATGTAAATATTTTTCTTATTATTATTATCAAAGTTTAAAACAGTTATGCTGCTTAATATTTTAGTGGAAACATCTTCTTTCAGGATTCTCTGATGAATAAAAAGTTATTCATTGTCACTTTAGATCAATTTAATGAATCCTTGCTAATTAAAAGTATTAATTTCTTTTAAAAAAAACTCTTATTGACTTCTAACTATCCAACAGATTATATATATTTATACTGGTATATATATAGAGAGAGAGAGAGAGAGAGAGATGTAAACTCTCATAGTCCTCTGTATTATGTTTGACACTGAGAGCAGAAAGTACCATGTTCTCCATACAGATGCTGATCTCTCCATCACTGTAGAAAGCTCCGTAGAAGCCCACTATGTAGGGAGAGTTACACTCATGCAGCACCTGCAGCTCTCTGATGATCTGATTCCTTATTGCTGGCTTGATCTCTAGGTGGATCAACTGCATAAAAATAAGAAAAAGAGGACTATATTACGTGAAAAAAAAAAATCTATTACTTTTAATAAAAATCAAGCACTGAAATTGAAGAAACATTTGCATATTTTTTCCTTATATTAATGTTTTACATTCATTACAATGTTGCGATTTTGTCTTCATAAGTGCAGGGCAAAGCATAATGCAGAAGCCTCATTATTTCTCTCAGTACCAGGCAGAGCTTCTCTCTGTAATTGCCAGGGTGTCTGCATTTTACAGTTAGCTGATAAGGAGTTGCTTGTCTGCATGCATACTGTCCATTCTGTTTCATGCTGTAAATGAGCTGTTTGGAGTTAGTGTGCTGACTGCACTTCAGCTTGTTTTCTTCCTTGGGCGGTCTCATATTAAGGACGATTTGTTTCATCACACATAGTGGACTAATGGTAATTTGGCTTAAAAAGTAGATTTCTTTCTTGGACAAGTTTGTTAGGAAAAGTGTCATTTGACTCTATTGAGTCAAGTGCAATTAGCTTCACTACATGCATTACATGTGCAATAAATGTCATGGTATCCATTCTGCATGCTAAACAGAATGTCATGCCTTATTGCTGTAATGTCTAACTTCTTCCAATCTATAAAAAGACATGATTACATGAATAGCTGATGCCTTCAAGAGATATTGGAGATGCAGCACTGGCTCTGAGGCAAGCAGCTCTAAAACTGCATCCGATCGATTCAAGGCTGGTAATGACAATCAATGGACTTCAGTGACCTTTCTAGCATGCTTAAAGCTGAAACTAACACCCTCCCTGGATGTAGCAGTTTGCTTTATCATAACATACCTTCCTGGCCATGATGAAGCCTGAGGGTCTGTGTAAGACCTTGAAGACCACTCCTCCGTTGCCTGCACCCAACTCACAAATCTTCTCAAAGTCATCATCTTTTAACTCTCCGACCTTCTGCTTCTGGGTGAGGAACGCCTCCAGACGTTTCTTCTGCTGCTCATCCAGCTCCAGTTCTTCCAGTTTCTTCTGCAGAGCTTCCAGATTTGTTCTAACGTAGACAGAAAAATGAATTTAATTTGTAAAGTGATGAAACTAAATGGTTCGATCTACACCTCAACACAGCCATGAGGGTCTACAGAGCTCATCTCCTTAACTGAAGCAAATGCTTCAAATATTAATAATCCGTTAAGCAATTTTGATAAAATATTATTTTTCCTAATAATAGATAATTATGATAAATTATTTAATAAGGTTTTCTATTAGAATTTCTTTCAAAAAGTATTTTTTATTCAGTAGCAGGACAGTTGTATCACCCTGACATTTTTTACTTCATGCCCCCTAAAAAATATCTAAATGAATTTTAAATCAGTAAATGAAATCATGGATATCACAGAGTGTGTATTTAAAGGTATAGTTCACCCAAAAAATGAAAATATAGTCATGATTTACTCACCCTCATGTCATTCCAAACCTGTATGAGTTTCTTTCTTATGTTGAACATAAAAGAAGATATTTTGAAGAGTGCTGGTAATCAAACAGTTGATGGTTCCCATTGACTTCAAAATATTTCTGTCCCTGTGGAGACCAACAACTGTTTGGTTCTTCAAAATATCTTCTTTTGTGTTCAACATAAGAAGGAAACTCATACTGGTTTGCAACGACGTGAGGGTGAGTAAATAATGACAAAATTGAACTATTCCTTTAAGTCGTTGTATGTATGCGTTACTTTTTTGATGTATTTTTAAATTAATTAAAAAGACAAAAATGCATAATGTCACTGACACTGTCATTGAAATTACAGTCCAGTGTTGTTATTGTAAAAATGTTTAGTTAATTAAAAAGGTGAAAGAAAATAAAACTAAAATATTACATAAATTAAAAAAAAAAATGAACTAAATAAAATAAGCTGAGGCTGAAGTACTAAAATGACTAACACTAAAATGATATAACAATTGACAATGACAAAAGTACATATAACTAAAAAGAAAAAGTCCTTCAAAATATTAATACTTACAGTAGTATATAAATAATACTAAAATAACACTGCTACAGTCTTAGACTTGCTTTATATATTATACATTATTATGTGTACAACAAGAATTCCTCTCGTGATCAGTAATAAGCCAAAGCTCTTGCATGCTGAAACATATTCCCATCCTTAAGGCAGAAAACGTAGGAATACTGAATAGGTTTATTGTACAATGTGTGGAAATGTAAGTGGTGAGAAGGTTTTATAACATCTTCTTCCTAAAGCTCTGTCTCAGGAAACATGGAGTTCCTCTAAGCATGTGAACCTTTCCCTTGGCCCTGTTGTCATGGTGATGTATTTCCTTAGCTTTCTGCTGGAAGAGCGAACTTCCATGACCCTCCGCTCTCCATCCTCTCTGCATCTCCTCCAACAGCACTGTTGCATAACTGCATTTACCAGGTGCAATCATGAATGAATCTTCTTGTGTGCTCAAATGAACCAATTAAAAGTCTTATGATTCCGATATTGATACTAATTAGGAATTATTTTAACGTAATCTTAGGTTTCCTGCAGCTTGTGATCCAGCTTTTGTGCCACACATGTTGCAAACATCTGTGATGTGGGTGTATCTCATACTGTATCTTCAAATGAGTGTTTCAGGCCATTGGACACCATGAGCCTCGAGGGCTTTTAAGCACCGAGCCAATTCAGATGTAAAACATGTTGTTCTGCTCTTGAACAATGTTTTGGTCCACAACAAGTGACACTCACACATAAATTTACATCAAAGCTTGCTGATCAGTCTGCAAAATATCGCAACATGTAAGCTCCAGGACAGACTGCACAACTCAGGTGGATGAGAACAGCACAAGTACTCCAGGATGTCTTTGTCTCATCTACATTCAGAACGAGGCAAAGTGTTTTCATTTTTGACAGCAAGGCCAGATATAACCATGGTTACGAGGCTGCTGTGTGGGTGTAAGTGGGTGGCGTGGACACGCTGCGGTGGAGACGTGATAATGGTGAAGGACGCAGAAGATGCCAGAGTGGAGAAAAATACTTCACAACTCAAACCTTGTGTTGCATGTAGGAGGCCTTATCAGAGCGGTTTCAGTCCATGTGAAGAGCCACAGAAGATATAAAGCTCTCAACAGAGCTCTACTGACAGATTTTGTCTGTTGGTCGAAATTTTGAACAGTAGCTCAAAATTTTAATTGCTTTTCCAACATTTGACCATAACATTTAAAGTAAAAAAATTACTGTTTTTTATTTAATTTTTTATTTTAATTTAATTTTTTAAATAATACTAGTTTTTTATTTTGCAGTATTATCTAAACATTATTTTTTATTAATATATTATAAAGATAATTACAAAACAAATAAAAATAACAATCTGATATAATGCATTGCAAAACATAAATTACTGATTTATAATTGGCAAAATTGGTTAATAAAATGCATAACAGCAAATTGGTTTATAAATTTGCAACAGCAATGCTGCATTTATTTAAACAAAAAGACAGTAAAACCATAATATTATTACCATTTAAATTATATCTGTTTTCTATTTTAATATATTTTATAATATAATTCATTCCTGTGATGGCAAAGCTGAATTTGCAGCAGTTACTCCAGTCTTCAGTGTCACATGATCCTTTAAAAACCAACCAATACACCACAAAAAAAAAAAAAAAAAAGCAAAAGTTAAGTTTGCAAGGCAAGAATAAGGTTCTTTTTCCCACAATTGTTTCCACACAAACAAACTGCTATGTTTTCCCCCAAAAAATGTGTTTTTCACTTTAATTGTTCTGGATTCTGTGTTTTAAAATTAAAATTCATCATCAAGAAGAGCATCTAATAAAATCAATTCATAAAATGTTACAAATTAATTGAAAATTGACTCAATTTCAAAAAATATTTACAACATAACAATAAATGATTATTTACAGAGCATAATACACAGTGAAAGGGTGTTTTTTGCAACACAGTATTAATGTAGAATGTAGTGACAACGCAGCATGCTATGCTGCAACAACTTGTATGAAAGTAATAAATAATTCAATACTACTACACAGTATTTAATTATTTAGTCTAACCTTTGATACACCATTATGTTTACATAAAAAGAGCAGATTCTTTCTGAGGAAAGATAAAGCAAGTGCATAAATGTGAAGAGTAAAGCTGCTCATAGTTTGAGATTCAAAACCAGAAAAGCTTTTGATGGCCCAATAGCAGTACTTGGAAGAATCATAACTTCTCTTCCTTTTTTTCTTTTGGGTTTTTAAAGAGGTGTGTGGATACAGTACGATCAAACTCAGGAAATAAGTGGTCAACTTCACATGTCGTGCACTGGAATGTGGATGTAAACACTAGGGAGCGCCGGGATCAGCTGAGGTTAGACAGAAGCAAACCATTTCTCTCTGGGGAGGAGCACAAAACCAGAGATTGTTCTGTGGTCAATATTTAACTACGCTCCATAAATCACTCCTGTGGATGCATCTGTGCTGTCATCCTGTAAATCCACAATTTAAACAGAACTCAGACTTAAACATCATAAAGGAAGAGAATTAGGGAACAGGTATAGGGCATGTCTGGGAATTATCAAGCTCTTCTTGATACACCCAGCAGCGCTCTCAAGTAAAATGGAGAGCAGCAGATGGTGCCATGTGTGTGTGTGTGTGTGTGTGTGTGTGTGGTGTGATTGTGTAACACTGTAACACTCTGTGTGGTTTCCTACTGATAATCTTGAAAAAACACAATGCCGCATTGAGCTCGTGCGAAACAATAGCGGCAGAGGTACCGCTGCCAATGAAGAGAGATGAAACAATATTGGCAGGGTACAAAATTAGCACTGTCAAGTGCCAAATGCAAGGAAAACTGGCTTTGGTAAGTAAATAAAAGCAAGGTTACAAGTCATTTGGACAGCAACATTTTTAAGAACAGAAATCTATAACACAAGAACTAAAGTCTGACACTTGAGTGAATCAAATGACCACAAAAACTGTTTCAACATCAATAATAAAAGGAAACCAAGAGCACCAAATCAACATATTTAGAATGATTTCTGAAGGATCATGTGACACTGAAGACTGGAGTAATGGCTGTTGAAAATCAGATTTGCCATCACAGGATTAAATTACAATTTAAAATATGATAAAATAGAAAACATTTGAATTGTAATAATATTTTACAATATTACTGTTTTTAATGTATTTTTATCAAATAAATGCAGCCTTTGTGAGAATGAGAGACTTTTATCAAAATCATTTAAAAAAAATTCACCAACCCAAAACTTTTGAACACCAATACATGTGGTGATATACTACATGTAGGATTGTTTTGAGGCCTGTTCACACCAAGAACAATAATTATAAAGACAAAATGATAACTATATTAGCTTCCACACAAACAAACAATATAATTTTGTTTATTATAAGTGCATGCTGCAGTTTTGTCATCTGCCACTTTAAATGCTCGAGCTCTTGAAGTATTTTTTATCGTTTATCAGTTCATCAAAAATCATTCTGAAAGTGATTTCAACCATATTGTTCCTCTTTGCTGTTACCGTAATAGTTATGGTGTGGACTTACCTATTCTCCAAGAATTCGAACGATTATTAAAACTTTATAGGGCCTTTAAGCCACCAAAATGAAAATATGAATGAGAAAATCATGTCTGGTCTTAAAAAAACTTTTCGTTTCATTACTGTTAATATAATATATTTATGGCTTCTAAATCAATTCACTCTCCACTGGAAGCAGATACTGTTGCTGTATTACTCCTAACTTACAAATTGTAACTGCATGAAAGAGGTGATACATATGAAGTGCTTCACAAGCGATAAGCAAGAACTTAAAAAATAATATTAACTGCACTCTTTGAGATAGGCTTGCCACAACAGATTTAAAGCAGAGGCTTCTGGGAAAAAAAAGTGTTGTCTCAGTATTTAACATTCCACTGAGCCTCTCTCTATAACACTGACTTCCACAGGATTGAATCACCGCTACACACACACACACACACACACATTCCAAAGCGAGCTCGCCACAGCCTGTCCTGCTTTCCAGGAAGGAATGCAATTCTGCTTTACTGTCATTCTCCCAAACACCTCTTCTATCGCACAGCTAATACTCATTATTTATGTACAAATAATAGCCAGTTTCTAATATACAAGACTGCAACTTTATCCTAAATAATTAATAGTCTCTTAATGCCAAATGGAGGGACTACAAGAGGGGAAAAGTGTCTAAGCTCTCAAGTGAGCTCGACGAAACAAGAGGCAATGACATGCACCACTGGCTGAGGCTGTGAGGATTGTCACTGGCTCGGCTTCAAGAGGAGAAAAATCACAGGCCTGCCAAATGAAGGTAGCACAGACAGAGGTGGTCCTCTGTCACCATATCTATCTGTGGGGATGTGAAGCTGACAAACAAATCGATACGTCGCCGTCACTTGCATCTATATTTGGTGGTCAGTTAAAATCCTCAATAATCACATACTGAGGTAAACTGGATGATAATATTTGGGCTCGGAGAATGATATCACATTCATTTGCATTTCTCTTTTACATTAGGGTCAACAAAACACTGGATTTTTGGCCTCTACAAGTTGTAAACACACGGACAACTTCAGATACTTTATCTCTCCAGTTCTACTCCTATAATACTACATTTTGGGCCTAATTTATGACTGGACAACATACTACAGAGAAGAGCAGTGTTGTGTTGGCAGCTCTGTCCATATGTGATAAGCTATTCTCATTGATCTTAGTGGCAGGAGATGCGGCTCTTTTATGTGCACCTGATGGATACTAAACAACACTAATATATGGGTTATTCCACAAACAGCATGCAATTTGTTTTCCTCATAAAATTACTTAATAAATAACTGTGACCAACTTTAACTGTGTTAGATATTTTTCTAAGCACAGCCCCCAAAAAACAGTAACTTTAACTTTAAGTCGCTTATACTCACCAAGGATTAATTTATTTGTTAAAAAATACAGTAAAAACAGTAATATTGTAAAATATTATTATAATTTAAAATATCCAGTTTCTATTTTAATATATTTAAAAAAAAAAGTATTTATTCCTGTGATGACCAAGCTGAATTTGCAGCAGTCATTATTCTAATATGCCGATTTGGTGCTCATTTCTTGTTAGAATTAAGGTGCTTTGACACACACACACACACACACACACACACACACACACCTTTTAGAGTCTTGAACTCAAACACAATAGCTAAAACTGTAAAACTGTCAACTTTGCTATTCTCAAACCTGTAACAAATCTCATAGCCATATTCCAACATATATTCCAATATATCAATGTATCTTTAGATGGCACGATGCAATTTAATAACACTCAAAGAGATTAGCTGATAGAACGTTTAAAATCTGACAGCTATTTACTTTAAAATCACTTTATCAAACTTAAAAAGGCACCAATTTCGCAAAAATGACCCATATTTGGTGTTATGCAAGTCAACTAATAATAATCACCTTTAGTTTACAATTCATTCGGGGCTTTATAAACCTGTTGACACTTAGAACCAACACACCCTCAAAAATATCCATACTAATACCAAGTTAATGCCCAATACACGCTGATTTAGCAATGCTAAATCTATTAAGCAGCCCTGTCAGAGTCGAACCATATTCTTAATGAACCAAACAATCCATGAATGAAGCAACTCTGGTTTCATGAAGTCTTCTAATAGCTTGTTCGACATGAAATGGCATCGTAAGACTCAAGCCCACTCACTCTGTGGCCCCGGTTCCGTTTATAGCGTTCCCATCTGGAATTGGGTTCAGCTGGATCGGCTCTGGCTTCCTCCTTTTTTGCATGATGAATCCTAATAGCTGGCTTTTCTCGGCAGTAAAAAGAAAAAATCAAACAGGAGCAATCTGATCCGCAGACTACACCAACTCACTCGCCGACAGAGCAATGATGCATAAGCTATGAATAGCCTATCACACCCTACCAATCGCTGTTTGCTTTACAATAAATAAAGAAAGAAAGACAGAATGCAGTCAACGACAACCTCGCATGGTCTTCTGACAGGCAGGATGAAGGTTGTTTCGAAGAATAGATTACTCAGGGAGAAACGGAGTGTTTTAGAGGTGGACGACAGTAGAGGATGGGTACAGAGATAGTCTCTTTACGTCATGAAAATATTTACATCTGTCTTCCGGACAGCATGACCGCGTGCGGGCAATAACCCCATCTGCTGGTGGAAATGCGTTATTACTGCGCATTGTTTTTAATAGGCTTGCCTGCTAATTAAAACTAAGAAATTTCAACAATCATTTATCAGCATCTAGCCTTTTTATGCGTTTACAATACAGAACTTCAGTATATTAGATTGCACGTTTTCAGTTTTTACAGACCCAGACCCCCAATATGAAAACTAGATCGTAAAGTTTTATCATTGGTAACACTTAAATTCTTTCATTAAAACATTTGTTTGTGTATGAACATTCTTCTCTATGGAGTGTGGACCCCCTGCAGTACTCTCCCTGGCAATAGATGATACAGGCCTATAGAAAAATAGCTTATTAAATGTATTGTCATTCAGGTCTCCATACAATTTGGAAGTAACTATTACAAGTTTGAATTGACTTTAAAAGTCCCTGCTGCAAAACAAACATCTCAAGTACATATAACTTCTATAAAATTGTCGTTTTAATAGAAACATTGCAGCCTGCGGTGAGGCTGAATGTATATAATGTAATAATCACAGAACCAACACAATATATTCTGCATTATATTTTGATCATTGGTCTTACATCATTAACTCCTTAAAATAATGGGTGATATGTTAGCTATTATATGTATAAGGAACTTATGATTTCACATAAAACTTGTAGCATACATTTTAACCAGTTGGAAATTATACAGAAAACACATCATATCTGTTTAGAAAAGACATATATTGTAATCTCAGAGACTTGGGTTATTATTATTATCATGCAAGATGGACCAGTTGTGAAATTATATTGTTAATACAATATAATACTATCCTGAAGAAGTGGAAAAATAAAGTTCAAATATCTGTATTTACTTAGACCACATTTCACAGGAAGGGCAACTAGCCCCATTTGGAGATTAAACATAAATTTATACAAATCTTCTCGACACCCCTCAAGGCCTTAAATCTGTCTACAGCTTAGTAAACAGATGCATCTCTTTTGCTCCTTCTAAAGTGGTTTCTTTCTCAGCATTTATCTATGTTTATGCCGGAACCAGTCCAGTTATGTGCTTTGCAGATTCAGCCTAATTACTTATCTCTGCTCATGCCATCCTCTCATCTGCTGTTTATATTATTCCTATATACTGCTATATATTTTTCTGTATTCCCATCTGTACTCTGATGGAGAATGTCAAATAGAGAATTAATTACTCTAAGGTCAATTGTGCATTACCAGGCCTTACTAAGCATGATAAGAAAAATGTTTAGCCAACATTTTTGACATAAGAATGTAAGTGCATCTATCTTGACTCTCAACATTGTGATGCAGAGTAAACAGGAAACTATAGCCTTTGCTGTAAGCAATTTATCAGTAACTTACTCAACAATTTGGTGCAACAGGCAGATTTGCTCTGTCAGCTATTCTGATAGGCTCCCTCCTGTGATTTCATAAAAAGCAGATCTGGATAATTACTGAATTTGCATTTAGGTATGCAAGAAATCATGTCCTCTTAGGAACATCAGATATTATTAAAATTGAAGAGTTGTCAAATTAACGATGTGTAAGTTTGAAAAAGAGTAAGCAAAAACATAAAATGATATTTATGAGCTGAAACTGATTCACTGTTATAAATGGTCTCGTCCTAAGTCATTTTTATTCAAGACATGTTCAGTGTAGATCTGGAATCTGTTAAGGGCTTTATTTGCAGATAAAAACTAAGATCTTTTATTGTCTGCATTATCTTGTTTTGTGTAGCATATAATGAAGTTATCATGAAGGATCTGTTAAAGGATGGGCTTCAGATACAGGTTAGTACTCTGCTCCTATGGTAGCTTTTATATACTCACTGCTGGGTGAAGAAACAGACTGTTGTGTGTTTTATTAGTATCAATAAACGTAAACGTCATAAACATATGAAGTTAAAAAGGATGGTGGAAAATGAGAAGCCTAATCAACACAAAAGCCTTAGTAGGTTAGATTTATTTCATCATTTTATATGATTAATATTGAAGATATTGTGCACAATGAAATCCACTGTGAAAGGATTAAATGATTAAACGTGAAATGGATGAAAACAAAAAAAAGTTATATTGATGAATATGTACTAGTTTTTGAACAGTAAGATTTTTAAGTTTTTTTTAAAGAATTATCTTCTTTTTTTCCCCTAAAATCATTCTAATATGCTGTTTTGCTGTTCAAGAAACATTTTTTATTATTATCATTATCAATATTTAAAACAGTTGAGTACATTTTGTTCAGGATTATTTGATGAATAGAAAGATACAAAGATAGGCATTTATCTGAAATAAAAAGCTTTTGTAACATTTCACTATACGATTCAAAAGTCAGTATCATTTTTTTTTGGTGGGGGGGGGGGGGGTTATAGAAATTAATACTTTTATTTAGCAAGGATGCTTTAAATTGATCAAAAGTGATGATAAAGACATTTATAATGTTACAAAAGATTTCTATTTCAGAGTAATGCTGTTCTTCTGAACTTTTCTATTCATGAAAGAATCCTGAAACAATTCTACTCAGCTGTTGTCAGCATAACAACAACAACAACAACGATAATAATAATAATAATAATAATAAATGTTTTTGAGCAGCAAATCAGAATATTAGAATGATTTCTGGAGGATCATGTGACTGGAGTAATGATGCAAAAATTCAGCTTTGAAATCACAGCAACAAATTACATTTTCAAATAGAAAACAGTTATTGGTAGTGTAGGCTACAAAGCTGTTTTTCTGCATTCAGTGTGCATTAAAAGTCAATACATCACACCAATTTGCAACCCATATTTACTTCTGTAATCTAATGTAGTCTAATCTTATATACAGGTTTTGGACCATGGGGATTTGATTGGATCGTTAAGTGGTTCACAACAGTATAATAACATACTCTTAGGCCAATATGTCCTATTTTTTCATTAGAATAATTGCACACAAGAGCAGGAGCATGTAAACAGAGAGAGATTTAACTTAATGTTTACGTTTTTTTCCCTCACTGTATTTACTAAAATCGTGGTTTTGCATTAAGTGTGACACTGAGGTAAAAGTTCACCGATAACTCTATTTTCTCCAGCAAAACGTATGCTATAGTATAGCCTATGTGTTGTTTAAGCGCTCGCAGTCTGAGCACCAGGATCTCTGACGTCACGTGAGTTTAAAATGAGGCCGCGCGAGAGGCAGAAACACTCGGCGACAGTGTCGGTTACAGAGGATGATCCGCAGCGCAGCGCTCCGACAACACTAGCCTGAGAAGGCGAACAGTACATCGACATTTATAAAATACACTCCAGGGCTCTTCTTCATGTAGGCTGCCATAAATTACCTACGAGAATATGGAGAGTTTAATTCCAGAGACGAAGACTATGGACGAACAGCAAGCAGCGATTTCAGATTAAGGAAAGTAAAACGGACCAGGAGAAGGTATGTATTTTGTATTTCGCTTCTTTATTTTATTTAGTAGAACACTGTAATCTGGAATTAAGTACTATTACAACTGAATCATATGTAAGCTGTTCAGTAAACGGGATGGATAGCCTATATCATGCTGAATTTCTATTGAAAAAATCTTATTTACAAAATTTTACCTCAGACGACGTTATAAATTTAAACATTTTGTTCGAGTACAATTTCGGTTGATGGCCAATAAAGGTAGGCTACATATAGGACATATGGTTTCATTAATGATATTTAATTACTCTTTTATACACTATACATACAACATTTAGGCTACATCTGTTTTCATTCTGTAAACTCGCTAATGAAAGTAAATAAAATGTTTTATTTGGAGAAAATTAAGTTATTTATTTATTTATTGATAACATTTTTTTTTACCATATGCTCCGTTTTGGCGACAAGATCGATTGTGTGAGCTCAATTTGGCCAACCTACATCGCTGCAGTCTATATTTATTTATAAGCGTGGCAGATTTTCTCCTATAGCCAAAGTTGCTGTATCGTATCCTGTCTCCAGTTCTCCAGTCAGTGTCTTCATTCAATCGAGCTTTTTCTGGCTCTAATTATTTTAGCTAGGAAATGCTGTTATAAATAAAACTACATGCGTTGTCATATATGTCATTAAAATCAAATGTGCTAACTTAGTCTATCCATATTTTATCTTGCTAACTTAATCTTTTACTGACGTAATATTATTTAATAATTAGTATAGAATATTGCGTTATCAAACCACTCGTAATGTTTTGATGTCTGTGAAACCTTGTCTTGCCACTGTAATTTACAAGGGCTGTAACTGTAACGCTCTCATTGTAAAACATTAACAGGTATTCATAAAACGAGTTTATGTATGCTAATGAAGACTTGACAAATAAGTCAAGCATTTGCTGAATAGGCAAGTTACTGTGTTTTTTTCTGTTAAAGGCATATAAAGCATTTGAGACGAGACGACGCACCGGTCGCTCGGGATCGTCTTCTTTCCATTCATTACTTTTGATTTAAAGTTCTGAGGCCACTAGATGGCTCTGTTGAGCAATTTGACAGCCTTATTGAGATGTTCAGAGCCCCTGTGCATTACCAAACAGATGCAGTCCTGTAAATATAGAAATATAGCAGGTTTAGATGATATAGTAGAGTCATTTTTTCCAGCAGCAATATCAGGGACGATATTCCTTCATACAGACAAGAACAGCTCTATATAAAATAGAATTGGTTGGCCCTTCAGTGTTTATTATCATACATAAGACTGTCGCTGTATGCTGTTTTGTGGGACATCATTTGTTTCTGATTTGACAGTGTTTATTTTGTAACTTTATGTTTTAATGTATGTCTGAGCTTTCCAGGTTGCGATGCAGTTGGTTTCTCTGGCTGTTAAAAACCAAAGTTAAATGTCTCGTAACATCAGCACTATTGACTTTCTCATTGCAAACTAACGTCATATAGATGACTGGCCAATACCCTTTATGATGTAAAATAAGATGCATATTTCTGTTACTGACATGAAAGTCAGATCTTTGTACTCGTCTTTGACGTGTGCATGACCTGCATTTAATTCAGAATGTGGAAAAACATGGCTTTTGTTGCATGTGATCAAATGTGTGCACAGTTTTGTCTGACTCTCATTTGTTTCTCAGTCTGTCTGGCATATCTAGGGCTGTGTTTGCCTGCGTGTTGGTTAGTCGACTTGCCTAGACTGCATTACAGCCATCTGTCAAAAAGTCATAAATGTACTTTGCCAATACAGTAATGCAGCTTTTGTTTCCAGTCTTGAGCTTTTAGCCTAATTAAACAGCAGTCTTGTTGAGAGGATATTCATTATTTGGCTGCTATATATTCTGCCCAATTATTCCTTCAATACAAACTAAAAAAGGCATTGTTGTGTTTTGTCCCCCCCCCACCATGCATGAATATATATTAATATGTGCATATTGCAAAAATTACACATTAAATTTAAATGCAGCTCAGTCTTGAGTCAAGTTATTTCCGGAACTGCTAATAGGTTTAAAAGGTGAAAAGCAGCAAAACTTTACTTCTCCCATAATATATAGTTATTATGTAAATACAGACAGTACATTTGACCAGAGAATCATGAATAATATAATATTACAACAACAATATCTAAATAAATGATGCACAAGATTTAGAGCAAATATGAAAATAATGATAATGTTTGATGATGTTGACTGCTTGTACCTATTACCACTAGTTCAATATGACCTTGATGTGTTATGTTTTGAGTCCTAGGACGTTGTTGTCAAGCCTAACCTTCTGTGTGACTGAGCATGCATGTGTGTGAGTGAGACAGGAGGCTCAACAATGAGAGACTGAGCGCTGCTTTGTGCAGCACCACTGGCCTGTGAGCTCTGATTCGTCCTGACAGCACTTAATGACAGGGAAGCAGGGGCATTTTTGGTTTAATTTTCTGAGCTGGTTTGCAAAGTGAAGCCTGAACCAAGGGCAAAGGCAAATCTTTAGGATATTTTCCTTGCTGTGTCATCGCCTGTAGAGTTTACAGTCTAGTAAACCCTTTCAGCTGGAAATCCTGATGCTTGCTTCAATCAATAGTCTTAATTAGTGCTGATTAATGAAGGAACACTGGCTGTGCATTGCTAATAGTTGTTTGAATTCCCAAGGACGATGCGCTTTAACTTTATGCTTTGCCTGGCATTTTAAGTTAAATTTAAATTTCTGACATGCTTTTGCACATTTATGAAATATTTAGGCCTGATGATTTTCAAATTGCAGACAAGATTCATTTTAATTGGTTAGGTATTGCTGCAGGTGAATTGAAGCATATAGAGGTAGTTTCAAATTAAGATTTCATTAGTATTCTGTGGCTACACTGACTCAGATCAATGCAGAAAACGAGCTGCATCCTTTTGTTTTAGTATTCAGATTTGAAAGGCTTATTTATTTTTATTCAGTCTGGTTAAATGTAATCACAACAACATAAATTTAACATTAGTATCACAAGCTCATTTTTATATTTTATGTTTGTTTCAGCCATTGCATGGAATTTGTTAGAGGATTTAGATGCTAATATAATCAAGGAGATTTAAGAATCATGGAATATCCATTTTGAGTTTTAAAGACTGATGCTTTATGTGTGTAAAGGTAATCATCAGTGTTTGGCAAATTGCTATAGAAACTGGATGAAATGTCCTTGTTTTGTTGTGACCATAATTCAGAGTCTGCTTAGTTTCCATTTCCTTTATATGTCTACCGGTTTACTAATTTTCATGTCAATTTTGTACCTTAATTATTATGACTGACACAAACAGGGATATGGAGACTTGAACAGATGAAGTGGCTGTTGGATTGTAGATGTAATATGCATTATGATGCTATAGACATGCACTGATCATGGAAGACTTGAGATCAATTGTTTATGGCCCTGTGTTTGTTTGTGCTTGACGTCATGATGTTGTATAAAATTGTTTCTAGTGTTTTGCTGCTCTTCAGATTTATACCTATCTGTCCTATCATTGCTGATGGGTTCACTTTACAAGAGCGATTTATGGAGCTACATAGGACCTTTCCCCAAGAAAATGTTTTACCTTTGCTGAAACAGGATTAATATCTGAATATGCAGGCAGTGTTCCATGACCTGTTACGTATTCTGGTTTATGTTTTTTTTTTTTTTTCATTATTTATGGTATAAAAAATGTCAGATTGGTGTTCATTTAATGTTACTTGCTAGAAAATCTCATAATCACATACATTGGTGTTTTAAACTATTTACACTCTTTGGTAAAAGGCTTTTAAAATGGCAAGCCTCATATAAAATTAATAGAAAATAAAACGGCTCATATAATATTTACTTTAACCATTTGAGGTTGAACATAATCTGAAGGTGAAGCAACTCCTTTTACTTATATTAGCATAAATACTACTTTCAGGCCATATTTTACCCTATTTGTGAAAAATGCAAAAAAAAAAACTGAGATGGTAAGAATATGTATGTAGGTTTATTATTAAACAGTCTGTCTTTGTAAACCATAAAATGATGGATGAAACAGCAGCCAATTATAATAAGAATGAATCATTTTCTAAATTGGAATGGGCATATAAAATTGGACTTGAGATGTTCCTCTGCTGGAGTTCACTTGATTATACATTTCTGGTAATGTTTTTTAAAAACATTTTATTTGTTGAGGGGGTTGGACAGGTCGAAATTCAGAGGAAATCAGTCA
Source organism: Schizothorax lantsangensis (assembly GCA_027422415.1). Classification (NCBI taxonomy): domain Eukaryota; kingdom Metazoa; phylum Chordata; class Actinopteri; order Cypriniformes; family Cyprinidae; genus Schizothorax; species Schizothorax lantsangensis. The sequence goes on along the minus strand of CM049846.1, from coordinate 11,595,732 downwards.
TCTCTTTTATTCTACTTTAACATGATATTCAGTATTTCATAATGTAGTATGATTTGTTGTAAACAGCAATTTATAGGTCAAACCTTGTAATTGAGGACTAAAAGCCTATAACTATATCTCCCCTTACCCTTATAGTAGTATACTTCAAGTTTATTTTATTAAGTATACTTAAGTAAAGTTCAAGTATATTTTAAGTATACTTTATGTTGTAAGTATACAAATATCAGTGTACTAGTAGTATACTTGTAAGTGTACTATTTCAATACTCCTTGGGACTAAATTGGCCCACTTTCTAGTATATAAAAGTATACTTTTAAGTATACTTTAAGTATAACAGTAGTAAACTTTGAGTACACAACTAGTTTACGTCAATGTTTTTAGCTTGTATTGCAATTATATTAAAAGTGAACTTATAGGTATACTGATAGTTTACTAATTAAATACTTGTAGTTGCATTTTAGTACACTTTTAAGTATAGTCTCAGTAAACTACTAGTGTAGTAGTTTTATACTGCAAGTGTACTCGTAAATTTTTTTTAACTGAACTTTACATCATACTTTAAGTACACTACTATGTCCCTATTAGGTATTAATTTGTATATATTTTGTTATATGAATATCTGAACATACAAAACATCAAAAGAAGGAACAGAGGAGGAGAAGGAACTGTTTACTGCTTGTAAACAGAAACATTTTATACTCTTCATTCATTTTTTTTTAAACACTTGATTGTGGGTAAGTTTCATAAATAAAAAATAAAGAAATAAACAACATTTTGAACAAAAAGCTGAAAAAAGACTATGAATTGGATTCAGAATGATAATCAAAACGTAGATGAGTCGATCAACACCCCAAAGCTTGACAGTCATTATTACCTCTTCATTGGTCGACAGGCTTTCCTGTAGCTCAAATGGTAGAGCATGGCGCTAGCAACGCCAAGATCGTGGGTTCGATTCCCAGGGAAAGCAAGAGCTGATCAAATGTAAAACTGTAACTTGAATGCAATGTAAGTCGCTTTGGATAAAAGCGTCTGCTAAATGCATAAATGTAAATGATGCTGTTTTATGTCTGATGATCATGTTAGATTTCATGTGGAAGCATCTGTTGTTTTGGTTTCTTCTTCACTTGTGTTTTTTTGGTAATTCTGTACAGAAGATGTGTACTAGCGCCCCCTACCATATAATAATGAATAATGAAAACACGGATTCTAGGAGCACAAGTATAGCTCAAATATATTTTGAATTTTTCTCAGTATGTAAAGTATACTTAAATGTCATTTTAAGTATATTTCTGAGAAGTACATAAAGCCCATTTCTGAGAAGTACATAAAAAGTAGACTAAAAGTGTACTTTCCTATTTTAGTTTAAAAGAAGTATACTAATAGCACACTTGAATAAACTTCTTTTTAGTAGGGGTCACAATGCACAAATTAACATGTCTTTTACAGTATATACAATGGCACTGAAGACAGTGCTCAGTAGAGGAAACCTTCAATGGCATAGTAAGACCTGACCTTTATTCTGCAAATCAAGCTGATTTCTTAATGAGCTGGCCGACAGATGTTATTTTGTCCGAAGCGTATTGAACATTATACACTGAACAAATACCCTGGGGTCATAGTGGGAGCATTAAGAAATGTTAATGAAAAATATAAAGCCATTAGCCGAACCTTCTTGGGTCAGCTTTTGCTCAGTAATTGAAAACCTTGATATATGTTTCTCACTTCCTCTGATGGCATATACAGAAGATTTCAGATCAAGGACAGCCACAGTTATTTTTTTATTTTTTTTGATAGCATGTGTCTTTCCTCATCCTTGTCTCCTGACCTTAGTCTGTATATTTTCACTGTGGACTACAATGTTGCATGTCATCGCCTGTCTCAGTAAAGCAAATTATGTTCTTTCAATTAAGATCTTTGTGTCAGTACTTGGTCTCGGTCTCACAGATGTTTTTCTCCACGTTAACCCAGAGGTTAGTGTTTACGTTTCCACTGGGAGGAAAATTCCCAAATCTAATTTGAAAGAGGCATGCCAAACATGTCTTTAATTACAGAAAAGTATAGAGATGGAGTGCTTGTTAAGCTTCTATAAGGTGCTATATGAATGTACACAGTCCACAGATGAATCGTGCACAATAACACCAAAAAAGCCTTTTTAGTAATGCCTGGAGCAGAGTGGAAGGTGTTGTAATTTTGTTACAAAGTAAGGGCTTGCATGAAACACGGTGGAAACTTCTTTAGGAAACAGAACAGCTTGTATTTGCCGTGTTGACTACTCATTAATAATCAAACAGTTAGTTTGTGCTGCATTTGTCCAACAGAACACTTGAAAGAGGAGGATTGTTTAGACAACTCTCAGGGGACTTTTTCTTTGCAAAGACATTAGTGTCAAATAAAGTCAGCCATTCGCAGTGGGTATATGTGTTACATAGAAGTGTGGGATAGAAGGGCAAACTAGCTTCTAAATTATCAAATACTTTATAATTTATAAATAAATGTAACCAGGCAAGACATGAAAAAGATTTTGTTTTGAGGATTTGAAAACGTTCCAACACTATGAGTCTAGAATCTTGTGAATGTAGGATTAGAATCTAAGATTTTACAAAATGTGGATACAAAATCCCAATCAAGCTTGAAGTCAGCAAAACTTTTTTAATAATAAACTAATTATTTTGTTATTATTTTGTTGATGCATTAAAGCGACAACAAATAAATAAATAAATGCTGTTCTTTTGAATTTTGTATTAATCAAATAATCCTAAAAAAAATGTATCATGGTTTGCACAAAAATATTAAGCAGCATAACTATTTTTAACATTTACAGTTAGTTTCTTGAGCATCAAATCAGCATATTAGAATGATTTATGAAGGATCATGTGACACTGAAGAGTGGAGTAATAGCTGCTGAAAATTCAGCGCTGCATCACAGGAATATTTCACAATATTTACAATATTTTTGATCAAATAAATGGATCCTTGGAAAGATACTTTGCTCAAAAACTATTTTAAAAATCCAACCGACTGAATATTTTGAACTCTAGTGAATGTATTTGGTTTTAACAGGCAGCCCTCCCTGAAAAGTTCCAGTGCTTCTATGTCTGGCCAATCCCAGGTCCTTCACTGACTAGAGGAAATGACAATACTTAATATAATGAATGCTAAAGTTTTCACCAGCCAGTAAGGAGTGAAACAATCTTTCATATCTTACTGCGCTCTTCAGTACAGATGGCGAATGATAAGTCACACAATTGTAAGTTCAGAGGCAACAAGAATAGAACCAAATAAAGATCGGCTGTGAGTATCTTTAAGGAAAGCTAATTAACAAGCACTGATGTGAGCTTATAGCAAGGCTCAATAGAGCTCGTCTCTCAGATGCCAACTCCACACCTCTTAGCTACGGCTCTGCCGGGTCCTGAATAATGCACTCATCAGGTCTTTTCCCGGCGGTTGTAATGACAAGCAGCTCTCCCTCGAGAATCCACTGACTTTTTACAAATACTGCTGATGGTCCTGCTTACATCTGCCACTTATCTCAATCAGAGCAGTATTACCATAAAGACCAGCTCTCAGAGCCACACAGCCTTCCTGACCCGATGTCGTCACGCCGCAGGACGCTTCTTATTAGGGATCGTCGCGAGCGTTGTTTTGTAATTGAAGTGGGTAAGGGTCATCATTTTTAATGCCGCATATAAATCTTTCCTTATATTGAAAGGTTACATTAATGCAAAATTGAATAGCTCACAGAAACCAGGCCATCTGCTTGTTGGCTCCACTGGAGCTTTGGAGTTATAGCATCATTTTGGATCTGGATTGAGTTGGTTATTCATTAACATTACAGGCTTTCAGTTACGGCACCCATTATGAGCACTATAGCCCAAGGACTTCATCCAGCCTTTACTGTAAACCAAGAGTGCCCCTGAATTGTATATTATGGTAGTCATAATTTACCATTGCAATCCCAGAGAGTGTGTCCCCCATTAACTTTATGCTTTTTTGCTTCAAGCTATTCCTGTCCCAGCACTCACAATAGAGAGACCTAAACAAGCTCAGTGTTCCATGGATCCGTCTTGTATTGTGAGACATCTTAATGGATGTACCGAGGGTGATGTTGGGTCTGTTCCACTCTGTGCTTTGTGTTTTGCGCATTCTAGTTGGTTTCCTCTTAGTCCTCCATTGACTGTAGCTCTCAGTTACTTCTTTGTGAGGTTATATAGCCGTTCTCACTGATGGGTAAGCCTCGTGACTGTGTCTGAACTTATCATAATATTTTTTTTACCCAGTGTGCTCTCTGCTCAAGTATGGACAGCGTGATTGGTAAATTACTATTCTCTGCACAGGCTCCGGGAGTCGTTAGAGTTGAACCTGCAGACGTCTCCATCACTCAGGAGAGAGGACATTAGCCATTCTGCGTGAGCCGCTTCACTCCACACCCTGCAGGAAACCTCTTTCTTTATTCTGCTAATATTTTCTCTGTGAAGTGGTAAAAGACTGCACATTGGCTGTTCATTTGACTGGAGTTCTCAAGCAGCGGGACCAGCATTGAGTTTAATTTCCTCGTCTAAACCCCGCTGGGGCCCTGGGGCGGGATCACCTGGGTGGAAATTGCTTTTGATGTTTCCTTCTGTCCTGTCCTAGGCCAGACAACTGTGCTCAGGGACATCTCAATTGAACTTGTAACGTAGAACAGCTCAGTGTGTTTGATGACATCCAAAGGTCTGAGCAAAAAGGAAAACAGTTCTCCATTATCTCTAGAACTGGTGGTGCAACTCTCTTTCTTGAACTTTTAATGAAACACGAGCTTGTTACAAAGGACTGGTGCTAGCTTTTAATATTTCACATACATTATAATGAGCGTTCCATACACAACGAATGTGCATTTGCAGCCAATTACATCATCTTTAATGAAAATCTAACATTTGTACTTGCACAGCCAAGTAAGCACTTTACATTCTATTCACATGGAAAAAGTCTCCATGTAAAAGCCTGCACAGGACATTTGTGGCTTTATATTTGGATATGCCAGAGGCAGTTGATTCTGAGAAATGACCTACTGTGACCTTTAATGGTATGTAGTGCTATGGGCATTTTCACAGCTTTGTTTTTCTTTCCTGCATTGCGATATGTGTATGTATGCGTGCAAGTTGACATATCCATTCCCATACCAATATGACAGGGGCATACAAGACCACCTTAAAGGGATAGTCCACCCAGAAACAAACATGCTGTCATCATTTACTCACCTTTGTGTCATTCCAAACCCGTATAGCATTTCAACGGTTTCTGTCAATAAAATAAAAGTCATTGCGGTCCAAAACAACACTGGACCCTGCTGAATTTCATTGTATGGAAAACAGAAGAAAGAAAGTTATACAGGTTTGGAGTAACATGAGTGATGATTTTTGAGTGAACCAGCAAAACATTAGTGTGATCCAATTCTTTAAAGGTGAGGTTTAAAGAAATGTCATTCTCTTAAGTTTTAGGAAACCTTTAGTTCAGAGTCGCATTATTATGCATGACTCCACGGAGTCCAGATGCTTTTTTATTGCAGATTTGTATTGTACTCAAATCCGTGTCTCCCGAGTCAGCGGTCATCAGAAGCACGGTGGGATATTAGATTAGCTTCAATCATGTTGAACAGTCCTGTTTGAATGTAATTTATTCTTTGCTCTGTCTTTAACTCTAAACCCAGAGGTACTGTAGGATGTCCCTCCCTCCCCTCCGCACCAGTGGGTGTCATGGGCTGTGATGGATCTGTAGTGTTATTGGTGCGATGCACCATGTGCCACTATGTAAAGCTCCTTTGCTTATTCAGCAGCAGGGTCTTTAGCCTGCAATCAATGGCAGCTATAGGCAGGGCTGTGAACATAGAGCTGTTAAAACCACACCTGGGACTTGGAAATGCAGAAGAGCTGCCCTATCAACAACACCTGCCAGTCATATGAATAATTCAGTGATCTCTGACCAGGCCACTTTTACTTCTATCAGTCTTGCTTATGAGAATGGAGGTGGTGATGAGAACTACTACTTCTGGTAACCGTGGACTGTCCCATCAGCTGTCTTTTTGGAGTTAGCAAAGGAGAACAGATTGAGTGAAAGAGTTACCGGTAAGTTATTTAAAGAGAGAATGTGCATGTGAAAACTTTTTTTGGGAATCATCTTCTAAGTGCCACCTCATGGGGTCCAGTGTTCAGATATTAAGGTAGGATTTAATCATTAGCTTTTAAATATTTAACACTTGCTTTTGCTTCTTCTGCAAATTACATCCAGACAAGACACATTTACCTTGATTTAATAATTGCACTTTACCTTGAAACATTCTTTGTGAGTTTTTGGCTTTAAACCTTTGAAAAAATGTGATTTAATTCACATGAAGGCGCAGCGTGGCTTACCTTGGGCAGAGCAGTTTTAATTATTAATTTTGAACAATATTGTAAATTAATTTTAGAGAGGAATGTCAGAAAGTTCTATCACGTTCATGTAATTAGTGGTGTTGGAATTCACACAGTTGGGCTTTAATTGGCAGTGATTGTGAGGAGCAGGGGCTGCATGGGTTGTTTAATTGGAGCCTGAGTGATGGCGGTAATGGCTCATTTGTTTGCCTGTGTGTGGTGAGGGACCCCTCGTAATGACCTGTGCGGAGGAAGCCGCGGCGTTGGAAGAGGTGCGAGATTAATCGCACTACCTCACTTTGCGCTAGACTGCAATAATGCTCATCAGATGATTCTTCTAAGATGTTCCTTTCTATAGACTACATTTGTTCCTAATGAATTCTCACATTTTCCATGTCACTCAGCCAAGTTCTGAGAAGCATTTGTGTTAATGCATTCTTGAATGTGTGTGTGTGTGGTGCACTCTCCTCCATCTAGATGTTTTTGTATGACAGTCTAATATTGGCAGAGGTGTCTTCATGTTTAGTGCTCAAGGACAGTGTTGGGGAACATCACATTTAAAAATGAACAAAATATTGTGTTATTCATTACTAATGTTGCTCATGTTGCATTGTTACTTTTAATAATGCACTGAGGTACTTTTGTGTATTTTATCTCATTGTTAAGTGATTGAGTCTTTTTTTTTTGGTAGATGTAAATAATACAAAAATGAATGGAGTGCATTTTACAAGAAAATACTATTCCAGTTATTCCACTTAAAATTAAATAAGCAAATGTTTTTCTTTGTAATTCTTTCTGAAATTTACTTGCAATTTCTGAGTGAAAATTGTTTTGACACCATTTTTTTTCAGTGTAGAGTACAGTTGCTACAGTATGCTTGATTTGCAAGTGTTTTTTATATTGGTAATAATAAGTAAATTTATTGCTATGGACAAGTATCTCTACGTTATAGTTTAAATACAGTAACTTATAATCCATAGCAGGTGTTTTCAAATGTTTTGATGGCCTTCATTAGCGATTGCTGATTTGTATGAAATATTTAACTCACACTGATTTATACAGTGTGAGATAAGAAATTTTATGTAATAAAGACAACATGATAATGTTCCTACTCTACTCTAACTAATATTATCTACTGAAATATAGCAAATATTTGTCTACCCATTGTAAATGATGTTAGATTATATAATACTCCTTAAAATACATAAAAAAAACGGATTTGTTTTCTGTTAAAAAAAGAAATTCTGTCAAAATAAAATAATTGCAATAAATGTCATGATTTCTGATCAATCTTATACCAGATATATATATATATATATATGTATATAATAGTTTGCGAAAATTTGTTTTCTTATAATTCTTGTGCACAAACAACAGAAAACAATTTTCTTGATTGTTATAACATTTTTTTGTTATAACAAAAAATGTTGCTGTTACTGTTTATGATTCCATTTAAGTAATAATTTTGAAGTTTTAAAAACTATTTCTGAGTGAACTGAAAGTTGCACTCACTAGTAAGCACGTATGTACAGCACTCCATCATATCCATCATGGATTATGTAACGTCTGTTACTGGTAAAACGTTACCCCCCCCCCAATGCTCCTCAAGGACTTAAGGAGGACTTTGCGATGAATTGAGCATGTATATTTAATAGTGTGGGTACAGTAGATGGAGTGAATATGTCACCTCTCTAAGGCCAGGGCACATCAACCTTATTCTTAGTCTTTTAAGTACCCCAATCATACTGCCATATTTCACACACTCATGTCACGATCATAGGTTTTTACTTCCCTGTCGATGCTGCAGCAGCAACAGCGCAGGTTAATAAACCATTAGCTCACAGCTTTGACCTTGACAAAGTCAAAGTTTAGGGGGGGAAGCAATGTAGCGAGCTATTTTTACACAGTGGATTGCTTCGTCGAATTCATGATGTGTCCAGAAATCGTAGTGCTTACGTCAAATTTTGAAGTTCGGCCTCCACGCTGAGGGACACCATAGATCGCCGCCCTCGTTTGTTATTTCTACTGGACATTTAGATTTAGAACGAATTAATTTATCTGTCCTGCAAGGACTAAGCGAAGATGGACAGCTTCACTTAAATCAAGTTTGAAGCAAATGTGCCGAGGCTGATCTGGGTGTGTATTTTGTGTTCAAAGCTCATTAATAATGATTCGCCGAATGTAGGAGAGAGTCACCCGTAGCATGGTTTCGGGAAGCCGAATAATGCCTTTCTTTTTTCCCTCTCTCCGCTCTCTTGTCGGCTTCACACACCACTTATCCGAAGACATTTGGGATGGGCTCCTGATCCATGCCGAGCCTTGCATGTCCTCTGACGCTGACACAAAATAAATGAAGATGCAGAATGGACTTGGATGTTCAGAGTTGGAAGGGCGACGGCTGAGGTGTGAAACCACCGAGCTGTAAAATTGCCCTGGCAGCCATGCTGTTGTTTCAGCATTTCATGGCGAGCCGCTCAGCCTGCTTCCCTACCTCTCCATATCTTTCCTTTTCACCTTTTTCTCTCCACCCATCTCTATACCTTGCCCTACTGTGCTCATGCTGACTTAAGCCCTGGCCTGAGAGTCTGCCGGAACTATAAAGCAATAACCGATTGCCTTGTTTTGTATGCACCGTTGCGAGGCATTACAACCAGACCCTAAGAACTTTAATATTCCACTATCATTTCTGTCTCAAGGCTGCACCTGAAAGTGCGAAGGTGTTTCGTATACAAACATAGTGCCGCCTCCTTCGCTGACATGCTGCTAATTTGTTCTAATTTGCTAGATGACATGCACCAGATGCATATGATCCTATTATTATGTGAGAAGTCACAGGGGAAGTAATTGACTGGGCTGTGGCGAGCTTGTTTGGAACCTGCTGGGGGTTGGTGAGGAGACAAGGGACCCCTGCCGTTGCCCTCTGACTGGGGGGCAGCGGGATGCCGTGTCAAGGCTTGAGTGGGTGTGAAGCTTGTGACAGTATGAGAAGACTGGTCAATAACTTATGTGTTATTCATTTTCACAGAATTATCAAACAAACAAATGCATTTGATTGCACAGAGGCTGTAATACGACCTTATTGACTTTTTATTCTGCTTAATTAAGCTTTTTTCTGTTTCTTTCAGGCTCATGTAGACATTATGAATCATAACTGTGGAGCAGCACTGAGTTCAGGAAGAAGGGTCTCAGTCACTTGCTCAAAATAAATCCAATTAAGATGGTAAGACTTGGTGTGTTTGACACAAGATAGGGCGTGCCATACTGAAATAGCAAATGAGCACAAGGTACATTAACAGGCAGAGTGCTGTTAAATATATCCCTCATTAGTGTTGATCTTGTCTGTTTTGTTGTTGTTGTTTTTTTGCCTTCAACTTCTTGGTTTCTTCATTAATACTTCAGTAATGACTGTAATCATTGCTTTCTTTGTATTGTATGCTCCAGAAAGTTGTGGATCTGTTGGTACAGTATATTCTTAGCAGCCTTTCATTATAATGCTGTCACTGTTGTCTATTAAAAAGTTATGAAAGGTCACGTTCTTTTTCCCACTGGACATTTAAGGCCCTGTTTACACCTGGTATAAATTAGGGAATGCACCATTATTAGAAATCTGTCCCATACCAGTAAGCTGATAAACGTTATTGGCTATACTTAAATATATATAATACATAGATAACTGGAAACTGAAAACTACAACTAATTAAAGTAAACTAAATAAAAAGTAAGAGGTGAATTTAAGAATCACAAAATTATAATATATGCTGTATTATAGGCTAACATAGGAAATTACTTTTGAGATTTGCTACAGATTGCATTTAACAGCATTATAAAAGAGATAGTTCACACATACATGAATATTTTGTCATTATTACTCACATTCATGTCGTTCCAAAACTATATGACTCTTATTATAATTATTCTGTGGGACATAAAAGAAGATATATAGAGAAATGTTTTTGTTTTTGTTTTTCTGCACAATTGAAAGCAATAGTAACCAAAACTGTTTAGTTACCAACATTCTACAAAATATGTTCTTTGTGTTTTTTTTAAAAATAACCTTTTAAAGGGGTGGTTGATTGCGATTTCACTTTTTTAACATTAGTTAGTGTGTAATGTTGCTGTTTGAGCATAAACAATATCTGCAGAGTTGCGGCGCTGAAAGTTCAATGCAAACGGAGATATTGTCTTTTAAAATTCTGGCAGTTTAATGCCTACAAAAACGACAGGTAAGGGACTACAACGAGTTACTTCCCGGGTTTGATACGTCACAGACCCAGATAAACCCTGCCCCCGGGAACACGCAGCAAAGGGGGCGAGGCCATGTTGTGCTGCTTTAGAGAAGAGGAAGAGAAAACTAGGGATGCAGGTAACAATCTATTCATATGAATCGCGATTCTGTCTTCTAACGATTCTAATGGATTCACAAGTTTCAAAATCATTAAAGCAGCGGTTCTTAATACTGTTACTCTGTCGCCCTGCTCTGCATCTCTCTCTCTCTCTCTCTCTTTCTCTCTCTCTCTCTCTCTCTCATTCAGATCGTCAGATCAGCTCCAACAAACTGTTCCAATTATACACTTATTTTCACACAGCAATGAGAAGCATTATAAATGGACACGCGTGCGGTTGCTGTGCTGTATTAAAGCTTTAATCAGGATAAAACCGTATATTAAAAGCTAACAGAAGCAGTAGCACTTACAAATAGCAGCGTATTTAAAAGTATGAGACAACAACAACCAAACATACCATTAAGAGCCGTGCTTGCACAGGTTCTGCACGATCATCTTCACTAATATCCTCTGGGTCTCAATCGGGCTCAAATTGATAAGAATTATAGACAACGCCACTGTTTACAATTCAACCGGAGCGCATGGCTGAGGAGAGGGGCGGGACGTTCAGAGTGCAGTAGAGGCGGTTTAGCCAATCACAACACACTGAGCCAGCTAACCAATCTCAGCCCATCGAGGGAGGGGCTTCATAAACCAGGAAATAAATCGAGGCGTTTGTCAGAGAAGGGACAGAGAGGTGTGGAATAAAGGTAAATTATGTGAAAAATAATGCATTTTTAAAAAAAACAAGCATGAACACATGCTAGACTGCACCCCATAAACACAATCAAGCCTAGAAAAAAACCAGTCAACCACCCCTTTAAATTAGTAATGTTTATTTGCCTCAATATTTTAAATGATTGATTATTAATTTTTAATTTATCGTTAGATCACAGAAAAGGTCATTTAAATGTAAAAACTGAGAAAATGAGTGTGCACAATGACATATCCAATAACAGCTTATGTATATCAAATTGTAAATAGAGTCCAAAACCTTTGTGATGTTTACTTTTTTGGATATTCATAAATATGCACTGAGGCGCTGACATAATTGATGTATATGCATATATGAATTCAGAGACCCTCCAACCACAAGTGGTCACTGAAGATGATTTTTCGATGCGCAATAGTCTCAGTTGAGCGCAATTGTGATTCGGATAGATGTTAATACGAGAGATAAACATGGCCTAAATTATATTTAGTCTCCTGTAAGCCTGCGGCATCCAATGTGCTGCAACCAGGTGTCCTGAGTTAGATGGCTGGAGGTCTTTGATAGCCTATGCAGGAGTAGAGCACACAGCATGACAGGAGAGATAAAGTTTGCATTGTTCTTTGCATAAACAGGTGAAATAAGATCAGCGTGAAAGACCTGTCCCCTCAAACTCAGTTCTGTCTTGTGGTGTAGACTGCGGATAAGGAAAGGTTATAGTGATGAAGGATGGAGGTGAGATTAGCAGGCTGTAACCGGGCTCAGTGGTGGTGCGAGATGCCACATTGTTTGATTTATGAGGGTCATGATGATCAGTGGTTGCCACATGAATAATCCATGTCCCCAGAATTAAGTGACCTAGAGCATTCGCAAAATTTCCCCGCTGTGTTTTTCAGCTCCACGCTTTCTTATCCACACTTACTTCATTCAGGACGGAGTGCTGCTGATCAAGAGATTGGCTTATCTGTTGACTCTGTTTGTTTGCCCTTTGCAAAATATTGTTTGGTTTTTTATGTATAATAGCATTTGGCAGTGTTTGTAACAAGATTGATAGCGATTGAAAGTTTTAAGGTAGAAAATCAGGACAGATTAGTACCTGTTGAACTAATCTGTGTAGATAGCCATTGCTTGGAGGTAAAGGAAGCATGAGCACTTAGGTCCAAACACACACACTGATCATTCAGATAGAGAAAGGAATTACTTGGCTACTGCAATTTAACAGACCATGGCACTCTTAATGGTCCATGCTTCCAAATGAGACAAGACAAGGCTATCTTAACAGTTAGATCCTTCAGGTCAATCACATGGTTCATGTGAGAAAGTCTGTGACCTTTTGGTTGAAAACAGCTTTAGTAATAATAATCAGAGAGAGTACCTTATTATTTTTGCTTGAGTTACCACTAGTTACAGCCATATGATTATTTGCTCATCTTATTGTGAATCCACACAGTAGATATATTTACATGTAGGGCTGAGCTGGAATGAAAAGCTTCATATAAGAACCTCAGATATTATGTTTTCCATTTGCTTCTCAAATAATCCTTTAAATAAATTATTAATTAGCATGTGAAACTTTGAATCTGACTATTTCATAAAAAAATGGATTAAAAGATGGCTTCTCAAGTAATTGTGGTTTAGTTTAAGCAAGATAGAATTTCAGGAAGCTGCTTCTAAATCCCACATTTGTTAAGTAAAGTTAAAAAAATGAGGAGAAGCTTTCTTGGCATAATTTAAGGCAAATCAGCCAATTATGCGCTGGGGTGCCATGCTGAGTTGCCAAAATTCTTTAATCAGCTGACGTTGTTGCTTTCTCACAGGCTTCACAGTGCTATGGTAACATTGACACTAAATATGGCTCTTCATATGTGCAGAAAATTGAATGTGTATGACGCAAATGTATGTAAACATTTTCAGTGGGTCTGCAGGTACTTTTATAATCTGAAATCACATTGAATTTAATCTGGATTTACAAAATGTAAACAAAGTCAGGGATATGAAAACAAAGTATAAGTCGTATTGTTAAAAGTTCAGTAAGATTTCCTTTATTTTTTTGAATAAATTAATACTTCTATTTGGTTAGGACATTAAAATGCTATTATATGACAGTAAAATGTATATTACAGAATATTTCTATTTCAGATAAATGCTGTTTCTTAATATTTCTGTTCTTGAGAATCCTAAATAAAAAAGTTTTCCATAAAAAACAAAAGCAGTACAATTGTTTTCTACACTGATAATAATAAGACCTGTTTCTTGAGCTTCAAATCAGCATATTAGAATGATTTATGATCATATTATTTTAAAAGCAGTTATTTTAAATAATTATCTTCTTTTTTTATTTTTTAGCACAAACCACTTGGAATCTGATCTTTTCAATACAATTTTCTACTTTCATATGTGCTCCTAATTCAGATACAGGTCTAATGCGACCTCAGTCTGAACAGTCATATCAGAATTCATGCAACTTTGTCACTCTGATTTGACATTTGTCACAATTCTTAGCTGATGGGAGTCAATTGAAAGATTTAACACATTGGTAGTTCTTTGGTGACTATGTGGAAGACGGCTGTGAAGGTACTTTGTGGAGGGACAGTGAAGTGTTACAACTCAAGTATTACAGTGACAACAAACAAAACCTGAGGAAAAACTGTGTGAGAAAAACTTAGCACTCTTCCCCCTCATCCTCTCCTTTGTCCTACTTATCATCTGTGTACAGATTTACTAGCTTTTGCGACACATCACCTTATAAATGAATGCGTCAGCACTAACTTCAGTGGCCTCCATGTTTATTTCTATATGACAGCATGCTATGTGCCATCTTTGTTATTGTTCTTTTGCACAAGCGGGGCAGTTGAGGACTGTTACAGGTTCACACAAATCTGATATTGGACACGTTTAAAAAAAAACATAAATAAAGTGAACAGCCAAACACTAAATCGAATCTGAGCAATAAATCAGAATTGAGCATGAGGCTTGCAGTGTAAACGTAGCTGTAACTGGTGCATGTAGTGTTAACAAATCTAATCTAGTTTTGTACATGAAGACAGAAATCATGTGACGGATGGAACCGTGTAGTACAGTAGAACACTGTGCTTTACTGTATATGAAATCAATCACTACTAAAATTCTAAGTATCATGTCAGCAGTTCTAATCTGCGTCTTCGCTCCAACATCAGCAACCTCTTCAGTTTCTAAATGATTATATGTAAATGGTCAGTAGCTTCTCCTAAATGAGGACAGAAATAAATAACCGTTGCATGGTGACATGCTGGCATAAACTTAAGATGCGGTCATGACTCCTGTCTGAGTGGATGGGTTGATTTTACTTTATCGTTGAGAGAGCTGCCAGCAGACCCATAACATCACTCACAGAGGGGCTCAGATGCAGGGGATCAGGGAATTGGTCGGTTAATTGCATTGAGCTCTAATACGTGCATGTCCTGAATCATGTCAATGTCTCCTTTGGTTGACAAGGTGGGAATACAGAGTTGGTTTGAGTATTTTAAAGGACCCTTTTTTTCTCAAGAGTCTGGACACAGAGCAGTATCACCTGGCTCTTTTTTATTATTTACATACCTCAAAGTCTATGAAGACTACTGCATTGTTGTATTCCAAAGCCAAAAATAAGTGCAGTAGGATAAAAGAATCCAAAAGGGAGTTTTAGTTTTATGAAAAGGATCTTTAGTGTGTGAAATGGAGACAATGAAACATGTTGTTCCGATTGTGATGCCAGGCAGGCAGAGGAGACAACAAATACACATTGTGGCCCACCATATTGATCTGAGTTTTAGGTTATTGTTCTATGTGCACAGACTCATTAATGAGAAGTAAAATGGTATGGCTTCATATTTCAGTATCACGGTCTCTGGTGAAATACTTTTAGTTACCCATTTGTTTCATGGTTGTCATGTAATACTACAACCATTGAAATACATGGCAGCAGAACAGAGCCTAATGCATTTTGTCATTTCAATAACACTAAGCTGTTTGTCTGAGAGGGTTTATTCAAAGATTAATCTTGAAGTGTGATGGTGGTGTAGTGTTTAAACAAATACAACCTCTCTAATAGTAGAGATGCTAGATATTAAAATTTCAGTACCGTTCAGCCGATTAATTATTGTCATGTTATGCTTGATTATGATAAATGGCCGATATTATAGTTCGATACCGTTCTGTCTAAATAAAAATAAAATACTGAAAACTAAAATGAGTCATTTTAAATGCTACAAGGCATCAGGACATCAAAATCAAATGCTGGCTGATACTGATAAATTAAAAACTATATCATAATATTAGCATATAACCTACAATACCATTTTAAAATTTTGGGTCAGTGCAATTTCTTTTAAATAAATTAATACTTTTATTTAACAAGGATGCATTAAATTTATCAAAAGTAAAGATATCTAAGGTGTTACAAATAAAAAAATACATTTCAAATGTTATTCTTTTTAACTTCCAAAAATGCTGGACAAAAATGTATCATGGTTTCCCAAAAATATTAAGCAGCAAAACTGTTTTGAACATTGATAATAATAGGAAATGTTTCTTGAGTATCCAATCAGTATATTAGAATGATTTCTGAGGGATCATGTGACACTGAGGACTGGAGTAAAGGCTGCTGAAAATTCAGCTTTGCAGTCACAAGAAATAAATGACATTTTAAAATATATTAAAATAGAAACATTTTAACTGTATTTTGTTAAAATAAATACAGCTTCGGTGAGCATAAAAGACTTTCCAAATAATTTATCCATTCAAAACTGTGATGCTGAAAATGTAATTCGATATATGTGATTGGCCTTGTGATAGCAAGATACAGTCAAACTACAGTGTTCAGTTTTATTATTTACAGAGTTAGCTTCTTTCAAATGGAAATTCCACTTTCGGTTCAATCTAACTCTCACCTTTCATTCAGTTAGTTTTCAATTACACACTTCATTATGTTCTGTAATGAGTCCAGTGATGTGCCTATACATTCCACCCTGAGAGCCTCATTGGGGTAATATATGCAATCCCATTTTGCACCCTTAGGCTTGTTGCCACTAATAAACAGAAGAATTCAGAGCATCATTTGTTCATAGAATTTCCCCTCGGGATTCCAAAGAATACTTCTTATGTAAATCCAACAGAACATGAGACGTGGATTATTGCACCTCCGTCACATCTTAGTATCTTCAAACTGCGTGTGTCTCAGTGATGCTCCCTGGACTACTTAGACAGACAAACAAGACCCAGTAGCTTTTAGAGGCTGACTGCTGAACTTTTCAGCTTGTAGACAGAACAGCGGTGGAAGAGGTCACTTCCAGACAGCCTGTCCCCTCCAGTGTGCTTCCAGCTCGTCGTCCTGCTCTTGTTCCACTCCGTGTCCTCGCCTGCGGCTTTCTGCCCGGCCTCTTCTGAATCTGAAGGAGAAGGAGAATAAATAATGAATCTCGATGACAGCAAGGAAACGGAATCTTTTGTTTGCACCCGCAGTGTTATTTTTCTCATCTTTTTCTGAACCCCACGTAGATGACCCAAGGCCCGACGCAGGCATAATGAAGATCCGCGTAATGAGGCTGAGGAATACGAGGCTCCTAGTTAGACCCGAGCTGTCGGCACGGCGGTACTTGTCATTGTGTCGTTAATGGCCATGAATAGCTTGTTCTGTTTTGCTATTGTTGAGAATGCTCTCGTGGCGCTTGTGGGGCGATGAGAGGCTTTGACTCTCCATGCTCTTAAGGTAATGTAAGCTCTCACCCTTGTGTGTTAGCAGGAGGCGAATGAGCCCGATGTTGCATCCCCTCCAAACTGGAAGTGCAGTTTAGATTTAATATCGGGGATTTAGCAGCTGTTGCATTGGGAGCTCCTAATGCTCGAGTCCCTTTCCTGAGTTTCCCTTTTCCTCAATCTTTTCATTCTCTTTTGTCGTTTAGACCTTTTCCCTGCTCTCTTGTGCTCTCTTGTTCTGAAGTTGAACACTAACTGTTTCTTCTCTCTCTTTCTCAATACCCAGGTGCCCTCTCTTTGCTTTGAGCCTGATTATCGGTCTGTCTGGTCTCCAGCTCTTCTGTGTCTGGTTGTCTGGTTCAGGCAAGCAGTGATCTTCCACAGCAGACATCTCCAGGGATTGTAGCCCGTGGTCTGAGGTGAGTCCGACAGGGATCCATCGCCTTTGCTCCTGTCTCTCCTCGTTCGCAATCACTATTATGCCGGTTGGATCCACGCAGCTTTAATTCTTAGAAATCAGTGTTCATTAGAGTCACCTGCACTTCAAGAGGAAAGCACAGAATAATTTGATGTCAGATGCCTCATTATGGTACTCCTACTTAAGCCATGACAAAAGTACAATCTTTTTCATGCTCGAGAACCACCGCAAGTCCATGGGGATAACAGAGAGCCGCAGATGCATTTTGATTAAAGGCTAAGTGATCTTACGGTGCAAATCAGTGATTCATAATACATGGAATTCATTACAGAAGAAGTGGTCTGATCATCCCTTAAAACTTATTGCTTTTGCCATCCATACATGTTTATAGCAGACATTCTACATTTAAGGTCATTGCACACTGAGTACGAAATTTTCGCACGTTAAAAAATAAATACGACCTCACGTTGTGTCAATCACGTTTACACGCTGCCGCCGAAACTTTCGTCCGTCATAAAAAAATTCGGATCAGGTTAGATTTTCTGCGTTTTCGCATTCGTAGCATGCATTTTGATAGGAAAGGATGAGGAATACGAAAAAACTGAAAAACGCACGCGAAAATTTCGGACTCAGTGTGCAATGACCTTTACTCCTATAATTTGGATGTCACTTAGTGTTGTCAATAACTGTCATGCTTTAAAATTGGCCTGTGTTAAAAGGTTAGCAGGACAAATCAACAGCCACTTGGTAACCTGCCGTTGTTTTTTTTGTCTGTTTCTACCTGATCCAACTTTTAAATTTAGTTTCAACGTATACTACTTTTGTAATATTTGTGCAAGTCTGTTATGCTTACAGAGGCTGCATTTATCAAAACTACTGTAAAAACAACTGTAATATTATGAACTATTATTACAATTTAAAATAATGTGTTTTCTGTTTTAATATTTTTAAAATGCAATTAATTCTTGTAATGGCAAAGCTAAATTTTCATTAGCCATAACTGCAGTCTATTCTAATATGCTAATTAGAATATGCTGAATTGGTGCTCAAAAACAATTCTTATTATATTCACAGTTGAAAACAGTTGTGCTGTTAAATATTTTTGTGGAAACCGTAATACTTTTTTGCTCAAGATTCTTTCATGAACAGAAAGTTCAAAATAACTTTCTTTACTGTGTCTTTACTGTGTGACTTTTGGTTAATTTAATTCATACGTTCAAAACTTTTTTCTGTTTTGAAAAAAATGTCTCATTCTGTTCAGTGTGA
The DNA here is from genome assembly GCA_027422415.1 of Schizothorax lantsangensis. Lineage (NCBI taxonomy): Eukaryota > Metazoa > Chordata > Actinopteri > Cypriniformes > Cyprinidae > Schizothorax > Schizothorax lantsangensis. Next base: position 11,576,919 of record CM049846.1, on the reverse strand, counting down.
TTTCTAAAGACTTTCCAGAACCACAGCATAAAAACACACAGTTCAGTAAACGACTGTAACATTGACAATGTTTCTTAGTTCAATTTGGATTTTATTTATGAATAAATTGGCAATAAAGAGGTCTTAGACTATAGGTTCCTAAAGTTTCCTGCTATATGGTTGTGTCTCAGTTGAAATCAGTTCTGCGGTACCCTTGTAAAGGTTCTAGCAATTGCGGTTCTGAACAATCATCAGATGATTTATAAAGATTTTACATCTTTTAAGTTATTGTACATTTCAAAGTCTATGCAAGCATGCAAAATGTACATGTCCACCTATCTAGGAATACAGATGAAACCAGTGTGCATCATTTTAACTTCCAAGCTGTCATTTTTAGTGATTCACTATAGGGAACAGCTGTTTGTACAGCTGAGCAGAACATCATAACAGCTTTCCTCTAATAGAGATGTCTTTCAGCTGCAGTCCTAGTGTGGAATGATTCGAAGCCTTCAAAGGGTGACGGTGTAAATTAACCTTTTTACAGAAATGAACATGACTTCAGTCTCTGCCTTTGAATGAACTGTTATATAGTGGAAGTGAAATCAGTATTGATTTTCTCTCACACAAGAATGACCTGTGAAGACCTTTCAATGGTCTCAGATTGGCAAGTGAGTGAAGCGAATTTTATTAGACACGTCATGCAAATTGTTAACAGATCAGGTATACAGTCCAAACAAAGCGCAATATCATAAAAATGTCACAAGCACGCTCACTTACACCTCACCAGGACGTTAATGGTTGCAATAGTGCATCTTTTCTGATCAGATACATTAGAGTTGCCTAGAATCAAGCAAACTGTTGTTCTTGTGTCCTTCTGCAATACCCCCTGCCGTTTAACGTAATCAGTGCTTTCATGCTTCGCTGGCCCATGCTTGAGCAGTGTGTCATTCACATGCCCTTCTACATCTGTCTCTGTCATGTCAATTCATCACACACACATGCTCATCTCCCATCATGTGTCTAATGAAATATCTTGACAGTTTAAACAAACGGTTCACCCTGTGTGGTCTTAAAGAGTCCTTCATCACTGTCATGGGACTAATATCCTGTGCTAAGTGTTACAGAACACACACAGTCACACAAATATGCATAAATATATAATGTGCATAAAGACCAGATGAATGAATCCCACAATATTTGGACATTTTGAGATTATTAAGTAAATATTGTGTAAAAAAAGGGTTTGTGTACATCTAATTTGTTTTAATTAAATTGTATTAGTCTATATCACACACATTTCACACTATTATATCAGCCATCTGCCACCACACTTTTGTTATTCATCCATTTCGGTCAGCTGATAATAAAGACACACGGTCACACGCTTATCGAATTCCTGTAACATTTCTTGATATTATTCTTAAGTCATCTCTTTCTCTGCACTTCCAAGAATGTTCCAAGGGCTCCAATTTAGAAGAATGATAAAGGACAAAAAGTGTCCTTGTCTCTTTCTCTCTCACTCTCTCTCTTTTTCTCACTCTCTTTCTCTCAGGAGGAGTCATGGGGCCGGTACGGGCCTACCCATTAGCCCTGCCTGTGCTGGCTGTTCTGGGCCTCATTATCAGCGCATGGAGCCTCAACCCAGATGACCCCAATGTCTGCAGTCACTGGGAGAGGTGAGAGAGGGGCACTCTCCAGTGTTAAACTCCGTTTTACCTTCCGTTTATCCATTGCGGGAGTCACATAGCATAGTTATTCCTCTCCGACATGCCAGAAGGATGTTTTGGTCAAAAGAAGATTGTAACTTAATGGTGAAGTGGTTTATGTCTGTGTGATTAATAAATGTGTTAATACATTTTTTTTATTCATTTATTTAGTGTACAAAAATTGCATATTGTATAGATACTTAATGAGAAATAATAATAATAATATTCAGATTAATTTCCAATACTACTACTGCTACTACTACCGATAGTATTGTTATTGCAAACAAAAAATGAATAATACAATTTAATAATATTAATTAAGTGTATATATATTATAATTACATTGTACACTTTAAAAACAATGTTGTGATGCTGCTCACTGGTTACTCATAATTTAAATTCGTTCAACTAAGCTACTATTTTGAAAAAGCAGTATAAATTAATTATAAAATATGACAATCTCAGTTGGTGACTGCATCTAACTTAAATAGATACATTTACAGCAAATACACTAGAATACACCCAAATTTATGTAACTGAGTTGAATACATAGCAATGAGCTTTTCATTTAATATTTTGTGGGGCTCGAATTGGTGAGTTGTTTTGAATCAGTTCATGTATTCAAACAGTCCAAACAAACTGATTCACTATGCATTAGACTTTCCAGTGCTTCATCTGACAGAAAGGACAGTATGTATTCTCTTAAGTGCCCTTCTATACATTGCCAATACAACAATTGTATGTGATGTTAAATACTACTTACTGTGTTTGTCAAGTTACCTGCTACTTGCTGAAAAAAATGCTTATTACTAAAAAAACTGACACTATTTTAAACAACTGGGCTATAGAAAAATTTAGTCAAGTTAGTACTATAAAAAGTGAGACTACTAATTTAACAAAATTTTTTTGTAGCTTAGTTTTTCAAAATAGTGTTGATTTTGTGTCAAGTTAATGCCCAGTGTCAAGTTAGGTGAATCCCCAACACCGATTGCTGAAATAAAAAGTTGTTTTGTAATAGATGCATGCATAACAGATTAATTGAATGGATATTTGATGAAAATGTAGTGGATAACAGTGGATAAACTTTTGTTCTGTATAAGGTGGGATATAAGTGGTTACGAGCTGTTTGGATTAGTCAAAAAATACAAACAATGTGTAGTTCTGTTCTGTTATCTCAGAGATTTAGGGGATTTACATTTGTTTGTTCCTGTATTGACTGTATTCACTTTTAATGGCACAGCTAAAGAGATGTAAAGGATTGTGTTTGGGAGTGTTGATCTGGTTACACTTGCCTACAGGTATTAGGTTCAGTCACTAAACACACAAAACAATATTGATGTTCTTATTATTAACCTTGTAGTGTGTGTGCGTGTGTGTATGTGAGGGAGGGAGGGAGGGAGGGAGGGAGAGAGTAAGGATAAGTTACTAAAATAAAGCAGGCAGAACAACATCCAGTTGACCAGAACAATCTGTTTTGACTGAACCTATTGCCTGAAAAATTATTGTTTGTATAGGGTGTTATCAGTTATGACAAATAAGCAGGAGCAATTGCCTCTGCAGAGAGGAGGACAGAGGGCTGCAGAGATGAATGGGTTGTAGCATTGCTTCCCTGAAAGGGAATATTTCAGAGCTTTAATGTCATTTTGTTGGCAACAGTTTTGTAATGTTTTTTCAAGGAAGTTAAGACAACACATCTTGTTTTTCTAGATTTACTGTAGCTTTGGAAGGGAAATATTATGCAAGTCTTGTTATTAGAGATAACAAGTTGTTTTGAACTTCAAGCAAAATAGTTGGATCCTTGTCTGAATATTACATTTGAGTATTTTATGGTTTTGTTTCTTGGGATACAGTACCTTCGCGGTACAGTTAATTAAAGACTTGAGACCAGCAAATTCTTTGTTTCTCTGCAGCATAATCATGTTTGGGCAATTTCAGGTAGGGGTCCCCATGGCAGGTTGTCAGCTTTTACTCTAGTGACTATTTCTTGGGGCAGGTTTATTGCTGTATATGCAAATACGTAAATGTACAAACAAGCTCAAACTTTGCACTGTTAATGCCCAGGACCAAAGATGGTGCTCATAGAGTGCGGGAGTATTGAACTTATTTATTGAGTTATTTTTGCTGCTTTATAGGCCTTGAACGGTTAAATACACACACTTGTATGTGTCAAAATGCTTGTCTTTGCAAGTATCCTCGTAAACACAGTAGGTCTTAAGTGAAAGCAAACAGCTGAGAAAGAAAACACATGTGTAACACTATATTGGATCTGGGAAGCTCTTAAAGTGACAGCAGTCTAATATTCCTGCTGTCTGTCATTCATGTTAATCAAACAACAACAGAGAGAAAATCTCACTGCTCTTGACTAAATAACATTTGTAATTTTAATAAGAAGAAATATATATTTAATTTACACATTATACACATTAATTAATACATTATGTTTTTATACATTAGATTACTTTATACAACGTATGTAGCTTTTCTTATTTATTTGTTCTACTGTAGTTTTTTGTCCTATTGCTTGTAATTAGTTTCTTATTCTTATTTAATCATGACGGGGTTTTTTTCTGTTTTTTTTTTTTGCTTTTTTGTTTTTAAATTTAGGCTAGTATTACTTTTTGTGAATTTGACAATGGTAACAAGAATTCTGAAATTTCTATGATGTCATAAAGGACTTATTTAAAACAAAAATATCTATATCTATATCTATATCTATATCGTGAAATAAAATTACTCATTTCGTGATATAAGATTCTGGTCATATTGCCCACCCCTAATAGTGGGGAATGTTGTCACGCTATATGGGCTAAATTGTTAAAATGCCATTTCTGCAAAGTGAATAAATATACAATAACCAATTATGTATGCATTTAATGCACTTTACAGCAGAAATGTGTAAGGTATCAAGATATACTGTATATTGGCCCAGTTGGTTCTGAACCAGGGAGCCGGGGCTTATGAGGGGGGCCAAGGGTCCACAGGATGACTTATATTCATAGGATGAGCATATTTTATATGCTCAAATCATATTTAATTTTACCCTCAATAACTATTATTTTTATTGGGACATACAAAATGAGATTCTTGAATTTTGTAGCATCACAAAATTCATTATTTAATTGATTTAATATATACACTCCCAGTTTCTGTTAATAAAAAAGTTAGGAAAAAAGCAGTGTTATTCGTAATTACAGAAGAAGTTCCAGAAAAAGTATTAGTATTTCCCCTTGATATGGGAGGGCTTTTAATATTGTATTTGTATTGTATTTTATTTTAATATTGGCCTTCAAGTCTAAAGGGTTGAGAACCTAAATGTATTTCAACAAAGCAAAAAAAAAAGAAAAGATTTTTACATAAGACTGAGAGATTTAAATTTCTCCTTGGTCTTTTTCTCTCTCAGCTACGCAGTGACTGTTCAGGAGTCCTACGCTCATCCTTTTGACCAGATCTACTACACCAGGTGCACCGACATCCTCAATTGGTTTAAATGCACCAGACACAGGTGAGCATGACCCTGACCTTTGAACTACAGTTGTCACTATTCAGCTCCATGGCAACAAGCAGCACTCTCCTACTAGACACATAAAAATCAAGGTGCCGGTGTGCCAGTGTCTTTATTACCAAGTGTTAATGTTACCAGCCGTGATTGTAGTGGTCAGAGTCGGGATGGAAATGGCCGTTTGACTGTCATCCGGCATTACATTGGTTTTAATTGCTGCATTAAAGACTTTATCGTCAGTGTCCCGGCTAAAAGCTGTGGGTTCAATGAGTCACTGTGCTGCAATGTTGCATTCAGAGGCAAGTTGTCCTTCACTGAGCGTGAAAACTTTTCCTTAACTCACTTTAATTATGTTTATTTCTCCCCTTTCCACCTCTAGGGTGTAGCTTGGATTAGACACAAATAGAAAAGCTAACAGTAGCCAGGTGCATACCATAATGTCCTTGTGTCTCTGTCCTTGTGGAGTTCACCTGCCAGGTTATTGATGTTCATGCTTTCTCTTGAATGTTTGTGTACGTGTTTGCATCTCAGGACCAGCTACAAGACAGCTTATCGGCGCGGGGTGAGGACCATGTACCGTCGGCGTTCTCAATGCTGCCCTGGCTACTTCGAGAGCGGAGAATTGTGTGTCCGTGAGTGTCTTTCATATTCACTCGCTTATTTCCTTTTAAATCAGCACAGTTCAATTTCTCTTTCTTGCAAGTGGTTATGAGCACAATAAAAGCATTCATCTGCTTGAGCGATGTCCTCTTAAGCCTTGAACCCCGCTCCTTTCTCTGGAGGCATTCATCAAAATCTCAGCCATCTTTGAAGCATTTTTGCAACTGCATATTCTAGGCATAATTTGTTCCTTTTATTACTGGTCCTACTCATATTGGGTTTGCTCATATTTTCAGTTTTAACACTGTCAGTACGCCATTACAACGGCGTTAATAGCATTCAGTTATCGCTCATTTTTAGAAAAAAGAATCTTGAGTGAATCACTGCAAATACATTGTCCTAATTCCTCCCGTTCTGGAGATAATATGCTAATTAAGGAAATAACAACTTTCCCTTGCTGTGGTCTGAATGATAGATTTTAGTGATTATTTTATGAGCAGTGAATGTCAAAAATGTCAGCTTTTATACAAGTTTATTGTCTTTTGGCACTGCCAAGACTGTAAATGCGTGTTTTGTTTCTCAGGATTGGTTATTGTGTAGGCCAGACTCATTATTCTTTAATGTGTTTTAATCACGAGTGAGCGAATCCTGTCAGTCAGCTCAGACCTTTGGCTCGCACGGTTCAGCGGTTGTTTGACAATATGCAAAAATCTCTGCGTGAAAGAACCTCACACAGGACCGTGTCAAGGTGATGAGGTAAATGACAGTCTTACCGAGCTCCAGGGAGAGGATAAAAATCAGCACACGTAGCTTAAGAGCAAATGGGATTTGATGCCCTCACAGCTACTCGGCATTATTAACTAGAGGGAGGGACGGGCTTTCTGATGGATGTCTGTTTCTGGATGGATGGCTAACTATGGACAGCTATGTCTGCATGAAACTAATACCTGTGGTCATGTTTTTAGGCTTTAAATATGTATGGCTATGATAAATGTATTCGGTCTCAACTCAGTATCCACTACTAAAGCATCTTGACGTTAATAAGCATAATGTCATGTAATTCTTCAGCCTGTGCGTTTTAAATGGACTCTCATGAGAATGAAAGAAATTAACAGCCTACATTAAGTCGTGATATGGGCCGCTGTGATATTCAGCTCTGCAGGAATCATAAAACTTTACTTCAGTTCAATGTTATGAAGAGAAAAGGATGAGCTGCAGACGCTGTGGACGGTTGAAATGCTGATTACTAACCTGCGATGCTGTTATGTGAATTCACACACTAATTCATAATTAATTTTAATTTTAATTTCACCGTATCAAAGAGAATTTTACACTTTACCATGGAACGAGCCATGAGACCCAGCAGCTGTTTTGCTGTCATCGTGTCACAGGGACCTAACCGGCATTGTCAGTCTTTGTAGTTTGATATAAAAGCCTAGTCATTTACATATGCCACAGAAAACACTTTTTATGATCCAAGGACATTTTTAATTTTACGGTTTCACACCTCGCTCTCATGACAGCGGGTATTGAGCAATTTGATATTTCAAGCAGTTATTTAATTGATATATTTGCTCACACTGTTTCTCTTTTTAGCTTTGAAAGGATTAATTCATCCAAAAATAAAAACTCTGTCATTTACTCACCATCATGTTTTTCGAGACCTGTTTACTGTATTTCTTTGGTGGAACATAATATAGTTATTTACAGCACAATGTCCAAGGTCCACTTTTTTCCCCACTTTTTGATTTTTTTTACTTAATACAATACAATACAATACAATACAATATAATGGAAGATAGCAGCATGAGCATTCTTCAAGGTTTTTCATTTTGAATCGCAGAGAACTAAGAAAATAAATAAAGGTGTAGAACAAATTGAGCTTGAGTAAATGAAGATGCAATTTTTATTTTGGGGTTCACTATTCTTGTTATAATTAAACTAATTGACCAAATTACCAAATCCTCTTGATTTTTTTTTTATGAAATGTATAATATTGAACAATATGTGCCAAAAGAGAATAATACATGCATTGTAACCCTCTTGTAAATCAACAGCTTGTTCACCAGATGTTGTTCTCTCGTTACTAAAGGTCATTGTAGAAAGGAGGAGGTTTCAACAATGACCTTTAGTAACAGGATTTTTTGGGGGGCTGAATGCGAGTGACCATGGTCTGTTGAAGATAAAGTTGATCTCATGTTTCTGTCCTTATTGAGTGGGATTGTGTCCAGCTCTGTTTGTAGCCTGAAGGCACTGCTAACAACCATGGGATTAGGTGCAGCTGGGATAGGGATCAGTTTTGACATTGTCTGGTGGTCTGAGTGGGAGAAGGCAATGACAATAATCAATAATGTTCTCATTACCACACAATAGCTGCAACAATTTCATGTTAACAGTTGTTGCTGTAATGGAACCACACCATCTGTGGAGAAGATGGTAGGCATAATGTTTTTCCCCTCAGTGACCTCATGGTATGTTTATTGCCTCTGTGCTGTTTAAAACGTGGCTGAACATGCAGTTGACCAAAATATCCTTTATAAAATGAGTAGTTCCAACTCTGATTGGTAAAATAGGTCAAATCAGTTGTTCGTGCACCAAGATGCTACATAGCATGCAACCTTTTAGGCTAATTGCTTGGTGGAAGAATTGTTTATTGTGAATATTAAAGGGATAGTTCACCCAAAAATTTAAATTCTATCATTAATTACTTAAAAGTCTTCAACAAATTGTAACGGAGTTGAGGCAGAAGCCGAAGTAGAATCCATATGCAGAGTTTATTAAACAGTTCCACAAATCCAAACTCAGTGTCAGCAAAGCAAGCGGTGAGGTCGATACACAAGGAGGCAGTCCAAACAGGCAAACAGACAAAAGTGCAATCCAAAAGAGAAGTCAAGAGAAACAGGCAAACTGGTCATACACAGGAGAACTAGACAGATATATAAACGCTTGGTAAGGCAGGGTAAACTGGCAATACTTCGCAAGGATGCAATGTGGTGGCCAGGTTAATATGGCCGCCAAACAGGAAGTAACTGCAGAGGAAGAGCTCACAGTCAAAACTCAGGCGAGAGCTCCCTCTGCTGGCGTGGTGTTACAGAACCCCCCCTCTAGGAGCGACTCCTGGCGCTCTACGTGGACGTCCCCGTGGTCGTGGCGCTGGACGGTCGGGCCTGGCTCGAAGAAATTCCTCTATGAGTGACGGATCCAGAATATCAGAAGCAGGTATCCATGATCTCTCCTCTGGTCCGTAGCCCTCCCAGTCCACCAAGTATTGAAGCCGACCCCCTCTACGCCTTGAGTCCAGCAGCAGATTTACCCTATAAGCTGGCGATCCGTCGATGTCCAGCGGAGGTGGTGGCTCTTGGGACTCCGCGTTGGGGTCGGCATTCGGGTGGACCGGTTTGAGGAGCGAGACATGAAAAGATGGAGAGATGCGGTAGTTAGCAGGAAGCTCAAGCTGATATGTGACCTCATTTATTTGTTTTAAAATTTTGAATGGGCCAACATACCTTGGGCTGAGCTTCCTGCTCGGCAGACGTAGCTTGATGTCCCTGGTGGAGAGCCAGACCCTTTGTCCCGGTTGGTAGGGAGGATGTGGACGCCTTCTTCGATTGGCCTGGAGTTCTTGTACTCGTACAGCTCTTTGAAGATGAACATGAGCGCTGTCCCACACCCTCTCGCTACGACGTATCCAGTCATCCACTGCTGGAACAGAAGAAGGTTCGCCAGACCACGGGAACAAAGGGGGTTGATATCCGAGCACACATTGAAAGGGGGTGAGTCCTGTAGAGGCATGAGTGAGGGAATTTTGAGCATATTCTGCCCATGGTAGGAATTCCTCCCACCGGTTTTGTTCCCGGCTGCAGTAAGATCTCAAGTATCTACCGATCTCCTGGTTCAATCTCTCGACTTGACCGTTTGACTGGGGATGATATCCTGACGTCAAACTCACGTTAATGTCCAATTGACGACAAAAGGCTTTCCATACCTGGGAAGTGAACTGAGTTCCTCGATCAGAAACAATGTCTTCGGGTAAACCATAAATTCGGAAGACCTGATGAAATAATGCTTGAGCTGTCTCCATGGCAGTTGGTAAACCCTTGAGGGGAATGAGGCGGCAAGACTTGGAGAATCTGTCAATGATGACCAGAATGGTTGTGAAATCTTTGGCGGGAGGCAGATCAGTCACAAAGTCAATTGACAGATGGGACCATGGACGTTGAGGAATAGGTAGTGGCTGCAGCAGACCAGATGGAAGTTCCTTTGGGGTCTTAGACTGTGCACAAATTTGACAAGCCTTCACGTAATCTGTTATCTCTCTATTCATTGCTGGCCACCAGAAAGCATTGTGGATCAATTTGATGGTACGAGAGATACCTGGATGGCCTGAGTTGATGGATGTATGGACCCATTGCATGACCCGCTGTCGTAGTACCTGGGGAACATACTGCTTGTTGGGTGGGCACCTGGCAGGCGGAGGATCTTGTTGAGTGGCCCTTTGAATTTCCTCCATGATGTCCCAGTTTACAGGGGCAATAATGACTGAGGGAGGCAAGATGGGTTCTGGTGAATGTTCTTGGAAGGGAGGATCATGGCGCCTGGAGAGGGCATCTGCTTTACTATTCTTGCTTCCTGGACGATATGTGACAGTAAACTGGAATCTTGAGAAGAATAATGACCATCTGGCCTGACGTGGATTTAGTCTTTTGGCACTTTTTACATACTCGAGATTTTTGTGATCTGTGATAACCTGAAATGGATGAATGGCTCCCTCCAGCCAATGTCTCCACTCCTCTATTGCCGCTTTCATGGACAGTAACTCCTTGTTACCAACATCATAGTTCCTCTCAGCAGAAGTAAGTTTCCTTGAAAAGAAAGCACATGGATACAACTTAGCTGGTTGACCATGACGTTGTGATAGTACTCCTCCAATTCCACAGTCTGAAGCATCCACCTCCAGTACAAATGGCAGGTTAGGGTCAGGGTGTTTCAAGATAGGGGCCGACGTGAAGCTTGATTTGAGTTTTGTGAAAGCGGGGGTAGCTTCGTCTGACCATCTCAACTTGGATGGTTTCCCCTTCAGGAGAGATGTCAACGGTGATGCAATCATGCTGTAGTTTCTGATGAAACGGCGATAGAAGTTCGCAAAACCTAGAAATCGTTGAAGTTCCTTAATTGTTGATGGTTGAGGCCATTCCGTAACTGCATGAATCTTGGAATTATCCATCTCGACTCCATGATGACTTATGTGATATCCTAAGAACGTGGTGTGCTGTACATGGAATTCACATTTCTCTGCTTTCACAAAGAGCTGGTGTTCTCAAAGACGAGAGAGGATGGTTTGAACATGTTTAATGTGTTCATCTTCAGACTTGGAATATATAAGTATGTCGTCTATGTAGACAATCACATACTGGTTCAACATGTCCCTGAAGATTTCATTGATAAATGATTGGAACACAGCTGGGGCGTTGGCTAGCCCAAACGGCATCACCAAGTACTCATAGTGACCTCCTGTGGTGAGAAAAGCTGTCTTCCACTCATCCCCTTCTTTGATGCGAATGAGATTATAAGCAATCCTCAAGTCTAGCTTGGTGTAAATCTTAGCCTCTCGAAGCTGTTCTAATGCGGCAGGAACAAGTGGAAGAGGATAGCGGAATTTTACAGTAACATTGTTGAGACCTCGGTAATCAATGCAAGGTCGTAGACCTCCATCCTTCTTCTCAACGAAGAAGAACCCCGCTGCTGCTGGAGAGGTAGAGGGCCTAATAAAACCAAGGTTCAAAGCCTCTTCAATGTAATCTTCCATAGCCTTGGATTCATGGCGTGATAGTGGGTATACCTTACTCTTGGGTGGCATGGCATGGGGTAGAAGATCGATGGTGCAATCCCAGTGACGGTGAGGTGGTAGCTGTGAAGCTTTGCTCTTGCTGAACACATCTGAAAAGTCCTGATAGTAGGCAGGGATTTTAAAACTGAAGGCAGAAGCTGGATCTTCAGCAGATGTTGTGAGACATGGTTGAGGCATATTGACGGGCATGCAATGGCTTCGACAAAATTCAGACCAGTGAGTCAATTCTCCATGATTCCAGGATAATACAGGATCGTGAGTGGATAGCCAGGGGTATCCTAGGATGATTTCAAATCGGGGTGAATCAATGATATAGAAAGAAATGCTTTCTCTGTGGAACAATCCAATCTGTAACTGAGCAGGTGCAGTTTGTCTGGTAACTCCTCCCTCAATGGGTTTGTTGTTGACATCGGTGATGCAAATGGTGGGCACACAAGGTAGTGTGGTTAAACTGTACTTCTTGACGATATCCTTGTTGATCAGATTCAAGGCGGCACCGGAGTCAATCAATGCTGTCAAAGAAATGGGACCATCTTTAGTAGTTAGCCGAACAGGAATGAGAAATGACTTTGAGATTGGTAGAGAGAATTGATCACCACTCACCCGGCTGGTAACGGAGACGGACCTCCGGGCTTTGTGTGGGCACTCGACGTTACGATGGCCTGTTTCACCACAGTAGTAGCACAGATTCTGTTGACGGCGTCGAGTTCTCTCCTCATCAGATAAATGAGCATAATTTATTTGCATGGGCTCTTGGTGATCAGAGGGTGCAGTGAGGGAGTTAAGAACTGGTTGTCGAGTGGATTTTCTCTTGGGTGTGTTTCTCAGCAAATTATCGATCTTGATGGCCATGGTGATGAATGCAGTAAATGTTAAGTCCTCACCCTTGCAGGCTAACTCAGCCTGAAGCTCCAAATTTAAACTCTGTTTGAACACAGCCTTCAATGACACATCATTCCATCCACTTTGAGCAGCAAGAGTTCTGAATTCAATAGCGAAATCTGCAGCGGTGCGGTTCCCTTGTGACATGTGAAGCAATTGCGTAGAAATATCCTTGCCCCCCTCAGGATATTCAAATACTTCACTAAGTTGTTGTAATAGATACTCAAAAGACGATTGAAATCGTGAATCTGCCTCCCAAACCGCTGAAGCCCAATCAATCGCTTTGCCAGATAACAAAGACATTAGGAACGTGCATTTACTTCCCTCAGAAGAAAACTGATCTCTTTGGCTTTCCACATAGATACGGACTTGACGAATAAACCCACGACATTGTCCTGCTGAACCATCAAACTTATCTGGCAATGCCAGTCTTACCGTTGATGTGGAGGGCGAGGGAAGTGATCCAATGTAGTGGGTTAAATGGTCATTTGCGGATTGCAGTTTGTTGAGTTGTTCCTGGTAATTTTTCAACAACTCGCTCTGATAAGCGAAAGCTGCTTGGAGCTGAGAAACCTCCGCTGGATTCATTGGTGGCGAAGTATTCTGTAACGGAGTTGAGGCAGAAGCCGAAGTAGAATCCATATGCAGAGTTTATTAAACAGTTCCACAAATCCAAACTCAGTGTCAGCAAAGCAAGCGGTGAGGTCGATACACAAGGAGGCAGTCCAAACAGGCAAACAGACAAAAGTGCAATCCAAAAGAGAAGTCAAGAGAAACAGGCAAACTGGTCATACACAGGAGAACTAGACAGATATATAAACGCTTGGTAAGGCAGGGTAAACTGGCAATACTTCGCAAGGATGCAATGTGGTGGCCAGGTTAATATGGCCGCCAAACAGGAAGTAACTGCAGAGGAAGAGCTCACAGTCAAAACTCAGGCGAGAGCTCCCTCTGCTGGCGTGGTGTTACACAAATGTGAATTGTTAAAAATATTTATTCATCTAGGCCAGGGGTCACCAAGTTCGGTCCTGGAGGGCCGGTGTCCCTGCAGAGTTTAGCTCCAACCCTAATTCAACACACCTGAAGCAGCTAATCAAGGTCTTACTTGGTATACTTGAAACTTCCAGGCAGGTGTTTTGAGGCAAGTTGGAGCTAAACTCTGCAGGACACCGGCCCTCCAGGATCAAGTTTGATGACCCCTGATCTAGGCATTCATTTTTTTCAGACTTCATTTTATTTCCAGGTATAATTTAACCATTGAATGTGTGGTGCCAGCAAGAAGTCTAATAAGGAGTTTTTGTGCAATGGTGTGGTCACCTTAGAGAGGTCTGTGGGTTTTCGGGTTGTTTTTTGCTGTATCTGCTCTGTGAATAATCCTACTGCTCTCACTGGCAGGATTAAGAGCTTTGTAGAACTAGCTATGTTCACTTCGCCGGGACAAGAGAAGGTATTAAAGCCATTTTCATTACATATATGTGGATCTTTGCTTTTCTTCTCAATCTGAACACCTCAGGGTTTATCCTCTCATATGAGCCTTTTATGAGCTGCTTTCCTAGTAGAATCAGTCCCTAGTGCATTGGCTGCATTTTAAAGGCATAATTCATTAATGGCCTAAACCAACACAGCATAGTTGCTTTGAAGGCGACATGTTTGCGGGTTGCCTTCTGTGTCCATAGGGAGGTCAATCAAACAAGACTTTTTCTTGTTTTATGTGCCCGAATCATGTGAGTCATTTAACCTGCATGCACTACTCCTATCAGTCCCAAACTGTCAGTGGACTTAGTCTGCAGTGACTGTTGGAAGCCAGTGAGTCTGTTCCTCTCATAACACCAGCACTGTTTTTGCAAGTGTGGATTGTGGATTTAATGTTGAGAAGGCGATCTTGCTCATACTGAGCAAAAATTACTTTTCTTTGCAGAAGGAAGCAGTACATGGAGCCAAAGCAGTTTACACCATCTGGTCAGAAGAGTCTCAAATAGTTAGTGATGCAGTATTAATGATGCTATGTGCATGCTGCAGCTTCTTACTGGAGAATTAGATGCTCTAATAAAGTCCCATGCACCATCGCAAAGTAGATTTCACATCTTAGTTTTAATGATGGATTAGATGTTTGATTCCAAATCCTGTTTTAGGTTTGTTATTAAAAAGTTCATACACTGTACTAGGATATAAAGCAGATCCTTTATGATAGATGCATACAGTAATAACCTTGAATTATTTAATGTTTTAAATGATTGACTGATTGTCAAACTGTTTAAATCTTTGGCCTGATGAGGATTCGGTGTAATAATGCATGACAATTACAATTACCTCTATTGTTACAGGGTATGATAACGCCAGTGTGTAATGAGATTAGCCTTTTATCGAAATGAAAGACGTAATTTTTCACCACAGCCTGCAGACATAGACTTTTTCTGTGTAGAAGGAAGAAGATTCATTGAATTTTAATTAAAATGCAGGACCTATTTTCTGAAGTATTATAGACACGTACATCAATTCAGCTCTCGGGAGAAGGCACGCTTTATCCGTTCACCTACGTTACATAAATTAATTTTAATTTGCTGAAAAGATGTGACAAATTAGCATTTCGTCTCTGTTGTCTGATCAGAAATTGCTGATTGTAACAAAAATCAATCATTTCATCACCAGAGTTTTTTAAACCTCGCTTTTGAGCACGTTGCGTGGCTTCATTGATTTCTAGAAGTCAAATTGATGTCTTTGTCAGCACAAAATGCAGAGGGTTTTTCTTTTTTCTTAAGCTGGAGGAGAACTGGCATGCTTGAATATCAGGTTCTCAGTGCTGTGTAAATCCATACTGCATTATTTGTCAGTGGCAGGTTTAGCATTTTCTGTGTGTGGAGCATTTCTGCTCTAAGCACCATCCTCTGGGTATTTGGGATTCTCCCTCTCTCCCATCCCCTTCCTGTGCTTATGTCCAATATTGAGGACCCAGGTGAAGGCTGAAAGAGCGATAATCTATAGCTGTGCTGGCCTGGAACGAGGGCAAGCTCTGCCTCATCCTTTACCTAATGCAGCCAGCTTTAGTGTGTGCCAGCATCAAAACATGCACACACATTAATTCACTCTTATGAGCGTGATTTATTTGCATGCACAAAAATGTTTATATTCATTCTGAGAGGCTCGTCTCAACTTTTTCAACCAAAAAGGCAATTTGCAATGCCTGCATACGAACAACATCTGGCACTTTTATGGTGTTGACTTTTCTTTCTTTTTGAAATGTGAAGGTCACATTCACTGTGAGGTGTAGACTTTTTTTAACCCAGACTCTCAATTTTATTTAGATTTTAGCTATGAAAATCCATTATAATATTTTCATTATTATCATTATTATCAGACAGCTGTGCTGTCATTTCCATCAAAACCAACAATTTTGCCCCATAATAAAATTAGATGTGATGTGCTAAGAAAACAAAGAAAAGTCAAAGTAAATACTATGAATATTGTTGGATCTGTGAAGAATTGCTGATACTATTCTATTATTAGTGCATACATACATATGCATGTACTGTATATAACTAATGGTTGTTATTTAATGGTTAATCGACAAATTAAACTAGCGGGAGTGTGAAGATTATGTTTAAAGATATTTTTCACATGGTATAAAAGTACTCACAGCTGATTCGTATAGAAACCCTCATTCGTGTACAGTGCATTTTAAATGCATAAAACATACTCTTTTTCATTACTTAAAAATATAAGAAATCTGCAGCCCTTTCCCTCCGTATAAAAATGCATAGTAATATTTCAAAACAATTTACTGGTAAAAACCAGATTATCATAAGCACCACAAAATGTGTGGGCAGCTTTTGCCAAAATAATTCACTGTTCCCGAAGTGTTGACATTTAAGATTTGTGTCATACTTCGGGGCTCCTGTGAACGTGACAGAACTTGAAATATAGCTCCTTACTGAGTGGCTCTTGTGCGGTTTGGAGGAACACATTGGAGTAGAAGAGGGGGAAAAGAAGCCCAAGTACCAATCCCTTAGTTCACTCTGAATTGATTTATTCAGATTAACACATACTCCAATGTATTGCTGTATAACACTTTATGAGAACCTGAATTCATTACCTTTTGAGTTTGTGTTTAGGTTAGAAGATGTTAGGGAAGACTTATCTCACTGTTTCCCAAGAGAATCATAATGCGCGCATTAACCAGACAAGATAAATGCTGGTCATCACATTGTGTTTATCAGGTTTCTTTCAACGAAATTCATGACCGGCCACATTAACTTTCCATTATTTATAGAACCAACCTTCACATATTTCATGGTCAAAGATAAGGGCATACCATAGCATCTGACACTTTTTTGTTACCTTCTTCACGTTAAAATCTCTAGAAGTACATGCTCTCTTCCGCCTATACTTGGAGAGTCACTGCTGATTCCAATCAAAGTGGATTGTTCCAGAAGCTTTGGGGGTCGATTGTTTCCTGACTCCGATAAGAGCCTGTCGGTTTGAGTCCTGCTGGCCAGGTGACTTTCACTCCCTTAAGCATTATTCATGCTTAACGCCTATATATTTTCCCTCTAATTCATCTTTTTCATAAAAAGTTAAAAAAAATGACTCCATGTAGGTCATTTTATTACTTGTCCGAATCCAAATATCTGACCGAATGCGAGGGCCCGGGCAGGAATACTAATGCTATAGACAATCAATTGGATGCTGTGTTGTTCAATAGGAATGATCAAGAAAACTGCACACTTCGTAAACAGCATGAAGGCTGGCTGGCGCTGCGTTAGAGTATTGTGGCAAAGTGCAGGCTGATCAAATTTGGAGGGATTTACAGCTTGTTTCCTTGTGGCTTTGGCTGCTTACGTCGGCTCGTTTTGCACGGAACAACCGGTTCATGTGATAAACTGAGATGTTAACCAAGGGCTCAATCTCTTAGGAAATCGTTTAGCTTGTGGTCAGAGTGAGCATTTTAAACGTGCGACCATAAGAAGGGCTTTGCTCTGTGTTCGACAGCACTAGCGAGGAGGCATCGGTGACAGCCATCTTTGGAAAATGGCCAGTGTAGTCATTATCCTCCATATCAGCACATCAGCAGACATTTGCGGGCGGCTAAATTATGTCTTGCGGGAGGCTCAGACCTACAGTGTCTGGATAGCGTCCTGTGCTAATTCACATTCCTGTCTTATGCAAGATGCATCCAACAACTTATTTGTGTTTGGACCTCAAGCTACATTTATTCTCTGCAAAGTGTTTTGCCAGAATCCTTTTCTATTTCTGCTGTGTTTAAAGCATTCTTTGTCTTCCTGTTTTTTCTCTCTGATAGCACGATGTACTGAGGAGTGTGCCCATGGTCGGTGTGTGTCTCCTGATACATGTCAGTGTGAGCCAGGCTGGGGAGGACTGGACTGCTCTAGTGGTGAGTTCACTCTCTCATTAACTCTGAGAGCACAGTTCACTTCATTAAGGCCCTCTCACTCTCACATAGTTAATGGCTGCACCAGTCCCCAGACGCCACTGCAAAGCTACCATGTTTCTCACTTACTCGCTCCCCTCTCTTCTTTTGCCAGCTGTATTAAAAAGTAAAGCTGGAAATCATGGAGGACGAATGAGATGTGCAATTATGCAGTTGCATTAACAAGATACTTTTTCTGCTAAAGCTCTGGGAGGAAAAAACACTATTTTGATTAGTTATTTCTCTGACTATGGAATTATTCCATGTTTTGACAATTTGCTAATTGTACCCAAAACATTGTGCACAAAAATAAATAAATAACACACACACACACACACACACATTTATTTTTAATATGTAAAGGATAGTGTATTATCCCGATTATTACATAGCTACTTGCCACATATGTAAATAATTAGACAAAAAATAGTTGAAAGATCAGTTTAAATATTTTATTAGCTTTTTAAACGCAAATCAGTGAAAGAATCACTGTTCCTAACAAATGGCATTGAGCCTAGACAAAATTTATACAAGACGGACGTTTGAGGCATAATGTACAGTCGTTTCACTAATTACACACCGTATCACTAATTATTTATGCGCTTTTCACTGCATAAATAAACATGAGGACTTGAATTGTTATTTGAGAAGGAGGCGTTTTAAAATCGTATTTTTTATTACCTTAAATCTATAACAGTGGCATTCTGGCAACAAGATGAACACTTCAACAATATTACCACAAGCCTACTATTAATACTGTAATTGAAAGTATTCCAGAGAGCTGTGTAATAAATAAATATATAAATTATCATTTATTTTTATTATTTAATGGTTATTTATACTTATTAAAATAATCATGATTTTATTTCTAAAAATCTTTTCTGGCTTTTATATATATTTGTATTTATTTGTTTGTAAATTTATTTAAAGAATTTAATGGTTATTTTGACTCTGTCTGTTTTCAAACTGTGTTTTTATCTGTATCATTCATTTTACACATTTTCTCCACTCAGTGTTTTGCATACATTATACAGACCACAATTATAACATCAAATTACTTGCTTCACATATAGGATTAAAATTAATTATGGTTAATTTAAAACCTAAATGTGAAATCCAATGATGAATTGTTTTGTCCAAAATAATTGTTTTTTTTTCTCTGTTTGATTGACAAGCTTGTCATGTGAAGTAGTTTGGCAATGACAGCAACAATTGCTTGCTTACTGTTAGAAACTGTTCTGAAAAATCAATATAACAGTAAAATGTATGTTGTCTCTTGCTGTATGTTCTGCCATTTGTGCATTGTTTTTTTTAATTATAAAACTGTTACTACTACTATTTTAAAATCTAATCTAAATTCATTGTTGACAATTTTGATTATTATTTATACATTTTATTGACTAGTTGTTTCAGTCCTATTCAATACAAAGCTAGTCAGGGTGATAGATGACGGATGTACCAATGAATGGAAGAGTGGATGGATGAATAGATGGGTTGATTGCTGGATTGATAGTTTGATGGAGGTGGGATGGATGGATGGGGTGGGTGGATAGGTGAATGGATAGATGGATTAGACGAAGCTGGCCTGTTTTCTTGCCCCAGTACTTGGTGAAATGGTCTTTATCATAATTAAAATGATAAGTAGTGCACAGGGTGGAATCAATCTGCATGTGAAAAACAAACAGACTGTCATTGGATCCTTGAGATGAATTGGTTAACAGGCCTTTACCTCAATGGCTGAAACATTGCCGGACAAAATAGGAAGCCATCGACATTCACTCTCTAATCAACTAAATGATGAAAAAGCAGGTAGTAGGAGAGACTAGAGGTTGAGAGAGAAAGAGATATCGACTTGTTTAATATTTATGTGTTGAGGAACTTGAAGGAAAGAGGGACAACAAACTAAAGCTCTTTCATGTGAAGAACAGCAGGGGCGCAAACTACTGTGCTGAAGTATGCATGTTAATGTCCTTAGTCGTTTTTGGTCCAGCATCGATAACTGATGTGCAAGCCCTCGTCAATGTACATGACACTGATTTTCTCATTCAAGACGTGTGTTTTGACCTGATTCGTTAATTTTTCCAGCTTGGTTGTGGCTCACTCGCTGCCCATATTTACCAGTGAATGATGGTTGCAGAAGGCTGTGTATGGATCTATGGGCATTTTCATTAACAAAGGAGCCATTTCATGATTACCAACAGTCTGTAAATCACCAGCTTTCTTTCGGAGGCACCGGCCACAGCGAAGGAGGCACAGACGTGACCGGCACTAATGACCTAGACCGATTTTCTATATTGCACTTTACTCGTGAGTTTTAGCAGGGTTCCTCGGTGGGCAACAGAGGAAAGGAACCCACCTCTGAAGCTCAAGATCCTCCCCTGGGTCTCTCTGTCTGAGGACCACGCATTCTTCTGAGCAGGTGCTGTTCTGTACTAATCCACCTTATTAAAACAGACCTGGTGATTGAGACAGAAGCATTATTCATAACTTTTATATTTCCATACCGGGCGTTAGGCCAGGCTTTTTCATTTATGAGCTTTCATCTGTAGAAATGAGGAATGGGAGCCAATTTTTAAATTAAATCTGACCTCTTTTTTCACTCGTACATAAATGGTGCATCATTTTTTTTTTTTTTTTTGCCATTCAAGGTAAATTTCTCTTCTCCCTCTCTCTCTGAACATCAGCTGTCCCGGGGTGGATTCTGTCATCACATTCGAGGATCCTGTGAGCGAACAGAGACAAATAGTCATAGATCGTTAATCACAATCAGGGCTTTGGGTCACCGGCACAAATGCCTGCCGGTGGAGTCAATGAGAAGGTATGAGAGTGAGATAAAGCCGAGTATTATGTGCATTCTGATTGAATGGAGTATATAGGATAATGCTAAGCAATAGGGATGATATGGTTATGAAAAACAGAGCTGCTTTTGGGCAACTGAAGAGCTTGAGAGTTGAAGTGACGAGCTTTGCGCTGATGCTCTGGAGCAGCATCAAAGAGGCTGGCCAGCGCTACTGGAGCAGCACCCACTAGGAGCCTGCTATTTGGGTCAGAAATGAAAACTGAAAGGTGGAGCTTATCGCCAGGATGAAGGGATAAAAATGAAATGAAATGAAAGAATGAGAAAGAGAGGGAGGGAGGTGAATTGAAGAGACCTGTCATTTCACTCCCGCTGAGGTCAATCTGCCATTGCCTAAAGACAATGTAGCCGTCACGTTTGTCAGACTGCAAATGCGAGATATAACCTTGGACCGTCCCAAAAGCTTCAGGTGCTAAAAGTCACTGCAAGGTCATCAGCGACATAAAGGCTTTCACACAAATCTGAATTATGCTCTTACAGTGAAGCACTTGTCTCACACAGTCTATTTAAGATTCCAGTCTCAAATTTATTTCTGCTGCTTTGGCAACAGGGTTTCATTCTATTTGATAATTTGTTCAAAGCGTGAGAATTAATGGTGGACTGGAGGACCAAAGAGAATGCTGAGTTTGGGGAGTTTTTCCAGAATGCATCTACAGATTTCTCCATTTCATATTGATTAGCCTGGGGTGAGGATGGATGTTGTGTAATAGATTTTGATACAGTATCTCAGCAGCTGGAGTCTTTATGATGGCTACATCTTCATCAGTCTCTAGCTTGTCATTATGGCCTGAAACATGCATGCCAGATTGGCACAAAGCTTTTATTAAATATGAATAAACATGGAAATGAGTGCTACACCCACATCAACATACATACACATATATTTTATTCTGGTTTAGTGCAGTCAATCAAATCTGTCTGTTCAGAGAATGGGACAGCGTTTGTAGCAGTGGCATGCAGTGAAAGTCTGAAATGGGGAGGCTGAAAAAAAGCTGTCTCTATACAGTAGGTGTTTGTTTTCCGATATAGATGTATGTTCTAGTTATGTTTGATGTTTGCACAGTTTCCAGGTCAACACACATAGGACTATCAACAAGCAACCGATAGTGTAATATTTTGAAAGCCAGGGGTTTTCAAACTGTGAGGACAGCGAAAAACTGCATTTATTTGATATAAAATACAGTGAAACGGTAATTTTGTGTAATAGTATTAGAATTAAAAACATATTTAATATATTTTAAAATGTAATTTATTTCTGTGATGCCAAAACTTAATTCAGCAGACATTATTTCAGTCTTCAGTCTCACGTGATTCTTTGAAATTATTGTAATATGCAGTTTTTTCACATTTGTAGATGCTTGGCATCAAAAAGTTTGAAAAGTTTTCAGGTTGTTTATCTTTTCACTTCACTTTATGTTCACTTAAAAAATGACAGCTTTACTTTAATCTTATATTTTGCTTTTTATTTTTTTATTTTGCCTTGTCTGTCATTTTCAGTAAAATGAATTCCATTAAATACTGTATTTACTGAAACAAAACAAATAAATTTGCAAATTGCTAAATTTGTTTGTAGATTAAATGCTTGTAAATATTATTTTAGAATGTTTTTGCAAATTGTAAGTGAACTGTGTGCAGTGCTAATGAGATTCTCTGTGAAGTTACACAATATATCGTGATTTTTTCCCCCCACATTGCCCAGTCAGGGTGTAGAGTGGGACATTTGCATTGCAGAATATTATTGTCAGGTTCTGTGGCAGCTTGACTGCCATGGCAACAAACAGCAGGACCTATTGGCAACTGAGCAAAACATTATTTCATTTTAGGAGAAAATAAGCAGTTTAAGAGTGACAGATCATGTCTGATCTGCGTTCATGTACGAATCATAGCAACCGGTGCTTATTTTTAACACTTAACTTATCTTTTATCTTCTACACTGTTATTCAAATGATTCATTTCAGATGGGAATGTACGTACTGTGATGCAGTCCCTCGGATTGACTGTTTGGTTGAGCCAGATTGTGATGGTAGTTATGCAGCGCACTCTCAACTAATGACTTCTAATGGCAGTTGTCTTGGGAAGTGTTTAGCAGCCAATTTTTCTGCATTAGTGCAGGTTGTGACGATGTGAAAGAAACGTGTGCGGGTTTGAAGGAAGGAGAAGTGGAAGGGAAGGGGTCGCGGGGGGCCTCGGGGCTCACCTGCTCACGACACCTCATTTATCAACAGAGGCCCTCAAACAGATGGTGCCATTCCAGATCCGCACAAGTACGTTGACATGATACGCCGTCAAAGGGAGAGAGCGAATTGAACGTACCTGAACTGAACTTTGAATTTAACTGAATTGAATTAAATGCGACAGATGGATGGTGTGATTAGAGTGGGGAAAAAAGGCAGAGATGAAAATTTACACAGAAGGAGCAAACACCACAAAGAAATCGAAGACCTATTCAGTGTTCAAGAGAGGGCAAGAAGGGAAAGTTGGCAGGAAAGAAGGACACACTCTCGCCGACTCTCCTCTGTCATCTACAAAGCAGTTAAATAAATCATTCTCTCATTCCCTATTCTCTCATCCCTCTCTCCTCTCTTTGCCTCCTTTAATCTCTCAGCACTGCTGCTGCTGTGCTCTCAAAAGCTCCAAATACAGACACTCCGCACCAGGAAGTGCTCTCAGCTCACACTCATAAGAGCTTTATTGGCTTTGTTTTATGTATATACTGTATATGTGTGAGGCTCTCTATGTATGTAAGAGAGTGAGGAAAGGAGATGTGGAGCAATTTTATGTTTGAGGTCAGTATGTGTGTGTGTGTTGCATATACACTACATGGTGGCCAAAAGGTATGTGTAAACCTGCTTCTAATTAATGGCAGTTCCCCTGTGCACAAAATAAGGTGCAAAAATAAATGGTTTACAGAGTGTGGTGTGAAAGAACTTGACTGGTCTGCACAAAGCGTGACCTGAACCCCACTGTACACCTTTGGAATAATTGGAAAGGTAATTGCAGTGCAGGTGACACAGCCATTCATTGATTTTACTTTTCGTTAAATTAATCGTTGATCTTATGGTATAAGTTTATTTTTTAATGATGATTTATAGATCTATTATGATTTAATTATGAATTAATGGATCGATGAGTTTTATTTTAGCTGTACTGTATATAAGTGTTTTTCTTGTTTACATTTTACACTTATTTAAATAAGTATATATTTTAGTTTTATAGGGCCCTATAAAACTTCCCAAATTCTGTTTTATTTTTGTTTCCAAAATCAATGTTTTTTTGTTGTTTTTTTTTTTTTATTTTTCTGGATTCAGGTTGTTTTTTTTTTTGAGACTACGTTTTAATGGTTAAATAAAAAAATATTAATCAGAAAGCATGTCTAATTCATTGACATCATAAAACTTACACAATTTATTACACAATTGAATTTTCTGGATTTCATTTTAATGGTTTGATTAAATTTTAATTATCAAAAGCATCTTTAATTAATTGATTTTATGGAAAAACTAATTTATTATTATTTTATTTATTTATTTAATTTCACAAATTTGTTGTGTATTTACATTTTTGTGGTAAATGAATTCTGGTAAATATTTTTTCTGGTACTGCGTGTCTACACCATTCATTCACACAGACACACGCAGAACATGTAGGATTCATATTTAAATAGTATTTTTGCAGCTTGACAAATTACGTGACATGACTCCGTGATTCCGTCCATGTTTTCCACATCACGGAAATCATAGGGCCCTAGTTTGACTTACTACAGCCTTTGTTTTGTGGATAATTTTTGGAGTTTGTATGTACAGCGAAAAAACTCTAAGCCATCTGCACCTACTAGGTGGTTCAATTTAAAGTCGGCATGAAAAAATTAAAATTCATTTTTTAAAAATGAAACATAATTTGGGAAAAAAAATCATCAATAACATGCAATAACATTCAATAACACAGGTAGGCATTTTAGGAATGCATGTTATCGATCTTACTGTGAATGATTTATCCAAAGAATGTTTTATTTTTTATTTTTTTGACCTTGTAATGTTTAATGAACCTCATGCAGGACTTCTTTTGCTACTTCCGTTTCATCGTGACTTTAATCAAAATGTCATAACTCGATCTTCCGGTGACGAATTCCATAATTCTCCAATGAGTTAGTCTTTTTACATCAAAAAAAACATAATTTAGTAGTAATAGGCTATTTTCTATCCCGTTTTTCACCCTCTCCTTGAAACACTCTGTTTTGATAGGCATGCCACATTCAACAGTTTTGCATATTAAAATAATAGATGGACGCTGCTGTGTTGTACGTTCATATCAAATGATCTGTAACCGACAAAGCAATAGTGACACAATAGTCACACTTGTGTTGTGACATTACTGTCGGATCCAATCTAGTCAGCACTGCGTCTCTTTTAGTTTCAGTCTCTCTGAAAGGCCTGTAGAAATGTGTCTTGTTTAAAAGCGGCTGCAGTAAAATGAAGTGAACAAATGAACAGTGACTTACTGAAGGTCTGGAATGTACTTACTCCTACTGCATGCTTGAATCGGTGGGCGAACTAAAGAGGTAATGATGTAGAAGTAGGCGTAGATCTTCTGCAAAAAACGTCTTTCATCGCACCATGACGTCATATTGAGATGAAACAGGTCATTTTGGCAGCTTGGCTTCAATAAAATCTGTTTTTGGACAAAAAAGTAATTTTGAGTTCTGAAACTTACAGGACTAACATGACTAATTTCTCAATTCATGACCACTTAAATTTAAATCATTATCATAGACTTACTGTATTGAACCAGGTGAAGAACACAGGTTTTGTTATGTACTTGTTCAAAATTCATTACGTTTTGCCCCAAAAAATCTTCCGAAATGCACCTTTAAAAGAAAGCCCCTTCAGCCACGTTCTTAAATCTATTGGAAACCTTCCCATATGAGTGGAAACTAGCTTCAAAGGCAAGACCAACTCTATTAATTCTCATGTTTTTGAAATTAAATGCACACCAAGTATATATATCGTATAGGTGTGTTGTTCAAGTGTCCAGACACTTTCGGCCTTTTAGTGTGCGTCCTTCTTCTGGTCTAGTGGCGTGCATGCAAAATCAAAAAAGGTGACAGAAATCCCAGAACCTGATCACTCACAGTAATTGTGCATTCCAAACACAGTGACAACTCATCTGTCTCATCTGTAAGCACAAATCATTTATACTGTGCTGGAGGAAAAACAAAACTTAATCAGTGGGATCGCTCATTATATAGCTGAATGAATGTGATCGCTCGCTACGCACAGGGTTTCCTTAAAAAGCCTGACAGCATCTCTTTCTCACGGTCCAAACCTGCAGCTTTCGGAAAAATGATCATCGATACAGACTTTTTCTCTGACTTTGAAGAATCAAAGCGTGCTGTGAGAGGTGGCGAGGGAGTGAGATTCGCTCTGTGACCTAAACACTGCCCAGGTGTTTGTGTGTGTGTGTGTGTCTGCAGTCACAAAGTTCAGCCCCTCGAGCCTCGCAGCCTGCTCACTTATGAGCCGGCGCTGCATCTCTGTTGTCAAAAGCGAGGGACTGGGGGCTGCTGTTTGTGACTGACCCCAAAACTCTCTGGATGAGGATGGAATAAAAATATAATGGAGAAACGGTTGAAAGTCCTTGAAGGGAGTTTGCTCCAATCATTCAAGATTCAAGGTGTGTGTGTGTGTGTGATTAGAGCATTGATAGATGATGTGTTTTTAAATAAATTGGTTATATAAATCACTGTAGTAGTGTTTTTAATGGCTATCAGTGGAGTTGAGAGGGCCATGTGATTGTTCCCTACTGTTCGCACTTATTAATTGACCAGCTGTAATGGGCCAAACCCTGTGCCCTCTTTATAGGCCACTCTCTCACACATAGAAACTCCCCAAAACTACCCCTATGGTATTGTGTAGCTCAGCCCTGAATGCATTTTTGCTATCCCACCAGGAAAGTAGTTTTTTTCATCAGCCTTTTGTTGTATTCAAGCACAATTAATTTTAGAGTAATGTCCCATACGGCCTATTGTAGCACTCATATTTCTCTGCCGTGATTATTTCCATTTTGCGCGTTGTTGATAACAGCAATATCTTCTCTGAACACAGTCAGCGGCTTTCTCGAATGAAGGCTTTTTAGAAAAGGTCCAGCTATTTTGATGAGTGTCGGAGATGATAGCAGCGCCTGTGATTGCACAGGAATCATTTATGCCTCCCTTTGCTAGATATAACCATCAAATAGATGTCCACATAGGATGTAAAGCCAGATTTTAGAATGTTGTCCGTAGTCTAAACAGCCTTTAGGTTTCGTAATTGAAAAAGGACATTATAAAGCTCTATCACTTCTTTGTGGGGTCTAAACTAGCTAAAATGTTGTGATGACAGTGCAACCATAAGCTGCTGGCAGCATACTAATGCAGGGCCGGGCTCTGCTGTGGTCATTTCATAGTCTGAGTCACACTTGATTTTGGGGTTGATTTCCATGTTTATGAAGTTTAGCGCTACAGGATTCAATTTATTTCATTGATCATTACATTTGATGATCTCTTTACTCGCTGTGATGTTAATTCTCCAGCCTCTGAGCAGAAATTGGTCTTGGCATTAGAGGTCATGTTGTGATGAGGTGAAGGCAGGAAAGGGAACTGGATTCTCTACTTAATGGAGCTATGGAGCACATGCCCCCGCACAAGTCTCTAGGCCTTGATTTAACAGTCACTGCGGGTATTCTTTATGTGGATTATTGTTGGGTCATTTCTGTGCCTTTTGTATTGGAGTACCTTTAGAATTCTCAAACTTTTATAAAATGAATATACACAGCTGTAATTTAAAGTATTTTTTTATAAAATGGTTTACCAGACTTTCAGAAAAGTCTGGCTAACCTCAGGCACTTTTTTAAATTATAACTTGATTGCAAAATGGCAATGAACAAATTGAACCTAAGAGGGTGCAAATAAAGAGTTACTGTAAAGTTTGCCCTGTTTGTCCTTGATGTGTCAACTTGAAGTTAATTTTGATATTTTGAATTTTTGGGGGTAATATACAGAATTCTGTGATTTTATCAAACAAGATGGAATGATGGAAAGTGAGACAAACCAATTGATCAGAATTGCTATTGTTAATAGTGATATTGTTAATATTATTTGAGCTATTGCTTTCCTACCAAAAATATTTTTTTTGTTCACTTCCTGGACGATGATATCTTAACTTACAGCAATTATTTTTGCAATATGTAAGTGTATCAGTGTTATTTTAGTATACTTTATATGCAATTAGTACATACTACCACTATAATTTATTAATATTTTGAATTCATTTTTATTTTTATATTTTCAGTCTTCATTTTAAATTTTGTTTGTTTTTCTAAATTTGTTGTGTTTTGTAATGTAAGTGCTGGGAATTGCAATAATATTTTCTCTAAATACTGCATTTCTACTTAAGTAAATTTTTGTACTTCAACTTATTTCAGCTAGTTTCCAAGGCAAAATTTATATATATATATATATGTATATACATATAAAACAATTTTTGATAGTTTTATTTTTATTTTTGGTAGCAATAGTCAGCAATAACAATATATACTTGTATGTTTTCTGTAAATTTGCACCAATGTTTTGCATTTACTCCCCTTTTATGGTTAAGGGAAACATTTTTATTTATTTATTATGCCAAATTCACATACTACTTGAAATGACTGAAATGACTTCCAAAGAAGCACAACTGTCCAACTGAGAGAGAGTTTTGGTATCTCAGGCTGTTCCTGGTAGTGTAAAGTACAATAAATTGTGATATTGCTTGTTTGTTCTTGGGGCACTACCCCATGATGCCTTGCCTCTGCGGTGTCCTTGGGTGTGCTTGGCTGATTATGTTGTTGAGGTAGGTGGTGGTGGGGTGGGGGGGTTATAGTATTAGCGGTATGCCTCAGATCCTCCTGCACCTGCAGTCTCCTGATGTTTAACCCTGCACTCCATGGTAGTGTTGCACTGATTACTGGCCGTCCTGTGGGACATTGATTGTCCTGTTCCTCTCTGGCAAACCCCACACAATGCTGACGAATGAACTCCTGGCCCTGCCAAGTCCAATTAACTGTCAGTGCTGCATCGACGCGCCCCCTCCGTAACTGAGGAGAGGGAAGAAAAACAAACTTTTAATCAAATTGTGCTTCGGGCCCCAAGGTAACTGGGGTTTTATTCAGAATTCTGCTCCATTCTTCTCTGTCGGCTGTTACACACTTTTCTTAAGAAGGTTGTTGAGAGAACAATTTGTTTTTGCATGATTAAGGACAAGGAACAACAGCCTTCACATTTTAATGACAGTTTTCAACCAGCTATAATATATGAACTATATATTTAACATATGTATCTGTTTAGCTTCCAAAACATAGTTGGCTCCCTACGGAGACAGCATTTTAAAGCGTAAGCAGGCTTCCAACATAAAGGCTGATCCAAACGGTAAACAAATTAATTTGGTTTCCTCTTAAGATACTTAGTTTTAGCCAAACTGTAAAGTAGCATGACATCCCAGAATGCATTGTGACACACTTAATGAAAAATAAATTCGATATAATAAAACATATTTCATTTAACACTGAAAAACAGGGACACAAAATCATTCCGTTGAATTAAAAACAGATTATTAAGCAATATTTGTGTGCTATGGACATTGATGCTTCCTAGTTAGCTTGTTAACATGTTTAGTCTTCTAGGTTTTGGATGAAAGCTATAATTTCCAGTTAGTAGATAACTTGCAACTTCTTTGAGAAGAAGTTTTTATTTTTTACTGTGGCTTTATAACCTTGAAGTGCTCTGTTTCTGATTTTTGTGACATTACCCATCAGTTTAGAAGTATAGAAACAGCAACTTTGCTATTTCATGACTGACTGACTGAGCTTCAAAGTCTAACAGTCCTATGCAATACTGTTTGGTTTTCCTTTTTTTAAGCTGGGGACAATGGCTATCTCTATGAACGTGGCCTTGCTGATGCTCCCAAGGTCATGATAAACAACTCCAGACTGGCTTGCTTTGATTATCTTGATGCAGACATTAAAAGCCCTGAAATTCAATTAAATTCCTGCCTTTTGCCTCAGAGCAAAAGAGAAGAGGCATAGGGAAAGAGAGAGGCCGGTGTGCATTGGTAAGGCTTAATAAGAGGAACAAAGGGATGGGGTTTGTGATCTCTGCGTCTGAGAAAGGGCATCTAGACGATAAGGTTCAAAGGAGAGTTTTAAAGAACGTTTAGTTGCTTCCATGATTTCACACTTGTGCTCCTCTTTTGAATAATCTCCAAAGGAATTCAAGGTTACTGTCAGGGCTGTAATAAAATAGTGTGCTGTGGAATGCCTCAAACTCGTTTGTTTTGAATGAAAGAATAATTGTGGATTACGATTTGCCTTTGAGAAATTGAGAAACGATTTGCTATTAATAATTGTGTTGATAAAGACTTAACTGAAAAAGCCGCTTAATCATTATTGTCTTGTCATCTGGTAAGTAGTATCTTTTAAACAATATGCATTACTAAAATATTAATACTTTGTCTCAGAGAATATTTATTGAATTAAGTTTATTTTTCTTGCCTCATTGGCAAAATGTTTTTTATATACATAAACATAAAATTGAAAATATATTTAATAGGCTAATTTATAAATTTAATGATATACTTAATTAAATCATATATTTATGTATATTTAAAAATATATTCAAAATGTATTCTACTCTATGCTATTTTTTCTAGATTAAATTTGTTTTAAGGATGTCTAGATATTTTTAATAGAAAATAAGACATAAATGCTGATTAATTCAATTATTTTTTCGCAGTATTGATGTTGACAACTGAGTCGAGAAATTTTGTGCAATAAAAGTCTTTGTTACCTCCTGTAAGATTATTTTTAAATATCTTGTCCAGCATTGATTCTTTTTTCCCCAGTTGCGCATCTACAAGAGTAAATACCAGCTATTGTGAGCCAGACTCATTTTAAGTCTGATTTAGATAAGATCATTTGCTTTTGTTCATCAGGGGAATAAAAAGGATTTTTTCCTCGGCAGATCAATACGGCAGCCTCTCTCTAGTAAACTTGAATCCGATTTGTTTTTTTAACATTCTATTTGTCTTCTCGTCATACATCTGCAACTCTATCTGTCATGAGGGAAGTAACAAATAACTGCATTGGGAGTCTTGTGATTTGCCAGTTGTTCTCAGTACCAAGCAGTTTTATTGCCATGCAAGAGATCATGACTAATAATCCATTAACTCGCACTAAAACTTCCCCAGCAACAAGCCTTTTTTTTCTTCAAATCTATTTTTGACTGTCAGTTAGAGAAAGAGATACACAATTGATTTCTCAGGGAGTCACTGATGTGTACCTTTGACTTCACTGTGACTTTGAGAATCCACAGGAATAATTCATGGGCCCCGGTGAGTTCCCAAAGACGAGAAGAACAAAACTGCATTCAGAGATCTTGCCGCTCATTCCGGATAATTCTGCGCCTCTGAACCTGCCAACCTTTTCCGGAGAGGCTGAGACTCTCCTGAGGGTTCTTCATGTGACTGCTGAGTGGATGAGGGAGGAGAGGGACAGCTGTGATTGACACACATTGGCCACTTCACAGGACCCTCAGAGCCCCGACCGCAGAAGCGGTTCTTCATTCCAAAGCCTTCTTCGGCCACTGAGGCTGTTCCCTTACCTCCACTTTCGCTGCTGCAGTCACTCCGCTAATGAAGCTTTAATGTGGTCCTTGCTTAAGTGGGCAGCTCTCTGATGGAGCTCAAGTGGCCGTTTCCTGCGAACCCAATATTTCTCCGAACACCTCAGTTCTTAGTATTTCAATTTTAAACGGCTGTTTGCATGGGTTATGGTTGATTTAAAACAACCCACTTGTTTAATCCAACGATGACAACATTTACAAATGCAACAGAAATGTCTCTTCTCATTTCAGCCTAATGTTGATGATGTAAACACATGGAGTCATTGTTGCAAAGATAATCTGCTTTCCCACGCAAACTGATTCAAACGATGCACTCTGACCCTCCATGATGGAGCACGTCATTGTTGTTCTCCTGAGTCTGTCCTCCATGTTTAATCTCCATGGATCTGGTGGGCAGACGGCCACCTGCCGAGAATCGTAAACCCCTCGCAAAGATTTATCTCCTTACAATGAACATTAGCATAATGTCAGATCATTAAAAGCCAATTATACTGATCTGTGTGTGTACGTGTGGTGAAAAGTGCTGGGAAAGTTTCTTGGAAGGAAAATTTTCATGCTTTTTCGCTGTAGCTTTGGTGTACTGATGTGGCAGTATATCCAGGGGTGCTCGCAGGATCTCGATCCATGGTGCGGAGAAGAATGCCCCCAAAGACCACCCGTCATTTCCAGTGTATTTACACAAGCATGGTCGTTGCGAGAAACAATGAATCGTGCACTTACATGTTGATTGTTGAGTTGGTGAACAAACTGCAGGGTAAAGCTATGAAGTGTAGGAGGCGGAGATGTTTTTCATCCGAAGACATGTTTAAAATAGATTTCATATCCCCTAGAGACATTCTATGAAAAACATCAAGTTACAGGTCATACTTTCTACTGTACACCATTCACAACACAAGCCAAACCACTTAGACAAATTATTTATCATTATTGGATTCGATCACATACCAACAGGGCTACTCATGCCATATATTATTTATTAATTATTGTAATAAATATTACTTTAGTGAATCAATTTTAATTTTGTTTATAATTACTGTAATTATTAATAATTGTTGTAATCATTATTATTTAATTTCAATTGTTTAGTTTAGTTTAGTTTAGTTTTGTTTTGTTGAAAAGTCCAGTGTTTTTACCTGGCATTATATGTGATTATAGGGTCAATGGGGCCCACAATAAAATTCTGGATTCTGGAAAATCATTTCAGTGCAGGTTGGTTTTGTTTCAAGTTGATTGAGAAGGTGGTTGCACAATGATTTAAATGTGGATAAGGATATAACTATAAAACTATTTTTTCTTTATACAAATATTTAATCATAATTCAATTTTTATTCCTCAAATGACACGTTTTAACATTTAAAAAAATTATTCCACAGGTTAAAGGGATATTTCACCCCAAAAAGAAAATTACCCCATAAAGTTATATTAAGAAAAATGTCCTGGCTCTTCCAAGCTTTATAATGGCAGTGAATGGGGGTTGAGATTTTGAAGCCCAATAAAGTGCATCCATCCATCATAAAAAGTGCTCCACATGACTCCGGGGGGTTAATTAAGGCCATCTGAAGTGAATTGACGTGTTTTTGTAAGAAAAATATCCAAAACTTTATAAACCGTAATCTCTTGCTTCCGGTAACTGTTGTACGCGTGTTCACGAGAGAGTGGTGTTCCAGCAGATGACATAGGATGTAGGCATAGGATAAGCTCTGGTGAGAAGTAACGAATGCGTAAGCACAGAGGAGACAGCAAAACAAAACACCGGTCACGAATTAGAAGTACAAAACGAGCATTTGTGCAGAAAAATGTCGGGGTATTTCGATATAAGCCAAGAGGAAACTGGTTTTCCTTTGCTGTAAACAAAACTTGGTTCTCCCAAGACTAGCATATTCTCACTGGAGCTTATGCTATACACCTACGTCCTACGTCTTCTGCGGAAACATCACTCTCTCATTCACAAATGCATCACTTCACTTCAGAAGGCCTTTATTAACTGCCCAGAGCCGTGTGGAGTACTTTTTATGATGGATGGATGCACTTTTTTGGCCTTCAAAATCTCAACCCCCATTCACTGCCATTATAAAGCTTGGACGAGCCAGGACAATTTTTTTATATAACTCTGATTGTATTAGTCTGAAAGTAAGTCATAGACACCTAGGATGGCTTGAGGGTGAGTAAATCACGGTAATTTTCATATTTGGGTGAACTATCCCTTTAAAACGTTTTCATTGCGCATGCAGTCAACTTTTCCCATTCCCCTTGTAGCTCTGCTTAGTGTAGAATATCCTACAACAGCAGTTACAGGCAGCTTTATTCCCACAGCTGCAATCGGAAGCAGCAGGCAGTGGATTGAGAGAGATAATTCCACCAAGAATTGTCTATTACTAGCATTTGTATTTGCCTGTAGGCGTATGCATATACACGCACAAAATGCTTGCGGTCATAGGAAGACTTTGCCGTAGCCTTACACGAATTCCATTTATGAAAATATTTGCTTTTTCTCACACTGCATAATTCAATTCAAGTTTATTTGCATAGTGCTTTTCACAATACATTGTTTCAAAGCTGCTTCACAGAAAATGCATGTATCAGTGTTACAATCAGGAAGTATTCTCAGTCAGAGATGAGTGATGTCCATGTGGCAGTAATATACAACTAGTGGTTTGTAAACATCATTCAGTTAAACAGACACATTGAACACTGCTATAACTACCATCCTTCCCAACATGCCAATGCATTGTTATTGTGAATCAAATTAAAAGGAAACACCAGCATGTTTTGCTATGATAGCTTGCTATTCCAGCTCACCCTTCTGTGCACGCTCTATATAAGGCTTTTGTACGAGATACTTTCTTTTCACATAATATGCAGTATACTATTGCCAGCACCTGCAGAATGAGTTCATGCTCAATAGACTAGCAGCAAACCCGAGGAAAGATATATAACATAACCTCATTTCTATCCTCCCCCCTTACCAGTTTTCAGCAGGTGCAGATGCCATGGAAACCCATAATGCATTGGCAGTGTAGGTCAGGAGAGATCTTCATGCAACATTACTCTGTCATTGTCCCTGTCTACACATGAGTTTTAATTGCCTTATTCTGGGTCTTCATTTCTGTTTATTTGCTTTGGCATAATGGTCAAGTGGTTCTAGTAATGGATTCATAACAAGCAGTATTCTTGTTTACGAAATAGGCACATATGCAAAGCAAGTGAACATTTCTCAGTATTAGAAGACTCTTCCTCTTGTCTTTTGCTTCTTGCTTCTGGTATAGTATGTTTTACAACTACAACCTTATTCTTACATTTTTTATTATGCTTTATGTAAGAGAGAACTGCATGTTCTTAGTTTTTAGACAGTAGCTTTTAATAAAATGCTACACTGAAAAAAATGTTGTAATTTTTACAGAAAAATACTGTAGACTACTACAGTAAAAACATGTTTACTGTAAAGTTATTTTAACCATGTATGGTGAAAAACTATAAATGGTTTAACATCGCATTATATGTAATTTTACTTTAAAATACAATTTATTTTTCTTTTCTTTTTTTTGCAATAAAAACTAAATTGCTATGCTATTTACAGTATGACACATCTCATATGGTTTTGTTTTGTATAGTCGGTACGGGTTTTTCGGTTCGGTATGCATGTGTACCAAACAATTACAGCATTGTTTTAACCACTGCATGAGAGGAACTTAATTAGAAACTTCCAGTTTTATATATTGTTGCTTTTGATAAGAAACAAAGTCTCATCTTTCAAATTATGTTATTTTTTCAGGAAATTCAAACAATAAATGCTGTTTTGACGCTCTTTGATGTGGCATGACAGATCGCTGTATAAACGCCTCGACAGAGCGCGAGTGAGCGTGATCATACCTTCCTCTTTACTAGCTTTAACGCAAAATAAACATGAATGAACATCTCATGCCTCATGTAATCACTCAATCAGTGTTTTAAAAGCAGGAAAACATCAATAAAACAGCTTCTAAACAAAATGTCACGTAGCATTTCATTTACCTCAGGCAAGTCATCAGTGTCCACATCTTGTTAGTTAGCTAGAGAAATATAGTATAGAGAAGAAAATTCGCGAAATATTAATTAATTATTAAATGTATGTTTAAATACATCTGTTATGAAACAAGTTATGACATCCACTGTGTAAATTAATATATTTCAACAACAAATAGAAATTTTATAATTTAGAAGTTAATTTAAAGACTGCATTATGTGCAATTTACATGTTTGTATAATATTTTAAAGTTGAGTGTTGATTATTATATTTAAAAATAAATAGTCGTTAAATTTAAGTTTGGACTCTGTTGTTAATTGTAACCTTAGAGTAATGTAAAAGAGCTTCCTACAGTTTAGAGCATAAACTGGTAGATTTTTATCCCTAAGAAAATTTTAATTATATGTGAATTTATTAAAAGGAAGAGCAATTTGTTCAGTAAACCATTGTTTAATTAAAAATGGCAATTTTATGTTTAGTTTCCCCCCTGCTGAACCGAAAACATACCGAACCATAACTTCAAAACCTATAGGTACGTACTGATCCATAATTTTTGTGTACCTTTTACACCCCATCAAGTAGGTGTATTAACATTATATAACCTAATGAAATATATGGTTATAAGTTGTAAAATATACACGCATATAGAACTTGAAACATTGCATTGGTATTTTCAAGGTGAATTTCTCACAACTGCAGCTGCCAGTTTTTACCGTAAATTTAACAGGATAATTTTCCAGTGTATGCAAGTCCAGCTCAATGGGCGGCCATGTTTTTTGATGAATGCATTGTGGATTATTGGTAATGCATCATAGTGGTTGTTGTGTTTTCATCACTAGCTGGAGGAGGGGCTGCAACCGTCACCACATTGTAGCAACTTCATAATTAAACATACATCATGAAGCACCATTCTGTACGTCAGAACATTGGCGGGCACACAGCCTTCTCTGCATATTGACCTGTGCTTGAACTATGTGGTATACTGCCCCCTGGTGAAAGACTTTCATGCTTTTAGGTGAGGAATCAAAGCTAACATGAGCATAACACCCCCCGGCTCAGATCAGGATATATGATAATATAAAATAATGATGTTAAAAAGCTTTATAAATTGGGTTTAAATCACTAAATCTATGAGTATCATTATCAAAAATCCAGCATTGGTGTAGAGTAGAGTCATTCTTTCCCGTATGTGGATCACTCGCCTACATCTGCCGGGCCTCTCCATCATCGACCCTCTGCCACGGCCCCTGGCACCATCTACTTCATCCTAATTAGAATTAATAATTGAAAATAGGAAATCGATGGGTGCAAATTAAGCGCAGCACGAGTGGGCTTTATTGGGTTGACATTGTCTCAAGAGCAGCGGTTGTTGGTCACTGCTGATCTCACATTTGTCTCGTGCATCTCCATCTCATGCATATCTTTATTTAGAGTCGTTCCTTTCTGGGTGGAGCGTTGTAAAAGAGCCTCTTTTCGTGCTTGTTGGCCTCGTGGCTTAGAGAATAGCTTGTGTTTTCCCAAGGGTGGAGAGGAAGATAGAATTATTAATTTGGTAAAGCAACGGCCCGTGTAACAATCTGCTGAGGAGGACACTTCTGACTTTTGTTGAATAAGCTGCTGGTTTGCTGCACTAGGTCATGGCTTTTCTCGAATTATTCAGGAGCGCAATAATGACCCGACTTGTGCCTGCATGATTCACTTCAAAGATCTCCTCACCCTCCACAAAAGATGCTGCGATTGGATAGTGGTGTCCCGCAGGTTCTTTGTGAAAGGTCTCTAGCACTTTATTGAATAGAAGGTGACTTCTCAAGGCTGATATTGATCTGAGTTCACATCCTAGATATATCTCGAACAAATGACCTAGTTGTATCCACAGGGGAGTGTCTTTTCTAGACAGCGATTAGTCAGTGCTTAATTTAATATAGATGTCTCTAAACAATCTTCTTTGAATACAAGGTGCTCAAGCGGGAGAAAAAGTTTAATACCCACTAAGTTGTCTTGGGTTTGAAAACATAATTCCAAGTTAACAATGGCTTCAGCATCACATCTTTTAAAACCTAAATGTGTCTATTATTACATACTTTTAAATATTCAATCCCAGACCTTTGCTAAAATTCATGTTGCACAGGGCAATTTTTTTCATAGGTGTTCCCCCTTTCCACTTGGCAGTGTTATATTGCATGTCATTTAGCATTATCATAAATAATATTAAAGTACACTGCTGTTCAAAGGTTTTGGTGTCAAAAACATTTTTAAATGTGTTTGAAAAAAAAAAGTATCTTATGATGACCAAGCCTGCATTTATTAAATAAAAAAATTCAGTAAAAACAGTAATATTGTGAAATGTTATTAAAATTTAAAAACATAAAAACAAAAACGGTGGTGTTACTTAATATTTTTTGGAAACCATGATATGTTTTATTGCAGGATTTTTTTTTTTTAAAAAAAAATCAAAAGAATAGCATTTAATCATAAAAAATAAATAAATAAAATAAATCTTGAGTAACATTATAAATGTCTTTTATCAATTTGATACATTTTTGATCAAATCAATGCATTCTTGCCAAGTAAAAGCTAAGTTTTTGAAAAGAAAATCAAAAGAATAGCATTTATTTTAATAAATAAATAAATATTGTGAAACTTTATAATTGATCAATTTATTTGAACAAATCAATGCATTCTTGCTAAGAAAAAGTTAATTATAAAAACTTAATCATTATTCATTTTATAGATAGATAGATTTACATTTACATTTACATTTAGTCATTTAGATTTATACAAATACACACACACACACACACACACACATATATAGCATAGTGAGAAAAGTAGTTTTGACAATTCTATGGGGCAATCATTCATCTATGGGCAATCTTACTGAGCACTGCTAAACCAGAAATTAAATCTGTTAACATACACAAGTTTGTTGATGAAATGTTAATTTACTGCAGATACTGTAATACATCAAAACAGTACAGTAAAAGTCTTTACATGTGAACCATAACACCGCGTGAGTCATAGCGTGAAAAGATACGACATCAGCACATCCTTATGCTACGTGTCTCCCCTGAGGCTTTGGCTGGCAGGTCCCGTGCTGTTCCTCTCTTCTGGGGAAAAGGAAACATGTAGCAGGGGCTTGTCTGAGATAAATTAGGGTAGGAGGGACGCCCCGGTCCGTCGAGGCTGCCTGGCAGCTGCAGTGCAAGCGCTCCCCCCTCTGTTATTACAACTCAGCACTATCCACCCCACATGACTATTGGCAGTTCCTTCTGTATATTTAGAATAGCATCCATCAGCTCTCCACCCCACATAATGTATCCCAAATTCCCTAATGTATCCCTAATTCATTCTTTAGCAGTCGGCTCTTTCAGCGCGCAAATAAATAACATAGTGATAAGTGTCAGTGGAGCTCTAGACGGCCCAGTGGGCCATTTCACAGTGAGAGTATTGACAGCTTTTACAACTATACGTTTAACAGCATGTCCAGGAGACATTTATCATCCTAGTGTACTAAACAATCTGCACTTTTGTCCAAAAAAGAGCTTTATTTGTAAATGTATATCAAAGCACTATAGGTCTGTTCATCTTGTTGCAGAACCAAGATGAATGTGGGAAATTTAAATGAAGAATGATAGGAAAGAGACGTATGTTTGTTTTTAATTTGAGCGGTAAAGGCACTGAAAGTGATGTTCGCCCTTCTGGAACTTCTGCCAGTAGAACTGACCTTTCCATTTTCAAAATACCAAAAAAGAATGACGTTTGGCTCCATTAATGGTGCTCATTTTTCTGCAGATGTGGATGAAATATTGCACTAAAATACTCATAGAGTTTGATTCACCACTATTTAAATGTGCTTTAACAGCACTACTGTATCTACAGCACGAAACATATTACCAGAGAAGTCTGATTACTGAACGATGACTCATATGAACTGGTTCTATTTAGTGAATCAAAACATGCGCTATATGTTTCACAGAAAGGCATGGTAGTCTGATTCCTGAGCAAATAACTCTTATGAGCAAGTTTACTCCTCTCGAGAATGACAGGGTATAGAAAGGGAACAAACATAACTTAAAAGGACAATACAAAATATGTAAAAAAAAAAAAAAAAAATATATATATATATATATATATATATATATAGAATTACTTGTAAGATCCAGTTTGTTGAATGTAAAACATATACAGTGCAACAGTTTATTGTGATTCCCAAACAAATGTCTCTTATGAGTATGTTATTTTTAGTGAATCAAACATACAGTACACAGCTTAATGTTGTTGTTTACATGACCAAGTTTAGTTAAAGATACACATAATGAGTTTTGTCAGTAGGTTTTTTAGATAAAAATGAGTGAGTGAAATGTTACCATATTTTTGATTATCTAATGTTGTTGTTTAATATGTAGCCTAGTTAAGACAAATGATTGGATGGCATTTACTCTACCTCCAAAGTTTGTCATCAAAAGGTCTATGTGAACAACTTTTGTGAGATGTTTTGAAAATGTATTTATTATTGAAATTATCTAATTTTGCAGTTTTTCTTCTTCTCCCTCCTCCCTAATCAGAAAACCTGTGAGGTAATAGGAGTGCAGGACTTATAATTGTTTAAAATTCTATTCTTGCAGTCTAAATCCAATCAGCCAAGGTTTCTGAGTGAATATGAATCTTCACTTATTTCTCACTGGACAGAATATTTTATCAGAGCACATTTGGTTCTCCCGTTCGCTGTATATTTTAAAACTATATTTTATGACACTTTGCCCATATACTTTAATTTACTTTTGCCTTCTTTGAAGCTGCACACTGTTTCAGTGACTTAATAAGGATTCTGTATAACCTGTGCTCTGAAAAACACACTTAACTGTTAGAAACAGGTCTCGCTCTAACCGTCATCGGGTGCCAAGTCGGACTTGAGTCACGTAGCACACAGTGCTGTGACATTGCTCAGTAATTAAGACACTCTGTCATGTAGAGACAAACTCCCATCCTGTATTCATCATGGCATAGCAGAGATGAACCCAAACACAAGAGTTCATCTGCCAAGCTTTGGGATCTTCATTTATCTGCAGGTTTAATTGTCTGGATGCACTTCCTCCAGTCATTAACCACAAAAGCTAAAACTTGGGTGTAAGGGGTTGACTAGAGTCTTCCCCTCCACCGCTGGAGCTTTAATTAAAGGAGTGGAATGGGCTGGACTGGGTGCATGGAAGTAGTAATTGGCCCTGGAGGCATTGTGTGCTGTGATAGAGACAGTGTAATCACACTCTTGTACAGTGCTTCCTATTACACTGTCTGATTCAGAAACCCTTGGCTCTGTTACAAACATCTAGATGGCTGCGGTCCATCTATTGGATGATAAAAGGGCAAATGGTTGATTGGCAAAAGACTGATATATTCATTTAAATCTAGTCACGAAGTGGTATATGCAAAATGTCATAGGCCATACAAGACCTACGTGTGTGATTTTATTGAAGGATGAAAAACTTCCATCTTCCATCAGACAGAGATTTTATTCAGAAAGTTTAGTAAAGGATGTGTTTAGTAAAGTACATCTAAAAATATTGTA
Source organism: Schizothorax lantsangensis (assembly GCA_027422415.1). Taxonomy (NCBI): domain Eukaryota; kingdom Metazoa; phylum Chordata; class Actinopteri; order Cypriniformes; family Cyprinidae; genus Schizothorax; species Schizothorax lantsangensis. The sequence goes on along the minus strand of CM049846.1, from coordinate 11,535,864 downwards.
TTGGTTTGATCTTTCTGTATGTAATTATGTCTTTGGGCATTTTGGCTTGTCATTTTGAGAAGAGAAGGGTTTATTAATATACATTATATACAGTATGTATATATATATTATATATGTATATATGTTTATTAATATACATGCCTGTTTTTTATGGATTTTACACTGATTTTAGTCATAAATATGTAGCCTTTGATGCTGACATGGTATCAAACAAATAATAAAATAAAAATAAAATAAATAAAATAGTTTCTAAATAGATTTATTTGCCTTTATTTGACTGTGAGGAGAGACAGGAAATTCTTGGAAGGGAGTGATGCAAAGCACTGTTGTTGTATTTGTTTTTTTATAGGTTTAACTTTTTTAATACTGATTTTAACTTAATTTTTGCAATGAAAATAACCCTGGATGCAGATGTGGCATAAAACAACCAAATAATAAAAAATAAAAAAAAAAGTTTAAAAGTTTAAAGTTTAATTTTTGCCTTTATTTGCATGTGAGACAGAAAATGCTAATAAAGGGAAGATGCTTTTTTTATTATTTACTCTGATTTTTTACCATAAAATAGCCTTAGATTTTCGCATGGCATAAAACAAAAAAATAAATTATAAAAATAATAATAAAATACATTTTTATTATATAAATATTTTATATATTTTTTTATTTTTTCAGTTATATTTTGATTAACTTTGACAGTTTGAGGAGAGAAAGGAAGCGATAGAAGAGAAGAGATATGAAGCGCAGTTGCGAAATATGTAGGTGCACTACCCTGAAGGCTATGGCTCCGACACAAAACAGATTTTTAATAAAAACAGACAGCGTAAGCAGGGCTTCTATATTCCACAGGAGTGAGATATTTTGTCTTCATAGAAAATACAAGAGTTTAGACTCTGGAATTCTCCCTAATTAGCCTTTTGTGATGTTCGTGTTTATTTAGTTGCGCACACAGCTCTAGGCAGAACGTAGCACCAAAATACATACAGTATTTTTCTTGTCAGCCTTCATAATTTTTAAATCAGGCCTGCAGCTGAAGGGATTTCACTTGTTTTGTAATAAGGCTTGCCTCGCTTATGAGAGAACTTCAAGTAGCAGCATTAGGTATTCTCACAGGATTGTGCATGGTGCTGCCCTGCGCTGAGATCTTTCTCAACCATCTGATCAAATCAGGCCGTTACATTTTTCTGCTTATCAAAGTACAGTACATAATCGCACGCTCACAGCTCAGTCCTGATGCCTCAAGGTGAAAGTTTGTTGTGAAGAGGAGCATCGGTTGTCTCCCCAAACGCACCCTTTGATTAGCCTGTTTGTGCAATGCTGAGCGCTTTTAATAGGGGTTGCGTTGCAGGTCGGCCGTTTGGTGTACTTACCATTGAATCTCTGCCCATACACACCATCCATCGCCCCAACGGGGCCCTCATCCGCTCTTCCTTCATCTCTTCTCCGATTAGACTCATACTTATGGAAGCTTTCCTTTAGATACTTTAAACACAGTGAAATAGGAATAAGACTGTGTGTTTTACAGCCTTGCCCGTGGCACCAAATGATCTCTGACTCTTTAATCATGGCTAAATGCTGTCAGAGGGCCTGCAGTGAGAGACTGTCTGCGGCGAGTCTGAAACTAAATGCAGAAGAGACGGGCCGAGATAATGGGCTTTAGGAGGAAATGTGCTGAGGCGTCTCGCTGTGGGGGGAAAAGAGGCTTTGAGTCTTCAATGGCAACATTTTGTGCTGCTTCTGAGCACCAGAGAAAAAGACTTCTGCAAATTAAGCTCTGTCTAGATTTCCACTTTATTTGTCCTCCTCCGCAATGATTCAGAATGGCTGCAGACGAAGAGGCCGGCGGACTTGGATTTGCCGTGTTGAATGGGAGGGAAACTGTTTGCGTCCCAGTATGAGGCTTCTTTGAAAGTGAAGCGCTCACTTTGGGGCTGATGGGGAGTTGACGAGGTCCGGGGGCCGGTGAGTGAGGCAAACGGTGGATGTGTTGTGTTTTTCTGCTCTTTTTCTCTCATCAGCGTGGGAGAGCTGAGAGGAGCTTGATGAGTGCTGATTGACTGCGAGTGGAGCAGACGATGAGCGGCTCATCCGTCTTTGCTGACCTCCCGCAGGTTTCCTGCCTTTAATGTGCCCTGGTCATTTGTGTGGTGTGAGAGCTCAACCGACAGGAGAACTCATCCATAGCAGATTTACTCAAATCAATAACGTGCCTCCTGCCCTCTTTGAGCTACTTAATGCGGCCTACGTCGCTCCTCCTGGGAAAGACTCGCCGCAGCGCCAGGTTGTTCCATGACCCCCCTCTGTGCCAAGCTGTGTTCTCGAAGTGCTGATCATCCACCTCGTGTTTGTCTGGCATAGACGACGGACGCTGGTGTCTTGCAGCACACAGTCTTCATTAGGGCTTCATCCACTTTCAAAATAGCCTTCTGAGCTTAGTCAAGCATCTGGCATTTCAGTGGTTAAATATGGATCATATGGTACCTTTAACATGTATTTGTATGTTGCTTTGGATGAAACCATCATCTAAATGACAGATACAGTTTAAAAGTATGGGATCTTTAAGAAATTGCAATTATGTTTTTGAAAAAAAAGTCGCTATGCTCACTTATTTCATTAAAAATACAGAAAAAAATCATATTTATTTATATTAAATAGTTGTTTTCTATTTTAATATGTTTTAAAATGTAATTTTTTATTGTGATGGCAGAGCTGAATTTTCAGCAACCATTTTTCCATGCTTAGTCACATGATCCTTCAGAAATCATTCTAATATGCTGATTTGGTGCTCAAGAAACATTAAATATGATACTGTTGTTTTCAGGATTCTTTGATTAATAGAAAGTTTGAAAGAACAGCATTTATTTGAAATAGAAATATGTGACCCTGGACCACAAAACCAGTCATAAGGGTCAATTTTTTTAAATTTAGAGATTTATACATCATCTGGAAATTTCATTTCCATTTATGTATGGTTTGTTAGGATAGGACAAGATTTGGCTAAGATACAACTATTTGAAAATCTGGAATCTGAAGGTGCAAAAAAATATTGAGAAAATCACCTTTAAAGTTGTCCAAATGAAGTTCTTAGCCATGCACATTACTAATCAAAAATAAGTGTTTATATAATTACTGTAGGATATTTACTAAATATCTTCATGGAACATGATCTTTACTTAATATCCTAAAGATTTTTTGCATAATAGAAAAATTCGATCATTTTGACCCATACAATGTATTGTTGGCTATTGCTACAAATATACCAGTGCTACTTATTGACTTGTTTTGTGGTCCAGGGTCACATATTTTGTAACATTTTAAATGTCTTAACTGTCACTTTTGATCAATTAATTGCATCCTTGCTGAATAAAATAATTAATTTCTATTAAAAAAAGGTCTTATTGACCTCAAACATTTGAACAGTTGTGATGATGCAGAAATATCCACTAAGTTAACATGAGTTAATAGTTAGCACTGATATTTAAAATATGTGGTGAGGGAAACCACAAGTGCTGCTTAGAGTCAAATAAAATATCTCCAGATGCATGCAGTAAAATTTTTGCAAGGGTGTAAACAAATGTAAAAGAAAAAAAAAATCCTAAATTGATGTCTATGGCGGTTATGGCCCTGTTTATGCTAGCTAATACTGTGTAAACACAAGAATGACTGTGTTAGTCTTTTATAGCATCTCTGGGCCACTTTAGGTGCGTTTGCAAGATTAGCTCCTTGTAGTTTCACCCTTTTTATTGATAGCGTTTACTTTCAGCATGGTATTAGCTCGTTGATAATTTAAAAAGAATATATGAGGGGATGTAAATAATCTATGCTTTAGCTAATCCCCACTCACATTGGGATTCACTTGCATTGACAAAACACTGTACAAACTTGCATATGTCAGCATATGTTCTGTAATAAAATCCTATGACTTCACAAATCTTGTATCTTGGCAATTCCAGGATTACAGGTCACCATTTGGAATGTAATACAACCGAGTCGTACTGATAAGCAAGAGTTTTTATCCTCAGCTCTGACTGGAGTGTGGCGGCATTTTAGTTGGCTGGTATAAAAAAGTGTTCTTTCTTCTTCTCTGTGTTTCAGGTTGTGAAAGTGGCCACTGGGGGCCCCACTGCAGCAACCGCTGTCAGTGCAAGAATGGGGCCCTGTGTAACCCCATCACAGGAGCCTGTGTCTGCACAGACGGCTACCAAGGATGGCGCTGTGAGGATCAATGTGAGCCTGGCTACTATGGCAAGGGCTGCCAGCTGCAGTGTCAATGCCTCAACGGTGCCACCTGCCACCACGAGACGGGGGAATGCATATGTGCACCAGGCTACATGGGTCCCATGTGAGTACCAGGGATAAAACCGGTTTGCAATATAGAGATATGAAGGTTAATATGTCTTTCCTGAAATATATTCTTTATATAGAGGAGACAAGGGCAAGTTGTTACACTGGTGAAAAGGGTAGGTTTATTTTTTAAAGACAATTTCTGTATAGGCACACACCTCTTGACTACAAAAAAGCTATTCAACCTTTCCACCATCTTTGCCAAGGAGCCACATTCAGCTTTTGTGACCTTTTGTGTTGTCACAATGAGAACCTACCGTTAAATAGTCAGTTTTTTTCAGCTAAATTAAAACCATAATGTTTTGTGATACGTGAAATATGGAAGAAAAAAATAGAAAAAATATAATTCAAATATATACTACTGTTCAAAAGTTTGTGGTCAGTACAATTTTAGTTCTTTGAATAAAAATAAATATTATTTTGCAAGGATGTAATAAATTGATAAAAAAAAACAGTAAAGACATTTATAATGTTAGAAAATATTTATTTTTCATCTTTGATAATAATAAGAAATGCTTCTTAATGCAGCAAATTGGCATATTAGAATGATTTCTGAATGATCATGTGACACTGAAGACTGGAGTAGTGATGCTGAAAATTCAGTTTTGCGGTCACAGAAATAAATTACATTTTAAAATAGAAAAGTTATTTTTAAATTGTCATAAAATGTCACTATTACAGTTTTTACTCTATTTTTGATCAAATAAATACAGCTTTTTTGAGCATATTAAGAGACTTCTTTCAAAAACATGAAATCTTAGCCACCCAAACTTTTGAACAGAAGTGTATCTCTTTTTTATGGGGGTAGAACAATTGAATATCCTTAAAATATCAATCGTTTCAGGCCTGGAGATTTTTTTACATAAAACCTTAGGTACCATGTGACAACTAGCCCCAGTCTCCCATATTAATCTACATACTATATACTTACTCTTTGTCTATATTCATTGTTAGCATAGTGAAAACACTGTGAAGTTCTTGTGAGGTTACTTAAAAAAATATGGTTGGATTTTTTTTTTGAAGCATTTGTTCTAAAGTCTTTGAACATTCTTGTGTTTTATGTTGCAATCCTTTGCAATGACTGCCTGAGTTTCAAGTGTTTGCTCTTGTGGTTCGGCAGCTGTGGAGAGCGATGTCCCTCTGGAAGTCATGGGCCACAGTGCGAGCAGCGCTGCCCCTGTCAGAACGGAGGAACCTGCCATCACATCACTGGAGAATGCTCCTGCCCTGCTGGATGGACGGTAAGAAGCTGCACACAGGAAAGGGTGGAGAAGTGGGGGACAAAGGGAAAGTGACTGAGAGAATAAAAGACAGAAAAGAAACAGAGAGGAATAAAGATGAGGAGACAGATGATAAGGAATGAGGGGCAGAAAGTGAAGGAGAGTAAAAGGGCAAGATACTGAAGCGCCGGAAGAGGTGAGTCACGCTTAAAAGGAAGTAAGGAAGGAAAAGAGAGAGTAATTAGAAGGAGAAAGGGAGGGTTAAGTGAATGGAGGGAAGGTGAAAGAAGGGTGGAGGAGAATCTGAATGTAGATACATGCACAAACCTAAGTGGGGAAGAAATGACACTGATCTGAGTCTCGCACAGCAGCTGAAGTTATTATTTGGAAGCAAATTGTGTGAATTTTGCTGAGCCTCATTATTGCTCCTTTTGCATCATCTCAAACTCGTAAAGAGGACATATCAAAAACACAAGTTTCCTTTATATTCTGAAAAGAATTTAATGTGATACAGTATGTAGACCTACTCTAATATTGACAAAGCAATGCTCCATCTTCAGTTCAACGTTTATTAAAACTAAACTGCAAAAATGGGTCATTTATAATTGTGAGTACTGCACATTATCTTACGAGCTGTTTACATATAAACGCCTATTCAGTGATTAAGGAACCTTGCTTAAAGGTCTTAAAGGTACAGTAGCAAAGACTGGATTAGATAGTGATCATTAGGGGTGTAACGATTCGCTCGTTTTCTCGATGCATCGATCACAAACCCTGACGATACATATGCTTCGATCTTGAAACATGAATTTTTGAATCACGAATCGTTGATTTAGGCCAACAATCGATTTAAAACGCTAAGAATCGGATGAATCGTGATTTCTATAGAGATTACAATGCTTTAATATAGGCTACACATTAAAGGGTTACTCCACCCCAAAATGAAAATTTTGTCATTAATCACTTACCCCCATGTCGTCCCAAACCCGTAAAAGCTTTGTTCGTCTTCGGAACACAATTTAAGATATTTTGGATGAAAACCTGGAGGCTTGTGACCGTCCCATTGACTGCCAAGTAAATAACGCTGTTTTTGCTCAAATCAAAACATAAATAAACGTAGAAAATGTATCCGTGTGGTGCGGCTGACACAGAACAGCGTACGCAAGATACTCTCCAAAATGGCGCTACGGTGACGCGGAGACGACGAATTGTTGAATAAAGTCATTATTTTTGTTTTCTTTGCATACAAAAAGTGTTCTCGTAGCTTCATAACATTACGGTTCAACCACTGATGGCAGATGGACTATTTTGACGATGTCTTTCATACTTTTCTGGGCCTTGACAGTGTTAATTGTTTGGCAGTCAATGGGACAGTCACAAGCCTCCCGGTTTTCCTCCAAAATATCTTAAATTGTGTTCCAAAGATGAACGAAGCTTTTACGGGGTTGGAACGACATGGGGGTAAGTGATTAATGTCAAAATTTTCATTTTGGGGTGGAGTAACCCTTTAAATTGCTACAAGCATGAATTAATGGAGATCTTGAACAGCGTTGTTCGTGCCCTCACATCTGTCCTTCACATGCTTCACTGCCTGTCACAGGATTGTGCTCGCGCTCCGTTCGTAGCTCTCACAGACACATTTTTTAACCAGCCAATGTGTGAACTCTCCTTAGTACTCGTGGCCAGTACTGCTAGAGTAAAGTAGTTTTACTTTTCTGTAGATTTTCAGTGACTCTCTGTCATACAATTGACATTGCCTGCTTATTGCATGGACGGAGCCAAAACAATGTAAACATCTTTCTATATGGTGCCTGTTTGACATCAGTGTGATGATTGCATGTCATGTGACAAAGCGAATTTTAATGTGCGGAAGTGAGAATAAGAGTTAAGGCACATTCACACCAAGTATGATAACTATAACTATAACGTTTTAATAATTGTTCTAATTCTATGAGAATAGGAGGTCCATACCACAGCTACAATGATAACGATGCAGAGGAACAATTCCAAAGTTGGAATCACTTTAAGAAGATTTTTTCCATTGACAGAAGCTACCCTGCTTTAAAAAGTTGGAAGTTAGTAACCATTAAAATGTATTATAAAGTATAGTTATTGCTATACAGTAGTTATCTTTCGTGGTGTGAACGGACCTTTAAAGTGTTTCTCCTTTTGAAAGAAAGTAAGTCATATGGGTTTGAAATGGGGAGTAAATGATGACAGAATTTTATTTGAGTGAATTGTTCCTATAAATCAATGCAGCTTTAGTGGTCGTGAATGACTTTCATTTGATTCTCAATTTTTCTCTGCCTTCTTTCTGGACAGGGGTCTGTGTGTGCCCAGCCATGCCCATTTGGCAAATACGGGATCAACTGCAGTAAGGAATGCTCGTGCCGCAATAGAGGACTGTGTGACCACATTACAGGACAGTGCCAGTGTATGGCAGGATACAGTGGCCACAGGTAAAATAAATACCAAGTTCCGATCTTATTTATGTTATTATTCCTATTTATGTTATTAGTGTCTTTTTAAAAAAATACCACAAAAGCAGTTTGTTAACAAGCCTGCAAAATTTGGTTGCTGAATAATTGATTAATTGTTTTTTTACTGCTCTGTGTTTACATTCCCTGTGTCCATTGATCCCACTCCGAGATCCGCACTGGTCTGTTAAGTTTCTGCCCATTAATTACCAGTAATGGAGTTTTATTAGGATCCAATTGAAATTGCTCAGTGCCTTTATTTCCCCGTGTCTTCTGCAGCAGCTTAGGGTTTATTAGCGCAGTAAAGTGATTGTCTGCAGAATGAAAACACTTTCAGGACAGACACTTCTTATCCTCTAATATTTAACAAAATTGCCCTCATTCATTTGGTCTGTGACAGGTGAATTAGCCCAGCAGGAATAATCTCAGATTGCGTTAGTACCCCCTCCTCCCTTCCCGTAAGTCCTTCTCACACCCGTCTCTCCTGATACAAACGACGCTGGTGTAATTTCAACATGAAACATACCTAGTCCGTTTTATAATTTAATTGAGCTATTTATCTGTCTCCTAATGGCTTCTTTGGACACTCAAGATTGATGTTCTGCCAGGACTGTATATTGAAGATCTTGTGGAAGTCGTTGTTCCTTAAGTCACTTTGCTATTCAACAGAGAGAATGAGCCGGGGTCTAATTGTATTCACGGTAATTAATGACTGCAGTCTTAGTTTGCTGTCGCCCCAGGTGAAGCCAAGGGGCTGATGAACCTGAGGTACCAAATAAGATGACCAGAGCATTGACCCTTGACCCTTAGATTTGAATGACTCCTGTAGTCTACTAATTCTGCTTGTGTTCGGGGAAGTCGTGGCCTAATGGTTAGAGAGTCGGACTCGTAATCCAAAGGTTGCGAGTTGAAGTCTCGGGCCGGCAGGAATTGTAGGTGGGGTGAGTGAATGTCCAGCGCTCTCTCCACCCTCAGTAACACGACTGAGGTTCCCTTGAGGCACCGAACCCCCAACCGCAGCATAAATGGCTGCCCACTGCTCCGGGTGTGTGTTCACGGTGTGTGTGTGTGTGTGTGTGTGTGTGTGTGTGTGTTCACTGCTGTGTGTGTGCACGTTGGATGGGTTAAATGTAGAGCACCAATTCCGAGTATGGGTCACCATACTTGGCCGTATGTCACGTCACTTTCACTTTATTCTGACAGGCTCCTTTTTCTTACAGAGCCGCTCTGAGTAACAAATAATGTATACAAAACATTGCTTTGGGTTTTTCTTCCCTCACTGTTCCCAGGTGCCAGGAAGAGTGTCCGGTTGGCACATACGGACCCCAGTGTGCCCTTCACTGTGACTGTCAGAATGGGGCCAAGTGTTACCACATCAACGGAGCGTGTTTGTGTGATACAGGATTCAAAGGGCCTCACTGCCAGGAAAGGTTCTGTCCACCAGGCCTCTACGGTCTCATCTGTGACAAATACTGCCCCTGTAACGCCACCAACACACTCAGGTGAGACACGCTACCACACGTCAGTAGACCACACTAGAATGATAACCTTGGAATTGACGAGAATCAATGGACTAGGAATGCATATCAGAACCATAGTGGTTATCAGCTGATATTACAGTTTTTTTTATTATTTACTGATATTGGCCAATATTGAATTTTTAAATTTTGCATGCTTATATGCCTTATTTTTTACAGTTAGAGTACCTTTGTTATCATTTAATTCTCACTTAAAATTACTGATCTAATTTTTAAAACTATTAAATGTAATCTTTAGCAAATCTTAAAACAAATGTAAAATATTGTGATACCTAAATTAATTTGTAGCATTTGTAGTTTTTAGTGCTGTATTTATTTATTGTTAAATTAGACAAAATAGTACAGAATTTTAATATTGTCCATAACATGAAATTTCAGTAAGAATTTTGCAGTAATTTAAATACTGTAATATCAGTGCATCCCTACAATGCACTTCATTTCTCTGCAAAGAAAAAAAAATCTGAATTCTAAATTGTAAATTGCGATTCTAAATTGTCTAAAATTTGTAAACCAGGATATTTCTGGATGCATTGTATCTAGGACTGTCAATTGAGTAAAAAATATTTGAATTAATTACACTATATGCTTATTAATCAAATTAATTTCATATATATATATATATATATATATATATATTTGCCAAACAATCCACAGACAAATAAATCAAGAAATAGACAATACAAAAATTCTCTTTCCAAGTCAAATTAATGTTTGTTTTGTTTTGTTTTGTTTCTATATCATTTGTCATTTTCCATGCATTTTTGCATTCCTTTTCTGCCATTTTTAAAAAGAAGACATGATTAAATTCATCATGCTTATATCATTAATTATACTAAATTACAGCCCTAATTAGATCATAATTTCCTCACACTTTCAAGATTGCAAATCAGCTAGATTATTTCATACGAACATTACATCTTTGTAGAGTTCCCTATGGTTAAGCTGAACCTTCAGTCATACAATCATCACTTTTCTAGCCAACTTTTCTCGAGTTAACCTCTGGAGCCATGGGTGAGTAAAGAGCTCCATTTGAGTCCATTTGACTTAATTTGACTTGCAAGTAAAAATTCTAACACCTTTCAACAGTAGCATAGCACTTGCTCTTTATCGCGACCTGTGCTTCATTCATTATTTCTTAGCCGCGTTCCTGGCTAATGCAATGTTAATGCCTGGTATGGGTAGATTAGGCCCTGAGACACTGGGGCTCATTACTACATGAAGGAGAGAAAGGACACCCCATTTATCTGAGTGGAGCTCACAGACACCAGGATGGATGAACTCAAATGGTTTTAGTCCTCAGATTTGGCTCCCTTGTTCTGGAAACCAAAGTGTTTCTGTTTAGATTCCGTATACACAACGTATCTTTAGGCATATTTGTACCTAAATGTCGATCTGTCTTTCTCTTTTTCAGCTGCCACCCCCTGACAGGTGAATGCTCGTGTACAGCTGGATGGACGGGTCTATACTGTAATGACACCTGTCCCCCGGGTTACTATGGAGAAGGATGTAGTGTGCCGTGCCAGTGTGCTAATGGAGCAGACTGCCACAGTCTCACTGGGGCCTGTATCTGTGCCCCAGGCTACACAGTGAGTCCATGTTTATCATTTATCATTGTCTACATTCATTAAATACTAGTAAATCTTGCCATGCTGAAATATTGTCTCATGAAATTGACTGCTGAGCATTGATGATTATAGTTGCTAATGTTCTGAACTAAAGGATGGTCTTTTTTCATATGCCCCCCTGACATATAGGCCCCCTATACACCTGCCATTAACATCACTCAAACCTCTCACCGATACGTCCTAGACAACAGTTATAGACCACCTACAACAGCTGGCTTTACAATAGCTGTCAGATCTGAATGTTTTGGTACCAATACATTTTTGGGCTTTTATTCATTTAAACTGCTTAATCAAATTTTTTTTTTTTTCTTTTTTTTTTTTATTAAAATAACAATTAATTAATTAAATTAATTAGTCACATATATAAATAGCTGCTCTGAACAGGGGTTTGTGGTTAAGTTAAAATTAATTTATTATAATTTCATAACCCCAGAGCCCCAGTGTCTCAGGTTTATTATAACTTTATATTTGTATTATTTATTTTATTTACTAACTGTTATTTATTATTCTATTTTATTTGATTTTTTTTTTCTTTTCTTTTATTGTGGCAGACTAGTAAATCATAAAATACACTTTATAATAAGAGACTTTACATGAACTTGATGAAATGATGAACTTTTGAATTTGTTCTGTGCTATTTTTTGGTTAATTGGACTATGTATACAGTGCAAAAGTACAGTTCCAGTTCTAAGTACATGATTAAATTCATTGTGTTTATGTAATTAATTTTACAGGCCTAATTATATCATAATTTGCTGATTAATTAAATAAATTCATAGAATTATTTAATCATATATATGACATATATGATTAATTAATCTCAGAAAATCCCCCAGATAAAAATCCTTCAGTCCCCAGATGAGAATCCTGATCAAAGCCTCCAATTGGTGGTATAATATATATATATATATACACACACACACACACACACACACACACACACACACACACACACAGTGTTGGGGAAAGTTACTTTTTTAAAAGTAATGTATTACAATAATGAGTTACTCCCTAGAAAGTAACTAGTTGCATTACTTAGTTAGTAAAGTTATGTTACTTTTGCGTTACTTTTTCTCATCTGAGCTGGGCTTGCTTGTATGTTTTTAATCTATAAAAGTAATATTTTTGGCATATGTAAAAGCCCTTTCTCAAAAGAAAATCCTGAAGGAAATGTAAATTAAATTATTAAAATATTTAATTATTGCAGGTTTGCCAGATAAAAATCAGGAACACGGAGACGAGGACTAAACTCAAATAATAGTCTTTAATGAACCAAGGCAGATCAGGACAGGGCAAGACAAGGAGACTTAATGGACAGAAACACCGGGGGAATAACTAGACCAGACGATCAAAGTGAAAGCATGACTATAAATACACAGGTAAATCAAAGATAATTAGACAAACAGGGTGGACAAGGATAAACACATAATGACACTTAATGAGGACAGGAAACAAACCAAATAAGGACACAAGAGGCGGGAACAATGACACACACGACAGAGGATATATATATATATGGGCACTGGAGACACACACACACACACACGGGGCCTCCAGAGTGGAACACACACACACTTGGAGTGGAAGCCATGGCGGTGCAGGGAGCACAAGGGATGGTGGAGCTGGGAGTTAGGCCTGGCGGAGCTGGGAGCTTGGAGGCCATGGCGGTGCAGGGAGCTCAAGGGCCAGTAGCTGGGAGCTCTGGAGGTGGCAGATGGTCTTCGGGGGCCTTGGCCTCGGTCCTCTCGGCCCGGCCCCTACACTCCTATAATTTCCCTGGGGAAGAGTTCAGGACTAGACACCCTACAAAACAAGAAAGCCCTCCAGGGCCAGACAGACAGGACAGGACAGCCCACAGGAACCAGAAGCCCTCCTGGGCTGGCTTGGACTAGCTACCTCCGGGCATGCATCAGAGGCCCTACAGGGTTCAGCGAGCACCCACTTTACGACAGGGGGGCAGGCGGTAAAGTTGGCCATTAAACAAGGAGCCGCCTTCCAGACTTTGGACATGACAAGCAAGGTAGTTAAAATGTTGGGCACGAAAAAACAAACACACGGCACTTGACCGTGACGTTGGACCTTATCATCGGTATGGGATAGCGGCGGAGCTGGGCGTAAATCCGGTGCTTGAGTCAGCGGCAATGTATCAGCGGCGTCCGGCGGGCTTTGAGTAGCGGCGATCCGGCGGGCTATAAGGCGGGCCGGCGGGCATTGAGTCAGAGGCGGGCCGGCGGGCATTGATCAGAGGCGGGCCGGCGGGCATGAGTCAGAGGCGATCCGGTGGCGTGATCTCCCGCATGGCACGCCTGGGGGAGCAGCAACCCGGGAACTAGGCAAAGCGGCGGGCTTAGGAGAGCCACCGCTGGCGGCGGATATCTCCCGCTCGGCGGGCATGAGGGCTCGCAGCCAAGACTCGCAGACTCGCGACGATCCCGCCGAACTCCCACGCCGTCCTGCATGGGCTAAGGCGGGAGGACGAGTGGCGACTTCCTGCCACGGGACAGACAAACAGGAACAAAACAAAACCTTTAGAAAAAAAGGAAAACAAAACGGGGTGAATGGGCGCCGCTTACGGTTTGGTCTGGTCTTCTGTTACGGTGCACACACGAGGGAATCAGGAACACGGAGACGAGGACGTAAATCAAATAAAGTCTTTTGAACATCAAGGCAGGACATCAGGACAGGGCAAGACAACATATTGGACAGAAACACCGGGGGAATAATAGACCAGACGAAATCAAATGAACAGACATGACTATAAATACACAGTAAATCAAAGATAATTAGACAAACAGGGCTGGACAAGGATAAACACATAATGACATATGAGGACAGGAAACAAACCAAATAAGGACACAAGAGGCGGGAACACATGACACACACGACAGAGGACGTAACAATTATGAGTTTGCATTTCAGATTTTATTCATTTTGAGGAATCTATTTTTGTGCAAGTGAGATGAGTAAATGCATGTTCATATTTAGTTTAGAACTACAGTAACCATCGTATTTACACATTGCACACAACACCACTGCACTTACTGCAGATTTTTCTCAACATGGGAACAGGAGAGCTGTTAGTCAATAAATGGGAAAACAAAGTAACAGGCGTTACTTATTAGAAAAAGTAACTCAGATATTTACTGTAAATTAAAAAGCAATGCATTACTTTCTTAGTTACCTGAAAAAATTATTCTGATTATGTAACTCAAGTTACTTATAATGCGTTAACCCCAGCACTAACATATATATATATATATATATATATATAAAATTTAACTACACTTTTAACACCATGCAGTAAGTGAGAAATGTAGTAAGTTTATACTTACAAAATCAGTAACCCTCCCATCAAAATCCCATCACAGGTGTTCACAGGAGGCACATTTATGTGACACAGGTGCAAACAGCAATATGTCTTGGCTCACCACTTGTGATCGGATGACCGAAAATGGAAGATACCAAGTCTAAACAGGGCCATAGATATGACATATGAAGGTGGCAAAACTCATAATTACATAATAAAGGTTTATGATTGTGGATTTTAAGTGAAAACTTGGAAGCATCTTTCAGAGAACATTTCTAGTCAGCACTTCCCTTGATCTTTCTTTGAAAAGTTTTTGTGTCCTGATACTTAAAGCAGAAGTGTCAGCGAATACAGTTTATTGCTTTGAAAATGATCTCACACACACACATATATAGACTCACACACACACACACACACACACACACATACACACACACACATAAACACATCACCTCCTGCAGGGAGGCTGGGAACAAGGTGAGAGTCTCAGCAATGCTACTTTCGCAATGCTTGTGTCTTATTACACAGCAGGTTTAGACTTAACACAAAGACTTGTCTTGTCTAAAAGTCTAAACACAGAAAGAAGCGCAAGATACAAGGACTCCAAAATAGATTGTGATATCTAGGCAAAACTCTATATGACATAAATAACAAATTGTTTTGTTATCCAGTTGGTTGCACATGGCACACAATCTACCCAGCTTCGTGTTCTCTGATGAACAAAGGGGATGCTAAAATGAAAGTGATAAGATGCAAGGAAAGAGCATGAGAAAGACAGATAGAGAGATGATCATATCAGTAATCTGAATTTATTTTAGAGAGATTTTAAAATAGATGGATGACTCGTTCTTTTGCTTCACTGAATGCGTCATAGTATTGCTTACAGTCCTGTTCATCTTGTTCATCCTCAGAAGCAAATGTACTTTCCTTTAGAGCTAGTAGCTTTAGAGTTGGAGAACTAAGAGAAACGAAAACAATTGTTTGGGTGTAACTAAAACTAAAAGCAGCACTAGCAACATCTAAATAATACTTACAAATTCACCCAGAAATTACTCTAACTTTCATGTTGTTCAGCCAAAGTAAAAAAAAAATAGTAACATTTTTCTATTTGTTTTCTATGTTTTTGTATGTCTTTGACTTTATTTATTTATTTTATTTATTTTATTTATTTTAGTATTTTATTTATTTATTTTTGATACTTTCATCAAGGACGCATTAAATTGATCAGAAGGGTCAGTAGAGACATTTATGATGTTACAAAAATATTTCTATTTGAAATAAATGCAGTTTTTTTGAGCTTTCTATTCATGAAAGATTTCTCAAAAAAAAAATTCCGACAATTTTTTTCAACATTGATAATGAGAAATGTTGATAATTCAGCATTGTCATTACTGGAATCAATTACATTTTATATTATACTGTATTAAAACCGAAAGCTTTCACAATATTTTGTATTTACTGTATTTTTGATCAAATTAATGCAACTTTGGTGAGCATAAAACACTTTTTTTCTGAAAAATAAAAGACTTATACCAACTCCAAACTTTTTACTGGTAGTGTAGCTTAAATGTAGCTAGCTACTTTTTGTTAACTTGTAACGTATTGTACATTTTCAGTAGCGTCACTTAAAGTTATGAGTAAGATGTAACATGGAAAGCTACAGTTTCAATTATCTTCCCGCCACTGAACTGATTTCACTCCTGCTGCATTCAGAAACAGCGGAAGTATTGCAAAGCAGATCAAATTAAGACAGTGCAGCAGATAAAGACTAGAACGGCAGTGATGATTAACTCAGTACCAAAGGCTGTAGCCAACTCCTGCCTTGGCTGTAACTGTTGCAGTGTCCTGTGGCAGAGCTACTACAGCGATTTGAACTAGCAGGCGGAGGCACAGACTGTATCTTAATTTTCACCACCTGCTCTTTGTGTTGGATTTGGGGGGCCTGCTGCCAGTTCTATTAAACACTGCTCGAGGAGCTTTGGCCAAGGAGTCTGACCGAGATGCAATGGAATTGGGACACGAAGCTCCATTTCCAGGCCAGCTCTTTCATTTGAACCTATAGAACAACAAAGGTTAACAATTTGACCGCAGTCTGGTTGAAAATAATAGGGGAAATGGCCACCAAAACTCTCATCTGTAGTTCTGAGAGAATGATATTTATAGGGGTGGGAAAGGAACATATATATGCTTGTGCTGCTGGTACTGGAGAGAGCACTGGTGGGGAGTGAGGGACCAAATGTGCTGGTAGTACCACGTTGAAAGCACACATGCCACGTTCATGTGTGCTTTCATGACACTTCACTAGAATGCACAGATGTATTAGTAGGAATTTTAATGCTTTAAAATAACATTAATTACCAACACTTGTAGATACTGTATGAATGACCACTAATTTAGCATTTTTCTAAATTATAAAAATATTGTATCAACATAACTTCACTGCAGATTTTAACTGAAAAAAATAACATCAAAATAACATTTAAGAAAGTGTTCACACTTTAATTATCGCTATTAACAAACCATTAACTACAACTTTTGCTTCAGTAAACTCCTAATTTGCTGCTTATTAGTAGTTAGTAAGGTAGTTGTTAAGTTTAGGTATTGTGTAGGATTAGGGATGTAGAATATGGTTATGCAGAATTTGTGCTATATAAGTACTAATAAACAGCCAATATGTTAATAATAGGCATGCTAATAAGCAACTAGTTAATAGTGAGAATTGGTCCCTAAAGTGTTATCAAATGTTTTATGTTGTTTTCCAGCATGATTTAAGAATTATCCAAAAGCATGTTGTTTCTCTGTGGACACAAAAACATCTGATCTTTTGTACAAAGAAGCTCAAATGATCAGTGTAATTAATTTGCTTATTTATAATTAATTAGAGTGTTGTTGTTTTTTTATCCTATACTGATTGTTTTCAGATGTATTAAAAAAAATGTTTGGACCTTACTGAATGTGAAAATGTAGAATTCAAAGCTTCAAGACATTTCTAGCTCTTTGAATGACGATTCATTCGTTTACTAACTCGTCTACTAACGATTTGTGTTAATTTTATTATAAAGTGAATATTTAAGAATATTAATTGTTTTCCAGCATGATGTGAGAATTATACAAAGAGAATTTATTTTGTGCTTCAATGGAAACAAAACTGACCTTTTGCACAAAGAAGCTCAAATGATCAGTGTAATAATTTGCTTATTAATTTATATATATATATATATATATATATATATATTAATATTTTATCCTAAAAATGATTATTTTAATATTTAAAAAATACTGTATCCAAGATTTTCAATGTGGTCTCAGATTTTTGGACCTCACTGAATATGAAAATGTACCATTTAAAGCTTGAAAACATTTCTAGCTTTTTGAACGTACTAATGATTTTTGTTGATTTTATTATAAAGTGAATATTTAAAAATATTTAACCTCTAAACATAAGTCTGACTTTAGCCTGCTTTTAGAGGAGTTTAGTCACCCAGTTGAATGAGTGCTCTCAGGCCTGTGTCAGTGTAATCTGGAGCATTCACGGGTCTCACTAAATCCCTGTGGTCATATGTGAGCCAGAGACTCTTTTACCTCCTCCAACCCATTCACCAGTAAATTGCAGGTCTGCTGAAAAGTCGAACAAACTAACTTTCTCGCCCCATATTCGGCTGCCTGCACCGATAGTTTTAAGTCTTTTTCCGTAGAACAGAACTGCCATTGTTAGCAGTCTGCTTGCTGTCACTTTTGAGCGGAACAAAGATAACTGCACGTAGATTGATGAAAAATTAATCCACAGATGTAAGCTTTTCATGTGGGGAGTGGATGGACGAGCGAAGCAGATGGAGAGGTAGAATATTTGAAATGGGGAATACAATGGGGGAATGTGGGAGAGTGAGAATGAAAAAGAAAGAGAGCATACAAGAAAGAAAAGAGTGGGAGTAAGAAAATATTGGAGATGATTGTATCAAAGCGAGCGAGATAAATGATGACAGATTGAAAGAAGGAGAGAGAGGGGAGAAACAAAAAATATATAGAGAGAGAGCGAGAGTCGGTCCCGCTCGGTGCCCATGGCGTCCTGTGGCATATCTTATCCTGCTTTCCACTCAGACCTAGATCCAGATGATAATGAGAGAGCGGGTCCTTTGCTGCTCGATCCCCGGCACCGGGGAGACGGAGGCAGGAGGCGCGCAGCACACTGCCATTACCCCACTAATTGGGAGTCTAAATCATTTTGTCAGCTGTCAGTCAGAGCCAGGGATGAGGCAAAAAGAGACCGGCGATGGCCGGCACTGGGATACAGGTGACTCCCCTGCTGAGCCTGGTAAAGCACAGAGATTGTGCTGGTGCTGTTTGGCTGGGGAACAGGGCTTAAGAACACAGTGTCTGTCAGTCATCAGCAATGCTTTTCTGGGGATGGACGGAGGTGCCGAGGGCCAGGGGCTGTCAGCTCATTAATGCGGCTGGGGAAAGTGAGCCTTTAGCTCTGAGCGTCCGCTGCCACACTCTGTGTGACTGCAACAAGGAGACTAGCTACACACAGACTTTAGGTTTGCTGCTGTGCAAATGTGCTCTCCAGCTCTCTACTCACTTGAACTGTATCGAACTCATATGCCGGCCTGTTGCAGAGAATGTTTTGCAGGAAATTTTCTGTTGAAGTTTCACAGAATCCTCAGATGGGATTTGGAGTCACACTTCACAGCACAGTGCTCATGTTAGAGTGTAAAATGACATAAGTAAGTAGAGACAAATTCTGATAACTAAAATCTTGTGAAAGAAATGTGTTCCTGTCTGAGCAAAACTCACTTCTACGATGCTAGGGTGTTGTTAGTGGTTGCCAGGACGTTGCTATGTAGTGGTTAAAATGTTCTGGGTGGTTTTGCATATTGTTGTAGGTTGTTAGGGTGGTTTCTATAGGTGCTATTGTGGGTGGTTGCCAGGGTGTTACTATGCAGTTGCTAAAATGTTCTAGGAGGTTTTGCACTTTGTTGTAGGGTGTAGGTTGTTTTGGGTGGTTGCCAAGGTGTTATGGGTGGTTTTAGCACATTGCTATTGTGTCGCTAGGCTATTGTGAGTGGTTGCCAGGGTGTTGCTATGTAGTTGTTAAAAAGTTCTAGGTGGTTTAGCACATTATTATATGGCTGCTGGAGTGTTCTGAGTGGTTTTATCACATTGCTATTCTATTGCTAGACTATCATGGGTGGTTGCCAGGGTGTGGCTGTATAGTTGCTAAAATCAATGTTGGGAAGGTTATTTTGGAAATGTATCAGGTTACAGATTACAAGTTACCCTACTTAAAAAAAATCAGTTAACAATAAAATAAATCATATACATAAATCCAAACAGTGTCCTAAACTCCTGAAACATTGGTATCTCAATTAAATATGTATGTGTGTGTATGTGTGAAACAAAAATCAGATGCAACCCCCTTTGTAATCGTTTACATTTTCATAAGTAATTGTGGTAATACTTTATTTTAGGGTCTCTTAACTAGTTGCTTATTAACATGCATATTACTAGAATATTAGCCATTTATTAGTAGTAATTAAGCATATATTAATGCCTTATTCTAAATGACCTTATTCTACATCCCTAATCCTACCCAATACCTAAACTTAACAACTACCTTACTAACTATTAATAAGCAGCAAATTAGGAATTTATTGAGGGAAAAGTTGTAGTTAATAGTGAATAACTGTTCCCTATTCTAAAGTGCTACCGTAATTGTAATTTAATTACACATTTTTTCTCAGTAACTGTAACTGATTACAGTTACATTTATTTTGGGTAACACATTACATGTACTTACTACTATAATTACAATTAATTATGCATAATTACATGGAAGTAACCCTAGTCCTAACCCTAACCATATAGTAAGTACATGTAGTTAATTAATATTACTCAGTACTTAAATGTATAATTACACTGTAACAAGAACACGGCTTAAAATAAAGTGTAACCTTATTTTGTAATTTAATAACGAAATGCCATTACATGTAAGTTACTCCCCAACACTGGCTAAAATGTTCTGGGCTGCGTTTCCCAAAAGCATCGTAAGCCTAAGTTGATTGGTTTCAATGGGTCTACGATGTACTTAAGCTTACGATGATTTTGGGAAACGCAGCCCTGGGTGGTTCCACACATTACTGTACAGTTGATACATTGTTGTAGGTAGTTGCCAGGGCAAAATTTGTTTAATATATATTTCTTGAACAGTTCATACTTCATAATAATAATAATAATAATTTGTTGCATTTATATAGCGCTTTTCTAGACACTCAAAGTGCTTTTTACAATGTGAAGGAGGTATCTCCTCATCCACCACCAGTGTGCAGCATCCACCTGGATGATGCGACGGCAGCCATAGTGCGCCAGAACGCCCACCACACACCAGCTTATTGGTGGAGAGGAGACAGAGTGATGAAGCCAATCAGTAGATATGGGGATGATTAGGAGGCCATGATGGTCAGAGGCCAATGGGCGAATTTGGCCAGGATGCCGGGGTTACACCCCTACTCTTTTTCGATGGACATCCTGGGATTTTTAATGACCACAGAGTGTCAGGACCTCGATTTAACGTCTCATCCGAAGGACGGTGCTTTTTGACAGTATAGTATCCCCATCACTATACTGGGGCTCTAGGACCCACACAGACCACAGGGTGAGCACCCCCTGCTGGCCTCACTAACACCTCTTCCAACAGCAACCTAGTTTTCCCAGGAGGTCTCCCATCCAGGTACTGACCAGGCTCAACCCTGCTTAGCTTCAGTGGGCAACCAGTCTTGGGCTACAGAGTGATATGGCTGCTAAATCTCTGTGTGTTTTTCAGGGAGACGACTGTTCCCAAACCTGCCCACGTGGACTATACGGCACTAACTGCACTTCCACCTGCCACTGCCACAACCAGGCATCCTGCTCACCAATCGATGGCTCCTGCATCTGTAAAGAAGGTACGGAATAATGTGCTCTCTTGCTTCTTTTTATCCTTATTCCCTCATTTTTCATATTAACATGAATAGTGGGAAAGCCATGAGAGATTATGGGTTTACAACCAACCTAATAACAAGATTATAGCTTGACCTGTACAAATAAATCAATAAGCAATCAATACATGCAATCAAATGCTAAGGAAAAGTCTTAATCTTTACGTTCGATTACTCTGGGTCTAATTAATCATTTTCTAATTCCCTTTAAAACAGATGTCAATGTTTAGAGAATTAACCCTGTCTATAAATAAAAATTAGGAATGCCTGACAAGCATGTTATACTCCAAAAACACTTTCCGGACATCAGACATAAAAAAAAAAACAACAGTAAATAATGTCCCCATCAGTTCTCTATATATCCTTCTCTATCATTACGGAAAAACTGGTGTTTCAATATCAAAGGATCCAAAGTCTCTCCAGGTCACTTTCAAAGGATGCATAACCACTTAGCACTTACATCCACATATGGCCTTTTTAGGCTGTAATAGCATAAAAAATGCAGCGTGAATCCACAAGAGCCCTGTGAGTGCTCAGCGTTTGGCTGACCGCAGCTAACCGTACCTGCGGGAAGGCCTTTATTGTTGCATAAACATGGACTCATCCTTAAAGGCCTGCACCAGCAGAGTATTCGTTCAGGTCCCTCCAGTTTGGAAGGAAGCTCATTAGAGACATTACCTTTAAAATCCTCATCCCATTCATAATGCAGAACCCCAGTGTGCTACACAACTTCTCTGCCTATCCCACTCTGCTCTTATGTTGACCTCAAACCATGCATATATTCAACTCATTGACTGCTTTGCGGCGTGAGCCGAGGGAGACAAGAATCCTCTGGCTTCTGTCAAGACGTGACCTCACTTCCCCCTCTTCCCGCTCTATTAATTGAACACTGTTATAAACTAGAGAAGCTTTGGCTAGAACTCAAAAAGAAAATGTTAACCCCTCGGATTTCAGCAAATAAACAACTGAAAGAACCGGTGGTGGAGTAGATAAATTAATGAATGTCTGTACCGTCTCCCATTGTTTTACAGGTTGGCAGGGTGTAGAATGCTCAATCCTGTGCTCCAGCGGGACTTGGGGATTGGGCTGTAACCAGACTTGTTTGTGTGCCAATGGTGCAGCTTGTGACCCAATCGACGGCTCCTGTACCTGTACCTCGGGCTGGAGAGGGGAACGCTGCCAGCAGCCCTGCCCCGTGAGTATCTTCCCGGGACCGGTTCCATTGTCTCTCTGCCAGAGGCTAGCAGGACTGGCCGTTTGATTTATAAATATGTGTCATGACAGGGCAGTTTAAGCTTAGCAAGATGGTTTGTGTGTGTGGTTATTCAGGATGGCACATACGGGCTGGAGTGTCGCGAGCGTTGTGACTGTAACCATGCTGATGGATGTGACCCTGTGAGTGGATTCTGTCGCTGTTTGCCAGGATGGACAGGTGAGTGTAAGACCAGTGACATAATCACATCAACATGTTAAAATAGGATTTTATGAAGCAACATAGAAGCTGGAGTGAATTACTCACTCATTGTTGAAAGAAGAATTGATGTGATTTAAACATGCAGTGACAGGCACATAGGACGCATTCAATTTATGAAAAGTGACAGTAAAGACTATCCAAATTGAACTTTCTATTCATAAAATAATCGTAAACAAAAAGATTCTTTGAAGCAGTTTTTAACATTGTTTCACAATAATAAGAAATGTTTCTTGAGCACCAAATCATCATATTAGAATGATTTCTGAAGGATCATGTGACAATGAATACTGGAGCAATGACTGCTGAAAATTCAGCTTTGCCATCACAGGAATATATTATATTTTAAAATATATTAAATTTGAAAAATTATTTTAAGTTGTAATAATATTTCACAATTTTTACTGTATTTTTGATTCAATTAATGCAGACTTAGTTAGCATGAGATATTTATTTCAAACATTAAAATATTACCAACCCCAAACATCTGAACTCTAGTGTAAACACTTTAGTTTATAGCTACGCTTTGATTTCATGAGGAAGAAGTTTTCAAGATGATCGAGTACAAATTATTGGTAGCCCATTTTATGTTATGGCCATTGTTATAGGAATACTCAGTGTGGTTATCCAGAAATGACTTTATATTCTGTATAGAGCTGCAGTTCTGTTACGCTGCAGAAACACTGTCAGTGTGAAAGTACAATGAGACCCTGCTGTTACAGTTACGCTGCAGCGCTGCTTGCTCAAGCTGTGTGAAACAGATTTACTACTAGTAGTAATACTAATGCTAATCATTATAAGAATCAGCTGGCAGAATTTTGAAGATATCGAGGTCTCTCGAGATACCACAATGTGTCTTCATGACACAAATATAATATATAATATCCACCCCGAAGCATCTGCTATAGTTTATTGTTAGAATGTAATGGATTTTCCAATAAAATATTGCAGTGTTAATTTTTAAAGTAATGCAGAAATAATAAAGTCAGTGTTTTCTTTGTAATCATGAAAGTATTAATCTTTCAACTCCCTTCATCTTGAGGGAAAATTCAAGATTTTTTTCTGAAATATAATTATGAAAACATGAAATACCATTTTATTTCAATAGCAAAGCAATAGCATATTTTTATTTCAGCTCCTGCTAATGTTGTATGTTTAAATTAAACTGATTCTACATATGTGTGTGTGTATATTGTTCAGATTATTCTGCACAGGACCACCATGCCTCCAAAAGATGTTATCATTGGACACACAGCCTGCAGGCAGATTAATATGATATCTCTGAAAGCATGAAGCATTTATAATAACTGTTGCTGAACATGTTACCTAATTAGATTGCACTGACCCAGAATGAAGCAATCGTTCTGCGGTTTGCATATATGGCTTTCACGCTGCGCTTACACCTTCTGTTGCAGCGGTCTCAGCACTGTGTGTCCAAGAAAGAGATATGAGAGGCAGTGGACATGTTTGAATATCACAGAAGGGCTGTGTTTACAAGTTCTTCAGCATGTGAACATGTTATACAAGAAGCGTAAGGGAGCAGGTTGAGATGGTAGATGTGGCTTTGCCTTCAGGCCCTTCATAACTCTCTCCGTTCAGGTCTCCGAATTCTGACCATGTGTACTGGGAAATGATGTTGCTTTCATTATCTGCAAGAAGGAGCCAGCTACGCAGAAATCTCACGCTCTGCATCCTGCCCAGGTCTCCGCCATCTGCCAGGCCTAATGGAGTCACCAGGGTGCAAATAGGCCTCTGAGACTGTGAGCATCTGAACAAAGAGACTATGCAGAGCAGTGATTTATGGAAGCTATCGAGAGAGAGAGAGAGACAGAGCTAGATGTGCATAGTGCATATGTGAGAAGATAGCGTCAGGTCTAAGACTAAGAGAATGAGCTACACATGAGTTGGAGAGAGAGAGAGATTGCATAAGAATGTTTGATAAGGAATCTCGTGTGGAGTCATGTTTTTGAGGTTGCTCATTTAAATAGGTCATATCAAATTTGAATTGATCTTCTGAAATAAGAGTTTGTACTATAAAGTCTATACTATAACTATAAAGCCCTGTAACTGTATCTCTCAAAACTTCCTCCCAGTCCCAAAAGACCATTTAAAGAAACTAAGGAGCAATAATGAATTTTTAATTTTATATTTTTATTTAGAAAGTTTATGTGTGTGTGTGTGTGTGTATATATATATATATATATATATATATATATATATATATATATATATATACATTTTTCAATATTGTGGCTTTTTTATTAAAAAAATTATTAAAAAAACATTTTATTTTTATTGGCTAGATATGGCTTTTGTGTACAGTAAAACTTGCAAGCCATAATAATAATAACATTTGTTCTTTTGATTCAGTTATTTTTATTAAATCATTAAACAAATAGAGAACAATTAATAAGTGAATAATATGAACTAAAATGATTTTCACAAATCTTTATCTAGTAATCACAAATTATATAAAAATATTTTTTTATAAAATATGCCAGAGATGGTTGTGAAAAATAGTAATAAAAATAACAAATAAATTATCACAAATAAAATATTAATTATGAACTCAGTAAGGTAAGAAAGTAAACTGACTGTCTTTGAAGAGCAGCAGAAGATTTTTGTGATAAAAATGAAAAGTATTACTAAAGAATGGAGGAGTACAACATACAGAAAGATATGCCCAAGGACAGACAAGCTGAGAGTGTGTTTTATCAAAAGAGAGAAAGAGAGGGATGTGTGAGACGGGAATTAAATGGTCACTTTCAATAAAACTGTGTGTGCGTTTAATGGAGGGAGGAAGAGAAAGAGACAAAATAACTGAGAGAGAGATAGAGTGAGAAAGCAAAGAAATGTGGACATGTGATATTAGGTGCTCCAGGGGCTCTAGACTGGAGGATCGTGGGTATAACACAGAGTGTCCTCTAGAAATCTTTGCATTACGTGTACAGGCATGTGCGCCCGTGTGTCCACTTAACATGTAAAGTGCGGTGGAAAGTGATGGTATATGATGGTACTTGCTCTTCACTCATTAATTGGCTGCCAGTCCCCCTGGCAGTTCTCTTCTAGAAAAGTCTCATATGCAGAGAGTCACTTCTCCTCTTTCTTCTCCCTCGCTCTACTCAAAAGCCCCTCTGTTTGTCACCATTAGACTTTCAGGGCACTCTTCTATTCTCATTCATTGCTGACAATAAAGGAAGTGCAGGACTTTTTTTCTGCCCAGCCCTGCAGAAGCTCAAACAGTCTTGCCCCTCCTTTGATGTGCGGTGGCTGGGCTTGTCTTAACTGCACATTCCCGTTGCCTCTCCATCCGACCACTTCTCTGTTCTGCCACAGAGGTGAAGCAGGTATGATGCCTGTCCCTGAAGTTTAGACCCGGTCTAATTCAAAGCCCTGGGACTAATGCCGTTTTAATGGGCCGTGCCACTCGCTCAGAAAGTCTCTGTCAAAGGAAATTGTAAATGAGGTTCCTGAGCTGCAGCTTGAAAGGATGTGCTTGAGAATATGTGTGTGTGTGCACCATTTCAACCTTCTATGCCATCTTGCTTATGGAGTGTGAAATATATAGATGCTAATTTATTTAAGTTGTATTATTAAAGCAATAAGCCACTCGAGGATGAGCATTACACTGATTTTACTAAAGATAAATGGTGTACTTAGTCTTAACCGTGGTCAGTTGTAGATGGTCAGTCTGTAGTTAATTGCTCCGAATGACTAATGGCTTTTTTAAATTGATGACAGCAGCCACATCATTTGACAGCACTAATATATATATATATATATATATATATATATATATATATATATATAATTTATGTATATGAAGATTGCCGTCTGAAATTTTCATCTAAAATGAGCATTTTTATCAGGCTTCTAAGTTCAGTAATATTACTCTAATGGCAATGTATAGGTCATTTTCTATGCACTTAAAGTAAAATAACTGAACATAAATATTGGAGTCTGAAAATTTCAGATGCCACTTAGAGGCTTTTGCATCTGAACTCTTAATATGTTAATAATATTAATAACCAGAATTATTGTAGAAATTCCCCTACTCACCTGACTCGGGTGACTCCTGACATCAAAAATTATCCTCAGGTGACTTTTCTGACAGCTATTCATGATAGCTCTGACCGCACTGGGGAACCAGGCCTAAGACAGATCAGTTAAGAATTACAGCTACCTGACTCCTAAGAGAGTCTCACTCTTAGTCAGACAATGTCTCGCCACCTATGAACACTATCACTTGGGACTAAGATCTCTAGTGTTCCACTATGCCTGCTGCGCAGCAGTAACCAGACTAACTCCAGACAATGCCTTGAATAAGCTTTAATCATGGCCAGGAGGACGTCATACCAATCACAGAGAATCTCCCCCCAAAAAAAGAAAAAACAGTTTGTATATGCATCGGTGTATAGCATCATTTTTCTCTAATGTAATTGGTTCTTCATAAGTGAAATTCAACAAACCTCCACTCTGTTACTTGCAAAATAAATTTGGTTTTTGATTACTTCAGCTCATTACTCAAGTCATGGGTTGTTATGGTTATTTTTATATTCAGACAGACGTCTGGCCGTCTTGTCCATATGCATCTGTAATTGCAACATACTAAAGTGTTGGTACATTTTGTTCTCAAAAGCGTACAAACATTAGGCCTGCAAGGAAAAGACAAATGTTAAGCCTGCAAGGAAGAGGAATGTTAGTTATGATTAATTTAAGATGTTTAATTTAAAAACTATCCATCTATTATCTAATAAAAAATCTATCCATCTATCTACATTTATATACACATATATATATTGTGTCTTTTCTATTATGTCGTTATATTACATTTTATATGTATTTTTTTATTTCTGTTATGATCTGTTTTATAGTATTCAGCATTTAGCTGTTTGTTTGCTGTGCTGGTTCTGTTGTAAGCTTGTTTGTGAGAATGTGTGTCCATGTGCCTTGTTGTTTTCCTGTTTTTGTTGTAACCCCAGCATGACCAGCTAATGCCATTACATTACAACACTTTGAAACAATATAGTAGGTCTCTTCTTTATATATTTGTGTGTGCGTGTGAGTGTGCGTACTTGAGCGTGTCCCTAGTGGAACTCTACACACAAACTAGCTGAAAGAGAATGGGAGAGGAGGCTCAACCACTCGAGGGACTTGGCCCTGTTAATGAACACTCTGCACTGGCAGGGAGGCCCAGTCTGATCAAAAATACATACAGAGCACAGCACAGAGCGGCCCAGTGCTGCAGCCAAGAGATGCATGAACCTACACACACCCCACGCTTTTGAAACCAGGACTTGTGCTTTCAGAGAAGCCTGCTTGGTACTCTGTTGCTGTCCCAATAGAAAATGTGATACTAGCTTACTATAAAAGCAGTGCCCTTAAGGTTCAGGCATCCCCCATCGCATATGTCTCTTTTCCAAACAAGCATCTGATTTATTTTGCTTTTGTTGGTTTCGCTTTCCTGCATCTATTCCCACTTCTGTTTTCTGCTATAATAGTAAATATGGAATCACATGGAGAACATGCACTGATACTTCCCTCATTTGTTTTTAACAGGCATCCACTGTGACAGCATCTGCCCTCAAGGCTTCTGGGGGCCTAACTGCTCCATGACCTGCTCATGCCAGAACGGAGGCTCCTGCTCTCCTGAAGACGGCACCTGCGTGTGCGCTCCCGGCTACCGCGGGACTTCCTGCAAGAGAAGTAAGCTTCCTGTCAACTTCCGTTCTCCTTCCAGTGACACTCTTTACACAATGTCACCTTCTCAAAGCCTGACACATAAGTGGTTTATTTGAACACACTTCAACCGAGATGATAAACAACTGGTGGGGATGAGAGGGGGTCACGACTGTTACATCCAGACAGTGACCCTCTGGGAGAGGAGTGGGGACGGTTAAAGAGGGAAGCACTTAGTGAAGAGTCATGAACATGTGCGAGCAAATCTTTAATCACACAAGTCTTAATCACTTCAGGCCTGGATCGCTGTAGAGATGCAGTGTCCATGTGGGGCTCTCATCAGCCTCTCCATGAGGAGAAGTGTTTACTCGGCCTCTCAAGGGTCTGCTTCTTAAGACACTTGCTCTTGCTGTTTCTCTTTACCACACTGTGCCCTCAACAGATAAGCTGACTGATTGCTGGTCATTTTCAAGGATCAAATACAGTCTGTATATGGTAAAGTCAGTAATATGGCAGGAGATCATCAAAAACATGTCTATATCTATCTATTTTATCTATTCTGTCTGTCTGTCTGTCTAATAAACAACAGACATTCAATAAGTAGATTAATAGTTTATATTACAAATAAATATACTTGTTTATTCTGTTAATGTATACATATGTGTGTGTGTATGTGTATATGTATATATACTGTATATATATATATGTATATACACACATACAGAATATATGTGTGTTTGTGTGTGTGTATGTATGTGTGTCCATATTATATATATTATATGTCCGTATATATAGATGTGATCAAAGCTGAATTTTCAGCATTTTGCTATCTATCTGTCATTCTGTCGTTCTGTCTGTTTTCATTAAATATATTTTTAATAAATAAAATTAGTAAATATATTTTACCTAACATTTTAGTTTTACTTTTCAGATTTTTTTTCTGTAATGTTCTATTATTATCATTGAATCACATTATATTACCATTCTTATTTTAATAGTAAGTTTTACTGGATTACAGCTAAAAATACTACTACTAATATTAATAAAATAAAAAAATTAAAACTGGAATAATCCATAAAGTTAAAAAAGGCACTGGAATACAATGGGGTTTTTTTATATATAAAAACTGCATAAATTAAAGGCAGTACAATATGTACTAACATGATGTATAAAATGAATACTTCTAGGTTGCTAAATTCAGTTATATTATTATATATTATTATTTTCTTTTCATGTTACATTGAAAGTAGATTAGGAAAATGGGTAACACTTTATAATAACTGACTGCACACTATGAATCATTAGGTAAGCATTAGTAAATAGTCAATTCATCCTTTATAAAACATTGTTCCAACATTAATAGGCATTAGTAAGCAGTTTATAAATACAGCTATACATGTTTTGTTCTTGAGCATATCTATAATGTTTAATAATTGTATTTTCATACTTTATTAATGATCAATTTATAATTTCTAAATGATTACGTTATTTACAAACCAGTTATTTAGGAGTTGTCAGTGGTTCATAAGATCATTTAGAAAGTGTAAGTAAATGATTAATAAACTATTTAAATGTACATTTATAAATCGTATTATTTAGACACATGATAATAGTTGCTCAGTGTGTTAAATAAATGCTTTATTAACACATTCCTGCTGTAATTCATGATTAAGTCAGGTAGTTATAAAACATTTAGCAGTTGCCAGCCATCTATTTTTGTGAGCTCATCTAAAGTGAGGACTATTTATACCTTGTAAAGCATTTACAAAGCCGATTTAAAGGCTCATTTATCTTCCAAACAGAAAAGTTAAACACAACACAGAGGAATACAGAACACAGAAATATTTTTTCAAGATGCAAAAATGAAACTGTACAACTGTACACTTGATAAAATTAGAAAAATAAACCTCACGTGTACAGTTTCATTTTTTTGCATCTTGAAGTAAATATTTCTGAGTACTGTATCCCTCTGTGTTGTGTTTGTCTTATTTTTTCTGTTAGGAAGATAACTGAGCCTTTGTAATAGATATGCTTATAAATCAAGAACAAGGCATTTATAGCTGTATTTATAAACTGCTTACTAATGACTATTAATGTTGGGACAATGCTTTATAAAGGATGAACTGACTATTTACTAATGCTTACCTAATGATTCATAGCGTGCAGTTATTATAAAGTGTTACCGGAAAATGTAGGTTTGTCAAAATGCAAAAAAATCTTAATAGAGCTTTCTTTATGCAAAATATAATTTATTATATGTGTCTCTTGATTTTGGGGTGAAAAATGATCCGGACATGTGTCTTGAGATTCACCCAGTAAGGAGATGTGTATGCAAGTGTGTGTTCAAAGATTGCAGCGAGAAAGGAAAGGGAATGTGATTAATCTTCACCGCACTGTTCGTTGTTGTACAATTATCTTAATTACAAAGGCCCACCACCCATGGTGGAAAGGTCAGCTCTCCTACTCTCCTACATTACACAAAGCTACAGCAATTAAAGCGAATCAAGACTAATGAAGAAAAATGACCCACAGAAGCTACCATCTTGGACAGAGCTGAGTGACAGAGACAGACTGAGTCCTCATGCTCTGTGAAACGATGAGTCTGACCATGAGGACGACAAAACCCCCTCATTATTTCTGCCTATATTAGTTGTACAGGTGACAGTGGCTCCGTGGTTTATGGTTAAATGCTAGTACCTGGAAGAATGTTTCAGACCTCGAGTGGCCACAGATTGTAACATTACTGAAATGGTTTCAGAACTGTTAAATGAAGTGCTAAATTATATTTCTATACACTGCCATTCAAAACTCTGCGGTCAGTAAGATTTTCTTATGCTCATCAAGGCTGCATTTATTTGATCAAAAATACAGTAAAAATAGTAATATTGTGAAATATTATTTGAATCTAAAATAACAGTTTTCTATTTTAATATTTTTAAAAATGTATTTATTCCTGTGATGAAAAGATGAATTTGAAATCTTCTGTAACATTAATACTGTCACTTTAGACCAGTTTAATGCCTCCTTGCTGAATAAAAGCATATGTGACCCTGGACCACAAAACTATATGGTAAATTTTTTTGAAATGAAAGCTGAATAAAAAATAAGCTTTCCATTGATGTATGGTTTGTTATGATAGGACAATATTTGGATGAGATACAACTATTTGAAAATCTGGAATCTGAGGGTGCAAAAAAATCTAAATATTGAGAAAATTGCCTTTAAAATTGTCCAAATGAAGTTCTTAGCAATGAATATTAATAACCAAAAATTAAGTTTTAAGGTATTTACAGTAGGTAATCTACAAAATATCTTCATGGAACATGATCTTTATTTAATATCCTGATGATTTTTGGCATAAAAGAAAAATCTATCATTTTGACCCATACAAAGTATTGTTGGCTATTGCTACAAATATATCCCAGCGACTTAAGACTGGTTTTGTGGTCCAGGGTCACATATAGTAATTTATTACTATTTATAAATAAAAAAAAGACCCAAAACTTTTGAATGGTAGAGTACATGAGCTTTTATTTTACTGAATAACAGGACAAAGATATTGATGTTTCTAAATGTTATGTACTAATGTGAACTGCTTTGTACAATATTTTTATAACTATAGTTGCCTGTATGTTTGCTAAGTCCTTCAATGTAATAATACATATTTGTATTCATATTTTCCTTTTATTAAGTGTTTAATCTCTAATTTGTTGTTTCTTGCTTTCCCACTTTATCTTTCATTCCAAATCTCTGTTGTCCTTTCTGTTTTGTTTCTGT
Organism: Schizothorax lantsangensis; assembly: GCA_027422415.1. Classification (NCBI taxonomy): domain Eukaryota; kingdom Metazoa; phylum Chordata; class Actinopteri; order Cypriniformes; family Cyprinidae; genus Schizothorax; species Schizothorax lantsangensis. The sequence goes on along the minus strand of CM049846.1, from coordinate 11,503,458 downwards.
CCTTTGCCCCGTGACAGTTTGCCCTCCTGGTTTCTACGGGCACCGCTGCAGCCAGTCATGCTCACAGTGTGTGCACAGCACAGGGCCGTGCCACCACGTCACGGGTCACTGTGAGTGCCTGGCCGGCTTCATCGGCTCGCTTTGCAACCAAGGCAAGTAGCTCTCGTTCCTCTCCCTCTGTTTCTCTACTTTCTCTCTCTATTTTTCTCTCCTTCTCACCCACGGACCTCACTACAGATCCTTGGAGGCTAGTTGTGCTTGGAGAGAGGTACGAGAGAAGTATGGTCCAACTACCTTTACTATAATTACAGTATTTTTCAATTGGAAGCAAACTATGACTGAATCAATACACTAAGGCATCCATTTCTCATGATAATGTGCCAGAAATACGCCGTTTCTGCAAAACTGTTGACACATTCTTGTTGCTTACACACAATTTGCAGTTCAGGTGACTTTTTTGCTTTTTGCACAACTCTCAGGGGCCAATGTGAAAATGTTTCAGGCCAGCTGATGGAAATGTTGCTGTCGATAATTATAATGCCTTGCAAATTTGAGTTTTGGGGTATTGAACAGTGTTGCAAATTCTGCTGGTTTAAACTAGTCACCAATGTAACATTGTCTAACTGGCTGACATAGATTAACACAAGTTTTGCTGAGATTGTGAGAATGACTTATAGTCTTGGAAAAATCAGGAAAAAGTCAAGTTACAAACTAGTTATTGTTTTGCAGCAACAGTGCATTAATGAATTATAGTTGTTGTGGAGTTTTACTTATGGTTGTATATGTATTTATCTTTTCTTTTTTTTATAATACAAATTTTAGTATATTTTTTTGTAAATTTTCTTAAAATATTATATTTATCTTTTTTTGTAATTATCAGTATCATTAAAAGAAAACATTTACTGGTACATTTAAAATGTCTATAAAAATACATTGCTTATAATAAAATCATTTATTATCATTTTTGTGGTGGGGCCAGTGAAAATTTTGGCAGAGAAAATCTAGCTGAAGATTTTTTCCTCACATTTTAAAAATGCATGATTCAGACCCATATAAGCAGGTGACTCTTCTGGAAGCAATTCACACAAACTGTGATGACATCAAAGGTCTTTCCTTCTAGTTGTTACTTCCCCTGCTGATGAACCAGAGCGAACCAGAATCGATTGTTATGTAGATGAAATTATGCGGCTGGATTGTGCACTCTTTAGGAAGCATAAATGGATAGACACTGCCATTTATTGTTGACATGCATTTTGATTGGTACGTAATGACGATATTGCAGTTCTGTTGGAGATTATATACATAAATGATGCACATAAATAGCAGTTTACCCCTCTCAACCTACCTGTACTCGACCCGCATGGCATGTTATGCCATTCTGTGTGTGTGCGCTCTGCCATTGGCAACATGCCCATCCGCAGAACGCCACGCTGACTCTGCGGCTCTGCCGTACTGAAAATAATTGGCATTATCACTGACACTCTGACAAATAACCTTCAGAGGAAATCTGAATATTGCTGAGCTCATTCTTCTGAGCGAGACAAACACTGAAGAGTCAGGTCGATATCATCGCTTTCCATTTTTGTTGAGCTCCTGTGGAAAACCAGAGACAGTGTAGAGACAATAATTTGTTAATTTTCACTAATATACTTCATGCTTCAAAATTTACATCTAGGAGGTCTATAATACCTGGAGAGAGCTATCCGTTAACAATCCCATTCATCATTCCCATTCAGTTGTGCTGCTTATGGATAACCCCCTCCCTGAGAAGTGCACAGTTTGAAATCTGCCATCTCTGGCTGATGGCAAAACATCTACTGTAATATAATGACATATCTGCATATATGTTGCTTGAAAAACAAATTTATTTCATCAGAAAGCATGGCAACTTTCGAATGGCTGTCAATGGAGAAAGATGCAATGGAAATATCATTGTTATGACTTTCTACCAGTAGGGTTTGACCAGAATAAACCCTGCATATACTTTTTTTTAAGGGATCGTTTCTCTACTGTAATTTTCACTTTTTAAAAGTTTTTCAAATGAAGCTCTTCACTGTCCGAAGAGAGCGCTGTAAATATTCACTCTATGTTGACTGTTACATACAAGTATATGTAGTTATGGGATTCTGAGTGAAGTTTCAGGTCAACGAGGCAGATTTTCAACTCAAACTAATAAACCCTAACACTCACTTCCCACTCCACAGCACCCAACTGAGACGTCCAGATGAAATATAGATAAACCATCTCATAATAATTAACCAGTCTTTTCATGAATTAAGGAAAGGCAGTATGAATATATAGAATTCACTTTCATTGCTTTCAGAGCCGTCTTGTGAATAAATATTTAATATGTTAAAGCAAAAGAAGGAAAAGGTTTGAGAAAAGGCTTGTTTTAATTTGTCCAGATCATAATTACTGGAAGAAAGGCAGGCCTCGGGAGGATCGTGGCTAGCCCACATACCTACTTTTTTGTAGTTTGGTCTATGCCGGCGTCCTCCGATGTCTTGAGCCCACGTTCGCCCGTCTCAGAACGAGCTAATGAACTTCAGCTAGTCACAGTTGGAATGAAACGGAGCTTGTGACATGAGGGGGCCACTAACTAATAAGAGGAAGCTCTGAGTTAGTTGAAAGAGTTTCCACAAAATGAGAAGAGTGTGGAAATGTAATTATTAAAAGCCAGTGGCACAAAGATTTAGCTTCAGCTTCACCTCAGTGGACGAACTGTCTGATTGCAACATCTGACTCTGTTGTGTGGCCGTATTTCAACTCTCATGAGAAGCTGAAGAGATATATGTTGTCTTCCACAAGGGACACATCCCATTGTATGTACCTTGCTGTGAACTCACCGAAACTAGAGGATAGAGAGGGGTGAAAAACATGATGGGCTTTAAACTAAACCAAAAATTTCTAATTGAGGCAAGTGGTGAAATATTCATTTTATTAAAAATGTACACAAGCTCTATTTTTAATTTCGTAGTACATCAGTCGACCCTATTCTTGACGTGCTGAGCGAAGCTGGCAAAGATGGATAATTGGACAGTGTGACAGAAGGGTGATTCAGCTTTGAAGTGCACGCAGACATGACTTACAATCACTCCCGCACGTGTCACTCTGGTTTATCATCAGTTACTACTCATGCAGAACTATTATAGAACTTACAATAGCGCATTATAATCTTTGAAAAGTTTTAAAGGTGAATTGCAAGATGTTACAGTAAAGTTTAATTGAGACACTATAATTACCTTAACCTAAAAATCCTTCATGTGGTATGTCAGAAATATTATTTAACATCACTGAATCAACATTTCAAAAGTTTAGGTCAATAATTTTTTTTTTAATTAATACTTCAATAAAGATGCATTAAATTGATCAAAAGTGACAGTAAAAACAATTATAATGTTACATAAGATTTTCTATAAATTTCTGTTTTTCCACAATTCCACAAAAATATTAAGTAGCCGAACCATTTTTAACATTGATCATATTAAGAAATGTTTCTAAAACACCAAATCAGTAAAAATTATGTGGCACTAAAAACTGGGGAAATGACTGCTGAAAATTCAGCTTTGCCATCACAGGAATAAATGAAAAAAATATATGAAATAGATTTTGAAATACATTAACATAAAAAACTGTTCTTTTAAATTGTAATAATATTTCATAATATTACTGTTTTGTACTGGATTTTTAATCAAATAAATGCAGCCTTGGTGAATATAAGAGCATTTTGTCTTTTCAAAAGAATGGATGACAGGGATGGGGCTGTATTAGAGTTTGGGAAATAATCATTATTATTTTTCATCATTTCAATCTTAAATTGTTTAGTGCCGCTGCTGACACACTTCACCTTCATTTCACTGAAAGCAAACGCTATTTCAGAAGGATATGTAATTTGAATGCAAATATTTAACTCGAAAACACAATAACATTATTGTGAACTAAGATCAGTGTTCGGAGGATTAAAATCATTGTTAGCATCCTCCAGATATGCTGTGATTACCATTGAATGAATGACTCACGGGTTTAAGTGTTGTGTCTGTGTTATGTCTGTTTTTGTCCCATCAGTGTGTCCCAGTGGAAAATACGGGAGAGCCTGTGCTGAGATCTGCGTGTGCACTAACAATGGCACCTGCAACCCCATTGACGGCTCTTGCCAATGTTTCCCAGGCTGGACTGGAGACGACTGTTCACAGAGTACGAACCAATTTGTCCTTCTCTTTATTTGCATTTTCAGTTTCACCTTCTTTTATTGTGTTTTTTCCTACTGCTCTTTCCCATCCATTTTCATCCATTTGTCTTTCATGGACGTCTCATGTCATAGTGCCACGTTAATCATGACCACGTCCATTTTTCTTTGCCAAATACCCCACAAGACCAACAATTTCTTCAATAAATTACTTGATAGCACACTCTCAATAATTTACACAGCGCAAGAGAGCAGCAATATGAAATAGAGACGAGAGCAACAATGTCCCGGAGAATTTATCGCTCTCCCTCGCGCCCCCCTCTCCCCTCTCACGCTGTTAATCTAACACTGTTTGCTGTAAGTGAAGGGGTGAGGACTGGCTGAGGGATTTCAATTATTAATTCCAAACAGTGACAATTTCAGCTTATACTGTAGCTATGGTCCTCATTTTGATATGATTTCCTCTTTAGTTTGGCTCTACCACATTTTATTTGCATAACATGCAAATTTTACATCAAATGCATCATTTTGTATACGTTATGTCAATTAGGGGCCTGTAAATGTGCTTTTGGACGTGTGTTTTACACATGTGTGTTAGTCTTCATTTGACGTGTCTCTGGCTCCGCAGTTTGTCCTATAGGCCAGTGGGGCCCTGACTGCTTGAACTCATGTAACTGTCACAACGGAGCCCAATGTAGTGCCTACGACGGAGAGTGCAGGTGCAGCCTGGGCTGGACCGGCCTCTACTGCACGCAGCGTGAGTCTCTCTCACACACAAGTACACACACATTCACAGTTATTAAATGTACAAACAAGCCAGTATTATACACATGCAAACACTCTCTCCCGCACATGTAATGAACATAAAGTGACACAGTGACATCTGTTGGCAGTTTTTCAGAACTGCACCAGGGAGTTATGAATTCTCATGATGTTATGATGCCACTGAGTGGTCCTTAATAATAAATGCACATTTTTTCACGTCAGTCATTTAACTCATTATATGACCTTGCTCAAGGCTGAAATCAAAAACCATCAACATCACGCCTGCAAAAAAAAACAGAATCCATCTTTCATTCATTATGTCAATCATTTCTTGATCCCTCCTCTGCTGCCACTCTTTGAAACTTTTTTTTATGACGGCAGTGATATAAACTCTTTCTTGAGGAGTGATGAAATCAGTTTGTGTTTTGCTGCAATGTTTGCTCCAGTAGGCTTGTTATCTTTAGTGGCCAGACTGTCTTTGCGTGTTTGTGTGTTTATGTATTGTACATGTGTTTGTCTACGAATTGCTTTTAGTGTACGAGGCTGTCGTGAAAGGGGAAACACTGTCATGCTAATATAATTTAATTAGTTACATGTTATAATAACAAATTTTGGTCATTCGTGGAATTCGAATGTCGAGGCTTCTCTTTCACTCTGGGTTCCTGTTGCTGGCACCATCAGCGTACACCAACTGTGTGTTGTAGGTTAATGTGATGTAGCAGGATATCTCTTTCCTTCAGGCTGTCCCTCAGGGTTTTATGGGCGAGACTGTGCAGAGGTGTGCCGCTGTCAAAATGGAGCTGACTGTGATCATATCACTGGCCAGTGTGCCTGTCGGACTGGCTTTATTGGGACCAACTGTGAACAGAGTGAGTGTTGTAGCCTCTTTAAGAGTGTGTGTGCTCTTGTGTTAGGGGGTTGTGAGAATGTCAATTCGAAAGTAGCAGCCCTGATGATGATCTGTGTGTGTGTGACTGTGCTCCTCATCCACCATCCCAGGCAGTCGATCACAACATGTGTCTGAGTGTTTGTTTTACACGCTGTTGGCTCGGGGTGTTTAGTTAATTGTGTTGGTGTATGTGTTTTTATACAGAGTGTCCTCCCGGGACGTTTGGCTATGGCTGTCAGCAGCTGTGTGAATGTATGAACAACGCCACCTGCGACTATGTGACCGGAACGTGCTACTGCAGCCCGGGATACAAAGGAATCCGCTGTGACCAGGGTAACGCTTGCTTTCTTTGTTTGTTTGTTTTTCATCTGGGGTGGAAAAAAAAAAACTATGAAAAAAAATCCCATAGGTTTATACTGAATGAAAGAACCTGATATGTTTTAGAGTTTTAGACACAGTAGCATCCACATAGCAACACACTAACAAACACTCAGACCCTTAGCAACTACAAAGCAACACATTAACAACCGTACAGACCCTTAGCAACCAAATAACAGCACAGTAAAAACCACTCAGATCCTTAGAAACTACATAGCAACACATTAACAACCAGTTAGACCCTTAGCAACTACAAAGCAACACACTAACAACCAGTCAGACCCTTAGCAACTACATAGCAACACATTAACAGTTGCTCAGATCCTTAGAAACTACACAGCAACACATTAACAACTGCTCAGACCCTTAGCAACTACATAGCAACACATTAACAACCAGTTAGACCCTTAGCAACTACAAAGCAACCCACTAACAACCAGTCAAACCCTTAGCAACTACATAGCAACACATTAACAACTGCTCAGGCCCTTAGCAACCACATAGAAGACCATTGGAAATGCATGGCTACACATTATCAACTACTCAGAAACTGCACAGTAATACCCTGGCAGCCACCCAGACCAGTGCATGATGCGACACTCACGTTTTCCTCACAAAATATCAACATCTTGATTATTGTAGTTTTTGTGGTGTCTGTTCTTCTCATACAAGAGATTAGCATGCATATGAATTCTATTGTACCTGTACTTCTGGGAATGAAGTACCTGATCTTTAATCATATTCTGTGTCCCAGCGGCTCTAGTGATGGAGGAGCTGAACCCCTACACTAAGATCAGTCCTTCTCTGGGTTCAGAGCGGCAGTCTGCAGGCGCTGTGATGGGCATCATCTTCCTGCTGCTGATCATCATGGCCATGCTCAGCTTGTTTGTTTGGTTCAGGCAGAGACAGAGAGACAAAGGCCAGGAAATGCCCAGTGTCTCGTACACCCCAGCCCTGCGTGTCACCAGCACTGACTACTCCCTCTCTGGTGAGAACTTTCTTTGAGACTAATCATCAAATATTGAATAAGCTACTATGAACAACTTCAGATGCTCCATGAATGTTTTTACAAGTATGACTTATATAATTCATATTTTTGAAAGGTGTATAGTAGCATTTGTCTGTTCAGTAACTGGAAGTAAAAGCACTGTATTATGATTATCTCAGTGCTACCACACTTTTCATATGCTGATAACTAGGGCTGGGCGATATGGACAAAAAAAATATCACACACATTTTTTTCATATCAGTCGATATCGATAATTATCACAATTATCGCATTTCAAATATTTATTTCTGTAAAGTTTAACTGCAGATTTTTTCTCCTAAGTGAAAGTTGTAGAAACCAGACCGTTAATTATGGTTTTAAACTACTCTTTATGGTCAGTACATGACAAGCACTTCACGTTTTTTAATTCTTTACACTTTTCAAGTTATTTTTCCCTAACAAAATAAATATCTTATAAGAAAAATGACTTTCTTAGTTTCTGCATGTTCTAATGAGTGATACTGTTTCAAATCATAAAACAGGTTTGTTTTGCCAAGCGTTGATGACATTATATCTTCAGCACAATTTGCAGTGCAGGCTGCAAGATTAATAATAACAATTAATAATAATTCAATCAATCAATAATAATAACAACAACTTTTTTGTCTCATAGAAATGCACATTTGACAGTAGTTTGAGTTGACAGTAGTAGTAGCTTGAAATAGGATGCAGATGTAAATTTATGTTCATTATCAAAAACAGTAACATCTGTAAAAATGGCAACACCTTGATTTTTAGATAGTGTATATGGTGTAATTATTCTGACTGTTTAAGTTTTATTCAAATTAACCATTGTTCTTCCATATTATCATACATTTAGATCATGATAAAACCACACATATAGCACCTCAATACCATGGTAAAAATGTAACTGTATGGTTTCTAGGTATTTATATGAAAAACAGTAGTCTAAATACATTTAGTATAAATGCACAAACACTATATATCCCACATTTCTGCCACAAAACCATGGTGCAGTTAATGTTACTACAGTAAATCCATGGTAAATTATGGCGATTTGTAGATTGAAAAGCCTTCAGACTGTCTTGTTGGGCACAGTGTTTCTGCTGTTTGTCAACGCTGTTTCATTTGTGTTCTTCGCTGAATTCAGGCGCTTCACACTGGGTCTCACAGCACTGTTTAGTGCTCACGTGACCAAGACTCATCAGCGAGTAAACGTGTCTGCTCTAGTAAGCTCGCGCTGCACTGCCTTTTGAACTTTGAGCTGAGTGAATAAATGGTCCATGTGGTGCGCATCAAAAGAGTAGCACTATTTCGTTATGCTTTTGGCGCATAAACATTATATCGAACATTTAACAAACTCTTGTTATTGTTTTATCGGGGAAAATTATTTCACGATAATTATCGTTATCGATTTATCGCCCGCCCTACTAAAATAGTGTATATTTATGGTCATTTTTATGCCGGCTGCATGGGCTATTTTTGATGATATGGCTATAAATGGCTTGATCAATTCCATTAAGTTTCACGTATTTCAGTCCATTAAACTGCCCACTTCTACTCTGTTATTGCAGGAACATATGTCATGCATTATCAGACAGAAGTTTAGTAAATTTGTACACTGTGGTATGTAGAAGTTGTGAATACTTTTGCCTTGCTCTCTCCCATAGAAACATCTCAGAGCAGCAGCGGTGGCCAGTGCTTCTCCAATCCCAGCTACCACACTGTGGCACAGTGCAACATCTCGTCCTCCATCACAAACAACCTGGACGGCACTCTCACTCTTAAGGTGAGGACAGAGACACATTTGCATGACAGCAGAAGTTTCCATTCTTGAGGTCGCAGCTCCATGAAGGTTCAACAGATAAGCGACAGATTTTTTTCAAGCATCATTTTTATGGCCGTAGTAGCTGCTCGTGCTTAGAGTATTACATAAAAAACATGCTACAACATGACCCCTTTTTTTTAAAGAAATTAATACTTTTTTTAACAAGGATGCATTTAAAGGGTTAGTTCACCCAAAAAAGAAAATTAGCCTGTGTTTTACTCACCCTCGAGGCATCCTTGGTGTATATGACTTTCTTCTTTCAGACAAATCCAATCGGAGTTATATAAAAAATTGTCCTGGCTCTTCTAAGCTCTATCATTGCAGTGGGAGGTTGTTTCTGTTCAACAGTTCAAAACACATCAAATAAAGCGTGCGCATCCATAATAAAACGTGCCTCACACGGCTCCGGGGGGTAAATAAAGGCCTCCTGTCCCATCGAAATCCTCCGACATTTTTCTTTCAGAATCCTCGGTTTGTACTTCTAAGACCGGCATTTTGTTTTGTTCTCTCTCCGCGTTCGTCACTACTCACGCTACGCCGACGTCCTACGTCATCCACCGGAACTGCTTCCGCATACCACAGTTAGATGAAGTGAGAGAGAAGTGTTTATTACGTTTGAAATATGGATATTTTTCTTACAAAAACACATGGATTCACTACAGGAGGCCTCGGAGCCGTGTGAGGCACATTTTATTATGGATGCGCACGCTTAATTTGACGTCTTTTGGACTGTTGAACAGAAACACCCTTCCACTACAATGATAGAGCTTAGAAGAGCCAGGACCATTTTTAATATAACTCCGACTGGATTCGTCTGAAAGAAGAAAGTCATATACACCTAGGATGCCTCGAGGGTGAGTAAAACACGGGCTAATTTTAATTTTTGGGTGAACTAACCCTTTAATGAATCAAAAGTGACAGTAAAGACATCTATAATGCTTCAAAGATTTCTGTTTCAAATAAATGCTGTTCTGTTTCCACAAAAGATATTAAGAAGCACAGCTGTTTTCAGCATTGATAATCCTAAAATATATTTCTTTAGCACCAAATTTCATATTAGAATGATTTCTCAAGGATCATGTGAAACTAAAGACTGAAATAATAGCTGCTGAAAATTCAGTTTTGCCATCACGTTAATTTGAAAATATATTAAAATAGAAAACAGTTATTTCAAATTGTAATAATATTTTACAATAATAGTTTTTTAATCAAATAAATGCAACCGTGGTGAGCATAACAGACAAAACATTTTTTCAAAAACATTTAAAAAAAAACTTTCAGACCACAAACTTTTTAAATATAGTGGAGTGGACATTAGTGGACTTTTTTTTAAAACTCTATTTATAAAACTCTATGGAAACTATATACTGTTACAGAATTTCAATACAATTTCCCCACCCCAACATGTATCCTTAAAAAAACCTAAATAAGCAACTAAAATGCATTTAAAATAATAATAATAAAGAAAGAAATAGTAAAATAAATAAATAAAAAATGTTTACATATACAAGATGAATAAAATAAAATAATACACCCTAAAAAAAAATCTGATTTCAAATTACAGTCATCATATTCCCCTTTTCTGCCTTTTAACAAATTGAACAAAAAGGGACCATACCTGTATGTTTTTAAAAACCTCTGCTTTACCTCTAGTTGCATATGTTAATTTTTTCAAGAGCACGATTATAAGTCATCTCTTGAGTCCATTGTGAAAGGACAGGTCTTTAAATGTTTTTCCATACTAAAGTGATTACACGCTTATAGATTTTATAAACTAAAATCTATAAGCTTCCGTATGTTTACGTTTACAGAAACACTTCCAGGATATATATGCAATAAACATAGTTTACGTTCCAAAGGGATTTTTTCTCCAGTCATTTCAACATTAGACAGGATTAGTATCAATAAAGGCTGACCAAACAATGTGATATAGTTACGACAGAGTCAATAACAATAAAATCGACTCGTGTTGTTATTCTTAAAAATATAATTTTCTAGTTAGGTAATCATGCTTGTGAGATACATTTTATAGCTTAATTCAATTGGTGTGTGGCACTGCAAGAACTTTAGAACATAAAAAAGGGTTGTGGACCACCAAAAAAGGTCACAAATCCGTTTCATCAAGGCTATCAGGGCAGTGATCTTTCATTGTCTTTGATGTTTTTTGTCTTTTTTCTCTTTTAGAAAGGAGACAGGAACAGTTCAGAATGGAGAGCGTACTGCAATCTCAATGACCTGGGTCAGTGTCCTCACTTAATTTCTTATCTCACCCCCTATTCAAACCATCTTCTATCTGTCCCCGTCAGACAAAGCCTGAAAAGTACTCATGCAATTTGAAATGGATCAGATATATCGTTCTTTTCTCCGCTCAGCCTATTCCGCAAAACAAATAAGACATTTGTTTTCCATTGAAGCGCCAGAGAATTAAACTACTTACTCATTCCTGGGGGTTGTAACGAACAGCAGACGGCGCTTCTGGCACCGGAGCAAGACCTCCGCCTGCTGCGTTTTTAATAAGCCCTTACTTTAGGTGGCACACACACATGCTGGAAGGTCAGACTTTGCCTATATTATCCAAGGTCACTCAGACTAGGAGGGAGAGAGTTCATTACCTCTCTGACTTCCCATCCCATGCCACCTCACCCCATTATGTCTACCTGCAGGTCTGCTGATAAGGCTTCCGCAGAGCATGCGAGGCCTCAGAGACTCTGGTTGGAGGTTGGGTATTTCAATCATGTTCTTTTGCAAGCCCATAGAGGAAGTGAAATAGGGCCAGTGACCACAAGTTCTAAGTGGGACAGTGATTTCATCCTTTTATAGGAATTGTTCCTGATTTCTGATCGAAGTTGTTAACTTGTAGATGACAACCTGTTTATAAATGGAAAGTTATTTCAAAGCCTGGGACACATTGTTACATTTTGATGAAGATTACAATGACATTGTCTTCTTGATGAATCGTTTACTATAAGACAAGGACAATGAGAACATTGTCTTCTTGATCAAGTCGTTTATCTGAAAGTACAAATTGTCCTTTTCTTTAAACAGACTAAACTGAGTTGTTAACTTGTACATGACTGCTGTCTGTTGGAGATATTAAAGAGAAAATCCAAAATTTTCCAAATTAATATTGCACTGGCTTTATCAGTGTGGGGTGGGTGTTTTTTGTGAGCATTTTCATTTATGGATCTTGACGTCACCCTAAAGGCATGTCAGTATCTGTGGGTAGTCAGCTGAGAAACGTGATTTAGAGATGTGATTTGGTTAAAGGTTAACTCATTATACTCAGAGTGAGGAAGCTAGCAACTTTGCTTTTATATGTATATATCTTCCTGTTGATCTTGACCCGCCTTCCTATCTGTGTTTCTATTTTGTTGGTGCTTTAGATTCACCATTAAGCCAAAAAATCCAACAGAAAAAGTGTAGTCTAGGTGTTGTAGAATCTAATATTGGTTGGAGACAACATGAGGAAAGTTGGCATTTGTGCTAGAAATTGACTATCAATATATTGAGTATACTGTAGTACAATTTAAATTAAATACAAGTGATACAGTACAAATTGTCCTTTTCCAGGAGCGTATATAACCCAACACAGTGTCCTCAAAGATGTCCTCCCGCCTTATTTCACGCACCATGTTTGTGAGCATTTTATTTAGATCTTGAGCCTAAAGCATGTCAGTAAGTCAGCTGAGAAACGTGATTTAGAGATGTGATTTGGTTAAAGGTTAACTCATTATACTCAGAGTGAGGAAGCTGGGGAAGAGCTAAGAGCTTGACTTTGCTTTTATATGTATATATGCAGGCATTCCTGTGTTGTCTTTTTATCTTGCTTACCCGCCTTCCTATCTGTGTTTTCTGTTAATGATATTTTGTTGGTGCTTTAGATTCACCATTAAGCCAAAAAATCCAACAGAAAAAGTGTAGTCTACAAAGGTGTTTATAGTAGAATCTAATATTGGTTGGAGACAACATGAGGAAATGTTGGCATTTGTGCTAGAAATTGTACTATCAATATATTGATCAAATATAGTATACTGTAGTACAATTTAAATTAAATACATTTAAATATATATATATATATATACAGTATATATATATTTATTTATTTATATATCCCTTAAATATATAATATATATATATATATATATATATATATATCCCTTAAATCAGTCGATCAAATTGATTGATCGAGATTAATCACATCCAAAATAAAAGTTTGTGTTAACATGATATGTGTGTATATATGTATATATTGTATTTTTTTGTTATCAAAATAACCCAACTGCAGTTTGATTGAGATTAATTAGAATGCACAATGAAAAAACGTAAAAGTAAAAAGTAATAGCTTTGCCATCATAGGAATAAATTACATTTTAAAATAAATGAAAATATTTTTTTTTAATTGTGATAATATTTCAGTTTTACTTTTTTACTGTATTTTTGATCAAACAAATAAAGCCTCTGTGAGCACAAGAGACTATATACTTTAAATATTAGAATATTTTACAACACACTATTTGATTGATAGTGCAGCTTATCTGTTCCCATCACTATGTCATTTTGACATTTCTGTGGAGATTTTCCATTACTGATGTTTATCATCGGCTATTTATACTGTTGTTGAATCATGAATTACTCAGAATGTGTGTTCATGTGCTTCATTAGGAGTATCAAGAGGAGACACACTCACACTGAGGGACAACAAAACCACTCGAATGGCCAAAGGTAATAACTCTAATGGACATCTGCTCTTGTAATAAGAATATACCAAACTATACACAAGAGGACCTTTCACATTTTTGCTATGGTCCACTGCGTTCTCTCAGTAAATTAAGAATGACTTTGGAAGATTATTCAAGTCAGTGAAGTGATACAATATAGAGATCATGCTGACCTGGATGTGCATGTGCCTCATTCACAAATACATTACGTTTTCAACTGTAGTCAGTTGTGTCATCACTGCCTTCGTTCTGCAGAGCACAACCTAATCTCCTCCTCTGTTTCCGGATGCTTTACATAAGTAATACGTCCTGCAAAACTCTTCTTCAGCTACATTAGATCTTAGCTGCTGTAATAAGATTTTCCAGTGCCGTCTAACAGGATTTCACTGTGAAAATCTGTTTCTAAACAGTACATCGTGGAAAAGTGCTTATTTTGCATCTTTGACTAGAGATTGTCTTGAACGTAATTTCATTTTCCTATAGTTCTTCGTACAAATAATAACATTTATTACATTTTTGTCTCTCCCAGAGGATGATGTGAAATGAATATGTGAGTAATATCTCTTCTGTAATGTGTGTAGATTACATAAAGGCCTCCATGTGTAGCTCCAGCTCATACTCCTTAAATAGTGAGAATCCGTACGCCACCATCCGAGATCCGCCCGGCCTGGCCTGCAAGCACACTGAAAGCAGCTACGTGGAGATGAAGTCACCTGCTCACAGAGACCTGACCTTCTGCTCCAGCACTAGCACAACCCTGACCACTGCCAGCAGGAACGTCTATGACGTGGGTGAGTCTCATGAAAGCAGAAGGAGACTTACTTCTTATAGAAAGTCTCCAATTCTCTCATGTTTGTCTCTTTAAGCACAACGTTGTTGTTAGTACGGTGTTGCCATATGGAAACACTGTCTTCACTTTCTCACTAGCTAGAACAACATATTGCATTGTAATTCCTATAGGAAAGAAATATTCAGGGATTTTGCATTGTTGTTCACAGATCAACTTTGTCCAAATAGTTATGAAAATATATATGTTGCCATGTGTTATTCATAAATAAATGAAAAAAAGAGAAATTACAACTGCGTAACTCAGAACAATAGGCTTATTAATTCATAAATAAAAAAGACTATTATTCTGAGCTGTGAAGTTATACTTTCATTTTTATATATACCTGTATATAATTTGTACTTCCAATATTCAGGTGTATGTTTACTTTTTATTTTATTTATAAATAAAATAAATTTGTATGTGTATATATTTTAGTTAGATGTTATAATATTATTAGAAAATTAATTTTGAAGTGTAATTAAAATAAAGAAAGTCTAAATGTTGCCATATGCAATACACAGTATAAATAAAATAAATGCATAAATATATTAATATATATTTACGTTTTTATATATATTTATATGTATACTTCTGTGTTATTTTTTATATATTATATTATTTATTAATATTTTAAATTAGCTTTTATTTTTATGTCCAGTTATCTTCATACATTCAGTTTTAATACTTGTGTCCTTTTGTCAGTTTTATTTTATTTTTTACTATTTCTAAATAGCTTTAATTTGTTTTTATTTCAACTTTAACTTATTTCAAAACATGTCTAATTTTCATTGAAGTTTTTCAGCTAATATTTATATTTTATTTCAGCTTTATTTCAATTACCAAAAATTATTTTAATAGTTTTAGTTTTAGTTAACAATAACAACACTTCTGTCAATATAAAATATATAAGATAACATATATTCAAATATACATATATATAAAGTATATTTCTGCTTTATGTTTTTAGGCATTATTAATGAATGAGACCTGATATTAAAATATAAATGATAATTCACCAATTTAAATTTTTAAATGTTTGAATGTGTCAATTTATTATCAACTTATCAATTTATTAAAAAAAGTTATTTAAAGGAAAAGTTGTTTGACCATTTTCAATTGTACTACAAGGTTGCCATATGGCAATATTCAATCCCATTATATTTTCCCCAATTTATGTAAAAATATCTGAGAAAGATTTAAAAAATCTTTAGAATATAATCTACTGCATACCATAGACAGAGCTACAGTTTGATTTAAAGATTCAGAGAGAGTTTGAGGAATGGAGCCGCTCACCCCTCGCCACCCTTCTTCCTCAGAACCGACAGTGAGTGTTCTTCAAGGACCCAACGGCCTGGCGACCGGATTCTCACAGAGTCCTTATGACCTCCCGCGGAACAGCCACATTCCCAGCCACTACGACATCCTGCCAATGCGCCACAGCCCAACACACACCCCACCCCCTCCAGAGAGCCCCCCGAGCTCCCTGCTGTAGAGCCCAGTCCTGCCCAAAAACACAGACGCAAGGACCTCGTTTTTTAAAATCTCTCTTCTCATCTCTCCTTCTCTTCAACAACCATTCAAGTACAGATGCATGACATACCGGACATGACACAGGAGAAGACCGTATTCCTCTTTGAGGATTGTGGGAAATGGACTGTACATCAAAACAAGAACAGATTTGGACACCAGCGATTATTCACCATCCCTCTCAGAGGCGTTTTATAACAAGCTGTGCATATAAAATCAGGTGTAAAAAAGCATTTTTTGTTTATAGGTCTACTTTTAGAGGGAATAAAGGAGCGTTTGAGATGGAAACATACGATATGTTGAATCTTAAAAACTAGAGCTCTGCACACTGGAACAGATAATCAATGCGACTCAATGATCCAGAACTTTTCATTTGGAGTTGGCATCGGTCTTGAAAACGAGAGCCAGGGGTGACCATGAAGGGGCAATCCTCTTTTTTTTTTTTGCCCCCCCAAAAAAGTCTGGACTTCAAGGCATTGGTGACAAAGCATGGTTTCAATAAGAAATAATGAGACTTCTTATTACGTAAAGATGGTTACCAAAACAGTGTGAGATGAGCGAGAACCGATCATTTATCTACCACTTATAAACCTACCGAGAAATATTTATAAAGGTTTATCAGGAGAGCCTGGGTGAGCTACACCGCTCATTTGTGTAACATCCTGGTGCTTTCTACTGTACATAGGAGTTTATGACTGTTGCTGTCATTTATTGGGGTGTGTATGTTTTATGAACGTGGGATTAAGCTGACACTTTTCAAAGCTATCATGTTTAGTTTTTCTTCTTTGTATGTTTACATTTTTAAAACATCTGTTAGCAGGCCTTGAAGGGTTTTTAATTTGTGGTTCTGTATTTATGATGTTTATTTATACCTCGTTTGTGCAAGTGATGTTTTTCTTTGTTGTGTAAAAGGTAAACATATTTAAACGGGAAAAAAGTAGCATGAACAAATGATGATAACCATAGTGACCAATTATTTTCATGTGCTTGTGCTATTCGTGCACAGTATTAATATATAAAGTCGACATTATATGTTAGCTCTTATGTCATAATAGACTCATGACAAGACGAGACCTCATACGTGTCCTGAAAATGTAGTATAAATAGACTTGGAGACGTGTCCCATTCCTTGTGTTTCGGTTTGTTTGATGACTACAGCTTTGCAGCTTTGATTTGAGTTTTGTTCTAAAGTTGCTGCATTCCCATATAATAGCAATAACATAGTGACAATCATTCATAAATAAAAGAAAAAAAATGCATTTCATCAATCCTACCAGCTCTACAGATCAATAGTGGCTGCTCTCGCACTTTTAAGATTGGTTCCAGAATACACTGTTTATTTAATTTTTTTTTATTGTTTAATTGCTACTTGATTTTTTTATATATATATAGGCCTGGTTTCACAGACAGGGCTTAGACTAAGCCAGGATTAGGCCATAGTTCAATTAGGACATTTAAGTAATTTTTATAAACGTGCTTTAGAAAAAATATTACTGCTGTGTATTTTGAGACAAAATAAAGGCATTGATATATTTTAAGATCAATCAGAGCAAGTTTCTATCAGTTGAAACAGCTCAGACTTAGATTTTAGTCTGGGACTAGGCTTAAGCCTTGTCTGTGAAACCGGGGGATAGTGCTTATATATATTTAAAAAAAAAAATTTAACAATAATGTTAAATGTAATCTGAAATCAATATCCTCTTTTATACTGTACATTATAATGTGATTCCTAAGTTCACTTGTAGCATTTTAAAATACGGATTCTTGTGTTTAGTGTTTTATTTTTAATTCATTTAGAAAACACATGATTTTAATATTGGCCAACCATTATGAAAATAATTATTGCCACATCTGTACTGAACATTATCTGTTAGATATAAGTTCTCCCTTTTGAATAAACCAACTACTTTTACTAACTTAAGAAATTAGGACATAGTGGTCATGCCTTAAGGAACTGAAATAAAATATACCCAAAAATAAGGAATAAAGTAACAGAACATAGCAGCAGTGGTTAATGAGGTTAAAATAATTCTTACATGACAACTCTGAGCTTTTAAAGAAAACTTAAAGGTTAAAAGTTAAAGGGAAATGTTAAATAGTTAACCCAAAAAATACAAATTTGCTTCAAATTTACTCACACTCAGGCCATCCGAGATGTTGATGATTGTTTTTCTTTATGAAAACAGATTTGGAGAAATTTAGCATAACATCCTCTGCAGTGAATGGGTGCCGTCAGAATCACAAACAGCTGATAAAAACATCACAATAATAAACAAGTAATCCATAAGAGTCCAGTCCATCAATTAATGTCTTGTGAAGTGAAAAGATAAGTGCTTGCAAGAAACAAATCCATCATTGTGGTGTTTTTAATGTCAACCCTGTTGCTTTCAACTAAAATATGAGTCTTCTATCTATAATAATGCTTTCTCCAGTGGAAAAGTCATCTCATCTGAAGCACTGGGGCCTGTACCATGAAGCCGGATTAGCTGGCTAGCCAGGTAAGTTTCAGTTTAGTTTGCACCAATCCTGGGTTTTAGGTACCATGAAAGTGGCTTGGATTTAGTTGCATTCATTGCCATATTAACTTACACTCCACGGCTAACCTGCTCTATTATGGGTTATGTTCCGAGTTAGAGATCTCAAACTGAAATTGGACCAATCAGATGTGAGCAAAGTGACATGTCTGAAACAAAAAAAAGTCACTCCCCCAGTTTCTCTTGCTCCAAATTAAAGGTCACTAGTACTAAAAAAAAAGGTCTGGCCAAAACCAAAATGTAGTTATTTTATATGATTTATATAATTATATGATTTATATTATTATT
This sequence comes from Schizothorax lantsangensis, assembly GCA_027422415.1. Lineage (NCBI taxonomy): Eukaryota > Metazoa > Chordata > Actinopteri > Cypriniformes > Cyprinidae > Schizothorax > Schizothorax lantsangensis. The sequence continues at coordinate 11,484,507 of CM049846.1, read as the reverse complement.
AATCCATTACACACAAGCAAGATTAGTTTAGCAGTTATTATAAATCGTTTTAAATGAAAGTTAATATATACAGATCATATGTAATATAAATAAGCTGTAGAATCAATAGACAACGCTTTAAAAATGACTAAGTTACGTGACCTTACATGTTCGAGTCTATCGCTGTATATTTCTAACTATATAAACTAACTAAGTTTCACTTGTGACTGCACTGATAAAGCAAGATCATTTCTTTTATTTGTCCTCTTTCATGAACAAATACTTTTTCCATTGTAAGTGCATTTAAATTCATCATATTCTTCAATCTCTTAACCTTTAGCAAAACCTTTAACCAAGGCTCGTGATTGGCTGTTCACCAGTGATGTCACATTCATGTGCACAAACTCAGGATCAAAGCCTGAGTTGACAAAGAAAGTTGATGATCAGCATCATGGTACCAGCAAAGCCGGATTGGAGTGGTTTTGTCAACTCGAAACTAATCCTGTAACTCTGAATTTGTTCATTTACCATCATGGTACAGGTCCCTGGTTACATGTGAAAACAGATCTAAACAAATATGTTGGTGGATTTTGAAGTGATAAGACAACAGGGGATAGACTTCACGGGAGGAAGCATCATGGATTATGGATGTTATTTTGTATTTTGGCCAGAGGAGATAAACTCATCTACATCTTGGATAGCCTGAGGGTGCATTTTCATTTTTAGGTAAACTATTACTTCAAACACCAAAAAAAAACAGTATAAGCAAAACTTTGAATTAACTACACATTTTATTTGCTCTTTTAAATTGGAATTACAGTGGACAGAGTAATAGTATAATTATAATACAAAATAAATCACAGTACAGTGCAGACAAAAGAAACAAAAAGAAATAAAGTTCTCGAGGCAAAACGTGAAAGAGCCGACAGTCAGAAAAGTAAAATCCGGGTAATCTTACTAGGACACACCAGCTATGTGCAGTGCATGGGCAGGTCATAGTTGTGCCATCTGTACCCTCACATCATTGGCACTGGCCCCCGTTAGCACCAGAGACCCCTGCCTCTAAAGAACAGTCATACAATCAGAGTCAGGGTCCTAAACGAGCACAAGCAGACCCTGACACGTGTATAATCACCAGGTCTTTTCCTTTTGATGGCGATAAGTACAATGTGCTGCTTATAAGACCTAGAGTTTTACCTTATAAGATACAGGAGACTAAAAACAGTAAAATGACTCGCATGCACTTATGTCGGTTCGTTCGGTTCAGTCTGATTCACTAATTACATTGCAGACTTCATGGGCCTTCAATTCCACCTGGAATGTGTTCTGATACTGCTGAGAATGATCGTAGCAAACTATGTTGTTTCACCTAGGGCTGGGGTAATTAAAGTCAAGGGGATCGATAACCAAAGTTAAACTTCCAGCAAATAAATGACTTCAGGATTGCAGACTAAGATGCTGAGGACTACAGTATTCCTCCGCTCCTAGGTCACCCGTGGTGACCATTATATAACATGCATTATTAGTTCAGTCTTTCTTGATATTTTATGTCACAGAGTAAGTTTTATTAGACAGCCATTAAGCGAAGAAGAGCATCACAGCTTGTGGTAGTTTCCCCATCTGCTGGACTCAGGACAACAACTTTTTTGTAGGCTAAAACACATAATACATTCATAAATTATCACACTGTGTCTTAACATTTAAGAGTCCCACCACTTCGCAACAAAGATTAAAGGCTAACAACTCGATTCAAGTGACTACCACAGAATAAATACAAGTTACAGGTCTTAAGATCATTAACTGTATGTAGTGGCGCTAAGTCAAACCGGGAGATATATTTTACATTCAGTGCAAAAACAAAAAGAGAAAGTATCCAGTCTATTCCTTAGAGTGCTCTCATGTGATGTGGCCGTCGGCTGGCCGCCATTCACCGCTGTGGGTTTTTCCTGTTCCGAATTTAACGACAGAGCGTGACGTGACCTGCAAGTACAATGGGTTCGAGGTTGTGACGAGAAGATAATGTTACATTTAGAGGAAGTCTCTATTCCCTCGTTTCATACTGAATAGGTCTGTGGTAGTGTTTCAAAGAGAACTTGTGCCTGTTTGCTAAAGTACTTTCCCCTCTTTTTGAATTATCAATTATTGTTTGTACAAATTGAACTTTTGCTATACGTAGACAAGGGCTGGAATACAAAAAGAAAAGGTCCATGTTAGAATACATTACAGTTCGCACCGGCACGGGAAGCTGAAGAGGTGCAGCGTTTTAAAGCGCATACGTGAAGGCGTCCATGTGTGTGACGCTCCATCAGAAAAAAAGGCACTAAAACCACTATTCTACCTCGAAGCATGTGAAGGTGATGAGAAAACAGCGCGGTAGCTATATGCCTTAAGGCCTCTTCCATTGGCCCGATGGTGAAATCAAGAACGCGACGCGATGTTCTCCGTGCCAAGTGCGTGAAGGGACTGTACATGCGATGTAAACCATACTTGGAAGATGGCTGAATGGTGAAGACTGTGGTCTTTGGGCCCTAATCGTCATCTAACATCTATCAGGTACATCATCTCTCTACAATCACAACATTAAATATAGCAAAACCTCCAATACTGCACGTTTCTCCCCTCCACCCCAGACACGCCAGTGACAAGGGGGCTGCTACTAAAGACATACATAAGCGAACCTCACACGTTTGCGAATGAAATTATATATTAAGACATTTCAGTGAAGATCGGCACAAATGATTATTAAAATTCTGCAATATAAAAGCCTACCATGGCAGGAAGGAGAAAACAAACCAAAAAAAAACAAGCTTAGTCCAGACTGCAGGTGGTGACCCTTTGAGATTCCAGCTTTTGGAACCAGCCTCTGTGCTCAAGCCTAGTTGTGCAGCTGCATCTCAGACCCAAAGCAGTCTTGAAGAGGAGGGGGGTGTTGCAGGTGGGTGGTTGGGGGAGGGTACAGGACAGGACGGGAGCCGCTAGATGCTCTGGCAGCACTGCATCTTTGGTTTATTCTCAGTAGGCTGCACCTGGATGGACACCACATTGTTGCTTGGTGACATGTCATTGTCTCGGCGGTCAGACATCTGCTTTTGGGATACGATCCGGTAGATTTCTGCAGAAGGGAAAGAGATATTGATGCTAAGACTGTGTACGATGCCAACAATCCAAGAACTGGTAATGAATACGGACTTTGTGTTGCCATAAAAGCCTATAAACCCTACAGTTATTACTGGATGTCAGGGGCGAACGCAATTATAGCATTGCAACGGACTGCGATGCTTTTGAAACATTTATTATTTGTTCCTCCTCTGCAGATGCCAGGAGCCGAACAGAGGAGCAAAAGAAGACCGAAACTCTCTATTGCAGTCACGTCAGGCTAGAGAAACCTACCCGACCAAAGCAGGGCTTTTGATGAGTCATTCATAAGGATATGGCCTTTAGCCAATCATTTACAATCTTTCTTTTCCTTTTAGACAAACACACAGTCGCTTCCTCAAGCTTGTTTAGTGTATTTCCTTTTTCATGCATTCCTCGTTACAAAAATAAAAGTTTATCATCCTTCAACTATCTGCTGCGCAGTTTTTCAAAGCACACTCACCAGTCAGGATGGTCTGAAAAGCGGTCTCTACATTAGTGGAATCCAAGGCTGAGGTCTCTAGGAAGGACAGACCATTTTTCTCTGCAAACATGAGACGACATACATTAACGGACATGGTAACAATTAACAAAGTACGCAAAGAAACTAAAGAAGCCCTGGCTATACACACTTTCTGTAATTTATCAGGAGTTAAAGGTCGACTTGTAAGAGTTTACTGTGGATCTAACCTGCAAATGCACGTGCTTCGTCGGTGGGCACGGCCCGAAGGTGACGCAAGTCGCTTTTATTGCCCACAAGCATGATGACTATGTTGCTGTCTGCGTGGTCTCTCAGCTCTTTAAGCCAGCGCTCCACATTTTCATAGGTCAGGTGCTTGGCGATGTCATACACTAGAAGGGCCCCAACAGCTCCCCGGTAATACCTATAGACCAACATGAGGAATAAATCAAAAGTAGATGGAAAAGTGAGGAGTAAGCTCAACGAGTACACTTAAAAGTCAAAAAATGAAATCAAAGTGCACACTTCTTGATTATAATGCGAGTAATTCAGTGGTTATTGCAATTGAAATACAAATATTTGACTTCCTAATCAGTTATGTCAATCAGTCATGTAAAAACTTCTGAAACAACTTTCGTTTTGGGGTGGTCACAAAATACAAACGATTACGCTAATATGAGTTGGGAGTGCTATTTACATTTAATGTTTATTCGTTTGGCAGACGCTTTTATCCAAAGCGACTTACAGTTGAAGAATACAAGCGACATTATCTTAAGATGGCAATAAACACGAGAAGTGCCCGTTTTACAAGGTTTCAGTCATCGTTCAAAATAGTAAAAGATAGGACAGGAAGGGATAAAGGATAGTAAGAGAACAGAAAAAGTAAAGGCAGATTTTTTTTTATGAGAAGGCAGTTAGATGCTGAAGGAAGAGATGAGTTTGTGTTTCGTCAAGATTTTCACATTGACTTTGAACTCAAAACAATATCTATAAAAATAACCATAATGTTAACTATACCGTTATTGCGTTCACAACAACTCACAATAACTTTGTTAATCATCATTCATAGCAGTTATCTCATGTGCCATTTTAAATGCTTGAGCTCTAAAGTCAGGTGAATTCTGACCATCACATTCTTCAACTGGAAAAACAAAAATATTCTGGAAGTGATTCTACAATATATGTTGTTATTGTGACTGATGTGATAGTTGTGGTGTGGACTTCTAGACTTAGAATGTTTATTAAAACTTCATAGTCACACTTATCGTCCTTGCTGTGAATGGGCCTTTAGACTTAATCAAAAAGAACAACAAATTAAGAAATATCAACTGTTATTTGTAATATGAGGAATAACATTTTTGACATTTGAAGAGCCTTACGCTGAAGTGATGGCCCGGTAGCGTTCCTGTCCAGCTGTGTCCCAGATCTGAGCTTTCACCGTCTTTCCATCCACCTGAATGCTACGTGTAGCGAACTCTACTCCAATAGTGCTTTTGCTCTCAAGGTTGAATTCATTTCGAGTGAAACGAGACAGCAGGTTACTCTTCCCCACACCAGAGTCTCCAATCAGGACCACTTCAAAATAAAACACATCAGGGTTTCATATCTGACATCAGACCTCTTTTTAAAGGGCTAGTTCACCCAAAAATTTTAATTATGTCATCATTTTCTTACCCTCATGTAAACCCATAAGAATTTTCCACATCTTCAAAACACAAATGAAGACATTTTAATAAAAACCTTCCGTCCATTCCATCAAAATGGTGACAGTTCAGAAACAAGCATGTTCCGTGTTTACCATATTTGATATACTCTATATACATGCACTGATCAATATTTAGATATGAATAAAAGACTAAATTACATAAAGCAATTGTGTCTCTTCAGAAGACTTGCTGTTTGCTATGTTTTTTGTTTTTGAACCAAGTTTTAGTTGGGCCTACATGGTCTTTTAATGGAGGAACAGAAATCTCTCAGGTTTCATTATAAAATATTTTAATTTGTGTTTCAAAGATAAACCAAAGTCTTGAATGACATGAGGGTGAGTAAATGACAATTTTAATTTTGGGGTGAACTATCCCTTTAAATAGGAGTGTGAGTGATAAATCACTTCTGCCTCAAATAAAATAAAGGAACAAACCTCTTCACATTAGGAAACTGAGTGCTTATGTCACAACCTGATTTAAAAGTGAAGTACATTTGAATAAGTGGCAAAAAATGTCATTGTTTGAGAGATTACCATCTTTGGTAATATTGCTGTGACACGAACTTGTTGGAGATTGTGGACTTAGAGAAATGTTCTAAACTTATTTTAAGACATATACACTGAACATGACCAAACTACTAGATTAGAGAGGTAGTTTACTACAAATCACATGTCAGCACGTAATTTCCTAACTGATGACACAACATGTCTCACAGGAGAGAAACCTCACAAGCTGCTGGAACAATGCATTGCAAATATCACTAAAATGGAAAACAAAACTTGTTTCAGGGACAGAAGTTTAATATGCTTTCATGAAGGAAAAACTACATACGTTCGCAAAGAGAAGCCGCGTCACTGGACACCTTATATTTACTTAAAAGACAATAACCTGACAAACAATTATCAATTTTTAAAAGACAGTTCAACCAAAACATGTAAAGTCCGTCATTATTCACGTATTAAATTGTCCAAATCCGTATTACTTTATTTTGTCGACAAAACACAAACGGAGATGTTAGGCGAAATGACAGCCTCAATCACCGTTCACTTTAACTGTACTGAAGAAGATATAATGTAAATAAACGGTGGTTTAAGTTGTACCAAATAACTCCTTTGTCGTCCACAGAAAAAAAGAAAGCCATAACGTTACATGCTTGGAAAAACAGGCCGTTTCCAATTTCCGCCTGCTCCGTTAAACTCCTCCGGCGACAGCCTCGGCTAACTTCAGCTAACGTTAGCTGCTTCAAGGTGTGGTCCGATCTACGGTAAACTGTGTTCTGTGTGATAACCATCACCCATATGAACTCAGTGTGCCTTAATTGAGGAATATTTCACATAAATTGATAAAAACATAAACGCTCCTTTTCCAGCCGAGGAGCAGGAGTTTGTTTGGGCTGTTGGAAATCAGCTAGCCGGTTAGCTGGCCTTCAGTGTTTAATATAAAACCACACGAACTAACAATATCGGAGCCGCTTTAACTTGTACACTCGAAACAAATGTATTCTGTACTCACCTTTAAACAAGTAGTCATATTCGTCATCTCGCGTCCCCATCTCGATTAAAACAAAAGCGCAAACAATGGAAGAATGTGAAGGAAAAGTGGAGCCGACCCTGTCCTCTCCGCAGCTGCACTGCAGTGTATTTGTGATTAGGCTGTAGCCATGCTAACAAGTTAGCTAGGCGAACCAGCGAGCATCTCTCGAAGTGTTCCGGGTTAGAGCCTTTACAGACTGACAAAATAAAAGCCTTGTTATAATATTCATTTAATTTCATTTGACTGATTTTTAAGTTGAAGATGAGATACCATTGTAATGTAAAAATGTACTGTGTATAGTGTGTAAAATATTGTGTGCCTTGTTAATAGCGTATATGTTAATATCTTGTATTGTATTTTGTGTGGTTTGCTCTGAATACAGTACAGTGATAACGTCTAGCTGATTTATCGCGTTCTACTAAACAACTATAAAATAGTCGTGTGTTCGTGCTTTCATGTTTAAAATACTAATTTTAATGTTTAATATGTTTTAATATGAATTATGTGCTTTGTCAGAAATTAAAGATTTTTTGTAGAACAGAACACTAACGTTACTTTCATTGAGGAACATGATATGAAATATGTCCTGCAGTGAGGTTTGTGGCGTACCATTGTGTTCGTGAGTTATTTTCAAACAAGGCTTGTAAATGTGGGTGTTTAGGTCATACTTCCTGGTGATGGAGGTTTGGAGGAAAAAACAAACCAACAACATATTTCACAACTAGTCATCAAAAACCGTAGATTTAATCTGATGGCTGGATGGTTCCATGGTGTAACGGTTAGCACTCTGGACTCTGAATCCAGCGATCCGAGTTCAAATCTCGGTGGGACCTAGCTTTTCATTCTTTTCGAGTAAGAAATGTTAGTGTGGCTTTACCGATAATAATTAACAGGAGTATGAAACGTTTGTGCTTGCCAATAATTAGCTCAAACACTGTGATAAATCCGTAACACGCTTTTTTATTCATTTAGGCTATTATTTTATTATACATTTTTTAAATATTACAAAAAGGAAAGGTGTTAATCAGGTATTAATCGTCTAAAATGAAATGAAACCGCATTCTGTTAAGCGTTTTCTAACATAAAACGATTTATTTATAATAAATTGAAACTTTACTTACGACCACTAGGGTGCAGTATTGTGCGTGTCTTGAGTCACAAAAAAAACAAAATGGTTGAAATGCACTGAACATGTGATTGCACATAAACAAGGGGCTTTCTGAATTCTATCATTTAGTAATCTAAAACATGCAGTTGTACCTTCTTTAGGTAGATGAAAGGCAATGCATTGCAGTGGTGATGGGAAAGTCCCCATGGTTCACAATGAGTCATGGAATATACAGTAAGAAACATATTTCAGATTTGAATTGATGCATATTCATCTCATGTTTAGCCACCTATATTTATTTTATTTTGAGTGGATAGTGTGGAAATGACAAGGACAATGATGCCACCAAAAGCATTTAGTCATTCTGCAATTGGTTGCACAACCATAGCAACCAAGCCTGTGACTCATAATAGACAACCATATGCATTTCCTGGCAATGTATACCAGACCTGTTTTTCTGCCAATTATATGGAATAGTCTGTTGAATACAGATTATTTTGTCTAGATTGTTTTCTTTTCTTTCAGAATTTTACATTTTTTACATCAAAAGCTTTTTTTGATTACACAAAAAAGGTTTATTAGAAGGTTTTATTAGAAGATTTTTGTACCAAATAAAACAGCATTCAAACATTCCTTAACTATTCCAGCATGTTTAACAAATGGCTACACCCGTTTTTTCTTAAAAAAATGTTTTGTTACATCACCCAGACTCATCTAGCAGAAATACTTTGTCCAGAAGTTCCTCTGGTGCTGTGCAGCAAACTGTACATGACTGTAATCAGAGCTGCATTTTTGATATATATTCTGTAGGTCTGCATTAATGCAGTCATGTTGCTGACTCATATTTGAAAAGAATCGCCTGCTGGACAGTTGGGGGGTTTCCTTCACTGCAAAATGTGTTCTTATACCAACCAGTGGGCAATGCAATGCCTTTCGTTTTTGTCACCATTAAATATTCTAATATTTTAGGTGGTTTACTTTTCAGCTTTTTTGAGCTTGCAGTTGGAAACTTATACAGTGTGGAAGTAGTTTTGCAAGTGAAAGATCACAGGATGGTTTACATTTTAGAATATCTAAAATGGAAAATGGGGATATTTCCCTGTTTAGTCGTCGAAATATAATTGAAATCTCACTTGTTATTATCTATGAATTATAAAAAAATGGGAACAGTACATTTTTGTATGTTTTTGAGTTTTACTGCTGTGGTGCCATATACTATTTTTATAATTAATAATTATTATGATGTTTGCGTTTCAAACTGGCATTAACTGGTTTCAAAACAATTCATTAAAATGTAATACAATAGTAACCATTTCAAATAGCAAAATTATGTCTTTACAAAACCATATTTCAAAAATAAAACAATAATAAAACTGTACTTTAGAAATTTGCGAGGTGTTTTGATTAAAACATTCAAAGCAGTCAGACACAGGACCCCGAAAAATAGGGACGTCTGATCACGCAACACCCTACTTTAGAATTCTCTAAGCATCTTAAAATGCTTATTAATGTTTCAAGTACTTATTTGCCATATGTTGCATGCATTTAACCAAACAGTGTCATTCACCAACCTGAATTTAAATTTCAAGTTTGGGTTTATTAGTTATTCGAATCATACACAAGCACACAGTGAAATAATAACATTACTTCAGCTCCGCAGGGAAATTATAGAGACACTGAGGTAGACACAAACACAAGACACATATCCAAACACATAAATATGATTTTGTGCACGGTAGACTAAAATGTAAGTACAGACATCTTATTTTTTGCCAGTTGTACCTCTCAGTTCTTAGATAAATACATCAAGATGACATATCTATGGCGAACCGGAGTACTACCACAAGTGGGCTGTGTATAAATTCCATTTCAAACGAACACAATTTCTATCCTAACAAACATAATTGCTACATCTAAACAAATGGAGAATCCTGTGAAGTTGTGTAGAAATGCGCCACATGAATACCACTGAATCACAAGCAATGATTCTGGTAGACCCCAGTGGATATCATCAAACTCTGTGGTAGACGCAGGCGGAGATCAGCGACAGCAGCCTTCAAGCTCTAATCAGTTTGTTCAGCTGCTCCCATGCCAAATGTATTTAAGCTCAACTCCAGTCTCAGATTCAGATCCAAACATTAAAACTGAAAACTTCTCTGTAACACTGTAAAGGCTTTTACAGAAGTGAAAGAACAATGTGAAATGTTGTACACCACACTGCACAGCAGACTGAAACTCATAAGGCAGGCAGTGAAGTTCCAAATACTTTATCTTGATTGATGCCAAAAAGGCCATACTAGGTTGACTGTTGATGTCTGATACTCTAGTCCTGCCATTTGGGTGGCCAGTGTGTGGCCTTTGGAACCACATAGCTATAGGACTATATCACGAGGGGCTGGTGGATGTCCTAATCCTTCTGATGTTTATGGCTTTGCGCAGCCAGTTGGGTGGCCAGCCAGCATCCACTTAAACTGCTTTATTAAATCATTCATCTGGGTTTAAGAAGTGTTCTGGTGTCTCCTTGATGAAGAAACCTGAAGCACTTTGAAGATGGCCTTCAGTAGTCGTACTCTCTCGGGTGCTTTGCAGCACCTTTTGATCTCTGAACCTTCTAAACAAACATTCTCTCACAGCACATTAACCCCCACACGTTTTCTAGATTAGCATTGCATATGTCCAAATATATATAGTTTTTCCAAGTTCACCTCCTAAAAGTCAACTTTTGTCAGTGGATATCTGCCCTGTTGTTTTCAGATCCTATATATTTGTCTGGGGACACATTGCAAGAAAACACCTTATGTTAGCATTTTTAACAAGCTGAGGAGCTGTAGTTGAGAATGTAGTTACAGTGGCAATCCGCCCTCATCAGACCACCTAGAATGGCATGGAACGTCTGAGTCAGTGGCACATTTTGTTGGCAGTCACACCATTAACTTGAAAAAACGTCTGCAAATTCTCTGTTTGGTGAGGGTTGCATCGCCATTTTCAAAGCCCTGTTAGACCAGCAGTGCAGGACCAGGGTTTGCAAACAAACTTAGGGAGTCCCATAGGGCCTATACTCTCTATAACTTTGTCTTTGAATCAGATGTGAAGGAGATTGCCTCCATAAACTTCCCCGCACAATGACTGCTAATGGACATCAGCAATAATGATAATACAAGATGGAATGAAATACATTGACTTATGTTACATTGCCATAGTATGGCATGTAACAATTAGTGGTCGATCGATATGTTTTTATTGGCTAAGGGCTGTATCGAAATAGTGGGGTGGCTGAAATAATTCTAATAGTCAGAGCCAGACTAAATAAATGTTAACAGAAATCAAATTAAATATATATATATGTTATATTTGAATTTATTTAATATATAACTGTATAATATAACTTATTTTATTGCAGCTAATTGCCAATTAAACGTTTCACATTTTTATTTGACAGATTGATGTACCTACTAAATTAACTAAACCTGAAATAAAAATGAATAAAATACATTTTAAAAACAGTCATATTAAAAACTAACAAAGATAACAAAAACACAACAAAATTACTAAAACCATATTATTCAAATTAAGATGAAAATGAAATATATTAAAAGAAAAACTAATTCAGCTCTTAGAATTATAAGTCAATTTTTGTCAATATTGAGTTATTCACATATTCGTAATTCTGTGACAACTTATTTACATCATGTTGTGTATACTTTTTATTTCGAAAACAAAAGGGTTCTCTTCTATCTATCAAGTATATGGAATGCAAAAACTTTGAAGCTCAATATTTCAAAACTGCTCAGAATGCAGATAGAACCTTAGTATTTCAAGGTGGCATATTAATAAACTATAATAGTACCTCAAATATACTAAAATAACACGACCACTGTTAATTTAGGCTGACTGTATGCTCCACTGTCTAATCACTATCTATCAAAAAAAGCACAGTGAATATTTACTTTTTTTAGCTTGTGTCTCTCATATAACTCCAAGAGCTTTTTGTGCTTGTTATTTATCACGGACTGTATCTTTAAATCCAACTTCCAAGTCCAACACTTTCAAACACATTCTGTCAGTAACATTCAGCAGCACAGTCTTTATATGGACTACCTGTCGGGACGCCCCCCCACACACACATTAAATCAGCGACGGTCCCCGGAATGTTCAGCAGACGTCACGGCTTGCTGGCAGTCACGTGCCCCGGTGGCAGGTTTTGATAAGAGCTTGCGCGAGTCTGGAGCTGAGCGCATCTCTGAAAGCGTATAGAGAAGATGAGGCACAGCCCTCCCGGAGGGAATGTTTATACGTGATAGAGGAATCATTTACTTGTCTGATGAGAATGGATGGAAATACATAAGGGCCTTCTTCAGTCCCGTGATTAATAATCAGAATAACTGTGCGTGTTTCAGTGAGCGTGTCCTCTGAATCGTCGTCCTACTGAAACAGTGAGTGTGCTATGCTCATATCTATTTATTGGTTACGAACATTAATTTGCCGTCTGTTAGAAATTGAAAACGTTAAAATAGGTGTAGATTATAAATATTAAGTGTTTTAAGTCAATATATGTTATAAATATATAAGATGGAGTGACTGCTGTCATCACGCGTCGGTAATTGTGCGCTTGTTTTGATTCTGATCGTGTATTTACACACCATGTGATGATAGTCATCACTTACACCGTTTATCGGTGAAGCTTATTAGAAATATGTTTCTATTAATATAATTAAGGATTTTGAGCCTCGGATGTAAATAGCATGGCCCTTATGATTTATGAGTTATTGTAAGACTGACCCAGCCCAGCTGTCTGAATGCAGTATCACCTTCATATTTAATTCACCGCATTAAAAAAAAAAAAAATTGTTTGTTTATTAGTGTAGCTCAACATGCAATGTTCTATCTCTCCTGGTAATTAAAATGGATCTATAATGGAAAAGAGGATCACTACAATGTCAGTATGGTGTGATGTGGTCTGCAGGGCCATAACAACCATAGACATTGAAGGGAATGTGTGCTATCAATATCAGTGGTTGACTCGTGTATTTATTTATTTATTTATTATGATTTATTTGTACATTTTGTCCTCCCAATTCTGAATATATGGGTTAAATCCTTTGGTATAGCTACTCAACAGGGTGCCACGCTCAAATACAGATCATAAGAGTTACAAAGATAGGGATTTTGTCTGATGTGATAATGTGACGCTGTAGTTGTTTGAAAGAAAAAGCCTGGTTGAGCAAAGCATGACAAATTTGCAAAGGTATTTCAGAGAGGTTAAGGAAGATTTCTCAAAGTATTGTGGTGATTTGGCTTTGATCCAGGATTCACAGTCGGTTGTGAGATGTATCTTAATTCAGAAAAACTTGCAGTGGATTCATGAGCATGTTTTCAGGTTGAAGTGTGATATTTGCCAGTGTATCCTCTTTAAATTCATTAAAGCATGAATATGATTTTTAAGTATGACGCATCCCACCAGTTTTCCCAGTTTATTGCATTTTGTCATCGCTCAACTGTAATTACATATCTTAAGTTTAACAGTCTGTGCTTAACCAGCTTTAGCAATGCATGCTTAGTTCGGTTGGGCGTTTCTTTTAAATGCATCATGACATTATAGTAAATGTTACATTAAAGGCAAACGTCCACTTGGAAATCCTGCATGGGCAGAAATTGTTTTGAAACTCCAGATGTTTGCCAGAATTTGTCTCTTGACAATAGGTTGAATAAGTGCATTGCTTTATAAGTGTCTTCTAACCCAAAAGTTTTAGTAGATGGAATTGAGTTGGAACTTTAAAGAGAAAAGAATTCCTGCCTGTCCTGTACCTCAGTAAAGTCTTCCTGACAAAACATTTCCACATAGAAATAGCTTGCCTGCCTCCTCCTATCCAAAGTATGCAGATGTCTGCTTGTTTCCCGGCATGGTGCAAAGGAATCAAATGTCCGCCCCGTGTCTTAAGCAGGACCAGATGCTCGGCCAAATGTGCTGCATCAGTTCCCCCTTCTTGTGTTTTCCTCCAGGCCTCCCTGCTGTCCCAGATCTGTGCAGTATCGGGAGCCTGTTGGTCCATGGAGCCCTTACGCAGGACCACAGCCCATAGCTCCAGCACAGCTGGATAAGATCACGCTTGTTTTTATGGGCAGGCTGTTAAATTGGCTTATCCTGTGGCTCTTACACGCCACAGGTTGGTGAAAGAAGGGCAAGGCTTATCATGTCAAAAGCATGCCTCCTACAGCAGTACTAAGATAAAAATATTAGAAAATGGTGTTTGTTATGCTGTGGGTGTTTTGTTTGGGACAAGACTTTGTCTTTTTCTTCCCCGATATAATGAGTCATGTGTGCTGAAGAGGTTTTGATGTAAACGAGGAGTGTCAAACTCATTCTAGGTCAAGGCACAGTTTGGTTGAAACATCACCATGAGAGCTGATTATTTTTTTATTCCTAGTATTTTAACATTATATAGTATTACACTGTAAAAACATCCACAACAATAGCACTTCACTGCATTGTGTTTTAAGGTTAACGTAAATGTCTGTAAAATTACTGGATAATATCCTGGCAGAAAATTACTACATTTTCTGCTTTTTTTTTGTTGTTGTTTTTTTTAAATGTTATAATTTTTATATATTTTTATATTATTAATTTTATTATTTATTTACAACACAAGCTCTTTTGTAGTTTATTAAGTTCTTTATGCAGCTTTAACTATAGATATTTGGATAAAACAAAAAAGAGACAATATCAAAAAATTAATGGATGCCAATTTTGTTTAGCATTTGATGAATAATACATTATTATAATTTTTTTTTATCATTTTAGTGTCTTTGTTTTTTAAATTTTTCCATGGATTTTATGTAATGTAATAATAAATATTTTTTTTATAATGGACCCGTATTTTGAGTGCTAATCCTAGATCATATCATGAATACATGAATACACTCACAGGCTCCTGCAACTCTCAGATTTATGTCCATTATGTGAGTCTGTGGCGTCATTCTGTTGCGTTGTGCTTTCTGTACTGTGTGTACTGAAACTGTTCAGTCATTTAAACTGGAAAAGGGAACCATCGATCTCTTACTCCTGTTCTTTGGAATGACAAGTATCAAGTCGGTCAGAGATCAGGGAAGTAAAGGAGTTCCTTATTTCTCTCTCAGCAGCCAGATGGGATGGCTCAGACATTAAGTGTAATGTTCTTTCATGGGTTCTCCATGCCAGGATTTCCGCTGCGTAGGACCCATGTTGTGATGAAAGTGCCATTTCTAACGCACTTCCGGGCGTTTTTGAGTCCCTCGTTGACGTTACCATGGTGTTTCTCAATAAAGGAGTGACTTCCTCTGAGTTGTCTGAAAAGTGTTGAGTCAGTGCAAGAGTCTCTATAATTGCATCACATAACAATGAAATCTGCCTCAGGGCTTTACAGTGCGCAATATGCCTTATTACAATATAATAACAATATAATTCTCTGCATGTTTATCCAAATTTGCCTAGAATTTCTCTCTAACCTGTCGGGTTATGCTGCTTCCTTTCCTCCCCAGCAGTTGTTATTGAACTGTTGATTTGTGATTGTGAGGTCCTCATTACTGCATCATTATCTCTACCAAAAGAGTCAGCTTTCTGCTCTGTGACTCATTTTTATTAGTTTTATGTAAGTATTTTCTCTCCCCCATTACATTTTTAAGGCAAATGATGAATATTCGCTGGCTTTTCTTCATGGTTGCCATGGTGAGGATTATAATTTCTCTCTGCTGATGGTAGAGAGGGCACAGCCAGCCTCTGCGGATGGCGTGGTTGTTGGACCGAGAGATTATGTCTATATATAATCCCAAATCTCTCACGTAACATGTGACACATCTGCTACATTTTGTTCTCACTGTGTCTGGTGGACTTTCTGTTGTATATGTAACAACGTGGGTGTGATTGGATCTTGAGATGTTTGATTGTTTCTGCAAGCAGATTGATGGATTTATGTTTGCTTTATGTGATGTTGTTGAGCACAATATGTGAAATCAACTATAGGAGAGACATCTGGAACAAAGTGTGCATCAGTGTCTTTGTCAATGTTGCTGGACAATGGACAGAGAGAGTGTCCTAGAGACCCCTCCTTCAAAGCCCAAAGCTTTATAAGGATGAGAAAGATTAGAGTTTTAAGGCCTGTATTTATTCTCGGCATCTAACCGGGATCATGAAATCTGCCGATGACTTTTCACCATTTCCAATATATTTGGTAGAAACAGCAACTTCCTATTTCACACCATCAGCGTCACTGGTTCCTCAAAAGACAAACTTCTTTACTTCGACACTTCGTTATGGCAAAATAACTAGTCAATAGGTCAGTTTCAATTCCTAAGCTCTTAAGCCGTGTCCCATGACTCTGTTGGCCATTACTGTAAATCACAGAGAAGCCATTGGCTATAAAGCTGCAAGCCACCAAAGACCTTTCAGATGGTGTCCACTATAATGACAATGGTATAGTGTAACAGTTTAAATTTCTAGGTTCATGATTTTTGGTATAGTTCAATATTTGATCAGGAAAAAAAAGAATACTACTTATGTAAGAATACTGTTTATTAGGTAAAAATCACTTTTAAAAGTTTGAACTTGAAAATTAACTTTAAAAAAAACTTACTGATTCCAAAATATATACTGTATATATAGTTATTTTTTTATTAAATATAATTTTATTTTGAATGGATGCATTGAATTGATTGATAGCGACAGCAAAGAAATGTATTTCTGTTACAAATGAAAATGCTCAAATGAATAAATGTTTGTGTACCCTGGTAAAAAATAAAAAAAATCCTATGCCATAATTTATTTAAAAAACATTTATTTACTAAGTATACTTCACATCCATTAACATATTTACTGACATATCACGTTAGACTTACTGATATAAAATTATAATTACACTTTATAATTACACTTTATATAATTTCTTAATATTATGCCTAAAATGTGTTTTAATATCACTATTAATAAGGAATGTATGATCTCTGTACAATATGAGTCTTTCAATGCAAGATATTTTCAATATCTGAAGTATACTTGCAAGAGTTTCACTTTAGCACAGATATATTTATGTATATATCTTTAGTTGGACCTCAGCACTACTTCCGCAAAATTAAAGTGCATTAAGATGAGTTTTTCCAATTTAGCAGACTTTAAGTATACCAGTTTAGTATACAAGAATTACAATTGCAGGGTATTTTTATTAGGCACATACATATGTAAAAGTATTTGTAGTATACTTAGCACGTATTTTTTCACTAGGGTAGTCATCAAGGAATCCTGAAAAACATTTATTGTGGTTGGTTTCCACAGAAATATTAAGCAGCACAACTGTTTTCAATATGGTAATAATTAAACATGTTTATTGAGTTGAAAATCAGCATATTAGAATGATTTCTGAATGATCATGTGACATTGAAGACTGGAGTAATAGCTTCTAAAAAGTCAGATTTTAAACACAAATTATACCAATATTATGCATACTTTACACCTTAGGTTTCAGTCATTTGGTAGGACTGTATAGACTGTGTAGCCACAGTCTACCAGCAGGTACCCTGCTATTTTTGGTGCTATGAAGCCATGTGAACATCAGTCACTCGTAATGACTCAGAGTGAGTACATGTGTCAGCTTGAGTGTTGTAAAAGCCCCAGTCCTCTTCTGAAAGAGAAGGGAATCTCTAATTAAGATATCAGTGGTTGTGGTATTAGTGAGGCTTATGGTGACAAACTTCACATTGATGCAGACAGAAGGAATTCCCTTTGTTGTCTGACCTTTTTAAGTACATTTTTTCTTCTTTCCTGTGCACTTACTCTGCAGGTACAAACTGACTCATGATTCAAAAGCATAATAGGACATATTCCTTTATCCCCAGCAGGAACGGTAATTGTTTCTGTCTGTCCAGTTTATATTTCTCACAAAGATTGTTATATGAGGTTGTGCTCTGCATATGTGGATGTGTAATGGTCATATCGTTTTCTAAGCACATAAGGGAGCAAATGTAACCAGAGTAAAAATGGTATTTCCTAGGAGTGTTGTATAACTCGCACTGCATATGCTGATTGGTTTTTTAAAAATCCCTCCCGGTTTAAAGAAGGATGTTTTCATTCGTGACGATGTTCGAATCTGAACACCTGGCATTATTAAGCAACAGTGTTTACTAGGCTGCAGTTTCACATTTCTTCATGTGCTCACTCTATTCACATCGCTCTCTTGTTCCCAGCATATAAAGTCCTCGTTTTATGGGGATGATTGAAGATGGAAGACAAAAGCCTTCGTGTAGCAGACTACTTTGTGGTGGCAGGACTCACCAACTCATCTAAGCCCCTCGAGGAAGATGTCCACCCTGAGGATGGTGGTCATAGGAGTTCAGCCCAGCTCAAGGCGCCCATCACTGATGTGGCTGTGGTGATTCGCTCCCTAGGGGAGGAAGTACCTCGAGGGTATACCTGCGTTGAATGCACCCCCTCTGGACTTCCTGCCGAACTAAATGGAGGAAGCCTCATGGGGCCACAGATCTTCCTCTGCTATAGGAGAGGCAGAGACAAACCGCCGCTCACAGACCTGGGGTAAGACATCTAAGCTTCAGATATGATTGTTCCAAAACCTAGTAAGCTGCCTACTTAGAAAGCATTTTAAGTTATCCTCCTGAAGCAAAGTCTGTTCTAAACAGTTGCTAAATGTTTTGTTCTTTTCCATTTGACGAACTCAGTGACAAAAAGATTGTAGACGAAATGTTGACTATAAATATACCCATTTTTTAAAATATTAGAAGGTATCGAGAAAAAAAGCTAAATATAGAACTTGAAGAAAAAAGTTACATCTACACTCTTAAATTTAATAATATTTAATTCTATATTATTTTTTAATAATATTTAATTATATAATTTGCTTATTAGAACATCGTAGTTATTTTAACAACATGCTAAATCTCAATTCTACTGGAATCAACACTAAGTGAGTCATGTCTCTGATGCTACTTGCGGAATGCCTATTGATGGAGCTGCTTTCCAAATCACTAATTTATAAGGTACCATTTAGGATGCTGTCTTTTAAGTTAGCTACTAATGTAGGCAGTAGACAGCTCAGGCAGCTCAGTTGGTTTTGGAACCTGTTGTGTTTTCACTTTTGTTTTGCAGAACGTTTACTATCCTCATGTCTTTTGTTTCATGATTCTTAGCATCCTCTTTGAGTGGAAGGAGAAACTGAAGCCGGATTGTCAACTTATACAGACTACGCCTTCTGGCCGCCCCGCTAATATCAGTAGCTCCTCCTCCCAAAGGATCTACATCACATATCGGCGTGCCTCTGAGAATCACTCTCACACCACACTGGCTGTCACAGACATCTGTGTCATTATTCCCGGCAAGGGAGAGACACCACCACATGCTTTCTGCAAGGTGGACAAGAATCTCAACAGCAGTATGGTGAGCACAACAGTCACCCTATCCTCCTCAAATGACAAGTTTAGATGGAAGAAAACTGGTTGACCATGATTTTTTTTAATAGCAATGCTGGTCGTCCATGGAAGTCTTGCTAATCAAGGAACCTTATTGAAACTCTTGGCAGAATTGAACTGCATTAAAATCTAGAGATTTAGGGCCTGATTTACTAAACAGGGCAATATAGCATTACAGCGCAATTCCATAAAAGAGCCGATGGGAGGGGAAAATTTACAGTGTGATTTACTGACAATGCGCACATTGAATAACACAACAGACGCAGCCAGATCATTTCCATAATGACCAGCGCAATCTACCAAGAGCAGCGCAAATTAGCACCTGCTTTAAGACATGCTTTTTTGGGGCGTTATTTAATGGCGCAAATACCAGTGAATTGACAAGCGCAAACCTTAGTAAAACGCGTTGCGCGATTCATTTTAATACTCTCCTCCCATAAATTTTGCGTCTGAAAGGGAAACACCTAAAAATGCATATTCAATAAGGTCAGATGCAAAAATAACTGTTCACGCCTTTTCAGTGCTAATTCTTCACTGCGTGTATTTTAATGCCAAGAGACGTTTACGCTGGCCCTTTGATTTAAATATGGGTACCATATTGGATATCAGTCAATATTAGATTTTATTTAGTGATATCAGCCAATATTGGCGAGATTTTCTATAATTATCAGCTTATCAGTATTTCCAAAATGTTTGTGTTGGTACATCCCTGCTCAAAGCGTTTTAGGTGGGTAGTTGTCCTTAAATTATGAGTAATAACATCAGACCACAACAATCATCCTTTTACATATCTGTATAAAATTTGAAATCAACTTAATTTCTGTTTTTCCTGCTTTTACAGTGGGGGTCCTCTGTGTACTTGTGCTACAAAAAATCTTTGGCCAAAACCAACACACTTGCATTCAAAGCAGGTATTGTATCTCAGCCTTGAATTGTTTTTCACAATTTGTGTTTTGTTGTGCATTTTGCAACGAACAGTAGGAGGGAAAGGATGCGTAAGCGAGAGGCACATCAGAGCAGTAGGATACGACTGCAGATGAATGAAACCTGATACTCCCATGTAGCAAGAACAACATGATGTCATTGTTAAGCTCAGTGC
Organism: Schizothorax lantsangensis; assembly: GCA_027422415.1. Lineage (NCBI taxonomy): Eukaryota > Metazoa > Chordata > Actinopteri > Cypriniformes > Cyprinidae > Schizothorax > Schizothorax lantsangensis. The sequence continues at coordinate 11,464,042 of CM049846.1, read as the reverse complement.
TCTCAGCACCAAAAAGATCTAGGCTTTAACCGCTGCCTGCGATTAGCTTGTCTTATGGAAGACTGGGTCAAGTAATTAATTACACGGCAAGCGATGCAGGATCAGTAGTAGTAATTGTTGTCTCTGACGGAGCTATACAGCCTAATTGAGGGTTTGTATGGGGTGTGTGCAGGTCTTTTGTCCAGATATCCAGAGGAGGATTATGATTCCTTTCCTTTGCCTGAATCCGTGCCCCTGTTTTGCCTGCCGATGGGAGCGTCGATTGAGTGCTGGCCCTCTCATACCAAATATTCTCTTCCTGTCTTTTCAACATTCGTTCTCACAGGCGCCTCTGGAGAGAAGGTACAGACAGGAAAATTCACGCACAAATACACACACAAACATTTAGATTTTCTGCAGGTTTTCTTTTCACTGCAGCACCATCATTCTTTGAGAAAATCAGACACACAAGAAGGTGAATTGTCTTGTCTGGTTTAGCAATGTGCAAAGAATTTAAAGCAGCTAGAAACCAGTGCGTGCGGAATATCAAAACTGCCCATGAATAACGGGTCTCAGAAAAGAATCGAAAATAAAATGAACATGTGTAATTGGCCTGTTTAATAATGCATTGCTAAAGTGCTGTTTGGGTCAGCTCAATTATGTCAAACACATCAGTACACTCAGCTCACTCTCTTCAGCTGCGTCTCAAGGCTATTTGTGCTGCAGTATTGTATAATTTATTCATTTAGGTGAGCGGCTTCAAAGAAACATGGCTAAGCTGAGATATTTCTGATCTAAAAGACTGCAAAAATAAATCTTCAGGATCACTTTCTCACTGGGTGGATTTGAGAAAAGCAGTTTTGAAATAGATACTGTTGGTGATTGCTTTTAAGTAGGCTAAAATAGTTGCCATTGTGCACTTTAGAAATGTAATAACATCATGTGGGTATCAAGACAGCTTTTTTGTTGTCTAAAATGTAAACCTACCCAAATTCTAGAAGGTGTTCATGAGTCTGTCTTTTGCTCTCAGGTTTATGGTGCAGCCATCCAGTTCTATGAGCCCTACCAAGAAGAACATTTGACTGACAAGCAGCGATCTCAGCTGGGCCTGCAGGCTAACGGGCTCAGGCCTGATGGATCCATGACTGTCCACAACAACAAAAGCATGTGCCTTCTCTCTCACTGGCCCTTTTTTGATGCTTTCCGTAACTTCCTGACCTTCCTCTACAGATACTCCATCTCAGGTCCACACACTCTGCCCATTGAAAAGTGAGTTCTAAGGACAATTTTAAAGGTTGCCAAGCTAGAGCTTAAATTTTAATGTCCAAAAACATTTTGCGGCCACTATAAAGTAATGTTTTTTGTTTGTCCTTAGGCATATTTCTCATTTCATGCACAAGGTTCCTTTCCCTTCCTCACAAAGGCCACGTATCCTGGTGCAGGTGAGTTGTGTGCACGTGGCATCTTTGTTTGAACACTGTCTTTCTTGAATGTGTCAAAACAAATGACATTGTGGGGTCAAATAGCTGCCAACCCTGGCCCTCATCTCACTGTGACTGCTTGTTTGTGTGCTTGTTTTTCACAGCTGTCTCCACATGATAGCCTGATGCTGAGCCAGCCTGTTTCCTCTCCACTCCCTCTGAGGTAAGTCAGACACAAGATACACTGACCATGTCAGATGAATGCTGATCAAAGCATGAAGTGTGGAAATGATACTTCAGCAGGACCTGGTTAAGTGTGATATATTTATAACATGTTTAAAGTGGGTTGAGACTCCTTTTTCTGTATTTTGCAATTACCTGAACACAGATCAATTGCTCATCTCATAGCAGATGATCATTCATGTCTTGTTATGTTTTGCTTTGTGTTTTTTTTTGTGTGTGTGTTTTGTTTGGATTGTTGTTGTTTTTTGTTTGTTTTTTGTTTTGTTTTGTTTTGTTTTGTTTTGTTTTGTTTTGTTTCATGTTATGTTATGTTATGTTATGTTATGTTATGTTATGTTTTGTTTTGTTTTGTTCTGTTTTGTTCTACTTTGCTTTGCTATGCTATGCTATGCTATGCTATGCAATGCTTTGTTGTGGTTTGTTTTTGTTTAGTTTTTTGGTTTGGTTTTATTTTTAGTGAGAATGTGTTGTTTACATGCCTATTTTCTCTGCCCACAGTGGCGGAAGGCTCTCTACACTGCTGTTGAACCTCGGCCCAAAAAATGCAGCGACTCTGCTGGTGTTGGCTGTGACTGAACATAAGATCCTCGTTCACTCCTTACGTCCAGCTGTTCTTACCAGCGTTACCGAGGCTCTGGTGTCGGTGAGTGGAAGACTATTAATTTTCACTCATGCCTTTCCTATTTCTATTTTAAGATTCTCACAGTATTAGTTCCTTTTGCTTGTTGTCCCACTTTTGGCTGTGTCTTATCTCAACTTGTTTTACGTGTTCCACAGATGATTTTTCCCTTCCACTGGCCGTGCCCATACATTCCTCTCTGCCCGCTGGCCCTGGCAGATGTGCTCAGTGCTCCATGCCCTTTCATTGTAGGGGTGGACTCACGGTACTTTGACCTCTATGAGCCACCGACGGACATAAGCTGTGTGGACCTGGACACCAACACTATAACTCAGTGAGTGACCTTTTTACCTCTACATAGTTCTGAGTTCCCATGAGAGCCTCTCCTGACCTTTTTGACCTATGTTGTTGAGATAAAGTCATCTTTTACCACATGAATTCACAAAATAAACACTCATTTCCCTGTGTAGATGATGATTGGTGTCTTTTGTGATATGAATAGTGTTTATGTTCATAAGAAATTCTAAGCAATAGCAAACATATTTCAAGTGAAATTCCGTGTAATAACGTTCTTTATCTTTATGCTGATGATTAAAAGATCAGGATGGCGATATATGAGCAGTGAGGAATGTTGTAGTAAAGATAGGACCCTCAGTACCACCATGTGTTAAACACATGCTCCTGTGTTGCTTGTTTGCCAGTATTCACCTTAAAGATTACAGACCTTGTAAAAGCTACATTGAAACTATAAAGCAGCCCTCAGTTATGTTGTTCACGGGCATGGACTCCCTTCGCTGTTTACCCTCTCAAATGATAAACATGTGTGGCCTATTTCAGCAAAGAAGAGCGCAGATCCCTGACCTGGAAGATCCTGCCAAGAAAAGCCTGTAAACATCTGATCAACACCCTCAGCAATCTCCACCAGCAACTGGATGAGGGTTAGTGGGGGCGGGTCACTGTGGTGTCAACAAAGAAATGATTTCACTTATCTTCTGTCCTTTTCAAGGCAATGTTAGTTCAATTCACTGCACAGAAAGGCACTTTTGGGCTCTGACAGTATCATTTGTATTACCTAACAATGTTTTATGAATGCTTGACCGAGTAAGAGCAAAACCAGTCATCCTTGAGATATGATGAGATTTAGAGATGAGGAATTGCCCTCATCTTGATAGGGGCGAAGTAAGGCACAAAGCCTTTTTTCAAGTGCTGGGATGCTATCTGATACATGAGAGCTTCAGTCTTTGAACCAGACTTTGAACTCAATTATTCAATGTGTTTTTGGTTCTCAAAAACGTCCTGTATGGAATGTACCGACTCGTAGAATTGGGCCTAAAGAGTGAGATTATTTATAGGTAAACTGTAATAAAAATGCTGTATCTTTCTGTGCTAAGTGACTGTGTTCCCATATGTTTTATGGAGAACATTATGTGTCCGTTGATGTGGATGTTTAATAACAGACAGAGCCTATGATCTTTTTGCTGACCTTTCTGAAGTGACGTGAAAGTAGCTTATGTACCGCACCCATATCTCAAATTGAGCCTACTATATCTTCATTATTGAGATATGCTACGTATATAACCTTGACGTTATCAGTACATTTCTCCTTGTGTATGACAGTTGCCTTGTACTCTGCCATTGAAAAATTTGGTGTAATATTCTATGGCTGAATTTATTTGATCAAAAATACAGTTAAAACTATAATTATGGTAAATATGACTACAATTTAAATGTGTTCTGTTTTAACATATTTCAAAATGGAATTAAATAAAAATCTTACTGACTCAAAATTTTTGAATGGTAGTTTAAAAATAGTAATTTAAGCATCGATCTTCCACAGATTATCAGATGAGCCGTGAGGAAGGACAGGTGGAGGCCTTCATGAGCGAGCGGGAACCTGGCAGTGGTGGAAAAAGTCTGGAAACCTTGGAGCTGGAGATCCAGGAGGCTTTCCTGCGCTTCATGGCAGCCATCTTGAAAGGCTACCGTTCATACCTTTTGCCCATCACACAGGCTCCATCTGAAAAAGCAACTGACGCCAGTTCACTCTTCGATCTGCAAGGTGAGCAGCCAAGATGGACGTGATGCTTGAATCCTCTTCTCTTGTCCCGATGTATCAGGTTGTTTGTGAACGTCAGGAACAGCTGTAATAGAGTTGCTTCATCGGTGTTAAAACGGAAAAAACAATGCTTTAAAATCTTGTTTTGACCCAACCACATGCAGTGAGTCCACTGTGATACATTAGTGGAATGCTGAAGCTCAGCAGCTGCACAGAATGCTCAAATCTGGCCCTGTGCCTGTGGAGTCTGACTTAAATCAGGCTTGAAATTATTGTGGCGATTTTGATAAAGCCCCATTGGAAATTAGACATGCCTGACAGGTCCAACAAACTGCAATGATTAATAGAATGTCTGAGAACACATCTGCAGCCTCTTATGTAATCCCTGAGTTAGAATCTGTTGCATCTTTCACACTGTGTACACTCTACGGCTTCCTCAATGACGATAGTCTAGTGAATAACACGTAATTCACGACACGCCCTCTTAAATTTGACTGATTAAATGTTTAATCGCAACGGACAACTGTGGCAGTGAATTATAGTAATCAAATAATGAATGCAATCACTTTTTTTATTGTAATGGCATCTCTCTGACTCTCCGCTTGATGTCATTGACTTTCAATATGGCTTTTTTTGCAGGCTTTTTGAAGAGTCGTGATCGATCCCATCAAAAGTTTTACTCCCTCATGACCAAGACTCAGATGTTCATTCGTTTCATCGAAGAGTGCTCTTTTGTCAGCGATAAGGATGCAAGCCTTGCTTTCTTTGATGACTGTGTTGACAAGGTATGAAACATATACATATTTAGTTCCCGCTAAGAAATATATCTCATGCCTTTATCCAGAATACAGCCGCCTCTAATTAGATTCACTATAAACTGCTTCTGCAAAGCTCAGAGTTACCATTTTAAACTACACTCCAGGCTCTTAGCAAAGAGCATGTGAAAAATACAAAGAGTTCAAGGAAGTGTACACGCCATGATTTGTGAGAACACTAATGTTGTCGTTAATAGCTGTGCTGTTGTGATCCCTTGGGCTTACTTATGTCAGGTTATTAATTTTCTGTGAGCATTATTCTCTCGTTTGTTCTTTTCTTTTTTCTGGTGTTTCATCTAAACAGCCTGTCCTATTATTTTTGTTTTTCTCACTACTTCCTTTTCTCTTTTCTCTTTAAACTTTTCTCTTTACTTGCTTGCTTGGAAAGTTATTCGGTACGGAGAAAGGGGGGAAGGTAAGTTGCTTAATTCAGTGTCTTTTAACTTCTGATGTATTGCAAAACTGAAAACAGTCACTAAAGTACTGTACAAAAAATGGATTTACTTTATTTATATTAATAATATCTAAAAACATTAGCACTGTCATTAGGACTGTTTAAAGGGGGAAAAAAATTCACCCTAGATTTTGGACCTCAGTTGACAGACATGACCTGTTTTGTTTTGTGGTTTGTTTTTCACCATGGGTGTAGTGATTCATAGCTGGTATTATGAATCTTGGCTTTGAAGATGCATGTTTGCTGCCTTCATAATTAAAAACATTTCTGTTTAGATCAGAGTCTCTGCAGAACCACTGAGATCCTGCATGCATAATTAATTTTTCTGTGCCTTATGCCACTTTGCGTTTTCTTATATTCGCAACTGTTGTGCCCTTTCTCGCTATGATCCAGACTGCACATGGATCTGAAGCCGTATCTTCAGCAAACCGCTGCAAGTTGTCTCCTTTTTAAAGTGCAGACAAATATATTCCCGGATGGTTGTTTTGTGCCTTTGTAGTACATTTATATCCGTCTCAACAGGAGCACAATTTATTCTTGTTTAGAGTAGCAGGAGTCATCTCTCACCTGTCCTCCTCACAAGGCTGTAGGGTGCTAGTAAAGACGAATGTGCAGCTCTTTGTCTTACACTTTCAATTATGCTGCCATCAGTGAAAGTCACACTTTCCTGCTCTGGCCTGTCCTTTCCTTATGCGAGGACCTTGGAGGACAGTCCTTTAGCACTGTGGTGGTAATGAAAATGACAGTTTGAGTTGATTTAAACTGACACGGGTTTGTGGGTTGTGTTCACAGAGGACATTTATAAAGGAACCAGGGAGGTAAAGGACAAACCATGGACCGCTGTGGCCTGAAAGCATTTGGTTAAAGTGTGACACCTCAATGATCAAATGAACCAATTTTAAAGTTCATCAGAATTTAGTAATACATAACCATCTTTCTGAGTATCTGAGTAAAACTTTTGATTTTGGTGCTGCCTTTGTGTTCAAAACTCTCAATGTTGAATACAGTGAACATTTCAACGTATTCTGCAGCACTATTATTACACAGCTCTCTCGAATACTTGGTTATAATTGAACAATTGTAGTGTTCTGCTGTGGAATATTATTGAAACTATTTTTAAACTCTTTATTAGACTGTTGTCCCTGGCAACTAATCTCCTACACTGCTAGATTTATACTATTGCTCTCTTTCCTCTCACACAATAAACTAATTTCTGCTCAAATCAACATCCATTTATGTATTTACTTGGTAAGCTGTGTAAAAAACAGAATCCAATCTACATTGCCCTGATGATGGTTTATTTTGTGGTTAAAGAATAGCTGACTGTACATTATTTGTTTATATATACATAAAAAATAAGAAACATTTAAAAATAAATAAATCAGGCTTTCAATAAAACAGCTAATACAACACTTTCACCTCCTGAGGTAGCATATATACTAAACAAATGCAAATACATTGCATTTACTTTGACCCCCTGAGGTAGAAAAATGTTCAGCATTTTTTAAAGGTTAGGCACCTGCTTTCGCTGACTACTTGTTGAAAATGGACTTTAGACTTCATTTTGGACCGTATTCATGGAAAGTGCCTTTTGGCATCCTGGTGCATTACAGAGTGTTCTAATTGATGCCACAGTCATCAATGCTGTTTTTCTCTGGTAAAAAGAGCCACTGATTGATCTAAAACCTTCTCAGGGAAACTCATTTGGCAAGTCCAGCAAGAGCTTGATTCTGTTCTGTTGCTCTTATTGTCTGTCTAATAATTTTGTAACAATATGATCCAAAACCTTTTTGCTGAGAATGCTTTACAGCTTAAACTGATTTTCCCTCTATCAATAAATATAAAGTCATGCTTTATTTGATAGCCAGTGTAGTACAGTGGTTTAGGCTTTATGATGCATTTATGGTCCATTTACAGGGCTTGTAGACAGACTTTGTCTGAAGGCTAAATGCACAGTGGCTCCTCCAAGCCTTGTCTAGCCTATAAATTGCACTGGGATGGTTTCACGCCCCTCAAGCAATACAACATTAAGCGTTAAGTCTAGGTCAGTGCATTTGTAGTGCGTCTGTGGCAGATGGGGAGGATTGGATGAAGACTAGGAGGATCAGAGCTTCTTGGTACAGATGTGAGATCAGTCGGACACAGCGATGTGGGAGATTATCAGGGTCATTTACACTAAAACCAGTGCGCCATCTGATCTGAGATCAGATCATCTGCACTTAGCAAAGTGCAGCATGTCCAGACAGTGGAAAATCCCTTGACATGGTTGAATGGCAGTATGTGTGTCTGCTTCAAGATTCAGTTCCCAATTCTGACCAAAATGTAGCTCTGCATTGACATGTGATGAGTCTTTTTGACTATATAGTATAGTACTGAGTAAGTTAGCAAGTGATAAGGCTTTTTTAAGCCTTCCAGTTGCTATAAATATTCTCTCCGGTTCCTCTTTTGACATTTTACTTTGCTCTTTTTATTCAGAGACCAGTGTTGGCAAACATATGTCCTCTTAACTAAACCTGATCTTTTCTCAGTCATGGGTCATTGCCTCTACTGTGTGTTCTAGTGGAAACAGAACACAGTCTGTACCTCATAAAGTGTGTTTTTACTCTAGGTGGACAGCGATAAGCCAGAAGACACAAGGCTTATTGAACTTGACAAATCCCACCGCAGCGAGCACACGGTCTACATCACCCCTCCAGAGCTGCCAGCGCTTCCAGAAGGAGAAGAGCCACCTATGGTTTATAGGTACGACAGACACTTCTGGCACACAAACTCCCATGCACACTACAACACTGTGAACATAAACAGTGTGCCACATCACAGATGGCATTGTAGCAATAGCATAATCCCCTTCTAAACCTTTCCCAGGGTGCAGCGTGTAGAGAAAACCCCTCTAAGGATCATGTGTCTACAGAAACTCTCACTAAAGCAGTAATGCATGCTCCTCAGAGAGCATGTGATAATATTAAGTGGATCTGTTATTTCGGGATTTGGTATTATTTTGTTACAATGGACAATGGGGTGTCTTCACATTAAAGATTAATATTGTTCCATATCTCATATATCATTTTTTTTTGTAGCCTAAGTTTGTCCTTATGTGGCATGCTATTTATAGTTTAAAAATTGTAAAAAAAAAATATATATATACTGTATATATACATATTTTTTTTATTTTAAATGACAGATTTTATATTATTTTTGTTATGCATTTTGTGATTTTATTTTCTATTATATAAACATATTTTATTGAATTGTAATATTTCTACTTAGAATTATTTTCTTTTTAAGTATAGTTTAGGCCTACATCATAAAAATAGCCACATAAGCTGGTATGGCGTTAAAAACTAAGAAAAACAAATAACTTCAATATTATATATTATTTTAAACTTTTAAAATCTGCAATCCTATCTTTATAATAATCTTCTCTAAAGCTGCAGAAACTACATCGATTGCCTGCAGTTAGTGCTGCATGCTGTAGCATTGTGCTTTTGATAAATAAACTTTGACGTGACTTGACAATAACAATCAAGTACAAGCTTAGCGTGCACTCTTGATGTCTTGCAGCTACAGTGGGTTTCCGGTACTGAACGCACAACTCTGTGAGCTTCAGGATGGTCCCAGAGTCCCCAAAGCAACATCAGCCATGAGACACATCAGTCCCATCAGCCCAGCTGCCATTTTCAGGCGTTCCCAACAGGTTGAAATTTCAAACAGTAGTCTCATCCAAATCACACCCCATGATGCTGCTTGTCAAATCTCTCCCCCTCCTCTCTAATGCCCCATCCTCTCTCTGATCCTCCCTTTGTAGGAGATCAAATCAGCCCAGAGGATGGCTAAGACGTACTCCTCCATCCCACAGATGTGGTCCAAGTGTCTGCTCAGGCATTGTCACGGCCTGTGGTTCATCTGCCTGCCCGCGTATGTCAGCGCCTGCCACTCAAAGGTGCGGGCGCTGCATACTGCTTACGACGTGCTGAGAAACATGCAGGACAAAAAGTTGCAGCCCCCTGATGAGGTAGAATCACCTAACAGTCTCCATTGATTGGTTTTGCCAGTACAGTTTGTGCTGCACCTAGACAGTGGAAATTTCCACCGGTGTTGTGGTTTTGTAAGTAATGGTTTGTTTCTGCTTCAATGGAGGTGTGTTACCGGGTCCTGATGCAGCTGTGTGGGCAGTATGGACAGCCTGTTCTTGCTGTCCGGGTTCTTTTTGAAATGAAGAAAGCCGGAGTGCAGCCTAATGCCATTACCTATGGATACTACAACAGGGTGAGAATAGTTTTCTTTGCTGCTACATAGAGACACATTGCAATCTAAATAATACTAAATAAATATACATATATTATCTGTACTGATACATACTTTTGGTTTTGTGGTAGACCACATGATACAAAATTTCTGAATTTTATTGCTATTTCTTGTTCAAATACATGCAGTGACCTTTAAAAAAAAATCTAAATTTATGAAATGTATTATAAAATTAAATATCAAAATGACATGTTTGTCCTCATAAGTGCACCTGTTTTTAATGTTGTCTGGGTGGTACTTCCTTTTCATTTTGGTGTTTTGCTGGTTTTTGAGGATGAGAAAATGTCACGCAAACTGTGTCGCATCATCTGATTTTATTATATTTTACAAAAGTGACATTAATTTGCACTGAAATGAAAACAACATCGATGACAAAAGATATAAGATGTTGTTTTCTCCTAATTTTATAAGTTAATAAGCATATTTATTTTGCAATCAAACTTGTGCACAATTATATGGTTAGCTGCAATTTTTTAGCATTTTTCCTACTAGCCTACTAACTAGAATCAGGACAGATCTGCAACCCATTTATGAGTCCCAACCCAACCGCTACTCTGGCATAATTGGTTTGTAAATGCCACTTGGTTTGACATTTTGTTGTCTAATGAAATGACATCAGTATATTTTAAGTGTATAAGTATGCAAATACATTTTGGAGCCACTTTAGATTTCATAAAAAGGTGACCGATGACATATTTGTGTAATTTCATTTTGTAAAATCACTTCTTCAAAAGAAGCAGAGAAAAAACAGATTTATCCTATGTAGGTGTGTTATGCTGATGCTCAAGAGCCTCGAGCTGGCAGCACATTTGGCATGTGACTCTATTTCTCATGCCTGTTATCATTAGACAAAAGCTTAGACTAGCAATCATCTCCCCGGGGACCATTTTTTGTGTGTGCTTTGCAAGATGTCCCAAAATACCAAGAGGACACACTCACAGAGACATAAGTCCGGGCAGCTGAGTGTTGTTCCAATTCTATCAGAGTAATTACAGCTAGTCCTTGAGAGAGAACACAATCTACTTAAGATAATAAGAGGCGTTGCACTGTAGAATTACTTAGTTAATCTCTATGTGAGTGTGTGTGTGTGTGTGTCTCACTGCTGTTCTTCTCTCCCCAGGCCGTTCTGGAGAGCACATGGCCTTCCTCCACCAGAGGGGGATACTTCCTGTGGGGAAAGCTGAGAAATGTGGTTCGGGGTGTGGTGCTGTTCAAACAAGTATGGAGGAGGCAGACCACCCACCCGAAAGACACCCATCTCTCTGGTAAAACCCCCAACTCCATTTCACACATTCCACAGAAGTGGACGCACTCTTTACATTTTCTGTAAAAACAAAGTCAGGTCCAATCTAGAAAAAATTACACAGGATTATGCTGCTTCTTTCCTTTCTAGCCTTTCTAATATTGCCAAAATGTAAAAAGAAAAAATATAAGATTGACAGTCTTTTAATGCACTATAAAAGCTACAAAATCAATATAAGATGGTGTACAAGGCCAGCAAAATATCTAAGTATGTCTAAATAAATTTAATTCAGGCAAATTTTACCCAAATTACCCATTTTCCTCAACTATGACTATTCTAACTTAATATATATCTAATAAAAGACATTATAAAATATGAGTATTTTACCCATTGTATGTTAGATTAGCAATGGTAAATTCTATTGAAATCAATTGTGAGTGAGTCTCTAGGTGATTCATATGAGAAGGAATTATGCTTGGAATTGCTGCCTTTGAAAATTGGTTCCAAATTGGCCACTTTTGAGATTTCATTTTGGTTAGGAAACTGTGTATAGACAAAGTTTGACAGATTTTGGAACAGAATTCAATATTGGGCAATGGCCACGGAGTTTGGGCCAGTTCATTAATAGCTACATTCACTGTTTCTGCAAAGTAATAATCATTCTGACTCAGTTCCTCACCAGGACTTTAATTTCGCTTCAAAATAGTTATATCATCAGAGTTGTTTCAGAATAAAGATATCCCCTTTGAGATGCTAGCCAAGTCTGCAGGGGAGCATGGACTCAATATCATTTCCCACTGTCAGAAAAACTTTCCATTATTTCTCACAAAGACAGGGTTACTTGAGTTTTGTGCCTGAGGAGGTACCATCTCTCAGCTATCTCCCCCCTCAGTACTCGGGCTAGATCCAGCAGGCCTGCTGAACCAGAAAGACTTTAATGTGTCCAATTAAGATAAGAGTCGATAGCTACCTCCTCAGTCACTACAGTTCACAGTCTGCGCTTGATTTGATCTCCTTTCTCACACAGCCCCCTGTAAACAGCATATTAGAGAAGGGCACAAGAGGGCTTTCATAATTAAAACAAGCTGCCATAACCCACAACCCCCAAAAAACTGCAACTTCTTCATGCAGAATGAATTTATCTCACACTAAAGGACTTTAGGGAATAAAGACCTGATTGGTGGATTGCATGTATTTACTTCTCAATCCAAGTTATAATAAATGAATGTACAGTACCATTCAAAATGTTGGGGTCAATGTGATTTTTTTTTTCTTTTGAAAGAAATTAATACTTTTATTCAACAAGGATGCATTAAATTGATCAAAAGTGAGAGTAAAGACTTTTGTAGAGCATAGTTGAAAAGAAAATCAGTTTTGAATAAATGCTGTACTTTTGAACTTTCTATTCATCAAAGAATCCTGAAAAACATTGTCACTGTTTCCACAAAAATATTAAGCACCATATTATAATCATGACAATATTAAAAAGACCTCTGAAGTATCACGTGACACTGAAAACCGCAGAGAAAACATCAGAGGAATAAATTACATTTTAAATTGGAAACAGTTAATTTACCTTGTAATACCATTACTCACAAAACTATTTACCAACCCCAAACTTTTTGAAAAGTAATGTATATTTTAATTTTAATTGTTGGATTATTGATTATGAAATGTATGTTATAGATTTCCTCTGGTAAACAAAAAATCGAAATATCATAAAATAAGATAACTTTAAAAATGAACCGCACAAGACAATAATACATACTGTCTAAGCATGTATATTGAATTAAGTTTATTTACCTTTTTAAAGGTTTTTAGGTTTAAAAACCTAATTTTGTTAGATTTTGCTTAAAATGGTAATGTATGTTTGAGAGAGATTCTCAATTTGAAAGCCCTCAACAACCTTCTCACCATGTGGGAGGCTTTATTTTTCATTTTGGATCAGAAAACACACTACACACGTTTTTTCATTGCTCTTTTTTGCTCTGTTGCCACTTTGAAATATGATGCAATCTTTGGCCAGAGAGCTTTTCACGTTGCAAACTGTTGTGTTTTGAAATATGTTACTTGTTAGTTCTCCTGCTAACTGTCTTTCATACTGTTCTTCCGAGCAGATGCCAGTGATCTCGACAGTGTCAGCCATGGCAGTCTGGACAGCTCTAACGATTCGGCGGAGCGAGTTTCCATTGATACAGACTTCACTAAAATGGATTCCAGTGATGACAGATCCAGCACAGGTACCCGGTCTGCTTTCAGTCTGTCTGTGTTCTCGTTCTATCATCAGTTCTCCACTGCGCTCTCAGCACAACAGGACGTGCTTCTCTCTCCTTCAAACTCATCAGAAGTCTCTTGGAGAGTCATTATTTTTCACTGTGGGAGTGAAAAGACATCTCTCCCGTATTTTTTCTCGCTTTCAATCTTTTCTTTTTTTAAAGCACACATTAGTATAACACATTTGGTGCAGTGGACAAAAGCATTACGCCCATTCACATGCCCCCTCAGATGATTCAAATGAATTTTGAATGCAACTTCCAAAACAAAAAAATGTATCAAGTTTAATACAAAAAAATACCAGGTTTAATACAATGAATGGTTTCATTATGAAATGCACTACTGTTTAAAAGTTTGGGGTTTGTACTTTTTATTTTAAATATATATGACTCTCTTATAGTCAACAGGGCTGCATTTATTTGATCAAAAATACAATTTAAAACAGTAATTTGTATTTCAGTGTATTTTAAAATGTAATTTTTCCTGTGACGACAGCTAAATTTTTAGCAGCTATTACTTTACGTATTCATTGTCACATGTTCTTTCTGAAATCATTCTAATATGCTGATTTGATGCTCAAGAAACATTTCCTATTATTATCAATGCTTAAAACAGGTATGTTGTTTACATTTTTGTGGAAACCATGATACATTCTTTTCTGGACACTTTGCTGAATAGAAAGTTCAAAAGAACAGCATTTATTTTAATATAATCTTTGGTAACATTATAAATGTCTTTACTGTCACTTTTGATCAAATTAATGCATCCTTGCTGAATAAAACAAATAAATTACAAATCTTACTGACCCCAAACATTTAAACAGTAGTGTGCAACGTTTTTGCAGGATCTTTAAACTGAGATGGGCCTAGCAATCATCTCCATACCCTCTTGTTACTTATATCAAAGGATACATAATTTTTTGTTGTTGTATTTGTCCGTAGAATGAAAGTCAATATGGTTCAAAACAGCATTAGGCCCCATTAATATTCATTACATGACAAAAAAAATAATAAAAAATACTGAACACCTTTGTATTCCACAGAAAAAGGAAAGTAATGAAATCAAATCAAATGAGCAGGACTGCAGTAGGTGCCTGACACCCGTATCTGAGAATATGTTAAAAGACAGAAAGCCCCTCTATATGTTCGAACAGCTTTGTGAAGTATTCTAATGCTATTGGCAGTGATGCCCATGGAGGAGATCTGAGAGATGTACGGTTTGACAGAAGAGACTCGCAGTTACTGAGCACTCACAGGCAGCGGTGTAGCAGGAGTCTGACTGAGGAGGCGAGAAAGGAAAGAAGGAATGACTAATGGTGTTATTTTAGCTCACCTCTGGAGGCAGTTCTATGATGTGATTCTCAGTGTGGCTCAGAAGCAGCCACTCTGTGTGTCTTTCAGGGTGTTCCTGCCCTATTATGGTATATGAGAGAGTAAATCAGTGCTCATTTTTGATTTTATGTTATCATGTGTTATGATGTGCTTTGCTGAAATAACTTAGTTTGAAGACGTTCTCCTAAGAGTCTCTATCCAGCTGCATCAAATCACCCAAAATCCATAAAGTAATACTTAAAGTATGCTATACAGATTTGTGAGGCATGTAAAAGACCTTGCAAAACATCTCTCTAACATTTCTATTTTGTAAGGATGTTTTTTTTGTGCACACTGTTATGGTTTGCTAAGTTTTTAGGAGTGTTTCTATGTATTGTTTGATTCCAGGTGGTCAGTCTGATCAGGGCTATGATTCTCTGTCTAAAGAGGAGGTGAGGTTAGGAGGAGGTGAGGAGCAGAACTCCTCTCCAGACATGAAGGAGAAGAAGGATAGAAGCTCTTGCCCATGTGAGTAACACCGAATGCTATTGTCCCTAAACATAAACAGGATATGTTCACTATGGTGTACTACTATATTACTCATTTTACAGAATTTGAGTAAAATCCTAAATAAATGTTTTCCTTTAACAGTACAACATGTATGTCACATGCAGAGTAGTGACAATAAAAACAATGTAAATAAATTCTGTTGTTGTTGTTTTTTTTACTTTCGATTCATCAGACAATCCTGAAAAAAACTTTATCATGGTTTCCACAAAACTATTAAACAGTACAACTATTTTCAACATTGGTAATACTTCGAAATCATGGTCACAGTTTATTTTAAGGTCCAATTATCACTATTAATAAACCATTAACTACAAATTTTGCCTCAATAAACTACTAATTTGCTGCTTATTAGTAGTTAGTACCCAATATGTTAATAATAGGCATGCTAATAAGCAACTAGAAACTACACAGCAGTATTTGATTACAAACATGAGTTGCACTGAACACCTCTATGCTTCCACCTAGTGGTAAAGTGTGGCACTGCAAGTTATTAAACTGCTTTTTTATTTGCTTTATTTTAACAAGTGTCTCCCTGTTTTTCATCTCATTTCAATGTTCAGTGTCCCAGACTGTACTCTCAAAGATAGAGGATTCATCTCTTGTGGTTGGAATCCATCCATCTGCAACCAATGGGGAACCAAGTGATGCCTTTTCTGAAGCCCTTCCAAAGACAAAAAGGCCAAACTCCCTGGATATTTTCGGAGGAAAGCCTGTAAGGCCAAGCACACTGGATCTAACCCCGGATAAGACCGTGGGAGAACTCAGCAATGAATCTGTTCCAGCATTGATCGAAACGGAAGCAGTGGGGGGCGTCGTGAGCCCACCTAAAGTTGCTGTGGAGAGGACTGATAGCTGCACAGTTGCCATGGAGAGGGAGCATATCGGCGTGGAGAGGAGCGTGAGCTGCAGCAGTGCTCTTGGGCGAGTGGTTAAGAGGGCAGGTATCGAAGCAGGGTTTGATCCTCTGTCCCTCATGGCGGCTGAGACTCAAGCCCAGAGTGAGGGCGATAATGCAGACACCCCAACCGCCCGCCGAGACCTAGCTGAAGAGATTCACCACTACATGAACAACCTGAACAGCCCGTTAAGCCAGCGGTCTCTCAGTGTGGACCTGATGGGCCGTCAGACCCCGTCCCCTCACAGCTCTCCCAGCATGTCCGCAGCGCTCAGCTCCCCCAGCACCTCCCAACTCCAACCTCAGCCACGAACACGACTCTTCTCCTCACCCTCCCTCCCTCAGGGCCGCGTGCGCAGGGTCAGGGAGCAGCGGCCCACCTCCCTGGCCTCCCCTTCCTCACCTACTCTCTCCTCTTCCTCTTTCTCCATGGACTCTCTGCTCACCCCGACCCTGGACGTGTTCAAGAGCAGTTTCTTCTCTGCTGGGAAGGGTGTCGCTGAGAAAGCCAGCCGACTGTATTCGCGACTTTCCTCCCAGACATCCATTGCACAGGTATGTATGATGTTTTGGAACTTCTTACTTTCTGATAATGAAGGCCTTGCTGAATCTCTTCACCTTTATTTATCATCCTCACCAGGACTTGAACTCTGACCGGGTCAGTGTGTCCTCTCTGGGGTCAGGTGACCCTGATTGCGCCTCTCTGATTGAGAGCGATTCCTTTGTAGATCCCGATGGGCTCTCTTCCCCACAGCGTGATGCCGCTCAGCCAGTCACACGTCCCAAAAGGAGCCCTTACAGGAGCAACCACTGCTTAGAAAGCCCATCTGCACCACCTCGACTCTACCGCCAGTCCTCGCTCACTGGTACGTCTGCTGGATCCACTGTTCACTAATCTTCTGAAGAAACACTGTTATCTAAATGTCAGGCACTCGTGCTAATTTTTTATGCTTTGCATCATCCTACATTCTTATAGCTATATCCAGACACCATCCTTTGTATTAATTAATGGGTGTCTTGATACAAACTGAAAATTAAATAAAATAAAATATAAACAATTTAGCACATATAAACCTTTTTTTTTTTTTAGATTGCAATAATGATTTT
The DNA here is from genome assembly GCA_027422415.1 of Schizothorax lantsangensis. Taxonomy (NCBI): domain Eukaryota; kingdom Metazoa; phylum Chordata; class Actinopteri; order Cypriniformes; family Cyprinidae; genus Schizothorax; species Schizothorax lantsangensis. The sequence continues at coordinate 11,446,751 of CM049846.1, read as the reverse complement.
ATTACATTATATTACTGTTTTACTGTTTTATTTTGCTTTATAAAGACTGGTTTGAAACTATAACATCATTTTGTTATATTGAAAGTTCTAGTTTTTAATCATAATATATTGTTTAATGTTTATCTATGTAAAGTTTTATGAAAAAATATGTTTTTATGTGTTTGTATTGGAGTTTATCCGTTTCATTAAAATAATAATTTACAAATTTTACTGTAATTTCAATATAAAAATTAATTTTGTTGTTTAATTTATTTAATTTAAAATAGTTTTTACAATTTCATGCTTGATATTTATCTCACACACTTGTCTATGTGACACACCTGGGCTCAAAAGAGTGACCCACTTTTTTTAGTTCTGGGTTTTCTAGACAGTGAATTGAGGACATGAGGTAGAAGCGAGCAAGCTTGGCAAAATGGCGAAAATAAGATACCACATCTTTAATATTAATAAATAATGTTGATTATAAGTGGCTCCCTCTGTTCGGGTAAAACTTTGAGGTTTCTCCTGAATAACATAAGCTAAAAATAGACTGTGCTAGAAAATTACCCATCAGACTCTCTCGTGAGTAATGTTTGTTATTTTCCGGTCCTTTGTTAAGATTACAATGTTGTACAATTGGAGAACCAAAGAAAGAGAAGGAGCTATGTTTAAATGCATGTAACAATGAGTGATAATTCTAATTGTGAAGAATTCTATTGTAAAAATGAACTTATTTGCTGCTTTTCCAGGCCATTTTTCGTGATGCTTTGGGTGGGTGATTTAGCATGTTTTTGCATATGGAGTGCTGTGTGTCGTTCATGAGGCTGGTCATTGTTTCTGCTCCAGCAGCTGCAGAAGTAGGCCAGTAGACAGGGCTGTGAGTGTGTCTGGCTCTGCAGTAATGGGGTCTGAGAGGGGCTCTTTAATCAGACTGACGGGGGTTGTGCTGGAGTGCTCCCCAATCACTCGCATCCGCATACACGCTCTTATCCCAGACTTCTGTAGAGCCTCTCTCCTCATTCAGCGCCATCAGAATTAGCATTCATAATCCCTGCAGGCAATCACCTTGAAATGTGACTTGTTTTTGGAGAAGATTGCTCTCTGATGAAAAACATCATCTCTTCAAAGCTCCTTTTGCCGCAGAGAGTGACTTTTATTTTTGTCTTTTGTCCTTCAGGTCCACCGCTGACAGTAATGAAAGCTCTGCAGACCCCAGACGCGTGTTCTGATTCCAGCCTTTCTCAGTCCATGCAGAACTACGCTGTTGAAGTGAGTTTTTCTTACTTTGAATGACGGTTATGTTGAAGTATTACTCTAGCAGGAAGTATTGTGGCTAATTTTGTTTGCCTTTCTAGGTGCGTATGTCCAGTTGTTCGCGCTGTAACACCTGTGAGAGTTTGGTGTATGATGAAGAGATCATGGCTGGTTGGACAGCTGACGATTCTAACCTCAATAGCACATGCCCCTTTTGTGGCTCTCCGTTTCTGCCTCTGCTCAATGTGGACATCAGAAATCTGGGTGACCAGGAAAGGTAATTTGGTCTGCTGCAACCACACAATAGACATTTCTGTGGAGATATTCACCATTTCTAATTGTTTTCTTTTTTATCTTATCAGATCCCCCTCTCCACAAGTTTATGATGCTGCTGGCAATATATCCAGCAATGGCAAAAAAGACCCTGTAAGAATACATTTCTCAAACTTCAATTCATTACATTTCAGTGTTTCGGAATCATATTTTGAATGCATCAGATCTTTATTATAGTATCTATAATGATATGTAGTGCAATGTACCATATTTTCTGGAATATAAATTACACTTTGAAATACAATTAACATCAAACATGCAAATCATGCAAAACACACATATTTGATTTAATGCCAAAGAGTTACGTGAGCCAAGGTTTATTTATACGGCGCATTTCTTACATGCCAGTAGTGTCAGTTTTGCTTTGAATACATTCGTTTAGGCTATGCGTTTATAATAAATCATGTTTATAATGAATGCCATAATTTCTTTTAGATTGTTTTATGGCTGTTTTTGTATTCGTGTTCTCTTCTGAATAGAGTTAATTTGAATGGATATGTTGTGAAGAGAGCTAAAATACTTGTTTATAGTGTTTATCGTTTTTGTAAACATAAAATTTTATTTACCGGTATTTTACATTATTTTTAATGTAATATGTGACATACACTGATGCAAAAAAAAAAATTCTCTCAGCAATGCAATTTTCACTACATATTTTCCAGAAAATGCAGTATTATGTAATATCTGAGATGTCTGGGACACAAAAGTTAGTTTAGTTGATTATGCTGGTAGTTATTTTAGTGTTTCTGTGCTGCAGGAGCCAGTTACCGTGCCCTACCTGAGTCCTCTGGTACTTTGGAAGGAACTGGAAAGCTTGCTGGAGAACGAGGGGGACCAGGCCATCTCATCTGCAGCCATTGTGGATCACCACCCTATTGTGTTCTGGAATCTGGTGTGGTTTTTCCGTAGGCTGGACCTGGCCAGCAGCTTGCCGGGCCTCTATTTGTGCTCCAAACACTACTGCACAGATTCTCAGGTGGGTCTCAAGAATTCTCACGTGATGTTCCTCTTCCCATTTGTGTTTGAATGAATAAATAATTGTAAATGCATAGAAGCTGTTTGTGATGCCGCTGTACTTCTTAATAAGATCTTGCATAAATATTATTTACATGCTTTTTTTCTGCAGCCTTTGCAAAGTTGTGCATCTGAAGACAGTAAGAATGTCTTGGTCCAGATCCTGTGGGACAATCCTAGACTGCATCAGGACCCCATCAAGCCTTGCTACCTGCTCTGGAAATCATATTGTAAGAATATAATACAAATATATATACCAAGTCATTTACACAGAGCTTTGTGGCTGTAAATGTGCATGAAAGTGGTTCTTGGAAATATTTGCAACATATTATCCTGTTTGTGCTATGGACATGAGTTATGCCTCAAACCATGAGGCTTAAGCTTAAGTGTGGCATTATTTTTCTAAAGGGATCAGTTTTGCTTGGTGGATGAGAAAATGTGGAAAAAAAATATTTTAGTCATACATTGGAGAAGGAATCAGAGACATATTTAGGTGCCAGAATATCAGAGTTGTAGTCATGTTATTTTTTTACAGTATTTATATTAATTATGTACTATAATAGCAGTTTTATATTTTAAATTCTAGTATTTCATTATATGCATCTGTCATTTTTATTCATTTTATATTTGTCTTTATATTTTATTTTGAGTAATTTATTAGGAACTATTAGGAAACTAATAGTTTGTTTTTTAATTTAAGCTTTTTATCTAATATTTATATTAGATATATTTATAATATTTATTTAAGCTTTATTTAAATGATTGAAAATGATTTTAATAGTTTTAGTTAACCACACAGAACACACTAACCACTGCATTGAAAGTTTAACAAAAACCACTAAATGTAGTTAAACCCTCTGAGAACACTTCAGCAGATGCAGTAGTTTTGCTTCCATGTACCAGCCATCTACTTCATACTGGGTTCATGTTTTTTAATAGGTGCAAATCCTGCAGCATCTGAGGAGGAGGAGCAGGCTGTGAGCCTAGAGCTGCTGCAGAGTGTCGTGAAGAGCATCCAGAGGAACGATATCTACCAGCCCATGAGTCAGATACTGCAGCTACTGGGCACCAGACTGGGCTTCGTCAGACAACGGTAGGTGCAAAGTGTTTAAATTAAACACAGAAACGGTTTTAATAAACATTTTTGACAAGCTAATCTTAATGACTCATTTCTCTTTATTTTTTCAAATGCAGGAGCTTATATAGAGATATCCTGTTCCTGTCTTTGGTGGCTTTGGGCAAGAGTAGCATAAATATTGGTGAGCTGACTGCTTTTGTGTTATACTACTGTTTGAATTTTGGGTTCAGTACGATTTTTTTATACTTTTATTCAATAAGGACTCATATAGGCCTACAAAATATTTATATTTCAAATAAATGCTGTTCTTTTGAACTTTCTATTCACCATAAAATCCTGACAAAAAATTATCCCTATTTCCACAAAAATATTAAGCAGCATAAGTATTTTCAACATTGATAATAATGAGAAATATTTCTTGATCAGCATATTAAAATGATTTCTGAAGGATCATGTGACACTGAAGACTGGAGTAATGACTGCTAAAAATTTAGAATTAACATCACAGGAATAAATTACATTTTAAAATATAATAAAATAGAAAACGGTTATTTTAAATTGTAAAAATATTTCATAATATTACCGTTTTTTATTATGCAGCCTTGGTGAGCATAAGAGACTTTACTTTAATTTACTGACCCAAACTTTTCAAATGTAATATATGTCTATCAAATCACTGAACATGAGCACTAGTATCATTACTAACACCTTCATTTATTCTCACAGATGCATTTGATCGTGAATACAAAATGGCATATGATCGTTTGACGCCCAGCCAGGTCAAGATGTCCCACAATTGTGACCGTCCACCCAGCGCTGGAGTCATGGAGTGCAGGAGAACCTTTTGGCTGCCCGGTCTCTGATCCACCTCCTCTCATTCATCTCTCTTTCCTTGCATCCATCACACAGGAAGGCATCCAAAGAAGGAACACTTTCATTCATGTGATCCTGAACATTCATCGTAACCAAAGCTACCTCTGGCTCCCATGAGGTCTCTTTCGACACAAGTCCTGACTGTTCTTCTTCATACACTTCCTGTGAATGCGTCACTTTATATAATCTGTGATCATGTTCTTTTTTTGCATTTCCCCCTCGCTTTTGCTCTTCCATCTGCCTAATGTCTTGACCCTCAACCCCTTTCGGAAACTTGGGGTCACATTTGAATCGTCTAGCACCGCTCAGGTAAACTTGAGTTTAGAGGTCATTGTAGATTAGGAGCAATATCATTGTGCTCAGGTCATTCCATCGCTCCATTCGTTCACGCCCAGTGAATCGTGGAGTGGATTTGGGACCAGTAGCTATAGAACAATCAAATCAATCGTGTTTAGGATGCGTAGAAGCACAATGAGCAGCCCCAACAAACACAGTCCTCTTTAGGCCGTCTAGGGGCACCTGTATATTTCACATACAGAGAGACTTTGTGTACATAATCTTATTATTTTGCATATTTGTATTATACAGTTATATTTTAAGACTGGAATTTGTTATAATTGACATGTCTCCATTTGTAAAGACTATGCTGTTTCTCTTTTGAGCGTGTGCTGTTTGTCGTCCTGGTCCTGGAGACCAGTCGTATGGTGACCGTCAGTGACACTGTCGTCTTGAGGTACAGAACTGGACCAAATATATACTCTTGACTCACAGATTACATGGTGAGAAAAATATTTGATGAGATTTTGAATTGAGAAATGCCTTACCTTGGGGCGAAGAACAGTACGGAGACAAATTTACAACAGGGTATAAAGGGTAATATAGCGAGTATAAAATAAAATGGACTGTTAATGTGAATGTGAAGTCAACATTTCACTTACATAATCCAGTGTGTTTGCTATGAAGGTACGTAATTATACGTTTTTTTTAAACATTGCTTTATATTGTGCAGTGTTGCATAAACGAGTTTCAATTGTCAAGATACATAAAGTACCTGAAGCATACAAGCACTTATTTACTCAGTTCGAACTCTAAACATGTGGTAACTGGAACTGTTATATTTTAATACTGTTCATTTTTTATCATTATGTTAATGAAGATGCACTTTGAGTCTGTGTGGTTGGGAAGAGGATTGATGAAGTTTAAATGTTTAAAATGCAATGGATTATGGAAAAGATAATACATGTAACTATACACAATGACACATTGATGTTAACGCCCCAAGTGGAAAAAAAACAGATAATACTGCCCTTAACATTTTGGGATAAAAAAAACTTTATTGACCTGATGCTGTGTAAAACTACAAAAAAAAAAAAAAAAATTACACTGCTGTTAATGTTTAGCAGTTTTTCTATCACCTGCTTTTTACATCCATATGGCATTGTAGTGAAACAAACTGACCTATTTCTTGGAGGAATCACTTCTAATTTAAAGCAGTTGATGTGTAAGGTGATTATTTTTGTTTGTTCGTTTTTTTAACAAATAATTTTATGTTAGGGCAATGTGCTTTACATATCACTCCTTTTGTTACTTCTATTTATATTTGTATATATCATTTTGTCAGATCTGAGCCAGGTCTATAAAATTGTTTAGAACTGTAAATAAACACTTAAATCGACTGTGTGTTTGTGTCTCTGGTTGTTCGAGTAAATAGAGGGAGAAAAAAGTCGCATTTGAAACCCCATTTAATTTTGCACTGAACCAACAAATGAATATTTACAATGAGCAACTCTCAAGAGAGAAATCAACACAATGTGCGACATTCGAAAAAGAACAATCCTTGCCTCTATTCAATGGTGAATTCAAACAGCGGTGTGACATTTGTATGGAAATTCACAACTGTTTTTATCAGAATCATACTGATTACATTAGACTTTGTAAATAAAGTCTTGTTATATGCTTGAGATTCTACTTTTATGATGGAAAAAAGTCATATCTTACATACAGGACAGGATCTGCATTTAAAATGCTTGCTAATGACATTTTCCCATGTTACAAAAATAATTCCATTGCAGAATGATTAAATTACATCATTTCCAATAAGCTCACAATTTCTCCCAATGTAGTCCCATAGCTATCTGAAAACCCACAACATCAAATAATACAATCACAATATAAAATTCATCAAAAACAATTTGGAAAAATTTTTTTTATGAAATGCAATTTTTCATCATTGGAAAAAATTAAAGCCATACTTTGACTTCTCATAAGGTTATAGTCTAGATTTTATATGTCGTAGACAAATATGTCTTGCATGTGTGTCTTGGTATCATCCCAATAAACCTAAATGGTTAAATTGCATCACAAATCATTAAGTGAGAGCTTGAGATATTGACATATTTAGTACTCTGTGGTCCTTTCCCAAATGGCACACTGGATGTGACCTTTGATTATGCAATCATAACCATATTGTGTTTGCCAAGTACACAGGGCGTAGGGTAGGGTGTCTTATTTGTCATTTTATGGTTCAAAAGGGTGCTCAAGAGTGCCTCCGTATGTGGTCTCAATGTGCCCTTTTGCAAAGCCTACACTGGTGGGCCAACACAGCAGTCTACACTCAACAAACCATATGGCATTACATCACCAAAGTGTGGATAACACAAATGGTGACCATTTGGGACAGGGCCTGTTACTCTTCTCTGTCATTACTGCAGTCATTTTAATGTAACAAGCCAAAAGTGGTGACCAAAAAAAGTCAAGTGTCTGTAACAGTTAACATAGTTTGGAAATTGTGGCCAGTTATTGCATCCCTTTACAAAAGATGTTGAGAAATACAGAACAAGTCAACAGCGAGTCCAGAGATGCTTTAAATATGTGTGAAGTTACAGTTCAGAACGTTTCAAATGACAGGACTGTATCCACAGGTTTGCTCAGATGGACACGGGACATATAATGATTCGATCCTCTAGCATGACACTGAGCACCAGGAACACAAAGTAGAGGATGAACATGGTGGATCCCAACACTTTATTCATCCTCCACTTACAGGCAGCGATGGAGATAGTGACGAAGAGGAGCATGAGGAAGAGCAGCACAATGGCACAGAACAGCCCATTACTGCTCACGGTCACCGGCGCCATCGAATGGGAGAATGAGTACATCAGCCAGGGCACCGGCAGCCTGTATCAGTGAGAGTGAGAATTAAGATATAAAATGACAATAAGTGATTTGGCATTTATTCATACCAATGGGATGATTGCGAGTGTGATATTTCTAAACAAACAACAGCTTAAAAAGTTATTATTCAGTAACTTACATTTTATTATTTTTTTTTTATTTTTATTTTTTTTATTTTTTTTTATTTTTTTTTTTTTCAGGTGCTCACAAACACGCTTTGTCTTGATCTGCTGTTGCTTCAAAACTTATTTTGTAATATTAGTTATGTGTGCTGCTCAATAACATTTAACATTTAGAATTTATTGTGATTCATACAGATGTTGGTTGTTGTGTCTCTATGATGTTGTGTCTTCTGTTGTTTTCTCTTTTTGTCAGCAGGTATCGAAGCAAACATAGTGTGGTTAAATAAAAGGGTATAAAAATTAAATTAATTAAAAAAAAAAAAAAAAAAGGCTGTGAATGATGATAATATAGCTAAAGGCTGTGAATGATGATAATATAGCTAAATACGTACTGTCATGTGTTATCTGTGTTACTGACAGGCCGGGAAAAAAAAAAAAAGTAACTTACATTTTAGACGCAATATTACCAGATACTTTGTCTATTTTGCCATTTCAGTTCAGAAATCCCATACTCTCTGCATAGGTGCTTCTTCTGAATAAGTAATTACTTGGCAACTGCTAAAAACTATGTTCTATATAGAATGAATGTATGTGTAGTATGAATATATAATACATTCAGATGTACTATATTCGCCATGTTGTTATAGTCACTGTCTACCAGTGTCACCTGCCATTCATAAAACCTCTGGATGCACACTTTCTAATTTCACCATAAGTAGTAAATCATCCAGATACGTTTCACCTACTGTTTTGTTATTACAGTGAATTCGGACATACTACTCTTTTAACTCACAGTTTTTCACTTACTGTATAGTAGAGAGATGTATGCAATTTTGGATATACAGTAGCCAGTCACTTCATCAGAATCAGAGTTGCTGGACAAATCGGTTGAGTGAAAGATCTAATGACTCACTCAAAAAAATTGCACTTATTTTGTGCATGATTAGACAAATTAGTGTTGGTCGGACTTGTAACCCAAAGGTTGCCAGTTTGAGTCTCAGTATCGGCAGGTTGTACTGGTTTGTCGTCCACTACCCATAACTGAGGTGCTCTTGTGCAAAACACAGAACCCCCAATTGCTACCCGGGTGCCGCAGCAAAAATTGCTGCCCACTGCTCCAGGTGTGTGTTCACAGTGTGTGTGTGTTCACTTCTCACTGCTGTGTGTGTGCACTTGGATGGGTTAAATGCAGATCACAAACTCCTAGTATGGGTTGGCATACTTGGCCATGTCACGTCACTTTTTCTTTGACTTTTTCAGCTAAAAAAAATTGACTCAGTGACTCACTCATTAGAGACTCTTGTCGCCACCTACTGGTGAAACTATGTAATCTGCAGAAAGGTTCACTGGAAAATCCCTACCACTACACAAACTGAAAATCCATGTGAAACGTGCAAACGCAAACCAGTGGTGTGAACACAAACCAGTGAACACAAATAGCCAGTGTTCAGCCAATCACATTTGGCAAAAACTGTGCACATCATTTCCAGCTTTCAAACACCTGATTCATTGAATATATAAAAGTTTCCATTGTCTTACCCCATGGTGATGTCAAATATGTTGCTGCCTACAGAGCTCGAGACAGCCATGTCTCCCAAGCCTTTTCGTGCCACAATCACGCTGGTGATAAGATCAGGAATGGATGTTCCTGCAGCCAGAATGGTAAGACCCATGATTTCCTCAGAGATACCAATGGTCTCACCCACCTAGGAGAGAAAATCTTGATGAATGATTACTTGTTTTGATCTTTTCTTTGCTAATGCAATGACATTTAAGTGTGGCTTAAGTCCCACAAATATTGGTTTCTACACTGACCTGATGTGCCCACCACACCATAAGATAGGAAAATATAGCAATCCATACTATTGAGCCAAGGAAAGTGATGACAAAGAACTTCTTGGATGCCTGTAAGCACAATATACAGTGTCAGTTCTATCAAATTTTGTAGAAGTAGAATACATATATTTAAAAAAGCAATGCTAATGTGATGTTTTGTTTTGTTTCTCACAGGGTTTCTGACGTCTGGAACTGTCAGCCAAAGTGGAAAGACAATGGGCAACAGAAACAAATATGTGGCCTGTTTACGTCTGGTGTCTGGCCACTCTAAGGACAGAGGTTCATCATTTTCTCCTTCCTCTCCAGCCTCATCCTCATCTTCATCATCATCATCATCATCATCATCACTGTCTTCATCGCTGTCTTCATCACTGTCATCTTCATCATCCCCTGAATCATCTGAACCTCCTGGTTTCTCTGAACCTCCTCCTGCTGCAGAGTCTCCTTCCTTAAGACAAAGTAAGAAAGAGACAAGTGAATACATAACACCCACAGAAAAAAAAAAGAATTAGGAGAACTAACTTAACAGTTCACCCAAAAGTGAAAGTTTTATCATCATTTACTAACATTCAGTTTGTCCCAAACCAATATGAATTTCTTTATTAGTTGGAACACAGAAGGCTTGCTCTTTTCCATACAATTATAATAAATAGGGACGTGGGCTTTCAAGCTCCAAATAGTATGTAAAAGCACAATAAAAGTTTAATAAAAGCAGCTATAGCTTCACTGAATTCATTCACAGATAATCTTTGTCTCCACTGAGTTGTTAACCTGAAAACTGCCATGACTTAGTCAGTGATCTGAATTTAAGAAGCTGATCAGATCCGAACTGTGAATGAATCATTCAGACCAGTTTTGTAACCTGAATGAACTGATTGATTTGAAAGATCTGACTTAAAGAATGATTAGGTCATGAAACAGACATAGTTAATGCATCATGAAAAATAACACCTTCAATTTATAGTGCTTTTTTGCCTTTTTTTAAGCTTGAAACCTCCAGTTTTCCTTCACTGTAATGAACGTTCTTCAAACATTTGATTTTGAGTTCCACAGAAGAAAGGATGTCATGACGTGACAGTGATTAAATGACTTTTCATTTCTGGGTGAATTATTTCTTAAATATGAATCACATACTATGTTTGACATATCATCTCTGTCATCTTTGCAACAAGGTAAAGAATTGATGAGCTCATTAAAAGCACACAAGTGTCTCAGATCTCTTCCTTCTTCTTCACAACTTTTTTCGAGATGCAATAGGCCCACCTTTTGTGCCTCAGGCTTTTGACTAGCGTCTTCTTCCTCAGCTCCTGGAGCCGCGTCTTTGGAATCCTTGGACTGTTCCGTCTGATTGTTACCTTAAATATTAAAATATCAGTCAAGTTAGCAATTACTTCCTAAATGTTGCAATACTACAAGCTCCTCTCAGATGTGGAGTGAAGATTTCTTCAATAGGAGTGAGTAATGTTGCTATATCGCTTGGCGGCAATTTCAAACACAGCAGTTGCGGCACAAGAGAATCTGCACTGATTCCAAGCCACTCATGCTTAATTCATGAGATGGAGCTTGGTCATTATGTCAGGTAATGTGTAAAGCAGCTCTCAAGTAGAAACAAAAGGTGGAAATATGGAATGCGGGATGCTGTGTAGAGGGCAAAATGGGCCAAACTCCTGGCAGCTTGCCCTCTCTTTGTACCTTTCATCCAGCACACAGCTGGTGCGTTACTGCTTGTGGAAATGCAACATTAATAACCATTTTGAATATGCAACAGAGCTCATCTGTGAGGTAGGACAATGTACCGACCTGTCTACAAAGCTCTGTGCAATCATAATAGAACAGACTAAGATTATAAAATCTCACCTTCACCAGATTTTTCCTTCTTTTTGTTCTCTACTTTCCCCCGGGCCATGTCGTTCAAAATCTGAGCCTTGTCTTTAAATTTCACTGCAAACCAGGAAAGGAAGAATATAGCTTGAATGTAGACTTTGACTGACACTGTCAGGGTCAACAATGGCAGTACCACAAATGACAGAAGCCCTCATTTCACAGACGTAAAACAAAATGTCATTCCCTCACATCTCACAGGCTACTACAAGACGGCGTCACATCACAAGAATAACATCACAAACACTAAGCCCCTTACCTTTACATTCCAAAGAGCTTCTAGCCTTTACATCTCCAGTAAACACTGACTCTAATAAGTAAAAGTAGATTTATATACAACAAATAATGGTGAGATTTATATACAACAAACCATGGTGAGTGTCACAAATGCATCTCCTAATGGCCTTCAAACTACTCATGTTTACTCTGACTTGGATGCCAAAAAAACTAGATTTGTTAAAAAAAAATCTGCAGGTCAAGGTATAAATGCATAAGGGTGAGTATCATATGAAGAAATGTTTGGGTTATCAAGCCTGATTTCTTAGATTATTACATTATTTCAAAAACCTTTTCTATCAAAAACCTAAAAAAAATCTTAATTGTTCCAAACTTTAGACTTTTGACTCAAACTTTAACTTTTTATTATATTATACTTTGCATTATGTAATTAAATTTGAGGGGTGTTTAATTGTAAAGGAAATAATGAAAATAAAATGCAACAAAAATGGATCTAATCAATAGGCTTCTAATCAATAGGCTTCATTTCTTTAAAAAAATATTTTCTACTAATTTTGGGATGAAATATGACCAAGATATTTCTTTGTGAGATTCAAAAGACTGATAAGCAGAGTATACAGAGCATTTTAAGGCAATACAATTGAGGTCCTAAAGTTGTTAAGTGCTTGTCAGTTATTTATCAACCCAAATGTAGATATGTTCAACTGAATCTTTAAATTTATCTCATTGACTAAGACTTGTAAATGAGCAGGGACCAGGATTGAGCTGCTGGAGCCTGGCTCTCATCCAGCCTTTATGAGCTCAATCAAAAGCAGCTTAATGATGGAGCAGCACAGTGCTGGGAGGTTTTTGTGAGGACCCTGAGAGTGCAGGTGCTGCACAGCCTCCTGAGGACAGGCTGAAGGTCAAGGGGACCAACCCAAACCACTGACCGGCAGAGACCTCAGCACCAGGGCTTCTGTTTACACGTATGCATGCCAGCCATCTAGGAGCCATGCAAGGTAATCGTATCTTCAGTGCACATAGTATTTATGTAATTAGATTCAAATTTATGATGATTCCTCTGTAGCTTATAATAGGAACCGACATTTCTGATGACATTTTTGTGATGCTAAAATAACAGTGTTTCTGCAGATAATACCATCTTGTTTGAGAGCCCATGTGCAATGAGGAAATAATTTAGTGTATGTTTAAATGGTGACATACACACTGATGTGACTTGACAAAATGTCATAGAGCCACTGCGGTGGGCCTTCTCTCACTACTATGAATCACTCTCCACTCCATAGACTGAGAAAGAGCTATTTATCTTCTTAGTATCAATCTGGACTTAGTGCTGTCATCATGTGGGACACGCTTTGCTAATCCATTTGTACTGGGAGAAGGACAAAGGGACTCATGCTCTCCACTTCTGAATGTCTTACAGCATTTGCCTGAGGGAATATAGGCCTATTATATGATTGATAGTTTGCTCTTTATACAACATCGATATACAAAACAGTTCAGAAGGTGTAACTATAAAACATCTAAAGCAAAAATTGCATCTACCCTATACCTCTAGGCTCTAGTAAACCAGTAGTGTTTAAATCAACCACTTTGTATAAACAACAGTCAGTCAACATCAAAAAATAATAAAAAAGCACTAAATATTTAGCATATACCTTTCCTGCTTATTTAACATTAACATTTACTCAAAAACTTTTCACAAACATATCTGAAAAGCGATTGTTCACCCAAAAATGTAAATTCTGTCATCATCTCGCCATCTTTTCATTCCAAAAAAATGACTTACTTTCTTCTGTGGAACATAGGAGATAAAATATTTTTTTATGTCCATACAATGGATGCAAGTTGTTTGGTTCCCAACGTTCATCAAAATATCTTCTTTTGTGTCCCACAGAAGAATGCAAGTCATACAGGTTTGGAACGACATGAGGGTGAGTAAATGATGACAGAATTGTAATTTCTGGGTGGACTATCCCTTTAAACCACCAGAAGTGAAATTTGTAACGCTTCATGCAATGTTTGCTTAATGAGATATCATTATGTGGGTTCAGGCACTGAAGGGCTCTTACCCTCTCCAAGAGGATCCAGTGTGTGAATCATCAGCTGAAAGATGGTGTTCCTCATGGTGCTGTTGTGCAGAGAGGCAGAACTGCCCCCGCGCTGCAGTGTGGGCTTCAGCTACACAAGAGAGGACAAATGCTCATACTAAATGATCATGTCGAAAGAATTCATTATCTGAATCTGCAAATATGTGGACTTTATGGAGAATAAATTATCATATATATTTTGTTTATTTCATATGTTAATTAAATTAATAATCCCATATTCATATGACAGGACATGTGACATTTTTCAAATCATATCAAGACTGTTGTGTGTCTCTGTTGTGTTTTCATGACTTTTTAAAGATAAGGTCTGTCATTTTTGGATGTTAAAATGCTTCCTCATATCTTAGTTTGTAATTCAAAAACAACTATGAAAAGCCATTTGTAGGCTGACTTCTCAGAAGATAAAAAGGAGTTAAAATATGTTGCTTAATTAAACATTGCTCTGTCTAGGTCGACACATCAACATTGGCTAAACCAGTTGTGTGATCTCTTTGGAAACGGTCATTGTTGTATGACTATGCATAGATTACACCCTTTTCCTTTAAAGTTATCAGAGATCACATATTTTGAATTATTATTATTTGTTCATATATTTCCATATTTTTGATTACCTTTAATCTATTCTTGTCTTCTGGTTCAGGCGGCCTGTTCTCTTCACATGAGGTCCCACTGTCCTGTGTGCAACAACAGTTTGAAACATTACAGAGGATGCAAGGCATTCATCTTTAAAGAAAGACATAAATCTTTATTTGACCCTCTAACTCTAGCACTCTCTATTCTAATTCTTTTTTATCTATCTGTCTTCTTTTTATTTAAAAAAAAAAAACACACACACATTTGACCCTCTATCAATTGCATATTTATTCTCTAACTGCTAGCTTTTCTTGAAAAACTAACACTAGGTTTCTTTTTCTATTCTATCTACTTGTTTCTTAAAAACAACAAAAACCAAAAAAACACTAGGTTTCTTTTTTTCTATATTCTATCTACTCGTTTTCTTTAAAAACACTTTCTACGTGTACTGCGTTAGGCTAACCAAGACTTGTCATAGCACTTGCATGTTGTTGCTCTTTTGTTGGTTTTGATTGCTTCTAATGTCCTTTGGATAAAAGCGTCTGCTAAATGACTAAATGTAATGTAAATGTAATGCAAGGCACTGATTTGACCTTTGACCTTCACCTCTCATTCTACTGTTTGGAGAATAACGGTGACAACTGTCACAAACTTGACAAAGGATTCATTCACGTACCCTCATAGACTGGGAGGAGTGTATTTAAAATGTATGTATTTACTTAAAATTACAATATAATTGATTTATTCTAAATGGAAGTAAACCTGTAACATAAGAGGATGTAACATAACATACCAGTATTTATTTTAGTGTTATTTATATACTATTATAGTATTTATTAATATTTAGAATTAACTTATATTTTCAGTTCTCATTTTAATCATACTTCAGGTTTTAGTGATTTTGTCACTTTTCTTAATATTTCTAATTAGCTTTAATTTATTATTGTTTCAGTTTAAGTTTTAGTTTTTTTAGTACTTCAACATTAACTTATTTTATTTCAATTACTTGCCAAGGCAACATTTTGAATTTCTCTTTATGTTTTTGAAGTTTAAGTTTTCCATCTAATATTTATATATTATTTTGTTTCACCTTTATTTCAATTAACGAAAATGATTTTTATAGATTTAGTTTTAGTGACATTTTATTGCTACTGTTGTATTTGTTATCTGTGATAAATTCAATCCAGTGGGTTTAGTTTGACAGAGATCTAGGTCCTCCGGGTCTAGTAAGCCTTCTTACACTATATAAGCTTCAATCACACTTAGCAGATTTAAACACTCTATATGTTACACAGTTTGTAAATCACAGCAGACCCTCAAAGGATTAAGTGAATGTCTTTAGATCAGAGTGTCATTGTTTTACCAGTCAAGAGGGTCTCTGCCAGATATTAGATGAAATTATTATTATTTTGATCATATAGATGATTATTAATATGTTGTCCATTTATTAATAGACATTTTTCTAGTATGAGACTATAATCAAAAGACTGTTTGTCACTGCAGTTTAAAGTCTCCCTCTCAGGTAGAGTGTGAACACAGAGATGTTATGACAGATTATCAAGTGTTGATCTCTCTAAACCCTTCTCTCACCACAGCGTCTAAGCTGAGGGATGTTCAGGATGAAGAAAGGAACTTGTGGAAATGACCACACAATTTTATTATGTGACGGGATAGTGTCACAAATACAGATGGGGCTGTCACAGTGAGCCAAATGCACCTGCTCCAAATACCTCGCCTGCTACAAGACAACTCATTAACAATGTCTGGCCCCAGCAGACACAAGAGATCCTTTTCATTTCTGTTTATCAAAGGAAAACGCAACCCATGCGTATCTGCTCAATGAATAAACATAAGTGACTCACATTCACATTCACCTGAGTGGGATGCTATTATAGCTCTGTTATCACAGATATGAGCAGATATTATAGCAGAATAAATGTTCCTCATCACTAGAAGGCTTACCAGTGCAGAAACACTCAACACTATCCAAAACCAAAATAAATGATTATGTGATAAATAGTATTAAAAGGCAATACAAATTGCTAATTGCTATCATGCAATCCATGTTCTTGAAGTCGTGCATCATAAGGTTGTGGGTTCAAATCCCAGTACTGATAAAATGTGTTTATTAAATACACAATTAGTCACTTTGAATAAAAGTATATGTTTAGTGAATAAATGTAAATAATAGGATGCTATTTTATATGTATAATTTATAAATACAGTGAATACACCTATTTATAAATACATTTGAATACACCTCTTCTATGATGAATATATTTTTCATTTCTGTATTAAGATTCATTTTGAGTCAATTTCAGGGTTATACAACTGTATACAAAAATTCTTCTTAAAAAGAAAATCTTATTATGTAGTCTGGCACAAACTTTTTTTAAATTAATTTATTAATTAATATTTATTAATTTAAATAATCAGATAATTTGGCCCTTTTATAACAAGGCAAGTTTAGTTTAGGTTGTGAAATGTGATGTGATTCACCCAAAAATTCTTATGTGCCATTGACCCAAATATCTGATCCAGCGACTCTCTAATTCTGAATATCAAAGGCAAAAATAATGAGGCGTACCTTCTCAGGTTCTTCGACCGCGATAACTTTGACGATGTTCTTGTGTTTCCTGAGTTGAGACTTAAAGGCATGCTCTATCTGAACATTGTACTTCATGAAGAAAACATAGGTAACATAACCGCACACCAGCATCATACTCTCCCACCACATAATGGTATTGTCCAAGAAGAAGATAATGAGCATGATTAGATCGAGGATATAGAATGACACATCCCGAAAAAGAGGCCACCAGGTGAGGTGAAGCATCTCCCGGGAAAACAGCGCACACATTCCGATCACAAACAGGATGTTGAAGACAGCCGAGCCAACGATGGTTCCAATGCCCACATTGCTATGAGAAATGAAGACCCCGATCAAGGAAGTGAAGAGTTCAGGAGCAGAGCCTCCAGCAGCCATGAACGTCGCCCCGGCCACATCATCTGAGATCTCCAGTTTGTCTGTAATAACCCCCAACGTAGGAACGAAAAACTCATCGCAGACGATGGCCAAAGAAACAAACATGTATACCATTCCAAAGATGTGAAGACTGACCCAGCCATTGCGTCGATCCTCAACGGAGAAGATGTCTTCTGGGTACTCGCCCTTTATGTGTGGTGCCTCTCCTGGTCTGGACGCTGTAGTGTTGGGCACTACAGTGGTCGTATCGGTTGCTGGTGTAGGAACTGGGGTGGGTTTTGGAAGGTCTGGATTCACATAGATGCAATGGATGATTGTCCTGTTTGTGGTTGTTGTAGGTGCCTCTGTTCTAGGTATTGTTGGGATGGGTACATTTGTCGCTGGTTCTGATGACTGGACACTATCTATGTGGTTGGAGCTCTTTGGCTCAGCAGTGGTCAAATTAGTCAAAAGCACTGTTATCTCTGACCCTCCAGAGCCAAGTTCAGAGCCATCCTCAGGTTCTCCTGCTGTCTGGGGCTCAGACCAGGGTTCTGGTAGTCTGGCTCTGATAGTGAGTTGATATAAAGAACAAAGGAAAACCCCAGACAGAAGAAATATTATCCGGCTAAGGTGAAGTCTCTTTCTTCGAGTCAGAAACATTTTCTAGTATGCTTCCTAAAGGGCACCAAGTTGTTTTTTAGGGCAATGACACCCAGAACATCCAGAATTTCCCCCCAAAAGATGCAGGGGTATGCAGCACTCACTCTCAGACTGTTTCATCTCATTTTCTCTGTGGTGCGGGTTTCCTCTCACAGACCTTACAGTGGATAAAAGGAGGAATACTGAGTGCAACAGTTGTATAGGAAACACTGAATGCAGGATTACACTCCTAAAATTGTTCATCTAACCAACACATTGCATTGGATTAAATTAAAACAAAAATGAAATAACATTTTAACAACTCTAGCTTCTTGTTAATTACATTGTAAGCATGTGAACTGATTAAAATGTGGATCCAACTTATTACAATGGTCAGAAATAAAGAAAAACCTGAGCTTGAGGCAAAATGCCACTTAAAGTATAATAAAATGCCTCTTATCATCAGTTATTCAACCTTTTATACATTTCATTCATATCTATCTATCTATCTATCTATCAAGTCACATAAATTAATAGCACACTATGTGTTATATAGCCTATGGTTAGGAAAAACGCCATAATAAAAAATAAAAGTGCCCCTGTTTCAAGAGATGATATTGTCCCTTAATAAAATAAAACACTGCTTCTAAATGAATAAATGATTAAGAAAAGCATTTCTTGAAGCATTTCTTTCATTTGAGTCTAAACGAACATAGCAAGGAAAATATCTGTATCATTTCTATTAAATTTTTTGTCAAGCCTATAAATATATTAATAATAACATTGTGCCATTATAAGAAGCTCCATAAAAACAATGAAATTACGTATTTTGCAAACACAGTAGCATAAACACTCAAATGTAGAGTGTGACTAACTGTTTGGTGGCGGCAGGTATTTCTATATCAGCCATAAATGAACCATATTAAAAAAGAAATGTATATTAAAACTCATTTGCTCTCATGCAAGAAATAATTCAGAACACGCCAAATAAAACCTACCGTGGCAGACGACGCTCGCGCTGCTGTCTCACAGCTGGGCTGCAGGGAAAGACACGGATGCTGGGAGCGCTGCTCAGGTCAAGCAGGACAGCTCTTCAGCGAGGATCAGCACAATACCTAATACCTGAAGTCTTTTAAGAGGATCAGATGTACTCTCTCCTCACACTCTCATTACGTCTTGAACCATTTATCCCAATTATTTTGCTCTTATACTTTTCATTCAAAATTATAGAAAGTGAAAACACGCGTAAACCTGCGAACATATAATATGAAGTCTTAAATAAACTTTTGGAGAATAGTTTATTATTATTACATAATTATGGTTATGGATTACAGATTAATATTAAATTGGCCCACAATGAGATTTTTAACTGATTCTAACTCTTTTTGTCTACAGTATTATCCTAGATATGTACGTTTGTGTATAGGTTATCTCTTGTATTTTTCTCCGTTTATTTGATGAGATATTTTATATTAAGATACAACTTTTAAAATATCATTTTCTCGCGCGCGTTCTCGACTAGGAACTAGTTGGCATGTTTCTTTTGTTTCCAAACGGTCCGGTTATCACGGTGCACACTTGCTTAAGAAGAAGGGATTTCAGCGATGGGTAAAATTGTAACATTTTGTTGAAATATTCGAAAGTTGGTTTGCATATCTAACTTACGAGTTGTATTCGAAAATATCTACTGAAATTAAAACGTTTATAATCATTTTGAGTCAAATTTACAGTGCGAACGTTTGGCAGGACACTGACATGGCAACATTCATGTTTACTTCATAATTCCTTGTTCTATAACATGAAAAATACATGAATAAACTATGTGTACGTACGTCTAAGAAACTCCAGTTTTAAAGACGAGCAAACCATCTTAGGCTGGTTTATGCTGTTGTTTTGTTTGTTTATTGTCTTCTTCAGCAGAGTGCAACAATAACAAAACCAGGGAAATTATTGTATATGTGCGTTTTCAATTAACCAAACGTGCTTGTGATGTCCACTGCAGAAGCCTCTTTGCTCACACTGTCATATGCTCCTGTTTTTACACAGATATGTCAAGCTTTCTTTCATAACTGTTCTTCAAAGTGTAAAGAGAAGAGCTTGTAACCATGCCCACTGTGGTTCTTATGGACTCGTCGCTGTCCATGACACGACCCGTGTCAGTGGAGGGCAGTGAAGAGTTTCAGAGAAAGAACCTGGCAGTTCATGGACTGACCATGCTGTTTGAACACATGGCCACAAACTACAGACTAGAGTTCACTTCACTTGTCTCCTTCTCCTCCCTCTGGGAGCTTATGGTGCCCTTCACCAGAGACTACAATACTCTGCAGGTAAAAATAGACCAATTGTCATGCTGCCTAAATAAAATATAAGTTGTCTGGGGTCTTATTGTTATCTCTCATTCAATGTTTTGCAGGAAGCCTTGAATAACCTTGAAGACTATGATAAAACCTGCCTAGAGGCTGCATTGCAAGGTGTTAGTAATGTAGTACAGCAGGAATGGGGAACCTCTTGCCCATGCCAGGTAAAAAAAAATATATATTATTGAAAATACAATATATTATGAAAAAAGCAATATGTGAAGCATGCATATACAGTACACTTATATAAACATATTGGAATTGTACATTTTCAAAATAGCTGGCAATAGGTTAGGTTTGTTTAGTTAAAGGATATGATTGATGCTTTATATTGGTTACTGCTTTAGTAGAATGTCTAGATTTTAAACATTAATGTTTGTCATATACAATTGAGATAATTGTTCCATTCTATTTTCTACAGATAATTATTTTTTATATATAATGCTGAATGTTTTGATTTGACTGCATTGATGTTGTTTATGTTGTTCTTATGGTGGCCTGTAGGTGGTACTGGTTACTGATGGTGCACTTGGCATTGGTCGTGGATCTTTGCGTCATTCCCTGCAAACAGTGAAACAATGTGTGGAGGACAAGAAATTTCCACTGCCGTTCCCATTCCCTTCCAAATTCTATGTCATGTGCATTGCAAATGCAGAGGAGGTACATAAGTCTGTTTTCACTGTGTCCTTACCAATGTTATTTTGGTATGATTAAGAGACTATTTTTGTTTTTATCATTATTTTGAACGAGTTTTCATTTTTATATCTTCGTTTTAATTTTAGTTCAAGTTTTAGTAATTTTGTTATGTGTTTCTTTCATTTTTATTAGTTCCTGTTTGTTTTTTGTCTTTGTACTAACTTGGTTTTTCCATGAACATACTCAAGAACTCTGAACATACACTTCATTCCATAATTTTATATATATATATAATGTTATTTTATGTTTTTCCTTTATTAAATCTATGCTGTTTTGATGTCCCCTGAAGCTCCAAGCTACGGATAGCATGGATAACCTAGAGCAGCTGATTAATTTGAATGGTGGAGAGGGTCAGATATACACTATGGAGGGACCCCTTTGTCTTAAAAGTGTCCAGTCTATGTTTGGGTGAGTAATGTTACTTTGTGCATACATACTACTAAATACTGTTTATTCTTGAATTTGATTTAATTAAGTGCATTTTGCTGTTTATGCACATTACTTATGTGTTAATGTTAACATTACTTTTGTGTTGGCAGTAAGCTGATTGACCAGGCATACTCTCCCTTCCATGCGGTGCTGCGCTGTGGGAACCTGACCTCTGATGTGCAGGTCTTACCTAGGCCAGAGCCAGTGACAATAGATGAGGAAGTGGATCCCATGCCCAGAACAGTGCAAACAGGTATGAGCAAAGAAGCTAGTGAAATGATCATGTCATTAATGTTAATAGATCGTTGGAGACACCTTGAAGTGCTAGTTGCTGATTAAGGACCTTGTGAAGTAATCCCAGAAGGTGCTCTTTGGTTGGGTTTAAAGCAACTATTACAAAAAAAGAATCCAAGGCACTTCTTCTGTTCCAAAATAGTTAAAAAGCCTTTATTCACATTCTGGCCATCTCAATAAACATTAAAAATGCCTAAAACTCTGCACACTGATGCATTTCAGCTTTTAGCCTTCCTCAGAGTGTGTCAGGTGTGTCACACACATATAAATAAGGCATTTTATGTGAGCATGTTTACATAATATATTAAATATATATATAATAAGTATTACATTTAAAGCCTTTAATAAATAAATGTTTTTATTTGTTGCTAATCATGCTAGATTCTACATAAAGAGGAAATTGGAGCAAAGTGCACTTCATAGTTATGTTACCTTGTGTTTTATATATAGACTTGGAGATTGTGGGTTTTATTGAGATTGGAGATATCTCCAGCCCCCCGGTTTTATCCAGGCACCTGGTCCTTCCCATTGCTGTGAACAAAGGTCAGTATTTTGTTTCATATTTTTCCTAGGTCATCTTATCCACATCCTTATTTATTTTCTGTTACTTCTGTTGTAATGACACAGCTGTTCAACTTGTTTATTTACAAAAAAAGAAGTGGCAATATATTAAAATGGTAAAAGAAAACAATTATAATTTAATGGAATTCTATAATTCCATATAACACTTTATTAACCAAATAATTTAAATGACTTTTCTGATTATTCTGATTATTTCACATTGTTATTATTATTTCTTCATTGCTACCTAGTAAAATATTTTATGAAATATATTAGTCATAAATGTTCGTGTATATATGTATATATATATATATATATATATATATATAGACTGTTATATAAGTGTTTGTGTGTGTATATATATATATATATATATATATATATATATATATATATACACACACACACACACTAGTCATAAATGTTTGTGTGTTTATATGTGTTATATAAGTGTTTGTGTGTGTGTATGTGTATATATATATATATATATATATATATATATATAGATATATACACAGACACGTGCACACACACACAGCATAATTGAGTACACCTCCTCTGAAACTTCACAAATTCAGCAATTACTCTTTATTTAGAAGAGACGTTATGGTTCTTTAGAGATATAATGTTCCAGCGAGTATGCTTGATCAATTACCAAAGAAGCATGTCAAAATTATTCAGGAATTTTCTAATCAAAGTGATAATGTCGTGTTGCAAAAATGAGTACACCTTCCTCAAAGTTACTAAATAAACAAAAACTGTTTAAGGCAATTTTTGATCAACAGGTAAGTATGTTGAACCAAAACTTTTATAGAGAAGTAATGTCTTGACAATTAAAAGCGTTAAATAGCCCACTG
The DNA here is from genome assembly GCA_027422415.1 of Schizothorax lantsangensis. Taxonomy (NCBI): domain Eukaryota; kingdom Metazoa; phylum Chordata; class Actinopteri; order Cypriniformes; family Cyprinidae; genus Schizothorax; species Schizothorax lantsangensis. Next base: position 11,423,485 of record CM049846.1, on the reverse strand, counting down.
AATCATTCTAAGACTTAATGCTGGCAACAATGGAACCACTTGAGAGAGAACTGTCAGGAGACTTGTTGCATAGCACAAAAAAGGACAATGGTACAAGAGGAACACCAAATCATTGTTTTAAGTGTGAAAATATAGCAAAAGTAACAGAAATTCAAAAACAATAGACTTGTGACAAGGCCCCTGAAATAATCAGGCCTTCACGTTAAGCTTTCATTTAGTGATGAGTGATTTTTTGCTAGAAAAAGAGCAGGAGAAATACCAAGCAAGCGTGTCAGAGCCGGCAAAAGTTATGATAAATATATGTGTGTGTGATCGGCTGGGACTCACAGGCATGTTCTTTTGCTTGACAGAGGGGGATGAGATCGGTACGGGGGCCACTGATGACACCGAGGAAGAGACCTCCACAAATCAGATGGCTGGAAAGAGCCCAAACTTCTGTGTTCTTCTGCATGGCAGCCTAAAGGTGGAGGGCATGGTGGCACTTGTACAACTAGGGTAAGGATCAATATGAAAATATGCATCTGCCTTTTCATAAGCATTCAAAATGTTGGCAATACATTAATAAATGTGCTTTTAGTGAATTGCACTGTCAAATGAGAAGGATTTGTTTTCATCTCCAGCATATTTGAGATGAATAATCTAGTTACTGTGAAATAAAAGTTTTCCCTGTTCATAATGTTTCCTCTGTCAGGCCAGACTGGTTCGGGATGCTTTATTCCCAGGCAGACAGTAAGAAGAAGTCCAATCTAATGATGTCTCTCTTTGAGCTTGGCTCAGAGCCTCTGCCCTGGTTGGGCAGAATATCACAGCTTGGCCCTGCCTCAGGTAGCAAGTTTTTACTCAGTAATTTTATGCAACAGCCACACTAAAAATGCATAAAAAATAAACTGCACTGTATTGTTTTATGCATTGTGTTCAAGTAGTTAATAATTAATACACTGAAACAAAAGTAACCTGGATGGTTCAGAGTTCAGTTAGGAAACTTGTAGGTAAATAAACAAGGGTCTGGGATAACGGTAATACCACACATTTGCATGATTATATATTTATTTTCCTCTCTCACGCTTTGGTACCTAGACTGGAGGAACATACATACAAATATTTGCTCATTGTTTGCATAAGGTTTTGCTTACTGGCCAAAGATATTAATATCAGTTGACTATGATTCTTTGTTTGCATGACCTACAGATGCAGCTGAAAATCCCTATGGCGAAGATGACAGTAAAAGTCCTTTTCCCATACAGCCGAAACACAAAAGAAGCTATGCTCAGAATGTTACCGTCTGGATTAAAGCCAGTGGACTGCAGGTATACACCTGAATACTACACTACATTTAATATATCTGACGGGACACTAATTAAATGTCATTTTACTAAACATTTTTATAATCACACCTTCAGACGGATGTACAGAAAATTCTCCGTAATGCAAGGAAACTGCCAGAAAAAACACAAACCTTCTATAAGGTGGATATTTATACATATTACATTTTTCAATTTCTTTCTCTCTCTCTCTATATATACTATATATATGTATATATATACAGTTAAATTATTTTAACTGTAATCAAAAGGGTCATTTATCAGCATATGATATCCTTTCTACATAATAAACTTTATTTTTTTTAAATATATATATTTAAAAAAAATAAAGTTTATTATGTAGAAAGGATATCATATGCTGATAAATGACCCTTTTGATTACAGTTAAAATAACTTTTTGTTGTGAAATGTTATTTTCATCACTGTAGGAACTGAACCGTCTGCGGAAGTCTGCTCTCGCTTTTGGTTTCTGGGAGCTTCTAAAGAGTGTGGCTGAACTTTTGGAGAGGGAGTGTACGCTGCTGCCTGACTCCGCCCATCCCGATGCCGCCTTCCAGCTCTCTCATGCTGCCCAGCAGCTCAAACTGGCTAGTAGTGGAGACTCCAAGTATGCAGCCTATGAACAAAACATCACCCCCATGCTCACTGATTTCTCAGGGGGAGGAGGAGCCGACAGAATATAGAGGATGGAGGTACAATGCTCAATGGACAACTGCTAGATCAGTTATAGAGGAATCTACCTTTATTTAAAAACTGCTCAATGCAAAATGTTCGTCCAAGGGAAATGAGTTACTGCAGTAGAATCACACAAATGTGGCATTTTCAATGTTCTATTAGTGCCACAAAGGTTTGGAAACATGTGACAAAAAAACACTCAATTTGAGGAAAGAAAAACATTCATAGGTTTTCCAAGAAAATGCATTGAGACCTTGGAATCTGTTTTAAGACCAGCAACTGTTTGTGTAAATAACTTTTTCTAACAATGAACAATAAAAATGAAACCGCCTGTAGTTTATGCTTAATGATAGTCATCTGAAAATTAATGGTTTGTTTCATTGAAATTTAATTTAATTTCATTTACACATTCACATCCAACGACACTGAATCAGCTTTTCTCATGTGACTTAAACACTTCATGACGTTTTCCCTGAGGTTCATGATCTATGTTGTTATCAGTGCTGTGGCAACAGAAATGACTACTACAACACATCTCAGGGAATGACAGGAAACTAAAATGTTGCTTCTGTAAAACTGTCACACAGCTAATGTACAACATCAAACACACAATCATACTGCATATATAGATGGAATGATACAATGTATAAATACCTTCATGGTCCTGGTTTGATAAGATCTATTTCTTTCTAGTGTTTTAAATTAATCATCCATATCCTCTACAACAGAGGTCTTCAACCCTGTTCCTGGGGACCCACTATCCTGAAGGGTTTAGCTACAACCCTAATCAAACACACCTGAAGCGGCCAATCAAGCTCCTCAAGACTGCTTGAAAATTGCAGGCAGGTGTGCTGAAGCAGGTTGGAAATAAACTTTCCAGGAGAGTGGGTCCCCAGGAGCAGGGTTGAAGACCTCTGCTCTACAACTCAGTCATGGTCTTTCAGCATCTAGAAAGTAAATTCAGTTGAGTTGGTGTTTGAAAAAAAGAGTTTTCCCTCAGTAATGACTTCTCAAATATAAAGAAAGAAAATGGAGGCGGCAAATTAAATCAAAGAAAACAGAGATACACATGGGAGAGTGACATGTGGCTTCCCCTTCCCCTCAGTTGGCTTTCCTCTTTTTTGTGCGAAAACGTCTACTCCTTTGCTTGAAGAGGTGGCGGAAGTTGATGAAGAGGCCTGAAATTGTCAAAAATATATTTATATTGCATAGCAGTTATACTCTTTTACAGGGTTCCCACAGACATGGACAACTTGGAAATATTAGATAATTTAAAACATTTAACGAACATTAAAATATTAACATGTCATGAAACTAATGGCAATTTATACTCAGTTTATACTCAAAATGTCTATAAATACATTGGACAAACATTGTGAGAAGAACCCTAGATTCACTTTTTTGCATGTGTTTTGTGGACCTTACCCAAGAACATGATCACCAGGTAGAGCTGCAGGATGTAGGAGAAGCTGAGAGAGGTGCCAATGGCTTTAGGCAGAGGAATACTGAGGAGTTTGCTTTCATCAAAGATGGGGATGGACTGGATCACCGCCACAGCTGATCATAATATAAGGGAGCATAAGAAAAGCTGTCAGTTATACGTGTACATTATACATTAATGTCTCACCTTCTCATGAACAGCCCATCATGATTTTTCCTTCTGGTAGTAATCTACAGATTATGACTTGAGAACACATACCTTCAGCTAGAACTCCAAGAGGGTACAGTGGTATCCATATGGTGTATCTCAACCAAGTCAACAACTTCCATTCCGTATCAATGCAGGCCAACATGTAGAAAGGATACCTATGGTTCATTTTTACAAATTCAGGATTAGATCCAAGTCTGTTATACTCACAAAGACTGCATTGATTTGATCAAAAATACAATGAAACAATATTGTGAAACAAAATTTGCGTATTTGATTAAAATATCTGGATTAAGTTGTCTAGATTACTGCACATTCTCATGTTCCCCAAAAAGGGCAGATGTATCGATACTCGAAACCAAGACAGCAACGTAATGACATCATCTAATTAAAAAAAAAAACATAAGGAAACAGCCAAGCGAACAAAACTACATAAATGTTATAATAGATCAATGAAATGTGCACTGTTTTTAATTTATTTGTATTTATTTTTACATGATTCCCAATTATTTATATTCACGATTTCTGGTATTTGTACAGGCTTTACATTTTTATTTCAATGTTGTAATTAGCAATTCATTGAATTTTATCTTTGAAGCAGATTTTTTATGTGACAGCATTAATTAAAGTTTCTTAGAGTTATCTGCATCGCCTGCGCTCCATCAAGCCACATCCCATAATATATGTCATCACTCAAATTAATGCACGGCTCAAATTAACTGTACAGCATGTGTGTAAGACTCCAATACAATTAGAAAGTAATTATTTCATCACTAATACATCTTTCGATGAGTAAAACTGGCTATAGTATTATACACTACACAACATTATTACATAATTTTCAAATACATTTTTTAATTATTATTTTAAATTATTGTCCCTGGACCAGCAGGGTACTCTTATAATAAAGTAGCAGTGGCTGTGACAGATTTTAAGTATCAATTCTGCTTAAAAAGATGCGATCTAATCCTGTTTACATGAAATAAGCCTGCTCCCGAGCAGGTTTAAGTTTATGCACCTGTTGCTATGACAGCAAGTCCAGGATAAGATTCGAAGAACCAAATGATTGTGAGTTAGCGATGTACGAAGAATGGGCCCCAGGGTTTGTTAATCAATACAAATTCCAAAAGAACAGCATTTATTTAAAATAGAAATATTTTGTAACTGTATAAATCCCTTTACTGCCAGTTTTGATTAATTTAATGCTGAATATAAAAAAAATCTTGGTGACCCCAAACTTTTGAAGTTACTGGTAAGTGTATACCTATTTTATTAAAAAATATTTATTTTATAAAATAAATCTCTAAACAAATTACAAAAATAAAACATTCAGATATGCAGATATGTATTCTCATTTATGTATTGTCATATGAACTAGTTACATTGCTTTCAGCCCTAGTTTTGAGGTACTGACTCATTTCACTATTTGCACACGGATGTGTGGAGACAAGTTGTGTGAGCCCACAGGAAGAGAATGATAGCGGAAGAAGTGTGGATAAACTGTGGCTGTACAGAAACCACATCACTGATAAAAGAGCAAAGAACATAAAAACAGCCTAAAATCATTAACCTACATATTTATACATATACCAAGCTCAAAAAGATACACAGGTAAATTTCTTTCAAATGCAGTATGTATTCTGTTGCTGTAATTCCAATTTAGGTTCTAAATTTCAGTATATTTTGGAAAGAGAAAATGCATTTGCTTTAAAAAACTAAGGACTGCAAATAGGAAGTTGAAATATTAGCACAAAGAAGAGGATATCCTGTAGATAAAGAATGCAGACTACCCCATCACACAAACTCCTACATTTCCTCACCATCAGCAGAAACTATGCTCTTAATAAACATGCACATGTTACACACTATTAATTACCTGAATATCTCAATCATACTCCATAGATAGAAGACAAAGAAGACCACTGGCTTGTTCTGCATATCCTCTAACGTGCCAAATAGGACAAAAAGGATGAAGTTCCTCCCCATCACCTTTAACAAGAGGAATGTAAATATTTCACTGTCATGAAATTGATTATTCAAAACAGTATATAATGAAGTGCATTTAATTGGTTACAAAAGAATGAGGTGCACCAGACATACCTGAATGAAAGCAGGCATGACTCCAGTCTTAACCAACCCAACAGCAGGATTAATAACCTCCATTATTGCCAGCATCTGACAGAAGTACATCACGTCGGCAATGGTATGAAATGTATCGTAGAAAGAATCTGTTGGGTTGAGAAAAAAACAGTAAAGACCATACTGAACTCCGAGACATAGACAACTATGTTTTCACTGTTTTCACACTTTGGAGAACCACTTTACACCATCCAAATAAAGCGTCTTTTTCACACGACATGTTTCACACTGCTCATAATTCATCCCTGGTTAACAATTAATCCTGGGTATTGATACACTGATGTTTCATACTGTACATTCCTAGATCCTGGGTTAACCTTCTTATTTGCATATTTGCGGTGTCAGTGTCATTGACTGGACGAACGCAGCACACAACTTGTTTACATAAACACTGCAAAAGCTTTGCTAACCATGTTTCTGAGCAAGGGTTAAAACTCCACTTCTAAAATGCTCAGTGAGAATTTAATTTTTTAACCTGGGTTTGAAAGGGATTTAGAAGCCCTAAACTGAATTATATATTTTTCTCTCTCTCTCTCTCTATATATATATATATATATATATATATATATATTTTTAAAAGAATTTGCATAACAGACCTGCAGGCCGTCTCAAAAAAAATTCAAATGAGATGCATTTCCTCACAATAACAACAGCTAAAAAGCAGAAGTGTATCGTTAAGCTGCTTACAAAAAGTTGAAAAACTAGACTAACCTTGTCCAAGAATGAACAGACGTACAGTCATGTTGACAAATATCCAGGAATAACCGAGGAACTGGACCAAGTTGTACATAAAGAGAAAACCTTTTTTCAAGCCAAGAAAAGCTGTAAACACAGTAACATAAAAAGAGTAATGAATACATGGTTATTATTTGGTAAGCTGAACCAATGTGTTTACTTTCTACTTGAAAAAATTAAATATATACTCACGGTCCTTACGAACCCTTGACTCAATGTTGATTTTGTTTATTTTCTCTTCCTGTGTACAGAAAACAGTTTAACACATCAGACAGTGCACTTCTGTGAAGCTCCTCAAGTATAACACATAATTTGTGTTTTTGGTTATTAGTAAACCTCTTCACCTTCTCTCTGAGCTCCATTTCTGCATCTGACTCATCCAGCCAGCGATCAAAATCAGGTGCTAAAAACAGAGGCTTCTTCTCTTGTTTAGTGAGTCGATCCCACCAGACGTGCCCCTGCTTCTTTACTGTGATATTCACCTGCCGCTGGGTGGATTTGTGTTTCACCTGTGGACACAAACATTTTCATGTTCCTCCTGCACTTCATTGTGCAACCAAACACTTTACATAGATGTTTTCAGAACTTTCTTACAACAGTATAAAGGAAGATGGCTGTTACCTCAGGTTTAACAGGTTTTAGGAATTCCAGACTGAATTCATATTTATTTTCTCCTTTCGCTCCATGCCCTTGACCTTGAAAAGAGCAGAATAAACAGAAGTCACACAACTGAAAAGAAAGAGCATCCAGCTGATGGTTAGTCGTGAGATGTACCTTTGAAGTGAAGGATGTTCTCTTCTACACCAATACTGAGACTCTGTGCGATAGAGACAAAACGAGTACAAAGAAGAGTGAAGTAAAGTTTCAAGCTCCTCCTCCCACTGCCTGTTTTATCAGTACAATGCCCTCAAATGCACCATGCATCAAACGGACATTATAATACGCAGTTATAAATTAATAAAGCATCAGTAATGAATGGATTACAATAGAAAAACACATTAACTTTGTCAGTCTTTCTGACCATTGATATTCCATGTTTTTTAAAATCATTTTAAAGTGGTTATTTGAAATGAATAGATTTGAACGATTACACTTATTAGTCTACAAATGACCAGCAGACCAATATTATAACACAGATTTTTACATTCTTCTTGCTCCGTGGAAACCCTGCTGTTTTCATGAGGTTTTAGTAAAATTCTATTATGTACTGGACAGTTTATAACAGTGGTTCTCAACTGGGGGGCAATGCTCACTAAGGGTCCTCAGCAAACTTGGGGGCCGCAAGATGAAATAAAGACAAAACAAACATTAAATAAGCTAAAGCAACTAAAAATCATAATATCTGTTATTTTAATTCACCCCTCAACTGTGTTTTTTCTTTTATAAAATATAAAAGTGTCACCCTTGGTAAATATGATCAAAGAAGGCTGTAGAAATAAATCTGCATTGTTAATCCTTTTGATCTATTTTTTTTTTTTTTAAATCACAAAAATCTAACCTTTCATTGAAGAATAAGAATTTAAAATGGGGGGGAAATATCATTATGAAATAAATGTTTTTCTCTAATACACATTGGACACAATTAACGGTGCCCTAGTTTTATTCAATACTTTTTGAAACCTCCATTTGCCAAAATAGTATAGGAGTTTTCTCCTATAATGCCTGATGAGGTTAAAGAACACCTGACAAGAGATCAGAGACCATTCCTTCATCCAGAATCTCTCCAGATCCTTCAGATTCACAGCTCCATGACGGTGCTTCTTCTCTTCAGTTCACCTCACTCATTTTCTACAGGGTTCAGGTCAGAGGACTGGAATGGTCATAGCAGAAGCTTGGTTTTGTGCCCAGTGACCCATTTTTGTGTTGTTTTTAAGGTTTGTGTTTGGATTATTGTCCGGTTGGAAGATCCAAACATGGCCCATTATATGTGATTATTTCTAACAGAGTCAGTCACTTGTTGATTTTTTATCTGTTGGTATTTGATAGAATCCATGATGCCATGCATCTAAACAAGATGTCCAGGACCTCCAGAAGAAATATAGGCCCAAATATATTTGGTTTGTTCACCAAAACCATCTTGAGTGTTTGCTGCTAAAAAGCTCATTTTTAGTTTCATCTGACCATAGAAGCCAGTCCCATTTGAAGTTCCAGTCGTGTCTGACAACTGAATATGCTGGAGTTTGTTTTTTGGTGAAAGCATTTTCTTTTCTTGAAACCCTCCCAAACAACATGTGGTGTAGGTGCTGTTTGACCATTTTTTTTAAGGTTTTCTGACCCCGAAACTCAACCTTTTTCTGCAATTCTCCAGCTGTGATCCTTGGAGAGTCTTTAGCCACTCAAATTCTCCTCCTCACCGTGCATTAGGACGATATAGACACACGTCCTCTTACATTCATTACATTTTCTGTTGATTGGAAATTATTAATTATTGCCCTGATGGTGGAAATGGGAATTTTCACTTCTCTAGCTCTTTTCTTAAAGCCACTTTCTAATTTGTGAAGCTCAATTATCTTTTGCTGCACATCAGAAATATATTCCTTGGTTTTTCTCATTGTGATGGATGATTAATTTGGAATTTGGCCTTTGTTTTGTTTTCCCTCCTATATATATTTCTGTGAAACAGGAAGCCATGGCTGGATAATTTCATGTTCATATTCACCCTGGAGTGCTCAAAATTGTGAATATGAATGGGAATATATTTCAGATATATTTTACACATAAGAATTTCTAGGGGGTACCAGTAATTGTGTCCAACAATTATTTGAGAAAAAACATTTATCTCATAATGATATTTCCCCCCATTTTAAATTCTTATTCTCCAATGAAAGCTTAGATTTTTTTAAAATAAAAGATCAAAAGGATTAACAATGCACATTTATTTTCACAGCCTTCTTTGATCAGATTAACCAAGGGTACCAACAATTCTGACTATGTGTGTGTGTATGTATGTATGTATGTATGTACAGTATGTATGTATGTATGTATGTGTGTGTTATATATATATGTCGACAGGGTTGGCAATTAAAATGCCAAAAGTCATAATGTTTTGACCTATGTATGGCATTTATTTTTATTTTGCCATTCGGACTTATTGGAGACATACTAAGGTAAACAATGTAACAGCTTTCCAAACTGTTTTAACATTTATTTGCATAAAGCAACCCTATTAATATAGAACAGCAATACCACCTTTGTTCCAGAGCTCTCAGTGGCAGAAGGATATTCTATCTGTTCACCTTAATTAGTAGACTGGTCAAACATGCTTTAACCTGCCCTGAGAAAGCAATGAGGGGGAAAGGGGCAGATACTGTGTCAGAAACTGGATTGTAAATAAAACATGCTCTGTCATTGTAACTGGGCCAGATGGTTAGTGGGTCCAACAGGATCAATTCATGATCTCCCTTTCAGTAATCTTCATTTTTATTCTCTGTGATCTAGGCTTGATGCAAGCCCTGTCAACAGACCTACAGAGGCTGTTGTTATTCAACAGAATATCAGCCTAACACCATTCACTTTGATAGTTCTGTAACAAACGATCTGGATTTGCATATATATTAAATGCAATAAGAAAGCAGAATAAGAAAAGGACTATTATGAAATAATTGTCCCAGAGCAAGTTTTTCTTACCTGTGCATCACTGATATCCACTCGCAGGTATATCTCCCCATGCCGCTGCGCCCAATACACGTGAGGTGTGAGAGTCTGCATTTCAAATATTCACATTAAATAATGCGCCTTACTCAGATTTAACAATGAATGACAGGCAATGTGAATCTTGCAACAAGCAGCCGGAAGACGTTCTTCTTCTTCTTCCTTGATGTTTAACGGCGTTAAATGTTTGTCCAGAATATTCTTCGAGTGCGCGTGCGTGCACGTGTCGTGACCTCACCGCCCACTATTTCAAGTTCCGGAAGTATCCAATTACTTTTCTATAAAATGTCAAAAGTAAAAGGTTTAAGCCTCGAATCAAACCACCCGGCCCTGAGACAAGTCACAGCTTTCAAACATGTATTTAAAGAAACGGAAATCGGAGAAAAGGACAACAGTACAAGACAATGAACTACGCTACCCATGAAGCACTGCGAATGACGTAATCGAACAAATGAACTACAATAATGCGAAATTAAGAAATAAATATAATGTGCAATACAAAACTATCAATTTATCGATTTTTAGTATAAGTATTAAATATTTACAATATTTAATAGCCCATACTTCAGCTGCCCTCAGGATTATGGGTAGCACAATTCGTCACTGGGAATTACTTTTTTAAATGAAGTTCAAAATTATATTTCATTCTCACAAATAAAGGCGTATATATTCTTATATGTAGGAATATTATCCGTTTGACGGCTTCATGTGTCATTTTACTCGGTACTTCCAGCCAGTGACGGCGCTGTGACGATGATTGTAACAGCTCCAATGTTTACGGAAGTAGACCAAACGACTGACATGAGCGGACTCTAGACTTACTGCTACTTAAATGTGCAGTTTAATTGTCCAATAAAAGTTAATCTCGAAGTACATTTCAAATATGAATGATACAAATAGCATACCTTAAAAGATAAATACTTTAGACATGGGAAACTAACCAAATATAAAAAGTCTTGTATATTTAACAAGATTAAGTTTTATGTTTTTATAATGCAGCAGAATTCTGAATCTGATCATATACAACTGGACTTGCAAACAAATAGTAGAAAATGTCATGTTCTAGTTGGTTTGACTGGCAGTGTAGCTGCTCTCAAGGCGCCTTTGTTGGTAACACAACTACTTGAGATTCCAGGGGTAAGTGTATATATATTCAAACAGTTTCTGCTTGAGTTCACAGAGCCACTGCTGTCGTTGAGGTTATGTTCTTCAATATCACTGTCATTTCACATGTTTATCCACTAGGGAGTGCTATTTGTTACAACATAGAAAGTTATTCTAATATGACTATATATCTTATTTATAGAATACAAAGTAAACTTTTTTAAAGATGGAAATTATGCTAGTTTTCTATGCTATTTTTTATGTTTAGTTCTCATTTAAGTTAACATAGGGGTTATTTTTATATAATTTTAAATAATTTATTTTGGTTTAAGTTGCTATTGCATTTTGCTTTTCAGAATGAATAAAATAGAAGATATAAAAAATGTATAGTTTTTTTTTTCTTGAGTACAGTTATTTATTTGTTTGTTTGTTTTATTGATTGATTTAGAAATAAATAACTGAATCAATATATAAAAATAATATAAATAAATATATAACACATTTTTATCTTCATATATTTACTTTAAGTTTTTTGTCCTGTTCATTTGTTAATGTGAATTTTTAATTATCTTAAATCTGGGTGAAATTTGCTTCAAGGTTAAAAGCTATATTTAAAGATATGTTTTTAGGGGGTGAACGTCATTTTTTCTGTTCTGTTCTCTAGGTTGATGTCCGTGTGGTCACCACAGACCATGCCACTCATTTCTACGATATCAATGAAGTCCCTGTCCGTGTGTACACAGATAAGGACGAGTGGGAGGTAAGTACAGCCTTTGAAGAGGAAGCAATGCATTTTCACTATTCAAAGAACAGCGTAATATTGTTTCCTGCTGTAACGTTACATCAGTAACCAGATTGGCTGCTGATAAGAAAATTTTTCATAGAAGATATGAAGGGTTTTCTTTATATTTCTATGCTAGATGTGGACAAATCGCTCTGACCCTGTGCTTCATATCGAACTTAGACGTTGGGCTGATCTGCTAGTAATCGCTCCACTAGATGCCAACACACTTGGTAAAATTGCCAGTGGGATATGTGACAACCTCCTGGTAGGGCGTGTATTTATTACATTGTTGTGGCATTTTGTATGGATTTGTTTTGATACATTAGTATCTTAAGTGTGTTTACCCATTTTGTTGATGACAGACATGTGTGGTGCGGGCCTGGGACACCAGCCGTCCTCTGCTCTTCTGTCCTGCTATGAACACAACCATGTGGCAGCACCCTATCACTGCACAGCAAGTGGCCACGCTTAAAAGCTTTGGCTACGTTGAGATACCATGCATTGCCAAAAAACTAGTCTGTGGAGATGAAGGTATCTTCTAAGAAAGTGTATGGTTTTTATGAGGCAATTGCATTGATAAGGGAAAATGGAACAGATAAAAAAGTTGTCATCGATGTGTGAAATCACTCATGCATTATTCGTTAACTGAAGATCAAACAGATGGAATCTGGCAGGCTTTGATAAGCATGCTCCTTGATCAAAGAAGGACTTAATGAATTAATGTTTCTTGTGTTTTGGCTCGTCTTACATTCCAGTCTTGCTGTCTTCACAGGTAAAGGAGCCATGGCAGAGGTTTCAACTATTGTTGAAACTGTCAAACAATACAATCCAGAAACATCCTCAGTGACCTCGGACTAAACATACCAATGGTAGAGAGACACAAGGTTATCTATGGAAGCCCTTTTCCTAATAAAAATTAAAAAACAATATTTCCAGAATAAAATAATAATAAAGGGAATTGTGTTTTTTTCTCGCAATTATGAGTTTATATCTTACACTTCTGGCTTATTTTTTTCAAAATCAGAATTGTTAAATATAAACTTGCAATTCTAAGAAAAAGGTCAGAATTTTTAATAAAAATGTGCAGTTATAATTCTTAGAAGAAAAGTCAAAATTATGAGATGTAAATTCACAATTGCAAGAAAAAGGTCAGAATAGCGAGACGTAAACTCAGAATTGTGAGAAGAAAGTCAAAATTAAAAGTTTACATCTGACAAATCCGACTTTTTTTCTCAGAATTGCTAGTTTACATCTTGCAGTTCTGTGTTTATATCTCACAATTGTGAGATTTTTCTTAGAATTGTGAGAAACAAAGTAAATTGTGAAGACGCAATTACCCTTTTCATCTTTTATTTTTCATTTTTTATGGCAGAAACGGGCTTCCATAGTTATCTGCACAATCAATAAAGACAATTTAAAGTGTTTATGATATGTAAAAAGCTTAATATTTTAGTGTTTTACAATTATACGTTACAATGTTGAGAAACAAACAAACATTATTCTGTCATTTATGTTTCTAATGGTTGTATTCATTACATCCATTTTTTTACATACTAATTTCAAATAAATTACTCTTTCAGTATTGAAAATGTTCCTCCTTATAAAGTGTTCCATATTAGCATAGTTGAAAGTCACTATTGTTTAATCTTTGGATCTGCCCTGGTAGCTAATCCTTATTTTGAAACTAATTATGATAAATGATCAGAGGGCTGACCCAGTCTGTTGTTACTTAATGCCATCAGATTAATGAGCACAAAAGTCATGTAATGCTTATGACAAATAGGATATAATAGTCGAATATTTTACAGGAAAACATAGGTGAGGTTTGGTGAGGTTTACTTGATAATTTAACTGTTTTAAATGTTAGAAGTCTTCATTTTGACATGAATGTGACCTTGGATTGGCATGCGTGTTCTCTCTGTGACCTTTCACCCAGCGAGGGCCTCAGAGGTCGAGTGAGGGAACTCTAACCACAACAGCAGCAAGAGCTTTTCATGAAAATAGTCTCAGGTTGTGCTTGAAGATACTAATGCACTTAACACCTCAGGTACATATCCTGTTGCAGGTTACCGTTAGAAATGTGTTCCATCTGTTAATCATATGTGGTTAACCACCTTGATTTTCATTTGGCTAATATAAACCAACAGCACAAGCATAGATATGATTTTTGTTGTTTTTTGGCACCCTTCAGCTACTGTAAAGTATTCTGGCTGAAGTTTAACACCTGTTAATCTGTGCTACACATATGTGCAAGGTTATAACAGTACTCAGATTTTGAAGCTTAAACGAAGAGGAAAGTTTAATCTGAAGAGAATGTGATATTATAGAGTATGGTTTTAACGATTTTTTTAAATCTAGGTTTAAAGGATATAGTAGCAATACTGTTTAATTCTGTCTTAAATATTTCTTCTTATTTCTAAAAGTGTTGAAATGTTACATTTCCTAAAATATAACATTTTGGGTCAAGTTCCCCTCTGTGACAAATTAGAAGTGTTAAAGGAGAAATTCTATTTTGGACTTCCTAAAACCTGAATCATACTTTTAGTTAATTTAGTATTTGTGTGCACATTTTTATAAGAAAGAATCACTGTCCCCAGTATTGCTGCTATTAACATCACGCCAGCATTTAATGGAGTTTTCAGAGAACAAATGATAGAAATGAGTGTCATGGGAAGCACACCAGATTATAGTCAGAAATTAACTTTAGAAAACATTTTAATTGTTAAATCAAACATTCATTTGTGTATATATAGGTTGCACTTGTATGGCATATAGTCTTAATGGCTCTTGTTCACCTACTCGGTCTACATAATCTTTTCCTTCATCGATCATTGTTTTTTGTGTCTTTTCCTCAAGGCTAAAGATTTATAAAAGTCTAGTCAACACATGCCTGACATTGGGGTTAGAACAAAGGGTGTATCTATGTCACTGCGGTTTAAAAGGATAGATAACATCCTGCTAATGTGTGTATAGGGATAAACAGCTTATGTGAACATTTATACAATCCGTGAAACTGTTTTTAAGAGACACGTAGTTCAAAAACAACTTTCTTTGGACCTGTTAAAATCACACCAGAACATGCATATACGTGTATATATATTTTAACAACCTTTTGTGAAACTGAATAATTAAAATAGGCAGCTCGCGCAATATTTTCATGTTTTATGTGCTATTAGATTAATCATTTAATGTTCAAATTTGTGGTTCTGTTTAGATTTTGTGGAAAATAGGCTATTTAATAAAAATGTTTCTATTGCGACAATGTACACTTTAACATATCCCACCATTTGGAAAAAGTCAAAATAGGGCAAATCATTTTTTATTTATTTTATTCAATAGGGGTTTTGAAGTCAAAATATAGAAATGAACTTGCTAAACTAAATCACGTCATATGAAAGAATCAGTAGCTGGGTCAGTCAAACAGCCATCATGTGAGATGATGCATATACTGGCACATTAAATTTGAACATTTAATAAAAACACTTGTTCATCCTTATTTGTTTAGCAAAGCAGCGGAGGTGTTGTCATCAGATGTAGTCAGTGCTGCTTTACACACAGTCCCCAGTCTGATGCGGTGTCCTCTTGTCATTGGCTGCCGAGCCAGACTTTAAAAACAGGCTCTCCAGCAGGAGGGGAAACGTTTATCAAGCAGGTGCTGGAAGAATTAAATCAACTGAGTGTAATGTGGAGGAGGCTCCTATCTCTTGGCATGCTAAATGAGAGTGAAATATTCTTAGTCACATGTGGGCTGTAGACGGCTCTGATCTGTGTTAGTCAAGGCCAGGTCACTGAAATGCACTTGGTGGAGGAGTGACAGGAAACTACATGGGAAATATATTGCGAAACATCAAGAACTAAAATATTGCACAATTCTGGTGCAATTACATCCACCGCTTTTGACGACTTAGTGCAACAAAAAAAATATTTTATAGTAATATAATTAACAGTTTTTGTCCATGCCTGTACCTTATGTTTTATCATCATAGAAAATCAAATTTATGATTTTTAACAGCACACACAAAGGACTCGCATGCACACACGGGGCTCAGGTGTACCCCAACATATTGCTTGATGTTGAGGTTGTCACTAAGGTTGAGTAAACACTTGTCACATTTCCTGCTTGTAGTCCTTTGGGGATGCTGACTGGCCCTTGGTGCTTCTTCCCCAGGTAGCTGAGAGGTAATACAGACATGGCTGATGTAACTCTACAGCTGAGTGAACTCATGGCTCCTGACTGTAGCTCCTGAGCTGGCACGGTTTCATCACTCGTACTAAACATATCACACGGTTAAAGTAAACACATGCAAACTAGCACGACTGCTGCTGCTGCTAAAAAGGTACAGCTGTGAACCAACAGCAGGAAACATTTGAGAATAAAATGGGTTTATGTGTTAGGGTTAGGTACCGTAAACTAAGAAGTAACCATTTTTAACAGCATTTATAAGTCTAGGTTCATGTTATTTATAAATTTACCATTTATAATACATTCAATTAACTCACTTTACTCGTGTGAATTTATTCTTAACTTAAATGTTAAAAATGTATTATATGAAGAAACTAACTGTTTACCCAAAACCTAACTTTACCCAAAAATGAAAATTCACTTCCTCAAGCCATTGAAGATGTAGATAAGTTTGTTTCAGAGGATCTATTGGTGAGCGTGGTGATTTAATGTTAAATTTCTCCAAATATGAAGAAGAAACAAACTCATCAAGCATCTTAGATGGCTTGAGGTTAAGTACATTTTCAGCAAATTTTCATTTTGGGGTGAATTATTCCTTTAAGATGTGTCTGCAGAAAGATGCAACCATTAAACTTTACTATCTCTTAACTATCACTATTTTCTGTTGTTTTCTTCCTTATCCAGAAAATGTTATTTCCAAGATATTTCCTAACTGTAACTGCAAAACACCTTACAGCTTATATTTCAGTGAAATAAAAATATGATTGAGACATCAAACATTAAAACCTCCAAAGGGTCACATGAAGAACATCAGGGTTATTGTGCATACTTCTTTTGAGAATCAAAAAAACTCCTCACACCCCACCCCCTCTCCAGAACTGGTTTAATTTGTCACAACCGTCACATTAACTGGAAGCACTCATACGTTGGCTTCCTTTTTCCTTTATCTACCATAGTTATTTCACAACCTTTGTTCTCCCTCTGAATATTGTTCCCTTCCTGAACTGTTTGGACTGTTTAGATAAAATGGTAAACAGATATGGCTTCTGCATAAGAAAATACTGAACTCATGAAGCGTCAACTTACGCAAAACATTTGCTTTTTTGAAAACTTTAGAACAACGAGAACACAAAACGCCAGAGGGTATGTGTGAGAAAACCTCGCTAATAGAAAATATTCTCAGAACACATTTTTGTTAGCTGAGCATTGTTTTCATCTTCTCTTATAGGGTTTTATATAAAGAACTCCTGGTGCCATCTGTTGATCGGCATTAATGCATAACACCATGGAAACTGGAAGCACAAGGCATTGTAGGAAATACTGTAGAGACTCTGCTCCTGAGGAAAGACCATCCCTCGGGGAACAGGGGGTCTTACAGAGGACATCAACTTGTCTAGGCTATGTAGATGCAGTCTCGACGGGCAAAAAAATTAGACAGTTGACTGATGTACTGTATTGTTTATGGGGTATTATTCTTATATAATATTGTAAGTCCACAATTTACTCAATGATTAACATGCATTAGTATATATGGTGTATTTTTTATATATAATACTTTTTGGTCCAATAATTATACATGTATCACTCTCAATCAGTCTTTCTTATTGTATTTTGCAGACATCTTGTCTTTGTTGTCTTAATAAATAAAGTCTAATTTTGGCATCTGGAACTCCTTGACTTTTTTTCTCAACAGTCATGTTTTCTTTCCAGAAAAAATAAATAAATCAATAAATAAAAAATGTATACAAATTACAAAAGACCTACTTCACAGTAGTGATGAAAAAATGTTTTATGTGCATGATTCTGATTCACTCCAGATATCAATTATTATGAAATAAACAAAATATAGATTCAGATAATAAATGACCTAGTTCTGGCCTCCTGTATCAATTACGGCCAACTATTAACTCAAGCAAGACAACAGGCTTCAGTAAACAACAGACAGCTGGAATACTTTATCTCTGCCATCTGTGTTGCGTCAAACCTGAAATGCAGAGATTCCTTGGGAAAAAAAACAGACTTTGAAGAATCCTCTAGATTAGCCCTTTCTCATATTATAGTGTAAAACTAGAGCTGGTGTTTCTTAAAGGGATAGTTTTCTTTTCTTTTTTTTTTGTTGTTATTATATGAACAAAACAGATTAAATATTCTTCAAAATATCTTCTTTTGTGTTCCACAGAAGAAATTAAGTCATACAAGTTTGGAACGACACGTGGTGAGTAAATGATGACAGGACATGTATTTTCCGAGTGAACTTTCCCTTTAAATTTGAAGAGGGTTTGTAAATAATTTGTACTCATCTATTATTGTTGAAGTGTCTGCTCTGTAGTAAATGGTTGTGTGCTGTAGTTTAAGTAAATGGATAACTGATGTACCTTATTTATGTGTGTGAGGTGATAAATTAAAGCAACTTTGTCCTTCCAAGCAATATTTACTTTTGCTTATCTGGGTCGGGTCAGATACTTAAGACATCATTCTGTGATTACAGAGAGCAATTTTCATAAGGGTTTCTATAATTAGAGGAAGTGATGCAGAAGTTATTGCCCATGCATGTTTGCCCTTAACCATTTATTATACAAGATGATACAATATATTTGATTATGATACTAGCACGCATATTGACAGCAAAGCTCTTGACCTTTGCAAAGACAAGGAGGTAATGGAACATACTGAGTGAAGGCAGGGAATGTTCCTTCCATCAGTTCTAACAATCACTGAAGATGTGACATTCTACACTTATTCTTATTTTTAAAAGATGTCAATTTCTGTACATTAATATTTTTAAAATAGTTGGAATCTTTCTGAGGGATGGTGTGAATCAAGTATTTACAGCAGATCTCTTACAAATGAATTGGAAGTGCAAAAACTTATTAGCAATTCATGATATAATTATTCAGAAAACATTTTGCACCCTTAAAGGGGACCTATTATGCAAAAATCACTTTTGTAAGGTGTTTGAACACAGTTGTGTGGCCGCAGTGTGTGGCAACAACCAGTCTATAATGGTAAAAATCCACCCACTCATTTTTTTATAATCTAAAAAAAATCATAAACAGTCTCTCAGAACGAGCAGTTTCAGATTCTCCCTCTGTTCACGTCACCGAGGGGAAAAAGTCTCGCCCATTTTTGACGCTGCCCTATAAGCATAGACACGGCCTCCGCGGTCCGCCTCCGCCATTACTGATCACTTGCTGTAGCTGCTGGAGATATACAATGTCAGCACCAAAGAGGCATTTCAAGTGTTGTGTTTTGGGATGCACTAACAAACATAGGAGTCTCCATAGACTCCCTCCATCTGAGCCTGAGGACACTGTGGTTAAGTTTCATTGTCTAAGGAAATGTCCCGGAAAAAAATCGGTAAAGTCCCCAATACGTGTAGGGATCACTACCAATGCTTCGTGCGCGAACGTCAGCTACAGACAAAGTAAGTATCACACGTTTGTTTTCCAATTTGCCTTTCTGAAAGAGCTTCTTGGCACTCTGTGAGGCTAATGATGCTAAAGCTACCATTGTCTCTGTCTGTTTTCACTGGTGCTGTCTTCATGAATGATCGTGAATAGGAATGTGCTAGTTAAAAGTTGCATATGAAAGCAATGTGAGTCGATCGCTTCAGTTTGTTGAGCTCATAATCACGAGTGGGACTTATAAAGTTTGTGATAGTATGCCATGCACCATGAGACCAGCTATGTTGTTGTTTTTATCGCGCCATGCTCCCGTCTGTGTAATTCATAAACACGAATTTATTATGCACAGTACAATCAGATGATTGACTTTGAAACAGAGTACGTTTTCTGTAAAGATAACAGGCTTGTATTAATAGTGTAATGTTTATTTGCAAAGGCTAGCACTGCTAATTCGCAAGCTTGAGCTCTTGAAGCTCCGCCCTCTTCTCCGGGAGCAACAGCTCATTTGCATTAAAGCAACATACTCAAATCAGCGTGTTTTGGCTCATACCCTAAAAGTGGCAATTTTAACAAGCTATAAACAATTATTTGTCAGGTATTTTGAGCTAAAACTTCACATACACGCTCTGGGGACATCAGAGACTTATTTTACATTGTGTAAAAAGGAGCATAATAGGTCCCCTTTAAGAGACAAATATCCTTACAATGAAAGTCAAAACTGCATTGGACCTCACTGCCTTTCATTGTATGGACATAAAACAGTTAAAACATTTTTATATTCTGTTCCACAGAAGAAAGAAAGTCATACAAGTTTGAAAAGACATGAGGCTGAGTAAATGATGGCAGAAGTTTCATTTTGGGTTGATCTGTCTCTTTAAGAGATAATACTTGTTGGATTGTTATGTATTCAATTGTAACTTTCCAAAAGTCAAAAATAAGGCTACACACCAAAAGGTACAAAAGCTGTCACAGGGGCGGTACACTTTCAGAAGGTAAACATTTGTACTTTATTCACCCCAAAAGGGTGCATATTAGTACCTCGAAGTTACATATTGGTACCTAAAGTGTACATACCTAAATGGTGCATATTAGTACCTTTTAAAAAGGTGGGCTACCACCCCAGCGACAGCTGTTGTACCTTTTTTTCTGAGATTGTACAAAATATTTTTAAGCATATATTTAAGAAAATAATAAGGCTCAAAGAATAAAACAACAGCAGTATTACAAAATTATGTGACAATGCAGTTTCACAACTTTCTGGATTCCTCGTCCCACATTTTAGCAGAGTATAATGTGTTCTTTTACACAATGGATGTGCAACTTTTTTATTTTATTTTTTTTACACACAAAACATGGTTTATTCAGTGCACATACTCAAACACACAAACCTTTAGTAAAGACACTTTTTGTGCATTTTTAATAAGAATGACTATTAAATTTCATACTCCAATCAGTTTGACTGTAGATGAACATAAACGTCCCCTTTTTTCTCTAGCTGCACCAACGTCCCGATAAGCGAGAACCCTTCAGTGTAAACATTGAAACGGTATTATCATTCCCGCCGGCAATGTTTGGACTACCTATCAGCACTGTTATGAATCCTAACAGGGGGTGATGGGGCTGGTTGCAACTCAGTAACTTTGTGAAGGAAAACATGAGCAGTAAGCCTCTGCACTTAGCTACGACTTCTCTAATTTATGGTGATACACAAGTGTTCGACTCTTGGACCTTTTGGTTATATCAGATTGAAGATTACTCTTTAAGGCATTGTTATGTCATTCGTGGTCATGGGAGAATCATGATATCAGATTTCCTGTTTCAATTTCTTATATCATGCTTAGTTCTACATTCTTTTTAGGTCAACATGATCTATTGTTCTAAAATTTTGTCAGGATAAGCAGGATGACTGGACACATCTGTGTCTCAGGACAGATAAAAAGGGAAGTATTACATTCCTCTACACAGAAATGTGGAAGGATGCCCGTGTTCAGAAGAGTATAAATGTGTCTTTAGATCACTTCTAAGATGAAACACAAAGACCTGTTAGTTAGAGAGTGTTGCATCATCTGCTTTGTTCTGCCACTAATGTATTCCTCTGCATTTTTTCTTTTCTTCTCAATATTGACTTTTGCACTAACAGTAGTTTATTGAACAAACACAAATCCAGCAGAGCAGATATAACATCAGATATAATGTCATGAGGTTAGTCACCATTCCATACAAGCCTCAGAGTAAATAAACTTCATGCATAACATATCTGCATTACCAGTTAGACTAATGGGGTGTAGTGAACTTGCAAGTAGTACGTTACATATATCAAACGGCTTCCTTATACCGGTATAATGGAGTATACAAACAAACACGCCCCTTCATACTAATTATGGGTTTATAATTATAATTCCACACACTAAATAGATTACTCATATGGTGTGTTTTTATTATTATTCATGTATAACATTGAAGAGCCAGTATAGGTCAAACTAGGACATTATAAGTCCACTATTTACTAAATGTTTATTAATGTTTTACATGTATCTAACGGCATGTATTATACAAGTATATTCCATATTTTGTTGAAAGCATGATTTTTTGATCTGATTCGCAGAATAGCTAGCAGATTAATGACGTATCTGTGGCACAAGTATAGATCTTACTCAGGGTAGCGCCATATTTAATTTTTGACAGGAATGAAACGAGACTCATGTCGTCCCAAACTCGTAAGAGCTTTGTTCATCTTCGGAACACAAATTAAGATATTTTTGATGAAATCCGAGAGCTTTCTGACCCTGCAACTACCATGTTCATGTGCAAAGAATTTTTTTGCAAAGAAAGCAAAAATAATGACTTTATTCAACAATTTCTTCTCTTCCGTGTCAGAATTTGACACATGTTCATGACAGTACTACGACGCAAAATTCAATATGGTGTCTAACCTGATTAAGGTCAACTGGGGAGATGCTAAGAAGAAAAAATGAGGACAGCACCTGTAATGAGATCTGTAGTTGAAAACAGTAAGCGCGAGTTGCAAATGTGATGGTTAAATGTTCTGCAGGCATCACAGCTTTGTTGTCTCTGCATATAAAGTCTGATTTGGTATTTCACTACATTTGTCACAACTCTCATGTCACACAAGTTCTCAGTTTCTGCATCTGTTGTTCGAAAAAGTGTTAATCCTGAAAATAAGTTTTGAAATAAAGTTATAAATAAAGTTATTATTTCTGGAACTCGATATTCGATATTATTTTGCAAAGAAGAAGAGACGACAAAACGTGACGGTCAGAGGTGTTGGTGAGTTTCTATGTCATTCCCAAGTACTGACTGGTACTCTAACATCCTCCATGAGTGACATAATGGCTTGAAGAAGCTTGACAAAAGAGTCCAGTTTGTCTAAGTGCATTTTCTTTTTCAGCTGAGCAACCAAGGCAAGGTTTTGCTATCATGAGATTTTCATGTCAGCTCAAAAACTGGCAGTTGGTGATATTTTCACACAGAGATGGGTTAATGGGCTTTTAAAGCATCACAAACCACATATAGGCCCACAGGATATGTTTGTTCTAGCTCATGGCTGTTAAGGCGCTGTATGAGTAACAACTTTTTTAATAATTAGTACACTGTTTCCTGTTAAAATCAATGTTGATTTACACCATTGTAGTGACTGTAAATCACAATCAATCTCCAGCACCTTTACAATATTTACCAGTGTAGCAAGAAATATACTGCGATCAGTTTTTATTATTATTATTATTTAAAACTGGAAAAGAGATTTAGGATTTTAAATAATGTAAAACAAATTTTTTTTGTTAAATTAAATGAAGAAATAATATGCATTTTTTTAGTTCAAATTTATTACACTGATCATGTACTCAATTTGTTTTGCTGATCAAATGATCTGTTCTGAAAAAAGTGCTGATTTAAATAAGAATATAATGTAAAACGGAAGAATTGTTTTTTTTCAGACGTTGGGACCCTAACTTTCTGTAATAGCAAATTATTTAGGCTATGTTGTTGTCTAAAACTCAGCTTCTCTTATTCAGTACAAGTGCAACCAAGGCAAAATCTAATGAAACATAAAAAATAACATTTAAACTGCGGTTCTTTTATGCTTGACTTGCACTTGTACTAAATATACAATGGTTTGTAACAGGTTTTGAAGCAAATCCTTCTTTTTCAAACGAATCTCGTCTAGATGCCAAGTCAGACTTTATTGGTTAAAACAGCAAAACCGAGATTCCTGCAGATCATCTAACAAACACACTTCCAAATCTCTTTTCAACCTGTATAAACAATGTGCAGCTGGGTGCTTCACTTAAATCATTGTACTACTTGGTGACTGGTGCAGTAAAGCTGCTGAAGTGAAACATGCAGTAAGGCTATAAATCAGAGAGGCCTGAAGCCTAAATGAGATCAATTTCCTGATTTCATTCATACTGTTTCCAAGCTGTTCTACATAATAAAATAGACTATACTATACCATACGGATTAAAACGTTATTCATTTAAGTTAAAATGTTTCATGTAACGAATGTATCTCTCACGCTTGGTTTAACTGCTGCCGCCTGTGCGTTGACGCCCCGCCCTCTTTTTTATTGTAGCCCTCCGATTGGCTAGACGTGCTGCCACCGATATACTTCGACTGGCAGTGTGAATAACCTTTCGGAAAATAAGCAGAGGCGTTAAAGCATGCTCTCTACTCTCTGCTACAATACTTCATCCGCTTCCAGACTGTTTGGGTTATACTTTGGGGTGTTTCAGTTGTCATGGTTTGGTGCGGTCGGATAGGAATCTCAGTGCGTGAGGTGAGTGTTCCCGCACAAACAAAAGTTTTTAAAAACATAGTTTTTACAGTGTTTACATAGTTTATCTAAATGCATGTTGAATTACGAAATCTCTGGCTCGGGAGGCTTTGTCGCTTTGGTTTCCCCACAGTATATAGAAGTGTGTAATAAACATATTTAGCTAAGGTTAATGTTGACGGAAGTTTACCAAAATACTCAAAAGGTCCCCCAAACCTTCTTAAAGCAGATTTGCATTAGTGAATTTGCATGTTCGCTTCGCACACACAATAGAGTATTGTCCTCAATTTATCATCGTGTAAATAACGATGTTTGCGTCACGCTGTATAATGTTAATGTATACTTTTTGATAATTGATAACAAGTTTCGGTTTTTAACAGACATGCTTCTATGTTGCAATGGCATCATAGGCACGTGCAGCATATTTGGGCGCGTTCCAAATGTTCTATGCGTCTATGATGATGCTGACTAGGAAGGCAGCTCACTAGGTTTTGACACGCAGCCATAGATAGTATGCTGAAAGATGTTGGGGGTTGTTTCATCACTTTTATACCTCTGGGTCGCCTCATCTGGAGACTGCCTGTCTTCACCACTGATAAACCACTTAAATCCACTTTCACTGCCTCTGTCAAGCCTAGTGTTGCCCTCCTGTGAGCATCATTATGCTCTCTTTGCTCATTAGGGAACGTCACCGGAGGGAATGAGTGAACGCCTTTAAAATGGTGTATAGATTGAGTTTTATAAAAATTTACAATTAATAAGCGTTTCATTTTATATAACTTTTTATATTAAAAAATATAAAGATATGTAAAGAAAATATATTAACATATGTGCAAATGTATATAAAAATGACAAAAAAAACTAAAATACAAAACAATATTATTAATAGTAAAAGTCCAGTAAGAGTAGTTAATTGAAAAAAAAAATGATTAAAACATATGTTGTGTGTATAATAAATTATATTATCTTTTTAAGTATTTTCCTCTGTCCTAGCTGAATTTAAAATGCATGTGACAGTTGTAACATTTGTACATATTCACACCTAATTAACTTGGATGTATTTGCCAAACTGCAAGATGCTCTTGTACGCAAAGGAAGTAAGGTGCACCCCCTGTTGTGAAGCACAAAAGTGCCAGTTTATTTCTTGTTATGGTTACCGCTCACACATTTCTTCCTAATGTTTGAAGGAACCTGTCACATGATATTTGTGGAAATAGAGAACTGTAAATTCAGGCGACTGTGTTTTGACAAAACCACAGAAAGGAAGGTATTGCTAAGTAGATAAATAAACCACAGAGGTGAAGCCGAGTGACTGTTTGTATTAATATTTCATTCAAATGATTGTACAGCATTGATAACTCTTAATAACCTTAACATATACACTCAAGAACTGTTTTGTTCTTATTTTCTTGTATAGCTCTGATTTAGCTGGGTCAAGCCACAGTCGGGAGTCCAAGATGAGCAGTAAGCAGGGACGGAGCTGCATCGACCCTCAAGTTCAAAGTAATATGGAAGGTGCCATGGGCACTGTAGTCCACACGGGGCTCCCTAAAGCTGACAGCCTACCACACTATTCCCATGACAATGCTGTGCCAATCAGCAGAGCTTATTTCCCATACGCTCTTGGTGGACAAGATGCACTTGACTTTCCTTCTCCATGGGGCCCTTCAAAAGCATGCGTGAGAAATGGGCCGAGCCTAGGAATTCACTCATCGGCCACCGAGGGGTCAATTCCAATTCAAACCGTTTACAGATCTGATAAAGTGTCCTTCCCTGTGGATGCTGGTGGTGGACGTTGTGCTGTACCGCAAGAGTTGGCAGCCAAGCAAAGGTTGGCCTATTATGCTAGCAGTCCCAGACAGCACAATCCCAGGGTGGCTGGAGTCATCTCTCCAGTGGCAGTTCCCAAGGGTCACACTGGAGGATCAGATGCAGAAAGCTGTGTTGGGTTGGCCATTCCAAAACCTGTATACGGTCATAGCCCCTGCTGTACTGAGCGTGGATGTACTGCAGGGCACTATGGTGTAGAACATGGACCACAAAGGATGTCCCCTCGCATATATGACGACGAATGGGCTGCTCATTTCAGCCGCCTGGCTTACCTGCATAAAAAGGGCCAGGAGGCATTTGCACAACAGAGGGTTTTGCAGTTAGAGCATGGTTCAGAGGGTATAAAAGATGGAAAGACTGAGAGTTACCATGGTATTAGATCAAACGAGCCCAGGAGGTCACTTTCTTTAATGCAACCAAGCTATACTTACAACACTCCAAATCAATTTATTGGTTCCACACCAGAGTACTGCCAACGTGCCCCAATTCCCCCACAAATATACAAGGGTCTTCCCCACACTTATGACCCAAGGACATTGGCACACCGTGGAGTTCCTTCAAAAGTATATCAGGACCATCCTCGCATGTCTAAATACACACCAATGGCTCCATGTCCCACTGTCTATTACCCTCAGAGTCACCATGAGGCTTACCAAGCCGATCCCAATGTTATTACAGATGAGCATGGTCAGCATCATCACATGGGTCAGTTCCATTCCCCTCGAGCTGACTTGATGTCACCGTCCTGCTCTGTTGTACCCCCACACCATCCGACAATCCCAAAATATCCTACTTATCATTCGTATAAGGTGCATTTTAATAGTAACCAAGCACCCATGCATGATCGGCCACATCCACCTTTCCCAGTGCATCAGTCAGAGCGACCACTTGATTTCTCCATACGAAGGGTGCAGACACCTGACTCCCCTCGGGAGCTTTGCAAACAGTCTGGAACCACTGGGGCTTTCCATCCTTTTCCGGCCCACTACAGACATCTCAGTAACACCACTACCCTTGAACACTCAGAGATGTCTGAAACTGGCTTTCTTGTAGGCAGTTCCAAAGAATTTCCCACAAAGTCCTGTGAAGATGTTCTTATGATAAGGCATTGTGTTTCAGATCCAGCTGACAAAGATGTATTAGCTAAAAGGCCCAGAGAGGAACTTGAAATGGACATGGCCAGTAAAAAGCAAAAGATTGACTCAACCCATGAGTTGTCAGATAATGAGCTTCAGTCACCGTCCTCCCCACCCATGCCAGTTATTAATAAAGTGTTTAGCTTGGCTCCTTATAAAGTCTATTTTGAAGCTACAGGCATGTTATCTTCACTGGGGAATTCAAAAAGTCCAAAGCCACAGCCTGAGGCGAAACTGCTTAAACAAGAGCCGGAAATTCAAAACTGTGATCTAGAACCAAATTCAGGTGAAAGTGACCTCAGCTTGAAACAAGACACTCAAATGTCACTAGCTAACAGTGACGTTCCAGTTGAAATGCCAGAGACTGTAAAGATCAAAAAAGAAAAATTGGATCCAGATGAAGCGGCTTGTCAGTCGAAAATGAAAGTGAGCATTGCTGAGGAGATGAATCATCAGGCGGACAGTTCTGAGGTCAAAGAAGAGCAAGGGGAGCCAGACACGAGTACATCTGACTCTCTTCCTTGTCATGTTGTAGTAAAGAGTGACTTTGAAGAAGAAAGCAATCCTTTCTTAGTAGAAAAGTCTGAATCTTTAGCCACATGCAAGACTGAGATTGCTGTGAAAGACAACATGGACTACATTCCAGTTCCTACGTTGCCCTCAATACCTCCAGTGCCTCCTCCTTTGACTCAATTCTCCCTCACTAAAATCCCACCTCATTGCCTGAAATTGGCCAATTTTAAAATAGTCCTCCCTGAGGTCTTGAAAGCTCCAGTAACCCAACCTGTTGAGGTTCCTCAGTCTCCACTGGAGGCCAAACCAATTATAAGTAGCAGCAAACATGCCCGTCATCAGTTTATGGAGCTTCATCAGTCTCTCTGTAGACTCGTATACTGCTGCGTTAATCGAACCCCATGTCAGGAGCTCAGGGACTGGTTGTGCAGACTGGACCTTCGAGAATCAGACAAAGATCAGAAGGTTTCTTGTCTCTTGGGCTCGAAAATGAGGGAAGTATGGCTGAAAGGTGTTGAGATGGAGGTGGCTCTTAAAAAGGTGGTCTTCCAACTTCAAAAGTATGTTGAAAGCCGCGAATGTCCCTTTCCTCATGTCATGAGGGCCGGTGCGGTGTTCATTCCCATGTTGGTGGTCAAAGAGGTGCTGTTTCCTCAGGTTCAAGGTGCATTCATAGACCAGGTTCTGCAGGAGCATCGGGTGGAGCTCAGGCCCACCACCCTCTCTGAGGAGAGGCAGCTGACTCAGCTCCACAGAAAGGCCTTCTCTTCCAAACTACGGAGACTTCTGTCCCTTAAACATCTGCCAGATATATACCCTGATGTCCTTAACCTTGTCTACCATGTCAATGTCTGCAAGTTCCTTGGTGAGTGCTGGATTACTGATTATTATTAGCATAGTACTCAATAAGTGTTGAACTGCTGTGTGAAAAGTTTAACTTGGGCATCCACAAGATATTTGTATTGTATCAGTTAATGGCCGATATCAGTTTTTTATTTATTTAATGTATTAGTCGATATCATGATATTGAATTAGATTATTAATTGAGGGAAAAAACTAGTTCCCGTTTTTACATTTAAATTATCTTTGTCACTAAATAACATTAACCTGAAGTCAATCAATCAAACGTAATCACACTGTTAAATGTACTCTTTTGGAAATCTCAAAATGAATATTCATATTTCTTATTGTAAATTATACTGTTGTGGTGTGAAATTCTCCTGTAGCATTTTAAATAATTGATTTTAGTTTTTAAATAGAGCTTAAATATAGACAAAATAGTCAACCATGTATCAGTTGTTGGCCATAACATGAAACATTATGAAATATTATTTAGTATCTAGTAGTAGTATTTTAATATTGTTGCATCCTTAATAAAACATTTTGGCACCCCAAATACAATTTATGTATTAAATCATTGCTTATTTTTGGATCTGACCGGTACTATGGTGATGTATTTTTACATTTGTTGCTTGAAACATACTGTGGCATATTCATTTCAAGAAAACACTCATAAGTATCAGACATGTGGTTCCATTTTTTTGTAACAGGTTTCTTTTAAAATAAGCAGTCACAAGGACAGAAGACATTTTAAAGCTTATTATTTTCCATGTTCTCTGTTCACCAATGCATTACTTGAGCGCATTAGGGGTTAAATAGCATAATAACTTTCATAGTACTTAGGATGAATGTGCATACTGAAACTTTGTGTTATAATTTTAGTAATCTTAAGTTTCAGTTCCACATTTCTAAAGTAAGCAGAACTATTGTGTTGTCTGTTGGATGTTAGTATAACATGGATTTTGTACAACATTCTGGCTGAGATCTTATTCTTTAGATAGAAGACTATATTATACAGTCCCTAATATTAAGGTTTAGTCTTAGATCCCCAAAAAATTGTGTATGTTTAGCATATATATGCTAAAAGTTATAAATTTAATATAAAAGCCTATTTGATTTTGGAAGGCCAGTTATTTTAATTATTTTGATATTGTATGTTTATTTTAATTACTTTTTATATTAAGATCAGCCATACATGGTGCATACCTGTAGTCTTAATGTTCATGTTTTGTTTTGTTTTTTTAAATCATAGTTTTGTCATACTTTTTTTGATTTGATAAACATTTGTTTTTGCAGATTCCACTGCTACAGATGGTGTCCAAAAAATGCCCAGGTACCTTCTTATTACCTTGTCCCCAAAACTCCTTCTCCAATCACAAATAGTTTTTGTTGACCGTTGTAGAGAGGGCTTTGTAAATCTTTGAGCTGCTCATGCAGTCACAGTTCCTTGCTGGTGCAGTTTTGTTGCAGGTGTGTTTCTGATCAGATATTGTCTGGAACGGAACAGTGATATGCTTTCGGATATATTTCCGTTTCAGACACGTACATTTCAGGGAAGGAAGTTAGTGTGCTTTTGGAGGAGTGCTAAAGCGGGTGGAGGATGGAAGGAGTTGCCATATGTACTGCCGTGGCATTTCTCACCTGCAGTGCCATGTACAGTCCTCCAGATTTTGACAGCTGTCTGTCATCAGTTACGGCATTCAATTAGTTGTTTTTTTCTTTTGAACATTTCACTTAGTTAACTCGCACTTAAAGGAGCAGTAGTTTTATTATTATTATTATTATTTTCTATTTCTTTGTTTCCAGCTCTTTCTGCAGTGTTCTATCACTTGTAGCCTTTTTAAATAACTTCTGACACTTTTGAAAATTGCTCTATCACCTATTATGTTTCATCAAATGGCCTATTGTTCTTATTGGCATGGTTAGGTAATATTTCTTCTATTATTAGTAACCAGTTTGATCACATTTTATTGATGCTATTGTCATGTTACCACAATTGTTTCTCAAAGCATTTGGAGGTATCATCAGGGTGCATTCACACTGGAAACATGGTCTTTAGACGCTTTTTAAAAAATTCTACATTTTACTCAATTTTCAAAATTTAGACAGCAGGCAAGAATCGCAAAATTGAAAATCCAACATCTCAGAATGTAAGAACATGTTCTGTGTGAATGCTTGAACACTTCAAAGTATTTAATTAACCCAAAAAATGACATTTATTTCATAATTTATTCAGCCTGTGATGTTTTATGAAACACCAAATATATTATCCTGGCTGCCCTTTTCTGTTGAGCTGTTCTGTTTCTGTTATAAATATATTGAAAAAATATGCCATGGTCCATGAAGAGATTCAATATTTGCTGAAAATCATGCCTTATGCTAGCATTGAAATTGTGATTGCATTGTTTGAGTAATTCTATTTTTGAGTGATTGTCTAATTTCATTAGGCATTAAGATCATAAGATCATTAAGCTGAATAAACGATCATTCTATGCAATCTTTAAATATGCTAATGAGTCTTAAAGGGATAGTTCACCCAGAAATTAAAATTCTGTCATTTACGCACCTTTATGTCTTTCCAAACCTGTATGACTTTATTGCTTCTGTGGAACCCAAAATATATTTTGAAGAATATTTAAAGATAATATATAATATTTCTATTTATTTAATGTATATGTTGAAGAAAGAAAGCCATATAGTTTTGGAATAACATGAGGCTGAGTAAATGATACATTTTATGGTAAACTATCCCTATTCTGCTTTAGTCAATATTAATCCATTCTAAGTCAGGTTAATAATAATAGCAAATTGTTCTTTAATTGTAATCTAGCTTTAATACTTGTAAGTCAAGAAATGCTGGTACTAAATTCCAGTTCTTTTCATTCTACAGGAGTAGAAACCAGCTTAATGTTCAAGAGCGAGAACACGGACAGCTCCGATGAATCAGCTGGTCGTGTGAATGGCGCTGAAGAATTCTACCTCGAGTCCTCCAGACCTCTCACACCGGAAACCACATGTGTGGACAAGCTGGAAAAACTATTTTGCCTGAAGAGAAAGAAAAAGAAAGGCAGAGTAAAGATTTCCTCCAAGAGGACATTTTTAGAGGAGACCAGTTCATCATCACAAGAGGATGAGTTCACTGAGGAACCGGCGAGGTGGAGCGTCGTCAGTTCCTTAGAGAGAGATGAATGGGAAGTGTCTCCTGTGACTTCCAATGACAGTGGACCACATGTGGAGGTAAAGATCGAAGATGAAACCCAAGAAGAGCCTGAGAACTCTGCCTGGGGGCGACCTTTGACCTCTGATGACTTATCCTCTGATAGCACCGATGAAGAGACGGAAAGCACGTCATTGATGTCTTTTCAGAGCCGCAGATCCAGCTCAGCAGAATCTCAGGGCTTGTCCAAAGGGCCCTCAAGCATGGTCCTCAAGCTGAGGAAGGTCTTCTACAATAAGGGTCACGGGGGTAGAGTCACCTGCTACCAGAAGGTCACAGATTCTTTGGAAGCTCCAGCAAGGTTCAGACGCACAGACAGCGAGCATTACAGAAAAAAGAAACACAAATCATCCCGACACAAAAGACGCCACACGGACCGGAAGTTTTCTTTCAGTTCGTACTCTCAAAGTCGTCCGTTCCGCTCCAAAAAACACAGACGCAGATGGGTCCTGCGCTCCGCTGTGCAGTCTGCCCGTCTGGCCATGGAGAACAGATATCCGGACCTGGTGGGAAAGAGGATTCGGCATTTGTATGAGGAAAATGACAAAACAGAAGTGTGGTACAGAGGAGTGGTGCTGCGCATCCACGAGCCACATACAAACCCGCTGAAAACTGTGTTCGAGGTCAAATATGATAGTGAGCCCGAGTGGCAGTACTATCTTGAGCTGCTCTTAGACTATAAGAAAGGATGGTTGAAAGTGGAGGACTGAGTCTTGACGGTATTAATGTTTTTATTTTGCACCTGAGAACTGAATTGGTTTGAAAATGTGAATATACTTTGAATTGATGAGCAGTCAAAAGTCTTGAATTATTCTTTGCAACCCAAAAACTTGACATAACATGATATTGTTGTATATAAGCAGTGTATGTTCACTTTCAACTCTCTTTCGTGTTTCCGGTGTCAATAGTGTTTCAGTTGCTACTGTGAAGTTGTAATGTTTTCTGTTGGCAAACATTCCCATCAGGCGACAAGTCGGTAACTGTGTTTAAGCTTTCCATGTAATTGGATGAAAGGGAATGCTGTATAGCAAGATGTTTAACTGTTTACAGAATAATTTTTATATTGGCTGCTGTCACGTGTTATATACCTGACTTTTAACACCTTTGAAATATTAAATCTATTTGGGTTGTTCAAATTCATCATGAAGTGCTTTTTTTTTTATTAATGTACAACACATACATTTAAGTAAAAAAATGTAATTGCAACTTCTTATACTACCATTCAGATGTAAATGTTTTTTTTTTGTTTTTAAAAGAAGTCTCAAGATGAAGGCTGCATTTACTTGACCAAAAATACAGTAAAAATTGTAATATTGTGAAATATTACAATTTAAAGTAACTTTCCTGTTTTAATATATTTAAAAATGTAATTTATTACTGATGGAAAAGCTGAATTTTCAGCAGCTTGATCCGAAATCATGCTCATTTCTTGCTCAAAAACTTTTTTTTTAAAAACTCTTAGCTGCTTGTTTTTTTTTTTTTACAAAAACTATTTAAACTATTTTGTAACATTATAAATGTTTTTGTCACTTTTGTTCCATTTCATGTGTCCTTGAAGAAAAGTATCCTTTAAAAAAAAATTATGACCGCAAACTTTGTATCTCAAATTTTGACTAACCTCTGTTGTTTTTCTGTAATAAGTGGAAGTGGAAAAAGTGGTTTCCTTGTGAACTTAGGATCAACTTCTCCTGCAACAAAAAATGTTTAAAGTGATACTCTTCAGAGAAATTTCATAGTGATTTCTTCTACATCCCATTGTCTTGTAGGTTTAATTTTCAAAAGAAATTGCTAAATATACTCTTAAAGAAATAGTTCACCCAAAAATGAAAATTGTCATCATTCACTCACCCTCATGTCGTTCCAAACCTGAACACAAAAGATGATATTTTGAAAAACCTAACAGTTGTTGGTCCCCATTGACTTCCATAGTAGGGGAAGAAATAGTATTCAAGTCAAAGGGGGCCATCAACTGTTTGATTACCAGCATTCATCAAAATATCTTAATTTATGTTGAGCATAAGAAAGAAACACATACAGGTTTGGAACAGCATGAAGGTGAGTAAATGACAAAATTTTCATTTTTGGGTGAACCATCCAAATCTGGTGGCAAATCTTGCTATCTTTAAGTGCTTCTCACAGGGCACAACGTTAAGAGTTAAAACAGATGAATAATTTAATCTCATATACCTGGCTAATGAGACGATGTCCACCAAATCCAGAGCCCATGTTTTGTCACAGTTCTTCTGTTTAGATAAGGGGTACAGTACCCAGTCCTGTCGGAGAGCTACCTACCTGCAAACTTCAGCTCCAACTGAGATCCAATACACTTGTCTGTTATCAAGAGCTCCTGGGGCCTGTTTCATAAAACAAGTTTACCAAATAAGCCAGGTTTATTTCAGTTAGTCTGACTTATTGTCAGTTGATTTGGTTCAAAACAAGTCAGACTAAATTAAATAAGCCTGGCTTATTTGGTAAACTTGTTTTATGAAACAGGCCCCTGGAGATCTTAATTAGCTCGGTCAGTTGTGTTTGATCAGGGTTGGAGCTGAACTTTGCAGAAAAGTAGAGCACCAGGAACAGGATTGGGCACACTTGGTTTAAACAAATCAGTTAAGATTGGTCTCCCTCTGGTGGACATTTACATTAAAACTCTCACATGTCTGTCATGACATCTGTGCGCTTTATTTGTGGACTGCATAATCCTTCGGATGAGATCCTGTTTTATATAAAGCGTAAACAGCTTCTTGTGTTACTGACAAATGACCCAAACCAATAACCCTACATGCATCAAACACACG
This sequence comes from Schizothorax lantsangensis, assembly GCA_027422415.1. NCBI lineage: Eukaryota > Metazoa > Chordata > Actinopteri > Cypriniformes > Cyprinidae > Schizothorax > Schizothorax lantsangensis. Next base: position 11,388,714 of record CM049846.1, on the reverse strand, counting down.
CTGGCTTGAAATAAACACAAAAGCACACAAACTAGAGCAATGTTTGCAACATTTTGCACTTTAATATTTGTTTTCTTCAAAACGAACAACTAATTTCTTACACATTTGTACATTATGTATATAAGAAATCAAAAAAAAAAAAAAATCGCATAAAGGATACATGTAGAAAAGTATTAAAAGTTTTTGGATGTCTCAACAAAATGAGAGTAGCTGCTTTTTGTTACCGTGAATGTTAAATTTGGATGCTCATGAACTAGCAGACATGATCAAATAGGCGTAACTGAGAAGCAAAGTGGCCTGAAGGGGACAGTTAAACACAAAACGCTGCATACAGGGCCAGTATAACCATTCCATGTTTTTGTAGATCACACCAGTGTCCCATTGTAATAGAGACTACAGGGACCTACAAAATACAGCAAAACTTCCCAGATTTTCCCATTTCTTGTTCTTGCAGAAATATCCAATTCTCATTTAATAGTCAAAGCATGTATGTTTATACCTGGAAGACCATCTCAGCACTCATCCACGGCATATTACAAAGACTTATACAAAAAAAAATTGCAATCATTCCCAGCACACAAAGCAAAAGGATTAACAGGCAAAACCGCAAGAGAATGCTATTAATTGAATGAAGAATGCATTTTAGGACATTTATTTTCATGGAGCACATTTGAAATATAAAAGGAAAAAACAAAAAGCCAATATGAGTCACACTTCCAGCAGAAAATGAGGGGGGAAAAAAGAGAAAGAAATCATCAGTTTGAGATTGACACTTTGGTGTTGTCTGAATACGCCAACTTGATCTGCAATGACACGGTCCCATCTGTGTCTATCCCAGAACCCCACCCCTGTACCCCTGATGACAGGGTCTTAGTGCTTCAATGATGGTCACGGTGCGTCCACACACAATTTGTACAATTCTGCATGAACAAAGTGTACACAAATGCAACATCACAGACGAAGGTTAAATCACATATACCTGCAAACTAGATCATGACTCGAACGGCCCTTTGGAAACCATCCCAGGTGCAAACGTGATTATTGTACAAGAAATGAATTAAAGCGGCGTGGAACCTCACACAGCAGAGATAACGGTGGTTTCCGACTACTAGTTCTGCGGTGTGCAAAAGAATAGATCATGTGGAAAATGCCTAACCCTGTTTGTCAATGGCTCAGTCAGAACACTTGACAGCAGATGTCAAGGAAAGCAGCTCAACAGGCCCATCAGTACAATTTCATCAACATGCATGTTGGGCGGGCGGAGAAAGAACCTCGAGCTGGGGTCGGGATCAAAGAATGAACTTCAGAGAGACAAAAAGAAAAAATATAAAAGGTTATATGAGTGAATGTCACTCAGTTTGGCTCTCAGAAATTATTCATATAACTCTTAAAATCATATTACCATACTAAATCTACCTAGGAGGAGGGAGGAGAATAACACCAAAGGAGGCAGAGCAGAGGAAACCACTGTTCTGTTTTAAAAGTTTGAATTGTTGGAAAAAGCAGCGAACATTAAACTACCCCCATTTCCTCCAACTGTAAAGCCAGAAGACCGTAAAGCCAGAAGCTCTCACAAGACTCCTAATAGGCAGAAAAGCACCACCTTGGCATGATCTGCTCAATTTGGCAGAATGTAGCCCTGTGGAGCAATGGGGAGGAGCGGAGGGAGAGACACGGGCTCACGATTTACATCAAGCATGTGTCAAATCCAAACCTTCTTCAGAGGGGCAATCCAAGATAGGGAAAAACACTCAATCTACACAGCAAATATACATTTTTTTTTTGAATATCTGTAAAGATAAATATCTTTTAAAAATGATGCAAACACATGCCACTCTTACTCTTTAACTTCCATGCATATGCATTATTTACAAATTGAAAAATACCGATTTTCTCTTGTTTTCGTGTGCGTTTTTTTTGTTTTTGTGTGTTCTATTCCACTAACGTCTGTAAGCCAAAAAAAAAAAAATCGCCTCCTTACAATCATCCAATCGACATCCAATCGGCAACCCAAACACGGATCTCGCCAGACATGGTCAGAATGATTAAAGCCATTTTGAAAACAAAGTCCATTTTCCACACAAAAAGAGTATATAAAATAAAGTCAAACAGAACACGTCCACAAACATAACTGATAAGGAGGGAAAAGATCTTACAATGCAAGCAAAAGGAAGATTTCACCTTTTTGTTGGATTTCTCAGTCTTGCGCTTCACGCTGCTAACAATACTGTTGAACATGTAATATTTTATTTTTAATATTCTAACTTTTTCATTTAAATATAATTTACTCTTATGCTTTTCTTGAAACAAAAATCTGGAAAAATGATGCAATGCAGGGCGGTGTGCCAGGGAGGAGGCAGCAGAGGTCTGTGCTGCTCTGTTGTCATTGTATTAGCGCTCTAGTGGGTGGAGTTTGTCTCCGAGAGTCTGTGGTGTGGAGATGTAGCCTCAATCCTCGATGTACTCCCACAGGTCTTTGTCATAGCCTTCATGTACGTGTTGCAGCAGCACTCTCCGTCTGCTCTCACAGTATCTGCACACAGGAGCATCAAAACATGGACCGTTACGAACGTTATGAAGTGACGCATACACAATCTTCCTGTAAAGCATGGACATGTAGTCATGCTTGAATCCAACGAAACACACTTTGAATGAAATAAAAGTTGTTTTAGGTCAGGGGGATTCAAACCGGGGTCCAGGGATTCCTAAGGGGCCAGGAAGTGTGCTTCATGGAAATATTAAGAGATTGTTGCTTTATTTTTATTTTTTTTTCAAAGTTTGTTTTTTAGGGCTGTCAAAGTTAACTTAGGTAAGGCAGTTAATAATAAACTTATATAAATATTTAACACAGTGGTCAATGTTTTGCACCAGATTTTATGAGATATTTTTTAATCTTGCGATGAAAATGTATTAATTTAGGTACTTTTTCCCCCAGAAAATAGAATAAATTTGGCATTGCACTTGATGAGAATATTTGTACTGCAAAAACATCTTGTATTTTTTTGTGTTGCATTGGACTTGAAAGGGTCTTAAATCTGTATCATAGGCAGACAAATGTTAGTGTCGTTCTCAAAGGGATAGTTCACCCAAAAATGAAAATGGTCATCATTTACTCACCGTCATGTCTTTCCAAAGCTGTATGCATTTCTTGATAATCAAACATTTTCGGTTTCAGACTTCCATTGTATTTTTTGGTCCACACAATGGAAGTCAACAGGAACCGAAACGGTTTGATTATCAATATTCTTCAAAATGTTCAGCAAAAGAATGAAATGCATACAGTTTTGGAAAGACATGAGGGTGTTAAAATCATGACCATTTAATTCTTGTGTAAACTATCCCATTAAAGAAAATGTGTGCACTTGCCTGTATTTATCTTGTACTTTCTGCTTAATGTCCTGCAGAGAATCTTGGGAGATGTCTCGTTCCAGGTATCCAGACAGAACCTCTGTAGCATTCTCCAGATCTGCCTGGTTATTCTGGGTGCAAACATAAAAAAAATGTATTATTCATGTTCTTACAACACAATCCAACACCTTTTCAAAAATGATCAACTTTGGTTTACCTCGAAGATGATAGACTGGTTGTTCTTCTTGAGGTAGAACGCAAAGACGTAGGTGAACATGAGCGTGGAGCGGCACTGGCACAGCACATCCACGGCCTTCTTCAGGAACTGCACCTCGATCCATGACATGTTGTGCTGCTGCATCTCCTCCATCTTCTGTTTAACCTGGGCGTACAACTTGTGCTCGAAGCGCAGGCTCTGCATGTGGTTCATGTAGCGGTTGCAGTAGAACAGGTACCTCTGCAGAGCCGCTCTGGAACGCTGCGCAGTACGTACAAACTAGTGTTGTCAAAAGTACCAATTAACACACTTCACCAAGCGCTTCACTGATCATTGAAGCCAATCACAGATGTATCTGTTGAGCGCGTGAACACAATGACCAATCAGCGCGGTTTAATAATCCGCTCAACAGCGCTCAAATCTTAGCGGGAAATAGATGTTTTTAAAATTTCAGTACCGAATGGTATCGCGGTCGGTACTTTTGACAACACTAGTACAAACATATAAAATGTTTAATAATGAGTCTGCAATTTGCATGTTCAGACATCAGCACGAATGGACTGACATAATTTACCTCTTGAGCATCCCGGGCTGCCTTGGCATCATCCTCGTTGTAACGATTACAGTTGTACCTACGAGTCAAAACATTCAAGAAATAGTTCTATTAGCCAATAATGTTTTAGACATCAATAAACTGTACAATTCAACAAAAAGTGTTATAAACACATCATGAAACATTAAACTGTTTGAATTTCAGCGGTCTACAGCTGAACGAGTCACTCTAGGTTTCCCTTAAGTGATGTTTGCAAGTGATCTGTAAACAGATGACTCTATGGAACAAGGAGGAGGAGAAAGCCAGCCTTTGAGCTCTCAAGTTTAAGTAGGACCTGTTGATCAAAGACATGCATATGAAAACGTTGCCTTGGGAAAAGGTAGAAGAGAGGGATTTAGGTTTATCTGAGAGAGAGTTCAGGGAGTTCACATTTGATGGTGGATTGTTCTATTTAGGTGTGTTTGGTTCAAAAAGCTTACATAAATACACAGAAATAAAAAATTTATAGGAATGAAAATCTATTTTTTAAGTATTTGTGAAAGCATTCTGAACCAAACCCCTCCACCAGCTGCCTAGCTTATGAACTGCTGTTCTACGTTAATTAAGGATTCAAATTCAAAGGCAGACAACCTACAACAAATCCTACTAGCGGGGAACAAAATAAAAATAATAAAATAAACAGAAAAAAATTTTTTTTCTAAAAAGTATTCCCATTTTTTTGTTTTTCAATCTCCTAGGGCTCACTCTCCTAGTATACTTTGTTTTTTTACGCGTAAGCGATAGGGGTGGCACGGTACATGTATTTGTACCGACCCGTCACGGTACAGACCTCTCGGTTCGGTGCATGAGGCCTTACAACGAATACAGGCAATTCACCCTCAATCCAGAAGGGGGCTCCCGCAGCAATACAACGCTGTTTGATAACCGCCAGCAGAAGAACAGCGAATGCCAACGGTGACCAGTGATGGGAATAACGGCGTTATAAATAAACGGCGTTACTAACGGCGTTATTGTTTTCAGTAACGTGTAATCAAACAAATTACTGTTTCCCCTGTTACAACGCCGTTACCGTTACTGACAACAAAATGTGGCGTTACTATAATTTATTATCATTTTATTTTTCAGTTCATCTGAACGGATGCGCAGTGTAGCTGTATTTGACGTACCGTAAACTGTAGTGTGAAGCGCACGGCTCGCTGTAGCTTTGTCTCTCTCACACACACACACAAAGATACAGAGCGAGGGAGTCTTTCATAACATGCAGAATTGACGCGCTACGTGTAAACGATATTCTTTGTTGTGTTTTCCTGTCAAAATAACGGAGTTCCTTTGGAATTCTTCAGCTTTTAAGAACTGCCGGGTTCTCTGGTAGTGGGCGGAGCTAATGCGCAAACGACAATCTCATTGGCCGGCGCTCACATATTATCATCCCTGTTTTGATTTCAGCGAATCGAGCGAACCCATACAACGTGCTTAATATTCATGAACCCAGCAGCTCCTTTATCCTTAGTGTGTTTTATATTGTTATTAGTGGTATAATTCGTAGTAGTTTTGTTATCTTATGAATTTTTTCCACCTTTTTTTATAGAAACACTAAATGACAAACAATATCTTAAGCACCACCACCAGTCCTAAGTTCAGTCAACATGACAAATATGAATTCATACTTGGTTATTCTAATTACTAAAGTTCTATCATCATATAATGCTAAATTATCATAATATCATATTATAATGCTTGACTAACTGAGGCTAAGTGTCGGTAGATAAATAGTTTTGATTAATGTACAATGTTTTATAATAATAATTTATTCTATTTAGTGTCCATTTCATTCATTTAACATATTTAATATTGGGGCATCCATGTTATTTGACTTTTTTTTTTAAAAAGTAATGCAATAGTTACTTTCCCTGGTAATTAGTTACTTTTATAATGATGTAACTCAGTTACTAACTCAGTTACTATTTGTGAGAAGTAACTAGTAACTATAACTAATTACTTTTTTAAAGTAACGTGCCTAACACTGACGGTGACACAGAGGCGGGCGCGCTGATGTTTGGCTCACTGTATTTTATTTTGATAAAGTACCAACTGGCTGTCAAGTTAGCAATGCTGGAACTGATGTGTGTGTGTGTGTGCGATTACTTCAACTGTTTCCTTATACCAGCAGAACCAACTTTAAACACTTATTGTCTTATTAATAATCACTGTATAAATGTCTGCTTTTATTTGTGTACACTCACAATGAAAACAAAACAGATTTATATATATATATATATATATAAAACGTAATAATATGTAGTATTTTCACATCTAGAAGGATTTTTTTTTTATTTCCACTACTGTCTGTTCAAAATAAATGAAAAGAAACAGAGCATAGTAGATTTCTTTTATTTTCATGTTGTACCGAAATCGTATCGAACCGTGACCCCCGAACCGAGGTACGTACCGAACTGTAACACCTGTGTACCGTGCCACCCCTAGTAAGCGAGGGTCCACATCTAGTGCGAGTGACACAAATTTAGTTACTAGAATAGTACACACGTACTGTATGCGCCAAGGTTATTTTCGTAAACGAAAACTGAAACTAAGACTAAATCTATTGGTCAAAAAACATTTTCGTAAACTGAAATAAAATTAACATTTCTAAATAAATGTAAAACTAAAACTAAACGAAACTAACAACAGTAACTGAAAAACTAACTAAAATAAAATAATAATTAGCAAAAATAAATAATCGTGTTCGTAATTTAATAAGCTCTCATTCTGTGCCAGAAAATCGGACCTGTGGTTGTTTAGGTAAATAGATGGCGCTTCACGTGAGCTGCGTCCTAAGCGGCTATTCACAGAGAATGCATTTTTGCATTTAGAAAACAAGGCGCGGGCTATGAAATGGGAAATAACTATAAAAATATGACATGAGAAATATTAATAATGCACACCTTACAGCGCACGAACGTTTAAAAGCGTGCTTGACGTGTGAGAACAACATGAGAGTAAGTTAACAGACACAGAATTAAAAGTTTTGGATGAGCTGACTTTAGTGAATAGTCATTCAAGATTCAAGATTTTTGTTTGTCACATACACAATTATACAGAGTATAACCAGCAGTGAAATGTTAGTCAGGTCCGCTCCATGGACAGTGCAATTATATTTTGTCACGCTTTGTGATTACTATGGTAACGTCCGCCTCGAGTCCATGACACTAGCACCACCTTGACTGTATAAAACGCATCCAAAATGAGAGAAAGCGATAGCCGCGCTGTGTTTTCACCGCTTGCCGTGTTGTGTAAAAGGGGCTTTAGAACTGGGATTGATTGCGTTGCTCATCTGAAGCGCGTGCGAGCTGGAGCGGCTTGTCAAAGTTAAGTGCAAACATTATTTAAATCACCATATCGCATTTATTTTTGAGTAGTATGAGGTTTCAAAGCATTTTAGATTGTTTCTTCTTATTGTGTACGTTCATAGAGGGAGAGACGGGACATACAGTAGTGTGCACCGGTGGTGCAAAAGATCCAACAAATAAACGCATTGAAAACACAGATGGACAAAAATAAAGTTTACAGAGTTTCAATGACGATTGCAAAGAACATGCCTGCGTCCCAATGTGCACACTGTCCATGCTAAATTCTATGTGATATTAGTCATTTTTAATACTATTTAGGGCAGATATGGTGGATAGTATGCACATTGGAACGCAGGGCATGTTTCCTCAAATCCAGCACTGGAGGGTCATTGTCCTGCAGAATTTAGCTCCAACCCTGATAAAAACTCAACTGCCTGATACTGTCTAGTAACTCTGAAAACCTTGATTAGCTTGTTGTTTGTAAACTATTGGCATATTAAACAAGATTACATCTTTAATATGAATAATTATGAACATGAATATGAATTAATTAATTGTATACATAAGTTGCATATTTTTGGTTTTTGTTGAATTGTAAATAATTATTTTATTTTCATTATTAAGAGGTTTGCGCAAGAGTTAACTGTAAACTGCAAACATTCTACTTTGCTAAAATTAAATGTCTTGGTTTGGTCTACACTGGAAGTGTTCCATTAACTCTAATTATAATTACTAAAACTAAAATATATAAAAACTAAATAGAAATGTGTTCACAAAATAAAAACTAAACTAAAACTAACAAAACCATTAATGAAACTAACTAAAACTAAACTGAAATTATAGGAAATTTGAAAACGATATTAAAATAAAAACTAATTTAAAAATTCAAAACTATAATATCCTTGGTACGCGCACCATCCGATTTTGGATTCTACACGGAGGTGTGTCATTGATTGGTTTCGCACTAATCAGTTGTTCCACGAGGTGGCAACACTGTCCTGGGCTGCGTTTCCCAAAAGCATCGTAAGCTTAAGTACTTCGTAGACCGACTGAAACCAATGGAGCTACGATCAACTTGGGCTTACGATGCTTTTGGGAAACGCAGCCCTAGGCCGTTGTTTCACAGTAGAAAACAAAACTAAAGAGACGAAAAAAAAAAAGAAAAAAGAGAAATCATTTTTTGTGACCAGAAATTTGTTACATTAAAAAGGAAAAACAAAAACATGATAAAAGAACCTGTCAAATAGGTGCAAATTTTAGTGCTGTGATGACAACTTGCATATTAATTGCTCAAATTAATTGCAACACACAAAAAAGCATAATTAAATTTTAATTTAAAATAGGTAATTTAATTTTTGTTGAATTATTATAATCCCATACCATTTTATTGTTTTGAGTCAATAATATTTAAAATATCTTAAACTGAACCATTTTAACATTATTAAACTAATTTATCCATTATCGTATCTTGCTTTTTACTTTTATTGGATACTGGTAATATCAGATCTGTTTGTCTGGTACAGTTTTGTCATGGCTGCTTATTATATTGCGTTTTTCACAGGCTTGTCTCTCCTACTCACAGCACAATAACTGTGTTCACTGTGTAAACTATGCCAGGTTGCTTTTTTTGGGATATCCGGCAACTCTTTACTTGAGGCTTTAATGAAGAGAATGCATTTGTGTGAGAGAAAGGTTCAGAAAAGAGGGGAAGAAGTGCAGCACATCTAAACACACTGAATGTCAAGATATTGTTAATCCCAGCTGTCCGGGATTTATTTAATAAAGTGGTTTAAATTAAACAGACCTTATAACCACTGAGCTTTTCATATCTGCCATACCATCACAGATGCTCACTTTTTCTGCATCATAAAAATGTGATCAGCAAGTTGAGAGATCACGTATCGAATCAGTGATTCTTGGTTACAATCAGTGGCTAATCATTAGAATTCATAGAAACTTAAGTGTTTGGAACTGGGCTGGGAATCACTGAAATACATGATCCGTGCAGATACATACTTCAATATTCATATATTTTTGGCAGTTAATATGAAGTCTTTATAACCTTAAACAAAAACAACAAAGAACACTACATTTTAAAGATCTGGGCTTACCAAGCAGACCCATGTGGCTCCCAGGGCCCCAGGCAAACCCAGCAGAATTCTGCTTTGCAGTTCTGGTTCCGGCACACCATGTGGTTGCAGCCACCATCTTTCTCTATGGTGACGTGGCATTTTGGACATTCCTGCGACACAACAGGAAGAAAGTCATTCTTCTGGGTCACGAGAAGACACAGGGAAGAATTTACCACATCACAGCGAGCCTAACAACTGACCTTTGTATTTGCTGCAATCCAGTTTGATGTCTCACTGTCATCATCACATTTTTTTATCCATTTCCTTAACCACTGGGAACGAGAGGTAAAATAACATCAGAGGACATACAGGATTCAATTCACCATAACAATTAAGATAACTAAAAAGTGAGGTATTCATGACAGAATATCATATAACAACATATAAAAGAGAAACAAGTTTTGTCAGTTGCTTATAAAGGGTTAAATGTTTTCTCTCACTGGAAGATGATTGTAATCCCCATATGAGAAGCACAAGGGACTAGAAGCTTCCTTTGTTTCTGCCAAGACTACCCCCACAATAACAAGACAAGTCTCTGAAGAGTCTCTTAATGCTGAGAGTAGGAGAGGTGGCAGTCTGTTAGCTTCCTTTGTTCAGACAGAAAACACTTGCCATACCAAATCAACATGTTCCCTTGCTTTTTACTGAAATTACTACACTTAAAAGGTGCAGCACTTTTTCAGTGCTGTCCTTAACATATTTCATGGATGTCTATTAACAGCACTGGAATGAGGTAGCATTGGAATGAGGTATTCTACTCATTTTGCCTCAGTATTTAGAGAGAATGGGTGTTATGCTCAGGGTTTTGGGGTTCATATCAATAAAGAGAAATTAAATAAATAAGGGTATTTATGGAAAAGTATCATCCGGGTTTTTCAGCCAGAAATAACAGCCAAAACTGTGCTTAACTTTGAAAAGCACAGGCATTGTTGACAATGGAAAGCATAAAAAGAAAATGTACAATGACACAAAGCCGTGACTCAACATATTTATATATAAACACTGATAGCATTGTTGTGCAATTCTAGTTGGACAAAGATTTTAAACATAAAATGCTGCCTCAACACACCTTACACTTCACTGGATCGTGCCAATTTTCTCCACAGTTGAAGCTGCAAAATAATAGAAAACATATTAGCATTCTCTCAGAGCACAAACATTATGAACACTTGATCCCTTTAGAATTATATATAATATATATAAAAATGATTTTAAAAAGTAGTAAGAATTCACAATATTACTGTTTTTTTACTGAATTTTTAATCAAATGAATGCAGGTTTGGTGAGCATAATAAATGCATACATACAAATACATAAAATGACTCTTTGCTCTAATGGTTCTAATAAGTCATTGCTTCCCAAAATGAACAGGTAGCTGTGACGGTTGGATAGGATTACCAGACTGCCATCTAGAGAACATGTCTCCTGAGTTCTAGTGTCACTGGCTTGGTCAGGTTTTCACTGAGCTGGTGGAAGGCCTAAAACTGATCTGAGGTCACATTCCAAAAGTATTTGACCCCATTAGCAGTTCAGTGTCTTACCAAAACTGCCGACCACACTTGCACCGTACAGGTTTGGCATCTGGGTACTGTACTTTGACAACATGATGACAGTCAGGTGCTGGACACCATTTTAACAGTCGGTTACACTGCAGAGGAAGAGAACAGAGTAAACCAAATTTACAAACCAGAAATCACAACTGAAGCAACTGAATTCTGATAATATATGCTATCAAGCATTATTTGATAAATGTCTTATGTGTTTCAATAAAAACCAGGAAACCTGAACTTTTTACAAAGTGTCCCATGTCTCGAATTTGCTTAGGTTTGATTAGTGACCAAGATCTTGAAGGAATCTTAAAGGGGTGGTTGACTGTTTTTTTTCTAGACTTGATTGTGTTTATGGGGTGCAGTCTAGCATGTGTTCATGCTTGGTTTTTTTAAAAACGCATTATTTTTCACATAATTTACCTTTATTCCACACCTCTCTGTCCCTTCTCTGACAAACGCCTCGATTTATTTCCTGGTTTTATGAAGCTCCTCCTTCAGAAATACGCAATGGGCTGAGATTGGTTAGCTGGCTCAGTGTGTTGTGATTCGCTAAACCACCAGTATGCGTCTGAACGTCCCGCCCCTCGCCTCAGTGGCATGTGCTCCGGTTGAATTGTAAACAGTGGCGTTGTCTATAATTCTTATCAATTTGAGCCCGATTGAGACCCAGAGGATATTAGTGAAGAGGATCGTGCAGAACCTGTGCAAGCACGGCTCTTAATGGTATGTTTGGTTGTTGTTGTCTCATACTTTTAAATACGCTGCTATTTGTAAGTGCTACTGCTTCTGTTAGCTTTTAATATACGGTTTTATCCTGATTAAAGCTTTAATACAGCACAGCAACCGCACGCGTGTCCATTTATAATGCTTCTCATTGCTGTGTGAAAATAAGTGTATAATTGGAACAGTTTGTTGGAGCTGATCTGACGATCTGAATGAGAGAGAGAGAGAGAGAGAGAGAGATGCAGAGCAGGGCGACACAAGTAACAGTGTTAAGAACCGCTGCTTTAATGATTTTGAAACTTGAGAATCCATTAGAATCGTTAGAAGACAGAATCGCGATTCATATGAATAGATTTTTACGTACATCCCTAGTTTTCTCTTCCTCTTCTCTAAAGCAGCACATGGCCTCGCCCCCTTTGCTGCGTGTTCCCGGGGGCGGGGTTTATCTGGGTCTGTGATGTATCAGACCCGGGAAGTAACTCGTTGTAGTCCCTTACCAGTCGTTTTTGTAGGCATTAAACTGCCAGAATTTTAAAAGACGATATCTCCGTTTGCATTGAACTTTCAGCGCCGCAAGTCTGCAGATATTGTTTATGCTCAAACAGCAACATTACACACTAACTAATGTTAAAAAAGTGAAATCGCAATCAACCACCCCTTTAAACATTTCTTCATTTTACCTACAAATTTATGTTAAATTGGCCAGAATCTGAAAGCTTTTATTTAGTTAAAAAATACAGATTTTCTATGTGGTATCAGACCTTTGGGCCACACTATATAACAGAATGTAATTAAATCATACCTCTACAAAACTATTGGTTATTAAATGCTGGTACTTCAACTTCACTTTTGAATCTGTAATCAGTCGCCTGTTGGAAGAATTGAGATATATTTAGACAGCCATGCATGCTCAAATATTACATTTGTTTTCCACCAAAGTGCATACAAAAGGATCAGACCCTGTACCTGCATCACAAAAGCAGCAGGGAGATCATATGTAGGTTAAGACAGCTGTGCGAATCCAAAATAATCTAATTGAATCGACAGGAGGTGCCGTGTTGTGACTCACACCTCCAGCAAGACAGGGTAACAGAGTGTCCTACTTCTGACTAGGAATAAATTATCAGCTCATCTAGGATAGCCATAATATACTTCAAGACACACCATTTCATGGCTGAGCTAAGAATAATGAACCTAACAAGGCTTTCGTATATCACAAGCAATGATTATGTGAGACAAAGACAGTATAAGGGAGCGGAGACAGACTACTATTACAATAATAAATGGGAGAAATTGTAATGATGTGATTTTTCTTGAAACAATTTCAATACGGAGATTAAAATATTGGGTTTTGTTTCTTTAAACCAATTGCCTGCATAAAAATTGTGGCTGCATAGAGAACTTTGCTTCAAAAAAAATAAAAATAAACAAAATAATTTACGTGAGCCTTTCTATAAATGCTGATTCATTTCTCAAACACTTACATGACTGTGTTGTCGTCCACCAGAATATCACAGCTATGAGCAGGACAAGAAATGGTCTAGAACGAAAACAAGCAAGCTTGTGTTACAATAGGTCAGAGAAACAGACAAAATGTCAGTTGACACAGAAAAAAACTGCAATAGCCAGTGTGAATAGTTCAACAGCTAAATATGAAATAGCTGCAGTACTATCAGACTGATAGGCTGCTACCTCGTGTGTATTTGCATGTGTGCTCTCCGGAAAGCGTTTGCTGTCAAATGCACTTCTTGGTCAAAATGCCTAACTTTGCAAGCAATAAATGTAAACGCAAGCAGTTAGGTTCACATGACACTTAAATAATCAGGAGAAAAGTGTTTCAAAACCTTTGATCTGTGAAGATCTTTGATTTAAAGTGTAAATTCAGTGGCTGCAAATTATGTTTATAATATTAAGCAAGCAATATTGACACTGCTATTCTATTTTTTCCCCAGGCGTCAACGCTTGACGGAGGGCGTGTCTGAAGCGTGGTGCTGACGCAACTTTTCAAGCGCCAACGGAGGCGTCAGCCAATCAGATCGCCTCATGCAAATACCCAATCCCGTTCATGCAACACCAGAGAAGTATGTGATTGGTTGTTGTAACTATGACGGCGCGTCAGCACCACGCTTCAGACACGCCCTCCGTCAAGCGTTGACGCCGACGCCCCGTGTGAATGCAGCGTGAGCCAGAGCGCGCGCACACACACGTCACACACCGGATGCGTGTGCGCACTCAGATCACTTGGACATGGTTGTGTACAAGAGGTAAAAAACAATATAAATACTGTTCGTTTTCTCACACAAACCGCTCGTTTCGTGTCTTAGGCCATCAATGTGTAGTTACGATGGGGAATTGTTTAATTTGGATTTATCTGTGCATGTTCTTTTTCCCTCTTATAGAGACAGTGACCTATACCTGCCATTATATGACTGACAGACTAGAACGGTTTGACCTAAAAACATCAAAATTGGATCTACTGAAGAAAAAAAGACACCTACATCTTGGATGCCTTTGGGGTAAGCTGATAGATACCAAATTTTAATTTCAAAGTGAACTATCCCTTTAAGACAGTACTTTAAGGCTACACTACCATTCAAAAGTTTGGGATGGGATCAGTTAAGATTTTTTTTTTAAATAATATTTCTATTTTTTTTTTTTTAGCAAGAATGCATTAAATTAATCAAAAGTAACAGTAAAGATATTTGTAATGTTACCAATAATTTTTACTGCATTTTTAATCAAATAAATGCAGTCTTGGCGAGCATAAGACTTCTTATCTTATCGACCCCAGACTTTTTAAATGTAGTGTATATTATTAATTTAGTTTACTCTTCAACATTTTAAATAAAGGTGTGTTTGTATTAGTCGTTTCTTTAGCATTTTAAATCAAACATGTCACTGGTATTAGAATCAACTACTGAAATTTTGGTATCATGACATCAAAGGTTCTATGTACTAAGAGTTGGAATATGTACCTGTCCCATTCCTTCCTCTATGATTTTGGTGGTTAAATAATCACCCCAGCACTGCATGCAGAACTTGTGCCCACATTCCAGACCAGTGAAGTACTGCAAAAGAAGAACCAACACCAAATCCACATTTAGGGAAAGTTACAATTAATAACACAAGCAACTACTGAGAACAGTGTAAATGTCTATTTCCAACAGTCAATTATAAATGCAATATTTCTTCTTTTAGGGTGGATCTTGCAACAGTGACTCAAAAATTCAGTAACACAGGACACAACTTACAAACACTGCAAAACATTAAACCAAAAAAAACAATGAAACCAATCCTAGCTAGCAGCTATTCAGTGTTGTGTGCCCATGAAACACAATGAGCCTTGTTCTCTTCAACAAATCGATACAACCAACAAGACTGTTTTTGGCTCAGATAGGGATCTTACAAATCAGTTCTGAGCAGGTGACTATCTACTGCTCCTATAAAGTATCCCATTGTCATGCATTTTACAGTCTCAGGCCCCCCGGTAGTAAATGCCCGGTTCTCTCTCTTGGGACAACAGACAACGCGGCAAGAACAAATCAGCTTAATATTTGTGGTAGGACTGACGCAAGCAGAGCATTGCTTACAACAACATCACAAGTAGTTTAACAGCAATGTGAAGACAGCACTAATGGTATTTAAAGAACGTCTCATGGGAACCGAGTGGTGGTCAGCTTTATGAAGCAACACATTAACATCGAAATGACAATTTGACATTAGGTCAAATTAAACGTCCCAATAAACTGCTACTTTAAATGTATCTGCAATCTGATTAAAACTCTTAGTTAAGCAGAACTCTCAACCTCAAACTGATAAGTTTGCTGTATCGTGTCGCCCCCAACCTGATCCTTTATTTTAAGCAGAAAGCCGTGAGACAGGGACTTCCTGGTTGACGTTACAGTTAAATAGTTCATAGTCACGATTCAAAGCAATAAATAGAACAGTTTCCAAATCCCTGCTGCTTAATCCAGAGTTTTCTTTCAGACAGTTGCTGGCTCTCATGACAAAGCTGACCAAAACAATACATGCATGCATGCATGCCACACTTAATCTAACTTTTCACTGACACACACACACATTTCTCAAGGTTCCCTGCAAATCCAAAGACCCGCCTGTTCCTCTCCTCAGTTGCTTTGTGTACAATTTGAGTAATCCAGTGAAGAGATTACTGGTGAAAGGAGCTCATTAGAAATCCTTCCTGCCGGCTGAGACACTGTAGCGTGTAGCACAGAGTGGCAAACATGAAAACACAGATGTGTCAAAATAATACTGCATAGCACCTTCACATATTCACATACATAATGCAACGGCGTCCCGTCCATGTGGTAAACAATCTGTTCACACTGCCAAGTGATTCAACAGATTCACTGAAAAAATAAAATAATCAAATAAATGCAGCCTTGGTGAACATAAGAGACTTTTCAAAAACTTAAGTTAAGTTAAGATAAGAAAATCTTATCAGGCCCAAATGTTTGAACAGTAGCATATGTTAAATGGAGCTGAGAGTACTACACTTTTTATTGGCTGAAAGTATAATGAAATTAGCCAAAATGTCTGCTAAAGAGCATTCCAAGGGAAGTGAATGTGCAAAACTGTGTGAACCACGAGAATTCCATTTCCGGGCACAGATTCCGTGTAAGCCTGCTAATAAGATATCAGCACAGCAGCCGTGAAAATGGATTAATCAGAGGCAACAAAAGCGATTCCGCTGGGGGACACTGACCGAGTTAGGATAGTTGAGATAGCAGATCTGACATGGCATGTCCTGTGCCGACGATCTTGTGTTCATGAGGCGCGTCCGAGACTTCTTGCTGGGGTTTATAACATGACACTCTGAAAATAGCTTGTCAAGGTTACCATCAAAGTACCTGCAAAGAGATAAACAGTAGTTTTTCTCAAAATTTGCTGGTTCAGTATTGAATGAAGACAGGTGTTAGCTGACTAATAATCTGGTGGGAGGAAACAGAACACACAGAACAGTTACCTTTCCATCAGCTTTTCTTTGTCCCAGTTGAAATGACTAAGTAATATTCTAGTGATTGTAGCAGGATTCTGTAACAAGAGAGATAGGCATACATCTTTTTATACATCAAAAAAGCAAACAAGCACACAATAAAAAAAAAAGCAACAAAATATTATAGTTAACTTTACATATATAAGTCAAAGACAAGAAGGGATTTTAAGCATCAAAACAATAAAAGTTTAATATGCCGTTAAATTTTGTTTTATTTTTACACATTAGAATGCTTTGTTTCATTTTTCTGAGCAAAAAATAATGACTCTCATACATTTTTACCATGATTTACAGAAAAAATGTCATTCAGTGTAACAACAGTTTGTATACCAAATTTTTTTGTCAGTCATATTTAGAACAAGAATCATTAGATTACATTAAAAGACTATTTAAGGATTCGCAGTCATTTAAAATCTTTACTAATCTTTGTCACTATCCTTCAAATCACTAGGTTTTACCCATTTTCAGCAAGAAGTTTTAATCATTAAAAATATAATAAATTTTAGTATAATCACTTATTATTTTAAATATTTTAATACGAACAGGTCAAAATAAGTATGTTGTTTCATTTTTATGAATGACGATGGAACATTATTTTCACAAAAGTTATTTGAAATGCCTTCTGTGTATATAAAATCACTTTTGTAAACTTCATTTGATGATCCACCAAAAAGGTCTTTCACAGTGTGGCTATCAACAAAATTGAAACAAAGTCAAAACATTTTATTAGCCACAAACAACAACACTCCAAAGAGCAGCAATGATTCCCACTGTGTTTAGACAACAGAGTTCATTCTTGCCTGTCAGGGAGACAAAGCCTGCACTACAGTACTCCAAAAAAGGTTATGTGGGCTGACATGTCAAGGTGCACACTGACAGGCAATCCAGAGGGATGTGGGGAGACGTGACCACCATAACCTTCAGGATTTTCAACCACCCTAACTAGACGATCCTCAACTAAACCAAGGTCTTCTTTCCCTTCTGTTGAAAATGTAAGCAAGCTTGAAATGTACTAAGACAAACACACAGCAGATACCATATACGTATGAAGCAAGCATTAATCACTTCAACTTATCACAGTAACAGCATGTAAACATAATAAAATGCATTTGCTGACGGCAAAGAACGAGCAAATCTAATCAATTAGCACAAAATCTGGAAATTAACCAGCATAAACAAAACAAACTGCGGGACGCAGAGTGAAATGTCGAGCTTCAGGAGACAGTTAATACTCCAAACAGCCTGTGGCTATGACACTGCAGCAGAAAGCTAACATAAATCATTACTCAAATTCACTTTGATGGGCTATTTTTGTGCTGTTTAATCAAACATAACCAGCCATGATGAAGCTTCGGTTCCGCCATGTTGTCGGGAGCAACTAGGTAACTCTCTCACATTGCTAACGCGACCTAACCCATATCCCAGCTTCACAGATGATGAAGAAGACACCTTCTTCTTCATCAGACTATCAACAGCCTGCCCTGAATACATATGAAACACACCAACATGTCGCAATGTAGTCTCCGGTGTAACAGTTACTTAAATTGGGCTTGTATGCTCGTGGTTAGCTTACTAAGCTAGTGTGACCAGGAACAAGGGGGTTCTAATAAAAATGGAGTGATTTGCAATATTATTATTGGACTTTATATGTGACATGGGTTGTCATATGTTAGGATGCAAACATTTTTACAATACAAATGTAGTTTTGTTAAGCAAAGCGCATATAATGGGACCTATCGGTCTGATTTTGTATGCAGGTGAACTAGAAGCTGGTTAAGCATCTTATGTCATTACTGGATGTGTTAAGGACAGGGAAAAGGCTGGGTTGACGCAAACCTTCTCCTTCATATCTGTGATCATGACCATATATTTATCTCGTTGACTTAACAACAAATCCGTTTTAAAATCAGTTTGTTTCAAAGGACAACTGATGCATTTTTCATGTCTCTCGTGTTGTCAACGGGGGGCAAAGTTTCCCGGAGCGATGTAAAAATCTCCTCTTTTGTTATAAGGGTTGATCTGAGCTCAGGGGGAGCCCTGAAAACACTTACCTGGATGACCTCGTTGACCTCCCTGATACACTCCACCATATGCTGCAGGATCTGTTCGGCGGTTAGCACTTCAAAGCGGTAGTCTTCCTCATCCTGCCCGGGCCCGAGGCCTCCCGTCTCCCCGCAGTCCTCTCGCTCTCCGCCGGCCACAACGGGATCAACCAGCTCCACCTCGCCGAGCTCCAGGGTGTCGTCGGCGGTCTCCTCTTCGCCGCTGTCTTCGCTGCATTCCTCTTCCTCGTCGTCGAATTCGTAATTGTAACCCTCGTCTGAGTCCATGACTGGGTTGCGTTTAATGTAGCGACACGCCAAGTGGGATAAGTTTGATGTGTATTATTTGGCAGATAGAGCAAAACAAAACGAGAATACTTCTTTAGCTTGCTAGCATTCCAGTTTTTCTAGGAGCAGACAACAACAACAGAGGAGCGACAGAGGCTGAGCCAACAAAGAGACGCAGCGTCACGGGCCGACGCTGGGTGACGTCATGTGCGTCACACAAAACAAGACGTGTTTTAAAATAAAGTTGTTAGGCTGCTCACTTAAAATGTTTGTGTGCTAATATCATATACTGAATTAATTTTTTTTTTAAAAACTACACCAAAACATAAAACACATTTTATATTAATGACCAAGTAAAAAAAGTGTTACTCTACTTTGTATGCTACATTGAATATGCTCAGTTGTTGTGGAAGAATTTGATATATATATATATATATATATATATATGACAAAACTGGGATTGGTGTGAATGATTAGTGTATTTGAAGTTATATTTTATTTTAAAGATGACATTTTGCATTGAAAAGAAATACATAGTACAACTGTTAATTCTATTTCGTAAACATCATATACATAAGTAAAATAGCCATTTTGCATACCAAATTTCACACATTTTATAATTTAAGTTTATAATTTCACACATTTTATAATTTAAGTCTGTTATTGTGGCATAGTTTTTTCTCTGTTTTCTCTTTTTATTCTTTGTGTATTATTATTAATTTGTCCTGTAAATGATTGCACTTTTACATGTTCAATAAATAATATATTTTTAATAAGTTTCCTTCAAAACAGTTAAAGAACCATATATGTATGGATTTTGGTATACATTGTACATGCCCTTGCACAACTATTAAATAGAAGAACAAATACGCAATTCAAACTAGTTTATAATATAGATTATATGTTATAGTATCATAGATAAATAGACAAGATTTCCTTTCTCTCGATAATAAAGCAGGTCAGTATTAAAACCATAACAGACCTGGCCTGTTTTCTGTGTGGTGCCTCTTGGTATGATCTTTTCAAAGTATGGTATTCTATCAACTTGAAACACTTACCGCTTGACTTACTAAAAGTTCATTAAATAGAAAAGGCTAAATGAACAGCTACATCTAAAGCCTGTGTAATGACCCGGATATGGTGTTGCGCTGTGCAGTAACTAACTCAAACAGGCGGAACTGAATAAAAGGAAAGTGTTTTCTACCGAACACATTTCGAACAGGTGCGCGTTCTCCGGTTGCCGTGGCAGCAGCGACTTCAGGAAGAACGTTCGGGCGATTAATGATGGATGCTCGAGAGACAGGTAATTGATTATTTTATAATATTAATATACTTTTGAGTTGAAAGCAATCCACTGTGTTTCCTATGCCACAAATCCAAGCGTTTGATTGTGCTCTACCGCCCTGGCGTCTTTAAAGCTCCAGTGGGCCATGCACCTGCACTTCTACCAGCTAAAGCTCACGGAAATCTGGCAGACTAGTTTCAGAATTGTGATCAGATCTGTAACTTGTGTTCTTAGGAAATTAAAAATGCTGGCTGTGTTTTTGTAACGTTATTTAAACTTCTCTATCTGAAACCCAAAAGATCTGCTGGGTGGCAATGAGAACATAGTTGAAATGCACAATTTGGAAGAAGAGGACTTTGCTGTTTCAAAGTAAGTTATATAGTTTGTTTTCTTGAGTGAAAATGCGTGTATATTTCTCGAAATTACAATTTTTCTTCTTTTATCCATAATACTTTGCCTCTTCAGATCATCGGATTCTGATGCAGAATTTGACATTGTTATTGGGAACATTGAGGATATTATAATGGGTATTTATACGTCTATTATTCTACTAAATCATCCACACTTATGACAACAACGTTGATTAATATAATCTTTTAGTATCCAGCTATAATATGTGTGAATTTCACATAATCTGTCAAGAACATGTCCTAGTTATCTTTGGTGGAAATTGTTTGTAATATTAATTGTTTTAATTTATTTATGCAAAATGGAATTTATTTCTTCATTTTTTTTTCTTATGGTTTAGGATGAAATGAGACCTGGACATGTATTCATGAAATTCACTCATCCAAATTATAGCTGACACATACAATTTTCTCCACAGAGGATGAATTCCAACATCTCCAGCAATCTTTCATGGAGAAATATTACCTTGAGTTTGATGACTCCGAGGAGAACAAGCTCAGCTATACATCTATTTTTAATGAATATGTATGTGGTACTTTCAGCTTTGTTTTATCACTCGTTTATGACCCTTGTAGAGATAGAAGCACTGTATTTAAATGCCATTAATTAAATTTTGCTATCTCAGATTGAAGTTCTAGAAAAACATCTGGAAGGGCAGTTGGTAGAGCGAATTCCTGGATTCAACATGGATGCCTTCACCCATTCACTTAAGTATGACATATGAATTCATCGCTTTATCTGAGTATAGTGTTCAGGCTTGACAGTGACTGACAGTATTTATTTTACACTGGCGCTATCATATGTACTGTAAAATATACAAAGTCAGTATAAAACAGGGGTTTTCAGTCTTTTAGATGCTACAAACCCTCAAAAGTGATGATCCTCATATGAGGAGCCACTTACTAAAATTTAGAAGGCTGCTTTATATTTTCAGGTATGAATACTCTATTTATACTGTGAAGATAAAAATATGTAAAATATTTTTTGGAAAATATAATTTTTTCTACTCACTATAGTACTGTATTATTTTATTTTATTTTTTAAAAACTGGTCTAAAATGTATTTTGGTAATACACATAATTTACCACTAGATGGAGTTATTTACATTAGACGGTATGCATAGAACATTGTTTCATGATTGTGACCTAAATTACTTTTCTGATTATTTATTATCTTTATTTTCTCAATTAGACAGCACAAAGATGAAGTCTCAGGTGACATACTTGACATGCTGCTCACTTTCACGGACTTTATGGCCTTTAAAGAGATGTTCATTGATTACAGAGCAGTAAGTAAAAATCAGTTTTCTTTATACTACAAAATATAGGTTTCTTAATTTAAAATAATGTAGAGAAAAGCTATTCTTTCCAGTTCGAAAGCAATTCTTGTCTATAATAAAATAGCCTGACACATAATCACCTATTACGATAAAACTTTGGCCTACTTTTCTTCTATCATGAACAGAAGCTATAAACCTGCCATTGACTGTGGCAGAAACTTATTTGCCGCCTTCTTTTTGTAGGAAAAGGAGGGCAGAGGATTGGACCTTAGTACCGGACTGGTGGTGAAATCTTTCAATTCTGCTTCCGCTTCACCTCTGACCTCTAGCATGGCCTCACAATCCATCTGAACCAATGGGCATCTCATGTAAATGAACTTGATCAGTCAACACATGATTATTCCCATTTAAAAAGATGAATATTCATTGAAAATTCCTTTCCCACACATCCCAAAACAAACAGCCAGTTATAGTAACTTGACAGAAGGGAATCGGTGTTTAATTTAGGTTAATGTTTAAACGTAACGTTCAGGATAACTGTCAGCTTAACCGGTATGACTCCTCTAACAGTGTTCATCTGTCACAAAATCCACTCAGTCTGGATCAGTCTTTCATATCATGTTGGCCTACAGCGCTTCAAAACACTTGCTGTTTCTGACCAAACTGATGTAGAAAGCTGTAATGAGCATGAGTATCTCAAAGCTGCCACTTTATTACACATTTTCATATAGAACTCCTTCATTTTAATGGTTAAATCCTTGTATATCATACCAAAATAATTCCTTTATCTTGACAATCATAAAGGGCTTTTCAACACAAAAGTATTATACAACGTGCCTGATATGACAACAGATCTAAAAGACCCTTTTTCCATTTAAGACATTCCAAGAAAAATATTAATAATATAGTTACCAGAAACAACATAAATAATCCCATACAGTTTTTCATGCTTTTAATGTGATGCTGAGTCCATGTTTTTGATGGCTCTCATATCTTCTAAATGACAATGAGAAGGAAAAACTCATAAGAGCTTTTCAAAATAATACTTAGTTTTGTTGATGTATACAAATTTCAGCCTTTTTACTCCCTTCTTTACTTAGAAGAATGTGTTGTTCTTACTAGATGAATGTTGCGTTATTGTGTACATTTGTTTATTATTTGTATATATAGACATTTGAGCCTGTGTATGAAAGAAATAAATACAATGGTTCTTTATATTTTATCAAAATATTTTTATGCTCAAAACAATTACATTTTTAAGCATAACTTTACAATAATGCAAGAACCTCACCACTCAAATACATATTTGCTCTAGTCATTCAGTGTATCTTAGAAAAATAGTACACTAAAAGTTGGGGCTGGTAAGATTTTTGTATATATATATATATATATATATATATATATATTATTATTATTATTATTTTATTTTTTTTTTTTTTTTAAATCTCTTAATGCTTACTCGAGCTGCATTTATTTGATCAAATATATATGGTGGCCAAGTGAGCTCAACGCATTGCAAATAAAAAAACACGCAAAATAAGAAAACATCTTCATCAATTTGACAGCACATGCACTGCAAATGCTCACAACACAAAGAAACATGCTGCAAATAGGCCAGCTCAGAAATGTTTAAAGGAACAGCGAAGTGATAAACATGGCTGGGACATATTTATCAATGTTTGCTCTGAAAGGTGAGATTTTTGATATTTTAATATCCTGATCATACGATTTCCTAGGTTCGGTACGCATTACAAACCGAACGATTTGATTCGTTGGACTAACCCTATTACGTTTGGAAAAAAAAGAGCTTAAAGTGTGTGAAATATAATGTTCTCAGTGCCACTGCGCTCAACAAGGCAGCCCAAACGACGTAACAGGCATCGTGCTGTCTGCCCCGTGATAACCTCCTCTTGCTGGGGTGCGTCGAAAGACGATGATCTTGTATCGACGATAGCCAGAGATACTGTCTAAAACATCAATTATTGGCAATACTAAGAGTATTTGGCATTTCCAATTAATGTAGGCCTGTTACATTCTTATTTTTATTAGACCTATTTTTATTATGAAGTGACTTTTATTATTAAATTAAAATTACAATTAATTTGCCCCGCAATAATTACCACATAGGTCTAACTGACACGCTGCGAGGATAAGATTAGGCTATTTACTCCTCAATTAAAATGTTTTTTTTTTAAAAAAGGTCTTTTAAGACAGGTCTATTAGGCTATACAATGAATTATAGTCCTATAATTCAAATATTAACACTGCAGTAATCAATAAAAATCAATGAAATAAAAAGCTTTTATTTCAAGCACCGACTTTCAAAAACAACCTGTTTAACAAGAAATACGTTTCTTCTAATTTTTATTTTTTAGTATGTACGGGCCACAAGAGAAATATTAAAGGAATAAATTAAAACAGCTATAGGCTATATCGTTATCAGCATATGTTGAAGTAGATTCGTCTCTCGTCGTCTCTGAGAGAATAAGCGGCGTCAGATGCCGAAAGCTCCTTCATTACTCCATTCCGTTTTTACTTTCACTTTCTGCTTATAGTGAATTGACTGAGATTAAGACGTTCACCAGCATAAATTTTGCGCAAAGTTCGCACGTGTGCAAATGCGTGCTTGTGTGATATCCATTGGCTTGCCTTCATGGTTTAAAACAGAAATATTTCCAACATTGCCCTGCCTCCCGTATCAAAAACATACCGAACTGTGACACCACTGTGTCGTATCGAACCGAACCGTGAATTTTGTGGACCGTTACACCCCTAATTATGTTCCTGTGGCTCAGTGGTAGAGCATTGCGTTAGCAGCGCAAAAGGTCGTGGGTTCAATTCCCAGAGAACACACATACTGATAAAAAAAATGTATAGCCTGAATGCACTGTAAGTCGCTTTGGATAAAAGCGTCTGCTAAATGCATAAATGTAAATGTAATTATTAGCCTAAATAAGCTGACGAAATACACAATTACTGTGATTGTAAAAGGTTATGTAAGCTTACTTTTACAGCTTTCCTTGCAAAAAAGCCATAGCGTATGGTTCTACTATTAAAGTAAATTAATTAATACATTGATTACATAAACAAAAAAAATGGTTACACTAGTTAAATCATGGTAACCATGCATGTACTACTCTAACCATAGTTTA
Organism: Schizothorax lantsangensis; assembly: GCA_027422415.1. Classification (NCBI taxonomy): domain Eukaryota; kingdom Metazoa; phylum Chordata; class Actinopteri; order Cypriniformes; family Cyprinidae; genus Schizothorax; species Schizothorax lantsangensis. The sequence continues at coordinate 11,363,373 of CM049846.1, read as the reverse complement.
ACCATGGTATTTGTACAACTGGTTATAAAATTGTAATCAATATGCCAAAAAAAAAAATTTGTTGGGGTAATTTAATTGCTGTCTGTGCTACTTGTGCGTTTCTTTATTTGTTTGTGTTGTGAGCATTTGCAGCACGTGCTGTCAAACTGATGAAGATGTTTTCTTAATTTGCTGGTGCTTTTTCTATTTGCATGTTTTCTGAAGTTGCAGCGCGTTGAGCTCTCTCAACTTACAATTTAAAATAGTGTTTCTAGGCGTTGATAGCCTCGTGGGTAGCATACACACAATATCCATGTTATAAACCATCAAGCAATTATGCTGGGCACCGTTATACAGAAGGGTTGTCGGACGTTCCTGAAGAGGATTTCAGAAGTGCCAAATAATCTGAGTAATATCCCCTTCGAAGTGTCCTCACACAGTGACTGAGAATGTTAATCAGAGGATGGTCTACACAGGCACTGTACTCGCCGCTGCATTTTGCCCTTCACCACTCCAGTCAAAATAGGCCAAGTAGCTGCTAGCTCCGTATAACAGAGTCACCACTATGGCAAAGAACTGCAAGAAAAGATATATGAATAATATGACAAAAAAATTATACAGATCTTACATATTGCCCTCAAGTATAAGAAGCATGCAGTTCCAAAAATAAGATATTTTTAAATGTCTCAGTGTGTGTGTGTTTTCATACAATAAACATTAATGGGGTTCAGTGTTGTTTTGGACTCCAATGACATTCATTGTATATGCAAAAACAGTTAAAACAGTCTTCAGAATAAAAGTCATACAAATTGTCATTTATGCGTGAACTGTCCCTTTAAGAACTTAAGAACGTAATCCTTAAAACAAGTTAAACAACAGATAATTGATTTCAGGGCATAAAACTGCTTTACAGGAAAGTATATAAACAGCCATTGAGCAGATATGTAGATTTAAAGATGTAATAACTTCGAAACTTAAGTTGTTAACCTTTACACAGAGGAGGTATAAACTGTGATTACACTCCTCCACTGAAAGCATTACAGGTTTGTCATGTGCTTGCCGCACAATTTCATGTGGACTCTGGCCGATGTGGTTTTTAAAGCCCTATAAAACACACATAGCACTCTACAACCTTGCTTTTGAACTTATCTGACAGCTTCACATTGTAACCATCTACTAAAAGCCTTTTATTTGATCTACAAAACTGTATTGAGTATTTTAGTAAGTGATGAATAATGCTTTAACCAGACAAGTGAAGGTAATGCTTAATATTAGATGTTCTAGCTTACAACATATTGATTAATATTATTAATTATAATTTTTTAAGAAAGCCCTATCTACACTACCATCAAAAGTTTGGAGCCAGTAAGATTTCTTAATGTTTTTGAAAGATGTCTCCCATGCTCGCTAAGGTTCATTTATTTGATAAAAAAATTCAGCAAAATCAGTAACATTATAAAATATTATCAGTTTAAAATAAATATTTTCTATTTTAATATATTTTAAAATGTGACTTATTTCAGTGATGGAAAAGATCCAGACTTCAGTGTCACATGATTCTTCGGATATCATTCTAATTTGCTGATTTGATGCTCAAGAAACATCTTATTATATCGAAAATTTGTGCTGCTTAATATTTTTGTGGAAACCATGATACACATTTTTTGTGATTCTTTGAGTATTAATTACTTAAGAAAAATGGTACTGCTCCCAGAATTGAAATGGTAGTTTAAATATTAGTTAGGTAGTAATTGAGTGTGTTGCTGACATCTGAATCACCTGATCTGGGTGGGCAGTGTGACACCGTGCTGTTTCACAGATAAGCCTAACTTTACTTTAGAAATGAGGTAGGATGGACACACCTCTCTCAGCACATAGCATTTGTGAATGTGTGTGTAGTGTGTGTTCAAGACATGTTTTCACTCACCGCAGAAGCTCCCAGATGACCATGCCAAGGATACCACTGGACTGGGACAGATACCGCATCAGCCAAAAAGGCAGTTACGTATAGAACAGCTGCGACTACATAAAACACCATGAGCTACAAGGAGGAAAGGAAGACAGGATTACAAACTTGATTTAACTGACAGTCACAAATAATAGAAGCTATCTTCTCCATTAGAGGAGAAAGCGTCTCACCACTAAAGGCCAGGGCACTGAGGGTAGACTCTGATAAAACCTCAACAACAGCACAACAAACAGGGCAATGCTCAGAAGCCACAGTGTCACGCTGACAAACATCACCCAACCATATGCAGGTTCCGAGGTGTGGCTGGTGCTGGCGATCAGCGCCCACACCAGTAACCCAACAATCTAGACAGAAGGTGGAGATGATCATATGTTAAGCATCAATGACAAAATACAGCCACTTAAAAATTCTGTTATCATTTGCTCAACCTCATGTCGTTCCAAATTTATACAACTTTATTCCTTATTTGCGTAACTTGAAAGAAGATATTATGAAAGGACCCATGGAAAGTCATGTCTCCGAAACCGCTTTGGACCCCACTGATTTTCTTTGCATTGACAAAAAACACTGAGACATTTTCCCAAATATCTTTTTTTTTTTTTGTGCCACAGATTTGGAAGGACAAGAGGGCGAGTAAATGATGACAGAATTTTTATTTTTGGATAAATTAATCCTTCAAGTCAAGAAAACCCTTAGATATAATTAGTTATATTTTTTGCATATTATCACCAAGGCTTTTCTTAATGTCAGGGTGTTATAATTAATTTAGATGAGATGAGATTAGAGCTTGCACAATTACATGCATGCTCTGAAACACATGAGGTTTAAAATGAAAGTGACATAAGTGTGAATCATCCTGGTAGTTCTCTTCAGAGACCTAACCTACCAAAAACATTTAACATGCAGCACTGTCAACAATTGATGTTATTTTTAGCACCATATATTTACTGTTGGAAGTACTGATGTATGTCCTGGGAAATTTTCTCACATAGTTATAAAATGAAGTTAGCAAAAATAGCTTTTTATATACACAGACAGATGATGCCAATGGCATCCTTTGTACAATGAATATCAAAAGTTCATGATGTATTATTCATCTGATAAAGGTCTCAGATTTCAGGCTATGTGTCTGACACAAGATAGCTACAAACAACAAATGTGACTTGCTCCACAGAATAAAGACTAAAACAGACACATATCAGGCCAAATATTCACTAGAATTCAATATTACATTTATATTTACTGACTTGACAATGATTAGATAATGTATTTGTATTGAGAGGAGTGTTTTATTATGGTTATTGACCCATAAATACTGATGTTTGCTGCACAGTTTAATCAGTAATTTATATTACGGACAAGTATTTTTCAGTACACTTTGTTCTGATTATTGCATGTTCATACCTGAATATGTTGATATTTTGAGCAGAATGTAGTTTTTTATGTTCCTACATAACACAGAAACATAGACTTGTGGTTTACCTACATTTACTTCTATGTTGGCTCAGTGTAGGTGCACACTTAATGCACAGTATGAGCACTACATCTACCTCTACGCAAACCCTGTACAAGCATGCAACCGTTTGCATAATATCCTAGTTGTATGAAAAATAATGACCATGATCCATAGTACACGCCGAAACCTGGTTAGTTTCATTTTATCAACCAATACCTACAGTCTCAGTTTTTCTCAAATACTGGGAATCTGGCATTGTTTTTTTTTTTAAGAAACTCAAAAGAAAGGTGGGTGTATTATGAGAGTATTATGAAGGGAGAAATAAATCATTTTCATGAAGCTACAAAATATAAGACACTTATGTTAAATATGCAATATATACCAACGCATGGAAAGTGCAATATAATTTTTTCAACTCACAATCTCAGCTACAAGTAGGATACCAGGAATACTCCTGATGAAGCCCATGTCTACCTTTTCTGGGATAGCATAACTTCTCTGAGGTTCACTGGAGCTGGTCTGAGTGTTGACCTTCCCAGGAAAATCAGCCATGTCTTCTCAGTATAAAGAGTTGATTACATAAAAATTTCACTTTGAAAAAGAAAAAGGAAATAATGCAGCACAGTGGAGACACACCAGAACAGGTAATGCAGGTGTTGCCACTACCTAACAACAAAGTTTTTTGTCTCTCTTTCACCCCCCCCTCCCTCCCCCTCCTCCCTCTCTCTCCTCTCTCTCTCTCTACACCTTTGTACACCTACAATGTATTTACAGTGAGATCATGTTAGGTGGATACTGTGTATCTAAGTAATAAATAACTTCAGTAAGAATAATAAAGTGAGAACCCTCTAACTTCCTCTTGTAAAAAAAAGGAAACAGCAAGACATAAAAACAATAGAAGTCAAAATTGGGGGTTACCAAATTGCAGTGTTTACAAGTTTAAAATGCCAGAATCATTGACAAATCAATTTACACAAAGATCACATCTCTTTTTTTAATGACCCCTCTTTGTTTAGATGCACACAAGGTAATAGTTTCTCAATATATATATATATATATATCTATATAATAGTTTAGAACATATATGTAAGTAACAGCTACTTTTAACAGTCATAACATTCATAATTAAATTAAGACTTTTTATTATATGCAGAATAATCTTCCTGTATGCAATGCTCATCGCATTCCTTGCTTTGAACCACTCACATTACAAAAAAACTGTAAAGATTCATTCATTAACATCTTACATCTGTCACTAACCTGCACAACAGTCAGTTTTGTACTGCAGTCGTTGACTCAGTTCATATTTGGCCACTTGTCTGCAGCGACCAGATGTAAAACTTTCATGTCATGTATTTTTGCTAGTTTTGCTGTTTCGGTACTATTCTCTCCATGAGGTATGAAACGGCCTTTGGTCTGTTTGCCGAGTACGCGTCAGCTGTTCACCTACTGGGGAAAAAAAACATTGTTGTCAGAAGTGGGATTCGAACCCACGCCTCCAGAGGAGACTGCGACCTGAACGCAGCGCCTTAGACCGCTCGGCCATCCTGACACATGGAAGTAGCTGTGATGTTTTGCCCTCTAGTAGTGTTAATGCACAGCGTTTAAAACTACTTTCACTTTTCTCATTTATATTTACTGTTTTCTTAATGTAAGTCAAAAACAGCAATGCATACAATTCATATATGATATAAAGCAACATATAATATAATGTATAATATAATTTTTGCCCTGTAACATATAGCGTGGCCATTTCTATAACACCAAAATTGAGGACACTTTGTGGGATTCAGTAAAGCTGGGATAAAAACTGAAAAATGATTCTAAACCTATGAGCAGTGACTAAAATAAACCTTTCCATTTAGGGGTGACATTTTCTTTCTTATATTGATATCCGGGGCGATTGATTTAACTTTATACGGGAGTTTTCTAACCCTTTTACATTAACTATTACATTAATTTAATATGTATTTATTTACTCCATGCAAATTCTTAAATTTATTCATTTAATTATAATAATAAGACACTATAGCAATCAAATAAAATAAGTATCAACAAAATCCATTGTTGCAGAATTGGTACAGAAGCTGCACCTGAAGTGGCATTTAGATTATTTACACAGACTGATGCGTGAATAAATTTACACTGCAGTTATAACTGCATTAATAGTGTTATGAGATGAGATTATTATTTTATTTTTTTAAAGTTGAATATTCAACTATGAAATAATATTTTATATATGAAACTAAAACCGCCAGTAGAGGGCAGCAAGACACTGTCTTAAAGGAATAGTTCCCCCCAAAAATGAAAACTTGCTGTTAATTTTCTCACCTCAGGCCATCCAAGATGTAAGTGACAACAGTTAAGATTTTTAGCTGAAACTGTGGTCCTTGGTGATTCATAAAAGGCAGGTCAGCTACCAACACTTGAGAGTCAAAAAAAGCATATTCAGGAAAGACAAAATTGATTTAATACCCGTGGCTCCTGACGACTAGGCCTATATATTGAGTGAACGTGAAAGTGAACATTATTTACAATTTTACCTTTAATCAATAGACTCAATAGATCTATCATGTTACTCACCCTCATGCTGTTCCAAACATGTATGAGTTTCTTTCTTCTGTTGATCACAAAAGAAGCCATTCTGAAGAAAATTGGTAACAAAACCGATTACAGTAACCATTTACTTCCATTGTATCGATAAAAAAAACAAAAAAACATTTAAATGAGGCTAAATTTCGCTGATGCTGGCTGTGGTATTGTTTCCAAGCATGATGGCGCATCAAGCCTGTAACCATGTCTTGACCATTAGGGGGCATTAAGTATAAAGTAACAGAACGGTGAAGGAAATGCTAGGTGTAATTCTAGCATGGAAGTAATCATTTTGCACTATTCTAATCACTATTCGCAAATAATATTTTAAATATGCACATTTTCACTCTTATTTGTATGCCTAATATGTCAAAAACGCAAAACGTTTCATGTGTCACCTTCAGTTAGGATGATCATGTGTATTTTACTGGCATAAAGTTGGCTGGACGTTCGATATTCGAATATTTAGGGACCGTCTCTAAAGTTACATGCGATATTGCTATACACTTTTCTAACTTCAATAGCATATGAGCAGAATGACTTATAATCATAAAAACAACTGTAAACTGTACATCTAGGTGTCAACTATAATGCACACCTTTTACATTTTTGATATTTATTCAAATAAACTAAATCGTTAGTTAAAAAAAATTTCAGTACCGAATCAAATGCAAATTTAAAGGTCAATAGCATTTGAGCAGAATGACTTACAGTCATAACACAAACATTTTTGATACTTATTAAAATAAACTGTAAATCATATGTAAAAATTACTATTTTTCACTACCGAATGGGCTCAAACGCAGAATATGCCATAATTTAAAGCTCAATAGCATTTTTCCTCCTCCAGTAAGTTCTCCGGATGGCGAACCCTGGTGGAGTTCCTCCAGCACCCCCGGCAGTCAGACTGGGAGGAGCAGACTGACGCTAGGCCCAGTATCGGTGTTAGCTTGCCCGGGTCTCCGGTCAGACCCTGTACTGGGCTAGGTGTCCACATGGCTTAATTACCTTCGGGCAATCCCATTTGAGTATTTTCCATGGTAAGGTTTCCCTCTCTGTAAACCCGTGTCTTCCCTTTGACAGACTGTTCTGTCAGTCTCTGCTGGCAGTTATTCCATCCCTAATCTCTGGTAGGACCTGCCTCAGAGACCAATTCCATATGTTGTACTGCCCCAGGCCTGGGTCAGTCCATATCAGAGTCTCCACATGATACCTCCCTACGGGTAGGAAGTGGCCCCCGTAGCGCCCTTCTCCGTAAGGTTCGCTTCCTCACCGTTACTGCCGAGATGTAACAACAAACAGGAAAGACTTGAAGCAAATCTTTCATGGAACGTCGAAATCCCTTTCGTTAAGAAAATTCTGTGGGGAAAGGATCAGCGGCTTGGCTATCTACAGCAGCGATGTACTCACCTGCTGTCCCTGCGGGTACCAAGGTCAGTGAATTTGCGCTGGGGCGGTGGGAAGGTTACGACCTTTGCGTAGCAGTCGCTTGCCAACATTTGCTACGCCATATGGTTGTGACGGGGTTCAGGTTGTGGTGCTTTCCATGGACCCCATAATGTCGTCACGACATAACTCGTAGTGACCGACAGATAGGGAACGTATGTAACCCTCGTTCCCTGATGGAGGGAACGGAGACGTTATGTCCCCTTGCCACAACCTTGAACCATTGCTGGTGGCCAGGGACTCGGCTCCTCAGCGTAAAACCTGAAGAGTGGATGCACCTGTCGCCTATTTATACCCGTATGCACGGGGAGTGGCTCAGGTATTCCAAATCCACTACCCAAATTTCATTGGCGTTCTCTCTTAAAGTCAGAAATGATTGGGGCATGACGTCTCCGTTCCCTCCATCAGGGAACGAGGGTTACATACATAACCGAGACATTTATTTGAATAAATATCTAAAATGTAAAAGGTGTACATTACAGCTTACACCTAGATGAACAGTTTACAGTTTGTGTTATGACTGTAAGTCATTCTGCTCAAATGCTATTGAGCTTTAAATTATGGCATATTTTGCATTTGAGCCCATTCGGTAGGGTTGGGTACTGAACTCTGTACTTTTAAGGGTAGCGACCGAATTGTGTCTGTACTACAGAGTATCGATTCACATTAATTCTTTCGGTACCTGAGAACGCATTTGGGCGCATACGAGAAAGAGAGAGAGAGACCCTGTGACATGATGTCACCACTGCAACTCTTTAAAACACAACACACAGGGCAAACCGAAATGTTCTGAAGTGTGCTTACATTTCTAGGGTCATATGGTTTCCGCGAAAACGTGGACAGGATGGCGGAGTCCATTCATAAAAACGGAATTTACTCGAAAGCGCGGAATGCCACGGAATTCATCAATTTTTGGATGAATAAAAGAAGGTCTGTCACTTAATTGGAATCATGATATGAACTAGTGTACGTGAATATTAAAACACAAAAAGACGGTTTAAATATGAATCCTGCATGTTCCGTTAGCCTCGGTATGTATGAATGGCGGAGACGTGGTTTTGTTTACTAACTTACACAAATACTGAAGCACACGTGAACTCGCGGTGATTTTCGGCCTCTGCACTACATGAACACATGAACTTACAGGCTGTGAGAGTCACTTCATGAGAATTTTACCGTTTCATTTGAGAAAACCAGCATCATATCATACTGTATACACACAGAAACTTCACGGCAACCTGTCAAAATAAAAGTGTGATTTAACATGTAACAGAAATATATTACTCTTGTATTACTTTTGTACAGTATAATGTACATCTTTATATATTCCATTGACTGACAAATTTAAATAAAACAATTAAATGATAAAAATAATTATTACAACCACATTAACAACTTAATTGTAGAAAGAAAATCCAATTATCATTAAAACTTTTTTAAAGGAATATTCACACAATTTTTCTACCATGTATCAATTTTAACAGTAAACCTCTGTTTGTTTGCCAAAAAATAAAAGGGTTTCATTTTTATTTGATTAAAAATAAATAAATTTTTCATGCCTTCATTTGATTATCAGAAAAAATAAAACAAGAATTTCTGGAAGAACAAAATTTGTAGGGCCCTATTGTTCAAAATGTTGAAATTGAGAGTTTTGGACTTATTTTTTCACTGAAATAAATGTTTTTGTTATTACACAGAGAGTAAAGTACCGAAAAAAGGTACCGTTGTGTACCGGTACCGAATTTCAGGTACCGATACCAGTTCAAATGTGAACGGTACCAACCTTACCATTCGGTAATGAAAAATAGCAATTTTTACATATGATGTACACTTAGATGAACAGTTTACAGTTTGTGTTATGACTGTAAGTCATTCTGCTCAAATGCTATTGAGCTTTAAATTATGGCATATTTTGCATTTGAGCCCATACGGTAGTGCAATTTTTACATATGATTTACAGTAGATTTTAATAAATATCAAAAATGTAAAAGGTGTGCATTATAGTTGACACCTAGATGTACAGTTTACAGTTGTTTTTATGACTGTAAGTCATTCTGCTCAAATGCTATTGAAGTTAGAAAAGTGTATATCAATATCGCATGTAACTTTAGAGACGGTCCCTAAATATTCGAATATCGAACGTCCAGCCAACTTTATGCCAGTGTAAAATTTACCATATTTTCAATTTAGAAAGGCCATATTTGAGGAAAAAGTCTAGTAGTTTGCTAACTTTACTCGCTTGGATATTACTGTCGGTGGATTATCAAATATTAAATGTTTCGCTACTTCCATCTTAACGTTACCTTGCTAACGACGTTAAAAACGGACGCTCAGTGTAACGTTAGCCAGATTGAATGGACGATTTCCAGGCCAAAAGCTCACAAAAACCGCCCAAAACTTTAACTGTCAAAATAATGTGATAGAATGTCAATCAAGGTTGATAAAGGCCATTTTTAACTCCTTAAAACATAATGATGACGACATAAATAATATAATGACGACAAAATAATATAAATATAACTATAACACAAAAAAACACACAAAAAAAAAAACATTCTAAAGAATACTAGTGACAAAACCGTTTACGGTAGACATTTAAATTACACTGGCTAAATTTCGCTGATGCCAGCAAGGCCGTAAACATGTCATAAACATTTTGGGGTATTAAATATAAAGTAACATTAAACGTTTAATGTGTCGTCACGTTCAGTTAGAACGAATCACATGATACCATAATTTCAATTCAAAACGGCCATATTTGAGGGAAAAGTCGAGTAGGTTGCTACTCGCTGGATATTACTGTTGGTCGATTAATGTTTCTATCGTAAAACAGTTGTCAAATATTAAATGTTTAGCTACTTCCATCTTACCTCGCTGACGACTTAAACCACGCTCCACATCTTCTTCTGTTCTGTCAACAGAAACCCCGCCTACTTTGATTTGATTGGCCATTTAAATCATTTTGACACTGCCAAGCGGGAATGGCGTAATCAATCTAGAATGTGTTCGCATGGACGCGCATCCTCTGCTGGAGGTAGTTGCGCCTTGTCGTAGTTTTAATTGTTGCAATAGGTGTACATTTAAAAACCAGCCAGTGGAGCTGACACCTCAACTTTTGTTTTAGTTTTTTACGTCCAGCTGGTTCAACTGGCCCCTGGCCTATGTTAGCTGAACCTCTGCTAGACCTTCCTCTCCCTTTGCTCCCTTTTATATTCATTCAAATAGCAGATGCTTTTAATCAAAGAGCCACTGATATGTTTCTCATGTGTATGACAAAATCTCTTTGATGATAAATCAATGTGAAATTCAACAAAATCTGTGCTTGTATCTGTGTGTGCGTCTGTCTTATAGATCACAAAATATTACGCCTTTCCATTTAATAATCTTACTCAAACAGCAGTAGTATCAGATGCTTAAGGTCCTAGTGAAATATTCCTGGTGGCAATACTTCTGATTATTTTGTTTCATTCTGGGCAGATGGGTTAGAAATGCTCCGGGTTGTTAAAATAAATATGGAAGTGGACTGCTGACTTGTTGTCGGACCGTGTTATTTTGTTTGGTCCCCTATCAAATCTTTTTGTGAGGTCTAAACTTTATAGCCTCAGTGTTGAAATTGACGAAGAAAGTGGCATGACAGAAACATTAAAAGCAAATGTAACATCAAGGGTGTTACCATTAACTTTAGATGTGTTATTGTTGTCAATTATTATTTTTATGCTTTATGCAAAGAACAGAGTTTTAATACTTTGACAACATAATCAGCAAATTCAGTTTGCTTTGCAAGTTACACCCTTGCAACCACAAACTATGAAACTTTACACACCATCAGCAGTTTAGTTTATTCCTTCCTTCTCAATAACATTTAAACAAAGAGACACTGGTATGTTTCTCACTTATATGACAAAATCTCTCTGATGATAAATCAATGAGCATTGTGAAATTCAACTAAATCTGTGCTTGTTTCTGTGCGTGGGTATTTTGTCCTGAAAACCTGTTCCAGCATTCCTCAGCTTAGTGTCACACACATGTGCGAATAATTTTTTCTCTATATGTAGGTGTGGTGGTGTTGCTTCTCACCGTATAAGCAAGACAGAGACCCTTTTGTGTGCCTTTGTGGTCAAAAAGAACTGTAATAATGTCACAGCATGGCGAGAATCCACTGCCGGAGAGATCATTGTTCTTCCAGACAATACAGCAGACACATGACTTTATTTTGGGAAAGAGATTTCTAATAATCTATGTGGCTCCCAGCTGTTAAAAGTTTAATGCTGTCATATCATCAGTGAGGGAGCTTAATGGAATTTAATTAACTCCACAAACAGTGGGGAAATTTCTCACAAAATTATGTCAGAAGTTTTAGTTGTTTCTGCAATTTGACCCCTTGACCTCCAGCTGACACATCAGGCATTTCATACCAGTGCATTACACTTTACACATTATAGATAATATATGTTAAACTGCTATATTGTGCATGTTACTCAATGCATGCTCGACATTCAATTGTACAGAGAAAGTTTGGGAAGGGAAGTCTCTGAAAACATTTTATGACTCATCCGAGTTTCATTTTTGCGTTGCAGGGAAAAGTGCATCCTCATTTGACGCCTAATTCATGTTACCTAGAACATGTATTTTTTGGGTTTGTCTTTTCTCCCTTTGCTTAAATAGACTTACAGAAAGATTAAAAATAGAAATTAATTGACTTTGAGTCAGGGAAATAAAGGTGGAGTAGATCTATGGAATACTATGGAAGTGTTACCCAACCATCAGAACTTCTCTTTTTAACAAAGGGCCCCTGTGTGTGACCCTGGTCCTTACGGAAAAGAGACAAAGTTTCCAGCAATGACGTGTTTGCAGAGACTACGCTGGTTATAGTAAATACCCAAGCCTTGATTCTTTTTCCACAGAGGCAGAGCTGCATACACACATAGACTGTCTGTACACACTTAGCACCTCTTAGACTGCTTGAGGATCTTGTTTGTGTGTGTGATGTCAGAGGTCATAAAGGAAACAGAGAGGATGTGTGAGTCAGGGTGTGTCTTGTGCAGAAAGAAGGGCAGTCAGCGATAAAGACGGTGGGGCATCAATGGGCGTGGATGGTCTTTCCTTATAAAACGGATCCTAAAAAAGCAAAGGTATTACAGGGAAGACAGCTGTCTTGGACTGAACTACGGAAATTTACAGCAAACATCAAGAACAGGATTTTACAAAGGCTCACCGATCACTTACAACAAGTGTCAAGCTAAATCCATCAATGGCCAACCATAATGGTAAGCAAGTCACTTTAATATATTTGTTTTTCATAAATATTGCTCAAAGAAAGAACTAAGTATATGAATATGATAGATAGCAACAATACAGTATGCTGTTTAGCATATACACACTCGCATATTAAATACAAGATGCATTTGTTTACTACTGAATTACTGTAAAGATTGTTTTGAAAAGGTACACAATCATTGTGTTAGTGAACACACAGTTAGTAATTTTCATTTTGTTCATTGTGTTAGTGAACTCAAATGTATTACATAAAGCAGTGTGGTGGTCAAGAGTTTTGCCAAGAGGGCTGGCAAGACTTTTCCATTTCCATTCTATTTATGAAGCTGTAGGTTTAAAAAAAAACATCTGCTCACCAAACCACTTATAATTCAATAATGTGGTCTTTCTACCATGTATCAAAATACATTACGCCATTCCATTAAATCATAATCTTACTCAAACAACAGTAGATCCTAAAGGTCCTAGTGCTAAAGTAATGCTTCTGATGGTTTTGATTCATGCTGGGCAGGTGTTGAAATAAACATGGAAGCAGACTGCTGACTTATTATATTTGGTCCCGTATCAGATCTCTTTGTGAGGTCTGAGGCTGAGCTTTACTGCCTCAGCTTGGAAAGCAATGAAGAAATTGGCATTACAGTAACATTAAAAGTAAATGTAGCATCAAACAGCAATGAGCAGAATCCAAGCTGATCAGATAGAAATGTGTTACTATACACTTTAAACGTGTTATTGTTGTCAATTATCATTTCTATGCTTTGTGCAAAGAACAGAGTTTTAATACTTTGACAACATATTCAGCAAATTCAGTTTGCTTTGCAAGTTACACCCTTGCAACCACAAACTGTAAAACTTTACACACCATTGGCAGTTTATTATATTCTCTTCCTTCTCAAAAACTGTTGTCTGGCATCATCTCATCACTCTCAGAAAAAAGGTACAAAAGTTGTCTGAAGCAGTACCTTTTCAAAAGGTGAATCTTTGTACCTTATTTACCCCTAAATGGTGCATTTTAGTCCCTCAAAGGTATATATTAGTACCTTTTGAGAGACAGCTTTTGTGTCTTTATTTCTGAGATTGATTTGAGAATACGTGCCAAGGAACAACTTATTTTTCAGTCAAAGCCAGAAATATTGACTATGAGATCCTAAATCTTAAATATTTCTCATTCATTTTATGTTTTGTCATAACTTTTCTTTGTTATAAGACTGGAATACACTACACAAAATCTTAAAACACACTAAACTAACTATTTTAAATCTTAAAACATACACTAAACTAAACTGTGGGTCACACATGACCAGACATTCAAATTGTTCCAAACACAACAAATACAGAAACATGCATCTCATTGCTAGGAGATGCATTTTTGATATTCTCTGACCAGATAGAATCATAGGCCATAAAACTGCATCATTCACTATGCGATTTTCTGAGAAATCCCTCAACTCCGACTACCCAAAATCTAACTCCTCAAAAATCTAAATCCTCAATCTAACTTTTGGCAGCTATAACATTGACTCCTCCAGACTGCAAATCAGGGCAAAAGTCGTTTAGTGCATTCCAGCTTTTTGGGTGGTCTAAGACTTTTGGACCCTGCTGTATGTTTGAAGATAATATAAGCAAATGTAATACAATTGAGTTCAGCAGATCACAAGAAGATGACTTTTAAAAAATATTTCACCAAAAAGACAAAACAGTGGAAAATCTTTATTAATCATTTACTTTTAATGTTACCGTCATACCACTTTCTTCATTGCTTTCCAAGCTGAGGCTCTAAAGCCCAGACCTCACAAGAGATCCAATACCGGACCAAATAAAATAACCAACAAGTCAGTGTCCTGCTTCCATATTTATTTAAACAATGCATTTTTTCATGAAACACACTTTTTGAGTGTGAAATTACAAACTGGTCAGCAAGGCTGTAAAATTGGCAACCATATCATTAATACATTCCATGATTAACATAAATTTAGCCACCAAAATAACTTGCATGCCACATTCAGTAATAAAGCATTTAAAAGCATGTTATAGGTCAAGGGAACTAAGGCTTAATAAACTAAATGGATATTTGGATTATACTTGCTTGTATTGTTTAAACTGTTTATTAATTTATTTTGTGCCCAGCCCTACTGAGTGGTATAGATCTGCAGTGCTATGAAAATAACCATGCTCACCGCACTGAGGAGATGGACATGGAGCGACTGCTGGTGCGCAGAGGTCAGCCCTTCTCTGTAGTACTGCAGTGTACTGATCATATCCCACGGCTCCCAGACCACCAGCTCAACCTCATACTACACCTGGGTGAGCAAACTTGATGGAGAGAGTTACAGATTAAACAGTGAGGAAGATAAACAGGTGGCCTACAGGTTTTGGACTGGGGCTTGAAACTATAATAATCTTGAGTTGGAGTATTAGAGAAGTTATTAGATTAGAGTTCGGTTTAGTGGTCAAGCTAAAAAAAAAAAAAAACTCAATCACAAAAATACTAAAATGCACATTACAACAACATAAGACACCACTGAGAAACATTTATTTATAATATGTAAAGTCACATTTATCCTCTATTTTCTGTGCATATGTTTGTGTGTTACAGGTAAGAATAATGAGGTGGTTTTGAAGGTGTCTGACTCAGAGCAAGACCATGGGAAATGGTGGTTCAGTCAGCGTAATGCTCAGGGCGAGGTGATGCTGACTCTCCACAGCCCTGCTGATGCTCTCGTGGGTCTGTACAGCATGACTGTAGTTCTGCTCTCAGCTGATGAGCAGATCCTGGAGCAAACCAAGTCTCACACCTTCTACCTGCTTTTCAATCCTTGGTGCAAAGGTGAGTATTTAAAGGCATCGTTCACCCGAAAAATGTAAATTCATATTTCCTCATGACTATGTTTCTTCTGTTCAAAAAGTTTTATTTTATTTCTCATACAAAGGTGCTGTATATAAGTTGAGTTGAATTGAAGACTTTTACCATAGTTTTATGGTGCTTATATGTTATTTTGGAGTTTGACAGCCTATGTTTTTGGGTTCCATGAAGGGTAAAATGTCATTGTAGGAACAATGTGAGGGCTACTCACACTAAAAATGAAAAATTGAATGATAACTATAACCATACATTTTAAAAAACTGTTCTAATTCTATGAGAATAGGGAAGTCCACACCACAACAAGAACAACACTGAGGAATGATATAATTGGAATTCACTTTCCAGTTGATGAATGATAAATATTAAAAGACAATCATAATCCACCCATCAGCTTTAAAGATTGCACATTTAAAGCAGCAGATGACTTCAGCACACACTTATAATAAACAGAATATTATCATTCATTGGTGTGGATGCTAATATAATTATTGTTATTGTTAAAGGTGTTTAAGGTCAGTTAAGGTCAACAATAACTATAATGATAACTATATTAACATCTATACCAGCGGACACTAACGCTCTGTTTTTAAGGCCCATCTATGCCAAGAAGGAGAACTATAACAATATCTGTAATGATAGCTATATTAGCATTATTATAAGCACTTGCTGCAGATTGTATGTTGCCTGCAGCTTTAAATGTTCCAGCTGTTTAAAGTTGGGTGGATTCTAATTGGTTGTCACTGATTTTATTGCTCATCACAAAATTCTGACAATTGCATTTCTTTCCTGTAGATGACTCTGTGTACCTTCCCAGTGAGGAACTGCTGCAGGAGTACATTTTAAATGAAAATGGGATCTTGTACCAGGGCTCATGGGATGATATCACCACCGTGCCTTGGAACTTTGGACAGGTAACCTACAAAAATGTATACAGCCCCCATCTGTTTAAACAGTCTTGTGGTCAGTGCCCTCTCTGAGAAAGCATCGTGGCCTGAGATGACTGACACACAGTCAGGATTTATGGGTGATGTTGCATGGTGGTGGAATTCAGATGAGGCAGAGTGTGAATTGTGACAGATCAGTGGCAGGAGAACCGCAGAGGGCTTGTCTGCTGGGTAATCACTCTCTGTAGATGTCAGACATTTTAGCAACCATGTCTGTCTCACAAACAAGTGACTGTCCCATTTCATGAGAAACTTGATTCTCCAGATCAAGCGGGAGAAAATGCTACTACAAGTCATGCCCTAAGGACAGCATTTAATGTCAATTTGCACAGTAATTTCAACTCACAAATAAAAAATGTGCTATGTACAGTCTATGGTTTTGACGTACAACAGTTTACATTTC
Source organism: Schizothorax lantsangensis (assembly GCA_027422415.1). Lineage (NCBI taxonomy): Eukaryota > Metazoa > Chordata > Actinopteri > Cypriniformes > Cyprinidae > Schizothorax > Schizothorax lantsangensis. The sequence continues at coordinate 11,346,447 of CM049846.1, read as the reverse complement.
AAGTTCTCTTCTGTACACAAACTTTATTGTTTGTTTTATTGCAAATTATTTTCTGTGGATTAGCAGCATGTCACATTAATTTTAACTGTCTGTCTCTAATTGTGAATACTCCTTTAAGAAAACCTCTGCACCCCCTCAGTAAGCCTACATTTTGTACTGATACAAACAAACCAAGACATTCATATCCTTTGGATTCTATTTTTCAAACAGTTTGAAAAAGATGTGGTGGATATTTGCTTTGAAGTGCTGGACAATTCACCCGCAGCCTTGAAAAATTCAGAGATGGACATTGCTAACAGAGGAAGCCCTGTTTATGTTAGCAGGACTGTTACTGCCATGGTAAGGCATCTGTCAACATGGCCATTCATTTTCTCCACCCCTGTTATTATAATCATGTTTGCTCAAGCATAAATTACTTTTTCACTTAAGTCATCTGTAAAAAGTGTTTTACACTGTATACATACTTTCTGTGTATACATACGTTCTACATAAACAAAAATCTGCATTAACAGGTGAATGCTAATGATGATCGCGGGGTGGTATCTGGGCGCTGGGATGGAGAGTACAGTGATGGGGTGGCACCCACACGGTGGACTGGCAGTGTGTCCATCCTGAGGCGCTGGAGTGAGGGTGGAGGACAGAAGGTGCGCTATGGGCAGTGCTGGGTGTTCACAGGAGTGGCCTGCACAGGTATGAAAGCAAAAGATTTAGAAAATATTAAGTGTTTCTAAATTCAGAAATGCACACTACTGTTATTATTTCTGTTGGTGATTCACGTGATCTGTAACGTGCTCTTTCAACAGTCCTCCGCTGTCTTGGCATTCCAACAAGATTCATCACAAATTACTCATCAGCTCATGACACTGATGCAAACATTTCTGTGGATTACCTTTTCAATGATCAACTTGAAAGTGTGTCTGAAGGCAGGAAGGACTCCATCTGGTGAGTTATGATATCCACAATAAAGTTTTTAAGCTCTAAATCCTTTCTGTATGACAACAGTTGTCTCATTTTTGTCTCCTAAGCAATTTTAGGAAAAACATCAATTAAGTTTCCCCGAGTTATTAAAGAGCAATAACATTTTCTTCTGTAGTCCCTGACCTGATGTTCATCCTCTTTTTTTCAGGAATTACCACTGTTGGGTTGAGTCCTGGATGAAACGTGATGACCTCCCAGATGGTTACGATGGATGGCAGGTGCTAGACCCTACTCCACAAGAAAGGAGTGATGGTAAAGCTTTACTCTTTGAAGAATAAAAACAAGAACATCAAGAGAACTACTTCTCCTATCTCCCATTACATAAAACTGGAATATTAGCTGGCTTGCCTTCTTCTTCCATGTTCTTACAGGAGTCTTCTGCTGTGGGCCTTGTCCAGTCCATGCGGTCAAGGAGGGAGAGGTGGGGTTGAAGTACGACACCCCATTTGTGTTTTCTGAGGTGAATGCTGATCTGATTGTCTGGATTGTTCATCCAGATGGGGAACGGATTCAAGTGTCCCAAAACAGTAAAGTTATAGGGCGGAACATTAGCACTAAGAGTGTGTATGGCGACTTCAGAGAGGACATTACTGCTAACTACAAATATCCTGAAGGTAAAAACAAGCAACCTGTTGAATGTTCTCATTTGTTTTGAATTTATGTGAACCACTTTATGATGAACTCATTTTGATCTTTGACATTCTTTTATTAAATTAATTTAATTGTCTCCTATTGTACCTGAAACCTTGTACACATATTTAATTTATAGTATAAATGTTATTATAATAATTGTTTAGAGAATAAGAGGCCTTTGTGTCGCTAGCCTAAAAAGGAAAGACATTTCATCAGTGTATTGTTTACAATAAGGCATGTTCACAATAAATCATGAAATTTAGTATGATACATTTTGATTTCGTGTTTTTCATTTCAATTTATATTTGTCCATGCCGACTGATTCTGAAATTGTGACATTCTGATATTAATCACATTCAAATGCTTTGTCCCACCGCAGGATCAATGAAGGAGCGAGAGGTTTATAAAAAGGCAGGAAGACAATTGGGCCAAAAGAGCGACGGCCCAGGACAGCTCGAGCTTTTCATTAAGCACGCCCCAGCTATCCACGGGACAGACTTTGACGTGATCATAGAGGTGTATAATGCTGGTAGGGAGGACACAGATGCACAGCTCACAGTCACATCGAATGCAATAACCTACAACAGTATCCACCGCGGAGAGTGCCAGAGAAAGACAACCTCTCTCACAGTGCCAGCTCACAAAGGTAAGACTAGGAAACTTAATTATTTTGCGTATAGTGGTATCTGCAAACAAATTTTACTTCTCCTTTAAGGCTGTTTTACAATAAATTCAAAAATATCTTTGCCTCCATTCATAGCTCATAAAGAAGTATTGCGACTTCAGTATGACCATTATGGGGCATGTGTGTCTGAACATCACATGATAAGGGTCACAGCCCTCCTCCAACCCACTGATCAAGACAACATCTTCCTACAAGAAGTCAACATCCCCTTGAAAATGCCAGCGATTCATATCAAGGTGATGAACTGTTCTATTAATACTAGCACTGTCATTGGCTTTGGTCTTTTTATCAATGACTGATATTTGTTCTACATTTCAGATTATTGGAAAAGCGATTGTATCACGTAAACTGACAGCACACATCTCCTTCACCAATCCCTTGCCTGTTAGTCTACAAGGAGGTGTGTTTACCGTGGAGGGAGCAGGACTAACAGAGGCGAAAGAAATAAAAACACAGTATGTACGAGTTTTAGAAACCATACAGAGTATGTACTAGACATTAAATGAATTGTTCACCCCAAAATAGACAATTCAGAAAATTTACTCACCCTCAGGCCATCCAAAATGTAGATGAGTTTGTTTTTTCATTGGAACCGGTTTGAGAAATTTAGAACTACATCACTCATTCACCATTGGATCCTCTGCAGTGAATGGGTGCCGTCAGAATAAGAGTCCAAACAGCTGATAAAATCATCACAATAATCAACAAATAAACCACACGACTCTTGTGAAGTGAAACGCTTCTTGTTTATAAGAAACCAATCTATCAGTAAGGTGTTTTAACTTTAAACCATTGATTCTTGCCAAAATACCAGTTCATAATCCATAATAACACTTCATCCAGTGAAAAAGTCCATCCCCTGTTGTCTTCTTGCATCAAAATCCACTGCATATTTGTTTTGTTTTTGCAACAGTTAAAAACATCTTAAAAGCTTTTCACTTCACAAAACATTAATTCATGTACTGGAATCATGTCAATTACTTAGTGATGTTTTTATCAGCTGTTTGAACTCATTCTGACGGCACCCATTCACTGCAGAGCATCCAATGGTGAATGAGTGATGTAGTTCTAAATTTCTCAAACCGGTTCCAATGAAAAAACAAACTCATCTACATTTTGGATGGCCTGAGTGAATTTTCAGCAAATTTTCATTTATGGGTGAACTATCTCAGTATTCAGTATACATTTCTTGAAGTGCATTAGATATAATCTAAGACATCCAAGTTTTGGTTGACTGTTAACATCTATATGCCTCTCTTTCTCTAGTGGTAAGATTGAACCTGGTCAGGCGGTGACAGTTAAATTCTCCTTCAAGCCCACCCGTGCTGGCCTGAGGAAACTGCTTGTCGACTTTGACTCAGACAGACTGAGAGATGTAAAAGGAGAAGCCTCTGTCATTGTTCGGACAAAAATGCAAAATAGGAACGCTGTCCCAGAAATCTAGACAAGCATGTACAATTCAGAGAAGCATACATTTAGCGTGTTGTTAATGCTATATACTTGACTTGATGCTGTTTTGCTTGTTGCTTATTTTGTTTGTGATTTGTTTATATAAGAGTATGTAACAATTCCTTTATGATTACTTTATGACATGTCTTTGCATGCTTTCACGCAGACTTTGAAAGCTGTTTTTCTACATGTAAAATGCCCAGCCATGTGAATACCATAGCTTTTATTATATATATATATAAAAGTTTATCTAATAACAATTTTGAAATCAGTGTTTGTTGATACTTTCATTGTAATGCTGTTGTTGTGTTTGATATAAATGTTTTGTAATAATTAAAAATACGCATGTAAATATGACTGCAGACTATATTTTCTGTATTTGTCCATTTTGTTGTTTATCATTAATTTCCTATAAACAGCAATATCACAGTGGAAATAAAATGTCAGAGAAAATTTATTTCAGGTTTAGCTAGATATTATAATGTATACTTGACCTTGCATTTGTACCTTTTGACAACTGGAACTGGAGACTTTAGAAGGAAAGGTAATTTATTAGATTACAGGGACAGCTAAAGAGTAACCTTAACTAGCGAGCAGGTGACATTTATTACTGGTAGGCCTACATTAAATGTAAATATAGTAGTGCCATTATTGCGATGTGAATGATCAACTATCATATGGCTTAAAACTCATAATCTATTTTCTACTTATGCTTGTTCCTAATTGAAATAGAATGAGGGGTTTGTGCATAAACAAGATTTTTATCGCCACCTGCTGTGAGGAAATGCTTACTGTTACTTTGATAACCAAATACACAAAATCGAAAGTAGTTTTTAACATATTGTTTTATTTTCATTGTACTGTTTTATGGTAAATGTTTGTCTTGCTTTTGTATTGTGCAAAATTCTACCCTTTCATCACACTGCATCATGATATTCTACCGCTTAATCCATTTGGACGTTTGTATATAAACTACTACTACTATTACTACTACAACTAATAATAATAATAATAATAATAATAATAATTAAGTTTTAGGTTAACACGCTTAATTATTTTCTTAAACATAAAAAAGATTCCATTATTTACAGCAATGGTGTTGCTTTGATTGATTCTGAAAGAAGAAATGCTTATTAACATCAGGAGAGAAAAAAATCAAAGGAGATTGTAAATCACATTTGTATGATAAAATAAATATAATACAAAAATAAAAATATCACTGCACTGTTTCTTTATCATTGCATCATCCAGTTCCGTCCTTTACGCCGTTGACGTATCCAAGCTCATCTTTGTTTTGATCGAAAGCATCCTAAACCAATAGAAACTACGTACACTGAAACATCAAAATTCCTGAACCAATCATGTGTCTTGTGGGCGGTGCTTCTACGCTCCTTTTGGTTTCAGCCGGCGTGGGGAAAGAAGTGTGACTGACTTCTGAAGCGGTTACAAGATTATTATTCGTAAGTTTTATAAGATTTGCATTTGCTTCCACGCGTTATTTGTTGTTATTTTTATTATATGTCTTTGTGACCTGTATCACGAGACCACACGAATCCAATTAAATGGTGTTTCAGTGAATGACTGGATTGTCAGCTTAGCCTTGTCTTCGTGTTTAGGGGAAGCATGCGATTGTAAAATAAATCTGAACGACTGAATTATCCGCCACTCTTTGTAAATTACCTTGACATAAGGACCGGGTTACTTATGTAATATAGAATGCAAATCCGGATGGAGATGTTGATGTGCAAGTCAGTCCAAGCTTGCATCATATTTGTAGTCTATAGGGGTTTGGCCTATGCCAGTGCACAGCAAAAATCATATTCCAGTTTTCATATATGTGTGGAAATTGTGATGTTATTTACCTTTATATTGTTGTGTATTCTTTAGAATGAGTTCTTATAGTCGATATTATATTCGTATTGCACTAAAGCATATTTACTTCCTCTAGGATCATACAGCATCATTATCTATGGCTCTTCATCTCACTTTTTTATGTGCCAAAGCTTTCTTCTGTTGTCAGGTGAAGCTCACTGTGTGCAGGTCTTGGTCTGTTGACTTGCTCTGCTCACTAATTTTGGTGCATCATGTCTTGTGCCTGATTTTTATGATTCTTCACGAGGCTTTGCCAGATTAGTTTTTATCTGTATTGTTTGAATTTTGTATTCAGGGCTCAGCAGTAAGGAAGATCCCTGTCAGCATTTCCTTTTGGTTTATTTCTTTTAAAAAATCCTTTGAAATGGTTTATTGATTTGCCAGGTGTGCACTACTTGTTTTTGTGTTCTTTGCAGCAGTCTTTGGCAGGTCTCTCCTTTAATAGATTTAATCTCAGTGAGGGTTTTATTAATATGTTAATAAAAAGCTACTAAATAAGAGCAACCTCACAACCCTGTGCTGCCTGACAGCACTGCGATCTCACTACATTTACATTTAACAGAAGCTCTTATTCAAGCCGACTTACAAATTAGGCAATATAACAAAGGTGATTCATCCAAAGAAAGTTTGTTCATCATGCATGTGTGTGACTTTGATGCTTGTCGAATTTTGATGATTTAATTATGTATTCAAGGAAATGTCATGACTTGTATCTTGGAAGCATAATTTAGAGTAGGTTGAAACTTATAAACACCAGTATCTGTATTATTATATATAATATTATATGTTTAATATTATATGTATAGTTTAATTGTTGTTGTTTATACTTAATATGTAATTTCATTATAAAATGTTTTTTTTTTTTTTAAATTAGGCTATTTTTCCATTGGTTCCAGTAAAAACATTGAACATAAATGTTGAAGCGGTTAAGTTCTTTGTCAATGGATGTGATTTCTGGCATGCATGGCTTGAGTGTTTATGGGTTGACTTTTGGAAAATGATGTCTTTATGTTTTGGATTAGTTGTTTTGGGAGTGGTGCTGTAATTACTTCAGGGATATCTTTGTTTGCTGCATATTGGCTCCACCTGCTGAGGAGCTTCACTTCAGCGAGGAAGATGGTTTCTTAATTCCAAACCAAGTGTTTGATTTAATTTTAAGTTTCTAGGAGATATTTTGTATGGTTTGATGTGCTATTTTCATTTTCATAGTTATATTTTATATTTTTGTGTTTATATTCACAAAAAGTTCCTTTTATCCACATAAAGGAGTCATTTAGTCGTGTTTTACCCTTAGCTTAATTTCTCTGCATGTCAGAGAGGATTTTGTTTGGTGAATTTGCAAGCTTTGCTTCTTCACTGACCAGATTCCTCCCTCGCATGTCCCGGTATTGATGCAGTGATCATGAGGTGTGTGTGATATTCTTACAGGCTGCAGGTGTCCATAACAGATTCTTTAATTGTTATCAGTTAACAGCAGTACAAAGCAGCTGCATGTTTACTCCACCCACTGTTTTTGTGAAACCGGTTTCTGGCTCACTGTGTGTTTGTATCACCAGTCCCCAGAGAAAAACACAACCAGCATGGACTCTTCACTGACTGCTGCACAGATCCGTGAGAAGTTCATCGACTTCTTTCGCCGCTATGAGCACCAGTACGTCCACTCGTCGTCCACCATTCCGCTTGATGACCCCACTCTGCTCTTCGCCAATGCCGGGATGAACCAGGTAAGGAGATTTGAACCTACTTACAAAAATGGGCAAACATAAGTGTCTACGTTGTTGGAAACAATATATATATTTTTTTTTATAGTACAAGCCTATCTTCCTGAACACCATCGACCCATCCCACCCTATGGCCAGACTTCATCGTGCTGCAAATACACAGAAGTGCATTCGTGCTGGCGGCAAACACAATGACCTTGATGATGTGGGAAAAGACGTGTACCATCATACTTTCTTTGAGATGTTGGGATCTTGGTCCTTTGGAGATTATTTTAAAGTAAGAGATGGATAGAAAAGTGTTACGTATTGTAAAATCATGGCGTTTTTCTTTATAGTACTGGTGCTACTTTTTTTGCTATATTTTTGTGCTGCTAAAATTATAAATGGAAAAATTAATTTTGGCCTTTTCTCTTTGCATCCCTTTATTTCTCTTTTGCTCATTCTGTCTCTAGCACCTGGCCTGCGAGATGGCACTGGAGCTGCTGACGAAAGAGTTTGGTATACCTATTGGCCGACTCTATGTGACTTATTTTGGTGGTCATGCTGACGCAGGCCTGGAGCCTGACCTGGAGTGCAAGCAGATCTGGCTGGACTTGGGGTGAGTACAGAATCTGTACAAGGTGTATTAAGTTTTTGATGTGAAATTGTTAAATATTTTTTGTTTATCTCTTCTTTGTCTTAGAATGGAGGAGAGCCGTATTCTGCCAGGGAGCATGAAAGATAATTTCTGGGAGATGGGGGACACCGGTCCATGTGGACCCTGCAGCGAGATCCACTATGATCGCATTGGAGGTAGAGATGCCGCCCACCTGGTCAACATGGATGACCCGAATGTGCTTGAAATCTGGAACCTTGTGTTCATCCAGTTTAACAGGTAACTACAGCTAACAATGGTTAACCCTTTACTAAAAGTTTACACACTTAGAGGTATAATTTTTGGAACCACTTCTTATGTAATGTGTTGTTCAAATAGATGCACAACAATATTGGTGTAACAATATAGGCATCATATCAGCTATTGACTGATATTACGGATTTTTTTAAATTTATCAGCTGAAATGTAATACTAATTAGATTTAATTCTAAAATAGACTCATTAAAGGGTTAGTTCACCCAAAAATGAAAATTCTGTCATTAATTACTCACCCTCATGTTGTTCCAAACCCGTAAGACCTCGTTCATCTTCGGAACACAATTAAGATATTTTTGATGGAATTTGAATAGTCGTTTTTTTTGTTTTTCGCACAAAAAGTATTCTCGTAGCTTCGTAAAATTACGGTTGAACCCCTGATGTCACATGGATTATTTTACCAATCTCCTTGCTACGTTTCTGGACCTTGATCGTGTAAGGACCCTTGTTGTCTATGGAGGATCTGAGAGCTCTCAGATTCCATCAAAAATATCTTAATTGGTGTTCCGAAGATGAGGTCTTATGAGTTTGGAACAACATGAGGGTGAGTAATTTATGAAAGAATTTTAATTTTTGGGTGAACTATCCCTTTAATTCTTAAAAACATGAGCACATGGTTGATTTCAGTGAATAAATTAATGTAAAAAGAAATTAATACTTTAATTGAGCAGCGAAACATTAAATTAAATGATGATTAAATAATAAAATGACCAACATTGATCAGGAGTGTTACAGTTCTCTTTCAAATAAATGCTGTTGGTTTGAACTTTCTATTAATCAAGAATAACGCACAAAAATGTTCACAGAATTTTAAGCATCAACTGATTTCAACATTGATAATAAGAAATGTTTCTTGAGCACCAAATCATATTGGAATTACTTTTGATGGATCATGTCACACTGAATGACTACTGAAAATCTTTGGTATAAATTACATTTAAAAATTGTAATAAGATTTCACAATATTACTGTTTTTACTGTATTTTATCAAATAAATGCAACCTAGATGAGCATAAGACACTTCAAAAACATTACAAAATATTATAGTGTATATTAATTTTTGGCCAGAATTTTAGCATTGGTTTCTATATCACAACCTCTGATTTTTTTAAACAAAGATGCTATAAGTATGCACGCATTGTTTTAAATGCATTTGACTTGTTTTAAATGCATATGCATATGATCTCTCTATGCAGAGAATCAGAGACTGTTCTAAAGCCTCTGCCCAAGAAGAGCATTGACACAGGGATGGGACTGGAGCGCTTGGTCTCTGTACTACAAAACAAGATGTCCAACTACGACACAGACCTGTTCATCCCTTATTTTGAAGCCATTCAGAAGGTAATATCATAGAAAACATGACTAAATTTTGTTTTGCATGTTACTAAAAAAAAAATTATTGGTTCTCAGGGCACAGGTGCCAGGGCATACACAGGAAAAGTTGGTGCAGAAGACACAGATGGTATTGACATGGCATACCGTGTCCTGGCTGATCACGCCCGTACCATTACCATTGCCTTGTCTGATGGTGGCAGGCCTGACAACACGGGCAGGGGGTGAGATGATTGTGTTATTGTTTGCTGAGTAATTGGCATATAGTCAATGTATGTGAGCCTGTTTTTGTGTTGCAGCTATGTGCTGAGGAGGATTCTGCGTCGTGCTGTGCGATACTCTCACGAGAAGCTGGGTGCACAGAGGGGCTTCTTTGCCTCTTTGGTAGATGTGGTGGTTGAGTCTCTGGTAAGGCCTCTACCTCTCAGACACTATATTTTTCCTCCTGATTTTATGTGAATAAGGATTCCCTGTTTGCAGCTTTGACGGTGATTCAAAGTGGCAGCTGCTGAAACATTGAAATGCTCTTTAATTAGATACATCTCTCTGATGGCCATTTAATGGTTCATTGCTCTCTACAGGGTGATGCTTTCCCAGAGCTGCGGAAGGATCCTGATATGGTAAAGGACATCATCAATGAGGAGGAGGCACAGTTCCTCAAGACCCTTAGCAGGGGACGCCGTATCCTGGACCGCAAGATCCAGAGTCTTGGAGACATCAAGACTATACCAGGTAAAGCACGTAATACCACAAAGAACCATAATCTGTATTTGTATCATGCATTTGAAAATAAAACAATCACCAACCATTTTCCCAAATTTGATGAGAATTGTTTATAAATCTAAGAGCAGCTTTAAGGTCTCTCTCTGTTTTTCCACCAAAATAAAAATGTAAAGAGTACATAAATATTAGTATTGTGAGTTTACTGTCGTTCTGAAAAGTAAAATTATTCTTATGAAATACAGATTTCTTTAATTTTACTGTACAATTGTTTTATTACTATAGTATTATTACTATATTATAATTAATACTCATTAATATTTAATGAAATGGACTGAACTGGAGAGAGATTTTTTTTCTCTCTCAAAACTTTCCTTTTTTTCCCCGTTATGCTGAAATCCACTGTAAATCCACATTCTAAAGCTGATGTTTAATTTTTTCTCCATAAATGCCACTGTTTTGTGTAGGTGACACAGCCTGGCTGCTGTATGACACTTATGGTTTTCCTCTGGACCTCACTGCCCTGATCGCTGAGGAACGAGGACTGGGAGTGGACGTGCAGGCCTTTGAGGATGAGAAGAAAGCTGCTCAGGTTTAAATGAGTTCATTCTTCCATACACTGCAATTTCCATTGATAATTTCAGAATAATTTCACAGTTATAAAACACACAGAGGACACTACCAGAACTCAGTGGCACTGATATCAGTGATTAAAAATACTAATTTAATAGTACTGTTAAATGTAATCTAAGATCTTAAAATGAAAATCCATCTTTCATACTTTCAATTATAATGTTGTGTGTATATATATATATATATATATATATATATATATATATATATATATATATATATATATATATATATATAGCTACAAGTGAATTTTGAATATGTATATGAAGTTAATCTAGATGTTCAAATAGGTTAATAGTTATACCCCCGGTTCCACAGACAAGGTTTAAACCTAGTCCCAGATTAAAATGTAAATCGAAACTTGCACTGATTGATCTTAAAACATGTCAGTGCTTTTGTTTTGTCTCAAGATACACACCAGTAATGTTTTTTTCTAAGCACGTTTATAAAAATGACTTAAATGTCCTAATTGAACTATGGCCTAATCCTGGCTTAATCTAAGCCCTGTCTGTGAAACCAGGCCATAGTCTTCTGAGATATTAATCCAATATCAACTGGTAACAGTAATTAAGTGTTTTGTATTAATGTAAATGAGTCTAATTAAAATATCTGTGCACACAGTTGAAGTCTCAGGGCAAAGGCTCTGGGGACGAGGACCATATCATGCTGGACATCTATGCCATTGACGAGCTCAGAAACAAAGGTGCCGCTGCCACTGATGACAGCCCCAAGTACAAGTACACTTCAAATGATAACGGCAACTATGGTACGAATTACACCTTTGCTATTCCTCTTGATAGTTACGGTTTGATTATGCGTAGGTTTCACGCTTGTGACATTGTGTGTCCCTCTCAGAGTTTGAACAGGCAGTGGGCACAGTGCTGGCTCTCAGGAGGGAGCGCGCATTTGTTGATGAGGTGACCACAGGTCAAGAGTGTGGAGTGCTGCTCGACAAAACCTCTTTCTACGCCGAGCAGGGTGGCCAGAGCTTTGATGAAGGCTACATGCTCCGAGAAAACGACTCTGCTGAGGATGTAAGAAACTTGGAGTGGTTGTATAAAGAAACTGAACTGCCTGATTTAGTTATGCTTCATGGTGCTGTCATGTTTTATTGTGCTGCTACAGAGGATGGAGTTCACTGTAAAGAATACTCAGGTGCGCGGAGGGTACGTGCTGCATATTGGTACGGTATATGGCACACTGAAGGTTGGAGACCGCCTAACTATGCACGTGGATGAGGTAAGTTAGTTTTTTTTCATTGATTTGCAGTGTTGGGAAGGTTACATTGGAAATGTAATCGGTTACAGATTACAAGTTACCCTATTTAAAATGTAATATTTCAGTTACTTTATTAAAGTAATGTAACTGATTATTTTTGATTACTTTTCTAAATTTCTAATGAACTAATGAAACGTTTTCAACTATTAATCATTTTGAAACATTCAAACCAGGCAGGGTTAAACTTCAACACTGATTACTGTCAGACTTCTCAAAATCCTTCATCACTTGAATTAAGATTATAAAAAAATAATTTTAAAGCATAGCCACCATAAAATCAGACTTTAATCAGATCTCTTTTTACTTTGAGATCGTTCTGAGGTCAAATACAGATTTAAAATCATAACAAGATATAGTTTAATAGCTATGATTCTGTTTTTGAAATCAAATCTTTGCATAGATATGTCAGGAAACACTGGCAACTAACAATGCTTTGGGGGGGGGCAGTTAATCTTAAAAAAAAAATAATGCATATACATAAACCCAAATAGGAAATAAATCAGTTATCAAATAAGCATATGTCCTATTATGTGTCCTAAACTCCTGAAACATTGGTTTCTCATATTTTAGAGCAGTCAATGCAATTTGGGAAATAAATCAATCAAATCTGAATGTGTGTGAAGAAATTCAGATGTAACCCATTGTAATCGTTAACATTTTCATAAGTAACTGTAATTTAATTACAGTTTTTTTTTTTTCTCAGTAATTGTAACAGATTTGTAACTTTTCATTTGTTTTGTCACCTTCAAAATATTTTATAGCATCTGGTTTAGACAAAAAAGAGAGATGACTTGACACATGAATAGGATATTACATAGAATGCAACACAATTTCCCTATTTTTCTCTCTCAGGCTCGTCGTAGGCCCATCATGAGTAACCATACCGCCACGCACATCCTTAACTATGCCTTGCGTTCAGTGCTGGGAGAGGCAGATCAGCGAGGCTCTTTGGTTGCTCCAGACAGATTGCGCTTTGACTTCACAGCTAAAGGAGCCATGAGCACAGATGAAGTGCGACGCACAGAAGAGATCGCCTCAACCATGATTCGTGATGCCAAGGTCAGGCCCATTCAACAGACTTGCACTTTTCAATCAAACGCTTTGTATTCATATTGCTTGAAACCGTTTTGACGTATTCACAGTGCAGATAGTCTGAAAACAGAGCAATAAAGCTCTTTTTCAATACATTAGTTGAATACAGATATACAGCTTATGTGTCCCTGAGAACACTTTTGTATTTTTTTCATATTTTGTCTCTCAAACTGAAATGCTCTGAATATGTTTTTCATCAGCCGGTTTACGCCCTGAATGCCCCCCTTGCAGCAGCTAAAGCCATCCAAGGTCTGCGGGCAGTGTTTGATGAGACGTACCCTGATCCTGTTAGAGTGGTGTCTATTGGCATCCCAGTGGAGGAGCTGCTGGCTGATCCAAACAGCCCTGCAGGCTCACTCGCCTCCATCGAGTTCTGCGGCGGAACGTATGAACATCAAATTTTAATATTATAAACTTTTAATATTGCAGAAGTAGGCCCTCTGGGCTCTAGCAGCACATCTAGTTTTCTGTGAATATGAACAAAAATATCAACTTGTTTGTAATATTCAGAAGTTTGTCCTGTCTGTGCTTTATGAATAAATTATTAATAATTAATGGAAAATTTATATAAGTAATGTTTTTTGTTAATGGAATCAAAAAGTTTAAGAAAGCAATATTATTTTCTGTTTGATCATTTTTATCCATAGGCACTTGCAGAACTCTGGTCATGCTGCACCATTCGTGATCGTATCAGAGGAGGCCATCGCTAAAGGAATCAGAAGGATTGTGGCAGTGACTGGAGCAGAGGCTCAGAAGGTTAGAGGAGGCAGGGCCAACATGAATATGCACACTTTTTGTTTTTAACTGATACTTTAGTTTCTGATTTAGGGTTGGGAATGTAGAACCGGTTTTTGCTGTCTGATGTGAATGTGATATTAAAGTAAGATGTAAAATAATACAAGGATTAAATATGTCTGTTGTGTTTTCTTGCTGTTTGCACGCACAGTCTGGCTAGTGTAGTTTGATTGACAAACAAATTTATCTTTTGAACCTGTTCTATTCAACGAATCACGAAGACTCACAAAGAAGTGCTTTATAATTATAAAGAGCATGTTCAGTGTAATTACTGACTGATCATTCATGTAACAACATGTAAATACACAGTCAGAACAGTGTTGATATTCATTTTAGATACTTTTTTTGGTATAGTATTATTGGTGGGTAAATCATTTAGGAAGTTACTCGATTCCCATTTCTAATAGTTCTTGACAGATTGATGTTTGTGTTGTCAGGCCCAGAGGAAAGCTGATGCACTGAAGCTAGAACTAGATGCCATGGCAGAGAAAGTGAAAGCTCAGACCACCCCTAATAAAGATATTCAGAAGGAGATTGCTGATATGACAGAGGTGAGCTCCACTCCGACATATTCTGCTCTCACCTGTCTAGAATCAGTGGTGTGTCTGATTTTACCCATCAAAGTATAACTGGATCAGTGTATGCATATATATTCAGGCCCTGGGCACTGCAGTCATCTCTCAGTGGCGGAAGGATGTAATGAGGGATTCCCTGAAAGGTCTTAAGAAGATCATGGATGACCTGGACCGTGCCAGCAAGGCTGATGTACAGAAGAGGGTAAGAGAATATGATTCTGTTGTCTGATAGTTAGTCACTGAGGTTCTTGGAACTGTGAACACATTATGGTTTTAATTTTAGGTCCTGGAAAAGACAAAGGAGATCATCGAAAGTAACCCAAACCAACCTCTGATTGTGATGGAGATGGAGATTGGAGCATCTGCAAAGGTAACTCTCACTGTCTTTTCAAATTACGAGTCTATACTTGAACTGAATTTTGTTATTGTCTGCAGTAAAAGTATTAATGATTTGTCTGCGTGTCCACAGGCTTTGAATGAGTCTCTGAAGCTGCTGAAGACAAATTCACCACAGACTGCTGCTATGCTTTTTGCTGTGGACAACGATGCAGGGAAAATTATCTGCTTGTGCCAAGTGCCTCAGGTAAATGTGTTAGAGAGGACCTTATTCTGTAAGATGGCTGAGGTCTCTCTTAAAATATTTAACCAGATCTACTTTAAAACATAAGATTTTCTTGTTGTGAAAAAAGAATACTTTGAATCTGCAAGGACACATTAAATTTAACAAAAGTGAAGACTTTTACATACAAAGGATTTCTATTTCAAATAATTGCTGTTTTTTTAAACTATAAATTCATTAAAGAATCCTGAAAAAATTCTAAATGTACACACAAAAAATATTAAGCTGTATAATGGTTTTCAATATTGATGATAAAAAATGTTTCTTCAGCACAAAATCAGCATATTACAATGAAACTGAAGGATCATTTGACACTGAAGACTGGAGTAATGGCTGCTGAAAAGTAGTCTTTGTCATCACAGGAATACAATTTTAAAATATATTAAAGCAGAAAACAAATATTTGTCAATTGTAATATTTTTAAATATTTCTGTTACTGTATATATATTTTTTTATCAAATACAAGCAGCCTAGGTGAGCATAAAGGGGCTTCTTTCAAAAAAAAAAAATTTTACTGGCCCTAAATGTCTGAATGATAGTGTATTTTCTTAATACACGTTATTATTATGTTCACGAAATAAGAGTAATAATTCGCCTCTCCTCTGAAAAACTTTGCTATACAGCCAACCTCCAGAAGTAAAATGTTTCAGATTCCATATTTTGTTCGTCTCACATTTAATGATGGTGAAATTTTTACTTTGACTTGCATGGTACTAGACACAATAATGCACATGTAAAGTATCAATTTAAATTCACCAATGTATGTGCTCTGGTTGTGTTTCCAGGATGTTGCAAACCGAGGCCTGAAGGCCAGCGAGTGGGTTCAGGAAGTGTGCCCTCTGCTGGACGGAAAAGGAGGTGGTAAAGACATGTCTGCCCAGGCCACGGGTAGAAACACACACTGCATACAGGAAGCTCTGCAGCTGGCCAATGAGTTTGCCCGCCTTAAACTGGGTGAAAATTAAGGAAAGAGAGAGATAGCGATGTAGGTGAGATTTATCCGGATAGAGGTCCTTAGTTTGGTCTTAACTTTCCTCCTGTCCTGTTCTAGCTCTGCTTGCTGAATTTTCAAACTGGACATTCCAGGGCAGAAAATGTAAAAACTGTACAGAAATGTCATTTGTCAATTATGAATTGGAAATATACAGTGCCCGCTCTTGGCAAATTTGTGCATTGCAGATGTGTTAACTGATCCATCAAACCGTCCTGACTCTCTGATGCAAAGCACATGGGCTGTGCATGCTTTCTGATTGGATTATTACATGTAGATTCACAGTTAAATGTTCTGCCAGCTAAAATCACCCTCATGGTTATTGTTATCATAATGAGCATATGATGAGGAAGAAAATTGTCATTATCACGCTATTTGAAGGCATCTTTTTATCCTAAGATTTTCCATTACATTTGTAGAATTGTTGGTCTGTCTTTAGCAGGAGGGATGTTGTAATGGTTCAGGAAAATTCATGTCAACACTGTTAACCTTTAACTAGCTCTTCTAGCATCTGTTTCGGGGAAACGAGCCATTAATCACCTGTCACATGAAATGTTTCACTTGTTAATGGTAATAAAAAATGGTTTCAAATGCATAAATGATTTTTCATTGTTGTGTGGAGTCATGTATATTTGAACATGATTGTGATTTAAAGCTATGTGTATAATTGTTAACTGAATACACTATCTGATGATTTTGTCAGCTCTACATGAATTATCAAATTCAGGTTAACTAGAGATCAATGACTGTCATAGTACTACTATTACATTCTTGCTTACAGGTGCTCAACCATGTGAACTTTGAATCACTATAACATTCTTATTATATGATGCATTCTGAACTCTTTAAAACCTTTTCATTTAAAACAATATGCTTGTTGCAATTTCTACAAATGGGTGTGCCAGACTTTCAGACATATGCTCCAGTCAAGCTCAAACACATAATTATAACTTTACACAATGACAAAAAGGATGGAAATAAAGAGCTAAAGTGAGTCATTGCTTAATCAACTTAAAGTTTAGCTAACTTTTAAAATATTGATTATCAGGATGGAAAGTTTTAAACTGATATCACAGAATTCAACATGATGTTTATGCTGTTTTTTTAAGTGATATAAAAGTATACTAGATGGAAAGTGATATTGAGGGCATCAAACTTTTTTTTAATGCCAGTGTTTACACATTAGAAGCTGCAAAGCACGTAAACCATAGTGGTAAAAATGTATCCATTTGTTCAAATTCAATACTGAAGTTGTAATGAAAATGTATTGCATCAAATACAGCAGCTCCGACAAGGAGCAAAATTGTTTACTTGTATACCAATGTCCTTGGACACAAAGAGCCAAACCATTTTTAAACATGTTTATTTCTTACAGTAGCATAAAGATAAAAACAGTCCAGAATTACACAAAGACTGAGGCTGTGAAAGGAAAGAGCACTGACCAGTAGTCACTATATCAACACTAATGAGAAGTTAATGAGAGCAAACACAGAGGCACAGCGAGGATATGTACAGTCTGTGCTGAAGAGGGTTCCTTCATGAAGAACAGAATTCAACATTAAGTTGAAAGTGGAGTCTAAATACGGTAGCCTCATTTTGAACTTCATGTCAGGGTTTTTTGCTGACATTTTATTGTGTTTTATTAATTATTTCTTCAAATGGAATAGGGGGATCTACCGTGAAGCCTTTCAAAAAGCTCAGGAAAACAAAATGAAATTGCATGATTTACTCAACATATCTATCCTGGAGGCACAATCATGTATATGATCGTGGAAAAAGCAGCAAAGATATAAAACAAAGCAGTTTAGTCTTAACAGGCTGTAATATTCATCTCACTTTGCATCCTATAATCCTACAAACAATTCAACAAAAGATGATACAAAGTCCTAGAAAAAGCTCTCTCAATGTGACAATAAGGATTCACAAAGACTGATAATTTAGTGCTGAGAACACTGGCAAGAAGAGCATAAAGAAAACAAGCCAATTTGGAATTGATCTCGTCATGCAATTTGGCCACAGAACATTTCAAATGGAGAGAACAGAGAAGGTGGACATAATGTAGTCTTTCATAAATTGTTTGAGTAGATTTGCCTGAATATAACTCGGCAGGCCACGATCCTCCTGTGGCACGAAAACAAGAAGAGAAACATCCCTCCTCGCCAACTAGTACCATCTAAGATTAATGAATACTGTTAACGAGTAATACAAGAACATCACGAGCCAACTTATTTGCCTTAATCCATATTTTCTAATAAACATCGAACAACAAAAACAAGAGGATTAGTAATGGAATTAAACTCTTTGGTGACCAACTGCGCATCTCAATATTCTACCTATGAGAGGGCAGCCATCCTATGTATCCGTGATATTAGAATTTCACTGTGAAACGCCCAATAATAATCCCTCAGAATAGGCTTAAATATAATAAAGCCACTGCAGCACTGTGCATTTAATATTCACCCGGTATATAACCGTCAAAAGACATTTACGCTTTATTGACAATGTATAAAAGCACTCGTGTGCCACAGGTCTGGATTTTCTAAGGGTTCAGGAGACTTTTCAGAAGTGACAGTGAATGCAGGTAGGTAGCTCTTAAAATCAAGAGGGGAGAAGGTTTTCAGGTGAGAGCTTTCCCACCCTGATCCCGAAGGCACGGCGCTCAGCTTAGCTCAAAGTAGAACAGACAAGAGGATGAGGTGGTGGAGCACAGGAGAAGCCGTGAATCATGTGTGGGTGGAGGACAGCTGGTGGGTAGACGATCCATGCCCTATTTTAGAGCCCAGATTTGTGTGAGCGCGAATGTGTGTCAATAAATGCTCTGTAAGAAGACTAAAGGAACAATAGCACGTGTTTATGCGTCTTATAATGAGGTTAGCTGTGCTCTGGAGAGAGGACGTGTCCAGAAGCGAGGACAAGGCACGCAAGCATGTAACGTGTGTTTACACACTGAAATAGCTGATATGTCTACATTTTGAAAAGAACTACTGCACCTGAAACTTAGACTCAGCCGAAGCAGAAAGCTAAGGACGTAGTGATGGAAAAAATATGAGATTGGAAGAAAAATATATTTCAGTGCTTTCGGGTCACAATTCTTTTGTTTGAACGCAAGTTTCTCGGGGGAACACAAACGTTTTATGAGAGAACGCAAGAGAATTGAAATATCATTTATGTTCCCAGAGAAACTTTGCATTCGCTTACAAAACTTATGTTCGCTCGCTAAACTTGCACATTTTCCAGAAAAACTTTGAGTTCACACACAAACGACTCAAAAAATACATTGTATGGGTCAAAATTACTGATTTTTTTTATGCCAAAAATCATTAGGACATTAAGTAAAGATCATGTTCCATGAAGATATTTTATAAATTTTCTACTGTAAATATATCAAAATTTAATTTTTGATTAGTAATATGCATTGCTAAGAACTTCATTTGGACAAATTTAAAGGCGATTTTCTCAATATTTAGATTTTTTTGCACCCTCAGATTCCAGATTTTCAAATAGTTGTATCTCAGCCAAATATTGTCCTATCATAACAAACCATACATTAATGGAAAACTTATTTATTCAGTTTTCAGATGATGTATAAATCTCCATTTCGAAAAATGGACCCTTATGACTGGTTTTGTGGTCCAGGGTCACAAATAATAAAATATAAAATAAAATATAAAATAAAGTTGTTGTTTTTTCGCTTGCAAAACCTTTTAGTTCTTCTTAGAGAGTTCACACACAAACAACTCAGAAATTTTGCAAGTTAACGCTAAGTTTCTCTGGGGAACGCAAATATTTTGCAGGGTTCAGCAAAGTTTCTCAAGGAAACAATTTACCAGCCAGCACAATGTTTCTTGGGGGAACGCAAAAATTTGCAAGAGAACGCAAAAGCATTGAAATGTAATTTTACTCCCATCTCGTATACTTTCCCCATCACTTTAGGGGCTCCGCAGAAAGCACTTGTCATTCAAGCGGATCTTTCAGCTTATCCTTTGTATGGTCTAAAACATTTATAATGTAATAAATTATACAAGGAAAACTACAAATTTTACAATAAATATTAAAAAAATCACCTATTGTTGATGGTAAATGACTGAACAGCAGCAAAGGAGTGTCTACATGACTTCAAGAAAACGCTTATCAATGAATGCCACCAGAACTTCAAGATCTGTCTGTCAGCTAGTCATAAATTTTATCGCAATATATCAGGCTTATATTCGGTTTCTCACAATCAAATACTTTTTTCTGTCGTTTTCCATTATATAACACTATTACGTTAAATTTAGTAGTGTGCTGAAGATCAACAATGAAGCATTACCACTGTTCACAGTGCATCTCTAGAACAATCACCACACCTTTAGTGGCGTTGGTTTCTAAACATACTCCACATATACTAAATATATTGTGTTCATATTGGACTGCGTCAGTGGTTTTAGCTCCTGGTGTCGAGTATCGGTCCATCCTTCTCAGACCAGAGGAACGATCAGTACTCGAACATAATTAGCAAAAACGAACGAACCAAAAAACAAGGTTGTTCAGACTGCTGTGCGCACACAGTGATCACAAACTGTTAGCATGATAATTTCAAACACGAGCAACGAAACATAAAATATCTCATAAGACAAAATAAAGCTCGGTTTAACAGCACGAACTTGGAAGTCCACTCAGCCACATGCGCCTGGTGACTAACTGCAGTGCTACAACGCTAGTGAAATGACCCGCCACTATCCAAGCTTTTAGCTAAAGGGAAAGTTCACCCAAAAATGTTGTCATTCACTCAACTTCATTTCATTCCAAACCTGTATGACTTTTTATTCTGTGAAGATAATGTTGCAAAAACTACTTTGGACCCCATTGACCTCATTGACCTAAACAGTTCAAACATTCTTCAAAATATCCTTTGTGTTTTGCAGAAGACAGTAAATCATACAGGTTTGGAATGACATGAGGCTGAGTAAATGATGACAATTTTATTTTTAAAGTCAACTATCTCTTTAACCAATCAACAGAGAACTACTAGAGTACTATGATACACTATGGTGATTGTTGGTCTCACTCATCTGGCCTCGGCATGAGATAAGAGTTCCCGTATCATCACTATTCAACAAAAGTCATAAATATAAGCCAAATCCATTCCCAGCACATCTACCTAACATGCTGTTTAGTGGTGAGATATTAGTGTTCCTTGCCAAGTCAAGTTCCTTGTCCTAGTTGAGGTAGGCTTGCAAGGAAAAGCACATTAGTACATTTAGTACTAGCGTCTCCTCTTAAAACCACCACATCATGAGGGATGCTGCCCAGAATCCTGTCCACTCGGGACAGCATAGAATGGTAATAAGATCATGAAAAATTACTTCTTCATCACGATTAACAGGCACACTAACTGTGTCAAGTGGATAATGGGTGGTTTTGTTTATGGTAGTCCATCAGTTGGTCCATTTATTTGCACCTGGTGCCCAGATTCACTTTCCAGGAAAGACGGAGATCTTGCCAGCTTTGGCCAGCTTGTCAATGATCTGGGCCTCATAGTCTGCATCATGGACACCTGTTTTACGAAACTCTCCAGAATAGCGGTTCTGCTCCCAATAGTGGTGCCAGTTTCCCCTGCTGTCAGCCCCAAAACCAAATACATTCACCTATGGAGACATACACAGAAATGAAGTCACTGTCAGAGCTTTGAAATGTAATTTTTTTTTTTTTTTTTTTTTTACATATAAAAAGCTAAAAGCTTTTCTTAAACATTATAAACAAAAGCTATATACACACATATTCTTTATATATGTGACCCTGGACCACAAAACCAGTCTTAAGTCGCTGGGGTATATTTGTAGCAATAGCCAAAAATACATTGTATAGGTCAAAATGATAGATTTTTCTTTTATGCCAAAAATCATTAGGCATACATTAAGTAAAGATCCTGTTCCATGAAGATATTTTGTAAATTTCCTACTGTAAATATATCAAAACGTAATTTTTCATTAGTAATATGCATTGCTAAGAACTAAATTTGGACAACTGTAAAGGTGATTTTCTCAATATTTTGATTTTTTTTGCACCCTCAGATTCCAGATTTTCAAATAGTTGTATCTCGGCCAAATATTGTCCTATCATAACAAACCATACATCAATGGAAAGCTTATTTATTCATCTTTCAGATGATGTAGAAATCTCAATTTTGAAAAATTGACACTTAAGACTGGTTTTGTGGCCCATGGTCACATGTTATTTATAATATAAATGCAAGTAGTTCACACTAAAGATCAAAAGATTAGGGTCAGTAAGTAAGTTTTTTAGTCAGTAAGAAATTAATACTTGTATTCAGCAAGGACACATTAAATTGATCACAAGTGACAGTAATTACATTGTAATTACAACAGTAGACTTCTATGTTGTTACAAAGGATTTCTATTTCAAATAAAAAATTATATTCATCAAATAATCCTGTAGAAAAATGTATCACCATTTCCATAAAAAATATTAAGCAGCAGAACTGTTTTGAACTTCGATAATAAGCAATGTTTCTTGCAAATGATTTATGAAGGATCATGTGACATTGAAGCCTAAAGTAATAACTTCTGAAAATTCAGCTGTGCCACTGCCATAACAGGAATAAATGACTTATTACAATAGAAAACTGATATATTATATAATATTCTAAATTTCAGTATGATATGAGAGCACATTTCAAGAAAAAAACTGGAACTTGAATTTACAACGTCATGTATGAATTATATGTATTATTATATATCCTAAAGTCTTACCTCATCACATACGTGTAGAGCAAAGAACAGCACAAGCATGCCAGTGGAGGGATAGCGGCCATGATGACGTGTCCAGCGGTCATGGATGTATTTAAAGAAAGCTGGGTTGAAGATCTGAACCTACACGTATACATATGCAGATTTATAGCAGCACAGAGAAAACAAAGACTGAATGTGAGATTGATAGTGTTCTATTGTTCAGGGTCTAAAGAGTGTTTTAATGCAGAGAATATAAATCTGTGAGAGACAGGATGGGAATATATTACCTTGTCTTTATCCACACGCAGAAACTGCTTCACTGGAGCGTAAGTGCTGAGAGAGAGAGAGCGATTTAGAAAGATAAAGTTATAAGTCTTCCCACTTCTGGCATCTCTTCATCTTTTCATAAAAAAAACAGTGAGCAGAACTGCTGCTAACTTTCTGGTGTTTTTCAGTGAAGTAGAGAATGTTGTTGATGAAGCGCTGTGATGTGTGGCGGTGTGTGTGATTTGAATGATGCATTTCTGGGTCCAGAACACTGCAGTGTGCTCACAGACAGAATATATGAATGTCTCATTGGCCACACTGCAGTTAATACAGCTACGACTCAAAATTCAGGGACTGACAACCAAAATTTCATTAAATTCACAGAGACTGAAAGCTAAAATGAACTAATTTATTAATGGGATGTCACACTCTATCAGGAGGAGGTACTATGTGTATCTTTTAAACATATCACACCTAAATCTGAATAATCCCACATACCTCTCAAACTTGCGTACATAACTTTAATATGAAAAATTTTGGTCAACAGACTCTTCTTATTAAAGTTATTTACTAAGCAAATTCAAGTGATGTGCAGGATTTCAGGATTTCAAATTTTTTGGTTTAACGTGATTGAGGTTAAAAATAAATAATTTAAAAGAAGAAACGATTTTATTAAAAAATAATAAAAAATAGAATTTATTTATTTATTTTAAATTAAAGATTTAAATAAATTAAAAATACAAGATTCTGACAACCAAATTAAACTCACTTATAGTTTCATTAAACACACAGTGTCTGAAAACTGAACTGAACAACTAATTTACTGATGGGATGTCACAATCTATTTTTTTAGAGCGACATAAAATGATAGACTGTAGTTTAAAAAATAAGAAAAGAAAAAAAACATTAAAAAAATAATAATTCCGCTAAAATCTATGTGTGTGCGTTATTGTTCTCACAAGCGGATCTGGCCGGTGGAGAGGGCACTGGTGATCCACAACAGGTCGAGAGTCTTGAAGGGCACCAGCACAAAGCTAACGTTGGCCGCCAGGTTTTTGGCACTCTCTGGGTACATGAAGTGGTGTGTGGTTCGGCTGCCGGCATCCTCTTCGTACCCTACAGTGGGAGCCAGGTTCATCCTGGAACACACAGATCCAATTGAATTAGACCGTGAAAACGCTCCCTCACTTTCGCTCAAACAAGCCCTATTACTTTGGCATTTCATTATTTTCCCCATGACGGGGTAAAGTGAACAAACACAAAGTGCATTCAGGTTGACAGCAAAAGCGGCTAAAAAAGCAGCCAGTGAGACACGTCGCCATTCATTGTAATTGTACAGAAAATAATAACCAGGGAATTATTCAAAATTCTCCTTTGTGTTTGGAATGACGAGGATGAATAAATGACACAATTTTCATTTTTGGGTGAGCTATTCCTTTAAGAGCGACAGACTGCAAGAGACAAGCAAGATGATGGAAAGAGGGTGTGGATCAGACAGGAACGCAGACAGGGTCGGTGTCTATTCAGGAGGAGACACGTCTGTTTCCCCGATGGATGTCAGAGCTTTTATTTCACAGCTCATGTCCTCTCGACAAAATGCTCTGATTAGAAAAAAAACCCTGCCTCCCTTTCTCATTCAATCTGTATTCTACATGTACTCACTCAAATTCAGAGAACTACCTTACATCACCAAGGTTTTGCAACATGTAGAATCTCAAGCTTGTATTCAGGCAGCGGGATTTAAAAAGCTTTAGATGTAATAGTCCTAGAGATTTTAATGCAAAACAACAAATGTACATATCAGTCTCTCTATCTCTCTCACTTTCTTTATCTTCTTAAGACTCAAAGCTTTTCTCAAAGCGAGTGAGATGTTTTACCAATCAAATCTCAAGCGTTTTTCTTCTTATATCATCACTCTAATAAACAAAAGGCCAAAGGCCATTTACAATACATTTTTGTATCAGAAGTGCAAGAAGGGTGTTTAGTAGTAGTACAGTTGGTGCTTAGCACTAAAAATAAACTCCAATTAAAAAATAAATAAATAAAATAATAAAATTTATTAAATAATAAAAATAAAATAAAATATTTGTATCACTAAAAATTCACACCAGTATGTAATACAGAAGTATATACATGAAACACATGGCAGTGGGTATAGTACAAGGATGCTAACTGATTCCAAGCAATATACTGTTTACTGAATATAATAAAAATGGTTTCAGACAATGGAAAACTTATATGAGCCAATAAACAGCAACAGCGAACTCATTTGACAGGCAGAAAGCTCAAACCATCTTTTAAACTGTATCAAAATGAAAGCAGACAGCAGTTAAACAAATAAAGAGATGAGGAGACAGCTGCTGTGGGGCAGAAGAAAGAGATGGATACGGAGGAGGACAGGATTAATTTAAGATTTCAGAGCTGAATCAATAAAGACTTGACTGAAATAGCACCTTAATTTATACCTCCGTCTCTTTCAGCCGCTCCGTCTCTCTGATCTCTACTAAACATATGCTGTTCTTCAACGTCTCCCCCAGGCCATTATTTTACTCTTTTCTTTCAATACGCACATTCTGTCCTTTTCCATGTTCATTCAACTGAAACCCGCAATTGCAAATGTCAATCCACCATATCTGACTGTGATCAGTGTCCCAGAAAACAAAGCTATTATTGCACACTAAAACTAAGACAAATACTGCAGATTTAAACACATTTTCATAAATAAAACTATAAATATATTGATATGGATAAATGTGGTCTTCCTTTTTTAGAGCTCTACATGTTCTGTTGGTTGCTCAACCGATTCCTTAAAAGGTGAAGTATGTCATTTTTTCAGTGTTAAATTACTACTTGTAATAAATCTCCTGTAGCAGCAAGTAATCTATTTCTATGGTTATGTTCCCTAAAAAAATTAAACACTGTGGATATTACAATATCATTTTTTATTCGTTTGAGCATCCCACCAGTTTGGGGCAGGGCTATCCAATTGTTCAACCAACGGAAGATGATTATGGAAGTGTTAAGAAAACCTGTTTGAAAAATCATTATTTTTGCCAAGTACAGAAATTACACACTTCACCTTTAATTCTAATTATTAAAAAATGCCCACAAAATAAAAACTAAACTAAAAAAACTAAAACTAAAACTATAAGTTAGTTGTGAAAAAAACTTGTGAAAAACACATAACTAAATAATAGTATTCAATTAAAAACAACTTTGAAAATACAAAACTATCATAACTGAGCAAGACAAACTCATTCTGAATTCCACGGCACCAATTAAATTTGTATGTCTGATTTTTTATTTCAAAACAAGACCAAATCTTTTTCATAATTTTTGATACGCAGTTCGAAAGACTGTTTTCTTTCCCTACTTCTCTTCCCGGTGGCATTTCAAGACTCACCTCATGATGAAGTCGTGGCCATCGATCATCGGACCGTAACCTGCCCCGCGGAGGTTGCCTGAATTCCCCACCACGGCACAGCGCAGACAGCGGGCAGGGTCCCACGAACCATACGGGGAACGGCCTGGAATGACCTGGAACAGCCTCTGTAGAACTTGCTGGATGTTGTGGGGTTTGAATTGAGGCTGCAACATCTGTACAGGGCCCAGAGGGAAGAGAGGAAGAGAGCGAAAGAAAGAAACTAACATAAGGCTGGGCAGTTATCTTTTAACTTCAAACCATCTGCACACCTGCCTGTGCACACATGCATACTAAAACAAACATCCAGGCAGCCAATTAGCTGCTGAAGCCCTCTGCTGTGATGAATAGAAAATAACATCCAACAAAAACACATTCTAAATACCAAGACTAGACCTAAAATCTTTCCTTTTGCATTTTTCTGACATCGCTCCATGACATGGCTTCCTCCCAACCAACCCCCTTCTCTTTCCATGTTTTCTCTCCCTCCTTTCCTCTCCTCATGGTCCCTGCAGCCAATAATTGGCAGAGTTTACCAGGTTTCCACTGGACCTAATAATTCTTGGCAGATGTCTTCTGGGTACAGATGCCAGCCACCGAATTTACTCTGTGCCCGTCCAAATAACAGGAGCCATTGTGTTTAATACAAGATTCTGTCATCAACAGAAAGTTATGCACAATCATTCAAAGGTTTAGGATCAGAAAGATTTGTTTAATGTTTTAGATTTCTATACTTCTATTCATCAAGGGTAGTTTAAATTGACAAATCACATTGTTATAAAAATTTATTTTTCAAATAAATGCTGCAACTTCTTTAAAACTTTTATTCATCAGTGAATCCCTAAATTATGTTTTTTACAAAAATATTAAGAACAACTGTATGATGAAGGATCATGTGGTACTGATGTCTGCAATAATGGCTTCTGGAAATTTAGTTTTGCCATTACAGGAATAAATTACATTTTGAAATAGAAACAATTTTTTTGTTAATTGTAATAATATTTCAACATATTGTGGATTTTTGATCAAATAAACAGCTTGCTTTCAAAAACATAAAAAAAAAAAAAAAAAAAAAAAAAACTTACCAACCCCTCTCAAACAGTAGTATTCATGTAAGTTATATGTGCATCTTTATATATAGCAGTTTTGGGCAAAAAAAAAACAGAATTTAAATTAAATTTAAATTTGATTTGAATTTGTTACAGCCCACAGGATGCTGAATTGGAATTTGAATAAAACGAAGAGGAACTGAATTCATTTAAATTCAAAAATTCCAAACATCAGTCCAACAGAAGTTTCATAACAAAACAAATGACATATTAATTAGTTTTGAGTAATTACACCCATTATACTCTGAAATGAATGTCCAATAAGTCCAACACTACCAAAAAAATTACTAATTACTTTCTTTTTTTTTTTAAGACCAGTAATCAAGCACCTTAGCAATTGCCTAGAACACCCTAGCATTCTAACAGCACCACTAACATTTTCTTCAGAAAATGTAAAATTCAGTAGTTTCCATAAGTGCAAGCATGTTCCCAATCTTCATCCAAAAATCTTTCTGCTTCCTTTGCTTAATGCAGCCTGGCACCCTCCCTGCCTTTAATTCACTCTGAGCAAGTATTACATACTTACACTTTTCAGCTGACACACTTTTTTTTACCAGACATTACTCATGTTCTTTTTAATAAAAATGCCCTCTTTGCTTCCTGTCGCTTAAACATGATGCATAAGCACAATTGCAGATTGCTAACCTCTCTCATTTAAAAGAGGGAAGCACAACAAAATTAGCTCGCTTTTAATTAAGGACGGTGCGAGTTCACATGCAACAGTTTTGCAGCCATTTGATTTTGTTTTTCAATTTAGTTAATGCATGAGTTCGAAAGCAAGTCACAAAATCGAACCACAACAAAGTCTAACCACATCAACTGAAAGGGTTGATAAAGCTAAAAGTAGCAGTGAGTAACCATAAGATCACTTACCACCCACCAGTAGTACACGTCTGAAGGCAGCTGGATGTTGTCCCGAATCCACACAGGTGAGATGTCCGGGTCATAGTTCTCGTCGAACCAGTCGGAAACGCCTGGGTCGCCCACGCACTGAGTGCAGGCACATGTCTTCTGCTGAGAGCTCTCAACCGGGATGACCCGGTGGGAACCGGCGTAGCTGGGCACTAGCTTAACCCTGCGTGACTCTTCCCATCCTGGGGGTTCTAAGTAAGGAAAGCCGGCTCCTCCTCTCAGCGAGAAGGAGAAGAAGAGCGATGTGAGGAATAGGAGGGCCAGGGATCCCAAGACCACGCAGAAGCGAAGGGAGCATCTCATGCCTCCACGTTCTCCTGCCGCCGCAGGTCCGACTCCAGTGGGCACCCAGGGTCTCAGCTCGCCTGCCCTCTGAGCCCGCGCCCATGCGGCCCAACCCCAACCCCATCCCAAGCCGAAGCGTCCCTCTCGCTGCGGAGGCACAGACGGCATGCGCCCGCCCCACTGCCATGAACCGGCCCCTGCCACCGTGCCCAACCTGGACTCAGTACTACTCGGCGTACTGAGCGGCACAGGCTTTAAACCCAAAAGTGTGTGAATCTCACAAAACTGTGCGCCTGTGAACTGCCACTGCTGATCTCCAGTCTGTCAGTCTTCTCTTTCAATGTGTCACCGCTGCCGTGGAGCCTTTTACTGCTCTTTATTCCCGCTCTCTTCCCCCTACACTATGGGATTTCCTCCAGCTCTCTCTTTCAAGCTTTTGAACTGTCTATACTGCCACGGTTCAAACACACACCAGTCTTTCGCCTCTAAAAATCAGTCTGCTTGTAGGCGTGTGTGTGATCGGCTCTATTCTGCCTGCAGTGACAGTTGGAGGAATAGTCCCCTCTGTGGTTTTGACATCTCAGTGCCAGACAAGCTAGGCTGTCATCCGTGTCTGTTCCATTACAGTCCTCTATGAGTCCAAGTTTGTCACTGTAATCCGGTTTGTCCACGGCTGTACGCTCCGTCTAGCGAGCCAACTTGTCGAACTTCGCAGCCAGAGGTGGAAAAGGGTGGAGTTTTCTCACAGTCTTGTAATGAAGCTCTTTTGCAGACATCTTGAATAGCTTTACATTCTACAACACTCTTCAAACTCTTTCCGTCTCAT
Source organism: Schizothorax lantsangensis (assembly GCA_027422415.1). Taxonomy (NCBI): domain Eukaryota; kingdom Metazoa; phylum Chordata; class Actinopteri; order Cypriniformes; family Cyprinidae; genus Schizothorax; species Schizothorax lantsangensis. The sequence continues at coordinate 11,316,613 of CM049846.1, read as the reverse complement.
TCATTCGGGGGTAGTTGCGTATTCTGTGAGTTACTTTAAGTGCAGAGACATGCCACTGCGTTTGTCCCTTGGTCTTTACGGTGTCTTCAATGAAAGAAGCTTGAAGATTGAAATATGAGGAACCTCTGGTTCCAACAGTTTCCCTTCCTAACTGTGTGGTTTGAACATTCCAGTCTAGATAAACACTTTAGGATATTCTGATGATCATTTGAGCACTTTGACTCTCTCCAGGTCAGTGGATAATAAAAATGAACCAAATATTAAATAAGAAGAAAAGACAGCAACAAAGATGATTAAAAGAATCTAACTGCTCAAGCAAAAAAAGGGATTTGAGCAGCAAGGAGCGGGATTAAAGAAAATGGCAAACAAAAACAGCATCCAATTTTCTTCAAACACTGCATCTGTCTAGAAGCTAGTGGAGTACGTGATCAGCCGAGTGTGTGTGAATGTGTTGCATCGCAGGGCTCGCTTGCCAATTTCACGATGACAGCTCTTAACGGAATTGGTGAGGTGAAGAACTCGGATTTCAAAAAGGCAGTGTGCCCTGACCTGCTGTTGTCCTGTAATCTCCAAATCTATAATCTCTGGGATGTTGCTGCTGGCCCACCTGTGTGAGCTCTTTTTCTCTCTGCCAGTTTGCTGCCAGTGAAAACCCGTCAGTCTGAGAGGGTGCTGTGCATTAGGATGGTAGTGAAATCCAGCTGCTGGTGTCTACAGCTGCTCTTCTTGATTCAGAGCGACCTTCCAAACTACAGGGAAACAGACAAGTGTAGAATTAAGTACTTAAGCATAGACAGTGCATCTATTTTTATTTTTTATTTATAAGATATTTTTCCCCAGTTTTTTTTAGTATGCACAAATTCTAAGACAGATTTTCATATTCAAATTTTCAGAGAGCTGGCAAAAAGCACAGAATATTGGCATGCATAATTAAAAACAAATATTTCACACCGCTACATGCCAAACTGTGTTTTGCTCCAGACATTTTTTTCCACATTTAATACAAATTGCATCAATATGACTTTGAAATGTACACAAAATATCAAGCACAATGTTTTTAAAAAGGTTTAATTTATGTTTAATTTATTGTACCACAATTGAAATGTACAGGAGTCCTAAAGTCTGAAATACGTGGAAAGAATTTTGAAAAACATTAAACCAAGTAAAAAGTTATGACAAATTATTTGAAATTCAAAATTATGAGGTTTTGCATCACCAATCAAACAAGCTAAATTTTGACACTGACCATGTGAACTATTTTGTACAAAAGAGCAAATTTCAATGTTCCCATTGAAGAACAGGTTTAGATCAAGAGCTTTTGTTATTAAAGCAAAAGCAAAAATAAAATACTAAGAAATTCTACCATTCTCAACTCCTGTTCATTTTTCAATCCAACTTGAATCAAATTTTATCCTAATAATATGATTTGCAAATAAAAATATTAAACCAAACTAGAAAAGAATAGACAATAGATGCATTTTCACTAGCAGTCTCAGACTTTTGAATGCCACAATAGGTATAGTTTCTGAGAAACAAAATAAAAAGAAAGAAAAGCAGCATAATAAGCATGTAAACATCACTAGCTTCTGCTCATATACTTGTCAGTTCTTTTCTGCTTGTAATATTTGCAATATACTTGCAAAATATTTATAGTTTCTCCCTCCAACTCATACTTTAATTTCCAGACCTTCTTTTCCCCATTCTATATCTGACAGATCAGCGAAGATGATGAAAATGAAAAGCCGTTCACTGACTTTTCACATTCATCATCTTCGCTGATATCTGTCCCTCACACACATTTTGTGAAGGCACCACGGTTGAAGTGTTTCTATCTTTGGGTCTCTCTTGTGACCCCCGATTTCTGTTGTACATTCTCTGTAGAGCATCTGCTAAATTACCAGAGCTGAATATGTGGAGCACAGACACCAGTTCAGGCACCTTAGAAGAACATTAACTTCACAGCTTTCACAAAATAACACCAACCAATTTGTTCATGCTTGCATATTTTAATTAACACATTAATTTGGATGCATTTTTAAAAGAAATACACAAAAGGTATCGCTCTAACAGCAATGCACTTATGTTTTAAACATAGCCTATCTGTCTGTTGCCAACAGTTCAATCACGGGCTTAGAAGAGGATATCGACATATCAAACAAACAGGTGGCTCGTGCTGCTTTCTCTGTGGCCGCAGATTAAATCACGCGATTGTGATTGCATGCGTGGGTGAGCCGCTCGAGATCACATAATGCTCTCCCCTTCCATTCCAATTAGAAAAATTTATTTCAGATTTCATTTTCTCCAGCAGCAGTAAATGCCTACTTCTTTGATTGAGACGTTCTCATCCTTAAACACGCTACTTCTTTTTAGACGCCCACAGTTTGATGAGAGAAACAGCAAAAGAGGCTGCAGGCACAGTTTAATAGTGTTTATTTCTGCTACATCCTTCAAGCTGCTGATTGATTCTCTTACATATAGTGACGTAATGCGACGGGAGGGAAACGAGGTTTGATGTTATGAAAGGCGTGAACGTGCCCAAGTTTTGACATCTATGAGCTCTCATCATCTTTTTGAATTCGATCTTTTTGTTTATGTACAAATGTGACCCTGTGCCACAAAACCAGTCATAAGGGTCAATTTTTTTTATTTTATTTTTAGATTTATACATCATCTAAATAAATAAGCTTTCCATTGATGTATGGTTTGTTAGGACAATATTTGGCCGAGATACAACTATTTGAAAATCTGGAATCTGAGGGTGCAAAAAAATCTAAATGTTGACAAAATCACCTTTAAAGTTGTCCAAATTAAGTTCAATGCATATAACTAATCAAAAATTACGTTTTGATATATTTACGGTAAGAAATTTACTAAATATCTTCATGGAACATGATCTTTACTTAATATAATGATTTTTGGCATAAATTAAAAATTGATAATTTTGACCCATACAATGTATTTTTGGCTATTGCTACAAATTTACCCATGCTACTTAAGTCTTGTTTTGTGGTTCAGGGTCAGAAATAAGCTTGAACTTAAAATGTTGTTAATAAGACTTCCTCAGTGAGTGGATAATATATATATCCTACATTGTGCGAATTATTCAACGATATCCGATTTTTTAAAAACGTTTTTTAAAAATGGGAGCAATTGGTTGAGTTTCGTCTTGCACAGTTCAAAAAATATAATGCTTTTGTAATATACTTCGGATTTCGGATGTGTAAATGTATCACAACATCACAAATAATTACTGTAGGCCTATTTATGGTTTGTCAATGTTATGACAATATAGTGTCCATACTATGATTACCTCATAGCAGTGTTGGGAAGGTTACTTTGGAAATGTAACAGGTTACAGATTACAAGTTTTACCCTATTTAAAATTTAATAAGTAGTGTAACTATTTCAATTACTTTATTAAAAGAAATGTAGCTGATAACATTTGATAACTTTGCTAAGTTTGTAATATTTTCAACTGTTAATTATATGCAGACATTTAAACCAGGCATGGGTTAACCTTACAGTTCTAAACACTGATTACTGTCAGACTTTCAAAATCCTTTATTACTTGAATTAAGATTACAATAATTTAATTTAAAGCATAGCCACCACAAAATCAGCACCTCTTTTTACTTTGAGGTTAAATAGATATAAAATCATAGCAATAAATAGTTTAATAGCAATGATACTGTTTTTGAAATCAAATCTTTGCATAGCTATGACAGGAAACACTGGCATCTAACAATGCCTTGGAAAAAAAAAACTGATTATCTTAAAAAATAAAGCATATATATATAAACCCAAATAGAAAATTGTAGAATAAGCGTCCTATGTGTCCTATTCCGTGTCCTAAACTCCTGAAACATTGGTGTCTCATATTTTAGAGCAGTCACTGCAAATTATGAAAGAAGTCAATTAAATCAGTATGTGGGTTTGTGTGAAACACGTTCAGATGTAACCCCCATTTGTAATCATTAACATTTCCATAAGTAACTGTAATTTAATTACACATTTTTTCTCAGTAACTGTAACTGATTACAATTACATTTATTTTGTAATTAAATTACTTACTGTTACTTGTACTGTTACATGTAACTACTCCCCAACGCCGCCTCATAGTGAACTCTAACTTGTAAACTATTGTGTTTAATAAAAAGTTAATCATTTAGCTGGATTTTTATTTATAATTTCACATTTTTATTAAGTGATCTATGTACAAGCTTCAAAATTAATATAACTGAACTGATTGTAATGTGTTATTTTTGTTTACATAAATTTATGCTACCTCTATGAATCTTCACCTTTGTAAAGTAAAAATACCTCAGGACCAGCATATAAGTGTGATGCACTAATATAGCACTGCCTTAAAAAAGTATGGAAGTCAGCACACCATATATATAGGCTATAAAATCTCAAATGAAAGGCAAAATCCTCTTAAAGCTGAATTATGCTCCCCGTCTATTCAATTCATGCTTCATTTTCTCACCAAGCATAACATCCTCCTACCCCATCCAATATCTCAAAATGACAGTCTTCTCATTTATAAAGCCATCAGCACACAGTTGCTAGACTCACAACAAACAGCAGGCAACTGAGATATGTAACCATTATTATTCGCTTTTGGTCAACACATCTAAACATGACTGTTGCGATCAAAACATTATTACTCAGATTCTTGACTCCGTATACAAACACATGCTTGCATTACATTCTCTAAGACAATTTCAGACAATAACACTACCACCATATTCTCCATTTCTTCCTTCTTCAGCCATACACAGGTATCACACACAAAAAACATCCACTGACCTTAGCTTACTCTTTCTTTCCTTTCTCTTTTGTTGTTCAGTCGCTTTTAGTGGGTCTTGACCAATGTGCCTGCTCAGCAAGGGTGAGCCGAACACTGTAGAGTGGGTGTCTGAGTTGCCTTGGCAACGAAACCTCACAGCTGGCTGCAATGGAAATGTAATTGAAAGAGAAGAGCAGACATTCACATACTGGGTGGGCTTGCATTCTCTCTGACTCGCTGCTGGACAGGTTTATCTTACATATTCAACAGTCGACGGCTCCAGTTTTGAGCTGTCTATGATCAGATTGGAAGCAGGGAGGGAAACCAATGCCTGTCCAGTGACTCTAATGTACTGACAAATAATGCACTCTCTCCCTGGCTGAGGATTAATCTAATCATAAAATAGTAATTTTCAACGCCTTGGCCCTAAAGCTTAATCTAATTTAATGTTTAATGGATTAAACCCTTTTAAAGCTGGATACATTATTGCTTGTTAGGCCTCTCTGGGGAAAAAGGTATGATTATCGTGTCTTGTGTTTTTTCATTTAAAAAGTAGACTAAAATGATGATTTAGCTATTTAAATCAACATTTTCTTCCAATGTAATCTGGTGTCAGCGGAATGTGTTTTCCACGCTCAGAAGCTTTCGTTCATTGATTCTTAGTTCAGTCGACATTTGTGACCCTGGACCACAAAACCAGTCTTAAGTAGCACGGGTATATTGTAGCAATAACCAAAAATACATTGTATGGGTCAAAATGATAAAAAAAAAAAATGTATGCCAAAAATCATTAGGATATTAAGTAAAGATCATGTTCCATGAAGATATTCTGTAAATTTATAATTTATAAATTATATTTATTATAAATATATCGAAACTTTTTGATTTTGGACTTTTAAAAACAATATTTAGATTTTTTTTTTTTGCACCCTCAGATTCCAGATTTTCAAATAGTTGTATCTTGGCTAAATATTGTCCTATCCTAACAACACATCAATGGAAAGCTTATTTATTCAACTTTCAGATGATATATAAATCTCAATTTTGAGAAACTGACCCTTATGACTGGTTTTGTTTTTGGGAATGTGGCCTAATAATAAATGGGCCATCATTCTGACCTCTTTTATTGCTGGTGTACGTCATCAATCTTTCTTCAGATTTATTCTCTCAGAATTTATTCTTCTTATAAATAATCCCAAACTGAGCTCACAATACAGAACTTGATTTGAAAATGCGATGTGAAATGAAACTTTTTAACCAAAGTGCCTTAGGCAACTACAGTTTCTGCATCACAAAAACATCTCATAACTTTATCTGAGTCACACTAATCACAAAAAACTATAACCTTTCACTCCACTTGAGCTTCAAGCCTCAAACTAAAATGATGGAAAATGAAATGAGAGATGCCTGCCTCTCTAATCAAATTCAAGTCTCAAATTCATTTTATGTATAGCCTTCAGCTTCAGTCGTGTTTATTTCCCAATCTGCCTCTCAAGAAATACTGTCTATCTCATTTTTATTTCATTCTTTTTTCTGTTTTGTCTTATTTTATACCCTCTCAAGGGAAAATTAATTTAGCCTTGTGCACCTAACATGAAAGTAAAACTAGATATAACCTTAGGTGCTATTTTGACTCATCCAAACAAGTTTCTGCCTGATTAACTTAATGTCACAATTATCATGGGCACAGATAAAAAGGCGTCTAAAAAACATTTCTTACCAAATTTATAACAATCTAACATAAAAACATTTCATGCCATCTGATTTGACAGTTGCAAACACTTTCTTTTAACTCTGAGAATGTATTTCATATCCATGCTAATTGGGACACTGCCCTGAGGAGGCACTGGATCAGTTAACAGCATACAGCTAACCCGTGAATTGTATTTGTGCCCAAAGGCAATGAGTCGCATTCTCCTGGAGCAACTGTTGACCCTTCATCATGCCCTTCTTAACAAACCAAATCCACAGGGGATGCCACCAGTCATGTCCTCCATGTCCAGCAGAAGCTGATCTATTATGAGCAACCATGATAAGCCACAGACACATCTCTACAATGCTGAAGAAAACAGCCCTCATGGATCTCAAAGGCCTGGGAAATTCTGTAGCTCTCGATCTTAGAATGTAAATCAGAGCAGAAATCCTCTAAAAGAAGCAGCAAACACATCATGCAGAACTAGGAGCTCAAAACGCTTGTATAGGAGAGATCTGTTTATAACAGCAGCGATGGATGGTACAGTCACCACGTCTTATTCTCGCATAAACTGCCTCACCAGAAATTTGTGTTTGTGTGCCGTGGGAGCTCTTAACAGCTGCAGCTGCCCAAGTGTCTGACTCAGCACCCCCATCTCTGCTTCAGGCTCTAAAAGCCAGTGTGTTTGTGTGTGTGTGTGTGTAAGGTCCTATTCAGGAACACTGACTTTGATTTCTGGCATCAGCACAGGTGAAGCAAGTGACCTATCAATATCGCAAATATTGTCTGCTGGAAAATAAGAAATAAAATATTAATTTGAGTGAGGTTTATGCTTAAAATAAGTCAAATATTCGCTGACTAAATTCAAAAATATTTGCTTCTGAAGAAAATTTTAGTTTCTTCTAAATATGTTTTTTATCTGTTTATAGGAAAACAAATTTAAGTGATATTTTCAAATTAATAGCAAATGTCAAATATAGATTTTTCATACTGTACATTATGCATTAATGCATTTGTAGCATTTTAAAATAGTTTCATACTGTTTATTTATTTTACATCTAATATATTTTAATAGTGATTATAATTATCATCTTATCTGGTGCATTACTTTTTTTTTCTTTCTTTCTTTCTTTATTTGCAGTGATTTAAACTATGAACTTTTGAGATGAAATTTGAAGTCTTCCTTAAAAGCACACAAATGAATACAATATGTGGTCAATATGTGGACCTCAATTACCCGCTCCTCGCTGACCTTGTCTCTGTTGCACAGGTTTGACGCCTCACATCTCCTTGCTGTGTCCCTGTAGCATATTCATGAATTATCCATGCATCTGTGGCTGTACCTCTATCTACAGTATCTCTTTCTATTTGGCAAGTACAGAAAAAGATGTTCTTTCAGCCTACTGTGGCCATTTTCTGTATCCTACCTCTCCATTCTCTCAATCATTCTTTCTGTGCCGTCTTCTTTTAATGATGTTTTTCATCACTTTCTCTGTGTGACAAAGTATTTCTTGTCCTGTGCTCAGAAATGTCTCTCTCTCCCTCACTCATCCAGTAGAGATCCTCTAAGGCCACCTAGACTGGGGCCAGATGCCAAGGCCTGTCGCAGAGCCCATCGATCGAGAGGAAAACCAGGGGCAACGCTGGTTCCAGAACACCACATTACTGGCACAGTTAACCCTTACTTCACCACCTCACTGAAATGTTTCTCACGCTATATCCAGATGTCATGAAAGTGCTGCAATGACAGATTGAAAGGTTGTACGTCATCTGTTATACCTTTCCGAAATCTGTCAACTTCCAAAATCAGAACAAACCCTAGAGCTATTTTGTTAACATTTAATTTGGATTGACTTACAATTAGTAAATGAGGTAAGCTACAGATGTGTGCGCTTGCTCAAAGTCAAACTGCAATAATCTAATCAATCTAATGTGCTTAACCCTCATGTTGTGTTTCAGTCATTTCTTTTTCCCAAAAATGAAATGCTAGTTAATGTTATCACTTTGGACTAAAACCCATAACCTCTCTCACAGAGGGTATAACAACTTTTAAAAATGTTATAATTTTTGTATTTTGTAATTTCTTGTTTTCTTTTAATTAGCACAGTTTTTGAGTGAGCATTGCCAAATTTATTCACAAATTATGATTTTGTGATTTTTGGATTTTGCCACATTTTTACACTTCTGGTGTAAAACATGGTCTTACATGGTTCCTGGTCAAACATGACCAACCTACATAAACTGCTTAGAAATTTCTTATGTTATATTATTACCAAATATTGGATTCAATCTTTTTATTGACTTGTTTTCTTTTAATTAGCACAGTTTTTGAGTGAACATTGCCAAAATGATCCACAAATAACTGAGATGCATAAGTTCAGATCAATGAGGCCTACAACCAGTTAGTTCCAATAAGAAATACCAAACCTTTACTAATTGAAAGCAAAACTAGTAAATATTACTGAATAATGGATTTAATCTTCGAATTGACTTGTTTTCTTTTAATTAGCACAGTTTTTGAGTGAACATTGCCAAAATTATCCACAGATTATGCTTTTTTTCACTCAAAAACTGAGGTACATAAGCTCAGATCAATGAGGCCTAAGACCAATTAGTTCCAATAAGATATACCAAACCAGTACTAATTGAAAGAAAAGAAGCTGACAAAAAGATTGAATCCAAGATTTGGTGATAATATAGCATAATGAAATATTTACAAGCAATTTTTAAAAGGCCAATCATGGACAGGAAACATCAAATTAGGATTTTCAGCAAAGAACAAAGGTTAACAAGTGAGAGATGAGAGTGTTATGTTTCCTTCCTGTCTAGTCTGAACACAAAAAGATATTTTGGGACTGTTACAGTTTGTAAAAATCATTAAATTTTAAGTGATCTGATATCATGAGCATCTGAAAGAAAAGTCTTCCATCTGTTTCCACACACACACACACACACACACAGACACACTCACTCACTCACTCACTCACTCACTCACTCACTCACTCACTCACTCACACACACACACACACACACACACACACACACACACACACAAGAATACAGATCTACAGACAACATAGTGTGTTCAGCAGCAGGTGCCCTATTTGTAATTTTCTGTACAGTCCATGTGATCTCCAAATTAAAATGCAAACATAACGGTAAAATGTTGCAAGTGTTGTAACTGTAAATGCTGAGTTGAGTTATTTAGTTTGATGGAAGTGGATTTCAGGTAACCCTGCTGTCAAAGCTCTGTGAATTAACCAATTGAAATCCCTGATCAAAAAAGGTTTCCCATAGAGTAACCTATTTAAAAGCTCTCATATGTGACTCTTTGACAGCGTGCTCGCTCTGTACGCAGTGTTAACCTAGTTAAGGCTAAGTCAGCAGGACTTCTGCTGGCTCCAGAAATTCCCCAGGTACTATGTTAGCCTAGTTACAGTAGATGATGAACATCTGTCAAATAGAGCAGTTGCTCAAACAAGATAAGTTTACAGTCTATCTCAATATGCAAAGTTCTTTTCTGTATCCTCTCTTTTACACCTTAGTGACATTTGAATAGTTCAAACTGTAATTTCAACTCAAGGACATGCGTGTTTAAGAAACACATCAGGTGATTAAAATATTCAATGCAATGATTTATTCATTATATGGTTTCAGCACTGAGTCGCTCTGCATAATGTCGCAGCAGTTATAATAAGAAATAGATGGTCCTCCATTATGCCTTGGGAAAAATTACACTGGATGTCTAACTGCTCATGTTAAACTCAACTTGAGCTTGGCTATTTGCTCTGTCGTGGACTGATAACCATAGTGAGCTGCAAAACAGATTTATTTTGACCGTATGTGTCTATATGTAAAAATAAATTATAAAATAAATAAATATAATGTTTTTTGGGGGGTTATCGGAGTATGTTTTACAAGGAAATACTACTTCTGTCTTTCTACTTCAAAATTTACGGTTTCAATTCAATGTGTTACTTGCCATTTCTTGTAATTATTTGTGAGTTTCACTAGCAGTGAAAACTGTTTTAAAGTAAAACATTTTTTCAGTGACATTTCATCAAATAAAAAAGAGCCCTATCACCAGAGACAAACAGCAACTGTCTTCTTAAATGCAGTCACTGAAAAGAGACCAATTAGCAAAGGGCAAACTGAATGTCAGATTCAGAAATTAATGAAAAGTGTAGCAGCAGAAATGGTTTACAGTGAGATATTATGTGATATAACAGTTAAATCACCACAAAATGGCCTCGATGTTACAGAAAAAGAGCCACTTACAATGATCTACCAAAATTATTTTTGTTTCTTATATAACAGAATAGAATTCAAATACTAGTAAATAAACTAATATGTAATTAAACCTTAAACAGTTAGGACCTATAGCTGAGTATAACTTGGATCATATTGTATTATTTATTAGTATGTGATAGTTAATATTTTAAATAGGTGCAGCTTAATCAATATGTTCAGAATTTTTACATATAATAAACTAAAAACATATTTCAATCTTATGTCTAGCTTAATAACCATTAATAACTATCAGTTTACCTGTGATAACTGATCTAACCATGTAGGTAGTTCTTTGGTGAAAAGGGCATGGAAAGTGTTTGTCTGCTAAAACCTACGAAAGCTATGAAAATCTTTAAAGCACATGGTTTATTAATGTCATGTACAGTCATGTTAAATATGTTAAGTTATAGTGATTCTACTGAGTCTGTAAAATGGGAAGGAAATCCTGCACTTTTGCCATAAGCTTCCCTGATTAAAAAAATAAATAAATAAATAGGATGGGTTAATAGATCTTCTATATATTTTGGTGGTCATCCTGGTCAACATACTGCTTATTTTGATTTCACTTTATTGAGTTTACATCCACATCTTTGGAGCTGAGTTGTGTCTGCTTTGAACAAACTGCATAAGGACGAGACAAAGACTTGATTAGGTCACCCCAACCCACATCAACCCCGAGAAAATCCTTTACTACCCCTCTTTCTTTCCTGTATCTAAGCAACGCTGGCAGATCGGTAAGGGTGGGTTCAGAGTGGAATGAGACCCTCACATAAATGAGATGGGTTCGGACACACAAGGGGCAAGCCATGGGTCCCTCTTGAGTGCCTCTATGCATGATGCGGGTCAGAGACCACTCTAGCTACACAATCTGGGACTATCTGCTTTAAAAATAAAAAAGGAGGGGTGAGACATTAATGGACTGAAAACCACATAAGCATTGACCACAACAGGTTATACTGCACACAATGGACACAAATGGCAAATTTTATGATGCTCATGCTTTCCTTACCTTGCAATGCCTCTTAGGATGCATAACCCTTCATCATGGTGTATTCTTAAAGATGGGGCAGTTTTTGGATGTAAAGACACCCACTTCACCTCCTCTCTGGAATGTAAATTTCTGCAGACTGTTGTAGATGTTGCACTAAATGAACAGCATTCAGCTTCCATATGATTATTCACATCAATTCTCTGCCGGTGGTCGTTTCCAGCGTCCACGTAGTATTCTGATGCAGATGTGCACTAGGATTTTATCCCGCTGTTCGCTATTTTATCGTCTCTAAGCCCTTGTATAATGTGCAACAATGTAATTCTCACAATGCTTCGTGTAGTCCGTGTATGTTGCCCCCCCTCAACAAGACACCCTCACCCCATTTCTCAAATCGCGTTAACAGTCTACTGGGATATGTAGTTCTTTAAATTATTTATCGCTAAACTGCGAACCGTTATTTTGTTTGTTAATTTATTTGAGCGACTAATCCAATACATTTTTGCTTATGTATTTATATACGCAACACCTGAAAAGTGGTGTGAGGTGGTATCAGGTGTTGCGTGAGAATCCAGCAGCTTTTTGAACTACATTTCCCATGATGCATTTGGAACAGATGGTATTCACAGCAGACCGCTAAGTGCTGTGATTGAGGATGCTCGGAGAATAACTATAGATTCAAACTGCCCACAAAGTTTAAGATATATATTTTCCTCTCTCTATAAATGTATTCTATATATGTTTCTCGTCCATTCATATCTGTTGTTAAACATAATCAATGTTCTGAAAGAAAAAAAAACTTTGTACTTTTTGTACAACCAGCAGACACATAAATTACTTTTTATAATATTTAGATACGGTATCAAACGTATGTGTAGCTTTCAGGCTGTTATTCTCCCTCGTGTATTTAAATACGTGTCATTCTATATGGAATGAATTCTCAATGTGCATTCCTGACAAGTCTCAGTTGATGCACTACTGCTGCCTCGTGGATAGCAATTAGATAGCATGTGATTAGATCTACAATCGTTGTTTCTGTTATACTGAGATTTTTCCGGGTGTTTGTTGCTTGAGCAACCTCAAATTAATTGTAAATGAATTATACAGTTGTTGTGGGAAACTTCATAAATTAGGAACGAACTTTACTGGCACGATTGTTTTACATACAATACTTCCAAAGCATCAATAAAAACAATATAATAAATGAATAAATACCTAAATAAAAATAAAATGAAAAATAAGGTGACGCTGTGCAAGTCATAAAAATAATAATACAAATATAAAGAAAAATTAACAAACAAAACCAATACAAAAACACTTAATTACTAAAAATTACTAACAAAAATAAAATAAACATTCAACTAAAAAAACATTAGTTGCCCTTCTAGTATTTAAAAAAAATAGACAAAAATTTACATAAATATATTGAAACTGTAAAAGTGTAGTTGATATATTTAAATATCTTGCCATTTCAAACTAAAAATAATTTTAGTAATATAAAATTAGCCATCGTAATGGAAAAAATGAAACATTTAGCCTCCACGGTATGTGGTTATTTTCTGGGATTTCCGTAACCACAGAGCACGCGCAAGAGAAGAACAAGAGAGTTCAAACTTCGAGTGCCTTCTTTTCAAAATAATGTGACACATACATTTAAAAAAGAATTTTGAGCTCTATTATAAAACCGAATTCGTTTTTATTAATATTAAACCAAATGGGACCTCCTTCAGACAGTCTAAAAGCTTTCAGAATCGCTCGGACACTTTGTTTAATTTAAAGTCCTTATAAACGTTACCATTTTTATTGTAGTAACAGTAACACTTTGGCAAAAAAAAGGTTAACATGGTAAATACGTTGCATTTCAAAATCTGTTCTCTTACATGTTTTTCCTCAGTCAAACTTAACAGTTAGAATTGAATAAAATAATATTCCACAAAAATATGAAAATATGAAAAACAGAAATGTCGTTTTTATATCACGTTTCTACCAACTCTCTCTCTCTCTCTCTTTACTTTCAAAATTACAAAATTCAACAGCAAGTTCTTCACATATTTCTCATATCTACACATTTTGTAAATACAAATTGAGACCATTTTAATAAAATAATAATAATAAAAAAACAAAATTATACAAAATAAAATACAATTAGATAAATAAAATAAAATAAAAGGGCATCACAAGCATATTTTAAATTAATTTCTGAGGTCGATCTTTTCGCTCAGGCATGTATTTGGACAATACTGATGTGCGCCACAGAACTGGGAGGCCCTCTGTCGTTCCAGCGCCGTTTGAAATAACGAGCGACCAGGCCAATGAAATATATAAGTTTCTCATCTGATTGAAATCTACAACATCCTGATTGCTAATTCGGTAAATAGTTTTCATACATTTCGCGAATAACCCATATTTCTTTGTCATACTAAAATTTGTTTTCAGAAATTATAGTAATAACCTTTATTTTGACTATAAAGTTTGTTAGCCGACCGGCTAATGATGAATGGACAACTGACTAACGCTTGTAAATTCAAGCACCGTTTGTATTAGATTATGTGCTGATTTTGTGTTACATGATGTGAAGTTACAAGAACACTTATTTAGCGAATTGTTTTTTTCATGCATGTTGTAACTCGACGAACGATCCGAAGTGAAACTGTAAAAACATGCTCTCACTATGCAGAGTTCTGTTTGTCATACATAAATATGATTTGCCATAGAGCTACTAATGAAAATACAAAATGTTTACCCTAAACTGTGTTTGAAATTCAACATTTATTTTAATAAGACCATATATGGAACGTATTTGTACCTATGCAGTGCTTTATGCGTAACGTATCTGAGCTAATTAACGTTACATGAGATGAACACTATTGTTTTGCTGTCCTCACCTTTAACTTTGATGCTTATACAGTCTCTGTATGACTTGCTTGTAGGTTCTGGTTAAGCTCTTTGTCCTGAGCCTGAAGGTCTAGTGACAGCAGCCATGTTTCTGTACAACCTGACCCTGCAGCGGGCAACTGGCATCTCCCATGCCATCCATGGCAACTTCTCAGGTATATCACAGCACAACAACACTTCCTGGGTGGTTTCTTAAATGCAGTGTATTTTACTTATTTTTGTTGGGGTAACTGCAAGAATAGTGATTCATTTTATTTTGAAGTGTTCAAAATGAAGCATGATGAAATCTTTGTTTCTTTTTTTACTAGGAACTAAGCTGCAGGAGATTGTTGTTTCCCGTGGGAAAATCCTGGAACTGCTGCGTCCTGATGCCAACACGGGGAAGGTCCACACGCTGCTTACTATGGAGGTGTTTGGTGTTATCCGATCCCTCATGGCTTTCAGGTTGACAGGTGGAACTAAAGGTGAGTAACTTGGTTCAACTTGTTGTTTTGCATAGTTCATATATAGAGCTTTATTAATTCTTATGGATCTCTCACCTTGTAATAGACTATGTTGTGGTCGGAAGTGACTCTGGCCGAATTGTGATCTTGGAGTACCATCCTTCCAAGAACATGTTTGAAAAGATACACCAGGAGACGTTCGGCAAGAGCGGTTGCAGACGTATCGTGCCAGGGCAGTTCCTCGCTGTGGACCCAAAGGGCAGAGCTTTTATGATAGGTAAAACTACAGAATCTGTGTAGTAAAGATTACAAGGTTGTAGCAGTTTGACATGCATTAGGATAGCAGTTAAAGGTATTGTTCGCTAAAATGAAAATGTATTCTACCTGAGTTTGTTTCTTCATAGGAACAAATGTGGAGAAATTTTGCATTATATTTGTTCACCAGCGGGTCCTCTGCAATGAATGGGTGCCGTCAGAATGAGTTCAAACAGCTGAGAAAACCATCACAATAGTCAAGAAGTAATCAACACGACTGCAGTCCATCAGATAACATTCCGTGTAGTGAAAAACTGTGTGTTTGTAAAGACATTTTTGACTTCAAACCTTTGCTTCCAGCTAAAATATGAGTTCTCTATCCATCATATTGCTTCATTCAGTGAAAGTCATCTCGTCTGAGTCAATAGAAAAATCAAGCACTGTTTACAAGTGAATATGTTCCAAAACCATTCTAAATAAATGTCAGTGGGTTTTGATTTAAGAGGATAACACGATTTACTTTTTCCAGTATTATTGACTAGTATTTTGGCCAGAAGCGACCACTTGATGTGAGTGGACAACAGAGGATGGACTTTTTTTGGTGGAGGGAGCATTATTATGAACTGGTGTTTTGGCCAGAAGTGACGGTTAAAAGTTATTCCCCTGGTTTCGCAGACAAGGCTTAAAGGAAAACGCCACCGTTTTTCCATATTCCAATATGTTCTTCCCTCAACTTAGATGAGTTGATATGTACCTCTCCCGTCTCAGTCCGTGCACTCAATCGCTCTAGCGCGTGGCACCACTATGCTAGCGTTTAGCTTAGCACCATTAATTTCTTAGGATCCAAACTGGGATAAATTTAGAAGCTACCAAACACTTCCATGTCTTCCCTATATAAAGACGTTTACATGAGTAGTTACACGAGTAAGTATGGCGACACAAAATAAAACGTGGCGATTTTCTAAGCGGATAAAAATGAAAACTATAATGTGTGGCGGAAGAGCACTTTGCAGCACTTCGACCTCGGCGCAGTAATATAATCACTCCTGATTTGGGCTTTAAACTCCCCCTCTCGCTCTCCCTGATAGTGATAGTGCAGGCCACGTTGGTTGTATTGAAAAAACGGAAGAGGGAGAGGAATGTCGAGTTGTTTTCTTATTAGGAGTGATGATATTACTGCGCCGAGGTCGAAGTGAATAAACTGCAAAGTGCTCTTCCGCCACACATTATAGTTTTCATTTTTATCCGCTTAGAAAATCGCCACGTTTTATTTTGTGTCGCCATACTCCATACTCGTGTAACTACTCATGTAAACGTCTTTGCCAAATAGGCTCCGAAAACATGGAAGTGTTTGGTGGCTTCTAAATTTATCCCAGTTTGGATCCTAAGAAATGAATGGTGCTATCCCAGCTATCTAACGCTAGCATAGTGGTGCCGCGCGCTAGAGGGATTAAGTGCACGGACTGAGACGGGAGAGGTACATATCAACTCATCTAAGTTGAGGGAAGAACATATTGGAATATGGAAAAACGGTGGCGTTTTCCTTTAAGCCTAGTCCTAGACTAAAATGTAAATCTGAGCTGTTTTAACTGAAAGAAACTTGCACTGACTGATCTTAAAACATGTCAGTGCATTTTTTTTGTCTCAAGATGCACACCTGTAATGTTTTTTTTCTAAGCACGTTTATAAAAATCACTTAAATGTCCTAATTGAACTATGGCCTAATCCTGGCTTAGTCTAATGCTGCCTTCACGTGCTATCGGAATTATCGTAAATACGAGCTTCCTAGTCGGAAATTGGAAATGAACGGCCTTATATGGCCATTTTCCGACTAATAAACTCGCATTTACGATAATTCCGATAGCACGTGAATGCAGCATTAGCCCTGTCTGTGAAACCGGGCCAAAGTGTCTTAATGATGGATTTGTTGCCTAAAACTCATATTTTGCTTCACAAGACATTAATTGATGGGCTGGAATATTGTAGATGTGTTGTGGTGCTTTTATCAGCTGTCTGGACTCTAGATTCTGATGGCACCCATTCACTGCAGAGGATGTAATGCTAAATTTCACCAATTCTGTTCAGATGAAGAAACGGGCTCATCTATATTATGGAGGCCTGTTGAAAATTTTCAGCAAATTTTTATTTTAGGGTGAACGAATCCTTTAATTGAAATTTGTGTTTTTGCATTTTTACTATCCACATTCAATTTTCTTAGGTGCCATAGAGAAGCAGAAGTTGGTTTACATCCTGAACAGAGATGCAGCTGCCCGCCTTACCATCTCCTCCCCTCTAGAGGCCCACAAGGCTAATACGCTTGTTTACCATGTGGTTGGTGTGGATGTGGGGTTTGAGAACCCCATGTTTGCCTGCCTGGAGATGGACTATGAGGTCAGTGTCTTTCTTGTAGTGCATTGGTTTTCAACCAGAGGGCTAGGGTCTGAAACCTCCCAAGGGGACTGCAAAATGATTTAAAAGTAGCTAAAATATTAAATTTCATAAGAACAAATTCAAGTTCTAATCTAAATTAAAAAAGTTAATCACAAAATCAGAAATATCTTAGCCTATATGAGGGAGGTCTTTGAATATTTTGTTGGACAGTGGTGGGCCTTTGCGTCAAAAAGGTTGAACCACTGAACTAGTGGAATAAAGTTCACATTGGTGGCCTGATCAATCGCTAGGTTTGCTATCAATCACTAATTGCCTAGGATGTAAACACAAGCAGCTAGCTGAATAAGGAACACAGATTCTTTACAGATTGGGGTGTTTTTGCATGTAGCCAATGCCATGATATTACTTCATCCTGGTTTTTCATGGTTTTACAAATATAATCAGTTAGGCGATATGTCTCTAACCCATAGTGTTAATTGGTTTTGCAGGAGGCAGATAACGATCCCACCGGAGAGGCTGCGGCAAACACACAGCAGACTCTGACCTTCTATGAGTTGGACTTGGGCCTCAACCATGTGGTGCGCAAGTACAGTGAGGCACTGGAGGAACACGGCAACTTCCTCATCACAGGTTCTGATCTTTTTAGAATGTCAAAATGCTAGATAAGGATTCACAAGATAGACAATGTTGCAATACCTTTAGCACAACACATTGTTATCTAGCACTTATTTCACTATAATTGCATTTGAGAGAATTGGTGTAAAAAAAAAAAAAAAGTGACTCTAAATTTACTTGGGGTCAGTAAAAAAATGTTTTTAAGAATTTTTTTTTTTTAGCAAATGTTATTAAATTGAACAAAAGTGACAGTAAAGACAATTGTTACAAAATATTTCTGTTTCAAGTAAATGCTATTTTTATTCATTATTAGAATCCTGAAAAAAAAATAAAAAAAAATGTTTTTAAGCAGAAAATCTTCATATTAGAATGATTTCTGAAAGATCATGTGACACTGAACCCTGAAGTAATGTCTGCTATAAATTTAGCTTTGCCATCACAGGAATAAATGCAATTTGAAAATACTGAAACGGGAAACATTTAAAGTTGTTGTAATGTTTAACAATATTAGTGGTTTTACTGTATAATTTAATGAAGTAAATGCAGGGCTCTAGACTCATTCTTTTCACTGGTCGCACTTTTGCGACTAACTTTCTCAGTTGGTCGCACAAGCACATAATTTGGTCGCAATTTTTTTTTTGTTTTTTGCTACAACATTTGATTAATCAGTGCATGCTGATACATTTTTATCATAGTTTATATGGTAATATAAACATAGTTATATGTTAATGAAAGTGTTCAACTTTCAACCCTTTTTCATCAGTATTATTTGTGATTTAAATTTTGTGAACAGGACTTCCTTTGTTCATGCGCTTTCACTTTCAAATTCACGATCTTGGTGTCACGCTTTACAAGAAAAGATAATTGTCTGTTTTGCTTATATCTGTACACCTTTGACTTGAAGACTAAAACAAAAGATGAAGACTTAATTAAAAAAAACATTAAAAAAGTTACAATGACAAACTAGCTTACATTACATTTCTTAACAAAAACATAAGACGAGGCATGTAGGACACATCACATTCTGTATTATACCGACTAATTAAAATGTTTAGCAAACACTGAGGAACAAATAATAATAATATTAAAAAAATAAAAGCCTCCATAGTGTAAGGTAAACAGCAAAGATAACAAGCTTTTCAATACGAAAACAAAAAGAAAAGTAAAATAACTGGCTGACTGACAGGAGCATGTTTTTTTCTACAAGAATACCAACATGTTCACCTTCTCTGGTTTAAGGAGCGGTCTCTTACTTAAGTTTGAAAACCAAATCCTCCAGTGCACTCCATCTGCTGCGCACACCTTCGCACTCGTGCTGACGCGGCGAGTATAAACAAAGAACTTATACTGACAAGAAGTGAAAGCCAATAGAACGTTCCATTGCAACAGCGGCGTCCAGCAGCAGCCCTAAGCTTCCGCCATTTTGGGGTGAAAGCGACTCGGCAGACCACTACATTCTAGCTGTCGCTATAGCAAATATCAGCTGCTTTGTTTAAAAAAAAAAAAGTACTTATCCTGAAATACAGCTTGAACAATGTACAATCACTAGACTAGTGATCATCAAATCCTTTTAACAGTTTATTTTAGTCAAGTCTTCTTTATTGTCAATTCTTCCACATGTACAGCACATAAGTGGGTCAAATAACCCCCTTAATTTTACTCTGTTATATGCAGCCATTTGCTAAAAAGTTCATTTTTTTTCCTCATAAGTACACACAGCACCCCATATTGAAGAAAAACCAGAATTGTTCATTTTTGCAGATTTATAAAAAAGAAAAACTGAAATATAATGGTCCTAAGTGACCCTTTGCTGTGACATATATTTAACTCAGGTGCTGTCCATTTCTTCTGAATCCTTGAAGTACCTTCATTTGAGTCCACTGTGTTTGATTATACTGATTGGACTTGATTGGCCACACACCTGTCTATATAAGCTGCTCACAGTGCAGGACAAATGAGAATTGCAAAGGAATGTGAAGAGCTCAGAGACAGAATTTGGCAAGGCACAGATTCAAGGTTACAAAAAAATTTCTGCTGCACTTAAGGTTCCTAAGAGCACGTGGCCTCCAACTTAAATGGAAGACGTTGGGACGACCAGAACCTTAGAGCTGGCCTGGCCAAACTGAGCTTCGGGGGAGAAGCTTGGTGAGAGATAAAGAAGAACCCAAAGATCACTTGGCTAGCTCCAGAGATGCAGTCGGGAGATGGGAGAAAGTTTAGAAAGTCAACCATCACTGCAGCCCTCCAACGGGGCTTTATGGCAATGGCCCCGGATGAAAGCCCCATGGAGTTTGCTAAAAAAACACCTGAAGGACTCCAAGATGGTGAGAAATAAGATTCTCTGGTCTGATGAGACCAAGATATAACTTTTTGGCCTTAATTCTAAGCGGTATGTGTGGAGAAAACCAGGCTGCTCATCACCGTCCAATACAGTCCCACAGTGAAGCATGGTTCGCATCACTGTGGGGGTGTTTTTCGTGCAGGGACAGGACGCTGGTTGACGAGGGAAAGATGAATGCGGCGTACAGATATTCTATGAAAACCTTCTCCAAGTGCTCAGGACCTCAACTGGGCCGAGGTTTACTTCCAACAAGACAATACTGCACACACTAAAATAAGAAGTGCTTCACAAAACTCCGTGCTGTTCTTGAATGGCCCAGCCAGAGCCCTGACTTAAACAATTGAGCATCTTGGAGAGACCTAAAAATGGCTTCCACCAACGTTTACCATCCAACCTGACAGCTGGAGAGGTCCAAGGAGGAAGCAGATCCCCAAATCCAGGTGTGAAAAACTTGTTGCCTCCCAAAAAGCTTCTGTATTAAATCAAAAGGGTGCTTCTACTAAATACTGAGCAGGGTCTGAATTTGGACCATGGATATTTGTTTTTCTTTTTTAATAAATCTGCAAAAATGTCAACAATTCTGTGTTTTTCTGTCAATATGGGGTCTGTGGCATTAATGAGGAAAAAAAAGACTTAAATGATTTTAGCATGGCTGCAATATACAAAGAGTGAAAAATAAGGGGGTCTGAATACTTTCCGTACCCACTGTACATCAGAGAATTGAAATTGCTATCAGACCCTTGGTGCAAATAACATAAACAGCTAGACGCAAATACAGATAAATACAGTTAAACATAATGTAAAAAAAAAGATATACAAATGAGGACATTGTAAAAAAAAAAGAGATAGTGGCATAAGGCACATGGCAGATAGAGTGCAAACCAGAAATAAAACAAAACTGTGCAGATATATGTTGTGCAAAAAAAGAACAGTCTTTTATCACTGTCAGAAGAGGTAGTTTAGTCAACTGGATGAGGTAGTGATCATCAATGTTGCACAAAGTGACTGGTGCGGGTCAGTTTGCAAGTGTGGGGGGGGGGGGATTGTTTCCCTAACCCGGCCAGGTGGCTCACCTTGCCCAAGTATTTTACAGACTTTAATGTCTTCCCTTTTTTTACAAAACACTCTAGAAACCATGTCAGTTTCGGTTGAAAATATTTTAAGTTCAAGTATTAGCATTATAAACACTGAATTAATACCAACATATGAAATTAAACTAATGACAGAAAAATTAGGAATGTTGGACAATAAATAAATAACAGGAATAACATCTTGACAGTAAACTGTTTTAGGCTATATTAATGTCCGTTAAAGGAAGACTGTAAACAACTTTTTTTTTATGTAAAAAAAAAAAAAAAAAACACAAGTACAGCCACTTTCTCCAAAACTATTTAATTATGACAGACACAGCAATGCATCATGTTCTAGAGATCATTGTGTTTGTAGTGTGTTCCAGGGGATTAAAACGTACAATATATATTTCAGACCTACTGGAGTAATGGTAAATAACAATAATATAGTAAGTAATTGTAAATGTGTAAAGTTGCATAAGCTCATTATAACTATAGTGTGTTATCCATAAAAATCATTATTATGGTTTCTATGGCTATAGGACCTCCAGTTCCTAATAGGATTTAAGTTTACTACTAGGCTAAAAAACAGTTAAAGTTAGCAGGTACATAATACAGCGCTATGTCCCACTTAAAAACACACAATATTTTTACACTTTTGTGAATAATTACCTGTCAGGGTCTTTGGGAAAATGATGAAAGGCAAGATTTTTACTGTCACACTGATAGTTTTTGCAGGGGATTGCCCAACATTGCGTTCTTTTATTCCACTTTGACTTATCTTTCGTTGTTATTCTGTCTATTTCTGTGTATCTGTGCTGTTGTCCAGTTGGAATTTTTACCCCAAAATGGCGGCCGTGCTACCGAAGCGCCACCTAGTGACTGTTACCCAAAAAGCATCAGAGTTTCGCCTCTTGGGCTTCTATACTCTTTGGTATCAACGAGGCTCTCTTCACGTGATCAGTGAAATCTGACTCCTGCTACAATGTGCCGCGGCTCTGCAGCACACGCTGTATGAAGCAGATGCTTTGGAGCAGCGCAGAACATGCACTCGCACAAATGCGACCATGTCAAATTTTTACTCGCACATTCTCAAAAAAAGTTGCAAATGCAACCATTTTGGGTGCAGTCTAGAGCCCTGAAATGCAGCCTTGGTGAGCATAAGAGACTTCTTTCAAAAACGTTAAAATCTTACAGACCCCAAACTATTGAACAGTAATGTTCTTTGTTGCATTGTCAGAAATGATGAATATCTTCATGTCTCTTCTCTGACTGTTTGGTGAAGAGATTGTTTTGATATCTGATCTTCCTGGGCTCAGCAAAGAAAGTTTTGTTTTTAGAGGAGAAACATGTAGTTTAGTGTCTTATGAGTTTGTTAATCTGACCTTTTCCCCTGTGCGTCGTAGTTCCTGGTGGTTCGGATGGTCCCAGCGGTGTGCTCATTTGCTCTGAGAACTATATCACCTACAAAAACTTTGGGGACCAACCAGACATCCGTTGCCCAATCCCACGCAGAAGGGTGAGTTTGTGCGGTCTTCCCCTTTGCTGTTTCTCTGTTTGAGCACAATCAACTAAACATCACCTTGAGAAGTCTAAACAGCTATTAGTATTGAAATGATGAGCTTTTCATGTCTCTTCTCTGACTATTTAACTGGAGACACATAAAGATCTCTGATCCTAATATTCGTTTTGACCTCGTATGGTTGTTTAGTTCTCAGTCATTGTGTTTACAGAATAAATTAAACACAGATGTGAGTTGTGACCACAGCGCTTTTCTCTTTCAGAATGACCTGGATGATCCTGAGCGAGGCATGATCTTTGTCTGCTCTGCCACCCACAAGACCAAATCCATGTTTTTCTTTCTAGCCCAGACAGAACAGGGAGACATCTTTAAGGTTACTTTGGAAACTGATGAGGAGATGGTGAGCACCCAGAACTAAAGACATACAAAGGTGTTGAAGCAAAGTGTAATTACATTAATTACTTTAGCTGTATTAAATTCTACACGGAAAGTCTGAATTTCGACCCTAAAATGTCTAGGTAAAACCCCCTTGAAGTTGTATTTGCAACTTGGAAAATGTCAACCCAGGCTTTAAAGAAATGTGGGTGTATGACATTACCCGAACACCGTTGATGCTGATTATTACATTTTTATGCAAATAAAATGCATTGAAAAGTTCTCCTACTTTATACCGGTTAGGCAAATGTTTGCAGAAAAAGATGAATAAAATGCTGTTAAAAACTCTGCTGAAAATTGCACGCCTGCAAAACGAATCCAATGTCTGACTTTGAATGGAATGCAGCATTACATAGTGATTTTATTAATGAAGCTCACCAGGAAATGGATTAAAGTGAAAGCTCTAATATAACATTGGTAGTTTCCAATGAACAGGAGAGAAATCTGGTGTCAGAATACACACATGAGAGGTTGAAATGCTGGAAAGTGACATGGATTAAATATCTATTCATATTTTAGGTTACTGAGATCAGGATGAAGTATTTTGATACCATCCCAGTGGCTACAGCCATGTGTGTTTTGAAGACTGGATTCTTATTTGTTTCTACAGAATTTGGAAACCAGTAAGTCCCTTTTCTGTCTTGCACATTCTTTCATTCACCTAAAAATAACTTAATGCCTCAGATTTGGTGGCATTTCCCCAAGTTTCAGTATAATTGTAACTAGATTACAGCAGCCGATAATAAAAGGGAGGAATGTGGGAGCAGTAGTTTCAGTTACCCTAAACCTACATAGTGTCAGTGTAACCATACTTCTCTTGGGTTCTCTTTAACCTGAAGCGAAATGGCTTTTGAAGTGAATCCAATTTTTTTTTTGTTTGTTTGTTAGCTACCTGTATCAGATTGCCCACCTGGGTGATGATGACGAAGAACCAGAGTTTTCCTCTGCCATGCCTTTGGAGGAGGGAGACACATTCTTTTTCCAACCTCGCCCCCTTAAGAACCTTGTGCTGGTCGACGAGCAAGAAAATCTTTCTCCCATCATGTCCTGCCAGGTGTGTGAATGTGTATTTTGCAGTGAAAATTAATAAATTTGAATTTTTTTGTGCTCTCACTCAAGCTGGGAATTACTGATGGGAAGCGGGGTTACAAGTTGGCATGAGAACAGATGTTTTGGAATGAATGACTACAATATTGAATTGCTTGTTTTGTAGTTACCAAATTGCAGAGTGTTTAGTCAGACATCAGTATGGGTAATTGAGCATATAAATGCTTCAGACTTTTTTTTTTTTTCTCCTCTTTGTACTAACAGTTCACTTATGTAATGAAGAAAGTCCAAAATTCCTCTCGAAGTAGTGTTGAATTTGCCTTTTTTTGTGTGTAACTGTACTTGCAGATTGCTGATTTGGCTAATGAAGACACCCCGCAGCTATATGTGGCGTGTGGCAGAGGACCCAGATCTACGCTGAGAGTTTTGAGACATGGACTGGAGGTTTGTGTTGCTAGGAGTTGCATTTCCGTAGCAGCTTTCACAACATGCTTGCAAAATGGAAATTTGACACCCACTGCTTTAATAAGTCATCCTTCGCACTGTATGAGGTTTTACGGTTAAGATTGTAGGTTTTTCCACAGACTATTTATATTTTGATGTGTTAAAGAATGCATTGTATTTCAGGTTTCAGAAATGGCTGTCTCTGAACTGCCCGGTAACCCCAATGCTGTGTGGACTGTCAGGAGACACGTAGAAGGTAAAAGACCCATTAATGTAGACTGTTTGCATGCACATTAATTATGCAGACATGTTTGAAGTGACTTTTCTGCAAGCATTTCTTTGGATTAAAAAAAAAAAGTGTTTAGACATCACTTTCCTGACAGGAATGAAATGATGTAGGAATGCATTTAAACCTTACACGGTTTCGACTAACTGCATCAAGATATGGAATCATGCCATGTGTTAGCTTCTCGGAGTCCTGCAGGACCACACAAGCTGATTTCTTGGTGCTTTTTGTAAAAGATTGAAGAGCTCACATGCATAGACAAGTACATCCTAGATTCTCCCCTTGAAGCAAAAATTCAGTTTTGCAGCATTCTCTCCCTTGTTAGAGCTTTTTACCAAGTCATATTCTACTAGATCAACATTTGCTTGGCATGCACAGTGTAAGTTGGCCTCTGTCACTGTCACTATCTGCCAGATATTTCTCTGAAATCATGTGATTCACTATTAGATTTTTTGGCCTGTGCGTGCAGCCTAAGCTCTGCAAGGTTTATATTGTGGTCTGTGTACTGGAGTGGTTGAGGGAATCAGTTTCATTTTGACTGTACAGCTTTGTGAGAGGTAAGCAAATGGCAAATTATGGTTTCATTCTCAATAGGGCCTTGTTCATTTACTCCAGGTTTTTTTATATACTATTATAGAAAAAGATTTTGAAGGGATAGTTAGCGTAAAAATGAAAATTATTTTAATTTACACGGTGAAGAATATGCAATGTTTTTATACATTTATTTTATGCAATGTATGTAGCATTTCTTATCTATTTGTTATACTGTAGTTTTTTTTTGTTTTTTTTTTGGTCCTGTTGCTAGGGTTGGGTTTGAATTTGATCGATTCCGATTCTTATCCACTCCTAGTTTTAATTCCAATAATAAAAAAAAAAGGAAGTCAAACATTTAGATGTCAAACATTTATTGTCTTTTTTACAAAGCATTCTGTTGCCGCTGAATAACATGAGCAAAAATCAGCAGCCTACAGAACACTTAGGCCTACAAGAGGAACTTTTGCCTATGCTTTTAACAAATATACCACAGCAAAAACAACTAGACTAATATAAATGTCAAATATTAAAGTGATAAAGACAAGTAAACGTCAGTAATAAAATGGGAACAAACAAATCAATTAGCAATAGCGTAAATAAATACAACTGAACCAAATTTCAGGTAGGCCTACAGAAACTGTAACTAAAAGTTTAAAAACGGCATAGTTTTCTTTTCATAAATAAAATATAGATTATTAAAGTTAAAGATATTCAGTCAAGATCATTGAATGATTTTCTTTTGTTCTTTGATTAACATTAATGACAGGCAGTGCATTTATTAGGCTGCTGTCTCTTTAACACCTAACGCGCACAGATCTAAAAATACTGTACACCTGTGCTTTCTTACGTTCACTTCAGGAAAAAAAAAAAAAAAAAAGGATGTTTATGATACACTGACGTATTTTTTTTGCATACTGGTCGATAAATATGAAAGTAGTCAATTCCAGCCCAGAACAACCTTTTCTGCTGTGGAAATGCACGGAATCGTTTGAGAACGGATACAGGCTGGGAACCCGCACCGAGACTGCTATTCTGTGTTCGCGCTTCAGATGTGTGCGCTGCACTCAAACAAGACGCAAGTTCTTTCCGTTCCTGCACCAGGGCTCGCAAAATCGCTAGCCCGGCGTCTCGGGGCTATTGTGTTTTCCAGTCGGGCTACCAAAATGTATCACCACCCTGCCCGACGGGCTACCTTAAATACAGGGATCTTAAGCAATGTTCCCTCTTAAGCTGCATGCACGCGGCCGCACACTTCTACAACCGCGGCCGCACAGAAGAAATAATGTGCTGCTCGCACGCAAAAATTAGTTGAGAGAGCCATTTGATTGAATGCCAGTAAAAGTGAAAGAATCTCAATACTCAGGCAAACCGTTATAGAGTTGATGTTGCTATAGAGTTAGAACCGGTGAATGCGGTTTACAGGTTTCATAGAAAGAGAATGATGTGCGCCAAACGAGTCGCTGTAGAAACCGAATACTTCAATTGTTGCAGTGCACTCAACATGAGAACCAACCACTGATCTATAATAGAGTCATTTATATATAGATCAGTGGAACCAACGCACATGACATGTGAAATAAACGTCATGTATTAAAGAAGAGTGACTTGATTAAGTGCTGGAAATAGCGGAGGATGAGCACAGAACGGTAACAAAACTCTGAGACATTTATAGTCACACAGATGTATTGTGCAAACTACTTCATAGGGATGTTTAGACAGCTATAGAAGAATGCATGTTCAAGTTTTTTTATTTATATTTAACTTACAGATCTCAGCTTAAGTTTTGCTTCAGTTTGTTTTCTATTGTTCAATTCTATTCTATCAGTTTAAATAGTTTGTTTTGATATTATATTATGTTAGGCCTATATTATAAACCTAATAAATAATTGACCTTGTTTTTTTAATGGAGTCTCTTTCTCATCAAAGCTGTATTTATTTCAAAAATACTGAAAAAACAGTATATTGCAATTTCTAATATTGGTTTCCTATTTTAATACCTATACTTTAAAATATAATTTATTCCTGTGAAGCAAAACTGTATTTTCAGCATCATTACTCCAGTCTTCAGTGTCACATGATCCTTCAGAAATCATTCTGAAATGCTGAATTATTATCAGTGTTGCTGATCTAATATGCTAATTTACAGTGAAACTGTTGTGCTGCTTAATATTTTTTGGAACCTGTTACTTTTTTCTTTGATTAATAAAAAGTTAAAAAGAATAGCATTTATTCAAAATAGAACTCTTTTCTAACAATATAAGTCTTTACTATCAATTTTATCCATGTAACACATCCTTGCTGAATAAAGTTTCTTTAACCTGTTAACCTGCACCAGGACGCCGGCGCACTGAAAGCTCTTTGTTTGCACACGTCATTGTTTTCAAACAGATAAAGTAAAACAGGACAAAATGAATCTTGACAAACTATATATAATTTTGAAGGTCTAAGCCTCTAGCATCGACGACAGATCGTTGTTTTTCGATAGAAAGCTTATTCGGAATGTATTTGCTAAATTTGTGTAAGCAGTACACATCAAAACATGTATAAAAAAACCGCAGTACATACCATATTCATCCTGATAACAACTCTCAAACGTATCCACTGCTGTAAATCCTGGTTTAGTTTGAAAGATAAGGGTCCACTGAACAACATTCCATCGAGCACTTTTAGTCCAAAGAAACAACAACGTTGTAATTTGGATCGTTATTCCTTTGTTTACGTCTCATCTCTTCAGGGAGAGTTATTGTTTGTGTCCGTTATGGAACAAATTACGCTCAAAAAAAAAAAACAGCATGATTTTTTAGCAGGCAATGTCCCAAACAGAATGAAATCATCCCAAAAAAAAAAGTCTTGGAAGATTGTTTATTTGAATTCTGGCGCTCCCTCGCGACGGCGCATGACGCACGCTGTGACGCACCTGTCATCTGATGGGGGCGTAACTTAGCGATCTTTTTAGCACAAATAACTTTCTTTTTTTCTTCTTCAACAGTTTTCATATATGTTTGCGTGTTTTGTGGGTAATGTGCCTGTATCTGTATGATTAACATCCGTATGGCTGATAATCAGCATGTAATTACTGACTGTTCACAGATATCAGTGTGAATGCAGTCTATATAAAAGGCCATTATAATGTGATTATTGACTATATTGGGCGGCCATCTGTATGATTTGCATCTGTATGAATGATCGTCAGCCTGTGATTACTAATGTATGAGCAGGAGCATCTATCTGTATGTCAGGAAATCAGTATGTACTTGAGTTATTTTTTTTTTATTATTATTGTTTTTTTTTCATCACTCAAAAATTATTATTGTATTTTTCTAGTGCTCAAATAAATCACTGATACGATTTCTAAGATTTTGTCTACTGTTTTATAATTGAAAAACTGCAGTGGCATGTATAAAGACTAAATAGTTTGTAGTAGAACCCTTCAATAATTTGGTAAATATTTTTCCTCAAAGAGAGGGGGGGGGACTAGAAAAATGGCTGCATGAATCTCATTTTTCATGGTATCTTCAGATTTGAAATATAAACTCATGAAACATGTGACTTTCAACCCATTACTTTTCTGGATTGCTTCAGGGCTGATTTCATGTATTTTTATATGAAATTAAAAAAAAATTCAGTGTGGTACAATTTTTATCAAGGCACTTCAGTGTCTATAACTTTTTATATTTTTTGAGCATTATCAACTCTGGATGATGGATAGTAAAGGCCAAAGGGTCTTCTTTCCAAAGACACCAAAATTGTGTGTGTGGCACACTGAAGTCAGGAACTGTTACCATTTTAAGTTAGTTAGTCATTTTCAGCTGTGATTCCCAATATGGGGGGTGCTGGCTAACAGGTTAACTTTCTTTAAACACTTTTAAAGTATCTTTAAAAATAAATAAAGAAATTCGGACCCCAAACTTTTGAATAGTGTATATTGTAACACAAAATCTCTATTTTGAATAAATGACTTTTTAACTTTTTATTATTAAAGAATATCACAGGTCCCAAACAATATTAAGCAGTACAACTGTTTCCAGCATTGATTATAAATCAGCATATTAGAATGATTTCTGAAGGATCATGTGACACTGAAGACTGGAGTAATGATGCTGAAAATTCAGCTTTGCTTCACAGGAATTAATTATATTTTAAAGTATATTAAAATAGAAAACATTTATTTTAAATTGCAATAATATTTCACAATATAATTTTTTTTTATCAAATAGATAGGCTACAGCCTTGATGAGCATGAGACACTTCTTTAAAAAAAAAAAAAAACTTTACTGCTCCCAAACTTTTGATCTGCAGTGTATTTATATTGTTAAAAAATGTTTTCTCAGGTAAACTAAAATGTACATTTAGTTACATCAATGGTCAAATCAAATATAAATAGCACATTAAAGTTAAAAGTTTCATACTTTTTTTGTGTGCGCGCTGTACAGGTCTGGTATAAAGAATGTTTTTGCTCAGGTGCCTGAAATGTCCGCCCAATAGAGAAGTTTTGTTCAGCAAGAAAAAAAACATTAGAGGGAACATTGCCTGTAAATAGTAAAATAAAACTCTTTCCTTGATATTTGTTGATATTTGTGTATTGAAAATGTTTTTGATTGACATTCATGGTCTTTTTTTTTTTTATTTGGGCTAGTTAAATTAATTTCGGGCTACCAAAATCTGAAGAGTACCTGCCCGAAGGGCTACCAGGGATTTTGAAATTTTGCGAGCCCTGTGCACTAAAATCGTTTTAAGTCACATTAAGATGCGAACGCAGGAATCATTAAGCAGAATCGAAATGCATGCACCTTATCGAGTACCCGGTTCTTGGAAATTTGGAACCGGTTTTCGATACACAACCCTAGTAGATTATAATTAGTTTATTTTAATCACTGACTGTTTACTTGTCTGTTTTTTTTTAAAGAAATTATGAATAATCATTCCTCAATTCTATTATGAATTATTATCTTTTCTATCAAAAATGTATATAATGAAGACCTTATTTAAAGCAATAACAAGTATTGTGATACATATATCGTTGCCATGAAATAAAATGGCTCACCGAGATAAAAGATTTGTCATATCACCCACCCCTAATATTATGTATATGTCTGTTTGTATTCAAGTATTGGTTTCCTTTTTATGGTTGCAAATTAGCCCACATTTGGCAAAAGTTTCTAACCAGCGAATTGTGGGTTTTCTTTTCACAGATGAGTTTGATGCCTACATCATTGTATCCTTCGTTAACGCTACCCTGGTGCTTTCTATCGGTGAGACTGTGGAAGAAGTGACAGACAGTGGTTTCTTGGGCACAACACCCACCCTGTCATGCTCGTTGCTTGGGGAAGATGCACTTGTGCAAGTGAGCGACATCTCTCTGACCTATATACATGCACAATACCCCATTGAACTTTTTCTGCTTCCTTGTTAAAGCGAAAGTTCACCCCAAAATGAAAACAAGTCTTTTACAGGTTATTCCAAACCTGAGAGATTCTTTCTTCTGCTGAACACACAAAAAAAAAAAAAAAAAAAGTATTTTGAAGAATGTGGGTTGCCTTTTGTGTTTTGAGAAGAAAATCAGTCATACAGATTTGAAACAACATGAAGAAGAGTAAATGACAGAATTTTCATTTTTGGGTTAACCATCCCTTTAAATACATTAGTTTATTTCCAACAATTAGATTAACAATTGTTTAATTTTCCATCTCATTCAAATCGGTTTTGTTTCATTTGCTGAATCTCTACAGGTCTACCCAGATGGGATCCGTCATATCCGTGCAGATAAGAGGGTGAATGAATGGAAGACTCCGGGGAAGAAGACAATCGTCCGATGTGCTGTCAATCAGAGGCAGGTGGTCATTGCTTTGACTGGAGGAGAACTGGTCTACTTTGAGATGGACCCGGTATGTTGGCAGACATACTTTTATCTTGCATTGTCACCTGAATGTTCATCTGTTGTTTGAATGTCTGTATTTCCATTAAGATTTCTCTCTTTCTTTACAGTCTGGGCAGCTGAATGAATACACTGAGAGAAAGGAGATGTCGGCAGATGTGGTGTGCATGAGTTTGGCAAATGTGCCTCCTGGTGAGCAGCGTTCCCGTTTCCTGGCTGTTGGGTTGGTGGACAATACAGTCCGCATCATCTCCCTGGATCCATCCGTAAGCTACAATTTGCTCTTTTTCAATTGGTCAGCTGATTTGGACAGTAAAACAAGGATTCTAGTGACTGTGCCCACTGAACTTGTGTGAAATGTGTAATCTCTTTGTTGCACAGGACTGTCTACAGCCGTTGAGTATGCAGGCTCTTCCCGCCCAGCCAGAGTCTCTTTGTATTGTGGAGATGGGTGGAGTGGAAAAACAGGATGAGCTGGGAGAAAAGGGCACCATTGGCTTTCTATACCTCAACATTGGCCTGCAGGTTAGAAACTCTTGTGCTTTCTCTGGGGTGATAACAGAAATTTAACAGAAATTACTGGCAAAATGGGGAATTGAGAGCTTTTCCATGTACCTTTGAGCAAGACATGCATCTGTGTTGCTCCAGGAGGGCCTTGCTTAGAGTGTAATTTTAGTTGCTAAATATTTAATAAAGTGTGCATGAAATGAAAATTCACCCAGATTCAACTATTCATTTCATTTTTGACCTCGTAAACTAAAAAAAAAAAAATCTTCCCGTGTAGAAAATAGACTTGTCTGACATATGCCAGTCATTTCTTCTGCTAAAATCCCCACCCCTTACTTATAATCGTCTTCAAGCTCACATTCTGATCTGCCTCCATCTAATCAACAGTCAACAGGTAGAACCAAATTCCCACCCTACTTTTTTTAGATAATGTTTCACTCAAATGGAAGTCACTATGAGAAAGACATGATCTGTTGCTACTTCTGTTTCATTGCAACTTTAATGGGTGAGGATACTGATAATGGAGCCTTCAGTAACGCATAGGGTAATAGCTGGATAGGCAAAAACGTGTATAGGGGAGGCACACTTGTGAGCACCCTTCCGCAACCTAAATGTGGCACCCTTTATGGTTAGCAAGCAAAAGCTGCAAAATCACTTCAAGTTACGAGGACAAACTTTTAAAAATCAAACGGATGGATTGTTTACTGTAAGAATACTTCAAATGTGCCATTTGTAGGGCTGGGTATCGTTCAAAAAATTTCGATACCGATACCTTGAGTTCGATACCGTTTCCTGAACGATACTTTTTTCGATACCAATTTTATGAAATCAGTTTTAACAAGATTACATTATATCAAAAAACTTTGGTTTTATTTTTTCAGCTTGTTGACATATTTATACAGACTCGAAGCCTCATCTCCTGAGCCACTGCACAAAGGAACAAAATATATCCAACACAATAAATCAGTACAAATAGTTTAAATAAAGTTCAAATAGTTTTCAGTTTACACATGTTAGGCTACGTTTACACTAGTGCGTGTTCGTTTTAAAACGCATAGCTCAGACAGAATCATCATTTCTATTCATTTATTCTAGGTTGTTAAAGACTTAAAGAAATTGAAAATCTTTATCCACTTTCATAAGTGGGTGTTTTATTTTCTTTCACCATATATTTTATTGTTAATAAATTCTGTGTTGTAGTATGTCTAATTATTTTAATGCATTAAGACAATTGATTTTATTGAAATTTATTTTTAAAATTGCCTTAAAATTGAAAATTCTTTTTTTTTCCTCAGAAATTGTGTTCTGTATCTGGTTTTCAAATGAAGGCATAAAACGTTAATTTCATTTATTTTTAAATTATTGAAAATCAAACTTTATTTATTTTGGCAAACAAAGGGGGGGTTTACTATTCAAATTAAAACATGGAAGAAATGTTGTGTGATCATTACTTAAAAAAAATAGTTTTAATAATTTTAATAGTAGCAGGATGTACATTCTGCTGAACAATAGTAATATATTTCTGCCGCAGTGTCTTCCAAGTTAAACCAAACTTTTATTTTGATGGGCTGCCGTGAATACCTTTACAGTTCTGTGTGTATATGACATGATGCTAGTTTTACTCAAATCAAACGGTAAAATGCTCATGGAGTGACTCTCAGAGCAGTTCTGGAGGTGTTGTTTATGTCCTCATTTAGTGAGACGGCAGACGCTGAAATCACAGCGAGCGTCACGTGCTTCAGTCTGTGTGTAATAAACAAAACCGCACGATATAGATAGCAGACTGCTCCGTGCACTTTTGAATCGCTCTCGCGGATGTTAAACACTGATCAATCAGCGCCGCGTCGCTTCTAGTCGAACACACCTAGTGCTTCAGTCTTAATGGCTCACTGATGTTGATGAGATTAACCCCTTAGGTATCGAAATTTGGTACCGAACGACAAGATGTTTTTCGATACTCTGTGGTATCGAGGCAATTCGGTCGGTGCCTAAAAAGTATCGAACTCGATTCCCAGCCCTAGCCATTTGGGACAAGAGCTTTGAAAGGAAACCATAGTTGCTACAGTGTGACTCCTGTTACTTGATGAAATGAATTTACTGGACAATCCATTGCTTCTTTCTTACCATAATCACCTCTTTGTTTGTAGAACGGCGTGTTACTGCGTACTGTTTTGGATCCAGTGACCGGGGACCTGTCTGATACTCGAACTCGGTATCTTGGTTCTCGTCCCGTCAAGCTTTTCAGAGTCCGGATGCAGGCCCAAGATGCTGTGAGTCACCTTTACATTTTATGTCTGTTGCAATATCGCACAGCTTGCTAATTTTCTGACCTCATTACATGACCTTTTACTGTGCAGGTTCTGGCCATGTCTAGTCGTTCCTGGCTGAGTTACTCGTACCAGTCTCGTTTCCACCTGACCCCATTGTCATATGAAACCTTAGAGTATGCTTCAGGGTTCGCTTCTGAACAGTGTCCCGAGGGTATTGTTGCCATTTCCACCAACACACTGAGGTAAACACACATACTGTGTATACAGTTCATAATGTGAGCTTTATAGAACTTCACAGGTTTGTGAGAACATTAATATCAAGCATATTGTGGTTGGCTTCATAGATTTCAGTTCCCGTAGTGATTTAATGGGGTCATATGATGCTTTTTTTAACGATCATTATTTTGTGTGTTTGGTGTAACAGAATATGTTGACATGCTTTAATGTTCAAAAAACACATTATTTTTCAAATATTGTACATTATTGTTGTTCCTCTATGCCCCGCCTCTCTCAAACACATAGTTTTCTACAAAGCCCCTCCTTCCGACAAGCGCAGTCTGCTCTGATTGGCCAGCTGACACAGTGCATTGTGATCGGCCGAGCACCACAAGCACGTGTCGGAAATGTAATGCCCCCTTACCATAATCGCGAGCTTCAGCTTTCAAAATAAATAAGAACGTTAATAATGTCATTAGTTTTACCATCAGTTCAAGCCCGAGAGGGGAACAGAGTCGGGTGACGCACACAGTGATGATGCTTGTATGTATTTGCAGTACACAAGCCGCGGTTAAGACAGCTGACTCCACTGTGATGTGACCCTGTGTCTCTCTCTCTCTCTCTCTCTCTCTCTCTCTCACACACACATACACACACACACAACGCGTTACTCTACACTGTACATAACTCCGCATTTGAACAGTCAATAGCAAATATTTAAACTAATTACAAAACATACAGTCGCTGATTCAGAAGCACCAGATTGTCATAGCAAAGTCGGAATTGACCCATTTTTATTTTTTAGAAATAACCTTCGTGCACAGCCAGTCTTGTACTCTCCTAGGTTCACGAAACGGTCATCCATAAAATGCATTGCACAAATTCAAACATTTGGGTTATGCTTTTCTATTGTAAACAAATATTAACCAATGATTCATAATTGCATCTACTTTCGGAAGGCCAAATAAAGTGTTTTTGCTTTCACATAGAAACATAGGGTCTCCCTGTCATGGCTGCATCAATACTACTGCGGTTAATGAAACCACGCCTTCTTTCTTTGCGTGCACATTTGGGCGGCATTACGCAAATATTTCCACATCGTGACGTAGACGTGTGGGGGCGTGTTTGAATGAGGCGTTTTAGCCCGGTCTGGATCAGCCTTCTCTTTTAGATAGAATAAATCCTTTTGTGGGAGACTTTGAGCTTTGTAACTCTGCAGATCGTATACATGCACAAACAGCTACATAACACACTAAAGATAAGGAAAACAAGAAATCACATCATATGACACCTTTAATATGATTTATTTATAAGCACAAGCATGATTCTCTCAAATTATAGCCAGCAAACAGGAGGTTTTGTCCTCCAGGATTTCATAATAACTAATCCAATCTTTAACTGATGTCTAAACTTTTTACTCTGCCTTTAAAGTTACTGCATGCCTTTCTTAACATCTCATCCCTCCCTCCCTCAGGATTTTGGCTCTTGAGAAACTGGGTGCCATCTTCAACCAGGTGGCATTCCCACTGCAGTATACACCTCGCAAGTTTGTCATCCACCCAGAGACGAATAACCTGATACTGATCGAAACGGACCACAATGCCTACACTGAAGCCACTAAAGCCCAGCGCAAGCAGCAGATGGCTGAGGTCAGTGAACCTGGCCTTCACAGGGCACTGTTAAGAATCTGGAACTTTTTTTCTTATCTCCGTTTATTCTCTCACTCCTCTCTCTCTCTCTCTCTCTCTCTCTCTCTCTCTCTCTTTCCTGTCTGACTCATACACTTTTTTCCCAATCTAATCACTGACTGAGGCAGAACTTCATTGCTTTCTTGTCGGAAGTTGTCTGTCATGTCTGTTTTGTGGCTGCCTCATCACAGCGCATGTTTGCAAGGGTAATTCCACGTTGACGAGCCATAAAAGTGACAAACACTGTGAAATAAGCCGTGGTTACTGTGGTGGTCCCTCAAAGATAAATCATATTGATGCAGTTCTTTCAACAGTTTAGTGTATCTAGTAAGAATAAACAGTCCGCAACTGCAGTGTAAAAAGGCTGCTTCTGAATGTATTGCATAACATAGTTATCTTGTTTATCTGCAAATTGTTCCGAAATCATTCTTGTATACACTGTGGCCAAAGGTTTGCAGGAAGTCACTTATAATTAGGGGGTTTGGTTTGGCCCTTTAATTCCAGTGACGACGAATCGTAATGCTACTACATACAATGAAATACAACTTTGTGGCAACAGTTTGTGGAGGGCGCAAGTCTATTCCAGCATGACAATCCCCCTGTGCACCAAGTGATTTAGTGGTTCTGGTGTGGAGGAACTTGACTGACCTCCACAAACCCAGACCTGAACCCCACAACTCCTTCGGGATGAATTCAAACTCGTTGACCTAGACCAGAGCCTGAGCTCACTGATGCTCATGTCTGAATGGTAGCAAATGTCAACAGTCATTTTCTAACTTACAGTGGTATACCTGTTAGCACTCAATTAATAATGACTCAATTATTTTTAGTCATAGTGTATCATAAAATTACAATTATTTTTTCTGCTTTACAGGAAATGGTGGAGGCAGCGGGAGAGGATGAAAGGGAGCTGGCTGCAGAAATGGCAGCAGCTTTCTTGAACGAGAACCTGCCAGAAGCCATCTTTGGGGCACCTAAAGCAGGCTCTGGGCAGTGGGCCTCACTAGTGCGCATGATCAACCCCATCCAAGGAAACACACTGGACCTGGTGCAGCTGGAGCAGAACGAGGCTGCTTTCAGGTGAAGAATGTTGAACATATGGGATGAACAGGATAACGCAGACTTGAACTCCTTTCTGGTTCTACCCAGACCATTTTTTCTGAATTTAGAATATTGACACAAAGCGACCAATGTTAAATTAGTCTCTTCCATATCCCACCTCTTTCTCTGATCTTAATTGCTTTTTATTTGTATGTTTTGCAGTGTGGCTGTGTGTCGATTTTCCAATGGAGGTGATGATTGGTATGTGTTGGTGGGTGTTGCCAGAGATATGATACTAAATCCTCGCTCCGTTGGTGGGGGTTATATTTATACCTATCGGCTAGTTGGAGGTGGGGACAAGCTGGAGTTTTTACACAAGGTGAGCGAAACAGGAAATGACTTAGCATGAAACTACTGATTGGTCCCATGTGTTAGCTGGGGGCTCAGCAATGTGGAATTCCCCACAAATCATTAAATTTGCCGTAGAAATTCATTTAAGCATAGCAAATCACAAAATTTAACTTTTTGGTGTAGGTGTTCTGGCCATGGCCCAAAAATGCCATGTTGTGAATGTTTATATGATATTTAATGATGCTTTGACCAAGCTACATATCAAAGCCATATGTTAAATGGTTCTTTTCTGGTCAACTTCTTCTTAAACAAGATACATTTGAACTTGAATTGATTTAGACATTGGTTCTGATTAACAGACGCCCGTGGAGGACGTGCCCCTGGCTATTGCACCCTTTCAGGGACGAGTGTTGGTTGGAGTGGGCAAACTCTTGCGCATCTATGACTTGGGAAAGAAGAAACTTCTTCGCAAGTGTGAAAACAAGGTGAGAAGTCACAGAATCAGTTTTTTTTTTTTTTTTTTTTTTTCAGAGGAAGTGAACAAGCATTTTTCTTTTCTTTGAAACGCTGAATAATATGAAAGTAATGTCTCATATTAACTACTCTAGTACTTGATGTTGATGCATAACCACATGAAAAACATTGAAACAGAAGTTCAGACCACAAAGTGGTCAAGTACTTCACTAAAGTGAAGTTAAATAAGCTTGCAGACAAGTTTTTTTAAGCACTGGCATAAAGTGTTAATATATTTGATAAACAGCTAAGTGGAGAAAGTCTTGCTCCTTTATGAGATGCTTTTGTATGTCTTTTACATAAGCTTTAAAAGAGGTGCAACCTGCTAAACCAAGATGACTAAGTCTCCTTTTCTTGTTCTTGCAGCATGTTCCTAACTTGGTAACGGGCATCCACACTATTGGGCAGCGTGTGATAGTATCTGATGTTCAGGAAAGTCTATTCTGGGTGCGCTACAGACGCAACGAGAACCAGCTCATCATCTTTGCCGACGAAACCTATCCTCGTTGGGTCACAACCGCCTGCCTGCTTGATTATGACACCATGGCTGCTGCGGATAAGTTTGGAAATATCTGCGTTGTGAGTATCATCACCTGTTTGGTTTTGAAATCTTTGAGACCAGTACCACATGCTGAGTTTGTTTGCCAAGTCGATGTAAACTCTTTGATTGCAGGGAATATTTTAGTATAGATGAGCTTTTTAACATCTTGACAAATTATTTGTTCGCAGTCACAATGGAGGAAAAAATAAATTAATTAATTGAGGTGTCATCATCTGTATACATTTGCTATAGACTGCATACTCATTTCATGTTTATTTTCAGGTCCGCCTGCCTCCCAACACCAGCGATGATGTTGATGAGGACCCCACAGGGAACAAAGCATTGTGGGACAGAGGCTTGCTTAACGGAGCATCACAAAAGGTACAAGTTTTTTTCTTGCCTCATTACTTTCCCACAGGTCCCGGAAAGACCTTTGGCACTGATCTCTCCTTACCGCTTTTTCCTCATTGTTTTTGTCTGTCTGGTTGGTTTTGCGGTTGCTGTTCTTCATGCGCCCACTCAGAGACCTGCACCCCAAAATGTTTGGCAGGAGTCCACACTCCACTCTGGTTTTGAAACCTCAGCAGCAAATCTTGTCCTCTCGCCAGAGATCATTATGTGCAGATTAGGAGCATGGAAATGTTTAGGTGGACACAAGGGAAAGTCCCTATTTGCACACCAATGACTTGCGTCTAGCTTTGACGGACATGCCTAGAGCATGTGTAATCAGGAACGAGCTGGACTGGGTGGTTGGTATAAACATTATTGTGGAACTTGTCTAGGGATGCACAATATTTCACGACCATATAAATTATTAGCCAATATTAATGGGTTTTTTTTTTTCTGTAATTTGATTGTATCCGTTATATTGGGTATTTATTTGCCAGTGTTGGATATTTAACTCCCATTTGTCGTTTCCACCTGTTCAACATCAGATCTAGTGCTTGCATGCTTGAAACCCTTTCCCCTTATGAGCATATTTAAGTTTTTCTTTGTGTGTAATGATAGGAAAGCTGTATGTGTTTACTACTTAAAAAAAAAAAAAAATGTTTACAGATTTAGGGTGCAAACAAGTAAAGGTTTGTCACCTTTCGGTGTTTATCAAATTTTGTTTTGACCACACACCGTTCTTTTACACCACCTTGAAAGCTCTTTGGTTGGAGAGGTCATTCACGTTTTTGTTAAATCGTGCAGATCTTTTTTTTTTTTTTGTGAAAAAAAAAAAAAAAATTGAGGGGGTGGAGGGGGGTCGTCTTCGGATCTGCAAGTCATCTGTGTCATGTCACCTGCAGCGTTTTTTCCCCCTGTTGGAAATGGCAGGAATGGACCCACCCTACTCTGTCTCTGATTGGCTTACCTTGGGGTCGTGTCTCGTATTTTCTTTATAGAAAGACAAACATCTATTGTCTATTATGCATTTTTGCTATTCGCAATTCAGAAGCAAGATCGCGCTCACGTGGAGGAGCTTCAGCACGCGCAACATGAAAGCCCTGTTTAATTATGATGAGAGAACTAACTATTCAAACATCTGCTTACGATTTAGGCCTATGGCTGTTGTATTAAGATAAGTTTTTTTATTTTTTTTTTTTTATTTTGACTTCTAAGGATTATAGCCGCGTTTCTTCTAGCACAACTTCCATCCCTTCACAGCGGCACGCATTCATTCCTCCCTAACCAAAACTTAACGTCAGAATCATCATCGGTGATTGTTGTAAGATGCTGTCTTTACTGTTGCTAAATTGCGGGACATGTTTGCTAATAAAACGTAGAAAGTACAATCCGCGCGGGCTGAAATGTATGTATGTGTGTGTGCGTGCCTGCGCGGCGCGCTCCAAAACGGACAGGCAAATTACACTTTGAGCTTCGGGCGCGTCCAAACGATCAAATACACACAAAATATGTCCAAATGGCTGGCTACGAGAGTATTCACTTAAACATAGTTTGTCTTAAGTGGGCGAGAACAGAATCCGATGTGTGTCAATATATTATCTTAAAGTGACAGACTGGCGCTTGGACCATCAATGTTGATCAAAGAACAAAATGTGAGAGAAAATCCCCCACAGCTCTTAATAACGTTATAGCTTTAATAAGCATTAATCTATCAATACATACAGTGAAAACTATGCAGTGTTCATTTACATTTGATTACTTTTTAGATTTCTTTCATTAATATTAGTAGACCTTCATGGAAAAATGAAAGCACTGTTTATTTCATTTCATTTGTATATTTGTTTTATTATATTTGTCAGTTTTTTTAACTTTGTTTCTTTGTTCATGTTCTTACTGTATCTTATCTTATGTATATAAAACACTAAAAATGCCTGCACACTGGTGCATTTACAAATTGATGTTTTATATTCATTTAATTAAATATTTATTTTACATTTCAGAATATAAAGCAATGTTAATTCAGCTCCTAATCTGTCATATATAAATGAAAAAGTACCGATAAGAATACCGTTAAAGTACCGGATCGATAAGCGGTATCGGTAAAGTACCGGATCGATAAGCGGTATCGGTAAGAGTAGTAATACCGTTAAAACCTTAACGATACCCATCCCTAATAAAGTCGTTATTTTAGTTTTTTTGCACACAAAGTATTCTCATAGCTTCATAAAATTACGATTGAACCACTGATGTCAGATGGACTATTTTGTCGATGTTCTTGGTACCTTTCTGGACTTTGAACTTGGAAGATCCCTTGCTGTCTATAGAGGGTCAGAAAGCTCTCAGATTTCATCAAAAATATCTTGATATGTGTTCCGAAGGTCTTACGGGTTTTATATATTATAATGTAATGCCTACATTCATTGTTTGTATATTAAGTTGTGTAAAATTTAATTTAAATATAAAATTGTTTAAAAAAAAAAATGTATTACAAATTACGTGTAATTTCTCTTTGATTATCAGTATTATTATTACTGATGGTATTAGGTCCCCCCCCCCCCATCTTTACTGATCTTTGCCTTGCAGAGGACACCATGCACTTTTCTAGGTTTTTGTATATGGAAGTGAATTGCTTGATCTTCATAAAGTGTTTTCTTTGGTTCCAGTTTTGCTATGACACTCAAAAACAGCCTTTTCAAGCCCCAATTTGATCCATACCTCTTGTCCTTTCATCTTTGTTAATTACAGGCCGAGGTGATTATTAACTATCACATAGGAGAGACGATCCTGTCCCTCCAGAAAACTACCCTCATCCCTGGAGGATCAGAGTCCCTGGTGTACACCACGCTATCAGGAGGCATTGGCATCCTGGTGCCGTTCACTTCTCATGAGGTACTGTTCCTTAAATTATGAATAACCAGTAATTATGCAAGAGGAGTGCTAACATGCAATGATCTTTCACAAGTCTAAAACCACTGAAGCAGAAGAGGTTAAAGCCTCAGGTCAGGCCACTTGCTTAACTTCAGGCCATCAGAGTAGAGACTGTGACATGTATGGCACAACTTTAGTTATCACACATTAAATAACAAGGTTTTTAAATTGTGTAAATAAAATGTATTCGTCTCATCTGTCTTTAGGATCATGACTTCTTCCAGCACTTGGAGATGCACATGCGCTCTGAGTTTCCCCCTCTGTGTGGTCGTGATCACCTCAGCTTCCGCTCGTACTATTTTCCAGTAAAGGTAAGAGCACACAGCTTTAGTATTACCAGTTTTTAATTAGTTCTTAATCATCTACTCGTGCTTTGTGTGGCATCTTTAAAATAGTGTCCATCACTTTGCAAAGTGAGATTTGGGTAACTTACTACATCGGTTGGCCATCTTTCTCATTGACTTTGCTTGTATGCTTCCAGAATGTGATCGATGGAGACCTTTGTGAGCAGTTTAACTCCATGGACCCACATAAGCAGAAGAGTGTCTCTGAGGAATTGGACCGCACGCCTCCAGAGGTGTCGAAGAAACTGGAAGACATCCGAACACGCTATGCCTTCTAGTATCTTCGCATCTGGCAGAGCACCATGAGAAAATCCATTGTTTTTCCAGGCCTCCCATGGCTGTGGTCTCAACTTTCCTACCACAAGTATAGGAGCAACATTTTGGTGAATGCTGAAGGAAGTTTCCCCTTTAACTGGGGCCAGCTGGGAGCTGTCACAGTCCCAGTGGTCAATGACCTTGTCCTGCTTTGAAATGACTATTGGAACTGTACTCGGTGCAAAGCATCTTTTTTTAGTTCATACTGAGTGGTTGCATAGTGACAAATATTTTCAGAGGAATGTTTTCAGGCAAAGGACTACATCAGTTTGTATACAGGAGTGGCTTTTGTATGTGTAGACTTGAAAAATGTCTATTACTAATTTTGTAGCTACCACAATGCAAATTAAATCCACATTTTGGCTGTTTAAATTTTCTTTTGAAAGTTAAAACACTGTTCCCACTCTTGTAAAAACAGTGAAGTTGTAAAATAGCTTTAGTTTTTGTCTCTACATTGATGCAGCAAATGGGTTGTGGTTTTTAACTTTTTAATTATTTTTTTGGAAGAGCTATAATCGTCCAACCCCAGGCAACCTGAAAGAAATAGTGCTGTTTATGTCATGAAGTGTGAGAAAATTTGTAAATAAACTTTTTTTTTTTCCGTTATCATGTATTTCCGTGTTTGTCACAAGACTTTCTGTTTGCCTTTAACTGAGCCCACAGGCAAAGCAGGTTTTCACTGTTTTCTTAAGCGGTTTTTTTTTTTTTTTTTTTGGGTGAAGCCCTATAATGATCATGCATCTTTCTCATGACAATGAGTCATTCGGTCTTAGTGAGTTGAGTCAAGTCAAGTTGAGCTTT
Source organism: Schizothorax lantsangensis (assembly GCA_027422415.1). Classification (NCBI taxonomy): domain Eukaryota; kingdom Metazoa; phylum Chordata; class Actinopteri; order Cypriniformes; family Cyprinidae; genus Schizothorax; species Schizothorax lantsangensis. Next base: position 11,272,795 of record CM049846.1, on the reverse strand, counting down.
ATTGTCATTCCGCTATATGTGGGAACATACAGTGGAACGAAATGTCGTGCCTCACAGGACCACGGTGCTACATAAATATAGACATACAACAATGAAGTAAAACACTATAAACCTATACACAACTAACCTACTGACAGATTTGACTAAGTATACTATATATAAATGTTTACCCTATACAGCTAAAATATGCTTTGTTAATATTTCCCCAAATATATAAAAAAAAGGGATTTTAAATATTTTTTCATAGATTGCTATATGATTGCAGTTGATGTGGCACCTTACCTTTGTTAAATCGAAAAGTCTTTTAGAGACTGACCAACACTGCTAGTGTAATGTTTAATGGCGTGATTCTCTTTATAATTTCACTTTAGGTTGACTGCTGCCATGGGCTAAAGTTACAGCTTACTTTATCTATTCTCCATACCAAAATAGGTACCAAATATGTTGTTCTTTTTAAAACCCTGAGTGATGCAAGTTCTGCACTGTTACAGGACTGAATTTGTCATGTGTTCTATTTTGAAGTGTATTACAGCAGTAGTTTAAACGGTGCAAATCACTTTATTTGGTGAAGAATTCCATTCCATATATCATTCTTTTGTCATTTTCTAATTTAATTCCTTCAGTCAGTGGAGCATGATGTCATAGTGAAGACACATTTTGATAAGTATTCCATTAGAGTAAGTCACATCCTGATCACACTTAAACCCACAGTGTTAATGAAATGAACACCCATGTGCTACCATGTTACCCATACAGTCCAGTGCACCCTTAATAATAAAGAAGTCATGAATAGTTTTTCTTGAGTCACAAATTCTTGCAAAGTCATACTGTGGAATTGAGTTGGAGAATTGAGCAATATGAGGAAGGCCACAATTTTTGCAAGTTTTTAACAAGTTATATGCTGTGAGCTTGTTCCAGTTCAGTGTGTATCTACAGTCAATAGTTTTATGATCTCTCACATAACGTTGCACTATTGCAGTAGCCTCAAATTTCCTCTGACTGTGCCAACAGAAGGGTATGATTATTGTAATTTGTAATCTAAATCCTGGTTTCTCATGTCACCAAATCCAAGCCTGGATGGTTGGACAACTCTCAAATTGTCAATGTACCCCAATAATGTGCTATTAAGGATGTGGGGGACTAGGAATATTCGTTTGGGGTCTGTGATGATGGGGGGCCCACCCATAAAAACTGTCCTGGGGTCTGAATTTAAATGACTTCATTGGTAAAGAAGAAGAAAAAGTAACGTAAGGCCATAAAAGTAGGTTGAGATATTGTGGAGGTTGTTTAAAACCTGGTAATGTTTTAAGGCACATTTAGAAGTTTTCTTTCACTCTTATTCCTTTGGGGGGTTTCCATATTGATGTGATATAATCTAGGTTGACAGATGGTGTTTTAATGGTTGGGTGGGGGAATCGGAATGTCCCTCTCGTTTGTTTTCTTGGGTCTTGAGTGGCTCTGGCCTTTGTTAGGACAGCATAGATAACACTATGGTCAAGTGATTATGCCCCTAAAAAGAGATTAAAGGTACTACCAAACAAGGGGGGCATTGTGGCCATTAACAAAGCAATCCTACTCGCAAGGCCAGTGTGCGTTGGTCATCCATATGCCCATTGTCCATTGTGCTGCGAGATGAGGCGCTTCAGAGTCCGAAAAAAACATTTTGTCATGAAATTCCTAAAAGTGTACTGCTGTGCCAAGCCTGTCACCACAGAACCACAGTAAATGTAGGGAATAAATTAGTAATGTGCGTGGGTGAATGAGGTTTACAGGGAAATTGGGAAAATAGACTCTGGATCTGCTTGAACTGATGCTTGGCTGCTTCTTGACTCATGCAGGCTGTTGTTGATGGTTCATCGATAACCAATTTCTGATAATTTTGTGATCGTTTTGACTCCTTTATATTGTAAAAAAAAAAAGGTTGAGCACATTGTGCGCATTAATGACTTACTTACAGGTGTTAATTTTTTTTTGCTAATAATTTTCTGTTTGATGTCTGTTGTTTGTCTTGTCCAGTTAACAAACTTTATGAAAGAATTTTAAACAAAATACGATACTTTTATTTATTTTTTGTTGCATTTAATTATATTATAACGTGATAATGACTGTACTTATGTTTCATTTAATGTACCAATCGCTACAGACTATCTAGCAGTTGTTGCTACAAATTTAGCGCGCTCTGACTAACTCGTAAAATTTCGTTTAAGACCCCCAACATTTCTAACTTTAATTAGTGGATCTATTGGTTGCGCGGCCACACAAAGACAGCAGTAAAGGTTTCTTCGCTTTTTTTAGGTTTACAACCGCTGCACCTTTATTCAAATCCAGTCACTTATGAGTTAATAGTTTATGTAGACACAAAAGTGAAAGTAACAGTCTCATCGACTGTCGTCCTTTACTCAGCGTGTTATTCTCGTGGTTCGAGTGGAGAAGGCTGTAGGCGGGTGTATATAGACACTTAACATAAAGAAAAGGGAGTTTCCGAGTCTTTTGGGTGGACGTTGCATTGAATAAGGGTCGAATTTACTACTTCGGTCAGTACTCTGCATGCCTGGAAGTGTCAGCGATCATATCTACAGGGTTAAGCAAACAACTGCTGTTTATTGAAAGTACTCTGCAGATGTTTTCCCACTGAGACAACGTATGTCATCGAATCGAAAGGTTTGTGGCTTATTTATATTCGTTGTGCTGCTGAACTGCGTCGGGTTTAAATGCGTCTTATTGGAATAAAGCCCAACGCGGCGCGTTTCATATCTAAGACAAGGTCCACCGATCCAACCGGTCACCTGACAGATCGCTTTTGATTTGATTTGATTTTATTAGATAACATGTGAATTTGCAACATTTTCTGACACCAAAATTTGTCAGTCATGGCGCGCACGTGAATGCTATAACCACAATATATGAACTTACATTGCATTCATGATGTATGATGTATTGTTGTAATGATATTTTCATAGTTTTAGTTTTTTCCCCTTACATTTCTTAATTCATTTAAATCCTTAATTTCCTAAATTCCTTAATTCCTTTATTAATTTTTAAACATTAGTCATTCATTGCGTTTATATGCTCAAGAAAATTCTGATATTAATCAGAATTTGGTCATATTCTTATATTCTTTTTATTCCTTCTTCTTACACGTCATATAAATGTATTAACTTGACTGCCATGAATTAAACCATTATTCCCGTTTCTAAATCTGAATAAGCCAGAGGATGGAAATAATCAGAATTTTGGGTAATTTGGGTCAACATCATATTCGAACTGAACATTCCTTTATAGGTTATTTCTGTGTTTGGCCAAAAATAGGCAATCCTAGGTTTTTATTTTATAAAATATTGTTGTATAAAATATTTGTGAAAAACATGAATGAGAATTGATTATTTGGCTTCTGTATTTCCAGAAGTTTATTTTAAAGGCATAACCAGAATATTGGCCTTAGTTGGCAAATGATGCACCTGTAAAAACGGCAAATATAGCTACCATTAAAAAGATGGCTTAAATAAAGCCATTATGAGTTTAAATTTAAATAAAATTATGAATTGTATGTATGCAGCAATTTGTCTTTTTTCAACAGACAAAATCGGCATTAGATTAGGAGAGAAAAATCAAACAGATCTTTTAGATTTAGAATGAACTGATGTAGAAATAAAATTCTAGTAAAATAATAATTAAAATATTATATTCATAGATTCTTCCTGCATGTGGTTTTGCTTTACAAATCCACATTTTTATTATGTGTAATGATAATTTTTTTCATATCCAAGAAAATAATATAAAGACATTTCTGACAAAGCCACACATTTTTTTAAACGTACATTCTGCCCCTCGTGTTCATCACATATCTATTAGTCAGAAACTTGCTATGTCACGACGTTATATTCCCTTTTGGATTACAAGGAATTTTATTTTTTCCTTTCGAAAGAAGCAAAAAGAGACAACATCTGGATTTGTTTTACACAGCTGCACAAGCTCTGGAGAAGAAAAACAGAGGAACATTATGCCAACGCTCCAGCCCAGATGAGCAGTGTTCCCTGTCCCTGCTTCACTTTGAGCTTTTACAACTTTTTTGGCATTAAAATCAGATATGCCAGATCAGTCTTTTTTGGATATTAAAATATTTTACAATCCAAATGGAGAGTAAATGAATTCAGATGTGTCCTCCCTGGTTCTCTTTGTCCAGCAAGAGAATTTAGAAAGGCAGTTGTGTGCACAGAAAGTCATGTAATGGCAGTCAAAAAGCTAGTGTGATATTTGTTCTGACTCTATTCTGTTTGTTTGTTTTTTATAGACCAAGAAGACAGAAGAATATTCTGGAATTTAGACCCATATTACAGTGCAAGCAGAGAATAAGCAGAACCATGGTCCAGTCTGAATGCCGGCTCCTCAGGGGGCTGCTGGGTAAGTAAAGACTAGTAATTAAGTGATTTAAGTTGTGTAATATTGTGCCAAGAGGACACTGAAGATTTGTGTGTGAAATTTGGATGTGACAGTGCTAGACATAAATATTTTTCCAATGGCCCTACAGAAAAACTTGATGATTTATTACTTCCTCAGCTAAGAGGCGAGAGGCTCTTGTGCATTTACGTAAAAAGGACAAATGTCTGTGAATTTCTGTGGGTTATTATGTGAGATTGATTAGGAAACAGTTTACTAAGACTGAGTGTGTGGTTTTAACATTTGCGTATCTGGGCTCTTGTTCTGAAATGAGTGTCAAGCTGAACATATGTTTGAGGAAAGCTACTGCATGTGGTGCTGCTGTTGAAGGACTAAGATGTGACTGATAATGTCACCACTTCCTGTGTTCAGGAGAGAGAGAGAGACAGACAGATGCATGAGGTAAAAGAGAGGGAAAAGAGGGGGATACCAGGCCAAAATATCCAAAATAACTTTGACGGGAGGTGGGGGTTGAGTGGTTGGACACCAGTAAATAGTCCAGGTTCTGTGGCATGACAAATTCCTCTGGCCCTCGGAAGTCTGCTTCATGGTGTCTGAGACTTTGCTGACTGTCAGTCTCTGGGTAACTGCCCTATAGTGCAGCTCAACCACAGAGGCCAACCGCACTGTGATCCACAGCAAAGTGACAGATGACTGCCGGTGCCCTGTCTTTCCGCCCTGAGCTTGCCAGTCAGAATCACTTATCTTTAACAATAAAATCTCCAGTTAAAATAGACACAGGATCAGCCTCAGGTTTACTACCACAGTTAATCTGCGGAGTTTGACTTTATCTTCTTGAAAAGCTCCAATAAACAATATATGATCATCTCATGCATAATATTCATCCTGCTTTTGCAGAAGATCTTGTGTTGTGGAATTATGGCTTTTCAATTTTGAGCTTTTGTTATTGTTGGAAGATGTTTAGAGGTTTTCTTTTGCAGCAGTGCTCAGTGTGTTTAAAACCTAAAAAGAAAACACCTTATTCCTTGTAAATCGGGCTGTGGTTTGAGGTCACGGTTCTAACTCTATCTATGCAACTATCCATGCGTCATTGCCTTCAAAGAGACATTGCACCAGTCTATGTGACATTCTGCTCAAAAGTCTGCAAAAACTGAAAGTAAATAGTGACATTATTATAATCAGTAAATTAAAATATATATTGCAAAATATATTGCATCTTCAAACCTTTTTTAAATAAATGTAACTTTAAGATTTGTATAGATACTAGACAAGGTACAGGCTTTTGATTACCTATAAAATCATTGAATCATTTCATGATGGTTTTTATTATAGGCAATGGCATTATGTTAAAAGCCATTATTTTCTTCTTCTGTCCTTCTAGGTTTTATTTGTCTATTACCAGTGTGCATGAGCACAGCACCAGCTCTCTGTGGATCGCTGAAAACAGTACGGGACAGCCTAAATGTAACCCTAAGGAGACGTTTTATGGTAAACATACGTTTCATTTTTGAAACTATAGTGTTATATATTAAAAGTTGTAGCCTTTTATGCTTTTTTAAGTTTACATAGGAACAAACCAAAATAAAAAGAAGAAGGCTACAACTTAATATAGCATGAGACAGAATGAATGACGTCAATAAAAGGTTTTACATGTATATTTACAGAAAATGAACTTTCCCATTAACTATACTATTCAAGTGCATTATGAAGAGGTGTTCAGACTACGTAACATCAGCAGGCTGGTAAGTCTTTATCCCACTGACACTGTCCCCAACCAACCCACTGACTCACTTAAAGACACTCTTCACAACTTCCCACACAAATTAGCTCATTTTTCCTGTTTGTCACCTATTGCCAGATATTTAAGACTTGTGACTTATAATAGAGTCAGCTTGGAATTACAGTTTTATGGCTTCTCAGGGCCTGTGACTCAGCATTTGCAAAAAATACAGGGGTAAATCTCACAAAACCTGTTTAGACGTATCTAGATCACTAAAATATAATAATAATAATAGTAATAAATAGAGCAATGCTGAATAAAGTAAATGATTGTATTACAGAATTATGTAAAATAGATAAAAGAACAGATAGAGATATACCAAACAATAAATATGTGATAGAAGAATCATCTAGGTAGTTCTTTTTTTAATGGACATTTTCATGGACAAGAATACAATAAAGTTTTTTTAAGAGCTGTAAGTTCTTAACCCCACATGTTATATTGTATACTGCTATTAAAAAAGAGGGAATATACAAAACATTTGGAAAATTATAGCATTTTGTTCCTGTTATCTGTAACGGTGTATATATATATATCATATTTATATCTGTGTGTATATATATATATATATATATATATATATATATACAGTATATAATGTGTTTGTGTATATATATATATATATATGTATGTGTGTGTGTGTGTATATATATATATATATACTGAACCGAATTTGACCTGACCTGGCATAAACCCTGTGACCTTTGACCTAACTAACATTACGAGACTCTGATATTCTAAGAAAATACGTGCCTATAAAGCACAGCAATTCTAATATGATTGAACATTTCCCTTTTACTGTTCCTCTTCTTCTCATTCCCGCTTTCTTATCTTGTTCATGTCTCACTCTGTTCTCTAGAATACGAGTAATGAAGAGGAGCCAGTGCAGCAGAGAGATCTACAGGATTTGTGGCTTTGGGTTAGTCAGCAGGGGATAAAGAGAGTTTTGAGGGTGCTGCCAGAGAGACATCCTACACGCCGTAAATACCTCTCCAATCTGGAGAATCTCTTCAGAGGTTTTGAGGCACTTTATTACCAACATAATCCCAAAGATGACGAGGTTAGAACAATGATGTGATTTCTCTTTTCTCAACATTATAAATCATTCTGGCTGTCATTGCCACTGCTTACAGTATCTCTAAGCTCACTCTCAATCATTTTTTCTCCTTAGTTTTAATTTTAGCATTAGTTTTAATAGTAACACTTAACAATGTGTCATTTGTTAACATTAGTTAATGTATTAACTAACATGAACAAACAATAAACAATGCATTTATTACACTATTTATTAATCTTTGTTAATATTAGCTAATGAAAATACAGTTGTTCATTGTTTATCCATGTTAGTTCACAGTGCATTAACTAATGTTAACAAACACAACTTGTGATTTTAATAATGCATTAGTAAATGCTGAAATTAACATTAACTAAGATTAATAAATGCTGTAGAAGTATTATTCATTCTTAGTTCATGTTTACTAATGTTGCTAACTAATGTTAACTAATGAACCTTATTGTAAAGTGTTACCGTTTTAATAAAATAATCTCTAAACTCAATTTAACCTTTTGAATCTGTCCAATCTGTGTTGCTGATGTTATTTGCCATTTGAGTGATATATTCCCATTATTTATGTTCATAAATAATCTAAATGTGTGTGTTTTTGTACCTGTTTCAAAGAAGAGAGTACTTCCAGAGAGAATACAAAACATCTGGGATCGCTTGACGGATCAAGATTACGAGGGATGGAAGTCTGTTAAACCCAAGTCAATACTGGACAACTGTTATCGGACCATGCTTTGCCTGTTCAACGAGTGCTTCTTAAAAGAGGACGACAATTATGATTGTAAGTGAAAATAGTGGATGTTTACAATGGTATATATTAATGGAATCTGCTTTCTTTACATTTATGGTATTGTAGACAATATATTGATCTGCTAAACATTGATTGGTGACATTTTTCACCTGGGAGAAGGTCTTCAGAATCAATTCCACAAAACACAGACAACGTGTTTTTGGGATCTGGAATTTTTTTGGGAATTATGGTACTTACTCATTGGTATTTTAAGGGTTTGAGGTAAGACAGTTGAGGTCCATCTAATGATTGCTACAACTTGGAAAAGATTGGGGAATTTTGGAGTCCAACCTCAAGAAGGGTTCTTCCACCAGTCTACCAAATGTTTGTTGATAACCTCACGCAACCCCAAAATGTATGCATACGGTAGCAAAAAGATGGAAACTTTTGCTGTTTGTTAATGCGAGTCTGTGGTCGACCATCAGCTTTTGTGAATGAGAAAAAATTCTAGGGGATTGAATCAACGTCTTTATCCCCTCCATGATGAATGAGATGGTGGCATGATTCAGGCTTTGAGGTTGTCTGAAGGATGTAAAGTACTTTAAAAAAAACCACATGTTGTTACTAGCCTGAACATGCCTGGTCTATGCCTTCTACCAATTATTTGTGAAATGGAGTTACGGTGATAACCCTGAACATGAAAATCATTTGTATCAACATGATATCATACATTATATTTTGATTGATTCTTTTCAAGAGCAAAAGAATTGGAGCCTTTCTTTTGAGGATTATCTTAACAATTTCATCCAGACATTCTTATGAGCCACTCATCTTTATATGTGACATTAAAATACGTGACCACTTATCTGTACTATTTCTCTTTGTTCATTTCTAGATTGTGAAGTCCTCAACTGGACGAAAGGGAAGAAAACTACATAGCAGCAGATCTAAACAGATCTGATCCTGTCTTCGTGTTGCTGGTGTAGTTGTAAAAGGGTGTTACCTGGTTTATGTAGTGACACGCAGCATTCTTGTGGGCCTCTTGTCCTAGTGAAGTCACTGACTGCCTCCGTCGGTGTTACCCATATGGAAAAATGCAACGGCCGTCACACCAGTTGAAAGACCCTCTACTGACCCTGCAGCTATTCCATCATTCAGAACATTCATACCTCCATTCACCTGCCTGCCAACTTGCATATTTATGTGGTATTTAGCTAATAAACAATCATGTATGCACTGTGTGTGCTCTGTGGAGGAGAGCAGCTTTGATTCTTCGCTGTAGCATTTACTATTGGTAATTCTAAAAAAGTCTTTGCCACTGTGACTTATATTTCTGAGGAAAATATATGTCCTTGATGTATGCCAAAACAGTATATTATCATTGCCACGTTGTAAATGTTCTTGGTAAGATTTAGATAAGGTGTATAAATAATGTGGAGCTTCTTTTGTACACATATCATTTGCATGCAAATGTTGTGCTGACTGCTGGCTTAGTCGGCATTGTTGCTTTTTCCCAGAGGCTCTTTACTTTGTGCTTTACTGCTGGTTAAATGTTGAAAGATTGCACCAAAGCATTTCTATAAAAAGTTTTTTTTAAGGTGATCAAGAGGGTTTGATATCAGGTTTGCATATGTTTTATACAAAGATTTTAATGTAGGTTATTTATTTGGACTCTTGCCACAGAGTGTTCTGGTAACTGTTGTATCATGGCTTGGAAAATAAACCACTCACTATCACCCCCAAGTGTTCAGATGTATGGTTTGTTTGAAGATATGGGTTTGGTTTCTTTACAAACATACTCTCACCTTTCACATACAGTACCTGTTGGCTTTACTATATCAGTGACAACATCATAAAATACAATTATTTTTATATGGAGGTGATGACATTTGATAAATTATTTTTATATAGCTAATAATGTAGACTAACCCTAAAAGAGAACTTTTGCATTAAATAATATATACATGTATAAATAATATAATATTAAATTAACACTGGTGATAAGGTCCTCTATGGCAGTGGTTCTCAACATTTTTGAAGCCAAGAATGGGACATCCCCATTGTTCAAGTCTCAATATATCCCTTGTAGTTTAAGCTATTTCCTCTGGTAAAGAAAGTAGAACAGAAACCAGGACTGTCAATAGAATAGAATAGTAGCTCTGCGAGTTTAGCATTTTTATAAATCAATTAAAAAAAATTGTTGTGGGGGCAAATTAAAATATTAAATATGTTTACATAATGTACATTTAGATTTTTAGCGTTTTCAGGCATTTATCATAGATTGTTTTGGTATATTTAAATAATTTGAAGTTGCTATTAAACTTCAAATTATATGGACCCCGGCCACCTCTTCCGAAAGTCTCAAATTTTCCCCGTTCTTTCCTGATTTTCCAAATGCGTCCCCAAAGCATATTTAAGTAAACACATTACAAAGAGAGAGAACACAGTGTACATTTGGCTGCATTCCGCGGGGTTTCACAAAAAGTAGGCGTTTCCGTTTGCACAGCACACCAAGATTGTCCTACTGCACTTGCCGTAGTTCCAGCTTCCATCCTGTTTTCATTTGTCCCAGTTTGTCATACGATGAAGGCGTTCCTTGCACCTTAGTTTACTGCGATTAGTAGTTTTAAACTTTAAACGTCTACCCTGCAAAATGTCATCCAACAGTGGTATTCAAATCCCCAGCCGGCTGCCTTTGCTGTGCACTCATGATGGAGTGCTGTTACCGGGCTCGACCATGAGAATCAGCGTCGACACAGCGAGAAACATGCAGTTAGTCAAGAGCAGACTGCTGAAGGGGACCTCGCTAAAAAGCACCATCATCGGGGTTATTCCTAACACCAGAGACCCCGAGCACGACAGTGATGAGCTCCCGTCTTTACACAGGTGGGTCTGTGCTGTCGGAGACGGTCGAACCCGCTGCAGAGCCAGTGTGATGCAACTGTCATTGAGTTATGAAACAATTTGAAGGTCCCATTGTCATTTGTTGTGATTTTTACAATGGGTAACCTTTATTGTATTGTAAAAGTTAGTTTATAATGCGTCACTTTTTTTAACCATGGTAATGTTTGTTAGGGTGATGACTGACAGGCATGGCAGATACTATTTTATGTTCCCTCAGAATGTGTAGTTGAATTATGTTCAAAATTAAACATTAAACTACATTCTTGTTTATTTATTTATTTCCTTACATGTTACAGAATACTAGCAGCAGTGTTTGTTTTCTAGAATGATCGTTTGAGCAGCAGTTGGACTTTAACCTTGCGAGTCTGCTATGCTCTGTAGTCAATGGCTGTCTCAAATAATAGTGACTTAGTCATGTAAAAAAAGAAAATATAAGAGAATATAAAAATCCAAGCTTGTAAAAGTCATGTATTAGTGCTGTCAAACGATTAATCGCGATTAATCGCATCCAAAAATAAGAGTTTTTGTTTACATAATATACGTATGTGTGTGTACTGTGTATATATAAATACAAACACAAAAAAAAATTGTTTTATTTATTTTATATATTTAAGAAAAATGTTATGTTTAAATATTACATATATTTATATAATATAAAATATAATAATATAAATATATAAATGTATATACATGTAAATCTTTTCAAAATATATACTGTATGTGTGTCTATTTATATATATATACATAATAAATAAACAGTACACATACATATATTATGCAAATAAAAACATTTATTTTGGATGCGATTAATCGCAATTAATCGTTTGACAGCACTAAAATATATAAATATAATATGTTAACAGTCATAGAAATGTTATAGTAAATGTAAAGTTATCTGGCTATGCTCTGCACGGTGGTTTAGAAAGCCATATCCTTCCCAGAAATCTATAAAAAAAATTAAATGCTTTCCAATAATCATGAAAGTATTTCCAAGCCAGATTGTGATGCTGTCTTGGTTGGCAGCTCGCTAGGTTTTAACACACAGCCAGTGTTTCCAATATGCAGCACTGTGTGCCACTATGTGCAGAACATGTCCGTACATTAACTCAGTCATGTTTTAGCTTTTGTAATACATAATTTCAATGTCTAGAATAATTTTAAATAGAAACAAGATAGAATATTGAGTTATAAAGTTATTATTTTTATTTATAATCATTATTCAGTATGTTCTGTGCCTCTGTTAGATGGCAGGGTTGACATAAAACCTACTCAGCTATCATAAATTAGATCTGATAGGAAACAAAACTCAGGCCTCATTAACTTTAATCTGTTCTGTTTTCTCAGTATTGGCACAGCAGGACTGGCGGTCCAGGTTGTGGGCAGCAACTGGCCAAAACCGCACTACACATTGCTCATTACGGGGTTGTGTCGTTTTCGTGTGACCCAGCTGCTAAGAGAGAGACCCTTCCCCATGGCCGAGGTGGAACAGCTTGACAAACTGGAGCAGTACACAGAGGGAGATCAGGCTGATGGAGAGCTGGGGGAGCTGTCACAGAGGTTCTATCAGGCGGCTGTACTGGTCAGTAGTAATGGAACCTGCGTTTGTGTTTATGTTAGGATTATGTTAATAGTCTATAAAAATGCCAACGTTATTGCCACAGCATCCTGAAATTACAGATATTATTCATTTGATACACCTGTGTATACTATAATATAATTTAAAACTTTTTAATATTTTTGAAGGATGTCTTTTATGCTCACCAAGTCTGCAATTATTTGATCAAAATTACAGTAAAAGCAGCAATAAAAATAATATTGCAGTTTAAAATAGCGTTTTTCTGTTATAATATATTTTAAAATGTAATATATTCCTGTGATGGCAAAGCTAAATTTCCAACAGCTATTACAGTCTTCATGGTCACATGATCCTTCAGAAATCATTCTAATATGCTAATTTGGTGCTCAAGAAACATTTCTTATTATTACCAGTGAACAAAACAGTTGTGCTGCTTAATATTTCTGTGAATACTATGTTAATTTTTTTTCAGGATTCTTTGATGAATAGAAAGTTCAAAAGAAACTGAAGTCTTTTGTAACATACATGTCTAAATAAATAAATGCATAAATAATAAATCAATCAATAATCTGGTGCTTAGTGTTCTTCTTTGATGTCTCTTTCTCAAGAACTCCGGTAACCAATCAGGTCACTTACCTACTTTTACCAAACATTTCTTTTGTTTTAACAGCAAAAATAACCAACTTAAGAATTTGATAAATTTGTAATGTAATGGACTTTACATGGAAGTTTTCGAAAAAGATAACTGAACTGAAGAAAACATGAATGTGATTGTGAGGTTTTCTTCCCCATTTGGCACCAGTCATCTATAGAGTGAGTCATCATTTAAACACTGAATGAATATAAAGGCTTCATTCTTTGTCAGATGTTACAGGATGATTCATTGCATGTAGGCTTTTCATTCAGTGTATTGACAGTGTCCTCTGGTCTCTCTTTGTCCAGCTGGTTGGGATGTTGGACATGTCAGTGCCTGTGGTGGCTAAACTCAGGAGGCTGTTGGACAGTCTGCCCAGAGAAACTCTACCAGACGTCCTGGCCTCCATGATCCGCACTTCCAACAAAGAGAAACTGCAGGTGCAGCAGTAAAAGGGGTTATTGTTTGTGTTAAATTATTTGCCTAGTGTGATCATACACCAACTAAATATGCCTTTATTTTAATATTTTTGTTTGTTGGCAGGTGCTGGATGCAGTAGACTTGGAGGAACGGTTTAAGAAGGCTCTTCCTCTGCTCACCAGACAAATTGAGGGGCTCAAGTTGCTGCAAAAGACCCGCAAACTCAGACCTGATGATGACAAGAGAGTAGGCCAACATCTGTTTCTCCTCTGCCTCACAAACACCCTCCTCCACACTTCCTGTGCTATAACACAGTCCTTCTTCTTTCTCCTAGGTGTTGGCCATCCGTAAAGGTGGTGTGTTCCCAGGCCGTCAGTTCTCGCTTGATGAGGAGGCAGAGGATGAAGATGGTGATGACACAGCTATGCTGGAGAAGAAGGTGAAGGCAGCAGCTATGCCGGAAGCAGCACTGCGTGTGTGTCTCAAGGAGCTAAAACGGTACATTCTGGTAATTTTTTAGAGGAAACCACATTTCATAGTTAGCTACGCGCTAGACAGCAAGGGACTTTTCACTGGCCAATGCCCACATCTGTTTTGTTGTCTTTAAATGTATTACAAAGAAGTCATTATCTTTACAATTTAATCAATAGTTTATTTAATAAAACATTAATGGCTCCCCCTGCCAAAATGGTTCCTCCCAGGATTTCTTCCTCATCCACCCTACTCTATCTCAGAGAATGTTTTTATTTTTTTTATTTTTTTTACACAGATTAAAAAAGATGCCACAGTCCATGCCAGAGTATGCCCTCACCCGCAACTATCTGGAGATGATGGTAGAGCTTCCCTGGAGCAAGAGCACCACAGGTTAGAAAGGAAAATAAAATAAAATACAATTAAAAAATAAAATAAAACAAAATAAAATGAACAATGTATTTGCGGTTTTGTATACATGCATCTTTGTTTTTGGAATGAAGTTTACAAATAGAATTGCTCACTTATTCTTAATTATTAATTCATATTTATGTCTAACCTTAAAGTGGTATATTATACTACATTTTATATAATGCTAAATATAGTAAAATACATAGTATTTAAGTATAGCAATAAGGAATTTAATTATTCTATCCATGCGTAATCCATCTTAAAATATTAAAACTAGTAAAAGTTTGGGGTTTTTTTTTTCTTGGAGATATTAGTACTTTTATTCAACATCATGCATTAAATTGTTCAAAAGAGCAGTAAAGACTTTTACAGTGTTACAGTGCTCTGTTTAAAATAAATGCTGTTCTATTGCTCAAATAATCTTGGAAACATTTAAAAAAAAAATTGAATTTTGTTCATTTTTGGTTTCAAAAAAATATTAGTGAAGTGAAGTGAAATTGACATGTGGCCAAGTATGGTTTTACCCATACTCGGAATTTGTGCTCTGCATTTAACCCATCCTAAGTGCACACACACAGCAGTGAACACACACACTGTGAACACACACCTGGAGCAGTGGGCAGCCATTTATGCTGTGGCACCCGGGGAGCAGTTGGGGGTTCGGTGCCTTGCTCAAGGGACTCACATCAGTCGTGGTATTGAGGGTGGAGAGAGTGCTGTACATTCACTCCCCCCACCTACAATCCCTGCCGGACCTGACTCGAACCCGCGACCTTTGGGTTAGGAGTCTGACTCTCTAACCATTAGGCCACGACTTCCCCTATTATTAAGAAGCACAACTGATTTCGCTTTGATAATAATAACAAATGATTCTTGAGCACCAAATCAGCATATTAGAATGATTTCTGAATGATCATGTGACACTGAAAACTGAAGTTATGTAGGCCTGGAAATTCAGCTTTGCCCTCATAGGAATAAATTACATTTTAAAATATATTAAAATAGAAACCTGTTATTTTAATTATAATACTATTTCACAGTATTACTGTTTACTGTATTTTTTTTATCAAGTAAATGCAGCCTTGGTGAGCATTAGAAGCTTCTTTCAAAAACATAAAATCTTACCGTCCCCAGATTTTTTTTAATGGTGATATACATTTCTAAATGGCCTATGTAATTGTTACCAGTATATGTATAATAAATTGGTTGAAGAAGTTTTTTTTTTTAAAGGTTAATAGAATGTTAAATGTTGTATTTAAATAATTTGCTTTGAGTTGAGTTAACTGACTATTTAGATAAAATAACTAATTGAATCTAACAACAGTTTGAGGGAGCCACCAGTGGAGGGAGTCTTTTACCACATTTTGTGAAATGAGTTGCTCTCAGTCTAGAGGTGGAGAGAGATTTGAACTGTTTACATGTGTTATTCTTGTCATGTTCTCCATGGCCACATGGAGGACTCTGAGAACTCAAGTACAGCAAATTATCTTGCCAAGCACAGCTAGAGTGTTTGACCATATGTTGAGAAGCATTAAACATACATTTATATTCTTTAATGTTCTTTGTTTTATAATTTTTCCATGTGCTGGATTGCAACTATTTTTTAACTACTTACTGGCAAACTCAAAAGCATGTACAAAAATGTATGCATTACTTACTATCCTAAGGTTATAGCTTGCCTTGAAATAAGATCTCTGACCATCCATGAAGGGCTCAAACAATCATGCACATGTGATTCAGTGTACACACACACACACACACACACACACACACACACACACTTCTGAATTTCCCTTGCTAGATGTGCAACAGACCTTGGGGCTGGAATTCTGCTGGGAAATCTCATGTACATGAAGTGCATTGCACAGTCTTTTAAGCTCCGTGCAAGCTCAAGGGTGGGACTGCATTAGAAGAAAACTGATTTAGTGGTTTAGATCGGCGCTTGAAAGCTGGGAATAGAGAGGTCTGGCCTTACAGGAATTTTCTGCTGTAAATGCAGAATAGACAATCCATGATTTGTGAGAACCATAAAGAAAATTCTGTGCCCAGTTTAGGTTTACTTTATGAGACAGCTGCATGTACTGTATGTCTGTATCTTCCATTACATCAGGCAGTGGACATGCATATGTCTTTGATAAAATACTCGCATTCCTTTCAGAATTTATACAACATGCGTGCAATCAAGGGCTGAAGCAATTGTGCTGTGATATTGCTTGTGTAATTTTAGAAAATATATCAGCAATTTATTATCAATTAATGACAAGAAAAATAACCAAATTATTTATTCTTATGTATTTCAAGCCGTTGCAATTTTAAGCAATAATATGCATTATTGTTGTTATTATTATTATTTTAAATTACAGTTTAGGGTCTCTAAATTATTTATGGATTTATAGAATTTTCTTGGTCACCAAGACTGTATTTATTTGGGGGAAAAAAGGAATATTGCAAAATATTATTATAACTGTTTTCTATTTGAACATAAACATTCTAATATACTGATTAGTGCTCAAGAACATTTTTTATTATTATCAAAGTTAAAAACAGTCATTTAATATTTTTTCATAATTATTTGATTAATATAAAGTTTAAAATAACTACTTTTATTTTAAATAGAAATCCTGTGTAACATTAAAAATGTTTTTAGTGATCAATTTAATGCATCCCTGCTAAACAAAAGTATGAATTTCTTTGAAAAGAATTCTTACTGAGTCCAAGCTTTTGAACGGTAGTGTATATCTGCATTATTTGAACTCTCGTGTCTAATCAGATTGCCTGGACATCCGTACGGCGCGGGTGCTCTTGGATAATGATCACTATGCCATGGAGAAGCTGAAGAGAAGGGTGCTGGAGTATCTGGCTGTGCGGCAGCTCAAGAGCACCCTTAAGGGACCCATACTGTGTTTTGTGGGACCCCCTGGTGTGGGAAAGACCAGCGTCGGGCGTTCCATTGCTCGCACTCTGGGTCGAGAGTTCCATCGCATCGCCTTAGGAGGAGTCTGTGATCAGTCTGACATCCGTGGCCACAGGTGAGAGGTCATTATAAAAGTGGTGTCTGATCTTCAAACAGGTATGCTATACGATACATATAGTCTCGGTGTCAGACTGCTTTGAAGAAGAAACTGTGGTTGGTCATTTTACATGCAGGTCAGACAGATCCTTATTTTTTATGTAGGCTTTTCTTGGACAGAATAAGCTTTGTGGGCAAGACTTCAGGCTGATAATCAAAAGTCTGACTGCAAATAAATATACACTACGTTTCAAAATTTGGGGTTGGTAAGATTTTTTAAAAATGTTTTAAAAAGAAGACTCTCTTATGCTTACCAAGGATGCATTTGTTTGATCAAAAAGTTATGTTGTGAAATGTTTTTAAAATTTAAAACAACTGTTTTCTATTATATTTTAAAATGTAATTTATTCCTGTGATGGCAAATTTTCAGCAGCCTTTACTACAGTCTAGTGCTGTCAAACAATTAATCACATCCAAAGTAAAAGTTTTTGTTTACATAATATATGTGTGTGTACTGTGTATATTTATTATATATATATGCCAATAATTGCCAATAATTGTGGCCAACATTCATAGGCGAAAAACATTTATTTCATCATGAGATTTTCTCCCCACTCTCAATTGTTTTACTTCAATGATAGGTTGGAATTTTGTGAATTTATTGAGTGAAAGATCAAAAGGATAAACAATGCAGATTTATTTTCACAGCTGCCTTTGCTCATATTTATCAAGGGTGCCAATATTAGTGGAGGGCACTGTATATATCGAAATTATTTACATGTATATATTTATATTCACATAATTTATATTATATATAAATATATTTCATATATAAACATAACATATTTTTCTTAAATATATACATTCCTGTGTGTATTTATATATACATAATAAATATACACAGTACACACATATATATTATGTGATCAACATCTTTTATGTTGGATGCGATTAATTGCGATTAATCATTTACAGCATTAGTCTTAGTGTCACATGATCAAGTCATTCAAATACGCTGATTTGGTGCTCAAGAAACATTTTTTATTATCAATTTTGAAAACATTCTTAATATTTTTGTGGAAACTGATACATTTTTCAGGATTCTTTAATGAATAAAATAACATTTATTTACAATATTTTTTGGAACAATGTAAAAGACTTAATTCTCAATTTTGGTCAAATTATTGCATCCTTGCTGAATAAAAGTACTGATTTCTGATACCCCAAACCTTTGAAAGATAGTGTGTTAGTGTTGGATTCAAATGTCTGCTCAAATGTCATATCGTCCTATCGTTAGCCTGCGAGATCGCCGATACAAGATATTATTGTGCTAATTTATTTAATTATTTAATTATTTACTTACTTAGTTTCATTGCTGGAAAGTGAACAAACTCCACCGTAAGGCTAAAAGCAGCCTAATGTTTTTAATATGACTGAATTTGTTTTTAACATAACAATTTAATAGAAACATTGTAAGTTACAAATTATAATGATTACATTTCCTCAGTTATTCAAAAAGCAGCTACAGAAACGAGTAAAGAACATGCATCACCATCACTGACTTAAAGGGATAGTTCACCCAAAAATGAAAATTCTGTCATCATTTACTCACCCTCAAGTAGTTCCAAACCTGTATGAATGTCTTTGTTCTGCCGAACACAAAGGAAGATATTCTGAAGAATGTGGGAAACAGAGCAGTTCTGTGGCACCATTGACTTCCATAGTATTTTTTTTTCCTATATGAAAGTCAATGGTGCCCCAAAACAGCCTGGTTACAAACTTTCTTCAAAATATCTTCCTTTGTGTTTGACAGAACAAAGAAATTCATACAGATTTGGAACTACTTGAGGGTGAGTAAATGATAACAGAATTTTCATTTTTGGGTGAACTATCCCTTTAAGTCTTGCACGAGTTTATGCACTTTTAAAAAAACACTTCTGTTTCAATCAGTGAAGATATCTACACTGTATGATGAATAAATCTCTTATACTTAGATTGCACATACATCGGCACTTTGCTGTTTTTTATTAGAGAATACACGAGAGCTGAATTCAGTCAGCGAATGTGCACACTAAACAACAAAAATAAAAATAAATATGATGGAACAATCAAGCCCTAATATAGTATTACTACCATGATAATAATAATAATAATAACACTAAAAATAATTGTTTTGCTATTGTTAGTGGCATAGCCACAGGCTATAGCTCTGACTATTGTTGATACACGATACTATCGTCTATCGGCACAATCCTGTAGTGTGTACTATATAAACATCAACCATCTGTTAAGATTACTGTTAAAAAAGTCAATTTTTCCAGTGCATTGCTAAAAACTTGTGACCCAACCCTGATGTTACTTTGATTAACCCTGGTGTTACATTACTAATCCAAGATCCTTCAGACGCTGAAACTCAATATAGACATTCAGGCGTTGTTTTGCCATCAAATGGTGAGTCACAACCAACATGTGAAGCATGCGGCGATGCAAATGTGTGCAGATGCGTCAGATTGACGTATCAGACTGTGATGAACCCACCAAAGAGACGTGACGTAGTGCCCCTTCTATAATGAGAGAAACTTTAAACCATGACCTGCACTGATGACTTCTTTGATGTTCCCTCTGATCTCTTGTCACTATAGAAACTAGAAGGTGATAACAATCATGACACCCTGCAGGCCAGGGCGAGCCTCTGTGTTTTCTGATTGGCTAGCCTCAGACCTCACACTCATAAATGGAAAATGTGTCCTTAGGACAAACGGCTCTTACGAGACTTTTCCCACACACTCTCTGCATTTGTCTTGTTCATTGCACGCCACTTTAAAAGAGTCTGCATTAGTTTACTGCAGTATAGTGTATAAAGTTTAATGACAGTCTTACAGCACCTAATGACTGTAATTAGGGCACAATTCCATCCTGTCTATCTTCGCATCCTGTCTTTTGTCAGTTCAGTAGGATGAAATACTAGTTTTAGTGTTTTTAACCACATCAGATGCACACGTGCCTCATCCAGCAACATTATCAAGAAGACAGTTATTCATTATATTTATTCATTTTCAAATTGCATTTGTGATTCATGCTATAAACTGTTACGCAGCCCATCAATTATGTTCCATCAGCAATAACACCTACTGACAGCCAACAGCGACCTGAATGGGACTGCGTCAAAACAGTTGCACTTCAGGTTGCTATGTAGGATGATTGTGATCTTTTCTTTTGTTTGCCCACCGGAGCATTGATACAGATCTTTTTTTTTCACTCCTCTTTCAAGTTTCAAGTTTCAAGTTTTATTTGTCACATACACGACTATACAGAGATTGTATAACCAGCAGTGAAATGTGAGTAAACTATCCTCTCATCATTTCTTCCCACTCCCACTTTATCTCCATGTGTCTCCGTCCTTAGGCGCACGTACGTAGGTAGCATGCCTGGTCGCATTATAAATGGACTGAAGACTGTTGGGGTAAACAATCCTGTCTTTTTATTGGACGAGGTGGACAAACTGGGGAAGAGCCTGCAGGGAGATCCTGCTGCCGCCCTGCTGGAGGTGAGAGGCGCTACATGTAGGTTACAACTGCTACTTGCCTTGAACAGTCTCAGACTACATGGAAATCTTAATATATTTATATATTAGGTGTGTAATGGTACACAATCATGATGGTTCGGTACGTACCTCGGTTTTGACGTCACGGTTCAGTATGGTTTCAGTACAGCAGGGGAAAAAACTAAACATAATATTGTGTTTTTTTTTATTAAACTGTGGTTTACTGAACAAATTGCTCTTTCATTAAATAAATTCAGTTATAATTAACATTTTCTTAGGGATAAAAATCTACCTCAGGTTATGCTCCAAACTATAGTGAGCCATTTTACATTACTATCAACAACAGAGCCCAAATTTAAATTCAATTACTATTGATTTTTAAATATAATAATCAACACTCAACTTAAAAAAAAAATGCAAACTTGTAAATTGCACATGATGCAGTTTTTAAATTTACTTCTAAATTATAAAATGTATATTTGTTGTTGAAATATATTAATTTACACAGTGGCTGTCATAACTTGTTTCATATTTATTTAAACATACATTGAATAATTATGACATCATGGTTAAGTAAAATATAATGAGTATGTAATCTAATATTTGGCATATTTTCTTCTTGACTATGTGCAAGTCTGTAGCGAATAAATGAGTATGGACACTGTTGACTGACCTGAGGTAAATGAAATGCTACGTGACATTTTGTTTACAAGCTGTTGACGTCTTTCTGTGGTTGAAACACAGATTGAGCGATTATGGGGCATGAGATGTTCATTCATGTTTATTTCGAGTTAAAACTAGTAGTAAAGAGGAAGGGATGATCACGCTCACTCGAGCTCCGTGCGGTCGTTTGAACTGAGATCCAAATATCTCCTGTGACGCAGCTGTTCCTGAAGCTCTGAACATCTGTATATCTGTGATTGTAATCCTCTTATCTCCTGGCATGATGAGTTTTTACTACAATCCAGCAGAGGAAGAGAAATGCATCTTACACTTTTACCAGAGATCAGCAGTCTGTATCCTGTAATCAGAAGATCACCACTCAAAAACCATCTGGGGAGTGACGCTCATCTTGTACTGTAAAACATGTGACCCTTTTCATTGTACTCCAGATAAAGCGATATAGGGAAGTTCATCACAGGGCGGACGTGACCTGGCAAGCTCAGCAGAAAGCTCTGTTATTATTTTGTCAGAAGCTGAGAGCAAGCATGCTTTATTTAGAGAAGCATTTCAAAATAAATTGTTTTGAGGTGGTTGTTTATAGCTATAGTGGTGTTGTTTTAAACCTTTAACCCTGAGTATTAAACTTTAGCAAGTAACTCATCTTGCACCGTTTGTGCTACGGATATGCAAAATACCTCAAATGGTGCATCTTGGAGAGGTGCACAATTGGGTATAAAATTAGGCTTATTGTTTTTTATAGTTTTGCCAAATATCATCTTGTGAGCTTGGTGTAATTTAGTTACTTTTAGGTGTGTTCACATTAGCACAGCTCTGAAGTTAATTTCAAAGTCAAAGCAACAGATTCTCATGACTAGCTTAACCCGGTCATGAGTCATTTTAATAAGAATCCATTTTACTGGGAATTTCACTTGAGGGTTGAAAGAAACTTTTGACCATCAAGTGAAATTCCCAGTAAAACGGATTCTTATTAAAATTACTCAATTATGACTGCAAACATTTGCCAAACAATGGTAAATGTGACTGCCCCTTTACAGTGTTTTCTTTATGCAACAACAAAAACGGCAAATCTTGATGTCTGATTCATAAACAAATGACTATTACTAACTGGTTCTTTTTGAGTCAGTCAATTCACAGAACAGTCTCAAACTTGCTCGCGAGTTTAGTGGTTTGAAACTGAGTCAGTGAATAAGTCAAAGCCATTACTGACTCTCTCCCTGAACCGCCAGTCATTTTTCGGTTATGTCTGATTTGAAATGAAACATTTGAAATATTTTTTTTAGCCAGCTGAAAATGCCAGATGGTCTTTTGAAAATGCCTGCTGTGGATGTTATCTAGTCTCAAGACAACCCATTGTTCAGTCATTGTACAAGTAAAAGTAATGGTTAGTCGCTGTGATATCAGTTCTGTCCATCCCCCAGTGTTATTGGACAGCTGGGTAAAAAGTGACGGTAACACTTTAGTATAGGGACCAATTCTCACTATTAAGTAGTTGCTTATTAGCATGCATAACATGTTGGCTGTTTATTAGTACTTATAAAGCACATATTCTGCATAACCATATTCTACATCCCTAATAATACCCAATACCTAAATTGAACAACTACCTTACTAAATATTAGTAAGAAGCAAATCAGAAGTTTACTGAGGCAAAAGTCATAGTTAATGGATTGGTAATGGCGAGAATTGGAATAAAAATAAAGTGTGACCAAAGTGACAGTGACAAGTGCTGTGTTTTACCCAAAGTTAACCATTTTTCAACTCTTGGCAACCAAAACAACCCAAGCACAGTGTTCAGCACCTATTTTTTAAAAATACAAAGTGCTCCCATTAAAAAATATGCTGGCCTCTGGAAAAAAAATGCTTTGGTAAACATAAAGCCTTACTGTCATATAGTAGCCTATACTTCAGATTCATGAGGCATCAGTTAATTTACTGACTGGTTGTTTGATATGGCAACGTGTATTAAGAAAACAAATATTGTATACAAATATTTTACAAAAATACTATTGGTATTGATTAACATATGAGTCGAGGAACTGTTTGGAACTGTATGATGATATGTGAATCCTTAATAAAATAATAAATGATGACTGTTAGTTTTGTTAATGTACCATCTAGTGCTGATTCTAACAGAAGGGGCTTGAGCAGCCTACTGTTGCTATGGTTACCTTCCTCAGGCTAGAGCAGTTTCTGTTCATGTTCATGATCCATTTGACATGTGGTGAAAAAAATACACACTCGAACGTATAATCTAAATTTTGTGTTAAAACATTCCTTATGCAATATGCTGAATTTTTACTGTTTATGTATTTTTAAGAAGCCCTTCCATAAACTGCATCTTACACACCTACTAAATTTTGTGCAAATAAACTGTGATCTTTATCAGGTTCTGGACCCGGAGCAGAACCACAGCTTCACCGACCATTACCTCAACGTGCCATTTGACCTCTCACAAGTCCTCTTCATCGCCACAGCAAACAGCACGGCCACCATCCCCCCTGCCTTACTGGACAGAATGGAGGTCCTCCAGGTGCCAGGTCAGAGTTCAGTTTCGGACAAAAAAGACAGCAGGATGTGGCATTGACGATGTGACATTTTTAGTGATTAATTCCTGGCTGTTTTAACTCAAACACAATTAACTCTATCCTACAATCGAGCAGATGGTTTTGTAGTTGAATACTTGATTAGTTTATTGTAATTTGTGTTCTGAATATCAGCATGTGTGTCTCATTAGGATACACCCAGGAGGAGAAGGTAGAAATCGCCCATCGGCACCTGATCCCTCATCAGCTGGAGCAGCACGGACTGACCCCACAACAGCTCCAGATCCCACAGGACACCACAAAGGATATCATCAGCAAGTATGCACACACACACAGACACACACTCAGGGTTTTGTATTCTAAAGAGGTTCAGGCTGATAACGGCACTTGATAACTCACATGGAAGACAGAGGGGCGAGATTAAAGTGTCCAAACAGGAGCAGTCATTGTCAATTAAGAGCTAATCACACACTAACAAATCAATCCACTTCTCCATCCACATATATTTGTAAGTTAACATACCACTTGCATTGACTGACTCTAAATGGTGAATATTGTTGATACATGATCAACATATTTTACATGATATACACACGTATGTATATGTATGTACATATGTATGTATATGTGACCCTGGACCACAAAACCGGTCATAAGGGTAAATTTTTCAGAATTGAGATTTATACATCATCTGAAAGCTGAATAAGTAAGCTTTCCATTGACATATGGTTTGTTATGATAGGACAATATTTGGCCGAGATACAACTATTTGAAAATCTGGAATCTGAGGTGCAAAAAATTCAAAATATTGAGAAAATCGCCTCTAAAGTTGAAGTTCTTAGCAATGCATATTACTAATCAAAAATTAAGTTTTGATATACACTCCCCTCCAAAAGTATTGGAACAGTGAGGCCAATTCCTTTATTTTTGCTGTTGACTGAAAACATTTGGGTTTGACATCAAAAGATGAATATGAGATGAGAGATTAACATTTTAGCTTTCATTTCCAGGTATTCATATCTGGATCTGATAAACAACTTAGAAGATAGCACCTGTTGTTTGAACCCACCCATTTTTCATGTGAGCAAAAGTATTGGAACATATAGAATTAACATAGATTATAGTGAAAAAGACTTCATATTTAGTTGCAAATCCTTTGCAACTTTGCTTTCAATAACTGCATCAAGCCTGTGACCCATTGACATCACCAAACTTTTGCATTCTTCTTTTGTGATGCTTTTCCAGGCTTTCACCGCAGCCTCTTTCAGTTTTGGGGGGTTACTCCCTTCAGTCTCTTCTTTAGCAGGTAAAAGGCATGCTCTATAGGGTTTAAGTGTGGAGATTGACTTGGCCAGTCTAAAACCTTCCACTTCTTGCCCTGATTGAACTCCTTTGTTGTTTTGGCACTATGTTTTGGGTCATTATCTTGCTGCATGATGAAGGATCTCCCAATCAGTTTGGTTGCATCTTTCTGTAAATTGTCAGACAAAATATTTCTGTAGTAGTTAATTTTGCTGCTGCCGTCATGTGTTACATCATTAATGAAGATGAATGAGCCTGTCCCAGAAGAAGCGATGAAAGCCCAAGCCATTGCATTACCTCCACTGTGTTTCAGATGAGCTTGTATGTTTGGGATCATGAGCAGATCCTTTTTTCTCCAAACTTTAGCCTTTCCATCACTTTGGTCCATAAAATCAGTCCATAAAACCTTGTCCCAGAATTTTTGAGGCTCGTCTCCTATTCTTCTTGCTAATGAGTGGTTTGCATCTTCTAGTGTAGCCTCTGTACTTTTGTTCATGAAGTCTTCTGTGAACAGTAGATTGTGATACCTTCACTCCTGCCCTCTAGAGGTTGTTGCTGATGTCACTAACAGTTGTTTTAGGGTCTTTCTTTACAGCTATCACAATGTTTCTGTCGTCAACTGCTGATGTTTTCCTTGATCTACCCATTCGAGGTGTGTTACTTAATACACCAGTGGTTTCTTTCTTCCTCAGGAGATTCCAAATGGTTGTAGTTGCTATTGCCAGTGTTTGTGCAATGGTTTGATTGATTTTTCATCTTCTCTCAGCTTCACAATTGCTCGTTTTTCACCCATAGACACCTCTCTGGTTTTCATGTTGGTTACACATCTAACTAACTAAAAAATACAGTCTGCACGGATCTGAAACTGAGCGCAGACATTCAGTGCTATTTATTGTTTGAATAATCAATTAATAGGACACACCAGGACAACAAAACACACCTGTCAGTCACATGTTCCAATACTTTTGCTCACATGAAAAATGGGTGGGTTCAAACAAAAGGTGCTATCCTCTAAATTGTTTATCAGATCCAGATTAAAATACCTGTAAATAAAAGCTGAAATGTTAATCTCTCATCTCATATTCATCTTTTGATGTCAAACCCAAATGTTTTCAGTCTACAGCAAAAATAAAGGAATTGGCCTCACTGTTCCAATACTTTTGGAGGGGAGTGTATTTACAGTAAGAAGTTTACAAAATATCTTCATGGAACATGATCTTTACTTAATGTCTTAATGATTTTTGGCATAAAAGATAAATCAATCATTTTCACCCATACAATGTATTTTTGGCTATTGCTACAAATATACCCCAGCGAATTATGACTTAATGTTTTGTGTTTAAATGTGTTTAAATAAATATATAAATAATGTTAAAATACTACATATAAAATATAAGTATACAAGTATATACATAATATAGAAAATATATACTGTGTGTGTGTTTAAATAAATAATATTAAAATATTAATATAAAAATATGTTATGTATGTATAAATATATATGTGTGTGTGTGTATATATAATAAAATTAAATTTAAATAAAACTATAATTAATATTTAAAATAAAAATGGAAGAAAATATAAACAAATAATACATATATATTAATAACATAATTAAAAATATATGTGTATATCGATACTATAGAAAATAATAATAATAATATTAATAAATGGAGGAAAATATAAACAAATAAAATATAGCACTTAAGGCTGAAAAAAAGTTTGTGTGAACAGAGGGGCATTTTGGGTCACAGATGGGGCTGTCCAGCCGGGTCTCCTCCTGGAAACTATATCCTCTGCTGTCTCACTCGCTCCTTCAAAACTGTATCTTATGACAGGCTGCCAAACTTCTCTTCTAAATGTATGTAGTCCATCAGGGATTGTCAATTAGAGATGTTTACAGAGCAAACTAATTAATTACCTCAGAGGTTGCTAATTTTGGGATGATTATCTGCTAAAAAGCAATCAATACATGGCCCCGGCCCAGCAGTGGCGGCAGTAATGACAGAGTGATTTGTGTGTGAACGTGTTTGTAGGTACACACGGGAGGCAGGCGTGCGCTCTTTGGAGAGGAAGATCGGGGCCATCTGTCGAGCGGTGGCTGTGAAGGTCGCTGAAGGTCATAAGGTCTCTAGAGCAGAGTCCCCCACTGAACAACATGCAGGTAAAACTGGGACTTTTTCATCTCACACATCATTGTTGTTTTCGGCTGGAATTACACCAGTTCCCCCGGCTCTGCTTCAGTCGTAGAATCAGGATTGATGGTAATAGCCTTTGAGCAAAGATAAAACAGTCTGTCCCAGTGTGCTCTTGTCTTTGTTGCGTCCCGATGGCGATCTCCACCCACAGTGAAATGTCACTGGATGACAAAAAGTGTACACATAGCTATTAAATCTTATTATATCATATTAAATCTTTAAG
Organism: Schizothorax lantsangensis; assembly: GCA_027422415.1. Lineage (NCBI taxonomy): Eukaryota > Metazoa > Chordata > Actinopteri > Cypriniformes > Cyprinidae > Schizothorax > Schizothorax lantsangensis. The sequence goes on along the minus strand of CM049846.1, from coordinate 11,244,904 downwards.
TATGTTCTGATTGGCTGGGATTACACTTTGTGCAGTATTTTGTGTTTAAATAGATTAAATGCAATTTAATTAATTGGAATAATCTAAAAATATTTTAATCAAACAATTTTATTATTAATTATATAGATATAATATAATATTATTATAATATTAATACAATTATATAATTAACAAATGTTAAAATAAATACAGTTTTGTCCGTGCAAAATAATTAATAAAATAAAACAATTAAATTATAGTAAATTAAATTAACCATAATATAAAATACTAAATACATAAAAATGTTCAAATAAAAAAAAATTTTTTTTTTATTATAAATGGAAAATGTTTTATTTTACTTCAAAAAATAACACTAAATTTCATTAACAACAATTACATTAAATTAGAAGTTAATTATAATTTATTCAATGTTTATTTTATTATCAAAGAAAATAAATATTTTGAAACAAAATAGGTAAATTATAATGAATTTAAGAAAATCTAATATATGAAAAATATTAAATAATTTACATATTTTATCACTCAAATTTTATTTTATTTTATTTTATTCACCCTCTCTTTAAATAATGGCATCTGTATTGTCCTTAAAAATCCCCATTATGTCTTGCATGTGGTAGGACACTGAGGATGCATTCAATTGACCGTTCGCAAAACCCGCCCACCCTTAGTTACTGTTGCCATAACCAACAAACAATGCAGCTCTCACACTACACACATGTTCTCACGCAGTGAAAAATACATCACAGAGCTACTGGAGCAAAGGGGAAACTGACAACACACCGACAGAGAAGACCGAGCAGGTTACTTCTGATATGACACAAGGTTTCAGGACCCTCAGCTTTTAAATTGAGTCATTTTTAAAGAAATTCAAACAATAAATACAGTTTTGTGGCTCTTCAATGTGTCGTGACACATCGCTGTACTGCCTCAGTTCAAACACGTGAAACGATCGTCTTTTCATAGTTACTTAAAGCACGAATTGAACATGAAGTAAACATCAGAAAGTGTTTTATTTCAACCGCGGAACACACCATTTTTCAAGTTTAAGTCCACCGAAGTTATCTGCTCTTCTGTCTGAATTGTGGTTAAAGCTAGAATGGAAACAGCTGTGGCTAACTGTTACTGGGCATGTGCATTTACATATTTTCCGAGCCAACAATATAACGTGAAACCTATGAAAATGGTTTTAAAAAGCACATGGTGGCATAGTTTCATCACTTTAGAGTGTCGCAGTGACCGTCTTTTTGCAGTAAAGTATCTGTCATAGTTTAATGAGTGGAAGATGACATGAAGCTTCGCGGTTATCCTGCATTGAAAACAGATGAGCGCACATGTGCATATACAGCTCCCGATTGGGATGAAGTTCACGGGATTTTGTCCACAGAATGATAGGAGCACACGTTTTAACATATTATTTTATTATTTAAAACTCAGTATTTAACTTAAGCTCTGCAAGCCATGCATACAGCGCCGGACATGACAGGTTTTCTGGTACGCAAAACAAGTACTTTAAAGGAATACCTTAGCTTATTGCCGTTACCGTGGCAACCAACAACAGCACAGCTTAACCCTCCACACATTTTTATATTTAGTTATATTGAAAAAGTTTCAATTCAATCAATCTTTTTTACCCCGTTTTAACATGTATTTCTATGGAGACCTGTAGTAGCTGTCGGGCAAGATGGCGGATAGCAGCGGCGGCACATAATCTCTGCGTTCTGATTGGTCAGATCACCTGTCAATCAAGCTCTTTGCGAACGGTCAATTGAGGAATGATTCTGCATGTCTATCGTGTATTGCTTCCTGAGAGCAGTGGCTCAGAAAGGGTTTAGCATTCTGTGCCACATACAGACGGCTGACTTCAGCACAATCCATAACACATACTTTCCCTTGCTGTGCCACACAGACAGAATCAAGTACACACTAACTCTAGAAGTGTGTTCAGACTAAAGAGCGTGTTGGGGAACCCACGCTGAGAAACTATGAAACGTAGTCAGAAAAACTAGTCTCACACATTATGAAAACCTCAGCACACACATGCACATGTTGGTCATCAATCTCTCTAAGCACGGGCCCCCTGAGGGGTGGAGGAGGGTAAAGCGTGCTAACAGACGGCCTTAGAAGCCCCCTTCACGTCTCGCTGCAGCTGCTCCTCTGTAACAGAAGTAACAGCACGGCCAGTTAACGCTCTGTTCAGACTCTGATTTAGACCAACTCTGCTTCTCAATCCTCACCTGCATGCCCCATGTGTGCGATGAGATTTAGAGAGAAGAGGGTCAGGGGGTTCTTTTGCTCTCCATGATGCCTGATGGCCAGAATAAAGCTTTGAAACGAGTGTATGAGCGCTTTTATTTTTATTCAGTCTCTCTGTAGCAGGTGTTGTTCTTAGTCTGAACATGATGACAGCTGTCGCATGTACTTCCTGCTGTTATCTATATCTTTCAGTACATTCAGTACATCTTAGTCTTCTTACTGTTCAGTGTCTGCATTAACCTCTTGAGTTACAGGGAAATGAATGAGCTGGTTGTTCAGGTATCTGTCCGATTCCTTATAAAGAAGCAAAACTCTGATGCTCTTTAAAGGTGAACTTTTAATTTGTTGCAATGGCTGATATTGAATATACTGTGAATGTAACATTATGCAAAAGTTTTCAGTTACTAATGGCATCTGACAGTAGGATTGTAAAATAAAGCAAGTACAATTTGGCTGGTCATGTGACCAACATGCCCCCCCCCCCCAAGCTCCATCTCACTTTTATTACTAAGGCATAATTTTTGAACATTTTTCAAAAGCACTATTTCTTTCTTTCTTTCTAAATGAAATAAAATAATTAAAATCAGTTAAATAGAATCAAATTAATTATAATATTATTTCCTTGTTTTCTTATGTGAAAAAAAAAAATAAAATATATTAAATACATGAAAATAAATTAATTAATGGATTTCTTTTGTATTTTTGAATGAATAAAAACTATTGAGTGCAGTTTTAAAGTTGGCGTGTGCAGTGCTGTATATATGCAGTGACAAATTATTTACATAAGACCAGTCATATGCAACAATAAAATAAATATGGCTCATTTTGATTTCATGGCAACATGAAACAGAATTCACAACGCATTTAGATTATGTAAAATTATGCATTTCTGAGCAAAAACAAAAGTGCAAAATTATGCAGGGCGGTATTTAATTTAATACATCAGAATTTGACTAAATCATAAAATTTGAGCTATTTAGTTAATATTCATGACAACCACAAAATAAAGTAACAATACATGGTTTAGTTATTTCAGTTAGTTATTTCAGCATTTCAGTTATCCTTTAAAACAATATAATATAGTTCATATTATTTGTCTCGTCTGCTTTGGCTTGTAAGCAGAAAATAAGGTGGAGAAAGGTACAACATTTTGATGAATTATTATGAAAGCAAGTTTTTTTCCCCACCTACAAAATGTGCGCTGATCATGCACAACAAAATCTTATAAATCATTATTATGTCTTTCCTCAGAATGGCATATGCACTTTCCTTCTTTGTTCTTCAGAACATGATGCTCCTCCTTTGCATGTCATTAACAGTCTAGTCACATGACTTGTGGGCAGCAAGGGGCATGTATATAATTGTGTGTCTTGCCAAGGGCAAATACACAACACACATTTAAAAAAAAAAAATAGACACATGGATGTACGCTGAAAGTAAATACACCCTGAAGCTGCTTTCTTTATTATGTATGATATTAAAACCTATAATACCTTATTGTTTCCTCCCAAAATGAAGATAGCACCTGCTCTTCCCCTTAGCTGGACCCCCGTGGCATTTTTCTACAGCCTATAATTCTCCATTATTTCAGACAGCTCTCTTTCACGCTTTTCTTTTCACTTTTCTCCCCTCCGGCCTCAATGTCTGTCACCTTCCTT